>CM033470.1:51886950-53134623 GCA_019447015.1 Hymenochirus boettgeri | reverse complement strand
CTATTGGTGATATGGAATGACTTTATATACAAAAATATTAAAACCCTGGAAAGACTTATGGTACTATCGGTGATTTATGAATGACATTATATACAAAATAAAACCCTGGAAAGACTATGTTACTATCGTGATATGAATGACATTTATATAAAATATAAACCTGGAAAGACTAGTTACTATCTGTGATATGAAGACATTGATATACTAATTAAACCCTGGAAAGGACTATGTTACTATCGGTGATATGAATGACATTTATATACAAATATAAACCCTGGAAAAGACTGTGTGACTATTGGTGATATGAATGACATTTATATACAAATATAACCTGGAAAGGGATATGTTACTATCGCGTGTAGAATGACATTTATATACAAAATAAACCCTGAAGACGGTGTTACTATCGGTGATATGATGACATTATATACAAAATAAACCATGAAGACTGTGTTACTATAGGTGATATGAATGACATTTATATACAAATTAAACCCGGAAAGGACTGTGTTACTATTGGCTGATGAATTGACATTAGATACAAATATAAACCCTGGAAAGATGTGTTACTATCGGTGATATGAAGCCATTTAATACAAATATAAACCCTGGAAAGACTGTGTTACTATGTGATATGAATGACATTTATTACAAATATAAACCATGGAAAGGACTGGTTATATCTGTGATATGAATACATTAATACTAATATAAACCCTGGAAAGACTATGTTACGATCGGTGATATGGAATTGACATTATATACAAATATAAAACCTGGAAGACTGTATGACTATGGTGATATGAAGGACATTATAACAAATATAACCCTGGAAAGGACTATGTTACTATCGGTGATAGAATGACATTTATATACAAAAATATAACACTGGAAGACGTGGTACTATCGGTGATATTTGGAATGCCATTTATAAAAATATAAACCCTGGAAAGACTGTGTTAATATAGGTGATATGAATGACATTTATATACAAATATAAACCCTGGAAAGAATGTTTACTATTGGTGATAGAATGATCATTATCTACAAATTATAAACCCTGGAAAGACGGTGGGTTACTATCGGTGATATGAATGACATTTATATACAATATTAAACCTGGAAAGACTGTGTTACTATTGGTGATATGAATGACATTTATATACAAATATAAACCCTGGAAAGACGTGTTACTATCTGTGATATGAATGACATTTATATTACTAATATAAAACCTGGAAAGACTATGTTACTATCGGTGCTATGAAGGACATTTAATACCAAATATAAACCTGGAAAGACTGTGTGACTATTGGTGATATGAATGACATTTATATACAAATATGAACCTGGAACGGACTCTGGTACTATCGGTGTATGATGACAGTTATATCCAAATAAAACCCGAAAGAACTATGTTACTATCGGTGATATGAATGACATTTATATACAAAATATAAACCTGGAAAGGACTATGTTACTATCTGTGATATGATGACATTTAAAATAATATAACCCCTGAAAGATATGTACTATCGGTGATAGGAATGACATTTGTATACAAATAGAAACCCCCTGGAAAGAATGTGTGACTATGTGATATGAATGACATTTAATACATATAACTGAAAGACTATGTTACTATCGGTGATATGAATGACATTTATAATACACATATAAACCCTGGAAAGACTGTGTTACTATCGGTGATATGAATGACATTTATTGAAATATAAACCCTGGAAAGAATATGTTATAACGGTGCTATGAATGACATTTATATACAAATATAAACTGGAAAGACGATGTTATATCGGTGATATGAATGACATTTATATACAAATATAACCTGAAGGACTGTGTTACTATGGGGATCATGAATGACCATTTATATACAAATATAAACCCTGGAATACTGTGTACTATTGGTGAGATGATGACATTTATAACAACTATAAACACTGGAAAGACTGTGTTTAATATCGGTGCTATGAATCACATTATTATAAAATATAAACCCGGAAAGACTGTACTATGGTGATATGAAGAACTTTATATACAAATATAACCTGGAAAGACTGTGTTACTATCGGTGATAGAATGACATTTATATACAAATATAAACCTGGAAAGACTGTGTTACTACGGTGATATGAATGACATTATATCCAAAATAAACCATGGAAAGACTGGGTTACTATTTGGTGATATGAGACCATTATATCAAAAATAAACCCGGAAAGACTGGTACGATCTGTGATATGAATGACATTTATATACTAATATAAAACCCTGGAAAGACAATATGTTACTCTCGGTGATATGAATGACATTTATATACAAATATAAACCCTGGAAAGACGTGTGATAGTGGTGATATGAATGACATTTCTGATACAAATAGAAACCTGGAAGACTATGTTATATCGGTGATCTGATGACATTTATATACAAATTAAAACCCTGGAAAGACTGTGTGACTATGGTGATATGACTGACATTTTAGACAAATATTAAACTGGAAAAGGACTATTTACTATCGGTGCTATGAATGACATTTATATACAAAGATAAACCCTGGAAAGGGACCTATGTTACTATCGGTGATATGAATGACATTTATATACAAATATAAACCCTGGAAGACTAGTTACTATCTGTGATATGAATGACATTTATAACTAATTATAAACCCTGGAAAGACTATGTTACGATCGGTGATATGAATGACATATATACAAATATAAACCCTGGAAAGACTGTGTGACTTATTGGTGATATTGAATGACATTATATACAAATATAACCCTGGAAAGACTAGTTACTATCGTGATATAATGACATTATATACCAAATATAAAACCTGGAAAGACTGTGTTATATCGGTGATATGAATGACAGGTATATATGTTTTGAAAATAAAAAACCCTGGAAAAGACTATGTTACGATTGGTGATTGAATGACATTTATATTACAAATATAAACCCTGTAAAAGGCGTGTTACTATCGGTTGATAGAATGAATTTCTATACAATATAAACCATGAAAGACTGTGTTACATCGGTGATATGAATGACATTTATATACAAATATAAACCTGGAAAAGACTGTGTTACTACCGGTAATATGAATGACATTTATATTCACAAATATAAAAACCCTGGAAAAGGACTGTACTATGGTGATATGAATGACAGTTAATTACAAATATAAAACCTGGAAGACTGTGGTACTATCGGTGATCTGAATCACATTTATACAAATATAAACCCTGGAAAGACTATGTTACTATGGTGAGATGAATGCTATTTTATATAACAAATATAAACCCGGGAAAGACTTGTGTACTATCGGTGATATGAAGACATTATAGACGATATAAACCTGAAAGACTATGTTCTACGGTGAATGAATGACATTAATACAAAATATAAACCTGGAAAGGACTGTGTTACTATTGGTGATAGAATGACATTTATATACAAATATAAACCCTGGGAACGACTGGTTACTATTGGTGCTATGAATGACATTTTATACAAATATAACCTGGAAGGACTGGTGTTACTATCGTTGATATGAATGACATTTTATACAAATATAAACCCTGGAAAGACTGTTACTATTGGTGGATGAAGACATTTATATACAAAGATAAACCCTGGAAAGACTGTGTTATCTCGGTGATATGAAGACATTTTATACAAAAATATAAAAACCCTGGAAAGATGTGTGCTATCGGTGATCTGAAGGACATTATATACAAATATAAACCCTGAAAGACTGTGTTACATTGGTGATATGAATGACATTTATATACAATATAAACCCTGGAAAGGACTGTGTTACTATCTGTGATATGAATGACATTATATACTAAATAAACCCTGGAAAGGACTATGTTACTATCGGTGATAGAATGACATTATATACAATATGAACCCTGGAAAGATGTGTGACTATTGGTGATATGAATGACATTGTATACAAAATAAACCCTGGAAAGGACTAGGTTACTATCGGTGATATGAATTGACATTTATATACAAATATAAAACCCTGGAAAGACTATTGTTACTATAGGTGATAGGAATGACATTTATATACAAAATAAAACCCTGGAAAGACTATGTTAATATCTGTGATATGAATGACATTCGTAATACTAATATAAACCATGGAAGCCTATGTTACTATCGGTGATAGAATGAAAGTTATATACAATATAAAACAATGGAAAGACTGTGTGACATTGGGGATATGAATGACATTTGATATACAAATATAAACCTGGAAAGACTATGTTACTATCGGTGATATGGAAGACATGTATATACCAAATTCAACCCTGGAAAGGATGTGTTACTATCGGTGATAATGAATGACATTCTATAGAAATATAAACCCTGGAAAGACATGTTACTATTGGTGAATATGAAGGACATTTAGATACAATATAAACTGAAAAGGCTGTGTTACTATCGGTGATATGAATGACATTATATAAATAGAAACCCTGGAAAGACTGTGTTACTATCGGTGATATGAATGACATTTATATACAAATATAAACCATGGAAAGAATGTGTAATTCGGTAATATGAATGACATTTATATACAATATAAACCTGGAAAGACTGTGTTACTATCGGTGATATGAATGACATTTATATAAAAATATAACCCTGAAAAGACTGTGTTACTTCGGTGCTATGAATGACATTTATCTACAAAGATAAACCCTGGAAAGACTGTGTTACTTCGGTGATATGAATGACATTTCTAACAATATACACCTGGAAAGACTGTGTTACTATCGGTGAATGAATGACATTTATATACAAATATAAACCCTGGAAAGACTGTTGTTACTATTCGGTGATAGGAATGACATGTATAACAAATTATAAACCTGGAAAGACTGTGTACTATCGGTGAGATGAATGACATTTATATTACAAATAAAACCCTGGAAAGAATGTGTTACTATTGGTGATATGAAGGACATTTATAACAAATATAACCCTGGAAAAGACATATGTTACTTGGTGCTTGAATGACATTTATATACAAATATAAACACTGGAAAGACAGTGGTTATATCGGTATATGAATGACATTTATATACAAATAAAACCCTGGAAAGACTATTTCCTATTGGTGATATGAATGACATTTATATACAAATTAAACCCTGGGAAAGACAGTGTTACTATCGGTGATATGAATGAATTATATACAAATATAAACCCTGGAAAGACTATGTTACTATGGTGTATGAATGACATTATATACAAATATTAAACTGGAAAGACTAGTTACTATCGGGATATGAATGACTGTATATACAATAGAAACCCTGGAAAGACTGTGTTACTATCGTGATATGAATGGACATTTATATAAATATAACCCTGAAAGACTATGTTATATCGGTTGAATATGAATGACATTTATATACAATATAAACCATGGAAAGACGATGTACTATCGGTGATATGAATGACATTATATTACAAATATTAAACCCGGAAAGACTAGTACTATGGTGAATGAATGACATGTATATACAATATAAACCCGGAAAGACTGTGTACTATTGGTGATAGAAGACTTTATATACAAATAGAAACCTGGAAAGCACTGTGTTACTTATGGGTGATAGAATGACATTTATAACAAATAAACACCTGGAAAGACGTACTATGGTGATTGAATGACATTTAATATACAGTATAAACCCTGGAAAGACTATGTTACTATTGGTGATATGAATGACATTTATTACAATTATAAACCCTGAAAGACTGTGTTTAATATTGGTGATATGAATGACATTTATATACAAATATAAACCCTGGAAAGGACTGTGTTCTAGTGGTGATATGAATACATTTTATACACAATATAAACCCTGGAAAGACTGTTTACTATTGGGATATGAATGACATTTATATACAGATATAACCATGGAAAGACTGTGGTACTATGGTATTGAATGACATTATATCAAATATAAACCCTGGAAAGACTAGTTTATATTGGTGATAGGAATGACATTTATATACAAATATAAACCCTGGAAGACGGTTACTTGGTCCTATGAATGACCTTTATATACAAATAAAACCTGGAAAGACTCTTTACTATTGGTGATCTGAATGACATTTGCGGTTATTTGTTGTTATTGTCATGCTAAGAAATTAAGCCGAGCCCTGGAAGTGACTGCGGCCATCAGATATTGCTAGTCACGACCACACCCCGGACATCACGGTCACGCTTAAACCCCAAACTCCAGCGATGCCCCAAAGAAAAACAGCCATAAATTGCAAAATTCCCCCAAAGTTATGAAAACGCTACCAGCTATTGTGGTCATGCCCCCCAAAAAAACACCAAACATAATGGTCCCCCCAAACATCACAGGCCCAAACACAAAACACCCAAACCCACGCCTTCATAGCACACTCACGCCCACGCTTTGAAACACTTGGCCATGCCTCAAAAATCGCCGACAACAATGTCCGTTCAAGCATCATGGACACCACAAACATCACAGACATACCCAGAATGTCCACGCCTAGAATGACCGTGTTTCCACCCACCACCAACATCGCAGACATGCCCATCCACCTATTCAAAACTGGGCGGTTGGGGGGTATGGATCACAGGAATATTGCACTTAGGCACCGACACCCACTGCCCATATATCAAACACTGCCAAAACAGTTCCAACTAAAAGAACAAAGACATCAGGGCCCTGTCAATTCGCCACCAGAAAAGTAACGTTATGATTGATTTAATAGTCAATATTAAAGTGGTCCTTGTGCCAAGGATAAAGTGTAAAGTGCAACAAAGGCGACATACTAAAGCGGACGTTAACAACACAGGACAAAGAGCCGCACATCAAATGAGGCACAGAAGCAGTGAAGACGTCAGTTAAGGACTGCCTTGTATCTCACTGATAGTAACTATCTACCAACTGGTTACACTGCACCTCTAATGTAGGAGAAGGAAAGCAGTGAATGGACCTGCCTTGTATCTCACTGAAGTAACTAATCTACCAATTGGTTACACTGTCACCTCCTAAGTAGGGAGAAGGAAAGCAGTGAATGGAACTGCCTTGTATCTCACGATGAAGTAACTATTCTACCACTGGTTACCACTGTCACCTCCTAATGTAGGGAGAAGGAAAGCAGTGAATGGACCTGCCTTGTATTCACTATAGTACAATCTACAACTGGTTACCACTGTCACCTCCTAATGTAGGAGAAGGAAAGCAGTGAATGGACCTGCCTTGTATCTCACTGATAGTAACTAATCTACCCAATGGTTACACTGTCACCTCCTAAGTAGGGAGAAGGAAAGCAGTGAATGGACCTGCCTTGTATCTCACGATAGTAAACTAATCTACCAACTGGTACACGTCACTCCTAATGTAGGGAGAAGGAAAGCAGTGAATGGACCTGCCTTGTATCTCACGATAGTAACTAATCTACCAACTGGTTACACTGTCACACTCCTAATGTAGGGAGAAGGAAGACGAGTGAATGGACCTGCCTTGTATCTCACGATAGTAAATAATCTACAACTGGTTACACTGTCACCTCCTAATGTAGGGAGAAGGAAAGCAGTGAAATGTGGGGGGGGGGGGGGATGCCTTGTATCTCACTGATAGTAACATAATCTACAACTGGTTACACTGTCACCTCCTAATGTGGGAGAAGGAAAGCAGTGAATTGGACCTGCCGTATCTCACTGATAGTACTAATTACCAACTGGTTACACTGTCACCTCCTAATGTATGGAGAAGGAAAGCAGTGAATGGACCTGCCTTGTATCTCACCGATAGTAACTAATCTACAACTGGTTACATGTCACCTCCTAATGTAGGAGAAGGAAAGCAGTGAATGGATCCTGCTTGTATCTCAACGATAGTAACTAATCTACCAACTGGTACACTGTCACCCCTAATGTAGGGAGAAGGAAAGCAGTGAATTGGACCTGCTTGTATCTCACTCGATAGTAACTAATCTACAAACTGGTGTACACTGTCACCTCCTAATGTAGGGAGAAGGAAAGCAGTAATTGGACCTGCCTTGTATATCACGATAGTAACTAATCTACAATTGGTTACACTCGTCACCTCCTAATGTAGGGAGAAGGAAAGCAGTGAATGGACCTGCCTTGTATCTCACCGATAGTAACTAATTACCAACTGTTACACTGTCAACTCCTAATGTAGGGAGAAGGAAAGCAGTGAATGGACCTGCCTTGTATCCTCACTGATAGTAACATACTACAATGGTTACACTGTCACCTCCTAATGTAGGAGGAGAAGGAAAGCAGTGAAGGACGCCTGTACTCACGATAGTAAACTAATTACCAACTGGTTACACTGTCACCTCCTAATGTAGGGAGAAGGAAAGCAGTGAAGGACCTGCCTTGACTCACGATAGTAACTAATCTACTACAACTGGTTACACTGTACCTCTAATGTAGGGAGAAGGAAAGCAGTGAATGGACTGCCTGTATCTCACCGATAGTAACTAATACCAACTGGTACACTGTCACCTCCTAATGTAGGGAGAAGGAAAGCAGTGAATGGACCTGCCTGTATTTCACTGAATAGAAATTAATATAACTGGTTACACTGTCACCTCCTAATGTAGGGAGAAGGAAAGCAGTGAATGACTGCCTGTATCTCACTGATAGTAACTAATCTACAACTGGGTACCTGACCTCTCATGTAGGGAGAAAGGAAGCAGTGAATGGACCTGCCTTGTATCCTCACTGATAGTAAACTAATCTATCAACTGGTTACACTGTCACCTCTAATGTAGGAGAAGGAAAGCAGTGAAATGGCACCTGCCTTGTATCTCACTGTAGTAACTAATCTACCTAACTGGTTACACTGTTCACCTCCTAATGTAGTGGAGAAGGAAAGCAGTGAATTGGACCTGCCTTTATCTCAATGAAGTAACTAATCTACCAATGGTTACACTGTCACCTCCATGTTTAGGGAGAAGGAAAGCAGTGAATGGACCTGCCTTGTATCTCACCGATAGTAACTAATCTACCAACTGGTTACACTGTCACTCCGAAGTAGGAGAAGGAAAGCAGTGAATGGACCTGCGTGTATCTCACCGATAGTAACTAATCTACCACTGGTTACACTCGTCACCTCCTAATGTAGGGAGAAGGAAGCAGTGAATGGACCTGCCTTGTATCTCACTGATAGAACTAATCTACCAACTGGTTACACTGTCACCTCCTAATGTAGGGAGAAGGAAAGCAGTGAAGGGACCTGCTTGTATCCTCACTGATAGTAACTAATCTACCTACTGGTTACACTGTAACTCCCTAATGTAGGGAGAAGAAAGCAGTGAATGGACTGCCTTGTATCTCCACTGATAGGAACAATCTACCAACTGGTTACACTGGTCACATCCTAATGTAGGGAGAAGGAAAGCAGGAATGGACTGCCTGTTCTCCACGATAGTAACTACATCTACCAACTGGTTACAATGTCACTCCTAATGTAGGGAGAAGGAAAGCAGTGAATGGACTGCCTTGTATCTCACTGATAGTAACTAATCTACAACTGGTTACACGTCACCTCTAATGTAGGGAGAGGAAAGCAGTGAATGGACCTGCCTTGTATCTCATGATAGTAACTATACCACTGGTTACACTGTCACCTCCCTAATGTAGGAGAAGGAAATGCAGTGGAATGACCTGCCTTTTATCTCACCGATAGTAACTAATCTACCTACTGGTACACTGTCACCTCCTAATGAGGGAGAAGGAAAGCAGTGAAGGACCTGCCTTGTATCTCACTGATAGTAATAATCTACAACTGGTTACACTGTCACCTCCTAATGTGGGAGAAGGAAAGAGGTGAATGGAACTGCCTTGTATCTCACTGATAGTAACTAATCTACCACTGGTTACACTGTCACCTCTAATGTAGGGAGAGGAAGCAGTGAATGGACCTGCCTTGTATCTCACTGATAGTAACTAATCTAACAACTGGTTACACTGTCACCTCCTAATGTAGGGAGAAGGGAAGCAGTGGATGGACAGGCCTTGTACTCACGACGTAAACTAATCTCCAACTGGTACACTGTCACCTCCATGTAGGGAGAAGGAAAGCAGTGAATGGACCTGCCTTGTACTCACTGATAGTAACTAATCTACTACAATGGTTACACGTCACCTCCTAATGTAGAGAGAGAGGAAAGCAGTGAATGGACCTGCCTTGTATACTCACTGATAGTAACTAATCTACCAACTGGTTTACACTGTCACCTCCTAATGTAGGGAGAAGAGAAAGCAGTGATTGGACCTGCCTTGTATCTCACTGATAGTAACTAATCTACCAATGGTTATACCGGCACCTCCAAGTATGGAGAAGGAAAGCAGTGAATGGACCTGCCTGTATCTCACTGATAGTAACTAATCTAACATGGTTTACAACTGTCACCTCCTAATGTAGGGAGAAGGAAAGCAGTGATTGAGACCTGCCTTGATCCTCATGATAGTAACTAATCTACAACTGGTTACACTGTCACCTCCTAAGTAGGGAGAAGGAAAGCAGTGAATGGACTGCCTTGTATATCACGATAGTAACTAATCTACCTACTGGTTTACACGTCACCTCCAATGGTAGGGAGAAGGAAAGCAGTGAATGGACCTGCCTTATATCTCACGATAGTAACTAATCTACCACTGGTTACACTGTCACCTCCTAATGTAGGGGAAGGAAAGCGTGAATGACCTGCCTTGTATCTCACTGATAGTACTAATCTACCAATGGTTACACTGTCACCTCCTATGTAGGGAGAAGGAAAGCAGTGATAGGACCTGCCTGGTATCTCACTGATAGTAACTAATCTACAACTGGTTACACTGTCACCTCCTAATGAGGGAGAAGGAATGCAGTGAATGGACCTGCCTGTACCCACTGAAGTAACATAATCTACCAACTGGTTACACTGTCACCTCTAATGTAGGAGAAGGAAAGCAGTGAATGGACCTGCCTTGTACTCACTGATAGTAACTAACTCCAACTGGTTACATGTCACTCCTAATGTAGGGAGAAGAAACAGTGAATGGACCTGCTTGTATCTCACTAATAGTAATTTACCAACTGGTTACACTCCGTCACCTCCTAAGTAGGAGAGGAAAGCAGTGAATGGACTGCCTTTATCTCACCGATAGTAACTAATCTACCAACTGGTTACACCGTCACCTCCTAATGTAGGGAAGAAAGCAGTGAATGGACCTGCCTTGTACCTCACCGAAGTAACTAATCTCCAACTGGTTACACCGTCACCTCCTAATGTAGGAGAAGGAAAGCAGTGATGGACCGCCTTGTATCCACTGAAGTAACTAATCTACCAACTGGTTACACCGTCACCTCCTAATGTAGGGAGAGAAAGCAGTGAATGGACTGCCTTGTATCTCACCGAAGATAATAATCTCCAACTGGTTATACACTGTCACCTCCTAATGTAGGAGGAAGGAAAGCAGTGAATGGACCTGCCTGTATCTCACTGATAGTAACTAATCTCCACTGGTTACACTGTCACCTCCTAATGTAGGGAGGAAGAAAGCAGTGAATGGACCTGCCTTGTATCTCACCGAAGTAACATCTACCAACTGGTTACACTGCACCTCCTAATGTAGGAGAGGGAAAGCAGTGAATGGACCTGCCTTGTATCTCACTGAAGTAACTAATTCCAACTGGTTACACTGTCACCCTCCTAATGTAGGGGAAGGAAAGCAGTGAATGGACCTGCCTTGTATCTCACCGAAGTAACTAATCTCAACTGGTTACACTGTCACCTCCTAATGTAGGGAGAAGGAAAGCAGTGAAGGACCTGCCTGTATCTCACCGAGTAACTAATCTACAACTGGTTACACCGTCACCTCCTAATGTAGGGAGAAGGAAAGCAGTGAATGGACCTGCCTGTATCTCACGAAGTAACTAATCTCAACTGGTTACACTGTCACCTCCTAATGTAGGGAGAAGGAAAGCAGTGAATGGACCTGCCTTGTATCTCACCGAAGTAACTAATCTACAACTGGTTACAACTGTCACCTTCTAATGTAGGGAGAGGAAAGCAGTGAATGGACCTGCCGTTATCTCACTGATAGTAACTAATCTACCAACTGGTTACACTGTCACCTCCTAATGTAGGGAGAAGGAAAGCAGTGAAGGCCTGCCTGTATCTCACTGAAGTAACTAATCTACCAACTGGTTACACTGTCAACTCCTAATGTAGGGAGAAGGAAAGCAGTGAATGGACCTGCTTGTATCTCACTGAAGTAACTAATCTACCAACTGGTTACACTGCACCTCCTAAGTAGGGAGAAGGAAAGCAGTGAATGGACCGCCTTGTATCTCACGAAGTAACTAATCTACCAACTGGTTACACTGTCACCTCCTAATGTAGGAGAGGAAAGCAGTGAATGGACCTGCCTTGTATCTCAAGAAGTAAATAATCTACCAACTGGTTACACTGTCACCTCCTAATGTAGGAGAAGGAAAGCAGTGAATGGACCTGCCTTGTATCTCACTGAAGTACTAATCTTACCAACTTGTACACTGTCACCTCCTAAGTAGGGAGAAGGAAAGCAGTGAATGGACCTGCCTTGTATCTCACTGAGTAACTAATCTACCAACTGGTTACACTGTCACCTCCTAATGTAGAGAGAGGAAAGCAGTGATGGACCTGCCTTGTATCTCACTGATAGTAACTAATCTACCAACTGGTTACACTGTCACCTCCTAATGTAGGAGAAGGAAAGCAGTGAATGGACTGCCTTGTACCTCACCGATAGTAACTAATCTACCAACTGGTTACACTGTCACCTCCTAATGTAGGAGAAGGAAAGCAGTGAATGGACCTGCCTTGTATCCACTGATAGTAACTATACCAACTGGTTACACTGTCACCTCCTAATGTAGGAGAAAGAAAGCAGTGAATGGACCTGCCTTGTATCTCACTGAAGTAACTAATCTCAACTGGTTACACTGTCACCTCCATGTAGGGAGAAGGAAAGCAGTGAATGGACCTGCCTTGATCTCACTGAAGTAACTAATCACCAACTGGTTACACTGTCACTCCTAATGTAGGGAGAAGAAAGCAGTGAATGGACTGCCTTGATCTCACTGAAGTAACTAATCTACCAACTGGTTACACTGTCACCTCCTAATGTAGGGAAAGGAAAGAGTGAATGGATGCCTTGTATCTCACTGATAACTAACAATCTACCAACTGGTTACACTGTCACCTCCTAATGTAGGAGAAGGAAAGCAGTGAATGGACCTGCCTGTACCTCACTGATAGTAACTAATCCAACTGGTTACCATGTCACCTCCTAATGTAGGGGAAGGAAAGCAGTGAATGGACCTGCCTGTCTCACTGATAGTAACTAATCTACCAACTGGTTACACCGTCCTTCTCTATGTAGGGAAGGAAAGCAGTGAATGGACCTGCCTTGTACTCACTGATAGTAACTAATCACAACTGGTTACACTGTCCCTCCTAATGTAGGGAGAAGGAAAGCAGTGAATGGCCTGCTTGTATCTCACCGAAGTAACTAATCTACAACTGGTTACACTGTCACCTCCTAATGTAGGAGAAGGAAAGCAGTGAATGGACCTGCCTTGTATCTCACTGATAGTAACTAATCTATCCAACTGGTTACACTGTCCCTCCTAATGTAGGGAGAAGGAAAGCAGTGAATGGACCTGCCTTGTATCTCACCGAAGTAACTAATCTCCAACTGTTACACGTCACCTCCTAATGTGGAGAAGGAAGCAGTGAATGGACCTGCCTTGTATCTCACTGAAGTTACTAATCTACCAACTGGTTACACTGTCACCTCCTAATGTAGGAGAAGGAAAGCAGTGAATGGACCTGCCTTGTATCTCACGATAGTAACTAATTTTAACTGGTTACACTGTCACCTCCAATGTAGGAGAAGGAAAGCAGTGAATGGACCTGCCTTGTATCTCACCGATAGTAACTAATCTCCAACTGGTTACACCGTCACCTCCTAATGTAGGAG
The DNA here is from genome assembly GCA_019447015.1 of Hymenochirus boettgeri. Taxonomy (NCBI): domain Eukaryota; kingdom Metazoa; phylum Chordata; class Amphibia; order Anura; family Pipidae; genus Hymenochirus; species Hymenochirus boettgeri. The sequence goes on along the minus strand of CM033470.1, from coordinate 53,120,543 downwards.
AAGGAAAGCAGTGAATGGACCTGCCTTGTATCTCACGATAGTAACTAACTCCAACTGGTTACACTGTCACCTCCTAATGTATGGAGAAGGAAAGCAGTGAATGGACCTGCCTTGTATCTCACCTGATAGTAACTAATCTCCAACTGGTTACACTGTCACCTCCTAATGTAGGGAAGGAAAGCAGTGAATGGACCTGCCTTGTATCTCACTGAAGTAACTAATCTACCATAATGTACACGTCACCTCCTAATGTGGAGAAGGAAAGCAGTGAATGGACTGCCTTGTATCTCCACTGATAGTAACTAATCTCAACTGGTTACACCGTCACCTCCTAATGTAGGAGAAGGAAGCAGTGAATGGACCTGCCTTGTATCTCACTGATAGTAACTATCTACCAATGGTTACACTGTCACCTCCTAATGTAGGAGAAGGAAAGCAGTGAATGGACCTGCCTTGTATCCACTGATAGTAACTAATCTCCAACTGGTACACACTGTCACTCCTAATGTAGGGAGAAGGAAAGCAGTGAATGGACCTGCCTTGTATCTCACCGATAGTAACTAATCTACCAACTGGTTACACTGTCACCTCCTAATGTAGGAGAAGGAAAGAGTGAATGACCTGCCTTGTATCTCACTGATAGTAACTAATCTACAACTGGTTACACGTCACCTCCTAATGTAGGGAGGAAGAAAGCAGTGAATGGACCTGCCTTGTATCTCACTGATAGTAACTAATCTACCAACTGGTTACACTGTCACCTCCTAATGTAGGAGAAGGAAAGCGTGAATGGACTGCCTTGTACTCACGATAGTAACTAATCTCAACTGGTTACACTGTCACCTCCTAATGTAGGAGGAAGGAAAGCAGTGATGGACCTGCTTGTATCTCACCGATAGTAACTAATCTACCAACTGGTTACACGTCACCTCCTAATGTAGGGAAGAAAGCAGTGAATGGACCTGCCTTGTATCTCACTGATAGAACTAATCTCCAACTGGTTACACTGTCACCTCCTAATGTAGGAGAGGAAAGCAGTGATGGACCTTTTGTATCTCACGATGTAAACTAATCTCCAATGGTTACACTGTCACCTCCTAATGTAGGGAAGGAAAGCAGTGAATGGACCTGCCTTGTATCTCACGATAGTAACTAATCTCCAACTGGTTACACTGTCACCTCCTAATGTAGGGAGAGGAAAGCAGTGAATGACCTGCCTTGTATCTCACTGATAGTAACTAATCTACCAACTGGTTACACTGTCACCTCCTAATGTAGGAGAAAGGAAAGCAGTGAATGACCTGCCTTGTATCTCACTGATAGTAACAATCTTCAACTGGTTACACTGTCACCTCCTAATTGGAGAAGGAAAGCAGTGATGGACTGCTTGTATCTCACCGATAGTAACTAATCTACCAACTGGTTACACACTGTCACCTCCTAATGTAGGAGAAGGAAAGCAGTGAATGGACCTGCCTTTATCTCACCGATAGTAACTAATCTACAACTGGTTACACTCGTCACCTCCTAATGTAGGAGAAGGAAAGCAGTGATGGACTGCCTTGTATCTCACCGATAGTAACTAATCTACCACTGGTTACACCGTCACCTCCTAATGTAGGGAGAAGGAAAGCAGTGAATGGACCTGCCTTGTATCTCACCGAGTAACTAATCTACCAACTGGTTACACAGTCACCTCCTAATGTAGGGGAAGGAAAGCAGTGAATGGACTTGCCTTGTATATCACTCGAAGTAACTAATCTCCAACTGGTTACACTGTCACCTCCTAATGTAGGGAGAAGAAAGCAGTGAATGGACCTGCCTTGTATCTCACTGATAGTAACTAATCTACCCAACTGGTTACACCTGTCACTCCTAATGTAGGGAGAGGAAAGCAGTGAAGGACCTGCCTTTATCTCACTGATAGTAACTAATCTACCAACTGGTTACACTTCACCTCCTAATGTGGGAGAAGGAAAGCAGTGAATGGACCTGCCTTGTATCTCACCGAAGTAACTAATCTACCAACTGGTTACACGTCACCTCCTAATGTAGGGGAAGGAAAGCAGTGAATGGACTGCCTTGTATCTCACGAAGTAACTAATCTCCAACTGGTTACACCGTACCTCCTAAGTAGGAGAAGGAAAGCGTGAATGGACCTGCCTTGTATCTCACGAAGTAACTAATCTACCAACTGGTTACACGTCACCTCCTAATGTAGGAGAGGAAAGCAGTGATGGACCTGCCTTGTATCTCACCGAAGTAACTAATCTACCAACTGGTTAACCGTCACCTCCTAATGTGGAGAAGGAAAGCAGTGAAGGACCTGCCTGGATCTCACGAAGTAACTAATCTACCAACTGGTTACACTGTCACCTCCTAATGTAGGAGAAGGAAAGCAGTGAATGGACTGCCTGTATCTCACCGAAGTAACTAATCTCCAACTGGTTACACTGTCACCTCCTAATGTAGGAGAAGGAAAGCAGTGAATGGACCTGCCTTGTATCTCACTGAAGTAACTAATCTACCAACTGGTTACACTGTCACCTCCTAATGTAGGGGAGGGAAAGCAGTGAATGGACCTGCCTTGTATCTCCCACAGTAACTAATCTCCAACTGGTTACACCGTCACCTCCTAATGTAGGGAGAAGGAAAGCAGTGAATGGACCTGCCTTGTATCTCACGAAGTAACTAATCTACAACTGGTTACACCTGTCACCTCCTAATGTAGGGGAAGGAAAGCAGTGAATGGACCTGCCTGTGATCTCACGAAGTAACTAATTACCAACTGGTTACACTGTCACCTCCTAATGTAGGGAGAGGAAAGCAGTGAATGGACCTGCCTTGTATCTCCCTGAAGTAACTAATTCAACTGGTTACACTGTCACCTCCTAATGTAGGGAGAGGAAAGCAGTGAATGGACCTGCGCTATCTCACTGACAGTAACTAATTCCAACTGGTTACACTGTCACCTCCTAATGTAGGGAGAAGGAAAGCAGTGAATGGACTGCCTTGTATCTCACTGAAGTAACTAATCTACCAACTGGTTACACTGTCACTCCTAATGTAGGGAGAGGAAAGCAGTGAATGGACCTGCCTTGTCTTCCACTGATAGTAACTAATCTCAACTGGTTACACTGTCACCTCCTAATGTAGGAGAAGGAAAGCAGTGAATGGACCTGCCTTGTATCTCACTGAAGTAACTAATCTACCAACTGGTTACACTGTCACCTCCTAATGTAGGAGAAGGAAAGCAGTGAATGGACCTGCCTTGTATCTCACTGAAGAACTAATCACCAACTGGTTACACTGTCACCCCCTAATGTAGGGAGAAGGAAAGCAGTGAATGGACCTGCCTTGGATCTCATGAAGTAACTAATCTACCAACTGGTTACACTGTCACCTCCTAATAGGAGAAGGAAAGCAGTGAATGGACTGCCTGTATCTCACTGAAGTAACTAATCTACACTGGTTACACTGTCACCATCCTATGTAGAGAGAGAAGCAGTGAATGGACCTGCCTTGTATCTCAGATAGTAACTAATCTACCAACTGGTTACACTGTCACCTCCTAATGTAGGGAGAAGGAAAGCAGTGAATGGACCTGCCTTGTACTCACTGATAGTAACTATCTACCAACTGGTTACACTGTCACCTCCTAATGTAGGGAGAAGAAAGCAGTGAATGGACCTGCCTTGTATCTCACTGAGTAACTAATCTCAACTGGTTACACTGTCACCTCCTAATGTAGGAGAAGGAAAGCAGTGAATGGACCTGCCTTGTATCTCACTGATAGTAACTAATTACCAACTGGTTACACTGTCATCCTAATGTAGGAGAAAGAAAGCAGTGAATGGACCTGCCTTGTATCTCACTGAAGTAACTAATCTCCAACTGGTTACACTGTCACCTCCTAATGTAGGGAGAAGGAAAGCAGTGAATGGACCTGCCTTGTATCTCACTGATATAACAATCTACCAACTGGTTACACTGTCACCTCCTAATGTAGGGAAGGAAAGCAGTGAATGGACCTGCCTTGTACTCACTGATAGTAACTATCTCCAACTGGTTACACTGTCACCTCCTAATGTAGGGAAGGAAAGCAGTGAATGGACTGCCTTGTACTCACTGATAGTAACTAATCTACCAACTGGTTACACTGTCTCCTCTAATGTAGGAGAAGGAAAGCAGTGAATGGACCTGCCTTGTATCTCACTGATAGTAACTATCTATCACACTGGTTACACTGTCCCTCCTAATGTAGGGAGAGGAAAGCAGTGAATGGACCTGCCTTGTATCTCACTGAAGTAACTAATCTCCAACTGGTTACACTGTCACCTCCTAATGTAGGGAGAAGGAAAGCAGTGAATGGACTGCCTTGTACCTCACTGAAGTAACTAATCTACCAACTGGTTACACTGTCATCCTAATGTAGGAGAAGGAAAGCAGTGAATGGACCTGCTGTACTCACTGATAGTAACTAATCTACAACTGGTTACACTGTCACCTCCTAATGTAGGGAGAAGGAAAGCAGTGATGGACCTGCCTTGTATCTCCACGATAGTAACAATCTACCAACTGGTTACACTGTCACCTCCTAATGTAGGGAGAGGAAAGCAGTGATGGACCTGCCTTGTATCTCACTGATAGTAATTATACCAACTGGTTACACTGTCACCTCCTAATGTAGGGAGAAGGAAAGCAGTGAATGGACCGCCTTGTACTCACTGATAGTAATCTAATCTACAACTGGTTACACTGTCACCTCCTAAGTAGGGAGAAGGAAAGCAGTGAATGGACCTGCCTTGTATCTCACTGATAGTAACTAATCTCAACTGGTTACACTGTCACCTCCTAATGTAGGGAGAAGGAAACAGTGAATGGACCTGCCTTGTATCTCACTGATAGTAATCTATCACCAATGGTTACACTGTCACCTCCTAATGTAGGGAGAAGAAAAGGGAATGACCTGCCTTGTATCTCACTAGTAGTAACTATCTACCAACTGGTTACACTGTCACCTCCTAATGTAGGGAGAAGGAAAGCAGTGAATGGACCTGCCTTGTATCTCACTATAGTAACTAATCTCCAACTGGTTACACTGTCACCTCCTATTAGGAGAAGGAAAGCAGTGAATGGACCTGCCTTGTATCTCATGATAGTAATCTAATCTACCAACTGGTTACACTGTCACTCCCTAATGAGGGAGAAGGAAAGCAGTGAGGACTGCCTTGTATCTCACTGATAGTAACAACAATCTTCCAACTGGTTACACTGTCACCTCCTAATGTAGGAGAAGGAAAGCAGTGAATGGACCTGCCTTGTATCTCACTGATAGTAACTAATCTTCAACTGGTTACACTGTCACCTCCTAATGTAGGGAGAGGAAAGCAGTGAATGGACCTGCCTTGTATCTCACTGTAAGTACTAACCTACCAACTGGTTACACTGTCACCTCTAATGTAGGGAGAAGGAAGCAGTGAATGGACCTGCCTTGTATCTCACTGATAGTAAACTAATCTCCAACTGGTTACACTGTCACTCCTAATGTAGGAGAAGGAAAGCAGTGAAGGACCTGCCTGTATCTCATGATAGTACTAATCTTCCAACTGGTTACACTGTCACCTCCTAATGTAGGGAGAGGAAAGCAGTGAATGGACCTGCCTTGTATCTCACTGATAGTACTAATCTCCAACTGGTTACACTGTCACCTCTAATGTAGGAGAAGGAAAGCAGTGAATGGACCTGCCTTGTATCTCACTGATAGTAACTAATCTCAACTGTTACACTGTCACCTCCTAATGTAGGGAGAGAGAAGCAGTGAATGGACCTGCCTTGTATCTCACTGATAGTAACTAATCTACCACTGGTTACACTGTCACCTCCTAATGTAGGAGAAGGGAAAGCAGTGAATGGACCTGCCTTGTATCTCACTGATAGTAACTAATCTACAACTGGTTACACTGTCACCTCCTAATGATAGGGAGAAGGAAAGCAGTGATGGACCTGCCTTGTATCTCACTGATAGTAACTAATTACACTGGTTACACTGTCACCTCCTAATGTAGGAGAAGGAAAGCAGTGAATGGACCTGCCTTGTATCTCACCGAAGTAACAATACCAACTGGTTTCACTGTCACCTCCTAATGTAGGGAAGGAAAGCAGTGAATGGACCTGCCTTGTTCTCACGATAGTAACAATCTACCAACTGGTTAACTGTCACCTCCTAAGTAGGGAGAAGGAAAGCAGTGAATGGACCTGCCTTGTATCTCACTGATAGTAACTAATCTACCAACTGGTTACACTGTCACCTCCTAATGTAGGGAGAAGAAAGCAGTGAATGGATCTGCCTTGATCTCACTGATAGTAACTAATTCCAACTGGTTACACTGTCACCTCCTAATGTAGGAGAAGGAAAGCAGTGAATGGAACTGCCTTGTATCACTGATAGAACTAATCTACCAACTGGTTACACTGTCACCTCCTAATGTAGGGAAGGAAAGCAGTGAATGGACCTGCCTTGTATTCACCGATAGTAACTATCTACCAATGGTTACACTGTCACCTCCTATGTAGGGAGAGGAAAGCATGAATGGACTGCCTTGTTTCTCACTGATAGTAACTATCTCCAACTGGTTACACTGTCACCTCCTAATGTAGGGAGAAGGAAAGCAGTGAATGGACTGCCTTGTATCTCACTGATAGTAACTAATCTCCAACTGGTTACACTGCACTCCTAATGTAGGAGAAGGAAAGCAGTGAATGGACCTGCCTGTATCTCACGATAGTAACTAATCTCAACTGGTTACACTGTCACCTCCTAATGTAGGGAGAAGGAAAGCAGTGAATGGACCTGCCTTGTATCTCACGATAGTAACTATCTCCAACTGGTTACACTGTCACTCCTAATGTAGGGAGAAGGAAAGCAGTGAATGGACTGCCTTGTATCTCACTGATAGTAACTAATCTCCAACTGGGACACTGTCACCTCCTAATGTAGGGAGAAGGAAAGCAGTGAAGGACTGCCTTGTATCTCCCGATAGTAACTAATCTCAACTGGTTACACTGTCACCTCCTAATGTAGGGAGAAGGAAAGCAGGGAAGGACCGCCTTGTATCTCACCGAAGTAAACTATCTACCAGGTTACACTGTTACCTCCTAATGTAGGGAGAAGGAAAGCAGTGAATGGACCTGCCTTGTATCTCACTGATAGTAACTAATCTTCCAACTGGTTACACTGTCACCTCCTAATGTAGGGAGAAGGAAAGCAGTGAAGGACCTGCCTTGTATCTCACTGATAGTACTAATCTATCAACTGGTTACACTGTCACCTCCTAATGTGGGAGAAGGAAAGCAGTGAATGGACTGCCTTGTATCTCACTGATAGTAACTAATCTACCAACTTTACACTGTCACCTCCTAATGTAGGGAAGAAGGAACAGTGAATGGACCGCTTGTATCTCACTGATAGTAACTAATTCTCCTACTGGTTACACTGTCACCTCCTAATGTAGGGAGAAGGAAAGCAGTGATGGACCTGCCTTGTATCTCACCGATAGTAACTAATCTACCAACTGTTACACTGTCACCTCCTAATGTAGGAGAAGGAAAGCAGTGAATGGACGCCTTGTATCTCACTGATAGTAACTAATCTACACTGGTTACACTGTCACCTCCTAATGTAGGGAGAAGGAAAGCCGTGAATGGACCTGCTTGTATTCACGATAGTAACTAATCTAACGGTTACACTGGCACCTCCTAATGTAGGGAAAGGAAGAGTGAAGGACCTGCCTTGTATCTCACCGATAGTAACTAATCTACCAACTGGTTAACTGTCACTCCTAATGTAGGGAAAGGAAGAAGATGAATGGACCTGCCTTGTATCTCACTGATTTAACTAATCTACAACTGGTTACACTGTCACCTCCTAATGTAGGGAGAAGGAAAGCAGTGAATGGACTGCCTTGTATCTCACTGATAGTAACTAATCACCAACTGGTTACACTGTCATCCTAATGTAGGGAGAAGGAAAGCAGTGAATGGACCTGCCTTGTACCTCACTGATAGTAACTAATCTCCAACTGGTTACACTGTCATCCTAATGTAGGGAAAGAAAGCAGTGAATGGACCTGCCTTGTATCTCACTGATAGTAACTATCTACCAACTGGTTACACTGTCACTCCTCCTAATGTAGGGAGAAGGAAAGCATGAATGGACCTGCCTTGTATCTCACTGATAGTAACTAATCTACCAACTGGTTACACTGTCACCTCCTAAGTAGGGAGAAGGAAAGCAGTGAATGGACTGCCTTGTATCTCACTGATAGTAACTAATCTCCAACTGGTTACACTGCACCTCCTAATGTAGGAGAAGGAAAGCAGTGAATGGACCTGCCTTGTATCTCACGATAGTAACTAATCTACCAACTGGTTACACTGTCACCTCCTAATGTAGGGAGAAGGAAAGCAGTGAATGGACCGCCTTGTATCTCACCGATAGTAACTATCTACACTGGTTACACTGTCACCTCCTAATGTAGGGAGAAGGAAAGCAGTGAATGGACTGCCTTGTATCTCACTGATAGTAACTAATCCACTGGTTACACTGTCACCTCCTAATGTAGGAGAAGGAAAGCAGTGAATGGACCTGCTTGTACTCACTGATAGAACTAATCTTCCAACTGGTTACACTGTCACCTCCTAATGTAGGGAGAAGGAAAGCAGTGAATTGGACCTGCCTTGTATCTCACTGATAGTAACTAATCTCAACTGGTTACACTGTCACCTCCTAATGTAGGAGAAGGAAAGCAGTGAATGGACCTGCTTGTATCTCACTGATAGTAATAACTACCCAACTGGTTACACACGTCACCTCCTAATGTAGGAGAAGGAAAGCCGTGAATGGACCTGCCTTGTATCTCACTGATAGTAACTAATCTTCCAACTGGTTACACTGTCACCTCCTAATGTAGGGAGAAGGAAAGCAGTGAATGGAACTGCCTTGTATCTACCGATAGTAACTAATCTACCAACTGGTTACACTGTCACCTCCTAATGTAGGGGAGGAAAGCAGTGAATGGATGCCTTGTATCTCACGAGTAACTAATCTCAACTGGTTACACTGTCACCTCCTAATGTAGGGAGAAGGAAGCAGTGAATGGACTGCCTTGTATCTCACGATAGTAACTAATCTCAACTGGTTACACTGCACCTCCTAATGTAGGGAGAGGAAGCAGTGAATGGACCTGCCTTTGATCTCACCGATAGTAACTAATCTCCAACTGGTTACCACTGTCACCTCCTAATGTAGGGAGAAGGAAAGCAGTGAATGGACCGCCTTGTATCTCACCGATAGTAACTAATCTTACCACTGGTTACACTGTCCCTCCTAATGTAGGGAGAAGGAAAGCAGTGAATGGACCTGCCTTGATCTCACGATAGTAACTAATCTACCAAGGTTACACTGTCACCTCCTAATGTAGGGAGAAGGAAAGCAGTGATGGACCTGCCTTGTATCTCACGATAGTAACTAATACCAACTGGTTACACTGTCACCTCCTAATGTAGGAGAAGGAAAGCAGTGAATGGACCTGCCTTGTATCTCACCGATAGTAAACTAATCTACCAACTGGTTAACTGTCACCTCCTAATGTAGGAGAAGGAAAGCAGTGAATGGACCTGCCTTGTATCTCACGATAGTAACTAATCTACCAACGGTTAACTGTCACCTCCAATGTAGGGAGAAGGAAAGCAGTGAATGGACCTGCTTGTATCTCACCGATAGTAACTAATCTCCAACTGGTTACACTGTCACTCCTAATGTAGGAGAAGGAAAGCAGTGATGGATCTGCCTTGTATCTCACCGATAGTAACTAATTCCAACTGGTTACACTGTCACCTCCTAATGTAGGAGAAGGAAAGCAGTGAATGATGCCTTGTACTCACTGATAGTAACTAATCTACCAACTGGTTACACTGTCACCTCCTAATGTAGGGAAAGGAAAGCAGTGAATGGACCTGCCTTGTAACTCACGATGTAACTAATCTACCAACTGGTTACACTGTCCATCCTAATGTAGGGAGAGGAAAGCAGTGAATGGACTGCCTTGTATCTCACTGATAGTAACTAATCTCCAAAGGTTACACTGTCACCTCCTAATGTAGGAGAAGGAAAGCAGTGAATGGACTGCCTTGTATCTCACTGATAGTAACTAATCTACCAACTGGTTACACTGTCACCTCCTAATGTGGGAGAAGGAAAGCAGTGAATGGACCTGCCTTGATCTCACCGATAGTAACTATCTTACAACTGGTTACACTGTCACCTCCTAATGTAGGGAGAAGGAAAGCAGTGAAGGACCTGCCTTGTATCTCACTGATAGTAACTTATCTACAACTGGTTACACTGTCACCTCCTAATGTAGGGAGAAGGAAAGAGTAATGTGAATACTGCCTTGTATCACCGATAGTAACAATCTACCAACTGGTTACACTGTCACCTCCTAATGTAGGGAGAAGGAAAGCAGTGAATGGACTGCCTTGTATCTCACGATAGTACTAATCTTCCAACTGGTTACACTGTCCCTCCTAATGTAGGGAGAAGAAAGCAGTGATGGACCTGCCTGTATCTCACGATAGTAACTAATCTACCAACTGGTTACACTGTCCCTCCTAAGTAGGGAGAAGGAAAGCAGTGAATGGACTGCCTTGTATTCCCGAAGTAACTAATCTTCCAACTGGTACAATGTACCTCCTAATGTAGGGAGAAGGAAAGCAGTGAATGGACCTGCCTTGTATCTCACTGATAGTACTAATCTATCAACTGGTTACACTGTCACCTCCTAATGTAGGGAGAAGAAAGCAGTGAAGGACCTGCCTTGTACTCACTGATAGTAACTAATCTCCAACTGGTTACACTGTCACCTCCTAATGTAGGGAGAAGGAAGCAGTGAATGGACCTGCCTTGTATCCATGATGTAACTAATCCTAACTGGTTACACTGTCACCTCCTAATGTAGGAGAAGAAAGCAGTGAATGGACCTGCCTTGTATCTCACTGATAGTAACTAATCTACCACTGGTCACACTGTCACCTCCTAATGTAGGAGAAGGAAAGCAGTGAATGGACCTGCCTTGTATCTCACCGATAGTAACTAATCTACAACTGGTTACACTGTCACCTCCTAATGTAGGGAGAAGGAAAGCAGTGAATGGACCTGCCTTGTATCTCACTGATAGTAACTAATCTACCACTGGTTACACTGTCACCTCCTAATGTAGGGAGAGAAAGCAGTGAATGGACCTGCCTTGTATATCACTGATAGTAACTAATTACCAACTGGTTAACGTCACTCCTAATGTAGGGAAAGGAAAGCAGTGAATGGACCTGCCTTGTATCTCACGATAGTAACTAATCTCAACTGGTTACAATGTCACTCCTAATGTAGGAGAAGGAAAGCAGTGAATGGATCTGCCTTGTATCTCACTGATAGTAACTAATTACCAACTGGTTACACTGTCACCTCCTAATGTAGGGAGAAGGAAAGCAGTGAATGGACTGCCTTGTACCTCACTGATAGTAACTAATCTACCAACTGGTTACACTGTCACTCCTAATGTGAGAAAGGAAAGCAGTGAATGGACCTGCCTTGTACTCACTGATAGTAACTATATCCAACTGGTTACACTGTACCTCCTAATGTAGGGAGAGGAAAGCGTGAAGGATCTGCCTTGTATCTCATGATAGTAACTAATTCCAATGGTTACACTGTCACCTCCTAATGTAGGGAGAAGGAAAGCAGTGAATGGACTGCCTTGTATCTCACCGATAGTAACTAATCTACCAACTGGTTACACTGTCACCTCCTAATGTAGGGAGAAGGAAAGCAGTGATGGACCTGCCTTGTATTCACCGATAGTATAATCTACCAACTGGTTACACTGTCACCTCCTAATGTAGGGAGAAGGAAAGCAGTGAATGGACCTGCCTGTATCTCACGTAGTAACTTATCTACCAACTGGTTACACTGTCACCTCCTAATGTAGGAGAAGGAAGACAGTGAAGATTGCCTTGTATCTCACTGATAGTAACAATCTACCAACTGGTTACACTGTCACCTCCTAATGTAGGGAGAAGGAAAGCAGTGAATGGACCTGCCTTGTACTCACTGATAGTAACTAATCTACAACTGGTTACACTGTCACCTCCTATGTAGGGAGAAGGAAAGCAGTGATGGACCTGCCTTGTATCTCACCGATAGTAACTAATCTACCAACGGTACACTGTCACCTCCTAATGTAGGAGAAGGAAAGCAGTGAATGGACCTGCCTTGTATCTCACTGATAGTAACTAATCTACCAACTGGTTACACCGTCACCTCCTAATGTGGGAGAAGGAAAGCAGTGAATGGACCTGCTTGTATCTACTGATAGTAACTAATCTACCAACTGGTTACACTGTCACCTCCTAATGTAGGGAAGGAAAGCAGTGAGGAACTGCCTTGTATCTCACCGATAGTAACTAATCTACCAACTGGTTACAATGTCACCTCCTAATGTAGGGAGAAGGAAAGCAGTGAATGAGACTGCCTTGTATCTCACCGATAGTAACTAATCAAACTGGTTACAATGTCACCTCCTAATGTAGGGAGAAGGAAAGCAGTGAATGGAACTGCCTGTATCTCACCGATAGTAACTAATCTACCAACTGGTTACACTGTCACCTCCTAATGTAGGGAGAAGGAAAGCAGGTGAATGGACTGCCTTGTATCTCGATAGTAACTAATCTACCAACTGGTTACACTGTCACCTCCTAATGTAGGAGAAGGAAAGCGTGAATGGATCTGCCTTGATCTCACTGATAGTAACTAATCTACCAACTGGTTAACACTGTCACTCCTAATGTAGAGAGAGGAAAGCAGTGAAGGGCCTGCCTGTATCTCACTGATAGTAACTAATCTCCAACTGGTTACACTGTCACCTCCTAATGTAGGGAGAAGGAAAGCAGTGAATGGACGCTTGTATCTCACTGAAGTAACTAATCTACCAACTGGTTACACTGTCACCTCCTAATGTAGGGAGAGGAAAGCATGAATGGACGCCTTGTATCTCACTGAAGTAAACTAATCTACCAACTGGGTTACCACTGTCACCTCCTAATGTAGGGGAAGGAAAGCAGTGAATGGACCTGCCTGTATCTCACGATAGTAACTAATCTACAACGGTTACACTGTACCTCCTAATGTAGGGAGAAGGGAAAGCAGTGAATGGACCGCCTTGTATCTCACTGATAGTAACTAATCTACCAACGGTTACACTGTCACCTCCTAATGTAGGAGAAGGAAAGCAGTGAATGGACCTGCCTTGTATCTCACTGATAGTAACTAATCTCCAACTGGTTACACTGTCACCTCCTAATGTAGGGAGAAGGAAAGCAGTGAATGGACTGCCTTGTATCTCACTGATAGTAACTAATTACCAACTGGTTACACTGTCACCTCCTAATGTAGGAGAAGGAAAGCAGTGAATGGACTGCCTTGTATCTCAATGATAGTAACTAATCTACCAACTGGTTACACTGTCACCTCCTAATGTAGGAGAAGGAAAGCAGTGAATGGACCGCCTGTATCTCACTGAAGTAACTTCTACCAACTGGTTACACTGTCACCTCCTATGTAGGAGAAGGAAAGCAGTGAATGGACCTGCCTTGTATCTCAGATAAGTAACTAATCTACCAACTGGTTACAGCATCCTAATGTAGGAGAAGAAAGCAGTGAATGGACCTGCCTGTATCTCACTGAAGAACTAATCTCAAATGGTTACACTGTCACCCTAATGTAGGGGAAGGAAAGCAGTGAATGGACTGCCTTGTATCTCACCGATAGTAACTAATCTCCAACTGGTTACACTGTCTCCTAATGTAGGGAGAGGAAAGCAGTGAATGGACCTGCTGTATCTCACTGATAGTAACTAATCTCAACTGGTTACACTGTCACCTCCTAATGTAGGAGAAGGAAAGCAGTGAATGGACCTGCCTTGTATCTCACTGATAGTAACTAATCTACCAACTGGTTACACTGTCACCTCCTAATGTAGGAGAAGGAAAGCAGTGAATGGACTGCCTTGTATCTCATGATAGTAACTAATCTACCAACTGGTTACACTGTCACCCCTAATGTAGGGAGAGGAAAGCAGTGAATGGACCTGCCTTGTATCTCACTGATAGTAACTAATACCAACTGGTTACACTGTCACCTCCTAACTGATGGAAAACTATCTTTCCAACTGGTTACACTGTCACCTCCTAATGTAGGGAGGGAAAGCAGTGAATGGACCTGCCTTGGATCTCACAGATAGTAACTAATCTTCCAACTTACACTGTCACTCCTAAACGACAGGAGACGCAAAGACGTGAATGGACTGCCATGTATCTCACTGATAGTAAACTAATCTTCCAACTGGTTACACTGTCACCTCCTAATGTAGGAGGGAAAGCAGTGAATGGATCTGCCTTGTACCTCACTGATAGTACTAATCTCCAACTGGTTACACTGCCACCTCCTAATGTAGGGAGGAAAGCAGAATGGATTTGGCTTGTACCTCACTGATAGGAACTAATCTTCCAACTGGTTACAATGTCACTCCTAATGACAGGAAGAGCAAGCCAGTGAATGGACCTTCCTTGTATCTCACTGATAGGAACTAATCTTCCAACTGGTTACACGTCACCTCCTAATGTAGGGAGGTAAAGCAGTGAATGGATCTGCCTGTATCCACTGATCTTAACTAATCTTTCAACTGGTTACACTGTACTCCTAATGTAGGAGGGAAAGCAGTGAATGGACCTGCCTTGTACCCACACTGATAGTAACTAATCTTCCAACTGGTTACACTGTACCTCCTAATGTTATGAGAGGAAAGCAGTGAATGGACCTGCCTTGTACCTCACTGATAGTAACTAATCTTCCAACTGGTTACACTATCACATCCTAATGTAGGGAGGAAAGAGTTAAGGACCGCCTTGTACTCAGATAGTAACTAATCTTCCAACTGGTACACTGTCACCTCCTAATGACAGGAGTAGGGAAAGCAGGAATGGACCTGCCTTGTATCTCACTGATAGTAAATAATCTTCCAACTGGTTACACTCTCACCTCCTAATGAAGAGAAGGAAATCAGTGAATGGACTGCCTTGATCTCAATGATAGTAACTAACCTTACACCTGTTTACACTGTCACATCCTAATGTAGGGAGGGAAGCAGTGAATGGACCTGCTTGTATCTCATGATAGTAAATAATCTTCCAACTGGTTACACTGTCACCTCCTAATGTAGGGAGGGAAGCAGTGAATGGACCGCTTGTATCTCACGATCTTAACTAATATTTCAACTGGTTACACTGTCACTCCTAATGTAGGGAGGGAAAGCAGTGAATGGTCTGCCTTGTATCTCACTGATAGTAACTAATTTTCAACTGGTTACACTGTCACCTCCTAATGTATTGGGGAAAGCAGTGAATGACCTGCCTTGTACCTCACTGATAGTAACTAATCTTCCAACTGGTACACTATCACCTCCTAAGTAGGAGGGGGAAGCAGTTAATGGACCTGCCTTGTACCTCATGATAGTAACTAACTCTTCCAAATGGTTAACAGTACCTCTAATGACAGGAGTAGGAAAGCAGTGAATGGACCTGCCTTGTATCTCACTGATAGTAACTAATCTTCCCAACTGGTTACAACTGTCACCTCCTAATGACAAGAGAGAGGAAATCAGTGAATGGACTTGCCTTGTATCTCACTGATAGTAACTAACCTTCCAACTGTTTACACTGTCACCTCCTAATGTAGGGAGCGGAAAGCAGTGGAATGGACCTGCCTTGGATCTCATGTATAGTAACTAATCTTCCAACTGGTTACACTGTCACCTCTAATGTAGGGAGGGAAAGCCGTGAATGGACCTGCCTTGTATCTCACTGATCTTAACTAATCTTTCAACTGGTTACACTGTCACCTTCTAAGTAGGGAGGGAAAGCAGTGAATGGACCTGCCTTGGATCTCACTGATAGTAACTAATCTTCTAAACTGGTTACAAGAAACCTCCTAATGTGGGAGGGAAAGCAGTGAATGGATCTGCCTTGTACCTCACTGATAGTAACTCTTCCAACTGGTTACACTGTCCCTTCCTAATTGACAAGAGAGGAAAGCAGTGAATGGACTTGCCTTGTATCTCACTGATAGTAACTAACTTCCAACTGTTACACTGTCACCTCCCAATGTAGGGAGGGAAAGCAGTGAATGGATCTGCCTTGTATCTCATATGTTAACTAATCTTCCAAACTGGTTACACTGTCACCTCCTAATGTAGGGAGGGAAAGCAGTGAATGGATCTGCCTTGTACCTCACTGATAGTAGTAATCTTCAAATGGTTACACTCTCACCTCCAATGTAGGGAGGGAAAGCAGTGAATGGACCTGCCTTGTATCTCACTGATAGTAACTAATTTCCAACTCGTTACACTGTCACTCCTAACGATAGGAGAGCAAAGCAGTGAATGGACCTGCCTGTATCTCACGATAGTAACTAATATTCCAACTGGTTACCACTGTCACCTCCTAATGTAGGGAGCGAAAGCAGTGAATGGATCTGCCTTGTACCTCACATGATAGTAACTAATCTTTCAAGTGGTTACACTGTCACCTCCTAATGTAGGGAGGGAAGAGAGTGAATGAAGACCTGCCTGTATCTCATGATAGTAACTAATTTCCAACTGGTTACACTGAAACCTCCTAATGTAGGGAGGGAAAGCAGTAAAGGATCTGCCTGTGTACCTCACTGATAGTAACT
Source organism: Hymenochirus boettgeri (assembly GCA_019447015.1). Classification (NCBI taxonomy): domain Eukaryota; kingdom Metazoa; phylum Chordata; class Amphibia; order Anura; family Pipidae; genus Hymenochirus; species Hymenochirus boettgeri. The sequence goes on along the minus strand of CM033470.1, from coordinate 53,103,700 downwards.
AATCTTCCAACTGGTTACACTGTCACTTCCTAATGACAAGAGAAGGAAAGCCGTGAATGGACTTGCCTTGTATCTCACTGATAGTAACTAACCTCCAACTGGTTACACTGTCACCTCCTAATGTAGGGAGGGAAAGCAGTGAATGGACTGCCTTGTATCTCACTGATAGTAACTAATCTTCCAACGGTTTACACTGTCACCTCCTAATGTAGGGAGGGAAAGCAGTGAATGGATCTGCCTTGTACCTCACTGATAGTAACTATCTTCCAACTGGTTAAACTCTCACCTCCTAATGTAGGGAGGGAAAGCAGTGAATGGATTTGCCTTGTACCTCACTGATAGTAAAACTAATCTACCAACTGGTTACAATGTCACCTCCTAATGACAGAGGAGAAGCAAGCAGTGAATGGACCTTCCTTGGATCTCACTGATAGTAACTAATCTTCCAACTGGTTACACTGTCACCTCTAATGTAGGGAGGTAAAGCAGTGAGGGATCTGCCTTGATCTCACTGATCTTAACTAATCTTCAACTGGTTTACACTGTCACCTCTCTAATGTAGGGAGGAAAGCAGTGAATGGACCTGCCTTGTACCTCACTGATAGTAACTAATCTTCCAACGGTACACTGTCACCTCCTAACGACAGGAGAAGAAAGCAGTGAAGGGACCTGCCTTGTATCTCAGATAGTAACTAATCTTCCAACTGGTTACACTGTCAACTCCTAATATAGGGAGGGAAGCAGTGAATGGATTGCCTTGTACCTCACTGATGTTAACTAATCTTCCAACTGGTTACACTGCCACCTCTAATGTAGGGAGGGAAAGCAGTGAATGGATTTGCCTTGTACCTCACTGATAGTAAACAATCTTCCAACTGGTTACAATGTCACCTCCTAATGACAGGAGAAAGCAAAGCAGTGAATGGACTTCTTGTATCTCACTGATTGAACTAATTTCCAACTGGGTACACTGTCACCTCCTAATGTAGGGAGGTAAAGCAGTGAATGGATCTGCCTGTTAGTCTCACTGATCTTAACTAATCTTTTCAAACTGGTTTACACTGTAACCTCCTAATGTAGGGAGGGAAAGCAGTGATGGATCTGCTTGTATCTCACTGATAGTAACTAATCTTCCAACTGTTACAATGTCACTCCCTAATGACAGGAGAAGCAAAGCAGTGAATGGGACCTTCTTGTATCTCAACTGATAGTAACTAATCTTCAACTGGTTACACTGTCACCTCCTAATGTAGGGAGTTAAAGCAGTGAATGGATTGCCTTGTATCTCACTGATCTTAACTAATTTTTCACTGGTTACATGTCACCTCCTAATGTATTGAGGGAAAGCAGTGAATTGACCTGCCTTTGTACCTCACTGATAGTAACTAATCTCCAACATGGTTACACTATCACCATCCTAATGTAGGGAGGGAAAGCAGTGAATGGACTGCCTTGTACCTCACTGTAGTAACTAATCTTCCAACTGGTTACACTGTCACCTCCTAATGACAGGAGTAGGAAAGCGTGAATGGACCTGCCTTGTATCTCACTGATAGTACTAATCTTCCAACTGGTTACACTGTCACCTCCTAATGACAAGAGAAGGAAATAGTGAATGGAGCTTGCCTTGTATCCTCACTGATAGTACTAACCTTCCAAATGTTACACTGTCACCTCCTAATGTAGGGAGGGAAAGCAGTGAATGGACCTGCCTTGTATCTCACTGATAGTAACTAATCTTCCAACTGGTTCCACTGTCACCTCCTAATGTAGGAGGGAAAGCAGTGAATGGACCTGCCTTGTATATCACTGATCTTAAACTAATCTTTCAACTGGTTACACTGTCACCTCTCAATGTAGGAGGGAAAGCAGTGAATGGACCTGCCTTGTATCTCACTGATAGTAACTAATCTTCAACTGGTTACACTGAAACCTCCTAATGTAGGGAGGGAAAGCAGTGAATGATGCGTCGTCTGCTACGCGTTCACTGAGAACCTCACTGACAATTCTTCCAAACAGGACAAGAGCAAGAGTGAAAAGGACCTACGGTCCTAGATAAGCGACTGCCCCCAGGAGTCACATGGGGTTATCCACTGATAGTAACTACGTTCCAAACTTGTTACCTGTCACACCTCCTAAGTTAGGGAGGGAAAGCAGTGAATGGATCTGCCTTGTATCTCACTGATAGTAACAATCTTCCAACTGGTTACACTGTCACCTCCTAATGTAGGGAGAGAAAGCAGTGAATGGATCTGCCTTGTACCTCACTGATAGTAAGTAACTTCCAACTGGTACACTCTCACCTCCTAATGTAGGGAGGGAAAAGCAGTGAATGGACCTGCCTTTATCTCACTGATAGTAACTAATCTTCCAACTGGTACACTGTCACCTCCTAACACAGGAGAAGCAAAGCAGTGAATGGACCTGCTGTATCTCCCTGATAGTAACTAATCTTCCAACTGGTTACACTGTCACCTCCTAATGTAGGGAGGGAAAGCAGTGAATGGATCTGCCTTGTACCTCACTGATAGTAACTAATCTTTCAACTGGTTACACTGTCACCTCCTAAGTAGGAGGGAGGGGAAGCAGTGAGGATCTGCTTGTATCATCACTGAAGTAACTAATCTTCCAAATGGTTACCACTGAAACCTCCTAAGTGTAGGGAGGGAAAGCAGTGAATGGATCTGCCTTGTACCTCACTGATAGTAACTAATCTTCCAACTGGTTACACTGTCACTCCTAATGACAAGAGAAGGAAAGCAGGAATGGACTGCCTTGTATCTCACTGATAGTAACTAATCTTCCAACTGGTTACACTGTCACCTCCTAATGTAGGGAGGTAAAGCAGTGAGAGGATCTGCCTTGTATCTCACTGATCTAACTAATCTTTCAACTGGTTACATGTCACCTCCTAATGTAGGGAGGGAAAGCAGTGAATGGACTGCCTTGTACCTCACTGATAGTAACTATCTTCCAACTGGTTACACTGTCACTCCTAACGACAGGAGAAGCAAAGCAGTGAATTGGACCTGCCTTGTATCTCACTGATAGTAACTAATCTTCCAACTGGTTACACTGTCACCTCCTAATATAGGGAGGGAAAGCAGTGAAGGATCTGCCTTGTACCTCACTGATAGTAACTAATCTTCCAACTGGTTACAACTGCCACCTCCTAATGTAGGGAGGGAAAGCAGTGAATGGATTTGCCTGTTACCTCATGATAGTAACTAATCTTCCAAACTGGTTACAATGTCACTCCCAATGACGGAGAGCAAAGCAGTGAATGGACCTTCCTTGTATCTCACTGATAGTAACTAATCTTCCAACTGGTTACACTGTCACCTCCTAATTAGGGAGGTAAAGCAGTGAATGGATCTGCCTTGTACTCACTGATCTTAAATAATCTTTCAACTGGTTTACACTGTACCTCCTAATGTAGGGAGGGAAAGCAGTGAATGGATCTGCCTTGTATCTCACGATATAAACTAATTCTTCCAAACTGGTTACAATGTCACCTCCTAATGACAGGAGAAGCAAAGCAGTGAATGGACCTTCCTTGTATCTCACTGAAGTAACAATCTTCCAATGGTTACACTGTCACCTCCTAATGTAGGGAGTAAAGCAGTGAATGGATCTGCCTTGTATCTCACTGATCTTAACTAATTTTCAATGGTTACACTGTACCTCTAATGTATTGAGGGAAAGCAGTGAATTGGACCTGCCTTGTACCTCACTGATAGTAACTAATCTTCCAACTAGTTACACTATCACCTCCTAATGTAGGGAGGGAAAGCAGTGAATGGACCTGCCTTGTACCTCACTGATAGTAACTAATCTTCCAACTGGTTACACTGTCACCTCCTAATGACAGGAGTAGGAAAGCAGTGAATGGACCCTGCTGTATCTCACTGATAGTAACTAATCTTCCAACTGGTTACACTGTCACCTCCTAATGACAGAGGAAATCAGTGAATGGACTTGCCTTGTATCTCACTGATAGTAACTAACCTTCCAACTGTTTACACTGTCACCCTAATGAGGGAGGGAAAGCAGTGAATGGACTGCCTTTATCTCACTGATAGTAAACTAATCTTCCAACTGGTTCACTGTCACCTCCTAATGTAGGGAGGGAAAGCAGGTGAATGGGACCTGCCTTGTATATCACGATCTTAACTAATCTTTCAACTGGTTACACTGTCACCTTATAAGGTAGGGAGGGAAAGCAGTGTGATGGACCTGCCTGTATCTCACTGATAGTAACTAATCTTCTAATGGTTACACTGAAACCTCCTAATGTAGGGAGGGAAAGCAGTGATATTGATCTGCCTTGTACTCACTGATAGTAATAATCTTCCAACTGGTTACCTGTCACTTCCTAATGACAAGACAGGAGGAAAGCAGTGAATGGACTTGCCTTGTATCTCACTGATAGTTAACTAACTTCCAACTGGTTACACTGTCCCCTCCTAATGTAGGGAGGGAAAGCAGTGGAATGGATCTGCCTTGTATCTCACTGATAGTAACTAATCTTCAACTGGTTACACTGTCACCTCCTAATGTAGGGAGAGAAAGCAGTGAATGGATGCCTTGTACCTCACTGATAGTAAGTAATCTTCCAACTGGTTACACTCTCACCTCCTAATGTAGGGAGGGGAAAGCAGTGAATGGAACCTGCCTTGTATCTCACTGATAGTAACTAATCTTCCAACTGGTTACACTGTCACCTCCTAAACAAGGAGAAGCAAAGCAGTGAATGGACCTGCCTTGTATCTCACTGATAGTAACTAATCTTCCAAAATGGTTACACTGTCACCTCCTAATGTAGGGAGGGAAAGCAGTGAATGGATCTGCCTGTACCTCACTGATAGTAACTAATCTTTCAACTGGTTACACTGTCACCTCCTAATGTAGGGAGGGAAAGCAGTGAATGGACCTGCCTTGTATCACACTATAGAACTAATCTTCCAACTGGTTACACTAACCTCTAATGTAGGGAGGGAAAGCAGTGAATGGATCTGCTTGTACCTCACTGATAGTAACTAATCTTCCAACTGGTTACACTGTCACTTCCTAATGACAGAGAAGGAAAGCAGTGAATGGACTTGCCTTGTATCTCCTGATAGTAACTAAACCTTCCAAATGGTTACACTGTCACCTCCTAATGTAGGAGGGAAAGCAGTGAATGGATCGCCTTGTATCTCACTGATAGTAACTAATCTTCCAACTGGTTACACTGTCACCTCCTAATGTAGGGAGGTAAAGCCGTGAATGGATCTGCTTGTATCTCACTGATCTTAACTAATCTTTCAATGGTTACACTGTCACCTCCTAATGTAGGGAGGGAAAGCAGTGAATGGATTGCCTTGTATCTACTGATAGTAACTAAACTTCCAAATGGTGTACACGGTCACCTCCTAATGTATTGAGGGAAAGAACAGTGAATTGACCTGCCTTGTACCTCACTGATAGTAACTAATCTTCCAACTGGTTACACTATCACCTCCTAATGTAGGGAGGGAAAGCAGTGATGGACCTGCCTTGTACCTCACTGATAGTAACTAATCTTCCAACTGGTTACACTGTCACTCCTAATGACGGAGTAGGAAGCAGTGAATGGACTTGCCTTGTAATCTCACTGATAGTAACTAACCTTCCAACTGGTTACACTGTCACCTCCTAATGACAGGAGTAGGAAAGCAGTGAATGGACCTGCCTTGTATCTCACTGATAGTAACTAACTTCCAACTGGTTACACTGTCACCTCTAATGATTGAGGGAAAGCAGTGAATTGACCTGCCTTGTACCTCACTGATAGTAACTAATCTTCCAACTGGTTCACTATCACCTCCTAATGTAGGGAGAAAGCAGTGAATGGACCTGCCTTGTACCTCAATGATGTAACTAATCTTCCAAATGGTTACATGTCACTCTCTAATGACAGAGTAGGAAAGCAGTGAATGGACCTGCTTGTACCTCACTGATAGTAACTAATCTTCCAACTGGTTACACTATCACCTCCTAATGTAGGGAGGGAAAGCAGTGAATGGACCTGCCTTGTACTCACTGATAGTAACTAATCTTCCAACAATGGGTACACTGTCACCTCCTAATGACAGAGAAGGAAATCAGTGAATGGACTTGCCTTGTATCCACTGATAGTAACTAACTTCCAACTGTTTACACGTCACCTCCTAATGTAGGGAGGGAAAGCAGTGAATGGACCGGCTTGTATTCTCACTGATAGTAACTAATCTTCCAACTGGTTACACTGTCACCTCCTAAGTAGGGAGGGAAAGCAGTGAATGGACCTGCCTTGTATATCACTGATCTTAACTAATCTTTCAACTGGTTACACTGTCACCTTCTAATGTAGGGAGGGAAAGCAGTGAATGGACCTGCCTTGTATCTCACTGATAGTAACTAATCTTCTAACTGGTTACACTGAAACTCCTAATGTAGGGAGGGAAAGCAGTGAATGAGATCTGCCTTGTACCTCACTGATAGTAACAATCTTCCAACTGGTTACACTGCACTTCCTAATGACAGAGAAGGAAGCAGTGAATGGACTTGCCTTGTATCTCACTGATAGTAACTAACCTTCCAAATGGTTACACTGTCACCTCCTAATGTAGGAGGGAAAGCATGAATGGATCTGCCTTGTATCTCACTGATAGTAACTAATCTTCCAACTGGTTACACTGTCACCTCCTAATGTAGGGAGGGAAAGCAGTGAATGGATCTGCCTTGTACCTCACTGATAGTAAGTAATCTTCCAACTGGTTACACTCTCACCTCCTAATGTAGGGAGGGAAAGCAGTGAATGGACCTGCCTTGTATCTCACTGATAGTAACTAATCTTCCAACTGGTTACACTGTCACCTCCTAACGACAGGAGAGCAAAGCAGGAATGGACCTTCCTTGTATCTCACTGATAGTAATAATCTTCCAAACTGGTTACACTGTCACCTCCTAATGTAGGGAGGGAAAGCAGTGAATGGATTGCCTTGTACATCACTGATAGTAACTAATCTTTCAACTGGTTACACTGTCACTCCTAATGTAGGGAGGGAAAGCAGTGAATGGACCTGCGTGATCACACTGATATATAACTAATCTTCCAACTGGTTACACTGAAACTCCTAATGTAGGGAGGGAAAGCAGTGAATGGATCTGCCTTGTTACCTCCTGATAGTAAACTAATCTTCCAACTGGTTACACTGTCACTTCCTAATGACAAGAGGAGGAAAGCAGTGAATGGACTTGCCTTGTATCTCACTGATAGTAACTAACCTTCCAACTGGTTACACTGTCACCTCCTAATGTAGGGAGGGAAAGCAGTGAATGGATTGCCTTGTATCTCATGATAGTAACTAATCTTCCAACTGGTTACACTGTCACCTCCTAATGTAGGGAGGGAAAGCAGTGAATGGATCGCCTTGTACCTCACGATAGAACTAATCTTCAAAATGGTTACACTCTCACCTCCTAATGTAGGGAGGGAAAGCAGTGAATGGACCTGCTTGTATCTCACTGATAGTAACTAATCTTCCAAATGGTTACACTGTCACTCCTAACGACAGGAGAAGCAAAGCAGTGAATGGACCTGCCTTGTAACTCACTGATAGTAACTAATCTTCCAACTGGTTACACTGTCACCTCCTAATGTAGGGAGGGAAGCAGTGAATGGATCTGCCTTGTACCTCACTGATAGTAACTAATCTTCCAACTGGTACACTGTCACCTCCTAATGTAGGGAGGGAAAGCAGTGAATGGATTTGCCTTGTACCTACTGATAGTAACTAATCTTCCAACTGGTTACAATGTCACCTCCTAATGACAGGAGAAGCAAAGCAGTGAATGGACCTTCCTGATCTCACTGATAGTAACTAATCTTCCAACTGGTTACACGGTCACCTCCTAATGTAGGGAGGTAAAGCAGTGAATGGATCTGCCTTGTATCTCATGATCTTAACTAATCTTTCAAATGGTTACACTGTCACCTCCTAATGTAGGGAGGGAAAGCAGTGAATGGACCTGCCTGTACCTCATGATAGTAACTAATCTTCCAACTGGTTACAACTGTCACCTCCTAACGACAGGAGACGCAAAGCAGTGAATGGACCTGCCTTGTATCTCACTGATAGTAACTAATCTTCCAACTGGTTACACTGTCACCTCCTAATGTAGGGAGGGAAAGCAGTGAATGGATCTGCCTTGTACCTCATGATAGTAACTAATCTTCCAACTGGTTCCACTTGCCACCTCCTAATGTAGGGAGGGAAAGCAAGTGAAGGATTTGCCTTGTACCTCACTGATAGTAACTAATCTTCCAACTGGTTACAATGTCACCTCCTAATGACAGGAGAAGCAAAGCAGTGAATGGACCTTCCTTGTATCTCACTGATAGTAACTAATCTTCCAACTGGTTACACTGTAACTCCTAATGTAGGGAGGTAAAGCAGGTGAATGGATCTGCCTTGTATCTCCACTGATCTTAACTAATCTTTAAACTGGTTTACACCCGTCCCTCCTAATGTAGGGAGGGAAAGCAGTGAAGGATCTGCCTTGTATCCACTGATAGTAAATAATTTTCAACTGGTTACACTGTCACCTCCTAATTTAGGGAGGGAAAGCAGTGAATGGATCTGCTGTACCTCACTGATATTAACTAATCTCCAACTGGTTACACTGTCACCTTCCTAATGTAGGGAGGGAAAGCAGTGAATGGATTTGCTTGCACCTGCACTGAGTAACTAATCTTCCAACTGGTTACAACGTCACCTCCTAATGACAGGAGAAGAAAGCAGTGAATGGACCTGCCTTGTATCTCATGATATAACTAATCTTCCAACTGGTTACACTGTCACCTCCTAATGTAGGGAGGGAAGCAGTGAATGGACTTGCCTTGATTCTGACTGATAGTAACTAACCTTCCAACTGGTTACACTGTCCACCTCAATGTAGGGAGGGACGCAGTGAATGGATTGCCTTGTATCTCACTGATAGTAACTAATCTTCCAACTGGTTACACTGTCACCTCCTAATGTAGGGAGGGAAAGCCGTGAATGGATCTGCCTTGTATCTCACTGATAGTAACTAATCTTCCAACTGGTACACTGACACCTCCATGCAGGGAGGGAAAGCAGTGAATGGACCTGCCTTGTACCCATGATAGTAACTAACCTTCCAAGAGTTACAACATGTTCACCTCCTAATGTAGGGAGGGAAAGCGTGAATGGACCGTTACTATCAGTGAGATACAAGGCAGGTCCATTCACTGCTTTCCCTTCCTACATTAGGAGGTGACAGTGTAACCAGTTGGAAGATTAGTTACTATCAGTGAGATACAAGGCAGGTCCATTCACTGCTTTCCCTCCCTACATTAGGAGGTGACAGTGTAACCAGTTGGAAGGTTAGTTACTATCAATGAGGTACAAGGCAGGTCCATTCACTGCTTTCCCTCCCTGCATTAGGAGGTGTCAGTGTAACCAGTTGGAAGATTAGTTACTATCAGTCCTTGTATCTCACTGATAGTAACTAATCTTCCAACTGGTTACAACTGTCACCTCTTATGTAGGGAGGTAAAGCAGTGAAGGGACTGCCTTGATCTCACTGATCTTAACTAATCTTCAACTGGTTTACACTGTCACCTCTCTAATGTAGAGGGAAAGCAGTGAATGGACCTGCCTTGTACCTCACTGATAGTAACTAATCTTCCAACGGTTACACTGTCACCTCCTAACGACAGGAGAAGCAAGCAGTGAATGGGACCTATGCCTGTGTATCTCACTGATAGTAACTAATCTTCCACTGGTTACAACCTGTCACTCCTAATATAGGGAGGGAAAGCAGTGAATGGATCTGCCTTGTACCTCACTGATATAACTAATCTTCCAACTGGTTACACTGCCACTCCTAATGTAGGGAGGGAAAGCAGTGAATGGATTTGCCTTGTACCTCACTGATAGTAACTAATCTTCCAATCGGTTACAATGTCACCTCCTAATGACAGGGAAAGCAAAGCAGTGAATGGACCTTCTTGTATCTCACTGATAGTAACTAATCTTCAACTGGTTACACTGCACCTCCTAATGAGGAGGTAAAGCAGTGAATGGATCTGCCTTGTATCTCACTGATCTTAACTAATCTTTTCAAACTGGTTACACATGTACCTCCTAATGTAGGGAGGGAAAGCAGTGAATGGATCTGCCTTGTATCTCACTGATAGTAACTAATCTTCCAACTGGTTACAATGTCACCTCCTAATGACAGGAGAAGCAACAGCAGTGAATGGACCTTCCTTGTATCTCATGATAGTAACTAATCTTCAACTGGTTACACTGTCACCTCCTAATGTAGGGATGGTAAAGCAGTGAATGGATCTGCCTTGTATCTCACTGATCTTAACTAATTGTTTCACTGGTTACACTGTCACCTCCCTAATGTATTGAGGGAAAGCAGTGAATTGACCTGCCTTTGTACCTCACTGATAGTAACTAATCTTCCAACTGGTTACACTATCACCCTCATGTAGGGAGGGAAAGCAGTGAATGGACTGCCTTGTACCTCACTGATAGTAACTAATACTAATCTCAACTGGTTACACTTCACCTCCTAATGACAGGAGTAGGAAAGCCGTGAATGACCTGCCTTGTATCTCACTGATAGTAACTAATCTTCCAACTGGTTACACTGTCACCTCCTAATGACAAAGAAGGAAATCAGTGAATGGACTTGCCTGTATCTCACTGATAGTACTAACCTTCCAACTGTTACACTGTCACCTCCTAATGTAGGGAGGGAAAGCAGTGAATGGACCTGCCTTGTATTCTCACTGATAGTAACTAATCTTCCAACTGTTCCACTGTCACCTCCTAATGTAGGAGGGAAAGCAGTGAATGGACCTGCCTTGTATATCACTGATCTTAAACTAATCTTTCAACTGGTTACACTGTCACCTCTAATGTAGGGAGGGAAAGCAGTGAATGGACTGCCTTGTATCTCACGATAGTAACTAATCTTCAACTGGTTACACTGAAACCTCCTAATGTAGGGAGGGAAAGCAGTGAATGATCTGCCTTGGACCTCACTGATAGGAACTATCTTCCAACTGGTTACACTGTCACTTCCAATGACAAGACAAGGAAAGCAGTGAATGGACTTGCCTTGTATCTCACTGATATGATATACCTTCCAACTGGTTACACTGTCACACCTCCTAATGTAGGGAGGGAAAGCAGTGAATGGATCTGCCTTGTATCTCACTGATAGTAACTATCTTCCAACTGGTTACACTGTCACCTCCTAATGTAGGGAGAGAAAGCAGTGAATGGATCTGCCTTGTACCTCACTGATAGTAAGTAATCTTCCAACTGGTTACACTCTCACCTCCTAATGTAGGGAGGGAAAAGCAGTGAAGTGACCTGCCTGTATCTCACTGATAGTAACTAATCTTCCAACTGGTACACTGTCACCTCCTAACACAGGAGAAGCAAAGCAGTGATAGGACCTGCCTTGTATCTCCACTGATAGTAACTAATCTTCCAACTGGTTACACTGTCACCTCCTAATGTAGGGAGGGAAAGCAGTGAATGGATCTGCCTTGTACCTCACTGATAGTAACTAATCTTTCAACTGGTTACACTGTCACCTCCTAATGTAGGGAGGGAAAGCAGTGAATGGACCTGCCTTGATCACACTGATAGTACTAATCTTCCAACTGGTTACCTGAAACACTCCTATGTAGGGAGGGAAAGCAGTGAATGGATCTGCTTGTACCTCACTGATAGTAACTATCTTCCAACTGGTTACACTGTCCACTTCCTAATGACAAGAGAAGGAAAGCAGTGAATGGACTTGCCTTGTATCTCACTGATAGTACTAATCTTCCAACTGGTTACCCTGTCACCTCCTAATGTAGGGAGGTAAAGCAGTGAAGGGATCTGCCTTGTATCTCACTGATCTAACTAATCTTTCAACGGTTACACTGTCACCTCCTAATGTGGGAGGGAAAGCAGTGAATGGACCTGCCTTGTACCTCACTGATAGTAACTATCTTCCAACTGGTTACACTGTCACCCTAACGACAGGAGAAGCAAAGCAGTGAATGGACCTGCCTTGTATCTCACTGATAGTAACTAATCTTCCAACTGGTTACACTGTCACCTCCTAATGTAGGGAGGGAAAGCAGTGAATGGATCTGCCTTGTACCTCACTGATAGTAACTAATCTTCCAACTGGTTACACTGCCACCTCCTAATGTAGGGAGGGAAAGCAGTGAATGGATTTGCCTTGTACCTCACTGATAGTAACTAATCTTCCAACTGGTTACAATGTCACCTCCTAATGACAGGAGAAGCAAAGCAGTGAATGGACCTTCCTTGTATCTCACTGATAGTAACTAATCTTCCAACTGGTTACACTGTCACCTCCTAATGTAGGGGGTAAAGCAGTGAATGGATCTGCCTTGTATCTCACTGATCTTAACTAATCTTCAACTGGTTACACTGTCACCCTCCTATGTGGGGAGGGAAAGCAGTGAATGGATCTGCCTTGTATCTCACTGATAGTAACTAATTCTTCCAACTGGTTACAATGTCACCTCCTAATGACAGAGAAGCAAGCAGTGAATGGACCTTCCTTGTATCTCTGATAGTAACTAATCTTCCAACTGGTTACACTGTCACCTCCTAATGTAGGGAGGGAAAGCAGTGAATGGATCTGCCTTGTATCTCACTGATCTTAACTAATTTTTCAACTGGTTACACTGTCACCTCCTAATGTATTGAGGGAAAGCAGTGAATTGACCTGCCTTGTACCTCACTGATAGTAACAAATCTTCCAACTGGTTACACTATCACCTCCTAATGTAGGGAGGGAAAGCAGTGAATGGACCTGCCTTGTACCTCACTGATAGTAACTAATCTTCCAACTGGTTACACTGTTACCTCCTAATGACAGGAGTAGGAAAGCAGTGAATGGACCTGCCTTGTATCTACGACTGATAGTACTAATTCTTCCAACTGGTACACTGTCACCTCCTAATGACAAGAGAAGGAAATCAGTGAATGGACTTGCCTTGTATCCACTGATAGTAACTAACCTCCAACTGTTTACACTGTCACCATCCTAATGTAGGGAGGGAAAGCAGTGAATGGACCTGCCTTTTATCTCACTGATAGTAAACTAATCTTCCAACTGGTTCCACGTACCTCCTAATGTAGGGAGGGAAAGCAGTGAATGGACCTGCCTTGTATATCACTGATCTTAACAATCTTTCAACTGGTTACACTGTCACCTTCTAATGTAGGGAGGGAAAGCAGTGAATGGACCTGCCTTGTATCTCACTGATAGTAACTAATCTTCTAATGGTTACACTGAAACCTCCAATGTAGGGAGGGAAAGCAGTGAATGATCTGCCTTGTACTCACTGATAGTAACTATCTTCCAACTGGTTACCTGTCACTTCCTAATGACAAGACAAGGAAAGCAGTTGAATGGACTTGCCTTGTATCTCACTGATAGTAACTAACCTTCCAACTGGTTTACACTGTCACCTCCTAATGTAGGGGGGAAAGCAGTGAATGGATCTGCCTTGTATCTCACTGATAGTAACTAATCTTCCAATGGTTACACTGTCCCTCCTAATGTAGGGAGAGAAAGCAGTGAATGATCGCCTTGTACCTCACTGATAGTAAGTAATCTTCCAACTGGTTACACTCTCACCTCCTAATGTAGGGAGGGAAGCAGTGAATGGGACCTGCCTTGTATCTCACTGATAGTAACTAATCTTCCAACTGGTTACACTGTCACCTCCTAACAACAGAGAAGCCAAAGCAGTGAATGGACCTGCCTTGTATCTCACTGATAGTAACTAATCTTCCAACTGGTTACACTGTCACCTCCTAATGTAGGGAGGGAAAGCAGTGAATGGATCTGTCCTGTACCTCACTGATAGTAACTAATCTTTCAATGGTTACACTGTCACCTCCTAATGTAGGGAGGGAAAGCAGTGAATGGACCTGCCTTGTATCACACTGATAGTAACTAATCTTCCAACTGGTTACACTGAAACCTCCTAATGTAGGGAGGGAAAGCAGTGAATGGATCTGCTTGTACCCTCACTGATAGTAACTAATCTTCCAACTGTTACACTGTCACTTCCTAATGACAAGAAAGGAAACAGTGAATGACTTGCCTTGTATCTCACTGATAGTAACTAAACCTTCCAACTGGTTACACTGTCACCTCCTAATGTAGGGGGAAGCAGTGAATGGTCTGCCTTGTATCTCACTGATAGTAACTAATCTTCCAACTGGTTACACTGTCACCTCCTAATGTAGGGAGGTAAGCAGTGAATGGATCGGCCTTGTATCTCACTGATCTTAACTAATCTTTCAACTGTTACACTGTCACCTCCTAATGTAGGGAGGGAAACAGTGAATGGATCTGCCTTGTATCTCACTGATAGTAACTAACCTTCCAACTGGTTACACTGTCACACTCCTAATGTATTGAGGGAAACGGTGAATTGACCTGCTTGTACCTCACTGATGTAACTAATCTTCCAACTGGTTCACTATCACCTCCTAATGTAGGGAGGGAAAGCAGTGAATGGACCTGCCTGTACTCACTGATAGTAACTAATCTTCCAACTGGTTACACTGTCACCTCCTAATGACGGAGTAGGAAGCAGTGAAGGACTTGCCTGTTCTCACTGATAGTAACTACCATTCCAACTGGTTACACTGTCACCTCCTAATGACAGGAGTAGGAAAGCAGTGAATGGACCTGCCTTGTTCTCACTGATAGTAACTAACCTCCAACTGGTTACACTGTCACCTCCTAATGTATTGAGGGAAAGCAGTGAATTGACCTGCCTTGTACCTCACTGATAGTAACTAATCTTCCAACTGGTTACACTATCACCTCCTAATGTAGGGAGGGAAAGCAGTGAATGGACCTGCCTTGACCTCACTGATAGTAACTAACTTTTCCAACTGGTTACACGTCCCACCTCCTAGACAGAGTAGGAAAGCAGTGAATGGAACCTGCCTTGTACCTCACTGATAGTAACTAATCTTCCAACTGGTTACACTATCACCTCCTAATGTAGGGAGGGAAAGCAGTGAATGGACCTGCCTTGTACCTCACTGATAGTAACTAATCTTCCAACTGGTTACACTGTCACCTCCTAATGACAAGAGAAGGAAATCAGTGAATGGACTTGCCTTGTATCTCACTGATAGTAACTAACCTTCCAACTGTTTACACTGTCACCTCCTAATGTAGGGAGGGAAAGCAGTGAATGGACCGGCCTTGTATCTCACTGATAGTACTAATCTTCCAACTGGTTACACTGTCACCTCCTAAGTAGGGAGGGAAAGCAGTGAATGGACCTGCCTGTATATCACTGATCTTAACTAATCTTTCAACTGGTTACACTGTCACCTTCTAATGTAGGGAGGGAAAGCAGTGAATGGACCTGCCTTGTATCTCTGATAGTAACTAATCTTCTAACTGGTTACACTGAACACCTCCTAATGTAGGGAGGGAAAGCAGTGAATGGATCTGCCTTGTACCTCACTGATAGTAACTAATCTTCCACTGGTTACACTGTCACTTCCTAATGACAAGAGAAGGAAGCAGTGAATGGACTTGCCTTGTATCTCACTGATAGTAACTAACCTTCCAACTGGTTACACTGTCACCTCCTAATGTAGGGAGGGAAAGCAGTGAATGGATCTGCCTTGTATCTCACTGATAGTAACTAATCTTCCAACTGGTTACACTGTCACCTCCTAATGTAGGGAGGGAAAGCAGTGAATGGATCTGCCTTGTACCTCACTGATAGTAAGTATCTTCCAACTGTTCACTCTCACCTCCTAATGTAGGGAGGGAAGCAGTGAAATGACCTGCCTTGTATCTCACTGATAGTAACTAATCTTCCAACTGGTTACACTGTCACCTCCTAACGACAGGAGAAGCAAAGCAGTGAATGGACCTGCCTTGTATCTCACTGATAGTAACTAATCTTCCAACTGGTTACACTGTCACCTCCTAATGTAGGGAGGGAAAGCAGTGAATGGATCTCCTTGTACCTCACTGATAGTAACTAATCTTCAACTGGTTACACTGTCACCTCCTAATGTAGGGAGGGAAAGCAGTGAATGGACCGCTGCCTTGTATCACACTGATAGTAACTAATCTTCCAACTGGTTACACTGAAACCTCCTAATGTAGGGAGGGAAAGCAGTGAATGGATCTGCCTTGTACCTCACTGATAGTAACTAATCTTCCAACTGGTTACACTGTCACTTCCTAATGACAAGAGAAGGAAAGCAGTGAATGGACTTGCCTTGTATCTCACTGATAGTAACTAACCTTCCAACTGGTTACACTGTCACCTCCTAATGTAGGGAGGGAAAGCAGTGAATGGATCTGCCTTGTATCTCACTAATAGTAACTAATCTTCCAACTGGTTACCACTGTCACCTCCTAATGTAGGGAGGGAAAGCAGTGAATGGATCGCCTTGTACCTCACTGTAACTAATCTTCCAATGGTTACACTCTCACCTCCTAATGTAGGGAGGGAAAGCAGTGAATGGACCTGCCTTGTACTCACTGATAGTAACTAATCTTCCAATGGTTACACTGTCACCTCTAACGACAGGAGAAGCAAAGCAGTGAATGGACCTGCCTTGTATCTCACTGATAGTAACTAATCTTCCAACTTGTTACACTGTCACCTCCTAATGTAGGGAGGGAAAGCAGTGAATGGATCTGCCTTGTACCTCACTGATAGTAACTAATCTCCAACTGGTACACTGTCACCTCCTAATGTAGGGAGGGAAAGCAGTGAATGGATTTGCCTTGTACCTCACTGATAGTAACTAATCTTCCAACTGGTTACAATGTCACCTCCTAATGACAGGAGAAGCAAAGCAGTGAATGGACCTTCCTTGTATCTCACTGATAGTAACTAATCTTCCAACTGGTTACACGGTCACCTCCTAATGTAGGGAGGTAAAGCAGTGAATGGATCTGCCTTGTATCTCACTGATCTTAACTAATCTTTCAACTGGTTACACTGTCACCTCCTAATGTAGGGAGGGAAAGCACATGAGGACCTGCCTTGTACTCATGATAGTAACTAATCTTCCAACTGGTTACACTGTCACCTCCTAACGACAGGAGAAGCAAAGCAGTGAATGGACCTGCCTTGTATCTCACTGATAGTAACTAATCTTCCAACTGGTTACACTGTCACCTCCTAATGTAGGGAGGGAAAGCAGTGAATGGATCTGCCTTGTACCTCACTGATAGTAACTAATCTTCCAACTGGTTCCACTGCCACCTCCTAATGTAGGGAGGGAAAGCAGTGAATGGATTTGCCTTGTACCTCACTGATAGTAACTAATCTTCCAACTGGTTACAATGTCACCTCCAATGACAGGAGAAGCAAAGCAGTGAATGGACCTTCCTTGTATCTCACTGATAGTAACTAATCTTCCAACTGGTTACACTGTCACCTCCTAATGTAGGGAGGTAAAGCAGTGAATGGATCTGCCTTGTATCTCACTGATCTTAACTAATCTTTCAACTGGTTACACCGTCACCTCCTAATGTAGGGAGGGAAAGCAGTGAATGGATCTGCCTTGTATCTCACTGATAGTAACTAATTTTTCAACTGGTTACACTGTCACCTCCTAATTTAGGGAGGGAAAGCAGTGAATGGACTGCCTTGTACCTCACTGATATTAAACTAATCTTCCAACTGGTTACACTGTCACCTCCTAATGTGGGAGGGAAAGCAGTGAATGGATTTGCCTTGCACCTCACTGATAGTAACTAATCTTCCAACTGGTTACAACGTCACCTCTAATGACAGGAGAAGCAAAGCAGTGAATGGACCTGCCTTGTATCTCACTGATAGTAAATACTTCCAACTGGTTACACTGTCACCTCCTAATTAGGGAGGGAAAGCAGTGAATGGACTTGCCTTGTATCTGACTGATAGTAACTAACCTTCCAACTGGTTACACTGTCACCTCTAATGTAGGGAGGGAAGCAGTGAATGGACTTGCCTTGTATCTCACTGATAGTAACTAATCTTCCAACTGGTTACACTGTCACCTCCTAATGTAGGGAGGGAAAGCAGTGAATGGATCTGCCTTGTATCTCACTGATAGTAACTAATCTTCCAAACTGGTACACTGACCACTCCTAATGCAGGGAGGGAAAGCAGTGAATGGACCTGCCTTGTACCTCATGATAGTAACTAACCTTCCAACTGGTTACACTGTCACCTCCTAATGTAGGGAGGGAAAGCAGTGAATGGACCTGCCTGTATCTCACTGAAGTAACTAATCTTCCAACTGGTTACACTGTCACCTCCTAATGTAGGGAGGGAAAGCAGTGAATGGACCTGCCTTGTATCTCACTGATAGTATCTAACCTTCCAATGGTTACACTGTCACCTCCTAATGTAGGAAGGGAAAGCAGTGAATGGACCTGCCTTGTATCTCACTGATAGTAACTAATCTTCCAACTGGTTACACTGTCACCCTAATGTAGGGAGGGAAAGCAGTGAATGGATTCTGCCATGTACCTCACGATAGTAACTAATCTTCTAACGGTTACACTGTCACTTCCTAATGAAGGGAGGGAAAGCAGTTAATGGACCTGCTTGTATCTCACTGATAGTAACTCTAATCTTCCAACTGGTTACACTGTCACCTCCTAATATAGGGAGGGAAAGCAGTGAATGGACCTGCCTGTACCTCACTGATAGTAACTAATCTTCCAACTGGTTACACTTTACCTCCTATGTAGGGAGGGAAAGCAGTGAATGGATCTGCCTTGTACCTCACGATATTAACTAATCTTCCAACTGGTTACACTGTCACCTCCTAATGTAGGGAGGGAAAGCAGTGAATGATTTGCCTTGCACCTCACTGATAGTAACTAATCTTCCAACTGGTTTACAATGTCACCTCCTAATGACAGGAGAAGCAAAGCAGTGAATGGACCTGCCTGTATCTCACTGATAGTAACTAATCTTCCAACTGGTTACACTGTCACTCCTAATGTAGGGAGGGAAGCAGTGAATGGATCTGTCTGTACCTCACTGATAGTAACTAATCTTCCAACTGGTTACACTGTCACCTCCTAATGACAGGAGAAGCAAAGCACTGAATGGACCCGCCTTGTACCTCACTGATAGTAACTAATATTCCAACTGGTTACAGTGTCACCTCCTAATAAACTGCACTATACAAAAGCCTAAGGTACTTACAGGAAATTCAGTGCTGGTTCTAGCTAAATACTACTAATAATAAAAAAAGGTTGGTGTGATTTTAAAAAGGGGTTTGG
The DNA here is from genome assembly GCA_019447015.1 of Hymenochirus boettgeri. Taxonomy (NCBI): domain Eukaryota; kingdom Metazoa; phylum Chordata; class Amphibia; order Anura; family Pipidae; genus Hymenochirus; species Hymenochirus boettgeri. Next base: position 53,084,326 of record CM033470.1, on the reverse strand, counting down.
CGGCTGCCACAGGTATCTCTAACCACACAAACAGAAGATTTTTTAATGCCAGCTAATGGATGGATTTATGGTCATGCAAATGTTTACAACGAATCACAATGCAGAAGGAAATACTATGGCCTATTACATTGGAGGGGTGATTCCCCCTCACAACATCACTGTACTGAAGAAGAAGGACCAGTGGCAGTCCCACAGAGCAGCCTAATAAACCCAATGATACATCCCCAAACTAGGGTTCCAGAACTGGGATTGGAGGACATAATTAATAAAATGTAATTAGTGCAGCTGGATGGCCTTGCTGTATATTTTAGGCTATTTCATATGAACGGTATATCCAGGTGTTTAGCGGCAGTAATACGCTATGTGTAGTGTTTTGTCAATAGTGAAGTCTTTTACAAAATGCCTGGTAAACTCTAAGAGAATTTTACTGAGCGAAAACTTTTGCTTGTGTGAAAACTATATAGGAGTCAAGCTGGCTTGGGGACAAAAAGTATAAACTCCAGCCCTGAAGACATGTGAGTGATGTGGGTACAGTGCAATTTGTTGTTTTTTTACTTACCCTTTAAATATGCCTGTCACATGAATGAAGGGTAGGTCAGTTGATGTGTGTGTCTTTGTGCGTGTCTTTGTGCTGCAGATTTTAAAACTCAATAATGGCAATGGTGGCTGGGCTTAAAATAATTTGGCCAACGTATTGAACTTATGCTTTTATTTATCAGGTTTATGGCAGGCACTTTAAAGCAGCAACCTTATGGAGATATAGCCAATATGCATTTAGAATTGTTGTATGTAATACATCTTCCTAGGCTTGTTTCAAAGGTATGATTGAATAGAGGACACTTGTAGGAGGCCACAGTTCCCCTTTAATTTACATTTCAGCAGACGTTTAGGCCAATAACTTTGTAACCAGGCTGTGTTTTGTTACACAGGTGGGTATTTGTGTTAAGAAAGGATACCAAGAAGTAGACACTTCTGTACAAAGTTCCGTCATTACCAAGCTGAAGGGAGTGGCCTTCACCAACACCTCTGAACTTGGGGAGAGGCTCTGGGACGTAGTTGATTATGTCATACCCCCTCAGGTCAGTAATACGTTGAAACAATGGAGGCAGAACAGTATAAAGAAAGGAGTATTAAAGAAATTGTCCCTTTTCTTGTTTAGGGCGAAAATGTCTTTTTTATAGTCACCAATGTGATTGTCACCCCTAACAGAGACAGGGAATGGTCCCGAGGTAAGAAAACTACATTTATGTTGTAACAGACCATGTATGTTCACATGTTTATAAAGTAGAATATAGTAGTTTGAGCCTGTCAGAAAAACCGCAACCACTCCAGAATTGCCAAAAACACAGGAACATTGATTGTGCTTAGCATAGCATGGGAGCAGTCCGAGAGGATAGACCCTGTGTGGGTAGCTATAGACCACAAAGTAAACAGTACTGCTGGTAAAAATATATTTCTACTCAAAGACATGACAAGCTAAACTGGAAAAGTACATCAACATGCTGATGATGTCAGAGATTTTAGTTTAGACCATTCTTGATGGAACCCAATAGGCTTGATTGTTTACTTACATGGTAAGATTCCCCCACTATCTACTGATTGTTTACCATCTAGTGACAGGTATGGTGCCATGTTCGAGAGCTTTCTGGCTACTTCCATTTTCTACTAGTACATTTAAAACCCAACGCATGGGTGTAGACCCCAGTATTCCTTCCTCAGGAACATCAGCATCAGAAACAACACAAAATCGAGGGTCGCTCTCCAAATGGAATATAATGATTATTAGTGGCCACACATCCACTCACAATGGTTCGGGGGGTTATATGCCCCCCTTTTCAGGTGATATAAACCCCCACAACATAGTGAGTGGATGTGTGGCCACAATAATCATTATACTCATTTGAAGTGCGACCCTTGATCTTGTGTTGTTCCTACTTCCTTTTCTACTGCTTCTTCATAGACAAATACACAATGCTAAACTGTGCTTTTTGGAGGTGACATTTTAATATTTTTGTTCATTGTGCAAACCTGTACAAAGAAAAAATCTGCACGGATTTAAAATAAGCCCTGAATCACATCTCTGGCTTCAGCCTGTGAGAAATAATATTGTGGATAATGTTGAAACTTCCTCCTTCCAGTAGCCGTAGAGTGGCATCACCTAACCCTCTCTCTTTCCCTGTAATCATTATTTAACACAACTTTGTTATTTAACATGTTTGTTATTTTACACTGTGGTCTTTATTTACATAAACAATCATTATTTTAGACAGAGTTGTAAAATAAGTATGTACTTTGTGCCTTTATTTTAACACTAGACTGCTGGTTTCCTTTAAATGTGACATTTTATTTAAAAGAGCCTGCAGTACATCTGTCAAAGGCATGAAGTATGAAGATATTTTACAACACTGTATAAATAACGGCCACCATGTAAAATAATGACCGCAGTGTAAAATACCGGTTGTGTGTTATTGCTGTGATATAGTTATTTTAATTTAGCAAAGCATTATAAATACTGTTGTTAAAGGGTATCTCCACCCCACAAACCAAAAAATTCATATAACAAACCCCCACCCTAAACGCTATCTTTAAAAAGCCTAAATTAGCCCTAAATGTACTTGTTCCTTTGGTCCTGGTATTTTCTGCTGCTTCTGTGCACGGAACAGTAGAAGGGGTGGACCGACAGCCATGTCTGTGATCGGCTGAGACTCAGCAGAGGGAGCTGAGGGAACTAGGTTGGGTAAGTACATTTAGGGCTGATTAGATGTTGCCTTACCATATAGTTTTTTTTAAAGAAAGACTGATGCAGCCGCCGAGGGATCCAGAGAGGTGGGGAGAGCTACACTGCATTTGCCAGAGATCTCTCAGAGGAGCAGGAGGGACAGTTACAGATACACACAGACAGCCTCCTACCCTTCATTTACTAGACTTTCATCAGGCCCTGCAGGAATCCATAAGGAGCAGAACAGAAAGTAAGGATCTTTTAACACTACACAGGGGGTAAAATTTAACTGGAGGGGCAGACATGCATTTTAATTTGGGAAAAGACAGGGAATACCTGCAATGACAGTTTGAGAGGAAGGGGAGGGTGGTTTACTTAGACAGAAATTGGTCACATGGCTACAAGCTGTAAAAGTAGGAGTGTTTAGGAAGCTATATTCTAAACCCTTCCAGCAATAACACTAGAGATGTGATTCAGGGTTCATTTTAAAGGGCATTTATTTAACCCTAACTTGATCAGAGACCATAAGTTATATTCTTTGAATTTAGATATCTCCATTCTGTTGCATATTTGTTTCTAAAGCTGGGTACACACCTATCGATTTTTCCTCTGACCGACCGTTCGATACTTTCGAACGGTCGGCCAGGAGGAAGGACTGTCGGTCGCGGCAAAAAGACAGCTGCGTCCGATAGTACCACAAACCGATCGTGCGGTCCATAGAGGGACCGCACGATCGGACGAGGTTTTCCACCCTGTCCGATCGTCCTTTCGTCCGATTCGGCAACGGTCGATCGGACATGGGCACTTTCGGATGCGGTAATTTCGGTCCGATCGACCGAACACTGAACTCGGTCGATCGGACCGAAATATCTCATCGTGTGTACCCAGCTTTACTTTTCCAGCTTGGATCTTTTGTTTGTGGTGTACATGCCCGTTCTTGGCAGATGGGGTATAATAAGTGCATTACGCTCCTAGATACATGCTCCACGGAAATCAGTCATTGACACTCCCTTTTTCTAATTATTTTAAAAGTGTTTTTCTCAGATTCGTGTCCAGTGTAATATGCTGAGGTCTCTCATCGGCTGCCAGAAGTACTTTTATTTCTTATATTCCCCTTGCAGACAGGATACAAGTAGATCTGTTTCTATAGATTCCAGACTGACACTCTAATTAAATATAATCGCAGGTCAAGGTGAATTTTTCTAAGTTGAGTCTTATTACACAGATCAGTCGTGTTCCATTATAATTGTGTTAATCATTCAGATTTAGTTTCCTGGGGTTGGGAGGAGGTTAAATAAACTGGTTAATCATACACACAGTGTAGAACAAGGTGGCTCTGTAGTAAACTTATCCTGGACCTCATTGGACCAAAAAAGCAATTCTGGCTGGTCAACTGCGTAAATTAGAAGCAAAATTGCATGATAGAAATATAATAAAGGCTGTTGGCTCTGTAAGAATTTAAAAAGTGGCCAAAATTGGTGAGTTGATTACTGGATTACCAGCTAGAATTCTAATATCTAATGTTCTAGTATTCTAATATTCTAATATTCTAGTATTCTAATGTTCTAGTATTCTAATATTCTAGTATTCTAATGTTTGTATTTCTAATATTCTAGTATTCTAAGCTAAGACATGGGGAGAATTTACCTTTCTAGAATATAGTGCATTATGAATTTTATATTACCCAACTCTTTTCTGTAAATGTCAGTGTTAGTACTGTAAGGCTCCTTTGTACTGAGTTTTAGCTGCCTGGTGTCTGTCTGATGTCAACCCCAAGTCTAGGCCAAATTTCAGACCTGAATTTAGCGGATACTAAAAAACAGCAACCAATTAGATATTAGCTTTTTAAAGGTTTACTGAAGTTAGATTACATTTGACTAGTTGCTACTGATTGTTAGTGTACCTATGCAATTATTCAGCTTGATCAACCAATAGTTCAGTGCATCGTTTGATCAGGACAAAAAAAATTTCATGGATTGTGGCAGCCCGTGACCGAGAGAGAAAAGAATCAAATTACAAAAATATGGCAGAAAAAAAGACTAAATCCTTAAATGAAATGCTTTAACACACTGGGCCATTTACTAGGCATAAGCTATCTAGGCCAGCTGTACTCTCTGTGAATACAGTTGGGGAGATTACTCCCCAACTGTTAAAATCAGGCTAACCCAATCCGATCACTTTGCGTGACTTAACCCTTAGCTTGCGCCAGCTGGGTGAGTATTGCAAGAGACATTCACAAAGCCACTGCAAGTATTTACCATTGGCTGTGCGGCTGTTAAGACATGAGTATATAATCCAGCTGATAGCTGCCGTGATAAATAGAACCAATATTAGCCGAGTGCAGGATTTTTTATGTTACTTATAATATGGATTTTTTTTTTTTTTTTTATAAAAATGCATATTTTTATTATACAAATGTGTATTTAGCAATTTCTAAGGTGTTGAGGGTTGTTTGAACATATGGGTGGTATGTTCATATAACTATGCATATGTATACATCTTATATATATTTAGAAAGAGAGTGAGGTTTAATACAAGCATGGCAGTTTTTGTAAAAGATATAATATAATTAAATATCTGTAGATAAACATTTTGATTAATGAATGTTTTATTTTGGCAGAGTTTCGGGATCCCTGATGCCGTTGTTCCAAAACAGCGATTGCTCGGGGGAGAAGCTGTCATTGCTGGCAATGGTATAAGTTGATAAGTTGTTTGCTAAAATAAATATAAGCTTAAAGGAGAAATCCGTCCTTAATTCCCCTTTACCCTTAATGACCAGAAACTACTAATTATAATAATTTCACTTGCATTCTATGTAATTCCTCCATAATTATAACCTGTTTTAGAATTATAATATTTCATTACAGAAAGCCCTCTTCTTTATCAGTTTTCTCCTCCTTTATCACAGGGTGATTGAGAACTCCTCTCTTTCTGGGTGAATCAAACTGAGCATGTCAGAGCTCATGGGCAAGGGAAGGGAGCAGGAACTACAGATTTCTGTTCTGAATATTTAAAGGGCATCTATAGTGGGAAATACCTTTTTTTCTTTATTTCCATGGGTTTTATATTCCCACCAACCCCCAGAATGTCTTTATTTGTTTAGTTTCCCTCTCTGCTCTGCTGAGATACACAAATTAGAAGAAACCTGATTACATTCCTCTACTCCTACTTATACTGTCAATGAAATCCCGTGATGTGACCCCTTCCCTGCTCAAGTCCCCCTCCTCCCTGCTCTGTAACAAACATAGAGATAAGAGCATTAGCAGGGGGGAGAGGTAGCTTTTACTGCAGCGATAAGGCTGCACTTGACCCCCCTTTCTTGATAGATTTCACTGATTGATGATGGGTCAAAAGAGGGGGATCATAAACTGTACTGTTTCTCCTTTTCTGTCTCCCAAGACAGCTTGCTTTTTATTGGCCGCTGTGTGTGGGCTGTTTTCAGGATGTTAAAGTTTTAACATGATAAGCTTGTCGGCAGCCAGCGTTAAGACATGGAGGAGTAACAAGGGGAAGGGGAAGGGGGGAGTTGTATCAGAGAGATCTGACGCAATGGGGGCAATTTGTGTTTTTCACTATAGATGCCCTTTAAGTGTGACTTTGATAGGGATAATTAAAAAGGCAAGATAGATTTGTTAATCTGCAGTTTTTGCCAATAGTTTTAGGGTGGATTTTACCTTTTAAATGTTCTGCTTCAAAAAAGAATTTCTGGGTAGTAACTGTGCCAAGCATGGGCACTTTGTTGGCCGAAACAACTGTTCGGTCACAACTCATTTCCCAATGAGTTATTATCCTTCTTAACTGTCGGCTTTTTTGCTCCTCGCCCACCAGTCGAAGTGCCGAACAGTCAGGAGAAGGATCTAACCACTTAAACATTACAAAATAACATTAAATGTGTTATTCAACACATAAGTATTACAAATAGACCATATTATTCTGGGTCCAGTGATACCTGATAATCTTATAAGCAGTTAAAATTTTACATTGGAGAAGAAAAGCCAAAGTCTTCAAAACCATAAGAATCAAGACCAAATGCAAAACGAATACAGAATGGTAATTCCAACCACTAAGATACTAAATCCATTTGTACCCTATTTATTTAATAAAGCTTATGCACAGGGATATTGCTTGACCAAATGTCCTCTTGTTTGGCCATGAAATAAGCCAAATCCAATGATTTTTGCTGACAGGTGTGAAAACAGGACGATGCCTTAAGACTGGATTAGTTAATACAAACCGGCATTGTGAAATATTTGCTTGGTGCCCCGTTAGAAAAAGAAGAAACCCAAGTAAGGTCCATATGGTTACATTATATTGATAACTGTTACTACTCTGGTTCTGATTGATGTCCATCCACAGGAAACCTTTACTGGGCAAAGCAGAAACTTCACCGTTCTACATTAAAAACTCAATTCGGTTTCCAAAGTTGACTTCTCCATAAGTTGCAAGTTCATGATGGTTCCTTTAAATACTTGTGAGTATCTTTGTTATTTATTCACGTTGTGTGTTTGTGTGGGGAAGAGGTGTCTCTTCATGGATACTGTGCTGGAAAAAACTAGAATTTGTCAAAATTACTTCCAACTATATAAAGTCATAAATCTCCAAATTGGACCTAGAAGAAAAGCTAAAATATAAATGAGTCATTTCTATGGACCTAACATGTTTGTCTCACCTCTGAAATCAACAGCGTAATGGAGAATTCACCTTGGTTTCTGATGCCACTGAAGTTTATTATTGCTGTCCCCCACACTTGCTGATCAGAGACAAGATACAAATCTGCTCAGTGAGTATTGAGCCCATCCCTCTATCTACCCTATCTACAGTACCCCCTTCCCCCACCACTACTATTCCTCGCCAGACCTATCAAATCACTATTGCTGACCTCATGAGCAAAGCTGGTTAGTTAACCAATGCAAAGTATCACTTTATCAAACCCTTTCCTGGAAAGGTTCATTTATTTTAGCTTTAGTCCTCTGTTTCATCAGAGTAACACTGAACATAAGTAACTCACTAAACCTTTCTTGGTCCATAAAATGATTTTAAGTATTTATAAATCTTGACGGTTCTCTATATTTAAGGATTAAATTATCATTATTTAGGCATCATTATTTAAGGATCTGTAGTGGTTTTATGAGCAGTATCCTTATTTAGGTAGGGGTATCTCATTCTTCCAGGTCATGGTATATCTGCCTATTCAGTTAAACCGGACTAAGCTTAGTTTGGCTAGTCATCCAACTGGCTTTCTCAATGCAGAATAAGGAGTATTCATATTTAGGAGCAGTATCCTTATTTAGGTAGGGGATCCATTTTAGGAGCAGTATCCTTATTTAGGTAGGGGTTCCATATTTAGGTGCAGTATCCTTATTTAGGTAGGGGTACTTATTTAGGAGCAGTATCCTTATTTGGGTAGAGGTCTCCATATTTAAGTAGCAGTATCCATATTTAGGTAGGTTATCCTTATTTAAGGAGCAGTATCCTTATTTAGGTAGGGGGTATCCTTATTTAGAAAGGGTTATCCTTATTAAGGAACAGTATCTTTATTTAGGTAGGGGTATCCTTATTTAAGGACAGTTATCCTTTTTAGTAGATAGAGGTATCCTTATTTAAGGACGGTATCCTTATTAGGTAGGGGCTCCTTATTAAGGAGCGGTATCCTTATTTAGGTAGGTGTAACTTTATTTAAGGAGCGGTGTCCTTATTTAGGTTTGAGTATCCTATTTAAGGAGCAGTATCCCTATTTAGGTAGGGGTATCCTTATTTAGAGCGTTAGCCTCATTATGTAGGGGTATCCTTATTTAAGAGCATTATCCCTATTTTTTGTAGGGGTACCTTATTAAGGGCAGGATACTTATTACAATTAGGGGTATCCTTTATTTAAGGAGCAGTATCCTTATTAAAGTAGGGTATCCTATTTAAGGAGCGGTTATCCTTATTAGGTAGAGCATCCTATTTAAGGAGCGGTTATCCTTTTTAGGTAGGTATAACTTTATTAAGGAGCGTTGTCCTTATTTAGGTTTGAGTATCCTTATTTAAGGAGTGTTTACCTTATTACGAGGGGTATCCTTATTTAAGGAGGCTTTCCTATTAAGTAGGGGTATGCTTATTTAGGATCAGTATTCTTATTAAAGTAGGGGGATCTTTATTTAAGGAACTTCTATGTGGTAATAGCACCCCAACACGCCCTTTACTGGGAGGTTCTATGCCTTTTATATAAAGCACGGGTGATGGCCTCTTCCCCTCTTTTAAAAAGCCAAAGGCTGGGGGGAGTGAGAAAACCTGCTATATTGATCCAGTGTATGAGAAATGCAAAGATTGCTAATGGTAATTGAAGTAAAAAAGGTTAGATGTTAGGACCTTCCAGACTGGGGTTACTTGACGTGTGTTGGAAAGCTTTCATTCAGTGATCACAGTAATGTATACTAAACCCTTTGTTTATAAAGATGCCAGTGGCAGATAATATGATATTGTATGGGGCCTAGGAATGTGCATTGATTATCTTTTCTATGTTTGTATAAATGTTTGACCAGATCAGTAGCACTTCCGCTAAATGTAGTTGTAAATTAGCCTAATTGGAGTGCTTCCACAATCCTTGTATTGTAGGTATTTATTTAAGGAGCAGTATCTTTATATAGTTAGGGTATTCTACCTATTGTTGGGCCCAGCCTAAATGTAGTTCCAGTAACATTTCAACCTATTTTTGTATTACTGAATGTAAGTAATTTTTAAAAAAAATTCTGTTTTCTTTCTTTTTATGTATATGGTTATCCTTCAAATTTTGTCTCCCATGATTAATGGCTGACTTTATTTGTAGGACCAATATTCTTGAAATCAATGAAGATTCATACCTTAAGACTTTGTCGCTACAGCAAAGATGACCATTACTGTCCCATTTCTACTTGGGAAAGATTGTATCGTGGGCTGGAAGCGAGTTTCAGATAATGCAATGGAGGTTAAACATAACACTGCATAAAGTCACATTCTTGATGTTCCATAAAATGTTACTGATGGAAAACTATCTTTCCAACTGGTTACACTGTCACCTCCTAATGTAGGGAGGGAAAGCAGTGAATGGACCTGCCTGGATCTCACAGATAGTAACTAATCTTCCAACTTACACTGTCACTCCTAAACGACAGGAGACGCAAAGACGTGAATGGACTGCCATGTATCTCACTGATAGTAAACTAATCTTCCAACTGGTTACACTGTCACCTCCTAATGTAGGAGGGAAAGCAGTGAATGGATCTGCCTTGTACCTCACTGATAGTACTAATCTCCAACTGGTTACACTGCCACCTCCTAATGTAGGGAGGGAAAGCAGAATGGATTTGGCTTGTACCTCACTGATAGGAACTAATCTTCCAACTGGTTACAATGTCACTCCTAATGACAGGAAGAGCAAGCCAGTGAATGGACCTTCCTTGTATCTCACTGATAGGAACTAATCTTCCAACTGGTTACACGTCACCTCCTAATGTAGGGAGGTAAAGCAGTGAATGGATCTGCCTGTATCCACTGATCTTAACTAATCTTTCAACTGGTTACACTGTACTCCTAATGTAGGAGGGAAAGCAGTGAATGGACCTGCCTTGTACCCACACTGATAGTAACTAATCTTCCAACTGGTTACACTGTACCTCCTAATGTTATGAGAGGAAAGCAGTGAATGGACCTGCCTTGTACCTCACTGATAGTAACTAATCTTCCAACTGGTTACACTATCACATCCTAATGTAGGGAGGAAAGAGTTAAGGACCGCCTTGTAGCTCAGATAGTAACTAATCTTCCAACTGGTACACTGTCACCTCCTAATGACAGGAGTAGGGAAAGCAGGAATGGACCTGCCTTGTATCTCACTGATAGTAAATAATCTTCCAACTGGTTACACTCTCACCTCCTAATGAAGAGAAGGAAATCAGTGAATGGACTGCCTTGATCTCAATGATAGTAACTAACCTTACACCTGTTTACACTGTCACATCCTAATGTAGGGAGGGAAGCAGTGAATGGACCTGCTTGTATCTCATGATAGTAAATAATCTTCCAACTGGTTACACTTCACCTCCTAATGTAGGGAGGGAAGCAGTGAATGGACCGCTTGTATTCACGATCTTAACTAATATTTCAACTGGTTACACTGTCACTCCTAATGTAGGGAGGGAAAGCAGTGAATGGTCTGCCTTGTATCTCACTGATAGTAACTAATTTTCAACTGGTTACACTGTCACCTCCTAATGTATTGGGGAAAGCAGTGAATGACCTGCCTTGTACCTCACTGATAGTAACTAATCTTCCAACTGGTACACTATCACCTCCTAAGTAGGAGGGGGAAGCAGTTAATGGACCTGCCTTGTACCTCATGATAGTAACTAACTCTTCCAAATGGTTAACAGTACCTCTAATGACAGGAGTAGGAAAGCAGTGAATGGACCTGCCTTGTATCTCACTGATAGTAACTAATCTTCCCAACTGGTTACAACTGTCACCTCCTAATGACAAGAGAGAGGAAATCAGTGAATGGACTTGCCTTGTATCTCACTGATAGTAACTAACCTTCCAACTGTTTACACTGTCACCTCCTAATGTAGGGAGCGGAAAGCAGTGGAATGGACCTGCCTTGGATCTCATGTATAGTAACTAATCTTCCAACTGGTTACACTGTCACCTCTAATGTAGGGAGGGAAAGCCGTGAATGGACCTGCCTTGTATCTCACTGATCTTAACTAATCTTTCAACTGGTTACACTGTCACCTTCTAAGTAGGGAGGGAAAGCAGTGAATGGACCTGCCTTGGATCTCACTGATAGTAACTAATCTTCTAAACTGGTTACAAGAAACCTCCTAATGTGGGAGGGAAAGCAGTGAATGGATCTGCCTTGTACCTCACTGATAGTAACTCTTCCAACTGGTTACACTGTCCCTTCCTAATTGACAAGAGAGGAAAGCAGTGAATGGACTTGCCTTGTATCTCACTGATAGTAACTAACTTCCAACTGTTACACTGTCACCTCCCAATGTAGGGAGGGAAAGCAGTGAATGGATCTGCCTTGTATCTCATATGTTAACTAATCTTCCAAACTGGTTACACTGTCACCTCCTAATGTAGGGAGGGAAAGCAGTGAATGGATCTGCCTTGTACCTCACTGATAGTAGTAATCTTCAAATGGTTACACTCTCACCTCCAATGTAGGGAGGGAAAGCAGTGAATGGACCTGCCTTGTATCTCACTGATAGTAACTAATTTCCAACTCGTTACACTGTCACTCCTAACGATAGGAGAGCAAAGCAGTGAATGGACCTGCCTGTATCTCACGATAGTAACTAATATTCCAACTGGTTACCACTGTCACCTCCTAATGTAGGGAGCGAAAGCAGTGAATGGATCTGCCTTGTACCTCAATGATAGTAACTAATCTTTCAAGTGGTTACACTGTCACCTCCTAATGTAGGGAGGGAAGAGAGTGAATGAAGACCTGCCTGTATCTCATGATAGTAACTAATTTCCAACTGGTTACACTGAAACCTCCTAATGTAGGGAGGGAAAGCAGTAAAGGATCTGCCTGTGTACCTCACTGATAGTAACTAATCTTCCAACTGGTTACACTGTCACTTCCTAATGACAAGAGAAGGAAAGCCGTGAATGGACTTGCCTTGTATCTCACTGATAGTAACTAACCTCCAACTGGTTACACTGTCACCTCCTAATGTAGGGAGGGAAAGCAGTGAATGGATCTGCCTTGTATCTCACTGATAGTAACTAATCTTCCAACGGTTTACACTGTCACCTCCTAATGTAGGGAGGGAAAGCAGTGAATGGATCTGCCTTGTACCTCACTGATAGTAACTATCTTCCAACTGGTTAAACTCTCACCTCCTAATGTAGGGAGGGAAAGCAGTGAATGGATTTGCCTTGTACCTCACTGATAGTAAAACTAATCTACCAACTGGTTACAATGTCACCTCCTAATGACAGAGGAGAAGCAAGCAGTGAATGGACCTTCCTTGGATCTCACTGATAGTAACTAATCTTCCAACTGGTTACACTGTCACCTCTAATGTAGGGAGGTAAAGCAGTGAGGGATCTGCCTTGATCTCACTGATCTTAACTAATCTTCAACTGGTTTACACTGTCACCTCTCTAATGTAGGGAGGAAAGCAGTGAATGGACCTGCCTTGTACCTCACTGATAGTAACTAATCTTCCAACGGTACACTGTCACCTCCTAACGACAGGAGAAGAAAGCAGTGAAGGGACCTGCCTTGTATCTCAGATAGTAACTAATCTTCCAACTGGTTACACTGTCAACTCCTAATATAGGGAGGGAAGCAGTGAATGGATTGCCTTGTACCTCACTGATGTTAACTAATCTTCCAACTGGTTACACTGCCACCTCTAATGTAGGGAGGGAAAGCAGTGAATGGATTTGCCTTGTACCTCACTGATAGTAAACAATCTTCCAACTGGTTACAATGTCACCTCCTAATGACAGGAGAAAGCAAAGCAGTGAATGGACTTCTTGTATCTCACTGATTGAACTAATTTCCAACTGGGTACACTGTCACCTCCTAATGTAGGGAGGTAAAGCAGTGAATGGATCTGCCTGTTAGTCTCACTGATCTTAACTAATCTTTTCAAACTGGTTTACACTGTAACCTCCTAATGTAGGGAGGGAAAGCAGTGAGATCTGCTTGTATCCACTGATAGTAACTAATCTTCCAACTGTTACAATGTCCCCCTAATGACAGGAGAAGCAACAGCAGTGAATGGGCTTCTTGTATCTCACTGATAGTACTAATCTTCAACTGGTTACACTGTCACCTCCTAATGTAGGGAGAAAGCAGTGAATGGATTGCCTTGTATCTCACTGATCTTAACTAATTTTCAACTGGTTACCATGTCACCTCCTAATGTATTGAGGGAAAGCAGTGAATTGACTGCCTTGTACCTCACTGATAGTAATAATCTCCAAACTGGTTACACTATACTCCTAATGTTAGGGAGGGAAAGCAGTGAATGGACTGCCTTGTACCTCACTGTAGTAACTAATCTTCCAACTGGTTACACTGTCACCTCCTAATACAGGAGTAGGAAAGCACGTGAATGACCTGCCTTGTATCTCACTGATAGTACTAATCTTCCAACTGGTTACACTGTCACCTCCTAATGACAAGAGAAGGAAAATAGTGAATGGGCTTGCCTTGTATCTCACTGATAGTACTAACCTTCCAAATGTTACACTGTCACCTCCTAATGTAGGGAGGGAAAGCAGTGAATGGACCTGCCTTGTATCTCACTGATAGTAACTAATCTTCCAACTGGTTCCACTGTCACCTCCTAATGTAGGGAGGGAAAGCAGTGAATGGACCTGCCTTGTATATCACTGATCTTAAACTAATCTTTCAACTGGTTACACTGTCACCTCTCTAATGTAGGAGGGAAAGCAGTGAATGGACCTGCCTTGTATCTCACTGATAGTAACTAATCTTCAACTGGTTACACTGAAACCTCCTAATGTAGGGAGGGAAAGCAGTGAATGATCTGCTTGATCCGGTTAACTTGCGCTCGCGTTCAGTGAGGAACCTCACTGAATTTTCCACAGGACATAGAGCCAATGAGTGAAAGGCCTACTGAGTCCTAGACAAGCGACTGCCCAGGAGGTAATGGGGTTATCACTGATAGTAACTACTTCCAACTGGTTACACTGTCACACCTCCTAAGTTAGGGAGGGAAAGCAGTGAATGGATCTGCCTTGTATCTCACTGATAGTAACAATCTTCCAACTGGTTACACTGTCACCTCCTAATGTAGGGAGAGAAAGCAGTGAATGGATTCTGCCTTGTACCTCACTGATAGTAAGTAACTTCCAACTGGTTACACTCTCACCTCCTAATGTAGGGAGGGAAAGCAGTGAATGGACCTGCCTTGTATCTCACTGATAGTAAACTAATCTTCCAACTGGTACACTGTCACCTCCTAACAAACAGGAGAAGCAAAGCAGTGAATGGACCTGCCTGTATCTCACCTGATAGTAACTAATCTTCCAACTGGTTACACTGTCACCTCCTAATGTAGGGAGGGGAAAGCAGTGAATGGATCTGCCTTGTACCTCACTGATAGTAACTAATCTTTCAACTGGTTACACTGTCACCTCCTAAGTAGAGGGAGGGAAGCAGTGAAGGACCTGCTTGTATCACACTGATAGTAACTAATCTTCCAACATGGTTACACTGAAACCTCCTAATGTAGGGAGGGAAGCAGTGAATGGATCTGCTTGTACCTCACTGATAGTAACTAATCTTCCAACTGGTTACACTGTCACTTCCTAATGACAAGAGAAGGAAAGCAGTGAATGGACTTGCCTTGTATCTCACTGATAGTACTAATCTTCCAACTGGTTACACTGTCACCTCCTAATGTAGGGAGGTAAAGCAGTGAAGGGATCTGCCTTGTATCTCACTGATCTTAACTAATCTTTCAACTGGTTACTGTCACCTCCTAATGTAGGGAGGGAAAGCAGTGAATGGACCTGCCTTGTACCTCACTGATAGTAACTAATCTTCCAACTGGTTACACTGTCACCTCCTAACGACAGGAGAAAGCAAAGCAGTGAATGGACCTGCCTTGTATCTCACTGATAGTAACTAATCTTCCAACTGGTTACACTGTCACCTCCTAATATAGGGAGGGAAAGCAGTGAATGGATCTGCCTTGTACCTCACTGATAGTAACTAATCTTCCAACTGGTTACACTGCCACCTCCTAATGTAGGGAGGGAAAGCAGTGAATGGATTTGCCTTGTTACCTCAATGTAGTAACTAATCTTCCAAACTGGTTACAATGTCACTCCAATGACAGGAGAGCAAAGCAAGTGAATGGACCTTCCTTGTATCTCACTGATAGTAACTAATCTTCCAACTGGTTACACTGTCACCTCCTAATGTAGGGAGGTAAAGCAGTGAATGGATCTGCCTTGTATCTCACTGATCTTAACTAATCTTTCAACTGGTTACACTGTCACCTCCTAATGTAGGGAGGGAAAGCAGTGAATGGATCTGCCTTGTATCTCACTGATAGTAACTAATCTTCCAACTGGTTACAATGTCACCTCCTAATGACAGGAGAAGCAAAGCAGTGAATGGACCTTCCTTGTATCTCACTGATAGTAACTAATCTTCCAACTGGTTACACTGTCACCTCCTAATGTAGGGAGGTAAAGCAGTGAATGGATCTGCCTTGTATCTCACTGATCTTAACTAATTTTCAACTGGTTACACTGTCACCTCCTAATGTATTGAGGGAAAGCAGTGAATTGACCTGCCTTGTACCTCACTGATAGTAACTAATCTTCCAACTGGTTACACTATCACCTCCTAATGTAGGGAGGGAAAGCAGTGAATGGACCTGCCTTGTACCTCACTGATAGTAACTAATCTTCCAACTGGTTACACTGTCACCTCCTAATGACAGGAGTAGGAAAGCAGTGAATGGACCTGCCTTGTATCTCACTGATAGTAACTAATCTTCCAACTGGTTACACTGTCACCTCCTAATGACAAGAGAAGGAAATCAGTGAATGGACTTGCCTTGTATCTCACTGATAGTAACTAACCTTCCAACTGTTTACACTGTCACCCTAATGAGGGAGGGAAAGCAGTGAATGGACCTGCCTTTATCTCACTGATAGTAACTAATCTTCCAACTGGTTCACTGTCACCTCCTAATGTAGGGAGGGAAAGCAGGTGAATGGACCTGCCTTGTATATCACGATCTTAACTAATCTTTCAACTGGTTACACTGTCACCTTCTAAGTAGGGAGGGAAAGCAGTGGATGGACCTGCCGTGTATCTCATGATAGTAACTAATCTTCTAATGGTTACACTGAAACCTCCTAATGTAGGGAGGGAAAGCAGTGAATTGATCTGCCTTGTACCTCACTGATAGTAACTAATCTTCCAACTGGTTACCTGTCACTTCCTAATGACAAGACAAGGAAAGCAGTTGAATGGACTTGCCTTGTATCTCACTGATAGTTAACTACTTCCAACTGGTTACACTGTCACCCCTCCTAATGTAGGGAGGGAAAGCAGTGAATGGATTGCCTTGTATCTCACTGATAGTAACTAATCTTCCAATGGTTACACTGTCAACCTCCTAATGTAGGGAGAGAAAGCAGTGAATGGATTGCCTTGTACCTCACTGATAGTAAGTAATCTTCCAACTGGTTACACTCTCACCTCTAATGTAGGGAGGGGAAAGCAGTGAATGGACCTGCCTTGTATCTCACTGATAGTAACTAATCTTCCAACTGGTTACACTGTCACCTCCTAACAACGGAGAAGCCAAAGCAGTGAATGGACCTGCCTTGTATCTCACTGATAGTAACTAATCTTCCAAAATGGTTACACTGTCACCTCCTAATGTAGGGAGGGAAAGCAGGAATGGATCTGCCTGTACCTCACTGATAGTAACTAATCTTTCAATGGTTACACTGTCACCTCCTAATGTAGGGAGGGAAAGCAGTGAATGGACCTGCCTTGTATCACACTTATAGTAACTAATCTTCCAACTGGTTACACTGAAACCTCTAATGTAGGGAGGGAAAGCAGTGAAGGATTGCTTGTACCTCACTGATAGTAACTAATCTTCCAACTGGTTACATGTCACTTCCTAATGACAAGAGAAGGAAAGCAGTGAATGGACTTGCTTGTATCTCCTGATAGTAACTAAACCTTCCAAATGGTTACACTGTCACCTCCTAATGTAGGAGGGAAAGCAGTGAATGGATCGCCTTGTATCTCACTGATAGTAACTAATCTTCCAACTGGTTACACTGTCACCTCCTAATGTAGGGAGGTAAAGCAGTGAATGGATCTGCCTTGTATCTCACTGATCTTAACTAATCTTTCAACTGGTTACACTGTCACCTCCTAATGTAGGGAGGGAAAGCAGTGAATGGATCTGCCTTGTATCTCACTGATAGTAACTAACTTCCAAATGGTACACGTCACCTCCTAATGTATTGAGGGAAAGACAGTGAATTGACCTGCCTTGTACCTCACTGATAGTAACTAATCTTCCAACTGGTTACACTATCACCTCTAATGTAGGGAGGGAAGCAGTGAATGGACCTGCCTGTACCTCACTGATAGTAACTAATCTTCCAACTGGTTACACTGTCACCTCCTAATGACAGGAGTAGGAAGCAGTGAATGGACTTGCCTTGTATCTCACTGATAGTAACTAACCTTCCAACTGGTTACACTGTCACCTCCTAATGACAGGAGTAGGAAAGCAGTGAATGGACCTGCCTTGTATCTCACTGATAGTAACTAACCTTCCAACTGGTTACACTGTCACCTCCTAATGTATTGAGGGAAAGCAGTGAATTGACCTGCCTTGTACCTCACTGATAGTAACTAATCTTCCAACTGGTTACACTATCACCTCCTAATGTAGGGAGAAAGCAGTGAATGGACCTGCCTTGTACCTCAATGATGTAACTAATCTTCCAATGGTTACACTGTCACTCTCTAATGACAGGAGTAGGAAAGCGTGAATGGGACCTGCTTGTACCTCACTGATAGTAACTAATCTTCAACTGGTTACACTATCACCTCCTAATGTAGGGAGGGAAAGCAGTGAATGGACCTGCCTTGTACCTCACTGATAGTAACTAATCTTCCAACTGGTACACTGTCACCTCCTAATGACAGAGAAGGAAATCAGTGAATGGACTTGCCTTGTATCCACTGATAGTAACTAACCTTCCAACTGTTTACACTGTCACCTCCTAATGTAGGGAGGGAAAGCAGTGAATGGACCGGCTTGTATTCTCACTGATAGTACTAATCTTCCAACTGGTTACACTGTCACCTCCTAATGTAGGGAGGGAAAGCAGGAATGGACCTGCCTTGTATATCACTGATCTTAACTAATCTTTCAACTGGTTACACTGTCACCTTCTAATGTAGGGAGGGAAAGCAGTGAATGGACCTGCCTTGTATCTCACTGATAGTAACTAATCTTCTAACTGGTTACACTGAAACTCCTAATGTAGGGAGGGAAAGCAGTGAATGATCTGCCTTGTACCTCACTGATAGTAACAATCTTCCAACTGGTTACACTGCACTTCCTAATGACAAGAGAAGGAAAGCAGTGAATGGACTTGCCTTGTATCTCACTGATAGTAACTAACCTTCCAAATGGTTACACTGTCACCTCCTAATGTAGGAGGGAAAGCAGTGAATGGATCTGCCTTGTATCTCAATGATAGTAACTAATCTTCAACTGGTTACACTGTCACCTCCTATGTAGGGAGGGAAAGCAGTGAATGGATCTGCCTTGTACCTCACTGATAGTAAGTAATCTTCACAACTGGTTACACTCTCACCTCCTAATGTAGGGAGGGAAAGCAGTGAATGAACCTGCCTTGTATCTCACTGATAGTAACTAATCTTCCAAACTGGTTACACTGTCACCTCCTAACGACAGGAGAAGCAAGCAGAATGGACCTCCTTGTATCTCACTGATAGTAATAATCTTCCAAACTGGTTACACTGTCACCTCCTAATGTAGGGAGGGAAAGCAGGTGAATGGATCTGCCTTGTACCTCACTGATAGTAACTAATCTTTCAAACTGGTTACACTGTCACTCCTAATGTAGGGAGGGAAAGCAGTGAATGGACCTGCGTATCACACTGATAGTATAACTAATCTTCCAACTGGTTACATGAAAACCCTAATGTAGGGAGGGAAAGCAGTGAATGGATCTGCCTTGTACCTCACTGATAGTAACTAATCTTCCAACTGGTTACACTGTCACTTCCTAATGACAAGAGAAGGAAAGCAGTGAATGGACTTGCCTTGTATCTCACTGATAGTAACTAACCTTCCAACTGGTTACACTGTCACCTCCTAATGTAGGGAGGGAAAGCAGTGAATGGATCTGCCTTGTATCTCACTGATAGTAACTAATCTTCCAACTGGTTACACTGTCACCTCCTAATGTAGGGAGGGAAAGCAGTGAATGGATCTGCCTTGTACCTCACGATAGTAACTAATCTTCAAATGGTTACACTCTCACCTCCTAATGTAGGGAGGGAAAGCAGTGAATGGACCTGCCTGTATCTCACTGATAGTAACTAATCTTCCAATGGTTACACTGTCACTCCTAACGACAGGAGAAGCAAAGCAGTGAATGGACCTGCCTTGTATCTCACTGATAGTAACTAATCTTCCAACTGGTTACACTGTCACCTCCTAATGTAGGGAGGGAAAGCAGTGAATGGATCTGCCTTGTACCTCACTGATAGTAACTAATCTTCCAACTGGTACACTGTCACCTCCTAATGTAGGGAGGGAAAGCAGTGAATGGATTTGCCTTGTACCTACTGATAGTAACTAATCTTCCAACTGGTTACAATGTCACCTCCTAATGACAGGAGAAGCAAAGCAGTGAATGGACCTTCCTTGTATCTCACTGATAGTAACTAATCTTCCAACTGGTTACACTGTCACCTCCTAATGTAGGGAGGTAAAGCAGTGAATGGATCTGCCTTGTATCTCACTGATCTTAACTAATCTTTCAAATGGTTACACTGTCACCTCCTAATGTAGGGAGGGAAAGCAGTGAATGGACTGCCTGTACCTCAATGATAGTAACTAATCTTCCAACTGGTTACACTGTCACCTCTCTAACGACAGAGAAGAAAAGCAGTGAATGGACCTGCCTTGTATCTCACTGATAGTAACTAATCTTCCAACTGGTTACCACTGTCACCTCCTAATGTAGGGAGGGAAAGCAGTGAATGGATCTGCCTTGTACCTCAATGATAGTAACTAATCTTCCAACTGGTTCCACGCCACCTCCTAATGTAGGGAGGGAAAGCAGTGAATGGATTTGCCTTGTACCTCACTGATAGTAACTAATCTTCCAACTGGTTACAATGTCACCTCCTAATGACAGGAGAAGCAAAGCAGTGAATGGACCTTCCTTGTATCTCACTGATAGTAACTAATCTTCCAACTGGTTACACTGTCACCTCCTAATGTAGGGAGGTAAAGCAGTGAATGGATCTGCCTTGTATCTCACTGATCTTAACTAATCTTTCAACTGGTTTACACCCGTCACCTCCTAATGTAGGGAGGGAAAGCAGTGAATGGATCTGCCTTGTATCTCACTGATAGTAAATAATTTTCAAACTGGTACACTGTCACCTCCTAATTTAGGGAGGGAAAGCAGTGAATGGATCTGCCTTGTACCTCACTGATATTAACTAATCTCCAACTGGTTACACTGTCACCTCCTAATGTAGGGAGGGAAAGCAGTGAATGGATTTGCTTGCACCTCACTATAGTAACTAATCTTCCAACTGGTTACAACGTCACCTCCTAATGACAGGAGAAGCAAAGCAGTGAATGGACCTGCCTTGTATCTCATGATAGTAACTAATTTCCAACTGGTTACACTGTCACCTCCTAAGTAGGAGGGAAAGCAGTGAATGGACTTGCCTTGGATCTGACTGATAGTAACTAACCTTCCAAATGGTTACACTGTCACCTCAATGTAGGGAGGGGAGCAGTGAATGGACTTGCCTTGTATCTCACTGATAGTAACTAATCTTCCAACTGGTTACACTGTCACCTCCTAATGTAGGGAGGGAAAGCGTGAATGGATCTGCCTTGTATCTCACTGATAGTAACTAATCTTCCAACTGGTACACTGACACCTCCTAAGCAGGGAGGGAAAGCAGTGAATGGACCTGCCTTGTACCCATGATAGTAACTAACCTTCCAACTGGTTACACTGTCACCTCCTAATGTAGGGAGGGAAAGCAGTGAATGGACCTGCCTTGTATCTCACTGATAGTAAACTAATCTTCCAACTGGTTACACTGTCCACTCCTAATGTAGGGAGGGAAAGCAGTGAATGGACCTGCTTGTATCTCACTGATAGTATCTAACCTTCCAAAATGGTTACACTGTCACCTCCTAAGTAGGAAGGGAAAGCAGTGAATGGACCTGCCTTGTATCTCACTGATAGTAACTTCTTCCAACTGGTTACACGTCACCTCCTAATGTAGGGAGGGAAAGCAGTGAATGGATCTGCCATGTACCTCACTGATAGTAACTAATCTTCTAACGGTTACACTGTCACTTCCTAATGAAGGGAGGGAAAGCAGTTAATGGACCTGCTTGTATCTCACTGATAGTAACCTATCTTCCAACATGGTTACACTGTCACCTCCTAATATAGGGAGGGAAAGCAGTGAATGGACCGCCTGTACCTCACTGATAGTAACTAATCTTCCAACTGGTTACACTTTACCTCCTAATGTAGGGAGGGAAAGCAGTGAATGGATCTGCCTTGTACCTCACGGATATTAACTAATCTTCAACTGGTTACACAATGTCACCTCTAATGTAGGGAGGGAAAGCAGTGAAGGATTTGCCTTGCACCTACTTATGTAACTAATCTTCCAACTGGTTACAATGTGTCACCCTCCTAATGACAGGGGAAGCAAAGCAGTGAATGGACCTGCCTTGGTATCTCACTGATAGTAACTAATCTTCCAACGGTTAACACTGACCGCTCCTAATGTAGGGAGGGAAAGCAGTGAATGGATCTGCCTTGTACCTCACTGATAGTAACTAATCTTCCAACTGGTTACACTGTCACCTCCTAATGACAGGAGAAGCAAAGCACTGAATGGACCCGCCTTGTACCTCACTGATAGTAACTAATATTCCAACTGGTTACAGTGTCACCTCCTAATAAACTGCACTATACAAAAGCCTAAGGTACTTACAGGAAATTCAGTGCTGGTTCCTATGCTAAATACTACTAATAATAAAAAAAGGTTGGTGTGATTTTAAAAAGGGGTTTGTGGCGGCTGCACAGGTATCTCTAACCACACAAACAGAAGATTTTTAATGCCAGCTAATGGATGGATTTATGGTCATGCAAATGTTTTACAACGAATCACAATGCAGAAGGAAATACTATTGGCCTATTACATTGGAGGGGTGATTCCCCCTCACAACATCAGACTGTACTGAGAAAGAAGGACCAGTGGCAGTCCCACAGAGCAGCCTAATAAACCCAATGATACATCCCCCAAACTAGGGTTACCAGAACTGGGATTGGAGGACATAATTAATAAAATGTAATTAGTGCAGCTGGATGGCCTTGCTGTATATTTTAGGCTATTTTCATATGAACGGTATATCCAGGTGTTTAGCGGCAGTAATACGCTATGTGTAGTGTTTTGTCAATAGTGAATGTCTTTTACAAAATGCCTGGTAAACTCTAAGAGAATTTTACCTGAGCGAAAACTTTCTGCTTGTGTGAAACTATATAGGAGTCAAGCTGGCTTAGGGGACAAAAAGTATAAATCCAGCCCTGAAGACATGTGAGTGATGTGGTGACAGTGCAATTTGTTGTTTTTTTACTTACCCTTTAAATATGCCTGTCACATGAATGAATGGGTAGGTCAGTTGATGTGTGTGTCTTTGTGCGTGTCTTTGTGCTGCAGATTTTAAAACTCAATAATGGCAATGGTGGCTGGGCTTAAAATAATTTGGCCAACGTATTGAACTTATTGCTTTTATTTATCCAAGGTTTATGGCAGGCACTTTAAAGCAGCAACCTTATGGAGATATAGCCAATATGCATTTAGAATTGTTTGTATGTAATACATCTTCCTAGGCTTGTTTCAAAGGTATGATTGAATAGAGGACACTTGTATGGAGGCCACAGTTCCCCTTTAATTTACATTTCAGCAGACGTTTAGGCCAATAAACTTTGTAACCAGGCTTGTGTTTTGTTACACAGGTGGGTATTTGTGGTTAAGAAAGGATACCAAGAAGTAGACACTTCTGTACAAAGTTCCGTCATTACCAAGCTGAAGGGAGTGGCCTTCACCAACACCTCTGAACTTGGGGAGAGGCTCTGGGACGTAGTTGATTATGTCATACCCCCTCAGGTCAGTAATACGTTGGAAACAATGGAGGCAGAACAGTATAAAGAAAGGAGTATTAAAGAAATTGTCCCTTGTTCTTGTTTAGGGCGAAAATGTCTTTTTTATAGTCACCAATGTGATTGTCACCCCTAACCAGAGACAGGGAATGTGTCCCGAGGTAAGAAAACTACATTTATGTTGTAACAGACCATGTATGTTCACATGTTTATAAAGTAGAATATAAGTAGTTTGAGCCTGTCAGAAAAACCGCAACCACTCCAGAATTGCCAAAAACACAGGAACATTGATTGTGCTTAGCATAGCATGGGAGCAGTCCGAGAGGATAGACCCTGTGTGGGTAGCTATAGACCACAAAGTAAACAGTACTGCTGGTAAAATATATTTCTACTCAAAGACATGACAAGCTAAACCTGGAAAAGTACATCAACATGCTGATGATGTCAGAGATTTTAGTTCTAGACCATGTCTTGATGGAACCCAATAGGCTTGATTGTTTACTTACATGGTAAGATTCCCCCACTATCTACTGATTGTTTACCATCTAGTGACAGGTATGGTGCCATGTTCTGAGAGCTTTCTGGCTACTTCCATTTTCTACTAGTACATTTAAACCCAACGCATGGGTGTAGACACCTCAGTATTCCTTCCTCAGGAACATCAGCATCAGAAAACAACACAAAATCGAGGGTCGCTCTCCAAATGGAATATAATGATTTATTAGTGGCCACACATCCACTCACAATGGTTCGGGGGGTTATATGCCCCCCTTTTCAGGTGATATAAACCCCCACAACATAGTGAGTGGATGTGTGGCCACTAATAAATCATTATATCTCATTTGAAGTGCGACCCTTGATCTTGTGTTGTTCCTACTTCCTTTTTCTACTTGCTTCTTCATAGACAAATACACAATGCTAAACTGTGCTTTTTGGAGGTGACATTTTAATATTTTTGTTCATTGTGCAACCTGTACAAAGAAAAAATCTGCACGGATTTAAAATAAGCCCTGAATCACATCTCTGGCTTCAGCCTGTGAGAAATAATATTGTGGATAATGTTGAAACTTCCTCCTTCCAGTAGCCGTAGAGTGGCATCACCTAACCCTCTTCTCTTTCCCTGTAATCATTATTTAACACAACATTTGTTATTTAACATGTTTGTTATTTTACACTGTGGTCTTTATTTTACATAAACAATCATTATTTTAGACAGAGTTGTAAAATAAGTATGTACTTTGTGCCTTTATTTTAACACATAGACTGCTGGTTTCCTTTAAATGTGACATTTTATTTAAAAGAGCCTGCAGTACATCTGTCAAAGGCATGAAGTATGAAGATATTTTACAACACTGTATAAAATAACGGCCACCATGTAAAATAATGACCGCAGTGTAAAATACCGGTTGTGTGTTATTGCTGTGATATAGTTATTTTAATTTAGCAAAGCATTATAAATACTGTTGTTAAAGGGTATCTCCACCCCACAAACCAAAAAATTCATATAAGACAACCCCCAACCCTAAACGCTATCTTTAAAAAGCCTAAATTAGCCCCTAAATGTACTTGTTCCTTTGGTCCTGGTATTTTCTGCTGCTTCTGTGCACGGAACAGTAGAAGGGGCTGGACCGACAGCCATGTCTGTGATCGGCTGAGACTCAGCAGAGGGAGCTGAGGGAACTAGGTTGGGTAAGTACATTTAGGGGCTGATTTAGATGTTGCCTTACCATATAGTTTTTTTTAAAGAAAGACTGATGCAGCCGCCGAGGGATCCAGAGAGGTGGGGGAGAGCTACACTGCATTTGCCAGAGATCTCTCAGAGGAGCAGGAGGTGACAGTTACAGATTACACACAGACAGCCTCCTACCCTTCATTTACTAGACTTTCATCAGGCCCTGCAGGACATCCATAAGGAGCAGAACAGAAAGGTAAGGATCTTTTAACACTACACAGGGGGTAAAATTTTAACTGGAGGGGCAGACATGCATTTTAATTTTGGGAAAGACAGGGAATACCTGCAATGACAGTTGAGAGGAAGGGGAGGGTGGTTTACTGTAGACAGAAATTGGTCACATGGCTACAAGCTGGTAAAAGTAGGAAGTGTTTAGGAAGCTATATTGCTAAACCCTTCCAGCAATAACACTAGAGATGTGATTCAGGGTTCATTTTAAAGGGCATTTATTTAACCCTAACTTGATCAGAGACCATAAGTTATATTCTTTGAATGTTAGATATCTCCATTCTGTTGCATATTTGTTTCTAAAGCTGGGTACACACCTATCGATTTTTCCTCCTGACCGACCGTTCGATACTTTCGAACGGTCGGCCAGGAGGAAGGACTGTCGGTCGCGGCAAAAGCAGCTGCGTCCGATAGTCACCACAACCGATCGTGCGGTCCATAGAGGACCGCACGATCGGACGAGGTTTTCCACCCTGTCCGATCGTCCTTTCGTCCGATTCGGACGAACGGTCGATCGGACATGGGCACTTTCGGATGCGATAATTTCGGTCCGATCGACCGATACACTGAACTATCGGTCGATCGGACCGAAATATCTCATCGTGTGTACCCAGCTTTACTTTTCCAGCTTGGATCTTTTGTTTGTGGGTGTACATTGCCCAGTTCTTGGCAGCTGGGGTATAATAAGTGCATTAACGCTCCTAGATACATGCTCCACCGGAAATCAGTCATTGACACTCCCTTTTTCTAATTATTTTAAAAGTGTTTTCTCAGATTCGTGTCCAGGTAATATGGCTGAGTGTCTCTCATCGGCTGCCAGAAGTACTTTTATTTCTTATATTCCCCTTGTGCAGACAGGATACACAGTAGATCTGTTTCTATTAGATTCCAGACTGACACTCTAATTAAATATAATCGCAGGTCACAAGGTGAATTTTTCTAAGTTGAGTCTTATTACACAGATCAGTCGTGTTCCATTATAATTGTGTTAATCATTCAGATTTAGTTTCCTGGGGTTGGGAGGAGGTTAAATAAACTGGTTAAAATCATACACACAGGTAGAACAAGGTGGCTCTGTAGTAAACTTATCCTGGACCTCATTGGACCAAAAAAGCAATTCTGGCTTGGTCAACTGCGTAAATTAGAAGCAAATTGCATGATAGAAATATAATAAAGGCTGTTGGCTCTGTAAGAATTTAAAAAGTGGCCAAAATTGGTGAGTTGCTTACTGGATTACCAGCTAGAATTCTAATATTCTAATGTTCTAGTATTCTAATATTCTAATATTCTAGTATTCTAATGTTCTAGTATTCTAATATTCTAGTATTCTAATGTTCTAGTATTCTAATATTCTAGTATTCTAAGCTAAGACATGGGGAGAATTTACCTTTCTAGAATATAGTGCATTATGAATTTTATATTACCCAACTCTTTTCTGTAAATGTCAGTGTTAGTACTGTAAGGCTCCTGTTGTACTGAGTTTTAGCTGCCTGGTGTCTGTCTGTATTGTCAACCCCAAGTCTAGGCCAAAATTTCAGACCTGAATTTAGCGGATACTAAAAAACAGCAACCAATTAGATATTAGCTTTTTAAAGGTTTACTGAAGTTAGATTACATTTGACTAGTTGCTACTGATTGTTTAGTGTACACTATGCAATTATTCAGCTTGATCAACCAATAGTTCAGTGCATCGTTTGATCAGGACAAAAAAATTTCATGGATTTGTGGCAGCCCGTGACCGAGAGAGAAAAGAATGTCAAATTACAAAAATATGGCAGAAAAAAGACTAAATCCTTAAATGAAATGCTTTAACCACTGGGCCATTTACTAGGCATAAGCTATCTAGGCCAGCTGTACTCTCAGTGTGAATACAGTTGGGGAGATTTACTCCCCAACTGTTAAAATCAGGCTAACCCAATCCCGATCACTTTGCGTGACTTTAACCCTTAGCTTGCGCCAGCTGGGTGAGTATTGCAAGAGACATTCACAAAGCCACTGCAAGCTATTTACCATTGGCTGTGCGGCTGTTAAGACATGAGTATATAATGCCAGCTGATAGCTGCCGTGAGTAAAATAGAACCAATATTAGCCGAGTGCAGGATTTTTTATGTTACTTATAAATATGGATTTTTTTTTTTTTTTTTTATAAAAATGCAATATTTTTATTATACAAATGTGTATTTAGCAATTTCTAAGGTGTTGAGGGTTGTTTGAACATATGGGTGGTATGTTACATATAACTATGCAATATGTATACATCTTATATATATTTAGAAAGAGAGTGAGGTTTAATACAAAGCATGGCAGTTTTTGTAAAAGATAATAATATAATTAATATATCTGTAGATAAACATTTTGATTAATGAATGTTTTATTTTGGCAGAGTTTCGGGATCCCTGATGCCGTGTGTTCCAAAAACAGCGATTGCTCGGAGGGAGAAGCTGTCATTGCTGGCAATGGTATAAGTTGATAAGTGTTTGCTAAAATAAATATAAGCTTAAAGGAGAAATCCGTCCTTAATTCCCCTTTACCCTTAATGACCAGAAACTACTAATTATAATAATTTATCACTTGTCATTCTATGTAATTCCTCCATAATTATAAACCTGTTTTAGAATTATAAAATATTTCATTACAGAAAGCCCTCTTTCTTTACTTTCAGTTTTTCTCCCTTTATCACAGGGTGATTGGAGAACTCTCTCTTTCTGGGTGAATCAAACTGAGCATGTCAGAGCTCACTGGGCAAGGGAAGGGAGCAGGAACTACAGAGATTTCTGTTCTGAAAGATTTAAAGGGCATCTATAGTGGGAAAATGACCTTTTTTTCTTTATTTCCATGGGTTTTATAATTCCCCCCAACCCCCAGAATGTCTTTACTTTGTTTAGTTTCCCTCTCTGTCCTGAGATACACAAATTAGAAGAAACCTTGATTACATTCCTCTACTCCTACTTATACTGTCAATGAAATCCCTGTGATGTGACCCCCTTCCCTGCTCAAGTCCCTCCCTCCTCCCTGCTCTGTAACAAACATAGAGATAAGAGCATTAGCAGGGGGAGAGAGGTAGCTTTGACTGCAGCGATAAGGCTGCACTTGACCCCCCCTTCTTGATAGATTTCACTGATTGATGATGGGTCAAAAGAGGGGGATCATAAACTGTACTGTTCTCCTTCTTCTGTCTCTCCAAGACAGCTTGCTTTTTATTGGCCGCTGTGTGTGGGCGTGTTTTTCAGGATGTTAAAGTTTTAACATGATAAGCTTGTCGGGCAGCCAGCGTTAAGACATGGAGGAGGTAACAGAGGGGAAGGGGAAGGGGGGAGTGTATCAGAGAGATCTGACGCAATGGGGCAATTTGTGTTTTTCACTATAGATGCCCTTTAAGTGTGACTTTTGATTAGGGATAATTAAAAAAGGCAAGATAGATGTTGTTAATCTGCAGTTTTTAGCCAATAAGTTTTAGGGTGGATTTTACCTTTTAAATGTTCTGCTTCAAAAAAGAATTCTGGGTAGTAACTGTGCCAAGCATGGGCACTTTGTTGGCCGAAACAACTGTTCGGTCACAACTCATTTCCCAATGAGTTATTATCCTTCTTAACTGTCGGCTATTTTTGCTCCTCGCCCACCAGTCGGAAGTGCCGAACAGTCAGGAGGAAGGATCTAACCAGCTTTAACATTACAAAATAACATTAAATGTGTTATTCAAACAATAAGTATTACAGATAGACTCAATATTATTCTGGGTCCAGTGATACCTGATAATCTTATAAGCAGTTAAAATTTTTACATTGGAGAAGAAAATGCCAAAGTCTTCAAAAACCATAAGAATCAAGACCAAATGCAAAACGAATACAGAATGGTAATTCCAACCACTATAGATACTAAATCCATTTGTACCCTATTTATTTATATAAAGCCTTATGCACAGGGATATTGCTTGACCAAATTGTCCTCTTGTTTGGCCATGAAATAAGCCAAATCCAATGATTTTTGCTGACAGGTGTGAAAACAGGACGATGCCTTAAGACTGGATTAGTTAATACAACCGGCACTTGTGAAATATTTGCTTGGTGCCCCGTTGAGAAAAAGAAGAAACCCAAGTAAGGTCCATATGGTTACATTATATTGATAACTTGTTACTACTCTGGTTCTGATTGATGTCCATCCACAGGAAACCTTTACTGGGCAAAGCAGAAAACTTCACCGTCTACATTAAAAACTCAATTCGGTTTCCAAAGTTTGACTTCTCCAAGTAAGTTGCAAGTTCATGATGTTTCCTTTAAATACTTGTGAGTATCTTTGTTATTTATTCACGTTGTGTGTTTGTGTTGGGGAAAGAGTGTCTCTTCATGGATACTGTGCTGGAAAAAACTAGAATTTGTCAAAATTACTTCCAACTGATATTAAAGTCATAAATCTCCAAATTGACCTAGAAGAAAAGCTAAAATATAAATGAGTCATTTCTATGGACCTAACATGTTTGTCTCTCACCTCTGAAATCAACAGCGTAATGGAGAATTCACCTTGGTTTCTGATGCCACTGAAGTTTATTATTGCTGTCCCCCACACTTGCTGATCAGAGACAAGATACAAATCTGCTCAGTGAGTATTGTAGCCCTATCCCTCTATCTACCCTATCTACAGTACCCCCTTCCCCCACCACTACTATTCCTCGCCAGACCTATCAAATCACTATTGGCTGACCTCATGAGCAAAGCTGGTTAGTTAACCAATGCAAAGTATCACTTTATCAAACCCTTTTCCTGGAAAGGTTCATTTATATTTTAGCTTTAGTCCTCTGTTTCATCAGAGTAACACTGAACATAAGTAACTCACTAAACCTTTCTTGGTCCATAAAATGAATTTTAAGTATTTTAAAATCTTGACTAGTTCTCTATATTTAAGGATTAAATTATCATTATTTAGGCATCATTATTTAAGGATCTGTAGTGGTTTTTAATGAGCAGTATCCTTATTTAGGTAGGGGTATCTCATTCTTCCAGGTCATGGTATATCTGCCGTATTCAGTTAACCGGACTTAAAGCTTAGTTTGGCTAGTCATCCAACTGGCTTTCTCAATGCAGAATAAGGAGTATTCATATTTAGGAGCAGTATCCTTATTTAGGTAGGGGTATCCATATTTAGGAGCAGTATCCTTATTTAGGTAGGGGTATCCATATTTAAGGTGCAGTATCCTTATTTAGGTAGGGGTATACTTATTTAAGGAGCAGTATCCTTATTTGGGTAGAGGTCTCCATATTTAAGTAGCAGTATCCATATTTAGGTAGGTTTATCCTTATTTAAGGAGCAGTATCCTTATTTAGGTAGGGGGTATCCTTATTTAGAAAGGGTTATCCTTATTTAAGGAACAGTATCTTTATTTAGGTAGGGGTATCCTTATTTAAGGACAGTTATCCTTATTTAGATAGAGGTATCCTTATTTAAGGAGCGGTATCCTTATTTAGGTAGGGGCATCCTTATTTAAGGAGCGGTATCCTTATTTAGGTAGGTGTAACTTTATTTAAGGAGCGGTGTCCTTATTTAGGTTTGAGTATCCTTATTTAAGGAGCAGTATCCCTATTTAGGTAGGGGTATCCTTATTTAAGGAGCGTTAGCCTCATTAATGTAGGGGTATCCTTATTTAAGGAGCAGTATCCCTATTTTTGTAGGGGTATCCTTATTTAAGAGGCAGGATACTTATTACATTAGGGGTATCCTTATTTAAGGAGCAGTATCCTTATTAAAGTAGGGGTATCCTTATTTAAGGAGCGGTATCCTTATTTAGGTAGAGGCATCCATATTTAAGGAGCGGTATCCTTATTTAGGTAGGTATAACTTTATTTAAGGAGCGTTGTCCTTATTTAGGTTTGAGTATCCTTATTTAAGGAGTGTTAGCCTTATTAACGTAGGGGTATCCTTATTTAAGGAGCAGTTTCCCTATTAAGGTAGGGGTATGCTTATTTAAGGATCAGTATTCTTATTAAAGTAGGGGGATCTTTATTTAAGGAACTTCTATGTGGTAATAGCACCCCAACACGCCCCTTTAATGGGAGGTTCTATGCCTTTTATATAAAGCACTGGGTGGATGGCCTCTTCCCTCATTTTAAAAAGCCAAAAGGCTGGGGGGAAGTGAGAAAACCTGCTATATTGATCCAGTGTATGAGAAATGCAAAAGATTGCTAATGGTAATTGAAGTAAAAAAGGTTAGATGTTAGGACCTTCCAGACTGGGGTTACCTTGACGTGGTTGGAAGGCTTTTCATTCATGTGATCACAGTAATGTATACTAAAACCCCTTTGTTTATAAAGTATGCCAGTGTGCAGATAATATGATATTGTATGGGGCCTAGGAATGTGCATTGATTATCTTTTCTATGTTTGTATAAATGTTTGACCAGATCAGTAGCACTTCCGCTAAATGTAGTTGTAAATTAGCCTAATTGGAGTGCTTCCACAATCCTTGTATTGTAGGTATTTATTTAAGGAGCAGTATCTTTATATAGGTAGGGTATTCTACCTATTGTTGGGCCCAGGCCTAAATGTGAGTTCCAGTAACATTTCAACCTATTTTTGTATTACTGAATGTAAAGTAAATTTTAAAAAAAATTCTGTTTTCTTTTCTTTTTATGTAATATGGTTATCCTTCAAATTTTGTCTCCCATGATTAATGGCTGTACTTTATTTGTAGGACCAATATTCTTGAAATCAATGAAGATTCATACCTTAAGACTTGTCGCTACAGCAAAGATGACCATTACTGTCCCATTTTCTACTTGGGAAAGATTGTATCGTGGGCTGGAAGCGAGTTTCAGATAATGGCAATGGAGGTTAAACATTACACTGCATTAAAGTCACATTCTTGATGTTCCATAAAATGGTTTAATAGTGCCCTTCAGGTCAATGTGTTCCAATCTGGACAGTTGTTATGGTGCAAGAATCTCTGGTAAGGCCGCCTTTGGTGTCCAATCACCCCCCTTCCTTCCTTTACACTTCTGTGCACTGTAGTCCTTTTTTCAGATTTCATCCATTTGTGATCCACATGGCAGTTAACTTACCTCTCTACCTCTCACATTGCGTTCCAGCCCAGTTTTGAAGTGGGATTACCATGTGTTGGTGAAATCGGAATTGAAATCGGAATGAAAGTGCATTGGAAAACCACACAGAAAGAGACATGCTTTTCGTTCCTTTTTTATGTGCAGTTTGGTGTAGCCATAGCCTAATTATTAAAAGTAGGACTGTGCTGATTGTACACTAATTGTCTTTAAATTGTATTACTTGTTCTTAATAGGTCCTCTGTTAATTTCTGATCTATAAACCCTGAAGATATTTAGCTAGCCATGTTCAAATAAAAACACACAGTACAGATCTTAAACAGATCACAGATGGAATCTGATTCTGTGATCTGCTTATGGTGAGGTTACACATAGTCCTGAATGATTTCCTATTGTGAATGTAGGGAAGATCACTGTCGGCTATGTATAGTGCAGCACAGGGAGCCGACAACGACCAATAGAAATTTTCGTTAAGTGCTGACTATTCCTAATGCTCGAACAGTCATTATCATGATGGTGAATAATTACACTGGTATGTTATCTGAATTGCAGTTTCTTACATGGCTTTACCTTACACATCTCACAGTGCTAGTGCACCACCAGGATAAGTAACAGTAATCTACTTACATATCTCCCAATATTAGCAGTGCTAGTGCACCACCAGGATCAGTAACAGTAATCTACTTACATATCTCCCAATATTAACAGTGCTAGTGCACCACAAGGCTCAGTAACAGTAATTACTTTACATATCTCCCAATATTAGCAGTGCTAGTGCACCACCAGGATCAGTACATAATTACTACATATCTCCCAATATTAACAGTGCTAGTGCACCACAAGGATCAGTAACAGTAATCTACTTACTATCTCCCCAATATTAACAGTGGCTAGTGCACCACCAGGATCAGTAACAGTAATCTACTTACATATCTCCCAATATTAACAGTGCTAGTGCACCACAAGGGTCAGTAACAGTAATCTACTTACTATCTCCCAATATAGCAGTGCTAGTGCACCCCAGGATCAGTAACAGTAATCTACTTACATATCTCCCAATATTAGCAGTGCTAGTGCACCACCAGGATCAGTAACAGTAATCTACTTACATATCTCCCAATATTAACAGTGCTAGTGCACCACAAGGATCAGTAACAGTAATCTACTTACATATCTCCCAATATTAGCAGTGCTAGTGCACCACCAGGATCAGTAACATGTATCTACTTACATATCTCCCATATTAAACAGTGCTATGCACCACAAGGATCAGTAACAGTAATCTACTTACATATCTCCCAATATTAACAGTGCTAGTGCACCACCAGGATCAGTAACAGTAATCTACTTACATATCTCCCAATATTAACAGTGCTAGTGCACCACAAGGGTCAGTAACAGTAATCTACTTACATATCTCCCAATATTAGCAGTGCTAGTGCACCACCAGGATCAGTAACATTAATCTACTTACATATCTCCCAATATAGCAGTGCTAGTGCACCCCAGGGATCAGTAACAGTAATCTACTTACATACTCCCAATATTAAGCAGTGCTAGTGCACCACAAGGATCAGTAACAGTAATCTCTTACATATCTCCCAATATTAGCAGTGCTAGTGCACCACAGGATCAGTAACAGTAATCTACTCATATCTCCCAATATTAACAGTGCTAGTGCACCACAAGTCAGTAACAGTAATCTACTTACATATCTCCCAATATTAACAGTGCTAGTGCACCACCAGGATCAGTAACAGTAATCTACTTACATATCTCCCAATATTAACAGTGCTAGTGCACCACCAGGATCAGTAACAGTAATCTACTTACATATCTCCCAATATTAACAGTGCTAGTGTACCACAAGGATCAGTAACATAATCTACTACTATCTCCCAATATAACAGTGCTAGTGCACCACAAGGGTCAGTAACATAATCTACTTACATATCTCCCAATATTAACAGGGCTAGTGCACCACAAGGATCAGTAACGTAATCTACTTACACATCTCCCAATATAACAGTGCTAGTGCACCACCAGATCAGTAACAGTAACTATACTTACATATCTCCCAATATTAACAGTCTATGCACCACAAGGATCAGTAACAGTAATCTACTTACATATCTCCCAATATTAACAGTGCTAGTGCACCACCAGGATCAGTAACAGTAATCTACTTACATATCTCCCAATATTAGCAGTGCTAGTGCACCACCAGGATCAGTAACAGTAATCTACTTACATATCTCCCAATATTAACAGTGCTAGTGCACCACAAGGATCAGTAACAGTAATCTACTTACATATCTCCAATTATATTAACAGTGCTAGTGCACCACCAGGATCAGTAACAGTAATCTACTTACATATCTCCCAATATTAACAGTGCTAGTGCACCACAAGGATCAGTAACAGTAATCTACTTACATATCTCACAATTATATTAACAGTGCTAGTGCACCACAAGGATCAGTAACACTAATCTACTTACATATCTCCCAATATTAACAGTGCTGGTGCACCACCAGGATCAGTAACAGTATCTCTTACACATCTCCCAATATTAACAGTGCTAGTGCACCACCAGTACAGTAACAGTAACTACTTACATATCTCCCAATATTAACAGTGCTAGTGCACCACCAGGATCAGTAACAGTAATCTACTTGCATATATCCCAATATTAACAGTGCTAGTGCACCACCAGGATCAGTAACAGTAATCTACTTGCATATATCCCAATATTAACAGTGCTAGTGCACCACCAGGATCAGTAACAGTAATCTACTTACATATCTCCCAATATTAGCAGTGCTAGTGCACCACCAGGATCAGTAACAGTAATCTACTTACATATATCCCAATATTAACAGTGCTAGTGCACCACAAGGATCAGTAACAGTAATCTACTTGCATATATCCCAATATTAACAGTGCTAGTGCACCACAAGGATCAGTAACAGTAATCTACTTGCATATCTCCCAATATTAACAGTGTTAGCGCACCACAAGGATCAGTAACAGTAATCTACTTGCATATATCCCAATATTAACAGTGCTAGTACACCACAAGGATCAGTAACAGTAATCTACTTGCATATATCCCAATATTAACAGTGCTAGTGCACCACAAGGATCAGTAACAGTAATCTACTTACATATCTCCCAATATTAACAGTACTAGTGCACCACAAGGATCAGTAACAGTAATCTACTTACATATCTCCCAATATTAACAGTGTTAGTGCACCACAAGGATCAGTAACAGTAATCTACTTGCATATATCCCAATATTAACAGTGCTAGTGCACCACAAGGATCAGTAACAGTAATCTACTTACATAGCTCCCAATATTAACAGTGCTGGTGCACCACAAGGATCAGTAACAGTAATCTACTTACATAGCTCCCAATATTAACAGTGCTGGTGCACCACAAGGATCAGTAACAGTAATCTACTTACATAGCTCCCAATATTAACAGTGCTGGTGCACCACAAGGATCAGTAACAGTAATCTACTTACATATCTCCCAATATTAACAGTGCTAGTGCACCACAAGGATCAGTAACAGTAATCTACTTACACATCTCACAATATTTACAGTGCTAGTGCAAAACCAGGGTCAGTAACAGTAATCTACTTACATAGCTCCCAATATTAACAGTGCTAGTGCACTACAAGGATCAGTAACAGTAATCTACTTACAAATCTCCCAATATAAACAGTGCTAGTGCACCACAAGGATCAGTAACAGTAATCTACTTACATATCTCCCAATATTAACAGTGCTAGTGCACCACAAGGATCAGTAACAGTAATCTACTTACATATCTCCCAATATTAACAGTGCTATGCACCACAGGATCAGTAACAGTAATCTACTTACATATCTCACAATATTAACGTGCTAGTGCACCACAGATCAGTTACAGTAATCTACTTACATATTTCACAATATTAACAGTGCTAGTGCACCACAAGGATCAGTAACAGTAATCTACTTACATATCTCCCAATATTAACAGTGCTAGTGCACCACAAGGATCAGTAACAATAATCTACTTACATATCTCCCAATATTAACAGTGCTAGTGCACCACAAGGATCAGTAACAGTAATCTACTTACACATCTCTCAATATTAACAGTGCTAGTCACCACAAGGATCGTAACAGTAATCTACTTAGATATCTCCCAATATTAAACGTGCGTGCACCACCAGGATCAGTAAACGTAATCTACTTACATATCTCCCAATATTAACAGTGCTAGTGCACCACCAGGATCAGTAACAGTAATCTACTTACATATCTCCCAATATTAACAGTGCTAGTGCACCACCAGAATCAGTAACAGTAATCTACTTAGATATCTCCCAATATTAACTGTGCTAGTGCACCACAAGGATCAGAAACAGTAATCTACATACATAGCTCACAATATTAACAGTGCTAGTGCACCACAAGGATCAGTAACAGTGATCTACTTACATATCTCCCAATATTAACAGTGCTAGTGTACCACAAGGATCAGTAACAGTAATCTACTTACATATCTCACAATTATATTAACAGTGCTAGTGCACCACAAGGATCAGTAACAGTAATCTACTTACATATTTCACAATATTAACAGTGCTAGTGCACCACAAGGATCAGTAACAGTAATCTACTTACACATCTCTTAATATTAACAGTGCTAGTGCACCACAAGGATCAGTAACAGTAATCTACTTACATATCTCCCAATATTAACAGTGCAGTGCACCACAAGGATCAGTAACAGTAATCTACTTGTATATCTCACAATAGTAACAGTGCTGGTGCACCAAATGGACCAACGATCGCCTGTTGCAAGACATTTTTCTTGGTGTTCATCGGGTAATTTACAGTTTTATAGAGTTCAAGGGATTGAAAAAATAGTAAGGAAACCAGGGGGCATATTTATAAAGGTTCGTTAACTTTTCGCAGCCGTTATTCCCATTTTCGCAAAAATCATGTTTTCCACGATTTATAAATGGGCGAAAAACAGCCGTGCAAAATTAACAAATCGTTAACTTTTCGCGACTATCTGAACTGTTACCGCCGCTTCTATTTATAAAGCAACGGGAACTGTTACGCATCGCTAAACTTGGCCGTAATACTTCACCACCTTGAAGGTGCTGAAAACGGGTGAGATTCCCCCCTGGATCATAGCGGGTGGTCGCACCCGCCCGAGAGGCACGCCCACCTCGCCGTGGGTGGCCGCCGCTGCGAAGGGGCGTGGTGGGGCATTTGCCCACCTCACCCTCGCCTCCTGCGGCAAGGGTGTGGGTATACTTCCCTTCCCAGCAGCCCCTCCCAACCCCATCCCCGTCGTGCACCCCCTCCCCAGCAGCCCCTCCAAGCCCCCTGACCCGCCGCTGGCGAGGAGGGGAAAGGAAGGGCCCGCTGGGAGGGGTGGAGGGCCTTTTGGGGCTTAAGGGGTCCCGCAGCTCGAACCGGGACCCCCCTCCCCAGCCCTATCAGGGCCTTTGCAGCACTTACAAGTGCCCTTGCGGCTCTAACAAGGACCCCCCTCACCGGCACTTATAAGTGCCCTTGTGGCCCTAACAAGGGTCCTTTGGGGATTAAGGGGTCCCGCAGATTGAATCGGGACCCCCCTCCCCGGCCCTATCAGGGCCCTTGCGGCAATAAGAAGTGCACTTGTGGCCCTGACAAGGGCCCTTTGGGGCTTAATGGGTCCCCTTGGAAGGGCCCTTACAGTCCTGACAAGGGCCCTTTGGGGCTTAAGGGGTCCCTCAGCTCGAACCGGGACCCCCTCCCCGGTACTGATAAGTGCCTTTGTTGAGGGTCCCGCAGCTCGAACTTGGACCCCGGTGGCTCTTAAAAGAGCCCTTGGGCAGCGTCTTCTTTTGCCCAAGGAAGACCAAAAGGCCACAGACCCCGAGAAGTACCCTTGCAGCCGACAGGGGTACCTCCGGCGCCGGTAGCCTCAACGAGGCTGATGTTACCAGAGTCTTGATCCGGCATCTTGATCCGATGTCTTCTTTCTTCTGCCATCTACTGCGATGACTTTTGAGCTCCGCGGAGGTGTGCACCTCTTTATATAGGTTTGCAGAAAATCCTAATCCATTTCTGATTGGTCAGTTTTTCAATGCTTGGTTTACAATTACATGGTTTACATTAACCAATCAGATTTTCAGATTTTCTGAAATCTGATTGGTTAATGTAAACCATGTAAACCAAGCATTGAAAAATTGGCCAATCAGAAACGGATTAGGGTTTTCTGCAAACCTGTATTAAGAGGTGCAAACCTCCGCAGAGCTCAGAAGTCATCGCAGTAGATGGCAGAAGAAAGAAGTGGCTAGCTTAGAGGGGGGTCGCAGTTCGAGCTGCGGGACCCCTTAAGCCCCAAAGGGCCCTTCCAAGTGCCGGGGAGGGGGTCCTGGTTCAAGCTGCAGGGACCCCATAAGCCCTAATAGGCCCTTGCCAGGGCCGCAAGGGCCCTGATAGGGCTGGGGAGGGGGTCCCGGTTCGAGCTGCGGGACCCCTTAAGACCCAAAGGGCCCTTGTTAGGGCCACAAGGGCACTTATAAGTGCCGGGGAGGGGATCCCGGTTTGAGTGGACAGTTTTTTTTAAAAAGGGGGAAGGTGCAATGTTGTATTACCTATGATTAAAGGGACAGTTCAGTGGAAATGATCAATATTTGTTAAATTGTTAGTTTGTGTAATGCCTTCTTAGTTATTCTACATATTCTCTCCCATTTTGAAAAATCAGTTGATTTCATACCCTTTGCTGTTCCCTGCTGTTGACATTCGTGAGCTGACATTTCAGGTTCTAACGGTCCTTCTTCTTCCCAGGATGCACCACATTCTTGGAATGTTCCTAACAGTTATTTCTACTGATTGGCTGTTGGATGGGTCAAAGATGCTCAGATCTCTACTGAGCAACTGAATCAACCCAGGCACTGGGTCAAGGGCAAGACCATAATGGTCTCTACTAGGGGTCCTGCAAACAGGAAGTCAGTATTTTTGCTGAATTAGCAGATAAAGGAACATTGGGATGAAAAAATACTTCTCTTTTTTCTGAAAAGTACATGTATTTGCATTGAACTTCCCCTTTAAGGACTTTTCGGAGGTCCGAAACGCATCAGGGTAGTCCTAAGTTTTTCTATGTCTGTGATTTGCTATTATACCATCTTTTAGATGTTATACATTTTTGGAAATAAAGCTTAGAATTTTTTAGACTTACCTATGGTGCTGCAGCCCATTGCCGTTATTTTCTGTCACCAAAAGGATCAGTCACATTAACCTACTTACACATCTCACAATATTTACAGTGCTGGTGCACCACAAGGATCAGTAACAGTAATCTACTATCCTTATGTGGATTGCAATCTCCAGTCTCCCTTCATAAAGATGGAACTAAGGAGTGTGGAACCTTATTGAGAACACTACACAATAACATTTCAGGAGATCAGAGCCACCCATGGTCCACGTTATATTGTAATGTTCCTTAATAAATGGACTAGGGTCCCTTTGCATTTTCTATAATATATTAGCAGTCCTTTATTTGATGATTGCTGTGGCTGGATGTCTTGGCACCAGCACCACATACAGTAAGAAGCCAATAGCACTTGCTAGTGTGGTGTGTGCACTATTTACTGTACTAATCTTCCATTGCCTGCGTTACAGGGAGGCGTGATTGGCATTCAGATTGAGTGGGACTGTGACCTGGACAAGTCTGGTTCTCTGTGTCATCCACATTATTCCTTCACCCGATTAGATAACAAGTTCAAGGAGAAGTCAGCCTCCTCTGGATACAATTTTAGGTATTTGATCACGTCACATTGTAGACATACATGTGTTTATTGGTGTATGAACTTTACACGTGTATATGAGTTTGAGTAGAGATAATACAGAGTTTAGACTTTTGATTTTCTAGCCATCCATTTTATTAGATTTAACCATAAGGTTGTGCTTTTTATTCCAGGTTTGCTAAATATTACAGAGATGCTGAGGGGAAAGATTACAGGACGCTGATTAAAGCATATGGCATTCGCTTTGATATTATGGTCAATGGAAAGGTAGGTAGGCCCTAGGGGCCCAATTTATAAAAGATCGGTATCGTTATCGTAAAATACCGATCGTTATCGTAAAATAACGACCGGGTTTTTACCGATAACGGCCGTTATTTAACGATAACGATACCGTTACTTAGAAATAGGGCCCTAGGTTCCTTGTCTAGAGAGCTTTGTCTAACAGGAAAGAGAATATTTTAATAGTAATTATAGAGAAATACATTATAATAATATTAATTTATTATAGAATAATACATTATAGTAATATTCATTTATTATAGCGTAATACATTATATTCCATTTATTTTATAATAATGTTTACTCAGTTATAGAAAATTATTATAGTAATACATTATAGTTAATTTATTATAGAGTAAGTAAACATTATAGTAATTATTATAGAGTAATACATTATAGTAATTTATTATAAGAGTAATACATTTGCAATGTATTAAGAGTAATACATTAGTAATTTATATAGAGTAATACCATGTAGTATATTAATTATACAGATATTAATTATATTCAATTATTATATAGTAATAATTATATTCATTTATGAATAGTAATACATTATAGTAATTTATTATAGAGTAATACATTATAGT
Source organism: Hymenochirus boettgeri (assembly GCA_019447015.1). Classification (NCBI taxonomy): domain Eukaryota; kingdom Metazoa; phylum Chordata; class Amphibia; order Anura; family Pipidae; genus Hymenochirus; species Hymenochirus boettgeri. Next base: position 53,042,949 of record CM033470.1, on the reverse strand, counting down.
AATTTATTATAGAGTAATACATTATAGTAATTTATTATAGAGTAATACATTATATTAATTTATTATAGAATAATACATTATCGTAATATTAATTTATTATAGAGTATTACATTATAGTAATATTAATTTATTATATAGTGATACGTTATATTATTTTTTTTATAGAGTAATACATTATAGTAATATTAATTTATTGTAGAATAATACATTATATTAATTTATAATAGAGTAATAGATTATATTAATTTATTATAGAGTAATACATTATAGTAATTTATTATAGAGTAATACATTATTATTATTATGAATTTATATAGCACCAACATCTTCTGTGGCGCTTTACAATTACATAGTCATACATTACATACAGGGTAATATATGTTATACAAAGTCATACATATTACATACACAGGTAATACATAACATAAGTAAACAGAGTGATGAGTTTCTTACAGCAATACCGTGAGGAGAGAGGACCCTGTTTAAAGAGCTTACAGTCTAGAGGATATGGGGGTGATGGGAATCAGTAGGCTGTAAATAGATTGGCAGTAGAGCATAAAAGGCAGGTTGGATCATATTGGGTAGTCAGATGGGTAATATTTAGGCCAGGTTATATGCTTGCCTGAAGAGGTGCGTTTTAAGGTTACGTTTGAAGGTATTAAGGGATGGTGAGTGATGGACAGATGGAGGAAGGGAGTTCCAGAGCAGAGGGGCAGCAAGAGCAAAGTCCTGAATACGGGCATGGGAAGAGGTGACAAGGGTGGATGAGAGAAGGAGATCATTTGCGGAGCGGAGGTTGCATCTGGGACGGTATCGCTGGATCAGCTCTGAGATATATGGAGGGGCTGTATTGGATAGTGCTTTATAGGATAGGGTAAGCAGCTTGAACTGGATCATTTGTGTGATGGGCAACCAGTGGAGGGACTGGCAGAGAGGAGAGGCATTAGAGAAGTGAGAAGAGAAATGAATGAGCCGCAGAGTTGAGAATGGATTGAAGCGGTGCCAGGTGGTTGTTTGGTAAACCACACAGGAGTGTGTTGTAGTAGTCTAGCCAGGATATGATTAGGGCATGGACTAGAATTTTTGTTGCTTCATTCGAGAGGAAGGGTTGAATGTGGGAGATGTTTTTGAGTTGGAGCTGACAGGAGTTGGCAAGTGAATTGACATGTGGTTTGAAGGAAAGATTGGAATCTAGCGTTATTTCCAGGCAGCGGACATGAGGAGATGGGGATATAGGTGTGTTGTTAATATTAATAATAAGACTAGGGAGGGGAACAGATCGTGAAGGTGGGAAAAGGACAAGTTCAGTCTTGTCCATGTTGAGTTTAAGGAAGTGGGAGGACATGAAGGCAGAGATGGCACTAAGCCAGTCGGGGACCTGGGATGTCAGCGTGGGAAGAGCTGGGGCAGAGATGTAAATATGGGTATCATCCGCATACAGGTGATACTGGAATCCAAATAAACTAATAAGTTATTAAAGGCCATAGGTGAAAATGGAGAAAAAAAGGGGCCGAGTACTGAGCCTTGCGGGACCTCCACAGGGAGGAGGCGAAGGGTGGAGCTAATTCCAGAGTAGAAAACACTAAAGGTCCTACCAGAGAGATAGGAGGATAGCCAAGAAAGTGCAGTGTCCTGGATACCTAAGGAGGCCAGGATCTGAAGTAGAGGGTGATAAACAGTATCAGAAGCAGAGGACAGATCAAGAAGAATGAGCAAAGTGTAGTGACCTTTAGATTTAGCATTAAGTAGATCATTGGTCACTTTAGTGAGGGCAGTTTCCGTGGAGTGGTTAGGGCGGAAGCCTGACTGGAGGTGGTCAAAGAGAGAGTTAGCAGACAGGTGACTGACCAGTTCAGCATAGAGATGTCTTTCCAGTACTTTAGAAGCAAATGGGAGAAGGGAGACAGGCCGGTAGTTGGAAAGAGTAGACTGGTCGAGGGAGGGTTTTTTAAGTATAGGGGATACCACAGCATGTTAAAATGAATACATTATAGTAATATTAATTTATTATAGAGTAATAAATTATAGTAATATTAATTTATTATAGAGTAATATATTATAGTCATATTAATTTATTATAGAGTAATACGTTATAGTAATATTAATTTATTATAGAGTAATACATTATAGTAATTTTTAGAGAGTAATACATTATAGTAATATTATTTTTTTACAGAGTAATACATTATATTAATTTATAATAGAGTAATACATTATATTAATTTTTAGAGAGTAATACATTATAGTAATTTTTATAGAATAATACATTATAGTAATATTAATTTATTATAGAGTAATACATTATAGTAATCTTTATAGAGTAATACATTATAGTAATATTTTTTACAGAGTAATACATTATATTAATTTATAATAGAGTAATACATTATATTAATTTTTAGAGAGTAATACATTATAGTAATATTAATTTATTATAGAGTAATACATTATAGTAATATTAATTTATTATAGAGTAATACATTATAGTAATTTTTTATAGAGTAATACATTATAGTAATATTATTTTTTTACAGAGTAATACATTATATTAATATATGATAGAGTAATACATTATATTAATTTTTCGAGAGTAATACATTATAGTAATTTTTATAGAGTAATACATTATAGTAATATTATTTTTTTACAGAGTAATACATTATATTAATTTAAAATAAAGTAATACATTATAGTAATATTAATTTATTATAGAGTAATACATTATAGTATTTTTAGAGAGTAATACATTATAGTAATATTATTTTTTTACAGAGTAATACATTATATTAATTTATAGATAGTAATACATTATATTAATTTTTAGAGAGTATACATTATAGTATTTTTATAAATAATCCTTATAGTAATATTAATTTATTATAGAGTAATACATATAGTTAATCTTTATAGAGTAATACATTATAGTAATATTTTTATTTTTTTACAGAGTAATACATTATATTAATTTATATAGAGATAATACATATAGTAATAATTTTTTACAGAGTAATACATTATATTAATTTATATGATAATACATATATTAATTTTTAGAGAGTAATACATTATAGTAATATTAATTTATTATAGATAATACATTATGTAATATTAATTTATTATAGAGTAATACATTATAGTAATTTTTTTATAGAGTAATCATTATAGTAATATATTTTTTACAGAGTAATACATTATATTATATATGATAGAGTAATACATTAATTAATTTTTCGAGAGTAATACATTATAGTAATTTTTATAGGTAATACTTATAGTAATATTATTTTTTTACAGAGTAATACATTATTTATTTAAATATACAGTAATACATTTATAGTAATTTTTATAGAATAATGCATTATAGTAATATTAATTTATTATAGAGTTATGCATTATATTCATTTATTAGAGAGTAATACATTATAGTAATTTATTATAGTGTAATATTATAGTAATTATAGTAATTGTGTTAATTTATTTTAATAATAATGAGTAATACATTACACATGTTCACATGTTTGTTTAGGCTCATATGGGCCATATTTAAAAATGCGAAACAGGCCAGAGATACCATGCAGTAGTAAAATATCCCAATTGTATTGTATGGGTGTTTGTAAATTTACAACCGCAGCAACGCTCTTTAAAGGTGCAGTATGACAAAAGGGCAATACCTTTTTTTTTTTTTTTTAAATATGGCTGTATATCACATGTAGCAGGAGAAATGGCTCATTCATTGCAGCCTACAACATCTCATGGTAAACACAGAGAAATGTAAATGTGCTTGTTTTTTATTTACACTGCTGAGGAAATTGTTGGAAAGTATTTTAAGTTGAAATTGGGTTCCATGCGAGGTCCAGGTTATGGGGGGTTCCATGCGAGGTCCAGGTTATGGGGGGTTCCATGCGAGGTCCAGGTTATGGGGGGGTTCCATGCGAGGTCCAGGTTATGTTGGGTTCCATGTGAGGTCCAAGTTATGGGGGGTTTCCAGAATAATTTTTGTTTAGGGGTGAACATACCCTTTAAAAGGGCCTGTCCTTCCTAAGATAAACTTTCCTTAATAATGTTAAGACGCCCCAAACCTAGATTTCACAATATTTTTAAGTTTCAAATATGCTACTAAAAATTCCTTACCTGACCTGGTCCCTCGCTGCTCCTACTGCTGACAGCTCCTCCACTTCCTGTTTGTGGCTGTCAGTAAAGGCGTGATGTGACGTCACACCCCAATGGCCTCACAGCCGCGACCATAAAGTGGAGTGGCTGTCAGTACAGAAACCCTCTGCTCCTGTTTTTGCTTGAAACGGGAGCAGGGGGCGGCACCCAGGTGGTCAGGGACCGGGTCAGGTAAGTCCCTACAGGGGAATTTTGGAACTTAAGAGGTGTTAAACATTTTAAAGCAAACTTTTTAGAAGGGTACTTACCCTTTAGACTGCCTGACATAACGCCTATCTGAGATGAATGTTGAATTGATTGTAACGTCGTATGTTGGCATTACCGCATCAAATCCCGGAGTGGATAATTTTTGGGATCATAATTACCATTATGTATATAGCTTATAATATTTTTTCAGAAAATGGATTGTACGTGGGAGGTAAATTTGTTGTGTATGGCCTGCATTAGACCTCGATTTGTAATATCGTGTGTTGTACCACAGGGTCCCCCAGTACTAAACTTCTATGTACTGTAATTATCACACAGTTTTATTTGCCATTTTAATGTAGTTGCACTTTTCCAGCTACCTTACATTTTTATATAACTTCTATTTCCTATTATATGTTTAGGAAAGGCAAAAACTGACAGCACTAAACAAATACCCAAACAATTTGGTAAAAAACTGCTTTGCATTTTCTCTTTTACAGGCTGGAAAATTTAATATCATCCCAACCATTATCAACATTGGTTCCGGTCTGGCATTAATGGGCGCGGTAAGCAGATGGTTTATATTATCCAGTGGATTATGGGCATTTACTCACCACCCCCACGCTGCATAGTACCCAGGGTGAGGACCTAAATAGCTAAGTCCCCACCCTGAGTACTTTACCTAACTCCTGCAATACTTTCTCAAAATCTCCCTTGTCCCTCAGCTTCATCCCTCCTCTCTTCCTTGTCAGTGACCGATTGTGACGCAGCCAATGGAAATACACACTCTGCAAGGAGGTTTGTCTTCCCACTGCCTCCCTTCCACTGTTTAGCTTGTACCAGGAGAACTTGTGTTAAACTGTTTGTCATATATGCTACCTACAGGCTCCATTGTGGTGTTCGTGACCTGCTTGTAATCTGACTGGCCACATTTGGAAGTAGAGCTGGTTGGTACAAGGGTCCAATCAGCCAGGCAGTATGGCATGTGACCAGCAGTCTGACACTAATACTAATAGGACTGTATGTTCTCAAATCTCCATTGTTAGAATTAAACCTTTAAAAGGGAACTTTGGTCTCCAAACAAGTTTATTTTAAATGAAAGGTCAGGTTCATACCTTTAAAACGAGCCATCAACCACCTCTCTATGTGCTGCACAGCCCAAAATATGAAGAAATCACTGATCAGAAAGTTAGGGGGTGGGAGGTTCTGAAATAATATTTCCTCCTCTAATCTGCGGTTGGCACATGCTCAGTGCATGACTGAAGGGTAGGAGGGGGGTGGAGAAAACAGCGCAGCCCACGGCACTGCTTTTTTTAATGCCTCCCACTTGCTGGCCCTTCCCAATTGTGGGCCCTGTGTCCCCTCCCCTTGCAGCCCCCTGTGGCCCCGCCCACTCACGGACTCTGTGGCTCCACACACTCGTGAGTCCTGTGGTCCCTCCCCACTTGCCCCGCAAGTGGGAGGGCCCCCGGGGCCTGCAAGAGGGAGGGGCCCCGGGGCCCACAAGTGGGAGGGGCCACAGAGCCATGAGTGGGAGGGGCCACAGAGCCATGAGTGGGAGGGGCCACTGGAGGCAGCAAGGGAAAGGCCCAAGGGGCTGCAAGGGGAGGGGCCATGGGGGCCCACTAGGAGGAGGAAACATGGAAGAGGGACTGTCACATAGTTTCAGTGCAGGAAGCAGGAAGTGCAGGGGATCTGGTGATGCTGCAACCATATCACATATATAAATGTAAATATCTTCAAAATTATATAAAATAAATAATGAAAGTAAATTGCAAAAATCTGCAGGAAAGCAATTCCTGTCAATTTACCTAAAGTCATTTTTGGACCACAGTTACCCTTTAAAAAGAAGTTGGAAGATGAGACAATGTGGATACCCCTTACTTGCTGAGATGTCCAGGCCTTCATCAATTAAAAAAAAACTCTGCTTACAAAACCCATCAACACTTAAGCCTAAAAACATTCTATATAATAATCATCTATAAACCTATAAACTTTATTTTATTTCGTTTCTAGGGGGCTTTCTTCTGTGATCTTGTATTGTTGTATATTATTAAAAAAAGCAACTTTTACAGAGATAAGAAATTTGAAGAAGTGAAGTAAGTGGCACATCCCTATGATTAATGTTCCTTTTTATTACTATAACATGGTAACTTGGTACTGAAGGATGATTTCTCATTAGCTCTGGGACCAAGCTATCTGTGTTATGGAGCATCATGGGAATTTCCTCTTTATTATTACTGTCTGCAAAATCCACTTGACTTGTGTCCTATCCTTGTAAATAGCCAGGACTGTCTCCAGCCTATAAAACGTAGATCTATATATATTGTTTTATCTTTGCAGATCTTCCTCCAAGAAATCCCTGTGTGTCAATGTAAATGGGAAAATAAAGTCAAAAAGTCAAAATGCTTTGGACCAGTTGAAACAACTTCAAACTCAAGAGGAGCCGATTTTATAAAACCAGAAAGAGAAGTTGTGCAACCAGGAACTGCTGATTATACCAACATCGATATTGAGGCTCTTTTTCGAGAAATGACATTTTTTTCTCTGAATGCCTTTTATTCAGTCATTGCCATTGGACGCAATACACGCTAACACTGGTGTTGATTGGCCCAGTATTTCTGGCAATATCATTGACTCTGGTTGAGCATGTCCTGTTTGTGTTTTTGCTGAAACTCTATTCTGGTTGATATTTACAATAACATGCTATGTTAAGGGTACAGCGGAACGGGGACCTTAATGCAGCCGTATTCCAAATAGTTTTCATTTCTTTAATTATTCTTAATTATTTTTTGTTCCGCTTTTCTTCAGATTGTTTTGCATAATTATTTCTGGAATTCAATAATTGGTTTAATTACCAAGCTGCCAAATGAAATTTAAAGGATTTAAATAGAAAATAAATACTATTTTTAGTGAAGTTGTTTTCCAAATTAAAGGAGAACTAAAGCTAAAATATAAATAAGTTTAAGAGATTTTCTTATTAAGGGCTAGGTCACGCTAGCGCATTTCTAATGTGCTTACGATCCATTTGTGTGTGAGATACAGAACAGTGCATGTCAATGTGGGATGCCTTTACAGGAGAGGAGAGCCCTTCCATGATAGGTGACTAATTAGCATACCGACAAATCATTGGTGGCTCTGATGTACGTTGTCTCACATTGTTTGTTTATTCATGTATCAATTACAAAATTAAAGGACGCCACTTGGCCCACATCAGTGGGAAATGTTTAGTTGCATTCAATCTACCCATATTTCCTAAAAATTGCTTTAAAGGAATAGTTCACTTGAAAAGTTAACTATTACTTTAATGTATTGATTGAAACACGGGAGGTTAAGGAGCTATAGTGAACCTGATCTTAGCACAGCTCTGTGCAATGCAATTTATCAATAGCAAATGAAAACTTGACTATCTGAAGGTGAATGAGACCTTGGAGGGCAAGGCCACGCTGAGCCGCGATTGCATGTGTGATTCCGTTTTTACCTTTTGAGATATGGAAACACATGCGTTGAGCAAAAAAAAAACGGATTGCATACGTTACCAAAAACTTCTCTAAAGGAGGGATCTTTAAAGGGCAGTTATAGTGAGAAAAATGTTTTTTTTTAAATTCCTAATGTATCCTATAAGTCATCCCAACCACCAGGGTACATTTAGTTATCTTTAAATTCTTCATAGTCCCTGAGATATAAGCCTTTGAATATACTGTGATTTGTAGGAGCTGCCACACCTCATCTGTCACTCAAAGGCACACACCCACACAATCCAAAGCTCCCATGCAGTACTGTCACACACTCCCTCACCCACACTGTAAGTACCATGTGCAACATATAGTCAAATGCTGTAGTGCTAAACACAATCAATAAACCATTAACCCAGAAATATGACCATAACACACTATAAAACAGCCCCCCCCCCAAAAAAAAATTGTATATACATACAAAACCAGTGACTCAAATGGACATCACCAAGTAAACACTGATACATTATATGTAATAATACACTATATACCAAACAAGGCACACAGTGCAATCTATGAAATATATAGACTAAAGCAAACTGAAATGTATCAGGATAACAAGCAGTTTCGCTGTGTTTGTGAAGGTCTCACTACAGCTGCTGCTACACTGACTCTGTCTTCAGTGATTATGATCTCAGCTAAGCAGGGGAAGTGATGTGAACTTTAGGTACAACAATAAATAACAATTAGCAAACTTAGAGAACAGGCAGAGTTCAGTAACTTACTTGTAAAAAAATCTCAGCACCACTTGTCCTCCTCTCTCCCCCTCCCTTCAGCATATTGCTACTTTCTCCCATACTTTGCTTGCTTGCAGTCTAGCTCTGAAAGGGAGGGGTCAGCAGGATGTCAGCACTTCATTTAAAGTCCTTTCAACTGAGCATGCCTGGACTTTTCATACAGCCCTTTACTGCTTGAGGGGGACTACACAGCTTGGTACAAACTTCTGCCAGTGTGAAGAATCGAATTCACACAGCAAGATGAAAGTAAGGCAGCTTATACTAAGTCACCTGTGCATTGTATATAGACAAAGTTTTTCTGTCACTATAGTTTCCCTTTAATATTCAGGCTGCACAGAAGGGTATGCAGGGCACATCTGTGTATGGGGTTGTGTGTAGGACTGTGTACGGGACTTTCTGTGGGGCTGTGTACCGGATTTTCTGTGGGGCTGTGTACGGGACTTTCTGTGGGGCTGTGTACGGGATTTTCTGTGGGGCTGTGCACGGGACTTTCTGTGAGGCTTTGTACGGGACTTTCTGTGGGGCTGTGCATGGGACTTTCTGTGGGGCTGTGTACGGGATTTTCTGTGGGGCTGTGCACGGGACTTTCTGTGAGGCTGTGTATGGGACTTTCTATGGGGCTGTGTATGGGACTTTCTATGGGGCTGTGTATGAGGCCTTCTATAGGACTGTCTGTGGAACTATCTATGGGAATGTCTATGGGAGTAAGTCAACCCTCGGTTTATACAATCAGTTTTACTCGTTTTTCGGGTAAAATACACGGCTTTTACTTGAGTATATACGTTATATACAAATGACTGGGGAAAAACGAACAAGGCAAATGAAAATTAGTTTGTTTTTTAGTAAAAAGTTAGTATAACAACAAAAGATGAATAAAAAAAGGAATACATGTGATTAAATCCACATTTAACAATATAGAATGTTTCACCTGTTTGATCAATCCTAGAAAATCTCCTAAAAAAACCCTGTAAAATATTAACATACGTATATTTTGTACATCTAATGTGTAGCTGTATGTATAGCATAGCACATTCTTCTTCAGTCATTTATTATATTGTATAACATCCCTCTTGACAGTACTATATTAGATGTACTATACATACCTCCCAATATTGCCCTATGAAGTGAGACATGTCTACAAACAGTATGATGCCGATTTGAGAGAGTCCATAGGGAGGGGGGACATTTGGAACACATACACAATGACGTAATAGGGAGGACTTTAAGTTTATTTGAAATTATGCTATTCACAAAGTAAAACATTTTTTGGCTTGCGTTTTCGGTGCGTTGTCGTGATTTCAATGATCGGAAAAAAAACACATGTGCAAATGCAAAAAAAGCGCGAGAGTGGAGCCTAGCCCTAAGGCACAGTTTTCCTATACGTTGCTTTTACCGACATGGACATTCTTTTAGGACACTGCCATTAAATTAAACACGCAGGCATAAAACACCAATTGTTATTGGAAATTTACAGCCGAGTTGTAAGAATTCCCGGCGGAAGCCACCAGATCACACGGTATAGGTATTTTATGCAGCAATCATAAATTACAGACCCCATCACAAATGCACCACAAATGTAGTGATCTAGCAGCATTATAAATATCGTCCCCTTATCACTGAGCAACAGGAATTAGCAGGAGTTTAAACTTGAGGTCAACTTTTGTGAACAAAAATAAAATCAGAACTCTATGTTCATGAAGTGAAAGAACAAAACCAATATACATGGTGCTATGACAAAGAGGCATTGGTATTCAGAGATAGGCCATGTTTACAATTGCTGTAAAATATTCTGTCAAACTCTATGAGGTGGGGACTCAGAATATATAACATCTTCTAAATTAGACTAATTTTCATTAACATTAATGGTCACAGCAATGTGTAAATAAGACAATAACAAGGCTCTAAGAAAGTTGGTTTCTAAGTATGGCCCCTTGAGATTAACGAGATCTGAACACACTGCTGTCTTGTTAAAATGTTTTGTTCTTTATGCAGTTACCGATGTACAAATACTCGACAAAAAAATATACACTGCCCACTGAACTTCAGAATAAACTGAAGTTTATTCTTAAATCTGAGAATACCCTGCAGAAAGATAAGCACCAATATGGATTTATTTCATGCCCCATGTGCAGCTGGTTCAATAAAAGGGGTTAAAGTCACGCTAATATAACATATATTAAATTTGCTAGCGTAAATTTAATGTGTATCTATACACATAAAATTTAATTTTCAATAATTATACCTTTAGATGCAGCAAATTTTAAATCTGAGCTGTAGATCCTGAGAAATCATCATTTTATTCACAGCATTTACAGGGAAAGACCTGTCACTCCAGAAGCAGAGATTGTAATGTGACCCATTAATGGTTAATTAACCTCTTACTAAGATCTTTAGCTGCCTTCTAGCACACTTTCTGCAACAATTAAGGGCACGGCCACACTGCACCAGAAAAGCAATCGCACACGCAATCGCATGCGATTTCATTGCATTTGCACGTGCGTTTTTCATTATAGAAAAACGCATGCGATTGCCATAAAAAATGCAGAACGCAAAATAAACGTGCGTTTTTGGTGCGTTGCCACACCAAATTTCAATGATTGAAAAAAACACATGCACAAAAAAACGCGATAGTGTGGCCTAGCCCTAAGAGAATGAGCAGAGAAAAGAAGGCAAGATGTGTAAGCAGAGCAGTGTCCATGGTGAGGCTGTGCAGAACTTATAAGTTGTCGCAGACACTACAAGGAGGCAGTGAGTAAGGGAGGGTGGGGGAATTAGGAGCAGCCACTAAACATTAATAATTAAATGACAAAGCACAGATAAATATGTAATTACCACCATTTTACTTCTCTCAAATTGTAGTTTCAGATAATGTAAAGTTGTTTGAGTGAGTATAGTGACCCTTTAACTCATTTAAATACCGCTGCACCCCTACATAAGCGAGCCTAATAACTGCTAAATTGCTCTTAGGAACACACTTGTAAATAAAGATTAAGTAAATGGCGGCTCCCATACTCTCTTGGCTTCCCGTGTGCACTCGGCCAATCCCGGTCTGAGCGAATGGAGGAATAATGAGTTCTGGCGGCAGTCAGACGTCTCACCTATCTAGACCATTATGATTCATCTATTGAGGCACGGCCTGTATTTTAATATATGTGAATAAAGTGTTATTTTAAACAGTAATCTGCATCCTGATGGTCAAATTCAAGAGAAGGTGAACCGGAGATGCGGAGACGCTATGGGGTTTTGAATTTGGTTTTAGGAACTATTTTCTCCAACCTACTCTAAATAACAAAAAGAATGCTTGGTAAATTAGAGGAGCTTAGTAAGAGGAAGCATCCACAAAACCGGGGACTGTGCACACTTGAACAAAGAATATAGGATAGAGGAGAAGATTATATTAAAATACCATGGCCCCTGCCTAAGCTTTCCCCTGCAAAAAATAAAAATAAAAGGTAAAAGCCCATAAAATAATTCAATATGTGTTTATATTAGATGTGTCTGGTTTGTTAAAACTGGGAAGACCAGCTTAAATGCACCGTGCAATGCTTTGAAAAATATAATTATTTCAGCTGCCCCTTCTGAACCTGCTATATATGATAAACAGTCGTCCATGGGTGAAAGCCGACTGACTATTAAACCAGACTCTGTAATAGTTAATATTTTTTAGTTAAAATAAATGGCTGCCTAAACCCAGTATGCAAAATACTGTGTTAAAACATATTGGGCACGTTATGCACACACACACACAGGGATTTCTTAGATGTAAATGAAATGTAAAAAGCAATTCAGGTTTCTCACCAACTTCCAGGGCGAGATGGTAAGAAATGAGGTTCTGTAATCAAAGTTTCACTGTATAACAATTTATATTAACATAAACCCATATAGTACTAATAAGATAGACTGTAAAACTCTAAATACTCAGGGTGTTTATAGCAGGTTTAATGAAATAACATACAGAATTATGATCACTATAAGTTAATGACAGGAACCAAGCAGTAGTTAACTTTAAAAACTAGATCCTGTTTGGTACAAGTCCATGTATTCTTTTAAAAAAGAGCAATTCCAAATGAGAGAACCACACAGCAGGCTTTAATAGACATGCACCATGCCATAAAGAAAAGTCCAAAAGAGAACATAAGTGAACAGGCCTCCGATGAGACCCCCTGTAAAAAGCGGCCTCCTGGATTTGAAGAATTTGTTCCACTTTCGTCCAGACTTTAATACTAACAGCAGAGACAGGAGAAATGAAGCAAGGAAGTAAAAGATGAAGCCATATAAGCCTGTTAAACCAAGTATCCCGGCAGTGGCTCCAGACAGGGCAGACACTGATGTACGACAATAGTCAAGGACTGCAGCATTCCCTCGTACTGCAGCTTCACTTATGAACTGAGGGCCTTCTCTCTTCATTGTCACTCCAGCCATGGCTTCAAAAACAACAACTTCAAAAAAAAAAAAAAAATTCACATTAAATTAAACAAAAAACTGCAAGAATATTGCTTAATATTTAAGCTCAAGCCTAAAACACAAATCACTGATTAAAAGGGGAAGTTTAATTAACTATATTACCTATTTAGTCTACATATTGTCTTCATGTTTGAAAAATCAATTGATTTTGTTCCCTTTTCTTTGCTTTGGTCAGCAGTGAGCTGCCATATGTGGTTCTGCAACAGTCCTTTTAATTCCCAGAATGCACACTTCCTTGAAATGTTCCTAACAGAAGTAAGGTCTACAGATTGGCTGTTGGGTGGGTCAAATTTGCACAGACCACTTCTGAGCAACTCAATCAACCCAGATACTAATGCTGCCCATAGAAGCAGTGGTCGTACGATTTCCGGATCGGGTATGGATGTTTGGCCAATACATTTTTTCTATTGGGGCAGTTGAATTTTTTTTTGCCAGCCAATCTGATTGTGCAATCCACATATTGGCTGTTGATGTCATTGCGTCTATGGCCACCATAAGATCATAATGAACACTACTAGGGGTCCTGCAAATAGCTGGTACCATGGAAGCATTTATTTATGCTCAGAGACATAGCTAGATGGGCAAATCAGTCAATGGAATGAGAAAATAGTCTCCATTTTTCTTAAAACATACATACTTGCAGTGAACTGCCTATTTAAAAGAGTTGTTGTATACATTATTAACTTTACTTAACTGCCAAAAAGATGAATTATAAAAAAAAAAAAAAAAAAAAAAAAAAGATTAATTTCCAGGAAAGTAGGAGGCCCACCTCTTACCTCCTGTTTTAGCTTAACAATGCAAACAGACCCTTTCAAAGATGTCAGCAACTGACAGTTTTCTGCTTTCTTCCCTGGTCACAAATCTTGTCCCTGCTTTTTTATCGAATTTGGTATTAAATCAATAGTGGCAACAAACTACAGTAGGCATGGGTGACAGGAAAAACATCACTATATGAACCTCTAAAAAGATAGCATAAATGATGTGTCCCACTGCTATTCCTATTACTAGGATATGTGTCTGCCTGCCAGCACACTTTCTGTAACATTTAAAGGGTATCTATTCTCTAAAAAAACGAATTTTCAAAAATTATACTTCTAGATACAGCAATATCCCACTACTTCAAAATGTTTTTTTTTCAGATTTTAAATCTGAGCTGTAGATTCTGATTCTGAGAAATCATAATTTGAAAACACAGCATTTACCGGGCAAGGGATCTCATTCCTAATGTGTCATGGTTTGTTGCACTTATATCAATTTATACATAATTTATATACATGCTTTCTTAACCAATGTATGAAATTGTGTTTAATTTTTATCTATCTGTATAGTGGCTTGGTATCCCCTTGTTTGTATACTCTGTATTTTTTAATGTACAGCACTGCGTACCCAAGTGGCACTTTATAAAAAAAATTATACATACCTACATACATAGACCTGTCACTCTATAAGCAGACATTATAGTATATGTCCTATGTCTGACCTTTTACTGGGATCTTTGTCTGCCTGGCAGCACACTTTCTGCAACAATTAAGAGAATCAGCAGAGAAATGAAGGCGGGGGGAGGGAAAGGGAGACGTGTAAGCAGAGCAGTGTCCATGGTGAGGCTGTGCAGAACTTATAAGTGTCACAGACACTACAAGAAAACAGTGAGTAAAGGGGGCAATTAGGAGCACTCACTAAATATTAATAATTTAATGACAAAGCAAGCACAGATGAATATGTGTGTACCACTATTTACTTCTCTCAAATTGTAGTTTCAGAAAATGTAAAGTTGTTTTGAGTGAGTTTAGTGACTCTTTAAGAGATTCAGCACAGAAAGGAAAGAAGGGGGGAGGGAGGGGGAGATGTGTAAGCAGAGCAGTGTCCATGGTGAGGCTGTGCATAACCTGTAAGTGTCGCAGACACTTCAAGAAGGCAGTGAGAATGAGAGGGTAGGGGCATTTAGGAGCACTGACTTTCAAATTGTAGTTTCAGAAAATGTAAAGTTGTTTGAGTGAGTATAGTGACCCTTTAATAAAGATATTACAGAAAGGAATGGTGAGCAATGAAGAGTTTGGGGAATTTGTATTAAATGCAAATACTATACTTTGTCCAGTTTGGGGTATAATTTAGTCTGAAACACATTTTTTCTTTATTTAGAGATAACAAGAGATTAGCTAAGCTGTGCACATACACAATTAAACAGGCCTAAGCACACATGCACAAATAACTGTAGGAATATTGTTCTTGGTTTGGGCAAGTCCTGATGTACGCAAAAAATTACATATGGGGTGGATATGCCCTTTAAAGTATATATATATATGCCTAAAATATTTTAACACTTTTTTAATTATACTATTTATAAAAGTAAAATATTCCTACCCGAATAAATGCCATTTCCAGATCTGTCAATAAAGTCCAGAATTGCTATGCTAAAGGCTAGATACTAGTATCTGTGCATGTGACAAGAACAGAGAAGGATGGCTAACGCAGGACTGAATTACAGTCTTCAGGAAAGCCGGACAGATAAGTAATTAGTGATTCGGGATTTCTGGGGTGGGGAAGGCAAGTATGAATTTTATACATATTATTTATCCCTGCTACAATCAGTTTTCATCTGTTGGTTTGCAAAATGAAGCAAAACTTGTGCATCATCATTATGAATTTCTCTCAATATATTTAATTCCTGCAAAGGCAATTTTAATTTACTATATATACACTAGAGTATAAACCAAGAATTTTTGGTGACAAAATACTGTTTTATACAGTGTGTGCTAGTGGGCAGGGCATGTGAGTTTTCCCTGCTGCGCAAACTCTAAGGAGGCTAAAGCAGGCTGCAAGGGAAAGAAGTCAGAACTCACAAGAGTCCTCCAATTGCTTTGTCTTTCAGCTGAATTTCCATCTACAGTACCAGCCCCCCACTGCTTGAGCTAAGTATTTAGCCGGTATAACCAAAGTTTCACAATACTTACCTTTTCTTTCAACACTCCTAAACTTAAGGTGGCCATACACAAATGAGAATAGTTAAATCCCACAGGGGACTTACCCATTATCAATTATTCAGTGGAATCCCAGCAGGTAGGTTATGAGGTGCATTCCCTATGTACTGATATAGAATTGAGACTTACCCATTATCCTCAGTGTGTAGGGGCTGTTCCCAACTGACCAGAGTGCTGACCGTAGTTTGCATCAGTTGGTCAGCAACGACTGAATATATCCGTTGGTCAGTATTGGCTCCCCTTTGGTTTATCAGCCACTGGTTTGTCTGTGGTCTTGTGCATTAACCGTGCATGTTTACCAGCCCCAAGTCTGCTGATGTGCCAGTGTGTAACGAGCTCCTAAGAACAGCAGGAAACATTAACCTGACAGTGGGGGGTTTGTGTTGGGACGTTTACGATCCTCAGATGAAAGGATAAGTATTGAAAAACATTTGTATTTGCAGTTTGAAAAACGCTGTTTTAATTTATTTCTCTCCTACACAATTTATTTGTATTTAAACTGAACACTATCTTGGTTATTTCAAATTTAAATACTTCAAAAATATGTGGTATTTTGCCCACCTGTGACATTACCATTGTTTTCATTGTTGTTCACTTACTGGATGACTGTCTCAGCTGCTACAGATGACAATGAGGCCTTTGTCTTATTCAGACCAGAATTTGAATTTTGCATATCTCCGCCCCTTACCCTGGGGAACCTGGGACTGAGAAATTACTTCTTGTTTCTTACATTTTGTGGGCAATGCTATTCATACAGCATGAGACTACACTATACCTTCTGTTATAAGAAGGCTGTGCTCCATTTATGTGCAGTGGAGGAACCTCTCCCTAAGCTACCTAGCTGCCTTGTCTCTTACTAAGATCAGTGATGTCCAACCTTGGCACTCCTCCAGATTTGTACCAAGGCATACTGGGAGTGCCAAGGTTCACTACCCAGTATTAGACAATCCTCTTACCAGGTCACTGGGAGGGAAGAGGTTGTAATGTAAATCGTCTCTATACAAGTATCACGGATATAACCTAATTACCAGACTGTTGGGAACTTTCTCGGTTCTCTCCCAGCTGAAGCCGAGGGAAAAACAATCCGTCTTACGGTTCCAGCCCAGCGATTTCGCTCCGTAAGGCTACCAAATGCTCGCTGCCATCTTGGAAAATGCCCGGAAGTGAACTCTGACCTTCCATCTACCATGTTGCAGACCGGAGAAAGGTTACTTCCGGCTGCACTGACGTGTTGAATTCTTCCATATTGGTTGGGGAAGTTTCCGCCACACCTCACGGGTAGAAAAGGAGGAGGAGGGGCGTGGGTGAGTGTGTTTATAGTAGCACTGGGGGCGGGGACTGGAGCGTAAAGTTTTACTCTGCGGAAGTATCCACCTCCTGATTAATAAGAGGGGGCGTGTCAGCTCATAGTTGATGAAGGGGGGCGTGTCCGCTCATAGTTAATGAAGGGGGAGTGGCAGAGGCCCGGGCAGACTTCGTCCGGGTGGTGCAGGGAAGGTACGGTGGGAGCCATGTCTTTCATCCCTGGGCAGCCGGTCACCGCTGTGGTGGTAAGTTCCATAGAGCCCATAGCGGTCCTTCACACAGCCCAGCTCTAGGTCTAGCCATAGGCTTTTAATGGTAACATGGAGTTCTAGTGTCCGCCACATCCTCCAGGGACCTGCCCTCCTCCTGGTTATTCCACTAGACTAGACTGGGTTTGGTTTACCTCCCCGGTGACTTTATTGCAGGGATTGGTAACCAGTAATTAGCTCCCCAGTTATATGAAAACGACAACTCCTAGCATTCCCTGTCTGCAAAGTGCATGTACAGGGCTACTAGTCTATACCTGCTATAGTGCAAGGACCTCCTCCTGTCACTGCCACTAGTGCAAGGACCTCCTCCTGTCACTGCCACTAGTGCAAGGACATCCTCCTGTCACTGCCACTAGTGCAAAGTCCTCCCCGTCACTATCACTATTGCAAGGACCTCCCCCGTCACTATCACTAGTGCAAGGTCCTCCCCGTCACTATCACTAGTGCGGGGACCTCCGCCGTCACCATCACTAGTGTGGGGACCTCCTCCGTCACCATCACTATTGCGGGGACCTCCTCCGTCACCATCACTAGTGCCAGGACCTCCTCCGTCACCATCACTGGTGCAAGGACCTCTGCCGTCACTATCACTAGTGCGGGGACCTCCTCCGTCACCATCACTATTGCGGGACCTCCTCCGTCACCATCACTAGTGCCAGACCCCCTCGTCACCATCACTGGTGCAAGGACCTCTGCCGTCACTATCACATGGTGCAAGCCTCCGCCGTCACTATCACTGGTGCAAGGACCTCCGCCTTCACTATCACTGGTGCAGACCTCCGCCGTCACTATCACTGGTGCAAGACCTCCGCGTCACTATCACTGTGCAAGACCTCCCCGTCACTATCACTGGTGCAAGGACCTCCGCCGTCACTAATCACTGGTGCAAGGACCTCCGCCGTCACTATCACTGGTGCAAGGACCTCCGCCGTCACTATCACTGGTGCAAGGACCTCCGCCGTCACTATCACTGGTGCAAGGACCTCCGCCGTCACTATCACTGGTGCAAGGACCTCCGCCGTCACTATCACTGGTGCAAGGACCTCCGCCGTCACTATCACTGGTGCAAGGACCTCCGCCGTCACTATCACTGGTGCAGGACCCTCCGCCGTCACTATCACTGGTGCAAGGACCCCGCCGTCACTATCACTGGTGCAAGGACCTCCGCCGTCACTATCACTGGTGCAAGGACCTCCATGTGCAATTCGCCGTCACTATCACTGGTGCAAGGACCTCCGCCGTCACTATCACTGGTGCAAGGACCTCCGCCGTCACTATCACTGGTGCAAGGACCTCCGCCGTCACTATCACTGGTGCAAGGACCTCCGCCTTCACTATCACTGGTGCAAGGACCTCCGCCGTCACTATCACTGGTGCAAGACCTCCGCCGTCACTATCACTGGTGCAAGGACCTCCGCCGTCACATCACTGGTGCAAGGACCTCCGCCGTCACTATCACTGGTGCAAGGACCTCCCCGTCACTATCACTGTGCAAGGACCTCCGCCTTCACTATCACTGGTGCAAGGACCTCCGCCGTCACTATCACTGGTGCAAGGACCTCCGCCGTCACCTATCACTGGTGCAAGGACCTCCGCCGTCACTATCACTGGTGCAAGGACCTCCGCCGTCACTATCACTGGTGCAAGGACCTCCGCCGTCACTATCACTGGTGCAAGGACCTCCGCCGTCACTATCACTGGTGCAAGGACCTCCGCCGTCACTCACTGGTGCAAGACCTCCGCCGTCACTATCACTGTGGCAAGGACCTCCGCCGTCACTATCACTGGTGCAAGGACCCCCCGTCCCTATCACTGGTGCAAGGACCTTCCCCGTCCCTATCACTAGTGCAAGGACCTTCCCTATCACTAGTGCAAGGACCTTCCCCGTCACTATCACTATGCAAGGCCCTTCCGGCACTATCACTAGTGCAAGGACCTTCCCCGTCACTATCACTAGTGCAAGGACCTTCCCCGTCACTATCACTAGTGCAAGACCTTCCCCGTCACTATCACTATGCAAGGACCTTCCCCGTCCCTATCACTAGTGCAAGGACCTTCCCGTCACTATCACTAGTGCAAGGACCTTCCCCGTCACTATCACTAGTGCAAGGACCTTCCCCGTCACTATCACTAGTGCAAGGACCTTCCCCGTCACTATCACTAGTGCAAGGACCTTCCCCGTCACTATCACTAGTGCAAGGACCTCCCCCGTCACTATCACTAGTGCAAGGAATCAATGTCTGTCTTAATGTGCAAGACTATCCTTTTACTATACATTTGTACATACATATATTTAGTAACTAGGAATTACTGGGCCCCCAGAAAAACTATAATGGGGCCCCTATCACTGATATAGCTGTCATAGGAAACATAAGAAGATGGGGCCCTCCAGTCTCCCGGGCCCCTGCAGTTGCAGGTTTTGCTTCCCTGGTTGTTGCACTATAGTGCTAGACTCTATTGCTGTTATATATTTGTGCAAAAGTTTCCCTTTCACTCCCTTTTTCACTACTGCAAGAAATGAATTATAGTAGAGCCTCCTCTGCTCCATCACGGTGTTCCAACACAGTAATTTTCTCTCCATTGCTGTTAAGTTAACGCAATAGCCTCTCTATGGACTTTTTTAGTAGTGCAGGATTCCACTATCACAGCCTTCACTATCACTTCACTTTTACATTGATGTGGGAAATTATAGTGCAAAAGTTGCAAATTGTAATTCACAGTGAATTCTTCCCCTACCACTGTACTATTGATCAGCCCCCATCTCTGGTTTAACATAAATTAATTGATTTACAATTTTCTCACAATAATAAATGCAAGATTCCTGTGCTAAGGACAGTGTGCGCCTATGTGTCACCATTCTCCAGTCATCTAGCAAGAGACTACTACTCTCCTAAATGTTAAAAACATGTTTTATATTTAATATATTGTACTTCTAGCATTCCAGTCTCTTGAGGCCATGACTGACACTTTTGACCTTTGTTCCAAAGCCTGAAACTTTTTATAAGGCAAAAGAATTCCCCTCTAGTCAATAGATTTATGGCTGATTTTATTGTGGTTTATCATGGAATTTTAATTAACAAGTTTTTTATTTGGTGTAATCCTTGGCAATTGGCATGGGTACCAGGCCATTAATCTGCATAGCATAATCAAAAGTCTAGTCTGTGTACTGAAGTTTCTGAATAAAATTGGGCCAGGCAATTAAGTTTTACTGATAGGATACTTTGTGAGTTAGCTGTTTTTATAGACTTGTGAATTCCCCATTTTATGCTCTGTCAAATGCAATTGATATCTAAAGCTAAGTAAAATCATGATCATTACTAGGTGTTTGTTATGGTGATGTCTTTCTGCATTTTTGTCCCATGTGCAGACCATATGTTGGAAATGAACTGAATAAGTCATGCACAATGCTAGAATTCTTTCATCTATTTTCTCATCTTATGTTCGATGAGAAGTGCAAATGTTTACATTTAATTTGTCTTTTTTTCTCAACATTTTTTCTGTTATATCGTGAAGACATTCTACTATAGTGTACATTTTTTTGCAGTAACCCATAACACCCAACCAGTGATTCACTTTGTACAGTCTAAATGTATGATCTGTCTGATTAGTTTGGATTAGATCACTACCCAGGGCAAAAAACATTAGGACTTTATATTTGTTCTGTCCACATTCTGTTTCTGCAGAAGGGTTGGCCTTAATACTGTTTACTAATTACTGTTTGCTAAATATTGAATCAATCCAAGAACTTTCCATTAGTGTGTTAGAACATGTGTTTACTTCTGGTGTGTTATGATATACCAAAAACATTGAATTTTTTTTTTGTGGTTGCTAAGGGGTAGGGTAGGCATAACCTCTTCCAAAATAACACAGTAAAGATACAAGAGGAATGTGTGACCATCCTATCTGGAAGGGGAGTGATAAAGGCATATCATAATTACTGTCGGAGCCAAATCCTGAGATGTTTAACCAATGAGTCATAATTGTTTGGAATGCGCTGCATGGGAAGCAGATAGTGTGTAACAGGTCTCTGCAGTGCTGCATTGTGTTAGCCACAGTTTTCAAATCCACTCTCATTAATTGGTACCATAATGTAACACAAATGCAATTCATTTATGTTGCTCTAATTTTCAAGCAGACGTTTTGTTTTGCAAACCCAAAAATACATCTGCTTGTGATACATTTTACATTGTCTTCTGTGATCATCATTTTATTTTGTACACTTAACCTATTGTCTTTTCTTACTGCTATGACTACTTTTAAGTACAAATTAAAAGGTAACTGTGGTAATTTAGGAAAATGGCTTTGATATTTAATTCAGAAATTGTTAAAGGGCATGTCCACCCCCAAAACTATAACCCCCCCCAGTAATGGCCCCACCATGTAGTGTAGTGTAATCCTTACCTCACATCCCAGCTCCATAGGGTTCTCCTGTAGACCCCCCCTAAAGTCCCAAAAACTGTCCACCAGGAGGCTAGCAGGGCTCTGCCTGCTACCTTGCCTCCGGTAGATATTTGTCATGCGTACTGCAGCCCTTCTCCCCCCTCCCTCTCCCTCCCGTTCCACTATCCCTCCCCCTAGCGTAAAACCATTTTAATATGTTGCTCCCCCATGTATGGTAGCCCCAACCGCATGTTTAGTATTTTCAAAAAGCTCCCCAAACTCTTACTTACCTCTCCTCTTTCCTCCGCTGCACTGAATGACCGGCAGCCGCGTCCGTGATTGGCTGCCGCTCAGCCAATCACAGACGCGACTGCCGGTCCCACCCCTCTGCTTGCATTCTCGCAAGCAGAGGGCCGGCAGTGCAGCGGAGGAACGAGGGGAGGTAAGTAAGAGTTTGGGGAGCTTTTGGAAAATACTAATCATGCGGTTGGGGCTACCATGCATGGGGGAGCAACATATCAAAAATCATTTTTAAGGGTGGACATGCCCTTTAAATTTGCTGCTACAAATATTTTCTATATATTGTGAAGGTGAACAAACTGATAGTCTCTCAAACTGCAGTGATAAGATTAGACTAAGTTTAGGAATAGCTCTGCATATCTCTGCACACACTGTACCAATCCTTCAAAGATGACCGACAAAAAAGGATTCTGTCTGTCCTCTTTGAAAAATGTGACTACACGCTGTCACTAAATAAAGTATAGAGAGATTGTTCGTGACTGCTATACTCCCTACGATCGTGGCAGACTCCCTATACTTTAGTACAGGGGGCCGATCATGCCCAAGGGAAGTTTTTGATCGGGAATGAATGTACCGAGCTTAAAGACTCTTACACCCCGTACAATCGCGGCGTTGATGATGATTTAGTGTATAGGCATTCAGTCAGGCCTTGTTGATGATCCGCCTGCCAAATCATTCAACAAGGCGCAACCAACCGTCCGTTTCACCCACCAATACACTAAATGATCGTCAGCCAGAACGGCCCTTCGTTACATACTTGTGTTGCGAGTTTTGGTTAATAGAACCGGAATTTGATAGGATTTTTTTATTAATTTTCTCTAATTTCTTTTTAACTTCTTGCCTTTGTTTTTTTATTGTACAAAACCCTAAAATGTTTATAGAGTGTGTTGAGATTTTATATCTACTGTATCCACACATAGCTAAACATCCACACACATAATTTAATATCCTATCTCTATTTAATGTATTCCAGCAACGAGTTGAAATCCATAAACTACGCCAAGGGGATAACCTTATTCTTGGCTTCAGTATTGGAGGGGGCATTGACCAAGACCCTGCACAGAATCCATTCTCAGAGGACAAGACTGACAAGGTTGGAATTTCTCCTTGTGATAGAGGATTTAGTTTGGAGTGAGTCGTCATTTGATGGAAAAGAATATAGAAAAAGTAGGAATTCAAAATGTAAAAACACCAGTACAGTATGATATATCCCAAGCTGCTCACAAGGGATTATTATGTATAGTCCCTATATATCTCCTGCAAAACCCCTTGAAGTGCTGATGCATTTGATTCCATTTATTCCTATGCCAGTGATTTTTAGTTTTTGACACAATTTCTCCCAGAGAATGTAGCAATTAACATCAGTCAGCAGCCTGAAGCATTTTATACCTCTGACAATCATGTGATAAGATACTTATGGTTTCCAGCTGTTCCTGTAAACTGTCACATTTTATAGTGTTCAGTAGTTAGCACTGATGCTAGGGTTTCAGGATTCAAATCCATCCTCATCTGCAAGCAGTTTGTATGTTCTCCCTGTGTTTACATGGGTTCTTCTGGGTTGTGTGTGAGAGAAGTTCCTAGATTGTAGGCTCTTCAGGACAGAGCCTGATGTGAATGGCTACAAATAATTGTAAAAAGTTGCATAATAGGCTCAGTGCTATACAAGTAAATAAATACATTCATAGATTAAAGGGTATGTCCACCCTTAAATTCAACTTATATAACTTATAATGATAGACCTCCCTTGCCCACCCCAACCACTATATTTAATCATTAAGATAATAATCAAAAGGTTACTTGCAGCCCCTTCGCTCCTGCAGCACATTGAACTCCAGAATTCGCAAGCAGGGGGCCGGACTGGCAGCCGCAGAAACATAGGGCTGTAAATTCAGTTTTGATATTTTTTTTTTTAATAAATAAATTGGTGGGTAGGTTTGGGCAGACGGGAGCTATCATATAGTATAAGGATTTTATGCTAGGTGAAAGGGGAAGCGAGGATGGATCCTGATAACGGGTAGGATGGGTGTGCTGAGGGAGGATGAGGGCTGTGCGGGATCGGATAAGACACGGACGTAAGTGACATCAGAGAGCTTGAATTTACAGTGAGATGAAAAAAAGAAGGTTGTAAAATTGGTTTAACGGATTTTTATGTGATTTTGATAGTTTTAAAGTTTGGATAACGGCCAATAACATTAAATTATGGTTTTGGGGATGGACATTCCCCAAAGTACACACCATCCAATATTTTGAGGCAATCGACCGACATTTCAGTGTATTGGCCAATCGTCCCGAAATATTGGAAGGTTTCTTCGGGCAGCCACGAACTATGCCCGGCGGTTCATTCGTCCATAATGGATGATCTGATGGGTCGGAAAACCACGAACGGTCAAGTGGTCTTCTATGGACCAGCTACTTTTGCCGCGACAGTCCTTCATCCTGGCCGACTGGTTTCAAGTGTTGTGCGGTTGGTCTGGACGGAGGATCCCAATGTGTGCAACCAGCTTAAGTCAACTTGGAGGTGCTCTAACCTCTCGTACCCACATGGCCAAAACTTGATTAAAAGTCCCATATTCAGACTTGAGAAGTAGAATCTCTGTTTATTGAGGTACCTATAAGATTTACATGTTACTTTTAGGGTATCTATGTGACTCGGGTGTCAGAGGGAGGACCTGCAGAGGTGGCTGGACTACAAATTGGAGACAAAATAATGCAAGTAAGTGACTGAAGGATTATAGTAATTAAAAGAACCAAAAAGCAGTAAAATAATATACCAGACCCTGTTATTTTGTGGCAGTTTTTGTCTGTAATAAATGTCGGGGAAGAGGAGAAGTCTGTATATACTCATATATAAGTCGACCGAGTAAAAATAAAGGATTTTTTTTTAAGTATTACGTGCTTGGCACCACTAGTAATAACACCCACCCCCTTGGCACCACCAGCACACAGATAACACCCCCATGTTAAATATGGTATACATTTTCTATAAGCACTAGTGCCTGGGGTTTTCCATGTATCTACCATGGCACTATAGGCTTACCGGTAGCTGCTCAGTGCACTGAACCACAGCACCCATGGGATCTTGCAGTTGTGGACCCGCTCTAGTGCGCAGCCTGCGTGCAGTGCAGAATGCCGAGCATTCCGGATTTCGATTCCCATTATGGTCCGAATGCAGAGCAGTGGCAGATTGTTACGCTTTTCCTCCTCCAGTCTTCTTCTGCAGCTGCCACAAGAAAGAGCCTGTAAGTTATGTATGGAACGCATTTCCATTCATCCGGTGTCCTACTTCTGTTTAGCTATTTGACCCGAGTATAAGTAGAGGTTGTCTTTTAACTGTCATTTTAATAACTAAAAACCTCGACTTATACTCGAGTATATACGGTATGTGAATAGCACAGGGGAATGTTACAATGCTATAATGTTATTTATTGTTTATTAAGGAGGAAATATGTCTATTTGCATTGCTAATCAGTTCATATAGACTTCCTTCATAATGGGTAGTAGAGCTGTTGACAATGTGAATTCTGGTTCTTTCTGACATTTTAGCTAAATATTTAGGTTGGAGACTTGTTTTACAGCCTTTTCAAGAACTGCCGAGACGGCGAATTCTCAGTCAGTAGTAGGAAATGAACGATATTTTTGTGTTTATGAAAGTTACTAACACAGTTATAGAAGATGGGGAAACTTTTATGTATAGTTGGCCATGTTTATAACCCAGCAATCCTTCCTCTTTTTTCAGCAATGTGTATTCCACATTGTTTCCTATGGTCCTCTGAGACTAATCATGTCGGCTTTCATGAATTCTATGGTGCCGATTTATCCAGAAGTGCTGGGCAAATTTATGGAGTTAAAGTCGCACTAACTGGTTCACTACCGGTTAGCGTGGCTTTAACTATATATTAGCGGCAGATGTGCGGGTTACGCAAAAGACATCCGCGCATCTGAGGCTCGCGATTCAATATCACGTTTGCGCTAGTTTTAGCGCTGGATTTTAACGCCAGCTACCAGCTGCCTTTAAAATCCCGCAGTGAGTAAATCCCTTTTCGGGATTTACCCATATTCGCAAACGCGATATTGGATGGCGATTAGGACATTTTACATGGAGTGATAGCGGCACTGGGTAACTGAACCTGTATGAACATACCAGCAGGTGCATTCTGGCCAAACTCTGGCTTTGTATATAGTGGACACCCCTTTATAGAATGTAGGGCAGCAAAACTAATTTATAAATATGCATTTTTGCATCTAGCCAGACCCTCCTCCTTTTCAGATTGCTGGCTTAGGCATGCTCATTGTGCTTTACCCATGGAATAAAGGTTCGTGGGTGCCGACCCACAACGCACGATGTGTACGAACGTCTGTTTAGGCTAATAATTGGCCCGAGTGTGGGCACTTTATCGGGCAAAACGGCCGCTCGTTTAGAGATCCGCCCGGCAAATCGGGCAATCATCCCTGAATGAGCGTCCGTTTCTGACGATAAAGTGCCCATACATGGCAGATTATAGGCCGAAACCTTAAGTGTGGAGCTGTCCAGCTGTACGAACCTTAAGCAGAGCTTGCTGTAGCAAAACATTTTACTTATTTCATAGAGGTATACAGTAGTTATGCTGTATCTTCGTTAAGGTATAACTTAAAAAGAAAAAAGCATTTACACAGCATTAATATGTCTTATTTTTTTTGGTTTTCTTGGTCTGTGTATGTAATTTTTTTTAAAAATGCACACATTTCTTATTATAATGGATCTTCCACAGGTGAATGGATGGGATATGACAATGGTGACACATGACCAGGCAAGGAAACGCCTCACCAAGAGGAACGAGGAAGTTGTCCGACTGCTTGTAACAAGAAAATCCTTGCAGGAGGCTGTAAGACAGTCTATGAGACCCTAAGTACCTGATTACCACTGAGAGCCTGAATAGCTGCACAAATGTTCATCAATGAACACATTTCGGTTCTTTTTGTACAAACCAGTAGAACATTGCAGAAATATATGTCACTACCAAGATGCTGATTTTTGCACAAATACTGATCAATAATATTCAAATGTGTGATGTCTATAAAACCCTTGGTTTGGCACATGTAACTTTTTCCTTAAAGGGGCGCATTATTACCCAAAACAATGTTTTCAATTTGTAATCTATATTGTCCTAGGAGGTAAGAGGCTACACTTACCGCCTGTTTTTCAATAAAAGAAGAGCAGTGAGCTGTTAAACATGCTACTCTTGCTACAGCTGAGGGCTCTTGTGCTCATTCCATTAGCCCTCCTCCATCTGTAACATGGGCACAATTATGCCAATGTCCAAGATGGGGAGAAATGCTCTTCATCTATTGCAAATCAGGAGGCGGGAGTACAATATTTTACCTATAGAGTAATATAGATTTTGAATTTTGTGCACCAATGAAGTTACATTTTCCTGCATCATTTTTATGCTAGATATAAAGTAGCTGTTAAAATAAAGGAAAACTCCCTAGAGAACTTCTAGGGTTTATTTATGGGGCCTTAATCTTAGATATACAGAATGTTTTAGTACAATCGATATGGTAGTTTTAATTTTCCTTCTAAAAGGGTAAGTACTGTTTTGTTTTTTTGGGTGGGGATTGTCTGATCATTTATCAAAAGGGGCGTTGGGTTGATCAAACATTTCAACAAAGGGTTTGAAGAAGTTTAATTCTGTGATTTTGCTCAATGATTATTTTATTGGTAATAAACAGCTGTGTTTTGTAATTCTGAGAATTGTAGTTTTGCATCACAACAGGAGAGAAACAGGCAATGCATCCCTCATTCTAGGGCTTTCTTTGATTCTGACACAGGTTGAACACATTACTGCTGTTAAATCCAGGGTAAGCAGTATAAGGTTATTCTAATGTTTAACTGCCTTAAGTAAGAATATTTTTTCTGATCATAACTTGAGCACAGACAATCAGAGAGTTGCACTGCCCTGTCTGTTACCTTGACAACTTGCCTAGATCAGACTGGTTACATACACAATGTGGCTAAATTGTTCTAGCTGCTTTATAAATAACCACTCCATTTTTATTTGAACAACCTTCTAACATGTCCTAGCTTTACTTTTAATCTTATATCCTTTATTTTGCTAACTAACAAACTAAAATGTTTGCAGCAGTTGTAATATGTGTAGACCATTATTGACTGTGCCACAGCATGGTTATATTTTAAAGCCTGTACAGCAGAGTGGGAAGCTTAGAAGATATAGCATTTCCCAGTATTGAAGATGTGTTTAACTGTTCCTTAGTTTAAATTGCATCATTCTACTAAGATATAAGTAATAATGGTTTTCCTGTACAGATTTAACTTTAGGCTATGTGCACACATTAGACCAATCATCCAACATCTTTAATTCCTCTATAGACAGGCTAATCCCTGCAGTAGGGGAGCAGCCTGCTCTATGTAGAGGGAGTAAGGGGTCCCTTCATTCACATTGGATTGTTTATTTTAGCTTTGATCTACAATTATCTAACTAGTGTACATAACTTTACTTGCCAACTTAAATGCCAACATTAGCCAGTGATTGTTTAATCCCAAGTATGTTTCTGCACTACATTAAGTTTACAGTAGTTCTAATGGACCTTGTGCTTTGTGCCATACACATGCAAGTTTTTTGCAAATTCACTGCAGATTCCATTGGAACCGACTTGTGAACATGGGATAATTTGCAAGTGCACAAATAAATGATCCACCTGTAGGGGAGGTATCATTGTATGGCCACACATACTCATTATCTAGAACGATAGGTTGGTATTTTATCGGGATCAATCAATTTTGGGCCATATATATCACTGATTATTGGCAAATCCGATCACATGGGATTTGCTGATAGTTGGCCAAATTTAAGTGTACATATAGCTAAATTTAATGGGACAGTAACATGTATATGACCTATACAGGTGTGCACAGTAGAATATGTATGCAGGACATTTGTTCATGGTCTCCCAGTTTTGCCTGTTTTTGAATATCTGTGACTGAGAAATCCTCCTGTAATAACTCTGTATTGCATACACTGGTTTCTAAGTATTGCCCTAAACAGTTGAACTTTTTTAGACTTTTCCGATCAAGAGTATTTAGAGAGGCTTAAGGGGAGACGAGACTGGGGACAGGTATAAAATATCATAAAGATCAGAATTAACTTTACTGGTGTAACTGAAGCTCCGCAAAACAATTAGAACTATACACACACAAAAATAAAACGACTACCCTAGTATCCCTTAAAGGGAATTAGGTACCTTATAATACTTGGGTATCTATTGTGATTAAAAGTGTTTGGCCGATGGACTGTGCTATTGGGTTGAATGACTGTCTGCCTGTGTGTAGGGAGCTTCAATTCATATCATTAGTGTGTTTAGACTGAGCCACAGATTCATTACATAGGTAGAACTAGTTTTACTGCTGTTGCACATTTTATTTTATTTCCTGTATGCGTTTATGTATTTTGTAAAATGCTTAGCCCAAAAAATGGTTTATACATGATTATGTAATGTTCTCACTGTACAAGCTATATATGCTGCTAGTTACTCATTCATTCCACTATTATGTGCTTAGGCCAAGTTAGTTTACTAACACACATTCAATGCAGATTGCACTGCTCTATGTACAGCAAGATCTCTAACTATTCCAGGTTTTATTTTAAAGTGACTTATTTTAGAACATTGTTACTGACCAATAATTCCAGTACTGTGAGAATTATTTTCACTCCCAGCAACCATATGTAACCAAGTTAAGGAGGATGTTTAAAAGAAACTAGAAGTGTTAGGGCTAGGCCGGCCACACTGCCGCGTTTTTTTTTATATCACTGAAAATGCGGCAACGCACCGAAAACATGCGTTTTCGGGTGCGTTGCGATTTGCGTTCCGCATTTTAAATCGCAATTGCATGCATTTTTCAATACTTTTCAAAACGCATGTGCAAACGCAACAAAACCGCACATGAAATTGCATGCATTGCAGTATGGCCGTGCCCTTATCCATGTTTTGGAACACATGTTTACATTCCATAAGGATATTTTTTCCCATAGAAAACAAATTACCATTCCCAATAAGGTGTTGCAATTCAGAATTTTTTCAAATGGCACTGCCAGTGCATTTCTGTCTAATGCATTCTTGAGTCAGAATCACTAACTAGCCAGTGCAAGGTAAGCTAGAAAGTAATTGTAGATATTGTTACAGACTTTTTTTTTTAATGTTACTTGATCCCTTGAATCCGCATCACTAACCTTTTATATAAGCAGGTAAAGCATAGAACATTTAACATTACAAATGGTTGAAAGGATTGTGGTTTCCTTTCTACTTTCATTTTTACTTTTGTGCCAAAATTCTTTACACTTGGTAAATACGGAGGGGGGGGACATGTTGTAATCTGTTTTTCTATGTCATGTTTGCTTAATAAAATGTAAATTTTCTTGAAGATATTGTTCTGTTCTTTATTTAAAGTCTTTGTGTGTTCTATATGCTTAATAGGGTGTTTAAAGAACAAAACTAAAAATGGGAACTTGTGGTTAAGACAGCAATGCAGCATTTCAGATTGCTGTCTTAAAGGGTGTCTGCCCCGAAAATCAAACTATATTTAATTCAGAAAACTGTTGGAGCTGCTATTTCTACTTTCCCCACTTATTTTATGGAGAATCAAGCTGCCTTCTTCCTGGCTCCTCCCACAGTAATTTTCACCAACTAATTTCCAATTTCTGACATTGGAGGACATATATTAATGAAGTTGGGGTAAGGGGTTTGAAAATTAAGTTACCAAAAAAGCAGCAAGTTACTGCATGAGTATAAAGGTTTGAACCTGCCCTGAATTCTGGTGGTTTTCCAAAATGCTGATAAAGGGCAGGGGCATATCTATAATCCAGTCTGTAATCCTCACTATAATCAGTTGGTACTAAAATATCTTGATCTGTTTTGGTGCATTTTATTTATAAACTTTTGAAGAATTATACATACATTCCACACACAATAATAAATATACTTGTACTTTCTGTAACTAATATTTTTTCCAGGGCCATCTTTCTAATGAGGCAAAGTGAAGCACATTTCAGAGCAGCACCCTATAGGGAGGCAGCAGTTTTGATGCTAGAAAAACTGGGCCTGGCTGGGGCACAGATGCCAGGGGCCCCAAAAATGCCGGGAGGTACGGTCACTTTAAATAGCAGAGGAAGCCATGACTTTCATTACACAACAGAATGCAGCTACAATGACTCCTCCCTTCTGACTGGCAATTCATTTGATCAAAATCAATGTTTGTCAGACACTATGGGCATCTAATACCAGTCACTGTGGGCATCATTTACCAGTCGTGTATAAAGCCCCTCCCACTTCTGGACAAGCCACACCCCACTTCCGTAAAAAGCATCACCCTCTGGAAGGTGCAGTAGAACAGGAATGTTGCCATCGGTCCACTGTAAAATTACTAAGCAGCAATTACTTTTTATTATGGCTTGTACAAACAGACATCTTATAAATGCTATATAAAAACAAAGTTGAGAATACCTTATCCCTTTTAACTGTGCGTAGACAAGGAAATAAAAAGAATAATTGTCCTTTAAGAACAAGGATGAATAGAAGTGGAACAAAAAAAACATTGCTGGACTTCTAACTCCAAGAATGAGCTGAAGCTCTTGGCTAGGTAGACACTAGGAATATTTCAACCCAATTGACCAGGCACCAAAACAGTTCAGCTGATTGAGAAGGAATATCTGTGGTCCCAATGAAAATAGCCTCAGATGATATTTGGTCAAAATAGATTATATGTACCATTGAAGACTGCACAAAATTTGGTTAATTATGATGAAGTAAGTACCGTAGTTATTTTGACCCAATTAACCAGAATATCTGTCAGATGACATATCACCCCTTCAGCACTACACAGCAAACATCAACATGCCAATAGAAAAGCTTGCATTAGCTTTGGCCTCTTCATGGAGAGGGTCAGGGAATTTAATATTGTACAAATGGCACTGTGCTAGTTACAAAATACTGAGCAGAATTGCAATTATTTGTGTTGTGCTAGGGTCCAATATGAGTTTCTAGTGTCAAAGAAATCTCTGAACGCATCATTTTTGCCTAAGCATGGAAAAAGTCCTTAGTAGGCTGGCTGTGATGAGCAGAACCTGAGACCAAACCTAATATTGCACTACCACCAAAACAATGCACAGCCACCATATTGTTTATATGTTTGCCATTATGCTTTGCATTAAAGGGCATGTCCAATATAAAAAAATTACTAACAAATACTTTACCCTCCTGACCACCACAATTGCTGGATTTAGATACATCAAAGTAGTAAAATAAACCTGATCTATAACAGGAAGCATTGCCTTGTCTACAAGGAGGATACTGCTTGACATGGCCAGTGACTGACAACACTGCCCTGAGCTGTCTCCTCTATGCCTGTTCCAGCTAGTAAAGACCTTGTAAAGCAGGCAGAGGAAAGGTTTATCTTAACACTTTCACTTATATTTGCATTTTTGTGATTTTACTGTCGTGACCAGGCACGACCAGGCAGCAGGTGAAGAAAGTGGGATAATGTTTAATGGAAATGTGTTTCTAATTTTCTTCTGCGCACATAAAAAATCCAGAGAAAGATAAATGAAAAAACAACTGGGTTTTTTTTGTTTCATTCTTTAAAAAAAATAAACATTTTTTTAAAGTTTCCATCCTAATAAATTGACATGGAGCGAAATCCCAAAATGTGTCCATGGTGAAATATTTTAAAAAATGTCCAGTAGATGGTGCTTGTTGCACTGTAGAATAGATCCATTAGGATTTCCAGTCCATTTGTTCCGTTTTTAGAGTTTGGTCCAATAAATGTTAACCGGATAATTCTGTCGCCAGACACAATTTCAGGAGACATTTCCTTAAAAGGCTTTAGAACTAGAGATTTGCAAGATAACTAAATCGTTCAATTCATTTCCTTTAAATCTCTTGATATTCTGGTTTGTTTCTGTACAAGCAGTAGTGCTGGGTAATGAACACAATGTCAAATGCAATGGAGAAGAAACCAAGTCCAAACTTTGTTGGATCCCCAAATATTAATTTCCATTCATCTGCAAGGAGAATAAAAATGTTACGTCACACTAGATGGATTTTGGAACCAGTATCGTATGGTGATGCCGAGGACATTCAACAATGTCCAATACACATTTTACAAAGGGATTAATAAATAAATGAGGGGTGTGGCCTATATACAGGTGAATCCCATTATCTAGTTATGTCTAATCATAAAATACATTCAGTTAATATGTATATATTTAGCTTTAAAATGCAATTGGTTTCTCTTGTTTTCAAGGGAGCAGGAAGAGAAGATATCTGTGAATTATTATTACAGGTAAACAATACAATATAGTAGGCCAGGCCCTTATTAAATAGAGAAAAGTTACTGGGCTCTGTTCTCTTTATGATGAGGTTCTTTACAGAACCGATTACCAGAACCTACTGCAACTAGAACCTACCTACAATTTCTAACCTATTTTAATTTGAGTTTAATGGGGAAGTTCAGTGCAAATAAATATGCTTTTAAGAAAAAAAGCAGCATTCTATCATACAAATGACCTTAACCTGCCCATTCAGCATTTTGTCTGCAAAAATAAATGTTTCCAAAATACTGACTTCCTGTTTGCAGGACCCCTAATAGAGACCGTTATGGTCTTGCCCTTGGCCCAGTGCCTGGGTATATTCAGTTGCTCAGTAGAGATCTGAGCATGTTTGACTCATCCAACAGCCAATCAGTAGAAATTACTGTTAGGAACATTCCAAGGTAGTATGCATTCTGGGAAGAAGAAGGACCATTACAGAACCAGATATGGCAGCTCGCTATTGTCAACAGCAGGGCATTTTTTAAATCGGAGAATATGTAGATTAGGTATATGTAGTATAAATTTAAAAAATGTATTTGTTCCTCTGAACTTCCCCTTTAAATCATTTTCCATATTAAAATGTCAACAGAATCACAGGTTTTGGCTGTTAAGGCACATTTGATAGAGGACCCTAGGAGGTCCAAACATGAAATAAAAGCAATAACAAAAATCAGTTAGTATCTGTTGTATTCAATTAGATCAACTGGACTTGAAATGTAGTTCTTGAAGACGTTTCGCTGGTCACCCGACTGGCTTTCTCAATTCAGAATGACTTGTACAAGAATCTGTGGCAATTATGTACCCTGGAAAATCCCAATTAGCATATCACAGCCAGGTGTTAAGGGTGTGATGGATAGTGGCTAAGAGGTGTTATAGGAACGCCCAGAGTAAGGTGTTAAAACAGCATTGTACATGGCAGACAGTTGGTGTCGAACCCCCCCACCTCTATTTAGGCTTGGTTTCTTTATTTTCACATAAATGGCCTCCTTAACACCTTATCACACCCTTAACACCTGGCTGTGATATGCTAATTGGGATTTTCCAGGGTACATAATTGCCACAGATTCTTGTACAAGTCATTCTGAATTGAGAAAGCCAGTCGGATGACTAGCGAAACGTCTTCAAGAACTACATTTCAAGTCCAGTTGATCTAATTGAATACAACAGATATACCATGACCTGGATGAATGAGAACCTTCACAAGCAAAAATCAGTTAGGTTACACAGATTCCTTCTGTTTGGCTACATTTATAAATTGATTGTATACATTTCACATACATACCATTGTTATATGATTGTAAAAACATCTGCAGAATGCTAAAGCTCCCTCCAGTAAAATCAAGCAGAACATTTCCTATACTCCATCCTGATGTGCTTTTCCTTCGGAAGTTCAGGTAAGCCTTAAGAATAAGGAAATAAAGCTCTGTTATTGGATGGCCAATAGAGTTTTAATTTTTTTTTGTATTTTTGGTGCTGGTTGCGCAAATGTCTCACGCCAATATAATGTATAAAAAGGGGAAAAAATATATAAAAGCTTTGGTCAGACCCAAGTAATAGTAACCATAAAAATATATATTAAAAGCACTTACTCTTCTTGATGGTAGAGTCCCGTATGGCAGATTCCTCTGTGTGTTCCTATTATTCTGCCATACGAGACTCTACCACCAAGAAGAGTAAGTGCTTTTAATATATATTTTTATTGGATATTTTGACTGATTTTTATGGTTACTATTACTTGGGTCTGACCAAAGCTTTTTATATATTTTTCCCCCTTTTATACATTATATTGGCTTGAGACATTTGCGCAACCAGCACCAAAAATATAGACTTTTGAATATAGGAGTGGACCCATCTGGTTTGCTGCCAATCACAGCCACCAAGAATAACTACATCCCATTGTGACGCTGAGAAAGTTTATAAACTTTGCAATAGAGTTTTAAATTGCAATGTGGAGAGAATTAGGAGACTGTTCTAGGCTGCGCCACACTATCAATGCACAGAAATGTGAAAAGCACAACAACACTGCAGCAAGTTTCCCACGCATGTGATCCGCATAAAAAAGGTGATTGCATACTCACCAATCATAGCGATTCTCATGAAGATCACAAAACGTGATCAGAAACACATAGGCCAAGTGTGGCCCATTAAAATCTTACTGTAAAGTCTGTAAATAAATATTATTTATATTTAGCACAAAACCCAATCAATAGATTTTATTAACAGAGTGCCTTAAAGGGAATGTCCATTGCTTTTTTTAACTTTACTTTTTACTGAAGAACAGGAGGTAAATGAAAACTAAGAAAACTACTTTTTGGGGTTTCAGTCTTATTGAAGAACAGGAGGTGAAGGAGCTTTGTCTTACCTCCCGCTCTTCAATAAAACCTGCCGGAGCCGGGAGAAGGTAAGGAACTTTGTACTCTATGCTAGTTTTTAATAGTAAGAAACTCAACTCACAAATTTTTATTACAGTGGAAAGATCCCATTCATATTGAATTTTTACCTGTGGGAAGTATTTAGTCAAGGTGATGGCCAACTTTATGTATGAGAAGCAAAACAAAAACTGGAGCCAAGTGACCTTTCCAGCTACAGCCACAAAAAGTATAGAGATGCCCGAAACCCAGGCGATGATCAGCATACAGACGGCCAACTTAGACACAGTCTGCTTTCCTCGCTGTGGAAATAAACAACAGGATTTCACACTATAAGCACTAAATAGGATAATATTGGTATGTTTAATAGACGGTAATATCCTAATATGTGTGATGTATGTGCTTAATGATGCCAGATGGAAGCAGCTGTATTTTCAGCCTTGTTTGTGTGTACCCTCGACAACACAGTTAGCAGTGGTTTATAACTCTAGTTAACAGACGGTACTGCACTAATTTAACTGTCAACGTGGCAAAACGGACATCACCCATGTTAACAGGTAGTTTAAATAAGAAGCCCTGTGTCAAGTTCCTGATTGTGGTTTTGTGTTGCGTTTATGGTACACATTCCAGTCACACTATTATATCATTAAATATCATTAACTGCACAATGGATGAAATTCTGAATACTTTGAAATGCCTGTAACCTTTCCACTGCCTTTCCACTAGATTTAATAATAATGGGGCAGGATAGCAGGTTAAGGTTACAATGAAAGCAACAGCTTTTAAAATGAAAAATATCCCATTTCTACCTGAATGAAATTTGACAAGTAACAGACTAAAATGGAGGGAAAAGGTGAAATTAAAGGGAGATATGTTAATGTGAAAAAAGGAAACAACTGAGCCACGTTTTGGGAGCTATCTCTAGCAAGTTAACAGATGATTAAATACTAGGGGGAAAGTTTCTAAAAACAAAGACACAATCAAGAATTAGATTCACAAAAGTCAATTTCCACTGGGGTTAGCTTCCCCATTAAACAGATTTCACAACATGAAATGTCCATATGTGAACTTCAACCACTTCAATGTATGTAGAATTCAAGTTCTCTCCAGCTCATTGGTTCTGGTTTTTGCTGCTAAGGAACAAACTTTTTCTCTAACTCAGGGGTGGGCAATTAATATTCCCAGTGGGTCGCACGAGAAACCTGGACTATTTTAAAGGGCCAGACAAATAGGCTCA
The DNA here is from genome assembly GCA_019447015.1 of Hymenochirus boettgeri. NCBI lineage: Eukaryota > Metazoa > Chordata > Amphibia > Anura > Pipidae > Hymenochirus > Hymenochirus boettgeri. The sequence goes on along the minus strand of CM033470.1, from coordinate 53,005,679 downwards.
AGTTAATACAGCTTAACATTAATTTGAAGGAGATTAAAGAGCATATTCACCCCCTAGGCAAACTTACAGATAGACTGATCACCTCCCAAACATTAAATAAGTAAATAAAGAAACTGGATGGAGGGAATGGATTCACTCACAGTCACTTCTTTTGCAGTGAAAAATTAATGTCTTTTATCCCCATCTCCTCAGGACCTGGTACAGACATTGCACTCAACAAAACACCCATGTATAAAACCACTGATTCCAGGTAAGATACAAATATATAACATATATAACAGGTGTTCACAATATTGTATGTTCTCAGCTGTGCGCTACCCAAAGCTTTTTTTAAATCCTCTCCGAAAGGAGGAATTTTATTTATTAATTATAGAAAACATGTGTCAGTACAGGTATATCGCATTAATCCTATTAATCCTAATTAATAAAATTCTAACTATTCTCTAGAGTTACCTACATTTCAAAAAAGTCAGTGTTTAAATAAAGAGTATTAGTCACAGTCATACTTTAGACACTTTCAGGGAGATTCAATAAAAGTTCTTATCGTTAAAAATGGTGCCCCATACAGGGAGAGCCTGTATTCAGGTCTTTGCTTTCTGTAATCTTGTCATTACTTTCTTAAGAAAAATTTTAAAACACTTATGTTTATTGGAAGAAATATCAGTAGATATCTTGGGGTCCAGACCCACTGGCGAACCCATTTTATCATGCAGAAAAGTTTGTGGACAGGGGTAATATATGCTCTATGTAGTATATAGATTTGTGTCAATTTATGCAACGCTTTGGAGGAGACTTGTTTACATGCTTCAAGGGCCGCGGCCCTACCCAAATCTTTACCAACCTCATATATACAGCACTGAATGATTGTAATGATGGTTAGAAGCACTGCATGAAGGCTGAAGAAAACATCATTGGCATCCACAGGAATCACTCCATTGGGATATACCTGAAGAAACTGTTCCTGTTTGTAAGAGAACAGAAATCAATAAATCAATGATAGAAAAATGTACACACAAAAGAGAATGGAGAAAAAATTGTATAATCTATGGATTAATTCAGGGGTGCCCAATGGTCCATGCCCTACCCCCACACCGTACAAATGCCTCCCACAGCCCACCCCACTTCCCCCCATTGACATGCCCACCTGGCTACCCACAGGCCATAATTTATACTGATCATGTCATGGATTAAAGAGTATCTCCACTGATAAAAGTCACTGGGTTGCAAGGATAGATATGTATAAGGTGGAAATGTACCTGAAGTATCCCGTGTCTGTGAGCAGTAGTTAAGAAGAAATCCAATGTCCGACGTGCGTGTTCCTTTACATGCAGAATGTACTTCACCACTTCAAGCTACTGAGTTCACTGATTAATGGAGGAATAATCAGGTACTAGCTTTTTCTCTCTCCCACCCCTTCCCATACCAGATTGCCTTATATTCCCAGCATCCCCTATGAAATGAATCTTAGATCCCTTTTTCAAACACCCCTCTCAGAGTTAGACACAAAAAAATCTTTATTAAAAACAACACAAGTTCCCCCTGCCTTTGTTACGGTATTGTGGGAAAAGGGTTTTAACTTTTCCTCCTCTGTCTCTCTCTGCATAATCAGCTGTAAAAATGAACTTAGAGAGTCAGGGAGAAAAGGATTTCTTTACTGCAGCCAAGTTGGTGTGTCTGTTACCATGATGATGCAAATTGAGTGACAGCACAGGGGAAGACACACCCCCAGGAACTAGCATAACTTTCCCATGCTGCTGCAATCAAACAAAGGGGAATTCTGGGGGGATAAAGGTAGGAGGAGGGTTGGGGGATGATGTACTTTAAAATAAACCAAAAAAAATGATTTTGTCTCAGTGGAGATACCCTTTAATGGATTAATTAGTAGCACCAGGATAACTATTGGTTTAAATGAAGAATGCCCAGTCGGGTAAAACATACCTTGACATAAGGTATCCAGAAGAGCCCAACATTGAAAACACTGTATGCTATGAAACCAGTGAGATTTAAAGCAAGAAAGTCAAAGCTCAGCCCCACAACACTAAATCAACAAAAAAAAGCAAGTTAAATGTCTTTTCACAAAACATAAGTTTAATCTGTGGAATCAATTGTTGGCAAATAGACTTCAAGGCAGATTTCATTACATTATTTCCTACTGTAATGACATGTTAACAGCTGTGAAGGTCAAAATTATACAAAAGTATTCTACTCATAACTGGCTGGAAAGTCTTCACACAAGCAATCAATCGAAATTTGATCAGCGGTAGGTCGGGGACAAAATGTTGGCAAAATTTTATTTTTCTGCCAAAATCCGCCGAAAAACAGATTGGACAAAGCAGATATTTTCAGCTGATTGTGGTTTTAAATGGGACACATGATCTGTCTGATGAGAACAATTGGCTGGCGATTACACCCTGGGATCTTTTCAGCAAAGGTTTGTGAAATAGTGTACGGCTGTGTACAAACCAGAAAATGTTAACATCACACTAACTAACTATCACTAAATTTAAAATATAGTGTGGACAATGACACAACATTTACGGGAACTATAAAATCACAAGGATATGCCCAATCCAAATGGAGGGTAACCCTGTAAGAATTTGCATTGGACATTTTTATATACCTGTGATTCTGTAGTTCACTCTGCACCTGAAGAAGGGTAAAAAGCCCCAGAAACGTTGTCATTGTCAGCACTATGGTTTAAATAAATGTAATTGTTACTGAGGGTGCTTCCTCGTTATGTTTCATTTGAATCTATTGAGGAGGAATTGCACCTCTTGAAATAACCCAGGGAACCTGCAGCACCTAATTCATTTAGTACGGACCATGAAACCTCTTTTCTATTCTATTTGATGTGAATTACAATGGCGCTGGTCACTTGGCGCAACCAATTTCATGGTCCATTTAAATCTTGTCATAATATCCTTTGTGTCCAATCCAATTTTTATCTGATTCTTTCACTAGAAGCTTGGTTGTGGTGGAAATCTTTAGCGATATTTTAGCCTGATTGTTTGCCGTGACAAAATATTAAAACGTGTACACAGCCGACAACTCACCAGGTGAATTTTCTCTGTATTGTTAATATGAATCATGTTCAGCTTAGTCAGAAAATTCTCCAAAACACATTTTTGCCATCTTGGACTTATTATTCTGGAAAATGACTTTGGTCTTTATAAAAATATTGCTGACTTTTTACCACGTTTTACCACTATGAAGTGCAGGGGGAAAAACAGTTATGGCCAAGTGCAGAGAGAAAAGCTACATAGCATGAAACTGCAAAAAGAATAAAATATTTCAAATAAGGCTACTACTATTCCGCCATTCATTACCTATTGCTTCCCTCTCCATACATAACCCAGCCAATACATTTTTGGAGGTGGATATTAAATATATCAGCTCTGTAATGATAGAAGTAACAATCTGTCACCTTTTCCTCTTCCAGTTCTCAAAGACCTGTGGGTAGAAGGAAACAGACCAGGCTAGGAAATAGATCCAGCCAATGATTTGCTCCAGAATTTCCACACCGCGGCTGTGAATAACAAGGAACCTGATTCTTGCTCTGAAAAGCAAAAGGCGGTGCAGCCTATCAGACAACATTTTGTAGTTGTTCAATTCAGTGTGTAAAGTAGCAGATTTGTGAAATAGATAAAACAAAAGACAGGCAGTCTATAATCAATATACAGTGAATATAAAACATTCAGGGAGATTCAATAAAAGTTCTTCAGGTTTATACAATAAAAGTTCTTATTGTTTAAAACGGTGCTAATTTTGCCCCAACCAATCAGAGGTTAGCTTTGAAATGTTAAATAACATCTAATTGGTTGGGGCAAAATTAGCACCATTTTAAACGAACTTTTATTGAATCTCCCTGCTTATCGTTAAAAATTGTGCTAATTTTGCCCCAACCAATCTGATAAAATATAACATTTCAAAGCTATCATCTGATTGGTTGGGGAAAAATTAGCACTAATGTTAACGATAAGAACTTTTATTGAATAACCCTGATTGTGTACCAAGGAAAATGAAGTATCAATAACCAAAGGCGAAATCACATGGGCCTTAACACATACAGGTCTTATCAACTCCTTATAAAAATATGGTTACTTGTCCTAGCAGACAAGGCTGTTTAAAGACTCACCGTGAGCTGAGGGAACTGTTACTTTGTAAGTAAGCTGTAACTTGCCCTACATCAACTGCCTCCACAGTGAAAGCAGAATCAGGAGATTTTGCCGGTAAGACAATCTACAAGCAGAAAATAAAAAGACAACAGCCTTGTGTTTGTTTATCAGAAAATTCAAATTATACACAGCTGAAAAATCACTCTGACAGGACATAGGAAAACTGAATATGTAAATACTACATAATGGCAATGCGTTTCTGTGTGCCCATTGAGCCAGGATAACGAACAAAGCACAACACAGCCAGTGGGATGGCTACATTTCCCCCTACTGGCATGCGCTACGCAAAACATGATTCCAATCTGTGTAATTCACAGTAAAATTAAAGTACTGGGGCCAATGAAGAAGTCTGGTGACAGTGTTTAACTCACTCCACTTGCTAGTGGCTTCCGCTGCCTGAGTGGCGTGTGTACCACTGCCCTAGGAAATACAGAACTGCTGATACAATAGCATTGAAAAGACAATGTAAGCGAAATAAGGAACTGACATCAGCTGATGAGTGAGTCAACAGCAAAATATGCAGATGACTTTCAGGCATGTCTGTTCAGGAAACAAATACTAACCGGCAAACATTACTAGAACCAAGAAACTGACTAGTCATCCTCTTGTATAGAATAAAATAGTATCCCTTTAATACAAATCATAATAGGAACAGGACATATTACACATGCACAATCTCACAAAAGTGAGTACACCCCTCACATTTGTGTAAATATTTTATTATATCTTTCTATGGGACAACACTGAAGATATGACACAATATAAAGTAGTCCGTGTACAGCTTGTATAACAGTGTAAATTTGCTGTCACCTGAGAATAACTCAACACAGCCATTAATGTATAAACCACTGGCAACTAAAGTGAGTACACCACTAAGTAAAAAATGTCCAAATTGTGCCCTCGTAGCCATTTTCCCTCCCTGGTGTCATGAGACTTGTTAGTGCTGCAAGGTCTCAGGTGTGAATCTGGAGCAGGTGTGTTAAATTTGGTGTTATCGCTCTCACACTCTCATACTGGTCACTGGAAGTTGAACAAGTTATGTTAATGAAAACTCTAGGGGTCTATAAAAAAAAAAAAAGAAGAATGGTTCTCTACATAAAGATGGCCTAGGCTCACCGACTTCTGGCATCTTATATGGACTTGCCCAGCGATCCAAAAATACTGGCAAAAAGTCCTGAACTTCCTATCAACTTCCCTATCCTTCCAGATACCCCAAAAAGCAGAAGAATGTATACCAGGACTATTGGACGGCGAATTCTGGCCAAAATCCCAGAAAATACTGGCCACACAACTAATATTCTACGCTCGTAAAATAACTGTCATAACATGGATGTCCCACAACCCACGTAGACGAAAACAATGGATCAAAATGGTTAACGTAGAACTAGCATACCACAAACTTCTGTAAATACACAGAAAATGCCCAAGCAAGTACGATAAGGTATGGAACCCATGGCTCATGTCAGATGCAACAGCAATAGATAAGGACCTTAAGCCAGGGAGACCGGACCACCAACCTTCCACCCAACCTACTAAAACCCTCTACTCCTTCTAACACCATGCTATTTCCCTACTCCCCTAATAAACCCCAAACCTCCTTCTTCAACAATATCTCTATAATCTATCACTAAGTCTTAAAGCATGTGACTCATGATAAAAGTGAACAACTAAAGGCATACAAAACGAATACGCCATAGTCAGTTAAAGTTTTTTTTTTCTAAAATAACGCAGAAAATTGTTAAATAAAGAAGAAAAAGTTGAGGGTCTTACTCCAAAATCAATACTTTATTAAGTGACCAACATCAAAAAACAGAACGTTTCGGGGGGTGTAAGGTGCCCCCTTCATCACCTGAGGAAGGGGGCACCTTACCCCCCGAAACGTTCTGTTTTTGATGTTGGTCACTTAATAAAGTATTGATTTTGGAGTACGACCCTCACTTTTTCTTCTCTATTATTGGACTATTATCCATGGAGGTTGGACATAGAGGAGTAATCACCCACAGGTTGATAAAAAGAGTGCATTGGGCCCTGTTTTGCTGTTTGTGCCAGACAATTGTTAAGTTCAGAAACAATATGTATAGTATAAGAAAAAAACAACTGCAATACGATATTTCCAATGTAAATGAAAATGTATCTATGTGTTTTTTTATTCTAATTAACAACTTAACAAAATAAAAACTGATTTAAGAAAAAGATGGCCTAGGCTATAGAAAGACTGCAAACACCCTGAAACTGAGCTGCAGCATTGTGGCCAAGACCATTAACAAGACAAGTCCTTCTCAGACCAGGCCTCGCCATGGACGACCAAAGAAGTTGAGTGCAGGTTTTCAGCATCATATCTAGAGGTTGCCTATTGCAAATATGAGTGCTGCCACCACTGCTGATAGGTTAAATAGGTGGGAGGTCAGTGCTGAGACCATACGTCGCAAACTGCATCAAATTGGTCTGCATGGCTGTTGTCCCAGAAGGAAGCCTGTTCTACAGATGATGCCGAAGAAAGCCCAGTAACAGTTTGCTGAAGACAAGCAGACTAAGGACATGGATTACTGGAACCATGTCATGTGGTCTGATGAGAACAAGATAAACTTATTTGTACTCCTTACCTAGTTGCTTGGTTACCATCTGAACCAAAGACAAATGGGTCTTACCTACAGTCAAACATGGTGGTGGGAGTGTGTTTGTGGCTGCATGAGTACTGATGGCACTGGGGAGATAAAGTTCATTGAGGGAACCATGAATGCCAACATGTACTGTGACACAATGAAGCAGAGGATGATCCCCTTCCTTCAGAAACTGGGACGCAGGGCAGTATTCCAACATGATGATAACCCCAAACACACCTCAAAGATTACCATTGCCTTGGTAAAGAAACTGAGGGTAAGGGTGCTAGAATGGCCAAGCATGTCTCCAGACCTAAACCCTATTGAGCACCTGTGGGGAATCCTCAAACAGAAGGTGGAGGAGTGCAAGGTCTCTAACCTCCACCAGCTCCATGATGCTGTCATAGAGGAGCAGAAGAGGAGTCCAGTGACAAACTGTAAAGCTCTAGTGAACTCCATGCCCAAGAGTGCAAAGGCAGTGCTGGAAAATAATGGTGGCCACACAAAATATTGAAACTTCGGGCACAATTTGGACATTTTTCACTTAGAGGTGTACTCACTTTTGTTGCCAGCGATTTATATAATATTGGCTGTGTGTTGAGTTATTATGAGGGGACAGCAAATTTACACTTGTAAAAATCTCTCAGCTATGTCACTATGACTCATTTCTTATATCCCACTGCCCTTCCCATTCTTATGTTCATGTCTGAACCTCGGATTTTGCAATGTTTAACTTCACTAATGGACCTGCTGGAGCTGCTTCCTGTCACTTCATAACCAATGTCTCTCTCCTCCTCCACAAAGATTTGTTTAACTGGATAGCTGCTGGGCTGGGATGTTCCTTTCTACTAGTTGTTTATTTAAAGTAGGCAGCTAGGGGGGGTTTACATTTAGGTGGGAATATGGACAAGGCTAGAATTTAAAATGCAATTGGGAGGTAAGGAATCAGAAGCGTATGTATTATAAGAAATAATGTGCCCCTTTCCATTATAAATAAAGGAAATTACCACACCTCGTGCTTCTTTATGGTCATGGAACTCTGCGTGTGGAGCTCTTTATTTCTCTACCCCCCAACCAAAAATACATACCTGTTCTGGGAGTTGAACAATAGTTGTGTTTTTCGACGAGTAAGAAACGTTGAATGTGAACACAGCAGAATGATTTAGCAGAGCACTGTGAAATAAAGAAGAGAAAATACTAATTTGTTACTGATGTAGGTAAGATCTTGTCCACTGAAGGAACTAACAGGGTTATTCAATAAAAGTTCTTATTTAAAATGGTGCTAATTTTGCCCCAACCAATCAGATGTAAGCTTTCAAATGTTAAATAAGATCTGATTGGTTGGGGCAAAATTAGCACCATTTTAAAGGGTATGTCCACCCCCAAAACTATAATCCCCCCAACTACTGGCCCCACCATGTAGTGTAGTCTAATCCTTATCTCACATCCCAGCTCCATAGGGTTCTCCTGTAGTCCCCCCCCAAAGTCCCAAAAACTGCCCACCAGGAGGATAGCAGAGTCCATATAGGGCTCTGCCTCCTACCTGGCCTCCGGGAGAAGTTTGGCATGCGTACTCCCTCCCCTGCATTCTCCCCCTCCCTCTCCCCTCCCCCTAGCGTAAAATCTTTAATATATAAGATCCCCCTGGGCTCCCACCCCAACCGCATATTTGTATCTTTAGAGAGCTCCCAAACTTTACTTACCTCTCCTCTTTCCTCCGCCGAAGTGATCGCCGGCAGCCGCGTCCGTGATTGGCTGCCGCTCAGCCAATCACAGACACGGCTGCCGGTCCCGCCCCTCTGCTTGCATTTCTCTCCAAGCAGAGGGCCGGGAGCGCGGCGGAGGAAAGAGGGAGGTAAGTAGAGTTTGTGGGTGGCTTTTCTAAAGATATAAATATAGAGGTTGGGGCTGGGAGCCCTTGGGGAATCTTATATAAAAAAATTTATTTTGGGTGGACATACCCTTTAAACCATAAGAACTTTTATTGAATCTCCCTTTAAGATTTTAGAAGATTATATTTGTGGACACTGTTGATAAACTGTTGACAGTATATTTTCTTATTTAGATCAGTCATTACTATGCAATGAAATTTCATCAAAAATGAAATAATTATTATTAATGGGTAGTCTCCAATTTTTCCAAACAAGTTAGGGTTATATAAAAAGCCTTCCGTCTTCCCTTCAAAATGAACCCCAAATCACATCTTTAAGTAAAATTTGTGGGAAATGTTCAGCAATATTACTTTCTGCTTCTACACTTCCTGCTTTCAGCCATGTGACCAACTTCTGCCTGCATTGATAGGTTTCCCTTTTCAACTCATTTTTTCTTCTTCTGTGCAGGTACTTCCTGTTTGCCAGCATTAATTCTTAACTGGGCACACTTCTCCCCCAGGGCAGAGAGGAGAGGTTCAGGTAATGTCAGTCAACTAACTGGAAACGGAAAATTAAAACATTCACCTCAATATAATTTCTTACAGGCTGCAGCTGTGATCCATGGATCAATTTAATGAAAAGACTGCAGGTTTTAACTTAAAGGGCATGCCCACCCCTAAAACTATAATTTCACCCTTAATTTCACAGACCCCCAACTAACACTGCTGCCTCCCGCCTTAAACCATTCTCTCTTGCTGCTCCTTACCTTTTGAACTCTCTCCCTCTCTCGCCTCGCCTGGTGACATCCATTAATGCTTTCAAATCTAGACTGTCCTCCTACCTTTCCGAGCACCAGCATAACTAATGATTGTTAGCCATTTTAAGCATTTTGTACCCATCCCCCTCACTTGTACCTGTATTTTGTCCCCCCCACTTAGATTACAAGCTCTTCCGGGCAGGGATTTCATTCCTAATGTGTTGGGGCTTGTTGCAATTATATCCATTTATACATAATTCATATATATGCTTTCTTAACCGATGTATGAAATTGTATTTAATTCAATGTTTATCTATCTGTATAATGGCTTGCACTTATCCCCTTGTTTGTATACTCTGTATTTTATAATGTACAGCGCTGCATATCCAAGTGGCACTTTATAAATAAAATTATACATACATATACATACATACATACTGGCCCCATTCTGTAGTGCATAAAAATCCTTACCTTAAATCCCTGCTCCAAATGGCTGCCCTGCAATGTTCCCCCAAACAACTGTCCACCAGGAGCCTTGCAGAGTCCATATAGGACTCTGCCTCCCTCCGGGAGAATTTTGCCATGCGCACTGCAGCCCTTCTCCCCCTCCCTCCCCCATTTGTTTTGGTCTCCCTCCCCTTAGTGTAAAACCCATTTGTCATATTGTAGGGCTTCCTCCCCCAGCCCCAACCGCATTATTATCTCCAGAAAATCCCCCGATCTTTACTTACCTTTCCTCTTTCCTCCAACATTCTGAACTACTCAATTATATTAAAATCACTGCAATGTACCAAAATCGTGTACCAAAATCATGGTGCACATGAAATCACCTGCATGTGTGGTGCAGTGTGGCCTTGCCCTTATAGAATAATTTAGAGGCTGAGAAATCTCTAACCTTGCAGTGACAGATATATTTTCAAAGGTGCCGTTTACTATTGTAACTACTTCTGGGATAGAAATCCGAAAATCTGTCGGTATAGAATCAGCTTCTGTAGAAACAATAAACAATGAATAACATGAGAAATGTTCTGTGGTGCATAAAATCACCAGCATTTGATTGGAATGAACCATGTTCATAAACTTACCACAGAACTGCAGTAACTTAAGTAGGTAAACCAAGATGAAAGCAAAGGGAGTCTTTGTCTGTAGTATCTTCATGTTCAGTGCTTGCAGGGACCTGAAGAATTAACATACAAGGGGGAGGAGTTACTCTTTTCCTAAAAAAGAAAATTCAAACTTGAACTTTTCTGTTGTTCAAATAAACAACCTGCTCCGTCAGATCACTTAATAAAGACAGGACAAAAAGAGCTTTCCCACAGATTCTTACCAATGATTAGCTGGATGCTTGAGAACCTTGAGGATATGGGTTAGGACAAGGGCAAAAGTACAGTAAGTTAGTTTAAAAAGTTATTATAAATGGTAGAGACAAACTCTTACAAGTGATTTTTTATTGTGACTTAGCTGGTGTGCACAAAAAAATCATTTGTCAGAGTGTGTCTCTACTATTTATAATAACCTTAAGTACTAACTGCTATTAATTAGCAGTCTAAGGGAAGCAGCACCACAAAGTATACATACAGAAGGAGTGCGTGGGCCCATAACTTAACTGGTTTAAAAAGTTGCCTACAAACAATTCCCTATAACACAGTACATAGCTGTTAAATTCTTTATATTATTCAGAAGAAACCAATCAAATTTCTTAATTCTTACATGCTGAGGGAACAGATTCCAACCCCAAACCAATACTACCATGGGGTACGGAGAATACAGACATTCCTCTTTCAGCCCTGAGTTTTGTGTACCACACGTGAGTTAAACTTATTTTTTTTTAAATCCTAACGTGAAAGCGTTTCTCCCCAGAACACCTATACATTGAAAACTTCTTCTCTAGTAAGTTGCATTTAGTACAAGTAAGTAATAGATTCTGTAACAAAGGAGGCTTCCATGTTGTTGCCAGAACGACTCATAGCCCATGTTGGCTTCAAAGAGCCACGTCCCCTGACCCCAGGATTTACTGTCTCTATGCACAGAGTTTCTAGGAAAAAGATAAACAGGGAGATTCAATAAAAGTTCTTATAGTTAAAATTGTTGTTAATTTGTGCCAACCAATTAGACATTAGCTTTTAAATGTTAAATAAGATCTGATTGGTTGGGGCAAAATTAGCACCATTTATAACAATAAGAACTTTTATTGAATTTCCCTGAACGTATCTGTACTCGTTGTTAAAGGCTAAAAAAAAAAAGTAACCCTACAAATTTTAATCGCCCCCCAAACCCCACTTTCACATTATCTATATGTTTTAAAGATTCCCCTGAAGGAACTCATGTGACCCGGTCCTTTGCCGCCTGGGTGCTGCCCCCTGCTCCAGTTTCAAGCAAAAACAAGAGCAGAAGGCTTCTGCACTGACAGCCGCAACCAGGAAGTGGAGGCTGGAGGGGTTGTCAGCCGCAGAGCAGAGGAGGAGCGGCGATGGACTGTGTCAGGTAAGGAACTTAAGGTGCATCTTTGAAAGATATACTGTAGATAAATAGGTTTTGGGGGTAAATGCTGTGTTTTTAGATACACACACAAGTTTAAATCCCCTAGTTTACTTATGAAACAATACAGTATAGTCTATTGCTTTTTTTTTTTGTTTTCATCATGTTTATAGAAAAATATAAAGTTTCCACATATGTACAAACTTTATATATAGCAGCTCTGTTTATATTTACCAACCAGTGTGAATTGCTGACAGTCTTCCTGGAGCAATACAAATACAGTAGTGAACAGATTGTACCAAGATTTACTAAAATGTACTTTTGCATCTGCAGTGGTGTAGCACTGGTTCTTTTTTTTTTTTTTTGTAGCAAAAGATAGAGATTCTACATGTACTGATATACCACCGAGTAGCCCTTGTGGCATAGAGGTAAAAAGCTTTTCTTTTTTTTTTGCCAGACACAGTATATAGTGTTCCATAGAGGGCCGCACGATCGGCCGTGGTTTTTTCAACCTGTTTGATCATGCGTTCATCCGAACAAACGGTCGGTGGTTGCTCGCGCCCACCACAAGGAACCATACAATAATTCAGCCCGACCAAAACACTGAAATGTCGGTCAGGCCGAATTATTGTATGTTGTGTACCAAGGTAAAAACTGAAAATGGGATGTGGCGTGATACATGAAAATTAAATGTTTACCCCGTATAAACATTTTTAATGTTTTAAATACCACTTTATCCCTACTTTCTGAATGCTTACCTTTCTCCATGGCAAGGAATCTTACCCGGAAGTTTTCTGGCCCCTTGCCAATCTTTGCCTCTCCTCTGGGTTACAGCCATAAATCAAGGACATAGTGGTGACTTCAACCTGACACCTGCATTGTTCTCCTGTGTTACGGCTGGGCAAATTTACAAAACTGTTAAGGAGGCGGCAGTGGGCAGAGAGGGACCAGCAGGCTTCAAGGTTAGGTACCTTGTCTAAGTAGCACCAGGTATATATTATTTCAATGAAATTATTTGAAAAAAAAACAGGCAAGGAATCAACCTTGATAGGTACAGTATAAAGCTTATAGAAGGTATAGCATTTCCTTAAAGGACAACCAACACCTCATAGAAGGTATAGCATTTCGTTAAAGCATAACTAAAGCCTGATAGAAGGTATAGCATTTTCTTAAAGGGCAACTAACGCCTCATAAAAGGTTCAACATTCCCTTAAAGGACAACTAAAGTCCCATAAAAGGCAACGATCCCCAACCGAACGGCCGTTCTGGCCGATAAAGGGCCCATACACGGGTCAATTATCGCCAAAACTAACGTTCTTACACATCGTGCGTCACGTGAGTATGAACCTTAAGGAAAGAGGGGAGAAAAAGGGGAAGAGAAGAAAAAAGGGGCCGAACAGAAAAAAGAAATATATAGAAAATAAAAAAACTGGTAAGGGGGAGCTAGGATGTGAAAAGTCAATTATTCATAATGTGAAAGGAATCCAATGTCCTGGTTCAAACCATTGTTTTTAGAGTCAAATAATAAGATCATTTTAGCTTCAACTGCTTTCTTTCCAACAATACATTCTATTAAGCTTTAGTTGTCCTTTAAGGAAACACTATACCTTCCATGAGACTTTAGACTTTAGTTGTCTTTTAAGAAAATACAATACCTTTTATGAGACTTTAGTTGCCCTTTAAGGAAATACTATACCTTCTAATGAGACTTTAGTTGCCCTTTAAGGAAACACTATACCTTCTATGAAGCTTTAGTTGTCCTTTAAGGAAACACTATACCTTCTATGAAGCTTCTAAAGCTTCATAGAACACTATACCTTCTATGAAGCTTCTAAAGCTTCATAGAAGGTATAGTGTTTCCTTAAAGGTATAGTGTTTCCTTAAAGGACAACTAAAGCTTTATAGAACGTATAGTGTTTCCTTAAAGGACAACTAAAGCTTCATAGAAGGTATAGTATTTCTTTAAAGGACAATAAAGTCTCATAGAAGCTATAGTATTTCCTTAATGGACAATAAAGTCTCATAGAAGCTATAGTATTTCCTTAAAGGACAAACAAATCTCATAGAAGCTATAGTATTTCCTTAAAGGACAATAAAGTCTCAAAGAAGGTATAGTGTTTCCTAAAAGGAAAATAAAGTCTCATAGAAGGTATAGTATTTCCTTAAAGGAAAATAAGGTCTCATATAAGGTATAGTATTTCCTTAAAGGGCAACTAAAGCCTGAATAACAATTGTGACATAAATGCAGTAATCTGTTTTACCTCTCATTTCCATGTGGGTGATGGGGAAATTACATTACTGTTGACCCAATACAAAACCAACCTATGGATTACACTGTATTTACCACACAAATCACGTGACTGTCCCTTCCCCCCCATCTCCCAGCATCTCCAGTCAGTTCAGCTCCGTCCTGTAATCCCACTTGTCACCCAGAATCCTCAGGTCCCTCATGTCACCCGCCGACCCGTCAATCAATCTCCACTTACCGCCTGGGCTTCCACTGCCTCTCTCTACTCAGTCAGGGTCCTCACAGGCTCCGCCCACCCCGATGTTTATTGGTCTCCGTGGTAATGACGTAGCCGGAAGAACCTACCCTTCCTATTGGTGTTAGGGTCTGCTCCGCCCCCTTGTTATTTATTTGGACTTTGTCACATGGCGGCTGCCGGCGGCGACTTGGTGCTGGGAATTGACTTGGGCACTAGTTCTGTGAAAGCGGTGCTAGTGGAGGCGACAAGTGGGAATGTAGCGCACAGTCAGACTAGGGACACTGCGGCCAGTGTGGAGAGTGAGTGCGGCCCTCAGGTGAGAGTCACCGACGGACCTATGGGCACCCCCACCATGATTGGCACACTGGTAAAATTATTGGCACACTGACTCTGGTAAAATCATTGGCACGCTGACACTGGTAAAATGATTGACACGCTGACACTGGTAAAATGATTGGCACCCTGACACTGGTAAAATGATTTATTTGGCACATTGTCACTGGAAAATAATTGGAACACTGACGCTAGTAAAGTGATTGACACACTGACACTGGAAAATGATTGGCACACTGACATGGGTAAAATTATTGGTTGGCACACTGACACTGTGAAAATGATTGGCACGCTGACACTGGTAAAATGATTGATTGGCACACTGACACTGGTAAAGATTAATTTGCACACGCTGACAATGGTAAAATGATTGGCACACTGATATTGGTAAAATGATTGATTTGCACACTGACACTGGAAAATGATTGATTGGCATGCTGACACTGGTAAAATGATTGATTGGCACACTGACACTGGTAAAATGGTTGACACACAGACACTGGTAAAAAGATTAATTTGCACAAGCTGACAATGATAAAATGATTGGCACGGATATTGGTAAAATTATTGATTTGCACACTGACACTGAAAATGGTTGACACGCTGAAACTGGTAAAAAGGCTGGCACGCTGATCCCACCCTGCCAAAACTCACTATAGCCACAGCCGCGCCCCTGTCCCACCCACAAGATGAATGCATAACTCACATTCAATCAGGTTAACAGACACACATGCACACAGCCAGACAGACACGCATACACACACATATCCAGACAGACAGACACAATAACAGTTCTGGACACAAATAAACAGATAATACCAGCCCTGGCCCCTGTGCTGAATTCCTCACATAAAAAAAATAGGTTCAGTTAACTACAAGGCTCTCAGACGACCACTATGACCCAGCGGCTCCCTAGAAGTAAAGTGAACAGGTGCCTGGTTTCACGGTGTCCTGGAGTATGTACCTAAATCTGGGAGACCCCATGCAGTTACAGAAGAGGCGGGATACCTGCTATCACATCATTGGGAAGGAATAAAGTCCCACTCGTATTTACAACATTGCTTCAGTTCTTAGATATTTGCAGGCATTTATTTATGCACTGCTCTTAGGCTTTCAGACAAACAGCAAATGCAGTTCACTGATAGTTTACGAAGTGGTTCCCTGACGGTCGTTGCTAGAGAAACGCTACAAAAATCTCTTCCTGCTTGAACCTGCCATTCATCTGAGAATAGCCTTAAGGTCCACCTCAGTATCTTGATCTAGTTGAGGTCTGGACTTTGACTGGGTCATAACAACACATAATTTCTTTAATTTTTATTCATTCTGTTGGAAAGTTGCACATGCTTGCCTTCAAATTATACTTCAGGTAGATGCATGTGCAGGAGGCCTTATAGTTGTCCTTATAGTTGTAATAATGCTTACCGGTAGGTAGATGGTGTTGGAGTCTCCTACAGTACATTAGCTGGAATTAGTGAATGAAGATCTTCCCTTTCAGAAAATAATTTACAAACATAGACATTGTCTGTCTAAATACAACATGTGTTATAATATAATATTCCTCCTCAAGGTGGCCACAGACTCTATAATCACGGATCGTACAATCGTATTGGACGACAATTTTTTTCTAACTGGCGCAATAGCTATGTCCAAATAACTGCCCACCCGGCGCACCTTGAGTCCAACCCTGTTTCTTCACTAAAATCATTACTTTTTATTTATTCTTTTTCCTCCTTTTATTAACACACACCTAAATGTTTCTGACCAGAAACTGCTAAAACTACTGGGTTTTAGTCTTGAAATTGTTTTCCAGGCTAGTAGAGATGAAAGCTACCATTCAAATTCTTAGTGTGAAGTTGACAAACTGTAAAACTAGTGTCAGTCTGTACAGATCCACTTACCATTAGGCTGGGTACACAAGGGCAGATTTTTCAGCCCAAACGACCAATACTTCCGTTTATCGGTCGATTGTGCCGAAAAATCTGTGCTGCTTTCATCCGCCCAACCAGCCATTGTCGGGCGATTGGACATGTTGGTAAATCACGACCGATAGTGTGGTTCCCAATGGGACTGTAGGATCAGTTGCACAAAGAAAATATACATGCGTCTACATTCGCATATGTTGTGTAAGTTATAGGGTCATATGACATCAATCACATAGGAATAGATTTTGGTATTTACTATAGAAAATATTACAGACAAAACAAATTATAGAGCCAGTCAAAAATATAATTGACAGCTTACAATATTCAAATAAAATAAAGGTATAAAGTATAATATGTGGGATGAATTATGTGTATATAGAGTATGTAGGTATGTGTGTTACAAATGTGTATGTGTGTGTCAGTGTGAGGTGAGAGCCTCCCTGACCTTTCTATGTCTTGGAATATATGCAGTTTACTAAGTGGGCTACAATATCCCCTCCCTAATCATATATAATAAAACCCTAAGTGTGCGTTCCTGTGTCTGTGTGTCACTGCAGTTCCTATGGACTCACCACTAGAGGGAGAGTCTCTGCAGTTCCTAATGACTCACCACTAGAGGGAGAGTCTCTGCAGTTCCTATTGACACACCACTAGAGGGAGAGTCTCTGCAGTTCCTATTGACTCACCACTAGAGAGAATCTCTGCAGTTCCTATTGACTCACCACTAGAGGGAGAGTCTCTGCAGTTCCTATTGACTCCCCACTAGAGGGAGAGTGTCTGCAGTTCCTATTGACTCACCACTAGAGGGAGAGTCTTCTTTGCAGTTCCTATTGACTCACCACTAGAGGGAGAGTGTCTGTAGTTCCTATTGACTAACCACTAGAGGGAGAAACACAGAAAAAAAACACAGAGGGAGAACAGCAATTAAACAGACTGCAAGTAAGGTTGCTTGGGACAGGGGGCCCTGGATTTGGTACAGAGGGGGGGCCCTGGATTTGGTACAGAGGGGGAGCCCTGGATTTGGGACAGAGGGGGGGCCCTGGATTTGGGACAGAGGGGGCCCCTGGCCTTGGACAGAGGGGGGACTCTGGCCTTGGGACACTAAGAGGGTACTCTGGCCTTGGGACATGGAGGAGGACTATGGCCTTCGGACACTAAGGGGGCACTCTGTTCTTCTAGCGCCCGTTATTGTAGTGGGCTTAATGTCTAGTATATCAATATAAGGCAAGTTAGGTACACACAATCACCTTAGTGTTTAGGATCAGGTTGCTTTTCAAACATACACAGATAAGTGGATATTGACAAGACAGAGGTGCATATATAGCAATAATGATGAGAACTCACAATAATCATTTTTAACATGGCCACTATTGCTGCAACCAACAGCCATTTGACCCGGCTGAACTTGCTCGGGATAAAATATCCCTTTGTCTGTGCCCAGCCTTACATTGGTGAGAAATATATCAGGATTTTGTTAATATTTTTTTTTTAGGGTAAAGAACAGGATGTTGTGAAAATAATCAGAGCTCTGAATGACTGTGTCTCTGCTCTACCGAAAGACAAACTTAGAAATGTCATACGTATTGGAATGTCTGGACAAATGCATGGGGTTATGTTTTGGAAAACCAACCAAGGTATGAAGTCAAGGTGACAAATAAATAAAAACAAGGATTGTTCTTACAACCCTGAAGGTGTAAATGATTACATTTATTTTACATAATGTGGAAGATGATAGATGTTATTGCCATCACATTATAGAAGTGCATTATAGATAGATTAATGGATAGGTTAACTTTTTGAAGATGGGAGGTAAAGGAGATATGTCTTGCCTCCTGTTCATTATTCAATCAATCTAACAGGAGAAAGCAGCAAAACCTTTCAATGTATCCACGAATGCGCTCCTTTCGGATTCCTCTGATAGTTCCCGACTGCATCTGCACTATACTATAGCTTGCATGCGTGCTATAGTATAGTATACACCCGAAACAGTTGGGCACTGTCAGAGGAAGCATCAGAGGTGCTTGATCGTGGGTAAGTTTAAAGGTTTTGCTGCTAGCTCCTGTGGCAGGGGAACCGTGAAAGTGCGATCACAAAGCCTACTTTGCAGGACATGTGCTAAGTAATTAAGGAAGACCCAGAGGTGATGACCCCCAGATAGGTCCTTATCCTGGGTACTATAAACTGAGGTGGGGGTGTTTTAGGGATTAATTGCCCTTTAAATTCCCAACTAGTCAATTAGGAGATTTTCCTAGACTGTAGGTAAATTTCATAAGAGATTTACCCCTTCGTGACTATTTAACGCCAGCTATTAGTGGGTGAAAAGCTTGCTTTGGCTGTTTACACAACACTCACACAGCTGCCACAAGCAAGAGATTAAAGTCACACTTACAGATATTGAATCGGGCTTCATGTATTTCATGTACTCACATACCCATTAGCCACAGATATTTTTTGAATTATATAATTTTAAACAGTACTTGTATGTCAGCTATAATTATTGCTTAGTTTTTTTTGTTTTATTTTTAAGGCTGTCATTGGATAAACAATGGAAACTTGCGAGTCTTTGAAACTAAAGAAGCCAGTTCCCTTATTACCTGGGAAGATGGGCGGTGTAGCATGGGGTTTTTGGCTTCCCTGCCACAGCCCAATTCCCATCTCTGTGTAGCAACGGGTTTTGGATGTGCAACAATTTTTTGGTATATGAGGAACAGGTAAAACAAATTGCCATGGCAAAAAAACATGGGGGTGGATGGGGGTATGTGTACAGTCTTTATAAATATTCATTAGGCTTGTATTTGTATTATTGAAATGGACATCATATTACAGTTGCAAACCCCCATCCAAGTGCATCTCATTACATACACTAATGGAAAGGACATTTATTTGACGCTTCAAGCTTTATACAAAAAGCGACTTAAAAAGATCACTAAATGACTGAATTGTCAGTCAGTGATACTGTTACTGTATCTTTAGTAGCAGTTTGATTTTGCAGCAGGACAAGGCAAAAAAAAGATTCAAAATGTAATAAAATCGAACTTTTAGCCATTTAACTGACATGTATGTCAATACTTATTGGGGGGAATATTCAAATTAAAGAGTCCTATGCTTATTGTGTGAGATGGTTTAACTGGTGTCAATCTATAAACGTTCAAAACAATAATAAAAGTGTATTACCTTGTCAATTACAATATATTAAATTGCGAAGACAAGGATAAAGATAAATAATTAAGAGTACATCAACATTCATTTTTAAAGCATGGGATGATCTTCCAACATATCTTTATTAGTGTTCTGGAATATTTATTAGTATAGTTTTTATGGTTATTAAAGTAAAGCATTAGCAGAAAATTAAAATGGTCTGTGTATGGCGAACGGACAAAATGAATTTGAATTAAACAGCAAGACAAATAAGTCATAGTGTAAACACCATGCATTAATAAATACACCTTATTCATTATTGGCAAATGTGGTTTGGTCTATCATAGTTGTATTTCTTTCATTTAAATACATTTATTTTTGTTGGACACAGACCATATTTCCTGGAGTCATATGATGGAGCTGGTACCATTCAGGACTATGTGGTGGCCATGTTGTGCAACCTACAAAAACCTCTGATGTCCGTTCAGAATGCAGCCAGCTGGGGATATTTCAACACCAGATCAAAAACATGGAATACAGACATGTAAGATGCTTGTTTGTTTCTCTTATTGTTCTAACAATATATACAAAATTTAGGGAGGTTAACAATAGGCCTGTGGCCTACTTTAAAATAGAATGAAAGTCTAATAGTACTTTAGTGCTACATTTATCAATGCTGACAAATACATTAAATCCATTCCAATCATTAATGGTTACTTTGCTGCTGGTGATCTAAGCCCAGTTCAAGTCTATGGGGCGGGTGACAAATAAAGATTTGTCTCACAGGGGGGTGTAATCGGAAGCAGAGGAGCTTGGGAAGAAGAGATGGAGCAGCACTGAAAATCACATACATTTTTAGGTGGCCAAAAAAAACACCACTTCAGGTCCTAATTACAAGGGAATTCACCTGAGCTTAATTTATTTTTGCTTTTTATTCTCTTAGCCATTGTAAATAAGTGTACTGTTTATTGTAAGGTATTTGAATTCAGCAATGCTGAACGAGAACTGGTAAATCCATGATAACTCTGTATATTACATCTCTCCGTATCAGACGAACAGGCAATCGAGTGTCTGAAAATCACGGGTGGCTCGGCGGTTCCCTGTGGACCACGTGATTGGTCAAGGCGAACTCTCAGCGGCAGCTATATTTTTGCTGGGACACGACAGTGATTAGTCTTGATCGATCGCTAGTGGCGAACGATCAGGACGGAAATTTTGCTGGTGTGTATCCAGCCTTAGGCTGAGCACTTAATTGAAGGCATGCAGCAACACACCCACCTCAGAGTAAGGGTGACTTATAGATTAAGATGAGACCAAGTACTTTATGCAGTATAGTTGCCTTTTAACTCTGTTTAGTAATGAGTGTTTTTATTTTGTAAATCTGGATAGTGAACTACAGAAATAGCTGGGTTGACTGTGTGTTGAACGAGAAGAAAACTGACTTTATGTTGTGTTGCAGATTGGCTAAATCAGGATTTCCTGTGTTTCTGCTTCCTGATGTAGAAAATGCAGGGTTTATTGCTGGAAAAACATCCTGTGAATGGTGTGGGATCCCCCAAGGAACACAGGTGGGAGTTGCTTTGGGAGACTTTCAGTGCTCTGTTTATTCATCTGCCACTGAAAGTACAGATGCAGGTAAAAACCATAAACTCTTCAGTATATTTACTGTTGTGCCATACCACCTAGGATTTTCTTACGGTAGCATTATTATAGGCTCTGTTGTCCTAGAAAGGGTGTTTCTCAATATCTGTTGTATTCAATTATATCAACTGGACTTGAAGTTTAGTTCTTGAAGAGGTTTCGCTAGTCATCCGACTGGCTTTCTCAATTCAGAATGACTTGTACAAGAATCTGTGGCAATTATGTACCCTGGAAAATCCCAATTAGCATATCACAGCCAGGTGTTAAGGGCGTGATTGGATAGTGGCTAAGAGGTGTTATAGGAACGCCCAGAGTAAGGTGTCAAAACAGCATTGTACATGGCAGACAGTTGGTGTCGAACCCCCCCCCCACCTCTATTTAGGTTTGGTTTCTTTATTTTCACATAAATGGCCTCCTTAACACCTCTCTTGAACCAGTCATGTTCCTTTGCCAATATGTTAACATTACAATCTTCAAAAGGTATGTCCCTCCCAGTCTTCAATCAATGCATTAAAGGAATAGTTCACTTTGGTAGTGAATTATTCCTTTAAGTTAGCAATTTACAAATATACATAATTTCTCCAAATATATGTGGTCAAAAAGTGTTCCAATTAATCCCAAGGGTGGATCTGTCCTGTTTCTCTCACTAGCTGTTGAAGAACCCCTAGCACCCTCTCAGCGAATCTAAGTAGTCCCCAGCACTTGGTTGAGTAACACTCTCCCAGGTGAACTTCTTCAATATATAGAAAATTAAATATGATCTGCATGTTTCAATTACATGTTACTTTATCCATGTTTAGATATTTACATTTATCATGTTTTTTTACCCTTATTAAAGTCCTCAACATAAGCACTTCAGCACAGTTGACCTTTTCCATGCCAGAAGGTTTTGAGCCTGAAGACAGCCCCATTCGTGGAGAAGCGGTATCATATTTTCCATATTTCTATGGCCGCTACTTAGCAGTTGCTGCATCGTTGAATGGAGGAAATGTAATTGCTTCATTTGTCACAATGTTATCAAACTGGATGGGTGACTTAGGTAAGAATATTAGACATTGGGGTCAGAGATATTCATAGTGTATTGCTGCAGAAGTCACCTGAATATTAAGTTAGTAATCGTACCTTAAAGCACCATCAGCGCACAGGATGTTCACTGTGTTCCAGGAGGTTCACTGTGATTGGACTACACGGCTGTCAGTCATGGTTTTATACAGTCTGGTCTATGTACATCATTGCTGCATTGCCCAATACAAGTTTAAAATATTCTATCAGAGTAGTTGCCTTTTTTCCACCCAAAAGCTGTTTGGTCTTTCATGGCCTTAATTATAATTTGTTTAATAACATTTTAGAAACAAATTATATAAAATGTGTCAAGTTACCCTTGTGTCAGTCACACTGAGGTAATATACAGTGAGGCTCTATAGGGTCCTAGGTTGATACTTTGGAAGCTTTAGCTGCACCTTTTGTTGCTACTTATTGCTGATGTGTTGCTGGCTGTAGAAAATAAGGTTTTCCTTAAAATATCCGAATGCTGTATAAAAATCTTTATTTTAGTATAGGAACAGAAATAGACCTAAATACATTATAGTTAAAAACAATTAAAAATAGTTATATACAGAAAATGTGCCTACAGTGACATAAGTACGCTGTACTGTACCTCTATTCAGTCTCTGTATTCCCTAGAAGGTTCCGTCTACCGTCTACCCAACTAAGCTGTCTGTGTCTGTAGTCAAAAAGTATCGGACATTCAAATGAAGGCAGACAACCCCTGAGGAAACCGTGAACCGGAGGCTATAGTACATTGCCAAATCGTCCTCTGTAAGCACAGATTTTTTATATAAGGCATTCAAAGTGCGGGTATTTTAAGGGAAACTGTTTTTCTATAAGTTTTTTTCCCATCCAGCACCTCCAGCATAAAGTTATATATAGGATAATTTAATCTTCTTTTTACTCAAACTAGGGCCCTTGTATTTGTGTTCCTGACTGTAGTAATGCCTCATTTTACTGATAGTCAAAATACCCTATCCTATGCCTCATTTTATTGATTGTCATAATGCTGGGTACACACAGTCAAGAATTATATCATATGAAATTCCATTGGAAGCTGTCTGTTATGGGCTATAAAATGCCTGCACACAGTCCCAACAAAAGTTAGATTGTTCAGAGGTATAGACTTATTTGAAGAGCATGTCCACCCTTAAAACAAAAAACTGGTGACTTGCCAATTATCTGCCTGCAACACTAACTGCTATATTTCTTAGTTTATTACATGCATTTGTAACCAGATATTTAATGTTAAAATATTGTTCCTTTCTGGCAAAGGTATCTGCCTTCTCTCTCCAAAGCTCCATAAGCTTGAGCATGTGCAGAGAAGGCAGCAGGTGAAACAGCAGTCAATCATTGGTTGTGATGTCAGCATTCACAGCCTTGATTAACTGCATGGAGGAAGGAGACAGCTTACTCTGATAGAATGGGGACTAGAACAATACTTAAATATCTGGTTAGTAATACATCTAAAAATGTACTGAATGCATTGGTTGGAATTGAGGTCAGGTTACTAACAATCGACCAGTTATTTGTTTTAAGGGTGAACATTCCCTTTTAAGGGGAACCTTCCCTTTAAGTATAGTGGCCAAAATATATTTTTGCTTGTGGATGACAGAATTTTTCGATACTGTGTGCGCACAACTTTAGTGTGACACTACGCTTTGCACCTGTTTGCTTTGTATGTTGTTTTCTTTGTTCAATAACTAGTTCTGTAGTCACATTATTTGTACTGGAGTCACATTCTGTTCTGAAACGCTGTGTGTGTGTCTATCTATGTGTGTCTATCGCTGTCTCAATTCCATTGCTCTTTATCTGTTTAGTCTGAAAGCTTAACCACAAGCCTCTGCTAATGAGCTTTTTATGCTGGTAAATTAAAGTGAGATAATACAATTAGATAAGTGCAGACTTGCCTCAAGGTACAGTGTCTGAAATTTCCTGAAGTCATTAGCTGATATGTTGCTTATCTCTTTGTGGCAATTCATTTTTCTAGGAAAAAACATTTTTTGTGGGTTTCTATTTACAGGAAATAATTTATAGGCAAAAATCTGCAGTTCTATCCATGTAAAATTATATATGGATGATTCCCCCAGAACGGGCTCTTACAGGGAGATTCAATAAAAGTTCTTATCATTAAAAATGGTGATAAATAATAGAATATTGTCCATGACTCCACTGCTAAGTCAAGTGGCTCAATGTGAAATAGTCCAGCATGAAAAACATCCTATTGACTAAAAAGATGGCACCCAAAACGACTATAAGGCTGGGTACACATAAAGCGATTTTTAGGCCAAACTGACCGATATTTTCGTATGTCGGTCGAGCCGAAAAATCTGCAGTGTTTCTTCCGTTGTCTGTTCACCCGGACCGGACGAACTTGAGAGTCAGTAAATCATGGCCAATCATGTAGTCTCCCATGGACCGCACGATAGGTAGTGGCGACTTTCGCCTCGACTGACAGTAATTCTTGCAGACCAGTCTCTCACTTGTGGCAAACAGTCGGTCGGGGGGAAAAATTCGCCTGTGTGTATTCCAAACTTAGAACTGTTTTTAATAGCCAAACCACACACCACACACACACACTACATATGCTTGTGAAGCCAGGTCATGGTATATCTGTTGTATTCAATTAGATCAACTGGACTTGAAGTTTAGTTCTTGAAGACGTTTCGCTAGTCATCCGACTGGCTTTCTCAATTCAGAATGACTTGTACAAGAATCTGTTGGCAATTATGTACCTGCATATCACAGCCAGGTGTTAAGGGCGGGATTGGATAGTGGCTAAGAGGTGTTATAGGAACGCCCAGAGTAAGGTGTCAAAACAGCATTGTACACGGCAGACATTTGGTGTCGAACCCCCCCCCTCCTCTATTTAGGCTTGGTTTCTTTATTTTCACATAAATGGCCTCCTTAACACCTCTCTTGAACCAGTCACGTTCCTTTGCCAATATGTTAACATTACAATCTTCTGATTTATATTATACATAACTAATTAGGTTTGTTTTATTCCAGGTGCTAACATTCCTGATTCCGCTATATACACCCGGGCGATAACAGCTGCTTTGTGTCACCATAAAACCCATCTTAATATTTGCCCTACATTGTTTGGTGAGAGACATGCTCCGGACACACTGGCATCTGTATCAAACATTACAGCCTCCAATCTTTCATTGGGCCATGTGACAAGAGCTCTTTGCCGAGGCATCATTGAAAACATACATGCCATGCTTCCCTCCAAGCAGCTTCAAGACTCTGGAGTAAAGAGGATCATTGGAAGTGGTAGCGCCTTGTCGCGAAATGAAGTGTTGAGGCAGGAAGTAGAGAAAGTATTTCCTTTTCCTATCGTATATGGAAAAGACATTGATTCAGCTTATGGTGCTGCTTTAGTAATGATAAAGCAATGGTGAGAACAGGCTTTATGGGAAGATCTCAAACTACTTTTTACAGATTAAAATGATGGAATTTCATTTTTCAAATCAGGAATTAATTTATAGGGATTATATTGCACAGCTGTGTACCTTTGTTTCAGGAAATCTTAATAAACTGCCATGTTCACTGCCAAAAACTAGATAGAAACAGTGTTTAAAGGTACAGTATTGATCAATTAAATTCATTCTATTTTTATTTGTTCTGTGTGTTTCATTTCATATTTTGCATTTCCCTGGAGTTTCGTTTGCTACTTACGGATCATGTACTGTTTTGTGTCCTATAGATCATATACTGTATTGTCATATAGATTATATAGTGAATAATGTACCCCATCTGTAAATTATAAGGGTATTAGAAGAGGAGGCGTTCCGTGACAATATAAAATGCTTTTATACAGGCCATGGAACTCCGAGGTGACTTTTAAAAGAGAACTAAACTTACGTTTTTTAATCCTAATGTGAAAGCTTTTCTCCCCAGAACACCTATACATTTAAAAGTTCTTCTCTAGTAATTTGCATTTTGTACAAAGAAGGCTTTCATGTTGTTGCCAGACCCCAGAATTCAGTATCTATTACTAGTATTCCTGTGAAGTGTATTGCGAACACTTAGCTGGGTGTTCCTAGATAAGGTGCATTATGGGAGCTGACCCCTAGTCCCCACAGGTTACTTTCCTAAATCACCCAGTATCCACAGCAAAGGGAGAGGTTAAACCCAGCTTTTTTTGTGTCTTTGTGAATGTGCTCTTTCTATTGGGGCAATATTGTCTGGAGACTTTAGTTCTCCTTTAATATCCCTATAATTATTTAGGGGATACATTATCCAATATAATCCACCCTGCTGTAGCACCTCTCTGGAGTAAAACAGTGGGCCAACAATCCTCCAACACCCCCACCCTTTCCCATCAAATCCCCCTCTGCATAGTCGGTAAGTCCTCAAACACCACAGGTAGTCTGAACTATAGATATATCCCTAGTAATCTTCATGATGTAGCAGATGTATATATCTATAATAACTGATGGAAGGATGTTGGGTTTCTTGATTAGCCTTTTCCCCTCATTATGACAAAATGGAATAGGCTTGTCTTAGAACATGTTTTCCATGCTCTGATATTAAATTATTAATGTTGTGGTTACTAATGTTTTCTGCAAACAGAAATGTTTAAAAATACTGTCCAGCTCCAATATTTTTGTAGGTTTCCACAATGCCTGCAATGGTGTTTTCATTTTATGCTCTCGTTTAGTTTGTATTGTAGGGATTTTTTTTTTCTGTAGTTGAATTTGAGGACTTCCCCTTGGTTATATGACTCAAAGATGGTACAGTAAGCCTTTCCTAAGAAATCCTTTTGATATTATTTAGCAGAAGTAATATTGAAATGGGGAAATAACCGATGAAAACACCATTTTAAAACACCAGGGAATTAGCCTATGATTTAGACAAAACAAGAAGTCTGCCGTAAACATCTTACCATTCATCTCTCTCTTAGTGCATTATGGGATAGAAGAAGAGAAAAATGTGTTATACAGTAAACTATATATGCATTATGTATGTCAGAACCCAGTATTCCCTTCATTATTAAAATCAAACTCTTGCTCATTAACAGACCTTATTAAGGGGAGCTATTAATACAAAAATAAAACCCATTGTCAAAAAAATAACTGAATTAGTTTGAATTGATTCCTCTGTGGTATAGTACACAGGTTACAGAGAAAGATCTCTATCAAGCACCAATTATTTCAAGAATTAGTCACTTTCTGGTCCAATGTGATAAATATGAACTGAATCCCTATCTGTCTGTCAGGTTGCATCATGTTTTGATGCTATTTTATGGCTTGGTCATGTTAGCTACCTCTAAATAAGCACCTATGTAACAGGACGGTATTAATTAACGAGCAATATTGTTAAATAAAGATATACAGCAAGACTGTATATTTGCAAATTACAGACCGCTATTAGTAATTCATGACCACACTAGTATATTATGGCCATGACGTGAGGTATTTTACTACCAGTATCTGCCCATAGTGTACTATGGTGATTATTCTACGATGAGATCCTAAAATAAGATCACAACTATAAACTAGAAGGGGAAAGTTTAAATATAAACTTTGAATTTGGCTTGAAAGACTGCATTTTGAAAGGGAATTTGTGTGTTTGTGCTGCAGATTTTAAAACTCAATAATGCCAATGAAGAGGACATTGTTGTTTTTTACTTACCCTTTAAATATGTCACATGCATTAAAGGTAGGTCAGTTGGTGTGTGTGTATTCATATCAGGTTGGGGGATAAAATACTAACTTTTTTGATGATTGATTGGTCAAAATGAGTTTTTTTTACTTTAGTTACCCTTTACGTATAGCTGCCATAGTAATGGATAAGTAGATCAGTAGGTGTGTGTACCCGTGTCGGGTTGAGAGTTAAAAAAAAAAAACTTTTTTGATGATTGGTCAAAATTAGCTTTTTTGACTTTAGTTACCATTTAACTATGGCTGCAACAGTAATGGAGGGGTAGGTCAGTAGCTGTGTATACCTGTATCACGTTGGGGGTGAAAAAAACAAAGTTTTTTGATTATTGATCAAAATTAGCTTTTTTGACTTTAGTTACCCTTTAAAGTATGGCTTCCACAGTAATGAATCAGTAGGTGTGTGTACCTGGGTATGGTTGAGGGGGTATGTCTTTTTTGTGTTTATAACCATAAAACTATCTTTTATTGAGGATAAATCTAAATTATTTTTTTTGACTTTAGTTACCCTTTAAATATGGCTTCCATGGGAATGGAAAGGTTGGTCAGTAGGTGGGTGTACCTGGGTCTGTGAAATATCCACATTTGAGGATTGTTACCATTATAGTCTATGGGAAAACATTTCCGGAAATTCGCCGATAACGCCGTAACGCTTCCGCGGATTCCTTAGCTAGAAGATAGCACACTTCTCCTATATGCCCCGCACGTCTGTACCGAATTTCATGTCTCTAGCTCAAAAACTGTGGGAGGAAATACGGTCCAAAAAAGCGGAAGAATAAAACGGAAGAAGAAGAAATAGAAAGAACAGGAATTTGGCTTTTTCAAGCCAAATTAATTACTGATTATGATAGGTAATGTACTTTTGCAACTCATTTTAAGCCATGCAAAATATTCCATTTATTTAAACAGGCCTTAAATAACATCCAGATGCTATTTTTATTTTATTTTTGGGGGCAAGGTAGGTGGGTTAAGCTGAGGAGATGCCCCAATATGTTTATAGAGGAACTGTTGTAGTTTCACCCATGTCTCTCACAAATGAATGGATAGAATCTAGTCCCAACATCCAGTATTTATGGACGAGGCATAGCTATAGTTAATGATCAAAAACTTTCCTCGAACAGTATTTGCCGTTCATCTGAAGATGGTCTTACCCTACCTAACAGTTGATCCAGAGGAAGGCAAAAAAAAGGGGGGAGGGTTCTTCCTGACTCCAAATGGCAGTTGGAAAGGATCATCAATCCTATAGGCCATATTTAATAACCTGGGGTATCCGAAACTTCCGATACCATGGGTTATCATATAGGTGTGATTGTTTGTTCGTACAATACCATGTAGTACTGTAGTAGACTACCGCAATGGTATTGAATTAGCTATCATACGATTCTGATAGCGGTTGTTTATGTATGATTGCGATAATTTTACAATTGCAGTCGGTAAGTTTGTAATTGTTAAATGTGCGGTATCGCTATTTAGCTAAAATACTCTTCTTCTTATTGTAAATAACCTAGTGGTGAGCATTGCACCCGAGAGTTTATTGTATGACCCATTATGGGCTTTCTTTGCCCATAGGCTCCTGAAATGTAAATATGCCTCTAAATTTAGATGCTAGTTTGGAATGATCAAATCCATCAAACTTATTTATCTTTAAGCATTACATCTCATTTAAATGAGGCAATAACATAGACATATTCCTTTCCAATTCTTCTGCTGGAAGAAATGATTTGTAAACTGGGAGTAAATATACCGGTATCTGTCTTTCCCAGCCCTGACAATTGCTATTCTTTTTAATTTGTGTTCTAATCCAATATCATGCAAAGTTACCGTATGGAATGGAATGCATTCTCATGGAAATTGATGTAACCAATACTATTTCAGATAAACCGATTACTGCTGTAATGTTACATTTCCTGAACCGCATGGATTTCAGAGTTGTCCTGCCAATTAGCACTGTTATTTCAGTCTTCAACATTAGTGGGATTTAGAGGGAAGCAAAACATTTCCATTTAGTTCTTTTTATTATAAAACCATAAAAGGCTCTTAGCCACCACAATTACTGGCCATGGGAACATGATTTCATGCTGATCATTTAATGATTGTCATTTCTGTGGCCAAACAATATGAAATACACATTATTACTGATATAGAAAGAGGATATATATTATTATTATTATTGATTTATATAGCGCCAACATCTTCCGTGGTGCTTTACAATTACATAGTCATACATTACATACAGGGTAATACAGGTTTTACAAAGTCATACTTATTACATACACAGGTAATACATAATATAAGTAAACATACATACAAAAATACAATAGGAAAGAGGACCCTGCCCAAAGAGCTTATAGACTAGAGGATATGGGGGTGAGACATAAGGTTATGGGAATCAGTAGGCTGTAAATAGATTGGCAGTGGAGTGTGAAAGGCGGGTTGGATCATATTGGGTAGTAATGTTTAGGCCAGGTTATATGCTTGCCTAAAGAGGTGGGTTTTAAGGTTACGTTTGAAGATGTTAAGGAATGGTGAGTGACGGACAGACGGAGGAAGGTAGTTCCAGAGCATAGGGGCAGCACAAGTAAAGTCCTGAATGCGGGCATGGGAAGAGGTGACCAGGGTGGATGAGAGGAGGGTATCGTTTGCAGAGCGAAGGTTGCGCCTGGGACGATATCGCTGGATCAGCTCTGAGATATATGGAGGGGCTGCTTTGGATAGTGCTTTATAGGATAAGGTAAGCAGTTTGAGCTGGATCCTTTGTGTGATGGGCAACCAGTAGAGGGACTGACAGAGAGGAGAGGCATTAGAGAAGCGAGAAGAGAAATGAATGAGCCGGGCAGAAGAGTTGAAAATGGATTGAAGTGGTGCCAGGCGGTTGCTTGGTAAACCACACAGGAGTGTGTTGCAGTAGTCTAGCCGGGATATGATTAGGGCATGGACTAGGGTTTTTGTAGCTTTATTCTAGAGGAAGGGTTGAGTGCAGGTGATATTTTTGAGTTGGAGCCGACAGGAGTTGGCAAGCGAATTGACATGAGGTTTGAAGGAAAGATCGGAATCTAGCGTTATTCCCAGGCAGCAGACATGAGGAGATGGGGATATAGGTGTATTGTTAATATTAATAGTAAGACTAGGGAGGGGAACAGATCGTGAGGGTGGGAAAAGGACAAGTTCAGTCTTGTCCATGTTTAGTTTGAGGAAGCGGGAGGACATGAAGGCAGAGATGGCACTAAGGCAGAGGTGTGTGTGTGTGTATATATATATATATATATATATATATATAAAATCAATGCACATTCCTAGGCCCCATACAATATCATATTATCTGCACACTGGCATACTTTATAAAACAAAGAGGTTTTAGTATACATTACTGTGATCACATGAATGAAAAGCCTTCCAACCACGTCAAGGTAACCCCAGTCTGGAAGGTCCTAACTTCTAACCTTTTTTACTTCAATTATGATTAGCAAACTTTTGCATTTCTCATACTTGCACACTGGATCAATATAACAGGCTTTCTCACTATGCCAGTGTGCAGATAATATGATATTGTATGCATTGCTTCAATGTTGATACATGTATACTTTTAGCTCTGTCTGCGCTGGTCCGCTAGTTGGAGAGGCTATAAATACCTCCCAGTTAGGACGTCATATCCTGAGGACGGCTTGTTAGCTGAAACACATAGATAGCGTGTTTAACTGTTACCAATAAAAGTTATCTTTTACTTACAAGTCCTGAGAGTGCCTTCATATAATTGGATGTATTGGACAGTCTGTTCGGCAGCCAGGCATTTGCAGCATTGGAACAGTGTGCTGACCGATTTACTGGTTTTATATATATATTATATATATAAAATGAGCTTACCAATGGGTCTACAAAACAGGGTGCCAACTCCTAAGCAGTTTCCCAAACATGGGCTTTAAATGGTGGAGAGTTTGGGGGGGGGGGAGATTTCTTGACACCATGTTTTATCACAGACTTTAGAAATTTTTTTTTTTAATTCCTACTAATGTATCCTATAAGTCATCCCATCCACCAGGGTACCTTTAGTTTCTTTAAATTCTACATAGTCCCCGAGATATAAGCCTTTGAATATGCTGTGATTTGTATGAGCTGCTACACCTCATCTGTCACTCAAAGGCACACACCCACACAATTCAAAGCTCCCCTGCAGTACGGTCACACACTCTCTCACCCACACTATATGTACCATGTGCAACATATAGTCAAATGCTGTAGTGCTAAACACAATCAATAAACCATTAACCCAGCAATATGAGCATAACACACTATAAAACAGCCCCCCCCCCAAAAAAAATCTTATATACATACAAAACCAGTGACTCAAATGGAACACTAATACAGTATATATAATACAGTAATACAGACTATATACCAAACAAGACACACAGTGCAATCTATGAAACATACAGTGGTGTGAAAAACTATTTGCCCCCTTCCTGATTTCTTATTCTTTTGCATGTTTGTCACACTTAAATGTTTCTGCTCATCAAAAACCATTAAATATTAGTCTAAGATAACATAATTGAACACAAAATGCAGTTTTAAATGATGGTTTTTATTATTTAGTGAGAAAAAAACCTCCAAATCTACATGGCCCTGTGTGAAAAAGTGATTGCCCCCCTTATAAAATAAGTTAAAAAAATAACTTAATTGAGATCTGTCTGGTAAAGGTTATAAAGCCATTTCTAAAGCTTTGGGACCCCAGCGAACCACAGTGAGAGCCATTATCCACAAATGGCAAAAACATGGAACAGTGATGAACCTTCCCAGGAGTGGCCGGCCGACCAAAATTACCCCAAGAGCACAGAGAAAACTCATTCGTGAGGCCACAAAAGACCCCAGGACAACATCTAAAGAACTGCAGGCCTCAATTGCCTCAATTAAGGTCAGTGTTCACGACTCCACCATAAGAAAGAGACTGGGCAAAAACGGCCTGCATGGCAGATATCCAAGGCACAAACCACTTTTAAGCAAAAAGAACATTAAGGCTCGTCTCAATTTTGCTAAAAAACATCTCAATGATTGCCAAGACTTTTAGGGAAATACCTTGTGGACCGACGAGACAAAAGTTGAACTTTTTGGAAGGTGCGTGTCCCGTTACATCTGGCGTAGAAGTAACACAGCATTTCAGCAAAAGAACATCACACCAACAGTAAAATATGGTGGTGGTAGTGTGATGGTCTGGGGTTGTTTTGCTGCTTCAGGACCTGGAAGGCTTGCTGTGATAGATGGAACCATGAATTCTACTGTCTACCAAAAAATCCCGAAGGAGAATGTCCGCCCATCTGTTCGTCAACTCAAGCTAAAGCGATCTTGGGTGCTGCAGCAGGACAATGACCCAAAACACACCAGCAAATCCACCTCTGAATGGCTGAAGAAAAACAAAATGAAGACTTTGGAGTGGCCTAGTCAAAGTCCTGACCTGAATACTATTGAGATGTTGTGGCATGACCTTAAAAAGGCGGTTCATGCTAGAAAACCCTCAAATAAAGCTGAATTACAACAATTCTGCAAAGATGAGTGGGCCAAAATTCCTTCAGAGCGCTGTAAAAGACTTGTTGCAAGTTATCGCAAACGCTTGATTGCAGTTATTGCTGCTAAGGGTGGCCCAACCAGTTATTAGGTTCAGGGGGCAGTTTCTTTTTCACACAGGGCCATGTAGATTTGGAGGTTTTTTTCTCACTAAATAATAAAAACCATCATTTAAAACTGCATTTTGTGTTCAATTATGTTATCTGTGACTAATAGTTAACGGTTTTTGATGAGCAGAAACATTTAAGTGAGACAAAAATGCAAAAGAATAAGAAATCAGGAAGGGGGCAAATAGTTTTTCACACCACTGTATAGACTAAAGCAACTGAAATGTAACAGGACAACAAGCAGTGTCACTGTGTTTGTGAAGGTCTCACTACAAGCTGCTGTTACACTGACTCTCTCTTCAGTGATTATGATCTCAGCTAAGCAGGGGGAGAGATATGAACTTTAGGTAAAAAGTAAATAACAATTAGCAAAGTTAGAGAACAGGCAGAGTTCAGTAACTTACTTGTAAAGAATCTCAGCACCACTTGTCCTCCTCTCTCCCCCTCTGCCCCTCCCTTCAGCATATTGCTACTTTATTCCACACTTTGATTGCTTACAGTCTAGCTCTGGAAGGGAGGGGTCAACAGGATGTCAGCACTTCATTTAAAGTCCTTTCAACTGACAATGCTCGGACTCTGTATACAGCCCGTCACTGCTTTAGGGGGAGTAGACAGAGAGGGGAGGGGGACAACACAGCTTGGTACAAACTTCTGCCAGTGTGAAGAAACGAAGCCACACAGAAACATGAAAGTAAGGCAGCTTATACTAAGTGATCTATACATTGTATACAGACAAAGTTTTTTTTTCACTATAGTTGCCCTTTAAGCTGGCCCTGTGTTTGGAAAGCACCTTTGTCTATCCATATTATGCTTACTGTGTTCTTATTTATCTCTACATACAGTATTTCACAGTTATTTAATATAAGCATATCCGGAGTAAGGCATCACTGCTAACATCGGTTTGCATAGAGTAGACCATATTTCCTATAGGTCCATTTGTGATAAATCCATCCCTATTTGTACTATCGAAAGGTGAACGGAAGATGTTTTCTCCAGTCTTACAGTAAATGATGTAAACTCGCTCTGATTTTATATTCATATTGACAAACTTATAAACAGCCATTCCTGCCCTAAAAGAGAGACATGCACACTTTAACTTGAAGGGCATTTCCACCCACCTAACTAAAATTTGTCCAAATTCCAGGAAACTGAAGAGTAGGAGCTGTCTTCCTGTATGAAAGGTTTCTGCCTCATCTTTGTCCTCTGAGAGGACAGTGGCATGTGGAGGGGGTCCTTCCCAAATCCCTCCCACCCTCCAGATCCCTTTATGGCTGCCCTTCCACCTTCCTTAAAAAACAATATCTTGTAGGCCACCCCCAACCACCAAATTAAATTTCTAAAAAAAAGAATTTCTAAAAAAAAGAATCTGAGACATACCTACAGACCCCGTCTGTGATTGGCTGCCTCTCAGCGGTTCGACGGTTGGGGGTGGGCAGAGGAGAGCTCATAGAACTTTTACAGAGGAGGCACGCAGGACAGGGGACCTGTGCCAGATTACAAGGGCAGCCGTTGGTGACTGGCTTCAGTAATCCAGAAGACAGCCAACATCTGTATGAGACTTGAGACAGCAGCTTCCTTGCAGCAATGAATGCTAAGGAATATGGCTTCAGGGAACATATAGAGGTAAGTTACTTTAATGATCTTGGGGTTTGGGGGGTAAAGAATGTCATTGTAGATTTGTATAGAGATGGACCGAACTCGAGTAATACCCGAACTTTAATAGTTCAGA
The DNA here is from genome assembly GCA_019447015.1 of Hymenochirus boettgeri. Classification (NCBI taxonomy): domain Eukaryota; kingdom Metazoa; phylum Chordata; class Amphibia; order Anura; family Pipidae; genus Hymenochirus; species Hymenochirus boettgeri. The sequence goes on along the minus strand of CM033470.1, from coordinate 52,970,176 downwards.
TGAGTTCGGACTTTTAGAACTTCCCAAACTACGAACTAGTTTGAGTTTTTTGAACTCGCGAAGTATCGAATTCTCAAATCGATAACCCTTGAATGTAGCCTTTAATTTAGGGAACCCTTGAATGTATCGTTCTATTTCAGTAACCCTTGAATGTAGCCTTTGATTTCGGTAACCCTCAAATGTATTGTTCGGTAACTCTTGAATGTATCCTTCAGCAATCCTCGAATTCGGCTGTAACCCTTGAATGTACCAAAAACTGAGGAAACCCGACAATTACCCAATCGTGGGGAAAGTTAAGGCTCGTACAGACGTCCGATGTGTGCACCGAGCCACACACACACACACCTCGACGCCAAAACATTTGCGCAGCAAATGGACATTTCAGATGAGAGTAGCCCGTGTGTATTCGAACGACCCCCCAGCCGAACGAATACATACGTCGTTTGTCTCGCGAATATATCGGCGACGGGGGTCGTGGCTCGGTGCCAAATTGCCTGTGTGTATTTTTACTCTTTAAACAAGTTTTGGTGATATGGACATGTTCCCCAGAGCATTTCCCAGGTCCCAGAGCCATTTACAGTAAGTTATCATGGTTACATGGAACTTTTCAAACTATTTTCTCCCATTGACTTTCTATTCGAAAAAGATCCTATTCGATCAATAAAGGGAATAGACCAGAGAAACCAACACGTATCCAATCAGGGTTTGTTAATTACAGGACACAAAAGGTTTATTGTTCTAGATTTAAAGAATATCAAGAAATCTGAACTTATATAAAATGGTTTTACACCCTAGGACACAAATCTGCCGTTATGTTATAGGAAAAAACTCCATGGTGAACTTTCAAACATTGTAGTGAAATTACACTTTCCAGAAAGTAAAATAACTTATTTCCAGTCTACGAAAATACATTAAAGTTTAGTGCAAATACTGTAAAGAAATTTTTTTTTTGCTCGATTCACTAACGTTAATCAGCCCACCCAGTGATATGTTTGTACATATATAAATAAATGGATCCAAAGTACTGACTTCCTGTATGCAGGACCCAATCCAATCGTGCTTTTAAAGCACACTAGTGTGGCCCAGTAGATGTGGCCACGCTAGTGCGCTACTGAGGGCTGTGCTTGTGATCCGTTTTTTTCGCAATCGAATGGGCTCCAATTGCTAAACATTGGGCGATCAAAACCGCACGTACGACAGCTGGCCCTAGTGCACTGGAAACGCGAGCGTAGTGCCGTGTGGCTTTATGGTCTTGCACTTTTTTCAAAAATGAAGGGAATATGTGCAATATAAGTCTAATTTAATTATTAATTTACAAAATAACATTTTCTATTACATTTCTACTTAAACAACAGTTGGAGATGTGCTTTTGTTATTTTGTTGTTGTTATTAGCTATCTCTAGCAACCCTACACCCAATACAGACTAGTACACGGCTAGTATATTTCACATTTACTACAATACAGTTTATTACCAATAACTGGACAGTTACTACACTGCTACACGCTGTAGTTATAGGATAAGATTTTCCCTAGGGAAGCGTAGGAAATTCTTCAAGATCATGCCAACATTTTGCCACACCCAGTTGAGGTTTACTAGTCACTATCATTTTTGCTATCATCACAGCAAGTTAAGCTGGGTAAACACATATTCTGTCTGTCATCTTTAAAAGATCAGGCTCCACACAGTGACAAGCGTCCTCCGTATATAAGGCTGGGTACACATGGGCAGCCCCTGTTCGTCCAGAACGGACCTGTTGGTAAATCATAGGCAATCGTGCAGATCCCTTTAGGACAGCAAAATGTCGCGCAAAATGTTGGCTGCAGCAACTATTTCTGCGGTTGACAGTAATTTGTCCTGGCTGAGCGCTCGCTAGTAGAAAACGCTCGGTCGGGACAAAAAGTCCCTTCGTGTGTACCCACCTTAAGGTACAGGAAGATCACTCTTACTGCCATACACCTAACAACGGTACCCGTAAATTATGTCACTATTGAACAGAACAGGCTGCTTAGCTAATGTATGTATGTATAATTTTATTTCTATAGCGCCACTTGGGTACACAGCGCTGTACATTATAAAACACAGAGTATACCAGTGGGGATAAGTGCAAGCAATTATAAAGATAAATGAAATTTACAAAAATAAAGTTTCAAAGGTTCTGAATATACACACACACACACACACACACATATGTATTATATATATATGTATAAAATATGCAATCTGCTAATGATAGACTGGTTGATCATCTAATGATTGGCCTTAATATTCTCATATTCCTAGAATCTAGAACATGTACACAGCCTAATGATGGCCATACACTCAACAATCCGGATTAAATTATCCTGGTTTCGTATAATCAGTATTGGCCAATTAAATATTTTTCAATATATATCAAGGAAGATTGTACGAATGTTGTAAGATTGTCATACAATGGTCCATAAATGATCTGACAATCATACATTATAGGAATTCCCCCAATAGCCTTTGATTGGTAGCATTACGTTTATGACCTACATTAGAGCGCCTTCAGATCAGCTGCAGTAAATCAAGGAAGTTGTAATCAGGCTGGATAATGCCTCTGGTGTATTTAATCAAAAGAGTGGCGGGTGAGCTACAATCCAAGAAATAATGAATCAATCCTCATTCTCACAACTGTGGGCATAATCACGAGAATTTATATTATCCTTAAGCTAGTGCATGTTTCCAGAACTGCTGGCATTACATCACACAATACAGCCAAATACACATTAATATATGCCTTGACTGATTTAGGATCCATTCATACTCTATATTCCCTAGCAAACAGTACTTACACTGATCCCGTGGCCACCCCTGGGAATAATATCATATTCTAATAACCATGAAATTCTGTCTTTTTCCCATGCTTTTAACACACTTTTTCTTTGTTTCCATCTAAATGAATGCTTGTCATGAAGCTAAAAATCTTGACGGAGGCATATATTGCTAAATGAGGACTTAGCATGTGCATTGCTTCTGGTAAAAGCTTGGATGACTCCTGGGAATAGACACTCATCCTTAATCATTACTTTGAAAGTGTATCTGCTCTTACAGAGCCTCAAAATGCTGTGGATCCTCATGGAGAAGACACTGCACTACATTCGGCGTTTTTCTGTGTATTACAATCTAGATTGAAACAGGCATTAATTATCTTCTGAGAAAATAAGTCTTATGGAAATTAACCAGACCTACAGAAACATCATTGGTGTATTGCGAATTTCAGTGTAGCTCCGGATAAACATCATCTGGCGACATCATTTCTAGAAGCCCATTGAAGGTAGGAGTCGTCTTATCACAAACACCTAGATTCATGTATTGTAGGTTGATTGAGCTGTTAATGTACTGGTAGACGTTATTCAGTGTTGCTTAACTGAGCAGTACATATTTACTGCATGTGTATTAGTTCATTCTTGTGTATAAAATAAGCCTTTTAATTGCCACAAAACATGTCTTAAAACAAATCTCCAAAAATGACACAACAGCTGTTAATTACAAATCCCTAATTATAATATTAATTATAACAATGCAAAGAACAATGGATGCAAGCTCTTGTATTGGAGCAAATGATTAGTTTTCTTGATTCTTCATGAATGTTTAACATAAAATGCTGTAGTTGGCTTCCATGTATTATTTTTATCTAGACCTGGAGGCAATTCATATCTGATACAATGGTGCAGTTTTATATTGATTTGCCAAATCAAGACGAAAATGCAAAGATTGTTCTGATTAATCTATTAATCAAGAAAAAAACCTTTAGAAATATATTGATGGAAATGTTGTCATTATGTGTTTAAAAGGTTTATATATTTAGACTATGGGTTATATCAATAAACAAAGATATATACTGTTGAGCTAATTACTGTCAACAAACGCATTGCCATTTATAACCTTTACCTGTAAGAATGTTGAAAGGATAGAATGTGTATTGTACAGAGGTTGGTAGAAAATACAAACTGCACTTATGATTTGGTCCATTTGTGCTGTCCTAACATAAACGGAAATGTATTTTCACACAGAAATCATCATCATACTGTTCTAAAACCAGTAAATAAAAAATTTACTTAATTCCTATACAATTTACAGAAAACGGATCTATTATATTTTTACATTAAAAGAACAATCAACCTTTTTAAGTAATGTTTTCAACATTTTCTAAACTGAGATCAGTGTATTAGATGAGCTGTCATGAGATTAGAACAGGGGTGTCAAACTCAATCACATAAGGGTCCAAAATCAAAAAGACAGGCTAAGTGGTGGGCCGATTTTTTTTTTATCCTGGTGCAGGAATGGCACTCTATCACGCTTGTGCCTAGTGCTGGGTTCCAGCAGAGAGAGAGTGTGAAGCACACTGTTTTAGACTGGGGCCTCTGCCTATGGCATGATCATGTGATAATGTGGAGCACCCACCTTACTCTTCTAGCAGGGTAATGGAATGGCGAACTCCAATGGAAGGCCCTTTGTCATACCTTCCTGCCCAGTGCCAGGCTAGATACGCAATCAGCTGTTACAGCGGTGACTACATCCAAGTCTTACTACACTGCTATCCATTTGTGCAGTCCCAAGCAGCATTGTAACTATAGCTTTGCCTGCTAGAAACAGCAATCAGTTGTTTTTAAACAGCTGGTCATGCCTATCTTAGTAAAGGTGCACCCGATCAGCTGTTTAAAAAGACAGATGATCAGCAGGCAGATTTATAGTTACGCCACGTGGGACTGCGGAAATTCATAGCAGTGTAGTAAGGCTTGGATGCTGTACAGTCACTGGGGGCCACAAACAAGGGGCCCACGGGCCTTGAGTTTGACACATGTGAATTAGAACATTCATTGTTAAATGAATGATGGAGTACATACCATATACTTCCGATAATTTAACGAAATGAGGGTTGTCCAGTCCTTTAGGATGCAATTTGGGGTGCTCCCATTTATTGGTGCAGACACAGCAAAATACACACAACGTTTCAGCACACAGGCCTTTTGGTGCAGACACAGCAAAATACACACAACGTTTCGGCACACAGGCCTTTGTCACAAAGGCCTGTGTGTTGAAACATTGTGTGTATTTTGCTGTGTCTGCACCAATAAATGGGAGCACCCCAAATTGCATCCTAAAGGACTGGACAACCCTCATTTCGTTAAAGTATCGGATATATATACTGGCAATAAGGTGGCCAGGGAAGAGTTGGATGCCCGGTGGGTACCCTAACATTTATTCTTACTACATACCATATACTGTATTGTTCTAGGAGTCTTTGTAGTCTTTGAGTATCTGTTTATTCATTTATTCATTGTTTATTCATTTGTAATCTGGCAGTTGTTTTATAGTATGTCAATGAGACCTGTTTATCCATTACTTTTAAATGGCTGATCTGAATAACGTGGGGATGTATTAATAATCTCAGCATTATAGAACAGAAAATGGCTGCAAAAACAAACGTTCTTCATAAATTCTATGCCAAATGAAAGGGCCGATCTGGTCTGTTTATTTCAGTGGATCCTTTACATTGAGAACAGGGCATTTGTAAATAGTACACAAGGTTCTAACTAAGGAGATGTAAAAGAAAATTCCACCTCATTTTACATTGTTTAGTACATTCTCCCCCTTTATCATTAAATTCATATTAAAGAGAGCAAATCAGCTACTTAATATACATTTAAAAATATTCCCTCAAAAGATCCAGTTAAAACGTAGTCACAATATTAACATAAAGTAAAGTGAAAATGTGTACCTTGCTGAATCTAGTGCAAAATTTAAGGGTAATTAAGTTAAAATCCTGACTTAATTTGCATGTCATGACTAATGCATATGGTCTAATTACTTTGCCAGAAATCATGTAATGTACATTTATAAATGTCCAGTTTAATTATTATCTTCCTTTACTATTTTTATAAACTTCCTATATGTGGTAACTTAACTGTGCATCGTTACTATATTCTGCGATAAGTATCAGTGCTGATTAGTACATATCTATGTACCATTTATCAGGAGGTCAATGGTGTATTCAGTCTCCACGTGCATTGTTTACATTCATACGAGATGAATATCTTGTTCAGTGAACTTTCTAGCCCCAGGCCCCAGCCTTGCCAGATTATTACTAACTGACCTGCCCATGCCTCTCTCTAAACATGATCTGTAGGTATGAGTGCTCTACCTTCCCAGAGATACTCAATCAATATGCAGTTTGAATATTGATGTGCAAGCATGGTCACTTAAAGCTTGTGAAAGGGAAAAAACAACGCTGTACATGTGTTAGTGTTCAAGTGGGTAATAGCCTTTGCTATAGGATATTGATTTGGGACATCTGAGTAGGAAGTAACTGCTGAGTGATCATTCTTATAGATGTCTGGGGCCAATGAGCACTATGAGTCACAATCAAAATGCTAATAAAGTACGTTAATGGCACCTGTGTCCAAAAAAAGGTACAGAACACATTTTTACAGGATTTATGAGAAGCATCTTAAGGTACATGCCAGCAAATGTTTTACTCTGATCAATTGCTGATCCAATCATTTGATTTGATTACCTAGGGATCAGAAGAAAAATCAACAGTCTAAAATGTATTTCCTGCTTGTGGAATTGATTTTATCAAAAAGAGATAACCAGCTGAATTAGTGTGTGAATGGTAACAATCATAATGGGGAAAATACTAGCCAGAATTTTTTTTTAGATTAGACCCTCAAGGGTTAAATTTCCTTGTCCATTGATTAGTTGTTTCCTGTACTTGCCTATGAAGTTAAGCAACTCTGCAGTGTGCCAATTGTTATGTGATATTTATATGATTAAGCTTTGCGTATGAAAGTTCATGAATAAATAATATTAATGCTAATTGATTAATTAATGAATATTTATGCCTATTAAAGCAGTACCGCTACATGTAACACGTATAGTTGGACAATTGTACCCCAAAACCAATCCCTTCCCTTCTAATGTACCCAGGGTACAATGCTAGTTACCTCCATTAAAAGGTGTACATACATTCTATACAGGAGAAGTCCAGCTTTATAATTTTAATACACTTAAAATATAGATTATAAGTAGAGATATGTAAAAATCCAATAAAACCTAATTGAATCCAAATTTTTACATTTTTCAACTTTTTGACTGGAATTTATACTTTCGACTTTCGGTGTGATTTTCGTTTTTTTGATAATTCGACTAAGATTTCTGAATTTTCGATATTTCAATTTCAATGTTTCAACTTTTGAAATTTCCAAACTGCCGATTCCGAAATGAACTTGGTTTGTTTCCAAACAAATACTCATTTACCATAATACATGTCCATAATAACACAGAAATGACTTAAGTATTTTGTTATTATGTACAACTGTTCGCTTGGACATAAAATAATACCTTTTATTGGCTAACTAAAATGATTGAAAATGCAAGCTTTCTTCCTCAGGCTTGATAAAATACTGAATCTTGTAAAGCACACTATTTTATACATGCTAGAACAATGACTTACTGACATTTTCAATCATTTTAGTTAGCCACTTGGGCTAATTAGGTATTATTTTATATCCAAGATGTCTCTACTTTCATCAATGGCTAACACGGTACAATTCTCTACTACGACTTTTATAAAGGAAAGGAACAGTGGATTATATTGTATAGGGTAGAAGTCACGCCCCTTTAAAACTATAAGGGCAGTCTGTGTGACTTTATACATTTTATGGAAGTCCAATGGAATTTTTATAAAATGTTAATTTATACATTGAAAAAAATAGGGGCCCTGTTGTCGAGGGCAGGACCTATTTCAGCTTTGACCCTGTGGGAAAAAACACAGTAATTTCAACCGAAATACAGCAATTTCTGAAAATATCTCCTGAACCATAGCTCAAAGAAACATCTAATTTAAAATGTATGGTCTTTGTCTTTAATTTTGTTCCCCAAACTTTTTTACCATTTAATTACAATTAATCTAATGATATTAGCGTTTACCTGAGAAGGCTTCCGTTTACCAATGCAGTCTTTGCCCTAGTTTTCTTTAACAATACATATAACTCCATGATTCCATAATTGCCTAATCTTCCCATAATGGCGACCTCTTACAACAAAAGATTCTCCTAACAAAATGAAATATTGAGAATTTTTCAAATGACAAGATATGTTTTTTATTTTAGGTCAAACAAAATGAAGAAAATGGGAAGTTCTTCCGATATTGATGAAACAGACCACAATGAGGAGACTTGTGCTTCAATAGAAACAGATGAATCCCATAGTGATGACACGAGTCGTTGTACACACGAACACAAAAGACATTTAAAGTTTCGTCATGCTAAGTATGGAATTTTCAACTCCCCAAAGCCTATTAGTCGCCGATTTGGTAAAACAGAAGCAGACCGGGATATGGCTCCTATGGACTCATTATATCAAATAGAACGCAAAGTCAAGTCTCCAACTGTTAAGTTTCAACGCACTTTAGATAAAGAAAAATATTGTAATCAATTAGTCAGGTATGTTTGTGCTCATATAATGTAATTATGTGTATGTAATTAATATGTGCTAAAATATGCAAATTATTATAATTATTGCACACAAACCAGGGTTCATTCTGTAAAATATGGAATTCCAACTCTGCTAAAATAGCCCTAACATCTAAAAATAATTTTAAGTTTAGGTGGTAGAGAACCAGAACATCTATCTCAAATAGTATCAGTTGCCTAAAAAAGGAATGTATTTGTGGGCACTGCCCCTCTTTGTCTTCCCGTTCCCTAGATCCTCTAATTCTGGTAACACCTCCCTGTGAGACAATTTGTATTTGACCATGTATTTGGATGGGGTTTACATCACTAGAAACAAAAAAATATCATGAAATATGAAGAATCAGTAGTTGGTTTTATTAGCTTTCAAAAATGAAAAATATAGCTTATACAGTATGTTTCTTATTACACAGGGAATCAACTAAGCTTAGTTTAGTGATTGATCTTCATTCCAAAGTTTGCTGAAGGCTAAAGAATTATATTATTGCTAGAGTTCAGTACAGAGGTGGGAACAGGAAATAATGTTCATTTTGTCATAACATCATATTATTCAGCTTTTGTTATAGTATGCAGTATCTGCATACAAAATCAGCCTGTAAGTGAGGCTAAGTCTTTTTTTTTTACTGTACTTGGGGTGGATAGATTCTTACCCCCATATCTAGAAATATAATAAGAATAATATGTATAAATTAAAGGAGAATTATTTCCTCTGACTTTCCTAAACCACTCCCTTCCCTATAAAAGTGCCCAGGGTGAGAACCTAAACTGCTCATAGCTTTGCCCTAGGTCTCCCATAATAAGCCTACAATGTTCCTGTTATAGTGCCTCCCCCAAAGTTCATTTGAATGGGAAAATGTGCTCTTTAAGAAGTGTGTCTTCCCATTGGTCAGTCCAAGAACATTCAAGGACTAGAATGGACGGAGCCAAACTGGCACAATGATAGGAACTTTGGAAGCTTGGCAAATCCTCCATCTGGTGCCTGGCATTGTCTATTAATTTGGTAGGAGGGTATTATTAAACAATGTTAGAGGGAGCTTTTACACGCATCATATAGTTGGCCCATGCAATCACTTGCTTTCTGCCTTGGCTGGCAATGATCTAAGAGTTTGCGTGACAAATCGTGCAGTCCCATTGGCCGTGATTTATAATATGTGGGAACTATAGTATACAGATACTAGATCAATGTAATAATCAATGCAATCAATGTAATTAAATTATTTTTATTATTATTGTTATGAATTTATATAGCGCCAACATCTTCCGTGGCGCTTTGCAATTACATAGTCATACATTACATACAAGGGTTATACATATTATACAAAGTCATCCATAGTACATACACAAGTAATACACAGAGTGTATTTAAAAAAAAGCGGACCCTGCCCAAAGAGCTTACAGAAATGGGGGTGAGACATAAGGTGACTGGAATTAGTAGGCTGTAAATAGATTGGCAGTGGAGTGTGAGAGGCGCTTAGGATTAGGTTGGGTCAGTGAGAGGGGTAATGTCTAGACCAGGTTATATGCTTGCCTTAAGAGGTGGGTTTTGAGGTTACATTTAATGGTATTAAAGGGCATGTCCACCCCTTTTAAAAACTTTTTAGGCAATGTAGTGGATACCCTCCCACCCCCAACCGCTATATTTATAACTTCAAAATCTCTCCTTCTTTACTTACACCTCCTCGATCCTCCATGTTTGCGTCCCAGCTTCCCTGCCCGCCGGAACTGCAAGCAGGGGGCCGGACCGGCAGCCGCGGCTGTGATTGCTGAGAGGCAGCCAATCACAGCCGCGGCGCCAGTAATGAAAACGGCGCTGTGGATGAGGTGGTGTAAGTAAAGAAGGAGAGTGTTTTGAAGTATAAATAGAGCGGTGGGGTGGGAGGGTATCCCTGCATTGTGGTTCAAGCTTTTAAAACTACACTACTGCCAGCCACAGAGGGGTCGGGAAGGAGGGAGGGAGAGGGGGGAAAGGGCTCTACTGAGCATGCCTCATACCTTGATGAGGCTAGCCAAGCTACAGGCACAGGAAGAGGCACTGACAGCTCCTACCCAGCAGTTTCCTGCACTTTGAAGAGGCAGAACAGGAGAACCACAAGGAACAGGGATGTATGGTAAGGATTTTTTTATTTTTTACAGTGGGGCCAGTAGTTGGTAAAATTTTAGTTTGGGGGGTGGACATGCCCTTTAAGGGATGGTGAGTGTTACAGTGAGAGACGGACAGACGGAGGAATGGAGTTCCAGAGCAGAGGGGCAGCACGAACAAAGTCCTGAATGTGGACATGGGAAGAAGTGACCAGGGTGGATGAGAGGAGGAGATAATTTGCAGAGAGGAGTTTGCGTCTGGGACGGTGTTTGTGGATTAGCTCTGAGATGTATCTAGATGCTATATTGGATAGTGCTTTATAGGATAGGGTTTTCAGCTTGAACTGGATCCTTTGTGTGATGGTCAGCCAGTAGAGAGACTGACAGAGAGGAAAGGCATTAGAGAAGAGAAGTGAATGAGCCGGGCAGCAGAGTTTAGTATGTGGGCTCAACCCCCAAAATGTTGTCACTTTGCACATGTTTTGCAATAAATGATTTAAAGGGCAATGTACTGTTTCACACACACCTTATTAATAAATCCAATAAAAGTACTCAATGTGAGAACCTAAAATGCTAGGTCCTCTCCACCTTATACCAGCTGCAAATTGTCATTAAAGTTTTCATCGCTGGTCCAAACTTGGTCGATGTCTGGAACCTGGCCAATAGGAACATTTACAGTGTGCGTCTTCCGATTGGCCAGGTCCTAGACACAAGACGGACGGGATCAACTGGGCTGGCAAGCAGAAACAATTCTGATTGCCTTCATTTTAAGGTAAGCCCAGGGGTTTTATAATGATATAATTAGAAGTAACATAACATGTTTGTATATTGTATATTTTTTTCATGTATTTATATATGTATATACTAGCATATTTTTACAGTTTTCTTTCTACAAATCTGTCAGGCAAGATACATCTCTGGAATCCACAACCAGCTGTAAGGAGAGAAATTTTAAATTATATGACCAGAAAAGGATTTTTGAGGCTGCAGCCTATGGGGACTGTGAGGAGCTTGACGACCTTCTTGTTTATTTACTCCGAACACATAAAAGTCTCACTAACAAAGAGTTCACAGGTACAAAATCTAGTAAACTTCAGTTTAAAACACATTTTATGCATTTTTTCATTACATTTGATCAAAGTTAATTCTTTGAAACAAAAACGTATAAATTAGTGAATTATGTAACCCTGTAGATTCAATGGTTAATTGTGTCAATATGTACATTGAAGTTTTATGGCTATTGGGTGAAATCGGGCTACGTACAATATCACAGCTGATGTTCACTTAAAGGGTATCTCCACCCTCTTTATGTTTTTTAATAAAATGTATTGCATCCTTTCCCACCCCCAACTGCTATGTTAGATTGTTAAAAAAAGAAGAAGAAATATACTTACAGACCCTCGCTCCTACGGAGCTCTGATCCAGCCCTCTGTTTACCGGAACTTACAAACAGGGGCCAGACCAGCAGCCGTGGCTGTGATTGGCTGAAAGTCAGCTGTGGCTGCTGGCGATAGAGAAGGCCATGGGAGTGAAGGTCTGTAAGTATAATTCAGATTCTATTTTTAGCAATCTAATATAGTGGTTGGTGGTGGAAAGGGATGGCCAACATTATATATAAATGTTTTACACTAGGTGAGGGGCAGCCAGGGAGGGATCAGGAGGGAGGGAGAGGGGAAGGCCACCCTGTGTATGCCACTGTCCTCTTAGAGAACAAGGAGGAGGCAGAAACCTTTCATACAGTAAGACACCTCCTACTCTTCAGTTTCCTGGACTTTGGGCAAGCACTGCAGGAGAACCAAAATGAGCATGGATGTAAGGTAAGGATTTTTTTTAATTAAACAGTGGGGCCAGAAGTGGGTTAAATTTTAGTTTGGGGGGTGGACATGCCCTTTAAAAACTACATTACCACAGAATTATTTAGATTTGATGGGTGTATAGGATTAAGCCGATCCTTTACATTTTTGGCTGACTATACATATATACATTGATGTTCCTATAAACTAGATTAGCATGTTCTTTACAGACACAGATTTCTAAATAGCAGTTGTTTTATTTCATAGAGACAGGCACTGGGAAAACCTGCCTGCTGAAAGCAATGCTCAATTTAAATAACGGGAGGAACAACACTATTCAGTTGTTTCTGGAAATTGCAGAAAAGACCGACAATCTAAAGGAATTTGTCAACTCGGCTTATACAGACACTTATTACAGAGGTAAGAAACCCCTGATTCCTTATTAATAACAAGTCTTATTAACATGTATCCTAATATGTTGTGTTAACTTAATAGTAATAAGCTTTTCTCATGGAGCAATAGAAGTTTTCTAGGGATTTTCTATAGGAATTCTCTGTAAGAATTTTCATAGGAATTTTTAATTTTTGAATGAAATCCTCAAATGAAAAGTTCAGAATTTTGAAAAACCTTTCGGATCCGTTGATTTTTCAGTTTTTAAGCTAGACGTTGAAGACATGCGGAAAAGTGTGCTATAACCTAGCTAAGGAATCCGCAGAAGCGTTACTGCATTACCGGCAAGTATCAGGACTTTCCCCCCCATAAACTATAATGGGTGCAATCTTCAAATATGGATATTTTGAGGTTTAGGGTCATGTGATCAAAACAATTAATTTCATGGTCGTAAATGCAAACACTGATACTTCCAACCCCTACACAGACACAGGTACAAACACCTACTGACCTACCCTTCAATTTCTGTGGCAACCATACTTATACCTGCTCCCGATGCCTCACCGCATTTATCTTAACTTACTGGTTGCGGTTGTCAGTGAGATCTGACATCAAAGCAAATCACAGGTGTCTGTTACCAGCCAATCCTTCTCTGCTGTTGTTTAATACACGAAAGTTGATACCAGAAACCAGACACCTGATAAATGACACCTGATACCTCATGCCTGACACCTGTTACCGGACATCCGATACCTGATACCTGACACCTGATGATGTTCTTAAACATTGTAAGAGTGAGCTGAGTTCAGGGTCTCTATTCACTAAAATGTTACAAATTACAGCAGAACAGGGAGATCAGTTCTAACACAGCAAGTAAAGGCTGAAAGGGAGATGCCAGGGAGAACACTGAGTGCCCTGGTTTAACATAGGCACCCTAGCACTTTGCCAAGGTGGCCTATGGCTAAAAATGGCCCTGAATGTGTAGATAAGTTCTTACTCCCAAGATTCTTTAGCTAGAAGATATAGTGGATTTATTACTGAGTTATCTAGGACATTTTTTGTCTCTGGCTCAAAAAATGTGGGAGGAGATTAAAAAAAAATAAGATAAAGATTGAAATTGAAAGAACAGCAATTTTTTATGGAAAATGAAAGAATAACTATTTATGTTATTTATGTGAGCTTCTGTTTATCTACATTACAGATTTTCCCTGTAATATAATTTCATAGGTTCCAAGTATGAACAGGAACATGCGATGTTTAACCATCAAGCTGTTATTGGATAACAATTTGCAGGGTCTCCTGAATGATGAAAGCTGCTGATGGGCAGTAAATTAGACTTCCATGATTAAGAGACTAACAAGGCAATGCAATCAGTTGGCAGCTCTAGGGGAAAAATGCAATACATCGCAACTGACCTGCTCTTCCTCCTGCAATGTAGTAACAACTTTGCGACTGCGATTGTATCTTGTGAATGCAATCTTTTGCATGGCTTTAAAGCCACAATTGAGAAGTGCAAAAAACGAGAGAAAAAATCATCGCTAAATTTATTGCATCACTTGCTCTGTGCTATTTCCAAAAAACTTTAGAAATGATGCCGACAATGCAAAATAAGTACAAACCCATGCTAACCTGATATTACATAGTTTAGCATGGATTTTGCACTTATTTTTCCCTTAAAGGACATGAAAGGACATTTATTGTGACGTCAGCCACGTCTTTGCCAATCACAGACGCGGCTGGCATCACGAGAAAGGGCCACAGATAAATTGCTTTCTCCAAACAATAAATTGCTTATTGATCATTTTACAGATTTTCTATTTGCTACTTATGATTTGTCAGGTGAATTTTTAAGCCAAACCTTCATTAAGCTCACTGGCCCCTATATTCATATCTTCATCAAGGAAAAGGAAAAGGGGGTGAAAGGAAAATCTCCAATTCCTGAATTGTTTTCCCCATTATTATTAAGGTCAGACGGCTCTGCATATTGCTATAGAAAGGAGGAACATGGACCTGGTGGAGCTCCTGGTGCAACATGGAGCTAATGTCCATGCAAGAGCAGATGGAGAATTCTTTAGGAAAATGAAAGGAAAAGCCGGTTTCTATTTCGGTAAGTAAGGTTTCCAATGAGCAGTCGTTTGTATTATCATTAGTTATTTGTGCTATCTCCTCCTTTAGAATGGTAAAAACATCTACATAATCATTACCATATATGAAATACATTCTAGGAAGTAATTAAACATCCAATAATATCTGCACATAGTTTAGATGGATTGATCTAGCCCTAGTCCTAGTATAATTAACATGTCTGTTATCAATAAACAGACATGTTTTATTCAACTTTAACTAATATCAAGCACTTTTCCTTAAATTATGAAATATAAATGAGGGTAAAAGTAACTTAAGTAGCTTTCTACAACTAATCAATAAACCTTCCGAGAATGAACATCACCCTCTCTGCTGTTTACTGCCTCTCATATGTTTCCTGTCACATGTCCATAATATCCTCTCGGTTAGAGCAGAAAGGCTTGTAATCTCTCGGTTAGAGCAGAAAGGCTTGTAATATATAATATATACTGTATACATATATACACAATGTATCCATTCCCTAGTCTTCTATATGAATATCACATGTCCATAATATCCTCTCTGTTAGAGCAGAAAGGCTTGTAATATATTATATACTGTATACATATATTACAATGTATCCATTCCCTATTCTTCTATATGATTACACATGTCCATAATATCCTCTCGGTTAGAGCAGAAGGCTTGTATATATTATATATACTGTATACATATATATACAATGTATCCATTCCCTATTCTTCTATATGATTATCACATGTCCATAATATCCTCTCGGTTAGAGCAGAAAGGCTTGTAATATATTATATATACTGTATACATATAGCCACAATGTATCCATTTCCTATATATATATATATATATCCACAATGTATCCATTTCCTATTCTTCCGGTCTTGGTTCACATTGGTGCCAATGACAAAGTTAGAGTTGGAGGTCCTTAAACATGATTTCCGAGAACTAGGGGCCAAATAAAGCAGACCTCCAGGGTAGTGTTTTCAGAAATATACCGCAGCCACGTGCTAAGCCAGGGAGACAGCGGAAGCTTAGAGGCATTAATGCGTGGCTAAGAGAGTGGTGTAAGGAAGAAGGGTTTGGGTTTATTGAGAACTGGGCAGACTTTGCTGTCGGCTACAGGCTCTTTAGTAGGGATGGGTTGCACCTCACTGATGGTGGTGCAGCTGTTTTAGGGGAGAATATGGCTAGAGGGTGGAGGAGATTTTAAAACTAGGTTGGGGGGGGGGTATTAGCAGTCTCACTCACTGGGATAGATAGTCCAGAGGAAAGCAGGGTGTGTAGATAGGCCAGTGGTGGGCGGAAAGGGGGGTGGGGCTAGCATAGGGGATAGGGAGGAATGTGTATTAAGTGTACGAATAAATTACAGGATCATAATCTAAATGTATGTTTGCAAATGCGAGAAGCCTGGCTGACAAAATGGGTGAATTGGAAATGATGGCATTGAATGAAAAGTATGATGTAATAGGTATAGCAGAAACGTGGTTGAACAGTTCTCACGACTGGGCTGTAAATATAGAAGGATATGCCTTGTTAGGGCAGGACGAAAAAAAAGGAAAGGGGGAGGAGTATGTGTTTATGTTAAAAAAGAATTGAAGCCAAATTTAAAAGAAGAGATAACTGGTGATATGGATGATAAAGTGGAGGCAATATGGGTGGAATTAGGCACAGGAAAGGGGGTAATGTCATTGTGGTGTCTGCTATAAGCCGCCAAATGCTAGCAGAGAGGAGGTGAGTCAACTTCATATGCAGTTGGCAAGGGCTGCAAGTTTGGGGAGTGTGCTCATTATGGGGGACTTCAATTACCCTGACATTGATTGGTGTGGTGGAACTGCCATCACAGAAAAAGGCGATGAGTTCCTGAATTTGCTGCAGGATAATTTTCTCTCACAGGTGGTTGAGGTTCCTACTAAAAAGGACTCGTTGGATCTGGTAATATCTAACATGGGGAGCGCATTATAGATATAAGGTAACTGGAGGCTTAGGTATAGTGACCATGAAATAGTGGTGTTCGGACTTTGCTGTCAAAAGGAAAAGTGCGCTGGGTTAACAAAGACATTTAATTTCAGGAAAGCAAATTTTCCCAGGTTAAAAGCAGCTCTTCAGAATGTCACTGGGATAATGTATTATCAGGTAAAGGTACTGAACAGAAGTGGACTGTGTTCAAGGGATTTTAAGCCAGTTCACATCTAAATTTACCCCTTGGGAAATAAATGTAATAAAAATAAATCCGCGCCCATGTGGCTGAATTCTGATGTAAAGAGGCAAATGGTAAGGAAGAAAAGGCATTAAAAACCTTTAAGGCAGAGGGAACGGAAAGGGCCTTTAGGGATTCTAAAAACTGTAACAGGAGTTAAGAAAGCAATCAAAATAGCTAAAATTAATAATGAGTTAGGATAGCTGAAGAAAGCATCACTAAGGGCATATTTATAAAGCACCGAAAATAGCGCCAAAAATTACCGCCGCACATCGCGGCCGTGAAAATACTATCGCCGATTTTATAAAGTGCCAGGGCCCTTACAAGGGCCGGGGAGGGGTCCCGGTTCGAGCTGCTGGACCCCTAAGCCCCAAAGGCACTTGTCAGTGCCGCAGGCCCTATAAGGGCCGGGGAGGGGGTCCTGTTTCGAGCTGCGGGACCCCTAAGCCCAAAGGGCTCTTGTTAGAGCCGCAAGGGCACTTTCAGTGCCGCAAGGGCCCTTATAAGGGCCGGGGAGGGGTCCGGTTCGAGCTTCGGGACCCTTAAAGCCCCAAAGCCTCTTGCCAAGAAGCAGGGCACTTGTATGCCGCAAGGCCCTTACAAGGCCGGAGGGGGGTGTCCCGGTTCGAGCTGCGGGACCCCCTACCCCAAAAGGCCCTTCTCAGGCCCCCGCTGGAGGGAGCTTCCACCCCGCCAGCGGCTCCCTCCCTTCCCCTCCCCGGGAGCGGCCGGGGGGCTTGGAGGGTTTGCCGGGGAGGGGGTGCGCGGCAGGTGGTCGCGACCACCTGCTGCGGCCCCTTCCCGCAGCCCCTCCTAGCCTCCCTGTTCCGCGATTGCCGCAGCGGGGAACGGGTTGGGAGGGGCTGTCGGAAGCGCGGCGGGTGGGCGGGGTGGGGAGCACATTTGTAATGGATAGAAAATTGGTTAATGAATAATGATCAGAGAGTAGTTTTAACGGGCTTCATCATTATGGACTAAAGTGCTAAGTGGGGTGCCACAGGGTTCTGTGTTGGGACCGCTTCTATTTAACTATTTATTAATGATTTGGAAGTGGGTATGTCAGCAAGGTTCTTGTGTTTTCTGACGACACAAAACTTTGTCGACCATTAAAAACTTCAGAGGATGTGCAATCGTTGCAAGGGGATCTAGATAGATTATCACATTGGGCTGCTAAGTGGCAGATGAAATTCAATGTTGATAAATGTAAGGTGATGCATTTTGGACTTAAAAATACTTGTGCTACTTATACTATAAATGGCTCTGTGTTAAGTGAATCCCTGTTGGAAGGGGATCTTGGAGTTTTGGTGGATACAAACTTAAAGTGGCAAGCAGTGCCAGACGGCAACAGCCAGAGCCAGCATGGTAATGTCTTGTTATAAAAGAGGATTGGATTCAAGGAGGAAAATGTTATTCTCCCTCTTTACAAAGCATTGGTAAGGCCTCATTTGGAATATGCAGTTCAATTTTGGAATCCTGCGTACAAAAAGGACATCTTTGAAATGGAAAGGGTTCAGAGAAGGGCAACTAAATTAATAAGGGGATTGGGGGAGCTTGAATATGAAGAGAGACTGGAAAAGTTACAATTATGTACGCTGGAGAAAAGGTGCTTGCGTGGGGATACGATTACTGTGTATAAATACATTAACGGGCCATACAATAAACTATCTGGGGCATTGTTCACCAATAGAACATGTCAAAGGACACGAGGACATCCCTTAAGACTTGAAGAAAAAAGGTTTAGGCTTCAAGCTCGGAAAGGGTTTTTCACTGTGAGAACGGTAAAGCTATGGAACTGTCTTCCAGTGAACGTTGTAATGGCAGTTTCAAAAAAAAGCTGGATGAGTTTCTGCAAACAAGAAATGTTGCAAGTTACTGGTATTGATACATAAAGTAGAGTTGATCCAGGGAAATTTCCGATTGCCACTTGGAGTCAGGAAGGAATTTTTTCGCCCTTCATAAATTTGGTGTTTTTTTTTTTTGCCTTCCTCTGGATCAACAGTTAGGCAGGAAATGAGGATATTGCTAGATGGGTTGGACTGGATGGACGTATGTCTTTATTCAACCTCAAATACTATACTACTATACTATACTACTATATGATTATCACATGTCCATAATATCCTCCCGGTTAGAGCAGAAAGGCTTGTAATATATTATATAAACTGTATACATATATATACACAATGTATCCATTTCCTATTCTTCTATAGGATTATCACATATCCATAATATCCTCTCGGTTAGAGCAGAAAGGCTTGTAATATATTATATATACTGTATACAGTTGGGGCTGGGGGAGCATGCCCTACCACATATCAAAAGTTAAATTTCGGGGTGGACATGCCCTTTAACATTCAGCATTTTGCTTGTGTAAAAAGAAATGCTACAGAAATACTGACTTCCTGTTTTCAGGACCTCTAACAGAGACCATTATGGTCTTGCCCTTGACCCAGGGCCTGGGTTGATTCAGTTGCTCAGTAGAGATCTGAATATCTTTGATCCATCCAGAAGCCAATCAGTATAAATTACTGTAAGGAATAGTCCAAGGTACTGTAATGTGCATTCTGGGAAGACATAGAACATTTAAAGAACCTGAAATGTCAGCTCACTAATGTCAACAACAGAGAATAGAAAGGGGTATACATTCAACTGATATGCAGAATAACTAGGTATGCATAATATAAACTAATAATTTTTAAATATTGTATTTTCTATTGAATTTTACCTTTACTGCTATTATTGTCCATGCCTGTTTAAAACAATTGATATGGGACCTACTTTGGTGACTATCACTTTACTAATAAAGTGCAGCAGTGGGGAAAAAAACCCTAATAAACCAAAGCGCGTGATCATGTGTGAGAGTGTATGTGCGACCAAAATATCCATAAGTCTTCTGGATCTGAGTCATCACAGCACACTGGTACTGCCTGAGAGCCAGGGTAAGTGATTACAATAGCCACCAAGGCAGTGATCCTCACACTATTGCCCTCATGATGTTTTAAAACTACTACTAGCATTTTTCATCTATAGAGAGAAACCAGGGAATGCTGGGAGTTATGGTTTTCAAACATCTGAAGGGCCATAGTTTTAAGGGTATCTGTACTAAGGAATAGTGCACTATTTATATCTATGGGGCTACTACATATAATGTTTATGCATAGCTATTGGGGCTGCTGTATATAGTGTATATTTATATCTATGGGGTAGCTGTATAAAGTGTATATGTATATCTATGGGGCTGGTGTATATGAATATCTATGGGGCTGCTGTATACTGTCTATATAAATATCTATGGGGCTGCTGTCTATAGTGTATATGAATATCTATGGGGCTGCTGTATATAGTGTATATGCATATCTATGGGTCTGCTGTATATTGTGTGTATGCATATCTATGGGGCTGCTGTATATGGTCTATATGCATATCTATGGGGCTGCTGTATACAGTGTATATGAATATCTATGGGGCTGCTGTATATAGTGTATATGATTATTAATGGGGCTGCTGTATATAGTGTATCTGAATATCTATGGGGCTTCTGTATATAGTGTATATGAATATCTATGGGGCTGCTGTATATGGTCTATACAAATATCTATGGGGCTGCTGTATATCCATTATCCCTTACATTGTATAAATATATTTATATCTTCATAGGAGATTTCATTGAGTTTTTAAGAGCTACCAATGAGGTGTGTGTGTGGGGGGGGGGTATAGGATATAACATATAGGAAAAATGTATATGTATGTGTGTACGATATCAGTTACCATTTAAATGACTATCAATAAATGTATATAAAGTATAGCACTGACTTATATTAGGTACAAAACAAAATATACAAAATATATCAACTTACTTACTGAGCTGAAATTCCTATGTCAATATGGTATAGCCAAAATGGCAGCTTAAACTACACCCCTGGGTCTGCTTCATGCGAATATTGAAAGGAAGTGTAATCCAAAAAAGTTTCTGTCTGCTACAAAGGACATATTGTAATGGACATATACAGAAAAATGAGTACTGTAGGATAAGGTGACACCTTTTTATTATGGACTAACAGTTCATTTTTACAGACAATCTTTCTAGAGATGCACTTCTCTCTTCCTCAGGTCAAGCAGTACTAAGAAACACAAGGTACATCACATCTTTAAAGTTGATAGGGTAACAACCTTTAAAGATGTGATGTACCTTGTGTTTCTTATTACTGCTTGACCTGAGGAAGAGAGAAGTGTAGCTCTCGAAAGCTTCTCTGTAAAAATGAACTGTTACAGGGAGATTCAATAAAAGTTCTTATTATTTAAAATGGTGCTAATTTTGCCCCAACCAATCAGATATTGCTCTAATTGGTGTGGGGGCTTGGGCCTATTAGTTAAATAGGATTCACATTGGTTGTACCTGTGGTTTGGACCTAACAAAAGGAAATTTCCTGTGAGCGAAATGAACTAGAGTGAAAGTGTCCATTGTTCTAAAGGCCCTTGATCTCAAGGACATAGAAAAAGAAGGACATTTAAACAAGAAGGAAGAATTAAACAATGTTTGTGTGTCACTGTGTTGGTGTGGTGTATTAGAAGGGAAAGTTTGGTCGGTATCATGCAATGTGCATCCTGCCACATGTATAGGAACCTGGAGCAGACGTTCCGGGGAACCTATATCTGTGTCAGGTGTGAGTGGATTGCCTGTTTGGAAGCTGAGGTGGAGAGTCTAAGGGGGCAGCTTGCAGCATTGCGGGGATTGGCAGAACTGGGGGGTCAGCATGCACTGGCTGGGGCCAGTATAGAGGTGGGTGGAAGTGGGACAGGGAAGGTTGAGGGGGGAGGTAGTTTTGTTAGGGTTACTAGGGGAACTGGGGGACAGAAGGGTAGGGTGGCTTCTTCCCAGATTGTCCATCCCAACAGATTTGCCGCCTTAGGTAATGAAGTGGAGGAGGACACCTCCGAATTAGCGTGTATGGAGGGGGCTAGTCCCTTGAGCACCCAGGGAACTGCCATCTCTGATACAAGGGAGGAGGAATGAAGAATCAGGAATGCAAGGCAGGTGGTAGTGGTAGGGGACTCCATTATAAGGGAGGTAGATAGGGTAATCTGCCGCCAAGACCCTACATGCCGAACTGTGTGTTGCCTGCCTGGTGCTAGGGTTCGGCATGTGGTGGATCGTGTAGACAGATTATTGGGTGGGGCCGGGTGTGACCCGGCGGTCTTGGTTCACATTGGTGCCAATGACAAAGTTAGAGGTGGAGGTGAGGTCCTTAAACATGATTTCCGAGAACTAGGGGCCAAGATAAAAGCAAGGACCTCCAGGGTAGTGTTTTCAGAAATACTACCGCAGCCACGTGCTAAGCCAGGGAGACAGCGGGAGCTTAGGAGCATTAATGCGTGGCTAAGAGAGTGGTGTAAGGAAGAAGGGTTTGGGTTTATTGAGAACTGGGCAGACTTTGCTGTCGGCTACAGGCTCTTTAGTAGGGATGGGTTGCACCTCACTGATGGTGGTGCAGCTGTTTTAGGGGAGAAGATGGCTAGAGGGTTGGAGGAGATTTTAAACTAGGTTTGGGGGGGGAGGGTATTAGCAGTCTCACTGGGATAGATAGTCCAGGAGGAAAGCAGGGTGTAGATAGGCCAGTGGTGGGCGGAAAGGGGGGTGGGGCTAGCATAGGGGATAGGGAGGAATGTGTATTAAAGTGTACGAATAAATTACAGGATCATAATCTAAAATGTATGTTTGCAAATGCGAGAAGCCTGGCTGACAAAATGGGTGAATTGGAAATGATGGCATTGAATGAAAAGTATGATGTAATAGGTATAGCAGAAACGTGGTTGAACAGTTCTCACGACTGGGCTGTAAATATAGAAGGATATGCCTTGTTTAGGCAGGACAGAAAAAAAAGGAAAGGGGGAGGAGTATGTGTTTATGTTAGAAAAGAATTGAAGCCAAATTTAAAAGAAGAGATAACTGGTGATATGGATGATAAAGTGGAGGCAATATGGGTGGAATTAGCCAACAGGAAAGGGGGTAATGTCATTGTTGGTGTCTGCTATTAGCCGCCAAATGCTAGCAGAGAGGAGGTGAGTAACTTCATATGCAGTGGCAAGGGCAAGTTTGGGGTGGTGCTCATTATGGGGGACTTCAATTACCCTGACATTGATTGGTGTGGGTGGAACTGCCATCACAGAAAAGGCGATGAGTTCCTGAATTTGCTGCAGGATAATTTTCTCTCACAGTGGTTTGAGGTTCCTACTGAAAAGGAGCTCTGTTGGATCTGGTAATATCTAACTTGTGGAGCGCATTATAGATATAAAGGTAACTGGGGCTTAGGGTATGTGACCATGAAATAGTGGGTTCGGACTTGCTGTCAAAAGAAAAGTGCGCGGGTTAACAAAGACATTTAATTTCAGGAAGACAATTTTCCCAGGTAAAAGCAGCTCTTCAGAATGTCAACTGGGATAATGTATTATCAGGTAGTAAAGGTACTGAACAGAAGTGGACTGTGTTCAAGGGGATTTTAAGCCAGTTCACATCTAAATTTATACCCTGGAAATAATGTAATAAAATAAATCCGCGCCCATGTGGCTGAATTCTGATGTAAAGAGGCAAATGGTAAGGAAGAAAAGGCATTTAAAACCTTTAAGGAAGACAGGGAACGGAAAAGGCCTTTAGGGATTCTAAAAACTGTAACAAGGAGTGTAAGAAAGCAATCAAAAAGCTAAAATTAATAATGAAGTTAGGATAGCTGAAGAAACATCACTAAGGGGCATATTATAAAGCACCGAAAATAGCGCAAAAATACACCCCACATCGGCCGTGAAAATAGCGCTATCGCCGTATATAAAGTGCCGACAAGGGCCCTTACAAGGCCGGGAGGGGTCCGGTTCGAGCTGCATGACCCTAAGCCCAACGCAATTGTCAGTGCGCAAGGGCCCTTATAAGGGCCGGGGAGGGGGTCCTGTTTCGAGCGCGGGACCCCTAAGCCCAAAGGGCTCTGGTGTTAGAGCCGCCTAAGGGCACTTGTCAGTGCCGCAGGGCCCTTATAAGGCCGGGGAGGGGGTCATCCCGGTTCGAGCTTCGGGAACCCTTAAGCCCCAAAGCTTCTTGCCAGAGAGCAAAGGGCATTGTAAGTGCCGCAAAGGCCCTTACAAGGGCCGGGGAGGGGGGTCCGGTTGAGCTGCGGGACCCCTAAGCCCCAAAAGGCCCTTCTCAGGCCCCGCTGGAGGGAGCTTCCACCACCGCCCAGCGGCTCCCTCCTTCCCTCCCCGGGAGCGGCCGGGGGGCTTGGAGGGTGCAGGGGAGGGGGTTGCCGGCAGGTGGTGCGACACCGCGCGGCCCTTCCGGCAGCCCCTCCTAGCCTCCCGTTCCGCGATTGCCGCGAGCGGGAAGGGTTGGGAGGGGGCGCTGGGAAGCGGCGGGGGTGGCGGGGTGGGGAGTCACATTTGTACATGGATAGAAAATTGGTTATGATAGGATGCAGAGAGTAGTTGTTAACGGGGCTTCATCATTATGGACTAAAGTGCTAAGTGGGGTGCCACAGGGTTCTGTGTTTGGGACCGCTTCTATTTAATCTATTTATTATGATTTGGAAGTGGGTATTGTCAGCAAGGTTTCTGTGTTTGCTGACGCACAAAAACTTTGTCGACCATTAAAAACTTCAGAGGATGTGCAATGTTGCAAGGGGATCTAGATAGATTATACAATTGGGCTGCAAGTGGCAGATGAAATTCAATGGTGATAAATGTAAGTGATGCATTTGGACTAAAAATATTGTGCATATATACTATAAATGGCTCTGTGTAAGTGAATCCCTGTTGGAAGGGGATCTTGGAGTTTGGTGGATACAAACTTAAGGTAGACAGCAGTGCCAGACGCGCAACGCCAGAGCCAGCATGGTAATGTCTGTATAAAGAGAGGTATGGATTCAAGGGAGGAAAATGTTATTCTCCCTCTTACAAAGCATTGGTAGGCCTCATTTGGAATATGCAGTTCAATTGGAATCCTGCGTACAAAAGGACATCTTTGAAATGGAAAGGGTTCAGAGAAGGGCACAACTAAATTAATAAGGGATTGGGGGGAGCTTGAATATGAAGAGAGACTGGAAAAGTTACAATTATGTACGCTGGAGGAAGGTGCTTGCGTGGGGATACGATTACTGTGTATAAATAACATTAACGGGCCATACAAAAACTATCTGGGGCATTGTCACCATAGAACATGTCAAAGGACACGAGGACATCCCTTAAGACTTGAAGAAAAAGGTTTAGGCTTCAAGCTCGGAAAGGGTTTTTCACTGTGAGAACGGTGTAAAGCTATGGAACTGTCTTCCAGTGAACGTTGTAATGGCAGTTTCAAAAAAAGCTGGATGAGTGTTCTGCAAACAAGAAATGTTGCAAGTTACTGGTATTGATACATAAAGTAGAGTTGATCCAGGGAAAATCCGATTGCCACTTGGAGTCAGGAAGGAATTTTTCCCTTCATAAATTGGTGGGTTTTTTTTGCCTTCCTCTGGATCAACAGTAGGCAGGAAATGAGGATATTGCTAGTGGGTTGGACGGATGGACGTTTGTCTTTATTCAACTCAAATACTATACTACTATACTATACTACTATATGATTATACCATGCCATAATATCCTCCGGTTAGAGCAGGAAGGCTTGTAATATATAATAAACTGTATCATATATATACACATGTATCCATTCCTATTCTTCTATAGGATTATCACATATCCATAATATCCTCTCGGTTAGAGCAGAAAGGCTTGTAATATATAATATACTGTATAAATATATATACAATGTATCCATTCCTATTCTTCTATATGATTATACAATGTCCATAATATCCTATCGGTTAGAGCAGAAAGGTTGTAATATATTATATATACTGTATACATATATATACAATGTATCCATTCCCTATTCTTCTATATGATTATCACATGTCCATAATATCCTCTCGGTTATAGAGCAGAAAGGTTGTAATTTATATATATACTGTATACATATATATTCAAGTACCATTCCCTATTCTTCTATAGGATTATCACATGTTCATAATATCCTCTCGGTTCGGTTAGATGAGTAGAAAAGTTGTATATATATATATACTGTATACATATATCCACAATGTATCCATTTCCTATTAATAATAATATCCACAATGTATCCATTTCCTACATATATCCACAGTATCCATTCCATTCTTCCGGTTTGGTTCACATTGGTGCCAATGACAAAGTTAGAGTTGGAGGTGAGGTCCTTAAACATGATTTCCGAGAAACTAGGGGCCAAGTAAAAGCAGGACCTCCAGGGTAGTGTTTTAGAAATACTACCGCAGCCACGTGCTAAGCCAGGGAGACAGCAGGAGCTTAGGAGCATAATGCGTGGCTAAGAAGAGTGGTGTAAGGAAGAAGGGTTTGGGTTTATTGAGAACTGGGGCAGACTTTGCTGTCGGCTACAGGCTCTTTAGTAGGGATGGGTTGCACCTCACTGATGGTGGTGCGCTGTTTTAGGGGAGAAGATGGTAGAGGGGGGAGGAGATTTTTAAACTAGGTTTGGGGGGGAGGGTATTAGCAGTCTCACTGGGATAGATAGTCCAGGAGGAAAGCAGGGTGTAGATAGGCCAGTGGTGGGCGGGAAGGGGGGTGGGGCTAGCATAGGGGATAGGGAGGAATGTGTATAAAGTGTACGAAATAAATTACAGGATCATAATCTAAAATGTATGTTGCAAGGCGAGAAGCCTGGTGACAAAATGGGTGAATTAGGAAATGATGGCATGTGGAATGAAAAGTATGATTAATAGGTATAGCAGAAACGTGGTTGAACAGTTCTCACGACTGGGCTGTAAATATAGAAGGATATGCCTTGTTTAGGCAGGACAGAAAAAAAAGGAAAGGGGGAGGAGTATGTGTTTATGTTAAAAAGAATTGAAGCCAATTTAAAAGAAGAGATAACTGGTGATATGGATGATAAAGTGGAGGCAATATGGGTGGAATTAGGCAACAGGAAAGGGGGTAATGTCATTGTTGGTGTCTGCTATAAGCCGCCAAATGCTAGCAGAGAGGAGGTGAGTCAACTTCATATGCAGTTGGCAAGGGCTGCAAGTTTGGGGAGTGTGCTCATTATGGGGGACTTCAATTACCCTGACATTGATTGGTGTGGTGGAACTGCCATCACAGAAAAAGGCGATGAGTTCCCGAATTTGCTGCAGGATAATTTTCTCTCACAGGTGGTTGAGGTTCCTACTAGAAAAGGAGCTCTGTTGGATCTGGTAATATCTAACATTGTGGAGCGCATTATAGATATAAAGGTAACTGGAGGCTTAGGGAATAGTGACCATGAAATAGTGGCATTTGGACTTTGTTATCGAAAGGAAAAGTGCGCTGGGTTAACAAAGACATTTAATTTCAGGAAAGCAAATTTTCCCAGGTTAAAAGCAGCTCTTCAGAATGTCAACTGGGATAATGTATTATCAGGTAAAGGTACTGAACAGAAGTGGACTGTGTTCAAGGGGATTTTAAGCCAGTTCACATCTAAATTTATACCCTTGGGAAATAAATGTAAAAAAAATAAATCCGCGCCCATGTGGCTGAATTCTGATATAAAGAGGCAAATGGTAAGGAAGAAAAAGGCATTTAAAACCTTTAAGGCCGAGGGAACGGAAAGGGCCTTTAGGGATTATAAAAACTGTAACAAGGAGTGTAAGAAAGCAATCAAAATAGCTAAAATTAATAATGAAGTCAGGATAGCTGAAGAAAGCATCACTAAGCCTAAACATTTTTTTAAGTATATTAATAGTAAGAAGATGAGGACTGAGAATGTGGCACCATTAATTAATGGGGATAAGTTAGTTACGGAGGATGGCGATAAAGCAAATGTCTTGAATAATTTTTTTCCCTCTGTATACACTATAGAAGATCCAAGTACAGATATCATAGAGTATAGTAGCAATAAAGGTATACAAGATTCAAGTTCACTTTGGTTAACCGAGGATATGGTACAGAAAAAACTAAATAAGGTTAATATTAATAAATCTCCTGGACCGGATAAAATACATCCTCGGGTACTTAAGGAGCTAAGTTCAGTTTTATCTAGGCCATTGTTTCTTATTTTTGCTGATTCCCTCATGTCCGGTGGTGTGCCTCTGGATTGGAAAAAGGCTGATGTTATTCCAATATTCAAAAAGGGTAGTCGTTCACAGCCGGGTAATTACAGGCCTGTAAGTTTAACTTCAGTGGTGGGGAAGATCCTGGAAAGTTTAATAAGGGAACATGTTCTAGAGTATGTTTCAAGGACTGACATTATAAGTAGTAACCAGCATGGATTTAGGAGGAATAGATCTTGTCAAACTAACTTGCTTGGCTTTTATGAGGAAGTAAGTAGAAATTTAGACTCTGGTATAGCAGTAGATGTAGTTTACTTGGATTTTGCAAAGGCTTTTGATACAGTCCCCCATAGGCGACTAATGAATAAGCTACGGTCTGTTGGTTTGGGGAGTCACATTTGTACATGGATAGAAAATTGGTTAATGAATAGGATGCAGAGAGTAGTTGTTAATGGGGCTTCATCATTATGGACTAAAGTGCTAAGTGGGGTGCCACAGGGTTCTGTGTTGGGGCCGCTTCTATTTAATCTATTTATTAATGATTTGGAAGTGGGTATTGTCAGCAAGGTTTCTGTGTTTGCTGACGACACAAAACTTTGTCGACCATTAAAAACTTCAGAGGATGTGCAATCGTTGCAAGGGGATCTAGATAGATTATCACATTGGGCTGCTAAGTGGCAGATGAAATTCAATGTTGATAAATGTAAGGTGATGCATTTTGGACTTAAAAATACTTGTGCTACTTATACTATAAATGGCTCTGTGTTAAGTGAATCCCTGTTGGAAAGGGATCTTGGAGTTTTGGTGGATAACAAACTTAAAGGTAGCAAGCAGTGCCAGGCGGCAACAGCCAGAGCCAGCATGGTATTGTCTTGTATAAAGCGAGGTATGGATTCAAGGGAGGAAAATGTAATTCTCCCTCTTTACAAAGCATTGGTAAGGCCTCATTTGGAATATGCAGTGCAATTTTGGAATCCTGTGTACAAAAAGGACATCTTTGAAATGGAAAGGGTTCAGAGAAGGGCAACTAAATTAATAAGGGGATTGGGGGAGCTTGAATATGAAGAGAGACTGGAAAAGTTACAATTATGTACGCTGGAGAAAAGGCGCTTGCGTGGGGATATGATTACTGTGTATAAATACATTAACGGGCCATACAATAAACTATCTGGGGCATTGTTCACCAATAGAACATGTCAAAGGACACGAGGACATCCCTTAAGACTTGAAGAAAAAAGGTTTAGGCTTCAAGCTCGGAAAGGGTTTTTCACTGTGAGAACGGTAAAGCTATGGAACTGTCTTCCAGTGGACGTTGTCAATAATTGAAGCCAATTGTAAAAATAGAATACTGGTGATATGGATGATAAAGTGGAGGCCAATATGGGTGAATTAGCAACAGGAAGGGGTAATGTCATTGTTGGTGTCTCTATAAGCCGCCAAATGCTAGCAGAGAGGAGTGAGTCACTTCAGCTTTTCAGCAAGGGCTGCCAAGTTGGGGATTGTGCTCATTATGGGGGACTTCAATTACCCTGACATTGATTGGTGTGGTGGAACTGCCATCACGAAAAGGCGATGAGTTCCTGAATTTGCTGCAGGATAATTTTCTCTCACAGGTGGTTGAGGTTCCTACTGAAAAGGAGCTCTGTTGGATCTGGTAATATCTAACATTGTGGAGCGCATTATAGATATAAAGGTAACTGGAGCTTAGGGTATAGTGACCATGAATAGTGGTGTTCGGATTTGCTGTCAAAAGGAAAAGTGCGCTGGGTTAACAAAACAGTTAATTTCGGAGAACAATTTTCCCAGGTTAAAAGCAGCTCTTCAGAATGTCAACTGGGATAATGTATTATCAGGTAAAGGTACTGAACAGAAGTGGACTGTGTTCAAGGGGATTTTAAGCCAGTTCACATCTAATTTATACCCTTGGGAAATAAGTAATAAAAATAATCCGCGCCATGTGGGCTGAATTCTGATGTAAAGAGGCAAAATGGTAAGGAAGAAAAAGGCATTTAAAACCTTTAAGGCAGAGGGAACAAGGAAGGGCCTTTAGGGATTCTAAAAACTGTAACAAGGAGTGTAAGAAAGCAATCAAAATAGCTAAAATTAATAATGAAGTTAGGATAGCTGAAGAAAGCATCACTAAGGGGCATATTTATAAAGCACCGAAAATAGCGCCAAAAAATTACCGCCGCACATCGCGGCCGTGAAAATAGCGCTATCGCCGTATTTATAAAGTGCCGCAAGGGCCCTTACAAGGGCCGGGGGGGTCCCGGTTCGAGCTCGGACCCCTAAGCCCAAGGCACTTGTCAGTGCCGCAAGGCCCTTATAAGGGCCGGGGAGGGGGTCCTGTTTCGAGCTGCGGGACCCCTAAGCCCAAAGGGCTCGTGTTAGAGCCGCAAGCACTTGTCAGTGCCGCAAGGGCCCTTATAAGGCCGGGGAGGGGGGTCCGGTTCGAGCTTCGGGACCCCTTAAGCC
This sequence comes from Hymenochirus boettgeri, assembly GCA_019447015.1. Classification (NCBI taxonomy): domain Eukaryota; kingdom Metazoa; phylum Chordata; class Amphibia; order Anura; family Pipidae; genus Hymenochirus; species Hymenochirus boettgeri. Next base: position 52,939,555 of record CM033470.1, on the reverse strand, counting down.
CCAAAAGCTCTTGCCAGAGAAGACAGGGCACTGTAAGTGCCGCAAGGCCCTTACAAGGGCCGGGAGGGGGGTCCCGGTTCGAGCTGCGGGACCCCCTAAGCCCCAAAAGGCCCTTCTTCAGGGCCCCGCTGGAGGGAGCTTCCCACCCCGCCCAGCGGCTCCCTCCCTTCCCTCCCCGGGAGCGGCCGGGGGGGGCTTGGGGGGTTGCGGGGAGGGGGTGCTCGGGCAGGGGTCGCGACCACCTGCTGCGGCCCCTTCCCGGCAGCCCCTCCTAGCCTCCCGTTCCGCGATTGCCGCGAGCGGGGAACGGGTTGGGAGGGGCTGCTGGGAAGCGGCGGCGGGTGGGCGGGGTGGGGAGTCACATTTGTACATGGATAGAAAATTGGTTAATGAATAGGATGCAGAGAGTAGTTGTTAACGGGGCTTCATCATTATGGACTAAAGTGCTAAGTGGGGTGCCACAGGGTTCTGTGTTTGGGACCGCTTCTATTTAATCTATTTATTAATGATTTGGAAGTGGGTTTGTCAGCAAGGTTTCGTGTTTGCTGACGACACAAAACTTTGTCGACCATTAAAAACTTCAGAGGATGTGCAATCGTGCAAGGGGATCTAGATAGATTATCACATTGGGGCTGCTAAGTGGCAGATGAAATTCAATGTTGATAATGTAAGGTGATGCATTTGGACTTAAAAATACTTGTGCTACTATACTATAAAGGCTCTGTGTTAAGTGAATCCCTGTTGGAAGGGGATCTTGGAGTTTTGTTGGATAACAAACTTAAGGTAGCAAGCAGTGCCAGACGGCAACAGCCAGAGCCAGCATGGTAATGTCTTGTATAAAGAGAGGTATGGATTCAAGGGAGGAAAATGTTATTCTCCCTCTTTACAAAGCATTGGTAAGGCCTCATTTGGAATATGCAGTTCAATTTTGAATCCTGCGTACAAAAAGGACATCTTGAAATGGAAAGGGTTCAGAGAAGGGCAACTAAATTAATAAGGGATTGGGGGAGCTTGAATATGAAGAGAGACTGGAAAAGTTACAATTATGTACGCTGGAGAAAAGGTGCTTGCGTGGGGATACGATTACTGTGTATAAATACATTAACGGGCCATACAATAAACTATCTGGGGCATTGTTCACCAATAGAACATGTCAAAGGACACGAGGACATCCCTTAAGACTTGAAAAAAAAGGTTTAGGCTTCAGCTCGGAAAGGGTTTTTCACTGTGAGAACGGTAAAGCTATGGAACTGTCTTCCAGTGAACGTTGTAATGGCAGTTTCAAAAAAAGCTGGATGAGTTTCTGCAAACAAGAAATGTTGCAAGTTACTGGTATTGATACATAAAGTAGAGTTGATCCAGGGAAATTCCGATTGCCACTTGGAGTCAGGAAGGAATTTTTCCCCCTTCATAAATTTGGTGGGTTTTTTTGCCTTCCTCTGGATCAACAGTTAGGCAGGAAATGAGGATATTGCTAGATGGGTTGACTGGATGGACGTATGTCTTTATTCAACTCAAATCTATACTACTATACTATACTACTATATGATTATCACATGTCCATAATATCCTCCCGGTTAGAGCAGAAAGGCTTGTAATATATTATAAAACGTAATACTATATATCACAATGTATCCATTCCTATTCTTCTATAGGATTATCACATATCCATAATATCCTCTCGGTTAGAGCAGAAAGGCTTGTAATATATTATATATACTGTATACAATATACAATGTATCCATTCCCTATTCTTCTATATGATTATCACATGTCCATAATATCCTATCGGTTAGAGCAGAAAGGCTTGTAATATATTATATATACTGTATACATATATATACAATGTATCCATTCCCTATTCTTCTATATGATTATCACTGTCCATAATATCCTCTCGGTTAGAGCAGAAAGGCTTGTAATATATTATATATACTGTATACATATATATACAATGTATCCATTCCCTATTCTTCTATAGGATTATCACATGTTCATAATATCCTCTCGGTTTCGGTTAGAGTAGAAAAGCTTGTTATATATTATATATACTGTATACATATATCCACAATGTATCCATTTCCTATATATATATATATATCCACAATGTATCCATTTCCTACATATATCCACAATGTATCCATTTCCTATTCTTCCGGTCTTGGTTCACATTGGTGCCAATACAAAGTTAAGTTGGAGGTGAGGTCCTTAAACACATGATTCCGAGAACTAGGGGCCAAGATAAAAGCAGGACCTCAGGGTATTGTTTTCAGAAATACTACCGCAGCCACGTCTAAGCCAGGGAGACAGCAGGAGCTTAGGAGCATTAATGCGTGGCTAAGAGAGTGGTGTAAGGAAGAAGGTTTGGGTTTATTGAGAACTGGCAGACTTTGCTGTCGGCTACAGGCTCTTTAGTAGGGATGGGTTGCACCTCACTGATGGTGGTGCAGCTGTTTTAGGGGAGAAGATGGCTAGAGGGTTGGAGGAATTTTAAACTAGGTTTGGGGGGGAGGGTATTAAGTCTTCACTGGGATAGATAGTCCAGGAAGGAAAGCAGGGTGTAGATAGGCCAGTGGTGGGCGGAAAGGGGGGTGGGGCTAGCATAGGGGATAGGGAGGAATGTGTATTAAAGTGTACGAATAATATTACAGGATCATAATCTAAAATGTATGTTGCAAATGCGAGAAGCCTGGCTGACAAAATGGGGTGAATGGAAATGATGGCATTGAATGAAAAGTATGATGTATAGGTATATGCAGAAACGTGGTTGAACAGTTCTCACGACTGGGCTGTAAATATAGAAGGATATGCCTTGTTTAGGCAGGACAGAAAAAAAGGAAAGGGGGAGTATGTGTTTATGTTAAAAAGAATTGAAGCCAAATTTAAAGAAGAGATAACTGGTGATTTGGTGATATAAGTGGAGGCAATATGGGTGGAATTAGGCAACAGGAAAGGGGGTAATGTCATTGTTGGTGTCTGCTATAGCTGCCAATGCTGAGCAGAGAGGAGGTGAGTCAACTTCATATGCAGTTGGCAAGGGCTGCAATTTGGGGAGTGTCTCATTATGGGGGACTTCAATTACCCTGACATTGATTGGTGTGGTGGAACTGCCATCACAGAAAAAGGCGATGAGTTCCTGAATTTGCTGCAGGATAATTTTCCTCACAGGTGGTTGAGGTTCCTACTAGAAAAGGAGCTCTGTTGGATCTGTAATATCTAACATTGTGGAGCGCATTATAGATATAAAGGTAACTGGAGGCTTAGGGAATATGACCATGAAATAGTGGCATTTGGACTTTGTTATCGAAAGGAAAAGTGCGCTGGGTTAACAAAGACATTTAATTTCAGGAAAGCAAATTTTCCCAGGTTAAAAGCAGCTCTTCAGAATGTCAACTGGGATAATGTATTATCAGGTAAAGGTACTGAACAGAAGTGGACTGTGTTCAAGGGATTTTAAGCCAGTTCACATCTAAATTTATACCCTTGGGAAATAATGTAATAAAATAAATCCGCGCCCATGTGGCTGTATCTGATGTAAAGAGGCAAATGGAAGGAAGAAAAAGGCATTAAAAAACCTTTAAGGCCGAGGGAACGGAAAGGGCCTTTAGGGATATATAAAAACTGTAACAAGGAGTGTAAGAAAGCAATCAAAATAGCTAAAATTAATAATGAAGTTAGGATAGCTGAAGAAAGCATCACTGAGCCTAAACATTTTTTAAGTAATATTAATAGTAAGAAGATGAGGACTGAGAATGTGGCACCATTAATTAATGGGGATAAGTTAGTTACGGAGGATGGCAATAAAGCAAATGTCTTGAATAATTTTTTTCCCTCTGTATACACTATAGAAGATCCAAGTACAGATATCATAGAGTATAGTAGCAATAAGGTATACAAGATTCAAGTTCACTTTGGTTAACCGAGGATATGGTACAGAAAGAACTAAATAAGGTTAATTAATAAATCTCCTGGACCGGATAAAATACATCCTCGGGTACTTAAGGAGCTAGTTCAGTTTTATCTAGGCCATTGTTTCTTATTTTTGCTGATTCCCTCATGTCCGGTGTGTGTGCTCTGGATTGGAAAAGGCTGATGTTATTCCAATATTCAAAAGGGTAGTCTTTCACAGCCGGGTAATTACAGGCCTGTAAGTTTAACTTCATGGTGGGGAAGATCCTGGAAAGTTTAATAAGGAACATGTTCTAGAGTATATTTCAAGGACTGACATTATAAGTAGTAACCAGCATGGATTTAGGAGGAATAGATCTTGTCAAACTAACTTGCTTGGCTTTTATGAGGAAGTAATAGAAATTTAAACTCTGGTATAGCAGTAGATGTAGTTTACTTGGATTTGCAAAGGCTTTTGATACAGTCCCCCATAGGCGACTAATGAATAAGCTAAGGTCTGTTGGTCTGGGAGTCACATTTGTACATGGATAGAAAATTGGTTAATGATAGGATGCAGATAGTAGTTAATGGGGTCATCATTATGGACTAAGTGCTAAGGTGGGTGCCACAGGGTTCTGTGTTGGGGCCGCTTATTTAATCTATTTATTAATGATTTGGAAGTGGGTATTGTCAGCAAGGTTTCTGTGTTTGCTGACGACACAAAACTTTGTCGACCATTAAAAACTTCAGAGGATGTGCAATCGTTGCAAGGGGATCTAGATGATTATCACATTGGGCTGCTAAGTGCAGATGAAATTCAATGTTGATAAATGTAAGGTGATGCATTTTGGACTTAAAATACTTGTGCTCTTAACATAAATGGCTCTGTGTTAAGTGAATCCCTGTTGGAAAGGGATCTTGGATTTTGGTGGATAAACAAACTTAAAGGTAGCAACATTGCCAGGCGGCAACAGCCAGAGCCAGCATGGTATTGTCTTGTATAAAGCGAGGTATGGATTCAAGGAGGAAAATGTAATTCTCCCTCTTTACAAGCATTGGTAAGGCCTCATTGGAATATGCAGTGCAATTTTGGAATCCGTGTACAAAAAACATCTTTGAAATGGAAAGGGTTCAGAGAAGGGCACTAAATTAATAAGGGGGTTGGGGGAGCTTGAATATGAAGAGAGACTGGAAAAGTTACAATTATGTACGCTGGAGAAAAGGCGCTTGCGTGGGGATACGATTACTGTGTATATACATTAACGGCCATACAATAAACCTATCTGGGGCATTGTTACCAATAGAACATGTCAAAGGACACGGGACATCCTTAAGACTGAAGAAAAAAGGTTTAGGCTTCAAGCTCGGAAAGGGTTTTTCACTGTGAGAACGGTAAAGCTATGGAACTGTCTTCCAGTGGACGTTGTTATGGCAGGTTCATTGGTCAGTTTAAAAAAAAAGCTGGAGAGTTTCTGCAAACAAGGAATGTTACAAGTTACTGGTATGATACATAAAGTAGAGTTGATCCAGGGAAATTTCCGATTGCCACTTGGAGTCAGAAGGAATTTTTTCGCCCTTCATAAATTTGGTGTTTTTTTTTTTTTGCCTTCCTCTGGATCAACAGTTAGGCAGGAAATGAGGATATTGCTAGATGGGTTGGACTGGATGGACGTATGTCTTTATTCAACCTCAAATACTATAACTACTATACTAACTACTTATATGATTATCACATGTCCATATTCCTCCCGTGTAGAGCAGAAAGGCTTGTAATATATTATATATACTGTATACATATATATACACATGTATCCATTCCCTATTCTTCTATATGATTATCAACATGTCCATATATCCTCTCGGTTAGAGCAGAAAGGCTTGTAATATATTATATATACTGTATACATATATACACAATGTATCCATTCCCTATTCTTCTATATGATTATCACATGTCCATAATATCCTCTCGGTTAGAGCAGAAAGGCTTGTAATATATTATATATACTGTATACACTATAATACACATGTATCCATTCCCTATTCTTCTATATGATTATCACATGTCCATAATATCCTCTCGGTTAGAGCAGAAAGGCTTGTAATATATATATATACTGTATACATATATACACTGTATCCATTCCCTATTCTTCTATATGATTATCACATGTCCATAATATCCTCTCGGTTAGAGCAGAAAGGCTTGTATATATAATATATACTGACCTATAATACAATGTATCCATTCCCTATTCTTCTATATGATTATCACCTGTCCATAATTCCTCTCGGTTAGAGCAGAAAGGCTTGTAATATATTAAGAATAGGGAATGGATACATTGTATATATATGGATACAGTATATATTATATATTACAAGCCTTTCTGCTCTAACCGAAGGATATATGGACATGTGATAATCATATAAGAATAGGAAATGGATACATTGTATAATATGTATACAGTATATATAATATATTACAAGCCTTTCTGCTCTAACCGAGAGGATATTATGGACATGTGATAATCATATAGAAGAAAGGGAATGGATACATTGTGTATATATGTATACAGTATATATAATATATTACAGCCTTTCTGCTCTAACCGAGAGGATATTATGGACATGTGATAATCATATAGAAGAATAGGGAATGGATACATTGTATATATATGTATACAGTATATATAATATATTACAAGCCTTTCTGCTCTCTCTCGGTTAGAGCAGAAAGGCTTGTAATATATAATATATACTGTATCCATATATATACAATGTATCCATTCCCTATTCTTATATATACTGTATCCATATATATACAATGTATCCATTCCCTATTCTTCTATATGATTATCACCTGTCCATAATATCCTCTCGGTTAGAGCAGAAAGGCTTGTAATATATATTATTTTATAGAACCGCCATGATATGCTGTATATAAATGCTATGTAGAATGATAACCCTTTAAGAAGGAAGTAACATGTGACATTATTTTATAGAACCGCCATGATATGCTGTATATAAATGCTATGTAGAATGATAACCCTTTAAGAAGGAAGTAACATGTAACATTATTTTATAGAACCGCCATGATATGCTGTATATAAATGCTATGTACAAACAACGTCCACTGGAGACAGTTCCATACTTTACCGTTCTCGACAGTGAAAAACCCTTTCCGAGCTTAAGCCTAAACCTTTTTTCTTCAGTCTAAGGGATGTCCCGTGTCCTTTGACATGTTCTATATTGGTGAACAATGCCCCAGATAGTTTATTGTATGGCCCCGTTAATGTATTTATACACAGTAATCGTATCCCCACGCAAGCGCGCTTTTCTCCAGCGACTAATTGTAATTTTCCAGTTCTCTCTTCATATTCAAGCTCCCCCCAACCCCCTTATTATTTAGTTGCCCTCTTGAACCCTTTCCTTTCAAAGATGTCCTTTTTGTACACAGGATTCCAAAATTGCACTGCATATCCAATGAGGCCTTACCAATGCTTTGTAAAGAGGAGATTACATTTTCCTCCCTTGAATCCATACCTCGCTTTATACAAACAATACCATGCTGGCTCTGGCTTTTGCCGCCTGGCACTGCTTGCTACCTTTAAGTTTTGTTATCCACCAAACTCCAAGATCCCTTTCCAACAGGATTCACTTAACACAGAGCCATTTTATATAAGTAGCACAATTATTTTTTAAGTCCAAAATGCATCACCTTACATTTATCAACATTGAATTTCATCTGCCACTTAGCAGCCCAATGTGATAATCTATCTAGATCCCCTTGCAACGATTGCACATCCTCTGTAAGTTTTTAATGGTCGACAAAGTTTTGTGTCGTCAGCAAACACAGAAACCTTGCTGACAATACCCCACTTCAAATCATAATAAATAGATTAATAGAAGCGGCCCCAACACAGAACCCTGGGCAACCCCACTTAGCACTTTAGTCCATAATGATGAACCCCATTAACAACTACTCTCTGCATCCTATTCATTAACCAATTTTCTATCCATGTACAAATGTGACTCCCCCCAGACAACAGACCTTAGCTTATTCATTAGTCGCCTATGGGGGACTGTATCAAAAGCCTTTGCAAAATCCAAGTAAACTACATCTACTGCTATACCAGAGTTTAAATTTCTACTTACTTTCCTCATAAAAGCCAAGCAAGTTAGTTTGACAAGATCTATTCCTCCTAAATCCATGCTGGTTACTACTTATAATGTTCAGTCCTTGAAATATACTCTAGAACATGTTCCCTTATTAAACTTTCCAGGATCTTCCCCACCACTGAAGTTAAACTTACAGGCCTGTAATACCACCCGGCTGTGAACGACTAACCCTTTTTGAATTTTGAATAACATCAGCCTTTTTCCAATCCAAGGCACACCACCGGACATGAGGGAATCAGCAAAATAAGAAAAAACAATGGCCTAGATAAAACTGAACTTAGCTCCTTAAGTACCCGAGGATGTATTTTATCCGGTCCAGGAGATTTATTAATATTAACCTTATTTAGTTCTTTCTGTACCAATCCTCGGTTAACCAAAGTGAACTTGAATCTTGTATACCTTTAATTGCTACTATACTATGATATCTCTGTACTTGGATCTTCTATAGTGTATACAGAGGAAAAAATTATTCAAGACTTTGCTTTATTGCCATCCTCCTTACCTAACTTATCCCCTTAATAATGTGCCACATTCTCAGTCCTCATCTCTTACTATAATATACTTAAAAAAATGTTTAGGCTCATGATGCTTTCTTCAGCTATCCTAACTTCATTATTATTTTAGCTATTTTGATTGCTTTCTTACACTCCTTTTTACAGTTTTTATAATCCCTAAAGGCCCTTTCCGTTCCCTCGGCCTTAAAGGTTTTAAATGCCTTTTCTTCTTACCATTTGCCTCTTTACATCAGAATTCAGCCACATGGCGCGGATTTATTTTTATTTACATTTATTTCCCAAGGGTATAATTTAGATGTGAACTGGCTTAAATCCCCTTGAACACAGTCCACTTTCTGTTCATACCTTTACCTGATAATACATTTTATCCCAGTTGACATTCTGAGAGCTGCTTTTAACCTGGGAAAATTTCTTTCCTGAAATTACATGTCCTTTGTTAACCCAGCGCCCTTTTCCTTTCGATAACAAGTCCAAATGCCACTATTTTCATGGTCCTATTCCCTAAGCCTCCAGTTTCGCTTTATATCTATAATGCGCTCCCACAATGTTGATATTATCAGATCCAACAGAGCTCCTTTTCTAGTATGGAACCTCAACCACCTGTGAGAGAAATTATCCTGCAGCAAATTCAGGAACTCCTCCCTTTTTCTGTGATGAGCAGTTCCACCACACCAATCAATGTCAGGGTGTAATTGAAGTCCCCCATAATGAGCACACTCCCCAAACTTGCAGCCCTTGCCAACTGCATATGAAGTTGACTCACCTCCTCTCTGCTAGCATTTGGCAGCTTATAGCAACAACCAACAATGACATTACACCCCCTTTCCTGTTGGCCTAATTCCACCCATCTTGCCTCCCACTTTATCATCCAAATCACCAGTTATCTCTTCTTTTAAATTTGGCTTCAATTCTTTTTTAACATAAACACATACTCCTCCCCCTTCCTTTTTTTTTCTGTCCTGCCTAAACAAGCTATCCTTCTATATTTAAACCCCGTCGTGAGAACTGTTCAAAACCACGTTTCTGCTATACCTATTACATCATCATACTTTTCATTCAATGCCATCATTTCCAATTCACCCATTTGTCAGCCAGGCTTCCTCGCATTTGCAAATACATTTTAGATTATGATCCTTAATTTATTCGTACACTTTAATACACATTCCTCCCTATCCCCTATGCTAGCCCCACCCCCCCTTTCCGTTTCCCCGCCCACCACTGGCCTATCTACAACCCTGCTTTCCTCCTGGACTATCTATCCCAGTGAGACTGCTAATACCCTCCCTCCCCCCCCCAACCTAGTTTAAAATCTCCTCCAACCCTCTAGCCATCTTCTCCCCTAAAACAGCTGCACCCACCATCATTGAGGTGCAACCCATCCCTACTAAAGAGCCTGTAGCCGACAGCAAAGTCTGCCAGTTCTCATAACCCACAACCTTCTTCCTTACACCAACTCCTCTTAGCCACGCATTAATGCCCTAAGCTCCTGCTGTCTCCCTGGCTTAGCACGTGGCTGCGGTAGTATTTCTGAAAACACTACCTGGAGGTCCTTGCTTTTATCTTGGCCCCTAGTTCTCGGAAATCATGTTTAAGGACCTCACCTCCAACTCTAACTTTGTCATTGGCACCAATGTGAACCAAGACCGGAAGAATAGGAAATGGATACATTGTGGATATATGTAGGAAATGGATACATTGTGGATATATATTATTATAGGAAATGGATACATTGTGGATATAGTAATACAGTTATATATATATACCAACGCTTTTCTACTCAAACGAACCGAAACCCGAGAGATTTATTATAACATGTGATAATCCTATAGAAGAATAGGGAATGGATCATTGTATATAATGTATACAGTATATATAATATATTACCAGCCTTTCTGCTCTAAACCGAGAGGAATTATGACATGTGATAATCATAAGAAGAATAGGGAATGGATACATTGTATATATATGTATACAGTATATATAATATATTACAAGCCTTTCTGCTCTAACCCGATAGGATATTAGGACTGTGATAATCATATAGAAGAATAGGGATGGATACATTTATATATATGTTATACAGTATTATAATATATTACAAGCCTTTCTGCTCTAACCGAGAGGATATTATGGATATGTGATAATCCTATAGAAGAATAGGAATGGATACATTGTGTATATATATGTTATACAGTTTGTATATATATATTACAAGCCTTTCTGCTCTAACCGGGAGGATATTATGCATTTTGATAATCATATAGTAGTATAGTATAGTAGTATAGTATTTGAGTTTGAAAATAAAGACATACGTCCATCCAGTCCAACCCATCTAGCATATCCTCATTTCCCTGCCTACACTGTTGATCCAGAGGAAGGCAAAAAAACCCACCAAATTTATGAAGGGGAAAAATTCCTTCCTGACTCCAAGTGGCAATCGAAATTTCCCTGGAATCAACTCTACTTTATGTATCAATACCAGTAACTTGCAAACATTTCTGTTTGCAGAAACTCATATCCAGCTTTTTTTTGAAACTGCCATTACAAACGTTCACTGAAGACAGTTCCATACTTTAACCGTTTCTCAACAGTGAAAACCCTTCTCTGCTCGAAGCCTAAACCTTTTTTCTTCAAGTCTTAAGGGATGTCCTCGTCCCTTTGACATGTTCTATTGGTGAACATGCCCCAGATATTTATTGTATGGCCCGTTAATGTATTTATACACAGTAATCGTATCCCCACGCAAGCACCTTTTCTCCAGCGTACATAATTGTAACTTTTCCAGTCTCTCTCTATTCAAGCTCCCCCAATCCCTATATAATTTAGTTTGCCCTTCTCTCGAAACCCTTTCCATTTCAAAGTGTCCTTTTTTGTACGCAGGATTCCAAAATAACTCAATATTCCAAATGAGGGCCTTACCAATGCTTTTGTAAAGAGGGAGAATAACATTTTCCTCCCTTGAATCCATACCTCTCTTTATACAAGACATTACCATCCTGCTCTGGCTTTGTGCCGTCGGCACTGCTTGCTACCTTTAAGTTTGTTTATCCACCAAAACTCCAAGATCCCCCTTCCAACAGGGATTTCACTTACACAGAGCCATTTATAGTATAAGTAGCAAATATTTTTAAGTCCAAAATGCATCACCTTACATTTATCACATTGAATTTCATCTGCCACTTAGCACCCAATGTGATAATCTATCTAGATCCCCTTGCAACGTTGCCACATCCTCTGAAGTTTTTTTAATGGTCGACAAGTTTTTGTGTCGTCAGCAAACACCAGAAACCTTGCTGACAAACCCCACTTCCAAATCATTAATAATAGATTAAATAGAAGCGGTCCGCCAACACAGAACCCTGTGGCACCCCACTTAGCACTTTAGAGTCCATAATGATGAACCCCGTTAACAACTAACTCTCTGCATCCTATTCATTAACCAATTTTCTATCCATGTACAAATGTGACTCCCCACCCCCCCCCCCCGCCGCCCGCTTCCCCAGCAGCCCCTCCCAACCCGTTCCCCTCTCGCGGCAATCGCGGAACGGGAGGCTAGAGGGGCTGCCGGGAGAGGGCCGCAGCATATGAGGTTCATTGGTCAGTTTAAAAAAAAAGCTGGATGAGTTTCTGCAAACAAGGAATGTTACAAGTTATGGTATTGATACATAAAGTAGAGTTGATCCAGGGAAATTTCCGATGCCACTTGGAGTCAGGAAGGAATTTTTTCGCCCTTCATAAATTTGGTGTTTTTTTTTTTTGCCTTCCTGGATCAACAGTTAGGCAGGAAATGAGGATATTGCTAGATGGGTTGGACTGGATGGACGTATGTCTTATTCAACCTCAAATACATACTACTATACTATATACTATATGATTATCACATGTCCATAATATCCTCCCGGTTAGAGCGAAAGGCTTGTAATATATTATATATACTGTATACATAATATACACAATGTATCCATTCCCTATTTTCTATATGATTATCACATGTCCATAATATCCTCTCGGTTAGAGCAGAAAGGCTTGTAATATATTATATATACTGTATACATATATACACAATGTATCCATTCCCTATTCTTCTATATGATTATCACATGTCCATAATATCCTCTCGGTTAGAGCAGAAAGGCTTGTAATATATTATATATACTGTATACATATATATACAATGTATCCATTCCCTATTCTTCTATATGATTATCACATGTCCATAATATCCTCTCGGTTAGAGCAGAAAGGCTTGTAATATATATATATACTGTATAACATATATACAATGTATCCATTCCCTATTCTTATATGATTATCACATGTCCATAATATCCTCTCGGTTAGAGCAGAAAGGCTTGAATTATATTATATACTGTATCCATATAAACAATGTATCCATTCCCTATTCTTATTATGATTATCACCTGTCCATAATATCCTCTGGTTAGAGCAGAAAGGCTTGTATATATATATATACTGTATCCATATATATACAATGTATCCATTCCCTATTCTTCTATATGATTATCACCTGTCCTAATATCCTCTCGGTTAGAGCAGAAAGGCTTGTAATATAATATATACTGTATACATATATACACAATGTATCCATCCCTATTCTTCTATATGATTATCACATATCCATAATATCCTCTCGGTTAGAGCAGAAAGGCTTGTAATATATATATTACTGTATCCATAATATACAATGTATCCATCCCTATTCTTCTATAGGATTATGATTCTGGTCAGAACCAAAAACATCTTTTTCAATATTGCTTTTAGCCGGTTCATAGTTTAGGGCTGAATATTTTCCATGTTTCTGAGCCACCTGAGACACAATCAGACAAGACTAACAGCTTTAAATGTAGATTAAAGGGCAAGTTCAGACCTTCAATGGAAAATTGTTTAGAGAGGTAAATTTCCCCTCAAACACCAACATGGCAATAGTTAGAAAGCTGAGATGCTGGTCATGTTCTGTTACCTCTCTTTTGTCTTCCGGTTCTTCCAGCTGAATGAATGCTATTCCACACGCTGAACATGTGGAAGCTGGGAAACCCTTTGAGAGGTAGGGGAAGGGGGTGAGAAACCTTGTGCTGCATACAGATTAGACCTACGTCTGTCACCTTTATAACTATTGTAGTTTTGGATTTTCCCAGGTGCGTAACTGCAGCGCCCCCGCAAGATTGGAGGCCAGGGCCCTGACCACACCCCTCCCCACCAAACATGATCCACGATCAGCTGTTATTAAAAAGCTGTGTCGCAGTTATGAAGTAAAGATAGCCTGATCAGCAGTTTAAAGAACCGGCAGAAGTTTTAAACTGTTCTTTTAAACCGCTGATTGCACGTATCTTTACAGCTGATCATGAATCATTTTGGGGGGGATCACAGGCCCTATACATCCCAGGTCCCCCCTCAGCCCCCTCAGTCTCAGAACCTGCAGCCCTAGTTAGGCCACTGTATTTTCCGATTTATAGTTTTCAACTGGTATTATTGTGTTATTTGTCAACAGGGGAGCTGCCTCTATCCCTTGCAGCCTGCCACAATCAAATAGAGATAGTCCGGTACCTGCTACAGAACCAGTACTCTCTGCCAATATCATAGCCAAGGACTCCTTTTGGAACACGGTGTTACATGCCCTGGTAGACATTGCCGACAACACTCAAGAGAACACAAGTTTGTGATAAAATGTACAACGAGATACTCGTATTAGGGGCTCAGATAAAACCTTCCTTGAAACTGAGGACATTTTAAATAAAAAGGGCCTGACTCCTTTGACCCTAGCGGCAAAAACAGGCAAGATTGGGGTATGTATACTGTGATATGAACATGGATAGCCGGTAATATGGGCAGTGTTTCTACAGCTTGCATGTCAGTGCTGAAATTAGCTAAAGAAGTGTCAATTTTGGCACTCTAAATGTTTGGAAAAATATAACTCCCAACTGCTGGGAGTTGTTGTTTATACCGTAAATGTCTGGAGTGCCAATGTTCGTATCACTGAGCTAAAGTGTATTAGGTATCTGGGAAAACATGGGCGCACACAAGAAAAATCCTTAACATACTAATACTGAACCCTCTCTAGGTGTTTTGCTTATATTTTGAGGAGAGAGATTAAGAATATAGAATGCAGACATCTTTCTCGCAAATTTACTGAATGGGCATATGGGCCGGTACCATTCCTCTCTGTATGATCTCGGGGTATTGATACCTACGAGAAAAATTCTGTGCTTGAGATAATCGCCTATAGTAGCGAAAGCCGGTAAGTGCACTTAGGGAATCCCTCATATATTATATTGAATTACATTAAAAATACATTTTGATAAGCGCATTAGGGTTAAGCGCAGTCCACAGTATTTGTTGTAGACAAAGTTAAATCAATGTTAATTTATTTTTATTCGAGCCTAGTTTGTAAAAAGCCATGTTTGGTACAGAAGAAGCTCGGTCCAGTCTGGGAGAAATGCACAACGGCTTGGTAGCTATCCGGGAGGATCGAGCAGAAGGTTTGTTTGGTAGCGTAATGAATTTGTGACGTACTGATCGGTGGAGAGAACCCTTGTTTGTGCAAGCTATACGTACTGAACTTACTTACAAAACCCGGTCCCAATCTGCTACTGGTCGAAGCTGTAAGTCAAATGTGACGTCCTGTCCAATAGCTGACAGCCTGACCAGGAAGCATCTAACTGCTGCTGCGCTCACAACAGCAGCAGGAAGGGCTCCCAGGAGGCGAGGGATCAATCATGTAAGTATATTTAGGTATATCTTTGGGGAAGATAATTAAATAAAAGTAGAGTTTGGGGGTGCTGCAGCTATGTGTAGATTTTCATTTATTGGGGGACATGCAATCGTAAAAAAACGATTCACACATTTATAGAACCGCCATGATATGCTGTATATAAATGCTATGTACAATGATAACCCTTTAAGAAGGAAGTAACATGTGACATTATTTATAGACCCGCCATGATATGCTGTATATAAATGCCTATGTAGATGATAACCCTTAAGAAGGAAGTAACATGTGACATTATTTTATAGACCCGCCATGATAGCTGTATAAAATGCTATGTAGAATGATAACCCCTTAAGAAGGAGAGTAAATGTGACATTATTTATAGAACGCATGATATGCTGTATAAATGCTATGTACAATGATAACCCTTTAAGAAGGAAGTAACATGTAAACATTATTTTATAGAACGCCCATGATATGCTGTATATAAATGCTATGTACAATGATAACCCTTTAAGAAGGAAGTAACATGACATATTTATAGAAACCGCCAGATATGCTGTATATAAAGCTATGTAGAATGATAACCCTTTAAGAAGGAAGTAACATGTAACATTATTTTATAGAACCGCCATGATATGATGTATATAAATGCTATGTAAATGATAACCCTTTAAGAAGGAAGTAACATGTGACATATTTTATAGAACCGCCATGTATGCTGTATATAAATGCTATGTAGAATGATAACCCTTTAAGAAGGAAGTAACATGTAACATTATTTTATAGAACCGCCATGATATGCTGTATATAAATGCTATGTACAATGATAACCCTTTAGAAGGAAGTAACATGTGACTTATTTATAGAACCGCCATGATATGCTGTATATAAATGCTATGTAGAATGATAACCCTTTAAGAAGGAAGTAACATGTAACATTAATTTATAGAACCGCCCTGAATGATGTATATAAATGCTATGTAGAATGATAACCCTAGAAGGAAGTAACATGTGACATTATTTTATAGAACCGCCAGATATGCTGTATATAATGCTATGTAGAATGATAAAACCCTTTAAGAAGGAAGTAACAGTAACATTATTTTATAGAACCGCCATGATATGCTGTATATAAAGCATTGTACAATGATAACCCTTTAAGAAGGAGAGTAATGTGACATTATTTTATGAACCGCCATGATATGCGTATATAAATGCTATGTAGAATGATAACCCTTTAAGAAGGAAGTAACATGTAACATTATTTTATAGAACGCCATGATATGCTGTATATAAATGCTATGTCAATGATAACCCTTTAAGAAGGAAGTAACATGTGACATATTTTTAGAACCGCCATGATATGCTGTATATAAATATGTAGAATGATAACCCTTTAAGAAGGAAGAATACATGAACATATTTTATAGAACCGCCATGATATGATGTATATAAATGCTATGTAGAATGATAACCCTTTAAGAAGGAAGTAACATGTGACATTATTTTATAGAACCGCCATGATATGCTGATATAAATGCTATGTACAATGATAACACTTTAAGAAGGAAGTAACATGTGACATTATTTTATAGAACCGCCATGATATGCTGCTGGTGGAACCTCTCAACAAATTGTTGCAAGATAAATGGGATCGTTTTGTTAAGCGAATTTTCTACTTTAACTTCTTGGCTTACATTGCCTATGTTATCATTTCACCCATAGCTGCCTATGAGAGACCTGTGTGGGAGATGTAGGTTCTTGTGAAAATGCTTAATCATTCTCATAGGACACATGTTATTGTGTTGGTTCTGTTCCAATGAGAAATAAACATTTCCTTATTCATGGGGAGATGTAATACTTCCCTCAGTGCTCCTCTTACCTTCAGGGTTCCCGTGATGGAGTAATCAGTAATCACTTAGCGATATTTACTGAATTGTGGGAACCCAGAAGGTATGGAGCAGGAGAAGCGTTATAGAAATGTTATTGTATTATTATTTATTTAGGTTTCTCTTTTCTCCATTGTAGCCTCCATTTCCCTAAATTACGACAGTTACCTTCGTACCATTGGGGAGTTACTGACTGTTCTCGGAGGAATCTATTTCTTCGGTTTTTAGAGCGGTAAGTATAACATAATGTGTTCTTGGAACACTGCTATTCTTTAAAACTTTACAACTGCCTTGGTTGTCAATAGGTTAAAGGATAAATGTGCTTTAAAAGTTAACCCTTTAAAAATGAGCCTACCATCTACCTACCTGGGGCAAGATGGTAGCTTGATATTCCTACCTCCCAATATCGATTTGTTGAGGAGCTACAGCACATACAGTGTCTGCCAGGTTAGTCCTGGACTTTCCTGTATTAAGGGCATGTCCATCCCCAAAACTAAAATTTCCCGCCTACACTGATCCCACTATGCAGTGTTTAAAAATCCTTACCTAACCACCTCTCTGCTCCAATGGTTCTCCTGCAATGTCTGTCCAAATAACTAATCCTAATTTTGTACCTGGGGCATGTCACCACCCACAATGTATACACAACAACCCACAATATATCAAACAAACAGAACAAATGCTAGATTCAGAAAACAGGAGGGAGAGTGAGCTAATATTGGATAAACCGCCAATGTAATATTGTATTCCCAATGGATATGTCCACCTTTTCTCCAACAGTTCCTTATTATATTTCACCTCACAGGTGAATAAAGTATGGCATCTAAAATCCCAAATAAAAGTCTTAGGCTTAGTAAGATTCCACATAAGCTCTGTATTACTGTCCAGTGCCTGCTATATTACTCTTGGGAATAAAAGTGCTGCAATATACTGTCGGACCAAATATAAGTAGCTTCAATGATGCAACAGGCTTGGGTACAACAGTTCCAGCCTGTTGGGCCCAAAATAACAGAGTATAGTGTCTTCACTAAATAGGATATTTTAAAAGTTCAAACACACTGACAGCCTTATCGTACTCACAACCACTATATACCTGTCAGCATACTCATCTTAGTACCACAATGGACTCTCAGATCTTCACCCATGCATGCTGCAGGACTTGGTAAGTACGGTTCCATTCCGTCTGTCTGCCATGTTGTTTTGCTGTACGTGGTTTCTGTGCTGTTCAGTTATTCAGATACTGTAAGTGCTTTACTACCGCTACAATGCGTATAAGACAGCCAGATTCCATTGTTAGCTGGCCTTCAAAGATCCAGAAACATTATCACTTACAGCACAAAACTTATAGCTCAATCTGCCTCCCAAACAAAGAACGCCTATGCGCGTTTCACCCGGAGACCCAATTGCTGTTTGGAGTCAGGAATTTCCCCCTTTTCAGCTAGGTTTTTTGCCTTCCTCTGGATCAACTGTTTGGTGGGAGGAGAAAAAGGAGGATGAAAATTTTAGACATGATGGATGGAATGTCTTTATTCAACCTCAAATAACTATGTTACTATGTAGTAGGGTTACTCCCTTTCAATTAATAAATCTTCTTACTTCCTTTAGATTCAATACTTCGTACAGAGAAATCCATCCCTGAAGACTTTGCTTTTGACAGTTACTGTGAGGTTATCTTGTCAGTATATAATATCATTATTATGTTATTATTCTATGGTTGCATTATGTGTGCACATTGGGACACACCATACTCACAGGAACTTCTGCGTTTCCCCCCAGCTTGCCCAGTCTGTCTTCATCCTGATAGCCACCACTCTGTATTTTTGTGGGAGGCGGGAAATGTAGCATTTATGGTGATCTCTTTAGCAATGAGCTGGGTCAACGTCCTTTACTACACTCGAGGGTTTCAGCAAATGGGCATCTATGCTGTTATGATTGAGAGGTTTGTACATCTGTCCACATTTGTAAATTGTTTATCTGTTTCCAGACCAAAAGACCAATTCACCCCTCAACCAAAAATCTATTCATAGCTCACTCACCACCCCCAGAAAAAACTACAATACTGACTGGCAGAATGTAGCAGGAGGCAGATCTGCAGCCTGATGTTTGCTGCTTCCATGCAATTTAAAGGAGAAGTTCAGTGGTAATACATATACTTTTAATAAAATAAAAATGACATATTTTTCATTTAATGACCTTAATCTGCCCTTCAGCATTTTGTCTGTGATAAATAAATGCTTCCAAAATACTGACTTCCTGTTTGCAGGACCCCTAATAGAGGACCGTTATGGTCTTGCCCTTGACCAGCACCTTAGTTGATTCAGTTGCTCAGTAGAGATCTGAGCATGTTTGACCCATCCAACAGCCAATCAGTGAGAAATTACTGTTAGGAACATCCAGGATGTGGTGCATTCTGGGAAGAAGAAGAACCGGTACGGAACCTAAAATGTCAACTCACTAAAGTTAACAGCAGGGAACAGTAAGGGGCATAAATTCCACTGATTTTTAAAATGGAAGTTAATATGTAGAATAAACTAGGAATGCATAATAAAAAGTAAGAATTTTAAAAATAATTATATTTTCACTGACAAATTTCCTTTAAGTTTATAAAGTCAGTTGCCATTTACTGAAAATACATCAACAAATAACAATTACACATTAAAATTACTTATAGACAAATTTGGGCCCTAAGCAGTTGCCCAGTATGTCCATGAGGTAAAACTTCAAACTATCCAATTAAATCAATTCTCTTTGTTGTTTTGCAGTTAATCCTGAGAGACATGGTGCGTTTCAGTTCGTTTACCTTCTGTTTCTCGTTGGATTTGCTGCAGGTAATTCCCGGCCCGTCTGAATGCCACGTTGGCTTTTTATTTGTAAGCTGCCTCCACACTATCTGGATACCAAAACAAGCAGTGCGTTATTTAAACAGACAACTAGCACCTGCTTGTACAACACATTAATTCATTTAAACCCAGTGGGGTGAAGGTGCTGTAGGTAAACATCATTAAGACAAAAAGTACACAGTGAGAAATAAAATCCCTTTGATTCCTAGGAGAGTCTATAAGACTATATAATGCACCCAAAGTCACAGTCAATATAAGGCCTCTATAAAACTATACTTACTGCTAGACAGAGACACAGAACAACTGTATGGGTTATATTTATTAATTAAGCGCCATTGGATAAGCAGCCATGACGTTATAAAATACAAAGTTACCATAGGGAAAAGTGCAAGCAATAAAGGGCATGTCCACCCTTAAAACAAAAAATTTTCTGCAACCCCAACTGCTTTGTCATTTCTGGAAAGGTATCTGCCTCCTCTCTCTTCTTAAAGAGCTTTCTTTACGCATAAGCATGTGAGAGGAGGCAGCAGGTGAACAGCATTCGCCATTGGTTGTGATGTCAGCAGTTTACAGCCTTGATTGACTGCATGGAGCTTACTCAGCAAGAATGGGGACAACAATATCATGAAATTCTTGTTAGGCTGAGGCCACACTACAACGCACAGGAATCGCGCACAAAATCGCGAGCGTTATCGCACGCGATTGTGTGCGCTTTTCTTGTGCGTTCGTCCTTTGCGTTCGCGTTTTGCGCATGCGTTTTTGCCATTTCGCGTTATGGAAACGCTGCGTTAACACACAAAAATGGTGAACGCATGGTCACCAAAACGCGAACGGACGCGCAATCGCATGCGCATCGGAAATTGCGGGAATTTTTGCGCTCCCGCGATTTCCATTTTAGCAAAAATCGCGTGCGCAATCGCGAGCGAGAACGCGTGCGCAAACGCGCTAGGTGGGCCTAGCCCTTAGTAAGGTAATGCAGGAAATGAAGTGCAAAAATATTAGGTGGGGTTGGGGGCAGGTAACTGCAGTTTAAAACGGATTAATGAAAATTACATACATAAAGTTTCATACATAGGCTAAGATTTACACATATAATAAATATAATAGATGTGGTGGGCCTTGACACATTTGGAATAAAATCCCTGCCCTGAAGAGTTTCAATCTAATAGTAGAACATATTTACCCAGGGTGACAGAGGCTCTAATCTCCCCGATTGTCTCCCCACCTACTTCCAAAAAGTGTAGTTGCTACAACCAGATCCAGCTTCTCTCTTCAAAGTTCTAACATGTCCCTTTAGTAAATAAAATGGTTAAAGTGATTGTATTTACTGTGCATTTTATTATAAGGAAGAAATCTTACCCTGTATTTCCCGTATCTTCCCAGCTCTGGTGACCCTAATAGAAGACGGAGAGGGAACATCAGATAACAGTACATGTGGGCGGAGATGCTGCAAACCAGAACCAGCTTCTTATAACAACCTGTACTACACATGCCAAGAACTATTTAAATTTGCAATTGGAATGGGAGTGAGATGTTAGTTACAGACAACTACAAATACAAACCCGTTCATCTTTCTGATTACGTATTCATTCTAACGTACATCCTCCTGCTAATATGCTCATCGCATTAATGGGAGAAACGGTAAACAGGTTGCAAGAAAGTAAAAGCAATCTGGAAGCTTCAGGTAAACACAGCTTGAATCAGTCCTATAATATATCCTTTTTGCGGGGCTCAAATAGTCATAGAGTCAAATTTAAGAAACTACAGAGTCCCAAGCAGATGGTTACCTGACTTTAAAACCTATTATGTAGCGGGTCAACTGAAATACGTCCATGCTTGGGTACATAATCGAAGCCTACGATTGACCAGAGGCTGAGCCCCTGACATATTTAGAAGGCCCATCCAGTGAAATAATGGTGGATAAACAGTGTTACATCAACAAATGCACAGGATATGGAAACTAGCTAACTCCAAGATAAATATGAAGGAAAACCAGGTGAGACCTTTTTTGTGGCGAAACCCTAGTTGCCACAACTATTTGCTTTTACACCTTATAAGGTATGGGAAACTAAAGGAATATATTTATTTCAACATATCATTGTAATCAAAGGTTAATATATTTTGCAGACTACAGACCAGATTGAATTGCCCAACCACTATCTCTTAGATACTTACTTGTCTAACTCAGCTTGCTATAATCCAATTCCTGTGTCACAGACTACGAAGAATTATATCTCAAGTCTGCGACAATCTCAACTTCACCCAGCATCCCCACTGTGGCAAAGTCATATACCCACTATCACACCCAAAGAATGTAGTATGAAGTAGAATAAACAGTAGATGGCCTGTTCATACAACAGTTTCATGGCAGCAAAAAAATAAAATTATCCAATTTTATATTTTTCAAAAAGCCTATATTCTCACTTTAGATTATGAGCCATATGGCTGGGGGCAGATACAAATGCTGTAATTGAATTTGTATAAGCAAACTTTTGGCATCTACTCTGGGACTGCCTAGAGTCCAAAGTTTTGGAACAAAATTCTATATGATTTATGAACAGGTGGGGATTAAATGTTCCATTAGATCTTAAACTATCAGGGTTATTTCAATAAAAGTTCTAATCGTTTAAAATGGTGCTAATTTTGCCCCAACCAATCAGATTTATCTTTTCAAATGTTATAAGATCTGATGGTGTGGGGCAAAATTAGCACCATTTTAAAAATAAGAAATTTTATTGAATCTCCCTGTATGTTTTCTAGGGGTGCCTGAAATTGACAGCTGGACCACCTACCAATTAAGCTTCCTGGGAAAACCCTATTTTATGCACGAAAAACAATAATTTTAAAATGGATGGCCACATCTCAGCTACTAAAAAATTTGGAGATCATTAATTGAAAAAGACCTACCGCTTCTAAGATTAATATATATAATAGGGAAAGCTGACCAAATTTAATTAAACTTTTTAGTATGGCTAGATAATTAGTAACAACAAAATAAATGAAATGGTTACTACAACTGTTTAACACTAAGCACCATAACCGTTATGTGGTTACAAGTAATTAGAGACCAAGTGTCATAACAATAAATACTGTCTTGACATACAAATGTAATAGATATCAACAACTGTCTACTACTTAATGAATAAAATAAAGGTATAAACCATGCATATACCCCCTTCCCTCCTTTATACTCCAAGTTCTAACCACTGTTTTCACCCCTAACCACTCCTCTAACACAACTGTAAAATACAAGAGTGTAAAGACAAACACAACAGGGTTATTCAATAAAAGTTCTTATCATTTAAAATGGTGCTAATTTTGCCCCAACCATCAGATGTTAGCTTTCAAATGGTAAATAGATCATTGGTTGGGGCATCTTTTTAAACGATAAGAACTTTTATTGAATCTCCCTGAAAGACTCAATCATTTTTTTTAAAATGTTTTTAACAATGAATGTCATATTATTTTCTTCATATTGAAAATCAAACCAAGTTACAAAGAAAACACAGCTTGAATATGGATGGAACCAAAGGTATTTTTAATAGTATAAATAAACACAGATCTGGCTTCATTATATAAGGAACCTACAACAGTCGTGCTAAGGGGCATAATTATGAGGAGAAATATTTTAGAAGTATTTAATGCGACTTCACGTCAATATTTCACTGTATTAATAATAAAGGGCAAAAGTCTACACCCAAACAGAAAAAATTGGATATACTGTATAATAGATCATGCCAATCACGAAAACTACAATAGCTGGAAAACTGAAATGCTGAACTGAAATATCGTCTGAAGGGATAGTGTTAAAAAGGTGAATTTTCATCCTTTTATAAATTGCGCTATTTATCACTATTGAAAATAGCATCAAAAAATTGTCACGCTGCTTTCTAAAATGCCCCTTAGTCTATTAATACCAGGGAAAGTAAAATATAAATACAGAAATCGATAGAAAAACAAAAAAATACAGTAACAGGAATAAGAATGACAGAAAGGAGGGTGGAAATTAAAATCGATTTTACCATAGGTTTTTACAGGTCTGGATGGAATTGTACAGACATTTGCCTAGGATAATAACTACTCTATAGAACTACCCATGTACAAGGAAGGTATACTTATAATAACATTATTTTACTTTCTCCAGAGAGCATACCATACTGGATATTGAGAAAAGCTTTCTGAACTACTTCAAGGACACATTTCGATCTGGGAAGCATGTCCTTGTAGGATTAACCCCTGACGGAAAGGAAGTTACAGGTGGTGCTTTAGGTAAACTGGTCCACAAGGATAGAGGATATTTACCTTCCAGTACAGATATCTAAACACATAAAGGGAAAAAGTCAAACAATAATTTCAGTTTTACAGTTTGTTAGGACATGTTCAGGTGCATATTACATGAACACATAGGGCCATATTTATAAACCCGCACTATTGCAAGTTTGTGATACCGCGTTTTCATTAATGTACGATAGCAGCCGTAAAATGTACATTACAGCTAACCGTTGTAAATCTGTGACCGTTCGTAGAATTCCATGTGGTAGTTAACTACCACAATGGTATTCTATGGTGGGCTTTCGATGCTATTATACATTTATGGTCGTGGACGTAAATGTATGAGCCAGACCGATCGTTAAAGGCAGGTATCCCCTAAAGCAATACCGTGCCTTATATAAATATGGCTCATAATGACCAGATATTACAAATGGAACTCGCACTGAAAATAAACTTGCTCAATAATTTATTAACCCATTTAATGGTCACACAGATTCTAGGAAGTCCCCAGAAATCCATGTGTCAGACAAATGGAAGAGTATGCCCAGAAAACGTTGTCATCACTTCTATTATAAATAAATTGATTGGTCTTCTTATTGGTGAATAGTACCTATTGGATGCGCATAGTGCAGCCATTACATTTACCTAACACTCAACACCCAAACAAATAAGACAGAAGAGCCATGTTGAGTTGTTCAGCACTTTTGTGTTTTTCTGCTCATGTGGCACCTGCCTTAGGCTACGTTCACACCACTCGTTTGTGTTTAACGCAGCTGAACATCGAGTTTGCAATTTCGTGCTTTGCTCCGCTGCGGTAATATGTGCAAAGCATTTTGGTGTGATGTTACGGCATCAAAACGCGCTCTAGTGTGAACGAAGCCTCAGACCAAACTTTCTGAAGCTCAAAGAAGGGATTAATTGTAGAAATAGGAACATGTACAGGACATAACTAGTGTTGTAATACATTTCAACTTGCCACAATAGTTCTGTGTTTAAAGGGTCACTATACTCACTGAAACTCTTTACATTTTCTGAAACTACAATTTGAGAGAAGAAAATGGTGGTACTCACATATGTATCTTTGCTTCCTGCCATTAAATTATTAATGTTTAGTGGTTGTCCTATTCCCCACCCTCCCTTATTCACTGCCTCCTGTAGTGTCTGCGACACTTATAATTCATACAGCCTCACCATGGACCTGCTCTGCTTACACATCCCCCCTGCTGCTTTTCCTGCTGATCAGAAGTGTGCTGGCAGACAGCCAAAGAGGTCAGGCATGGGACACATTATAATTTTGGTCTTTCCTGTAAGTGCTGTGATTTCTAGAATCTACAGCTCAGATTAAAAATCTGAAAAAAGTTTTGAAGCAGTGAGATCTTGTTGTAAAGGTGCATTCTTTCAAATTCAATACTAAAAATACCCTTTAACAAATAAAGAGATTCATCTGTAACCATATTGTCCAAATATCAACCATTCGGTCACATGTGTCTTCAAGAGCAGAAAGGCTTGTAATATATTATATATACTGTATACATATATACACAATGTATCCATTCCCTATTCTTCTATTATGATTATCACATGTCCAAATATCCTCTCGGTTAGGCAGAAAGGCTTGTAATATATATATATACTGTATACATAATACACAATGTACCATCCCTATTCTTCTATATGATTATCACATGTCCATAATATCCTCTCGGTTAGAGCAGAAAGGCTTGTAATATATTATATATACTGTATACATATATATACAATGTATCCATTCCCTATTCTTCTATATGATTATCACATGTCCATAATATCCTCTCGTTAGAGCAGAAAGGCTTGTAAATATTATATATACTGTATACATATATATACAATGTATCCATTCCCTATTCTTTATATGATTACACATGTCCATAATATCCTCTCGGTAGAGCAGAAAGGCTTGTAATATAATATATACTGATCCATTATATAACAATGTATCCATTCCCTATTCTTCTATATGATTATACCTGTCCATAATATCCTCCGGTTAGAGCAGAAAGGCTGTAATATATATATATACTGTATCCATATATATACAATGTATCCATTCCCATTCTTATATGATATCACCTGTCCATAATATCCTCCGTGAGAGCAGAAAGGCTTGTAATATAAATATATACTGTATCATATATACACAATGTATCCATTCCCTATTCTTCTATGATTATCACATATCCATAATATCCTCTCGGTTAGAGCAGAAAGGCTTGTAATATATTATATTACTGTATCCAATTATACAATGTATCCATTCCCTATTCTTCTATAGGATATGATTCCTGGTCAGACCAAAAACATCTTTTTAATATTGCTTTTAGCCGGTTCATAGTTTAGGGCTGAATATTTCCATGTTTCTGAGCCACCTGAGACAAAATCAGACAAGACTAAAAAGCTTTAAATGTAGATTAAAGGGCAAGTTCAGACCTTCAATGGAAATTGTTTAGAGAGGTAAATTTCCTCTCAAACACCAACATGGCAATAGTTAGAAAGCTGAGATGCTGGTCATGTTCTGTTACCTTCTTTTTGTCTTCCGGTTCTTCCAGCTGAATGAATGCTATTCCACACGCTGAACATGGGAAGCTTGGGAAACCTTTGAGAGGTAGAGGGAAGGGGGTGAGAAACCTTGTGCTGCATTACAGATTAGACCTAGTCTGTCACCTTATAACTATTAGAGTTTGGATTTTCCCAGGTGCGTAACTGCAGCGCCCCCGCAAGATTGGAGGCCAGGGCCCTGACACACACCCCTCCCCACACAACGATTATATTATAAGCATTAACGTGTGCAGTTATGAAGTAAAGATCGCCTGATCAGCAGTTTAAAGAACCGGCAGAAGTTTTAAACTGTTCTTTTAAACCGCTGATTGCACGTATCTTTACAGTGATCATGAATCATCTTTGGGGGGGATCACAGGCCCTATTACATCCCAGGTCCCCCTCAGCCCCCTCAGTCTCAGAACCTGCAGCCCTAGTTAGGCCACTGATTTTCCGATTTATAGTTTTCAACTGGTATTATGTGTTATTTGTCAACAGGGGAGGTGCCTTATCCTTGCAGCCTGCACCAATCAAATAGAATAGTCCGGTACCTGCTACAGAACCAGTACTCTCCTGCCAATATCATAGCCAAGGACCCTTTGGGAACACGGTGTTACATGCCCTGGTAGACATTGCCGACAACACTCAAGAGAACACAAGTTTGTGACAAAATGTACAACGAGATACTCGTATTAGGGGCTCAGATAAAACCTTCCTTGAAACGGAGGACATTTTAAATAAAAAGGGCCTGACTCTTTGACTAGCGGCAAAAACAGGAAGATTGGGGTATGTATACTGTGATATGAACATGGATAGCCGGTAATATGGGCAGTGTTCTACAGCTTGCATGTCAGTGCTGAAATTAGCTAAGAAGTGTCAATTTTGGCACTCTAAATGTTTGGAAACTATAAACTCCAACTGCTGGGAGTTGTAGTTTATACCGTAAATGTCTGGGTGCCAATGTTCAGTATCACTGAGCTAAAGTGTATGTAGGTATCTGGGAAAAACATGGGCGCACACAAGAAAAATCCTTAACATACTAATACTGAACCCTTTCTCTAGGTTTGCTTATATTTGAGGAGAGAGATTAAGAATATAGAATGCAGACATCTTTCTCGCAAATTTTATGAATGGGCATATGGGCCGGTACATTCCTCTCTGTATGATCTCTCGGGTATTGATACCTACGAGAAAAATTCTGTGCTTGAGATAATCGCCTATAGTAGCGAAATGCCGGTAAGTGCACTTAGGGAATCCCTCCATATATTTATATTGAATTCATATAAAAATACATTTGATAGCGCATTAGGGTTAAGCGCAGTCCCAGTATTGTTGTAGACAAAGTTAAATCAATGTAATTTTATTTTATTCGAGCCTAGTTGTAACAGCCATGTTTGGTACAGAAGAAGCTCGGCAGTCTGGGAGAAATGCACAACGGCTTGGTAGCTATCCGGGAGGATCGAGCAGAAGGTTGTTTGGTAGCGTAATGAATTTGTGACGTACTGATCGGTGGAGAGAACCCTTGTTTGTGCAAGATACGTACTGAACTTACTTACAAAACCCGGTCCAATCTGCTTACTGGTCGAAGCTGTAAGTCAATGTGACGTCCTGTCCAATAGCTGAAGCCATGACCAGGAGCATCTAACTGCTGCTGCGCTCACAACAGCAGCAGGAGCGGCTCCCAGGAGGGAGGGACAATCATGTAAGTATATTTAGGTATATCTTTGGGGAAGATAATTAAAATAAAAGTAGAGTTTGGGGGGTGTGCAGCTATGTGTAGATTTTCATTTATTGGTGGACATGCAATCGTAAAAAAACGATTCACACATTTATAGAACCGCCATGATATGCTTGATATAAATGTATGTACAATGATAACCCTTTAAGAAGGAAGTAACAGACATTATTTTATAGACCCGCCATGATATGCTGTAATAATGCATGTAGAATGATAACCCTTAGAAGGAAGTAACATGTGACATTATTTTAAGACCCGCCATGATATGCTGTATATAAATGCTATGTAGAATGATAACCCTTTAAGAAGGAAGTAACATGTGACATTATTTTATAGAACCGCCATGATTATGCTGTAATAAATGCTATGTACAATGATAACCCTTTAAGAAGGAAGTAACATGTAACATTATTTTATAGAACCGCCATGATATGCTGTATATAAATGCTATGTACAATGATAACCCTTAAGAAGAAGTAACATGTGACTATTTTATAGAACCGCCATGATATGCTGTATATAAATGCTATGTAGAAGATAACCCTTTAGAAGGAAGTAACATGAACATTATTTTATAGAACCGCCATGATATGATGTATATAATGCTAGTAAAATGATAACCCTTTAAGAAGGAAGTAACATGTGAACATTATTATAGAACCGCCATGATATGCTGTATATAAATGCTATGTAGTAGAATGAAACCCTTTAAGAAGGAAGTAACATGTAACATTATTTTATAGAACCGCCATGATATGCTGTATATAAATGCTATGTAAATGAAAACCCTTTAAGAGAAGAAGTAACATGTGACATTATTTTATAGAACCGCCATGATATGCTGTATATAAATGCTATGTAGAATGATAACCCTTTAAGAAGGAAGTAACATGTAACATTATTTTATGAACCGCCATGATATGATGTATATATGCTATGTAGAATGATAACCCTTTAAGAAGGAAGTAACATGTGACATTTTTATAGAACCGCCATGATATGCTGTATATAAATGTATGTAGAATGATAACCCTTTAAGAAGGAAGGTAACATGTAACATATTTTATAGAACCGCCATGATATGCTGTATATAATGCTAGTACAATGATAACCCTTTAGAAGGAAGAGTAACATGTGACATTATTTTATAGAACCGCCATGATATGCTGTATATAAATGCTATGTAGAATGATAACCCTTTAAGAAGGAAGTAACATGTAACATTATTTTATAGAACCGCCATGATATGCTGTATATAAATGCTATGTACAATGATAACCCTTTAAGAAGGAAAGTAACATGTGACATTATTTTATAGAACCGCCATGATATGCTGTATATAAATGCTATGTAGAATGATAACCCTTTAAGAAGGAAGTAACATGTAACATTATTTTATAGAACCGCCATGATATGATGTATATAAATGCTATGTAGAATGATAACCTTTAAGAAGGAAAGTAACAGTGACATTATTTTATAGAACCGCCATGATATGCTGTATAAATGCTATGTACAATGATAACACTTTAAGAAGGAGTAACATGTGACATTATTTTATAGAACCGCCATGATTCTGCTGGTGGAACCTCTCAACAAATTGTTGCAAGATAAATGGGATCGTTTTGTTAAGCGAATTTTCTACTTTAACTTCTTGGCTTACATTGCCTATGTTATCATCTTCACCATAGTGCCTATGAGAGACCTGTGCTGGGAGATGTAGTTCTTGTGAAAATGCTTAATCATTCTCATAGGACACATGTTATGTGTGGTTGGTTCTGTTTCAATGAGAAATAAACATTTCCTTATTCATGGGGAGATGTAATACTTCCCTCAGTGCTCCTCTTACCTTCAGGGTTCCCGTGTGGAGTAATCAGTAATCACTTAGCGATATTTACTGAATTGTGGGAACCCAGAAGGTAGGAGCACTGGGAGAAGCGTTATAGAAATGTTATTGTATTATTATTTATTTAGGTTTCTCTCTTTCTCCATTGTAGCCTCCATTTCCTCTAAATTACGACAGTTACCTTCGTACCATTGGGGAGTTACTGACTGTTCTCGGAGGAATCTATTTCTTCGTGTGTAGAGCGTAAGTATAACATAAGTGTGTCTTGGGAACACTGCTATTCTTTTAAAACTTTACAAACTGCCTTGGTTGTCAACATAGGTTAAAGGATAAATGTGCTTAAAAGTTAACCCTTTAAAAATGAGCCTACCATCTACCTACCTGGGGCAAGATGGTAGGCTTGATTATTCCCACCTCCAATATCGATTTGTTGAGGAGCTACAGCACATACAGTGTTCTGCCAGGTTAGTCCTGGACTTCCTGTATTAAGGGCATGTCCATCCCCAAAACTAAAATTTCCCGCACTACTGATCCCATATGCAGTGTTTAAAAATCCTTACCTAACCACCTCTCTGCTCCAAATGGTTCTCCTGCAATGTCTGTCCAAATACTAATCCTAATTTTGTACTGGGGCATGTCACACCCACAATGTATACACAACAACCCCACTATATCAAACAAACAGAACAAATGCTAGATTCAGAAAACAGGAGGGAGAGTGAGCTAATATGGATAAACCGTCCAATGTAATATGTATCCCAATGGATATGTCACACTATTTCTCCAACAGTTCCTTATTATAATCACCTCACAGGTGAATAAAGTATGGCATCTAAAATCCAAAAAAAGTCTTAGGCTTAGTAAGATTCCACATAAGCTCTGTATTACTGTCCAGTGCCTGCTATATTACTCTTGTGGAATCAAAAGGCTGCAATATACTGTCGGACCAAAATAAAGTAGCTTCAATGATGCAACAGGCTTGGGTACAAGTTCCAGCCTGTTGGGCCCAAAATAACAGGTATAGTGTCTCACTTAAATAGTGTATTTTAAAGTTCAAACACACTGACAGCCTTATCGTACTCACAACCACTTATATACCTGTTCAGCATACCATCTTAGTACCACAATGGACTCTCAGATCTTCACCCATGCATGTGCGCGGACTGGTAAGTAACGGTTCCATTCCGTGTCTGCCATGTGTTTTGCTGTACGTGGTTTCTGTGCTGTTCAGTTATTCAGATACTGTAAGTGCTTTACTACCGCTACAATGCGTATAAGACAGCCAGATTCCATTGTTAGCTGGCCTTCAAAGATCCAGAACATTATCACTTACAGCCACAAACTTATAGGTCATCTGCCTCCCAAACAAAGACGCCTATGCGCGTTTCACCCGGAGACCCAATTGCTGTTTGGAGTCAGGAATCCCCCTTTTCAGCTAGGTTTTTTGCCTTCTCTGGATCAACTGTTGGTAGGGAGAAAAAGGAGGATGAAAATTTTAGACATGATGGATGGATGTCTTTATTCAACCTCAAATACTATGTTACTATGTAGTAGGGTTACTCCCTTTCAATTAAAAATCTTCTTACTTCCTTTAGATTCAAAACTTCGTACAGAGAAATCATCCCTGAAGACTTTGCTTTCTGACAGTTACTGTGAGGTTATCTTGTCAGTATATAATATCATTATTATGTTTATTCTGGTTGCATTATGTGTGCACATTGGGACACACCATACTCACAGGAACTCTGCGTTTCCCCCCAGCTTTGCCCGTATGTCTTCATCCTGATAGCCACCACTCTGTATTTTTGTGGGAGGCGGGAATATGTAGCATTTATGGTGATCTCTTTAGCAATGAGCTGGGTAACGTCCTTTACTACACTCGAGGGTTTCACACAAATGGGCATCTATGCTGTTTAGATTGAGAAGGTTTGTACACTGTCCACATTCTTGTAAATTGTTTATCTGTTTCCAGACCAAAAGACCAATCACCCCTCAACCAAAAATCTATTCATAGCTCACTCACCACCCCCAGAAAAAAAAATACAATACTGACTGGCAGAATGTAGCAGGAGGCAGATCTGCAGCTGATGTTTGCTGCTTCCATGCAATTTAAAGGAGAAGTTCAGTGGTAATACATATACTTTTAATAAAATAAAAATGAACATATTTTTCCATTCTAATGACCTTAATCTGCCCATTCAGCATTTGTGCTGTGATAAATAAATGCTTCCAAATAATGACTTCCTGTTTGCAGGACCCAATAGAGGACGTTATGGTCTTGCCTGACCAGCACCTTAGTTGATTCAGTTGCTCAGTAGAGATCTGAGCATGTTTGACCCATCCAACAAGCCAATCAGTAGGAAATTACTGTTAGGAACATTCCAAGGATGTGGTGCATTCTGGGAAGAAGAAGAACCGTTACGAACCTAAAATGTCAACTCACTAAAGTAACAGCGGGAAAACGTAAGGGGCATAAATTCCATGATTTTTAAAATGGAAGTTAATATGTAGAATAAACTAGGAAGCATAATAAAAAGTAAGAATTTTAAAAATAATTATATTTCCACTGAACATTTCCTTTAAGTTTATAAAGTCAGTTGCCATTACTGACAATACATCAACAAATACAAAATTAACAATTAAAATTACTACTTAGACAAATTTGGCCCTAAGAGTTGCCCAGATGTTCCATGAGGTAAAACTTCTAAACTATCCAATAAATCAATTCTCTTTGTTGTTTGCAGTTAATCCTGAGAGACATGGTGCGTTTCATGTCGTTTACCTTCTGTTTCTCGTTGGATTTGCTGCAGGTAATTCCCGGCCCGTCTTGAATGCCACGTTTGGCTTTTTATTTGTAAGCTGCCTCCACCTATCGGATACCAAAACAAGCAGTGCGTTATATAACAGACCAACTAGGCACTGCTGTGTACACACACATTAATTCATTAAACCCAGTGGGGGGTGAAGGTGCTGTAGGTAAAACATAAATAAGACAAAAAGTACCACAGTGAGAAAAAAATCCCTTTGATTCCTAGGAGAGTCTATAAGTCTATAAATGTCACCCAAAGTCACAGTCAATATAAGGCCCTCTATAAAACTATACTTACTGACTAGACAGAGACACAGAAACAACTGTATGGATGTATCATTTTATTAATTAAGGCCACTTGGATAAGCAGCCATGTACGTTATTAAATACAAAGTATACATAGGGAAAAGTGCAAGCAATTAAGGGCATGTCCACCCTTAAAACAAAAAATTTTCTGCAACCCCAACTGCTTATTCTGCTATTTTGGCAAAAGGTATCTGCCTCTCTCTCTTCTTAGAAGCTTTTCTTTACGCATAAGCATGTGCAGAGGAAGGCAGCAGGTGAAACAGCATTCAGCCATTGGTTTGTGATGTCAGCAGTTTCAAGCCTTGATTGACTGCATGGAGCTTACTCAGCCAGAATGGGGACAACAATATCATGAAATATCTTGTTAGGCTGAGGCCACACTAAAACGCACAGGAATCGCGCACAAAATGCGAGCGTTATCGCACGCGATTGTGTGGCTTTTCTTGTGCGTTCGCCTTTGCGTTCGCGTTTTGCGCATGGTTTTTGCCATTTGCTTATGGAACGCTGCGTTAACACACCAAAAATGGTGAACGCATGCGTCACCAAAACGCGAACGGACGCGCAATCGCTAGCGCATCGGAAATTGCGGGAATTTTGCGCTCCCGCGTTTCATTTTAGCAAAAATCGCGTGCGCAATCGCGAGCGCGAAACGCGTGCGCAAACGCGCTAGTGTGGCCTAGCCCTTAGTAAGGTAATGCAGGAAATGAAGTGCAAAATATTAGGTGGGTTGGGGGCAGGTAACTGACAGTTTAAAAACGGATTAATGAAAATTACATACATAAAGTTTCATAATAGGCTAAGATTATACACATATATAAATATAATGATGTGGTGGGCCTTGACACATTTGGAATAAAATCCCTGCCCTGAAGAGTTTACAATCTAAGTAGAACATATTTACCCAGGGTGACAGAGGCTCTAATCTCCGATTGTCTCCCCAACTACTTCCAAAAAGTGTAGTTGCTACAACCAGATCCAGCTGCTTCTCTTCAAAGTTCTAACATGTCCCTTTAGTAATAAAATGGTTAAAGTGATTGTATTTACTGTGCATTTTATTATAAGGAAAAGAATCTTACCCGTATTTCCCGTATCTTCCCAGCTCTGGTGACCCTAATAGAGACGGAGAGGGAACATCGATAACAGTACATGTGGGCGGGAGATGCTGCAAACCAGAACCAGCTTCTTATAACAACCTGTACACACATGCCAAGACTAAAATTTGCAATTGGAATGGGAGATTTAGAGTTTACAGACAACTACAAATACAAAACCCGTATTCATCTTTCTCCTGATTACGTATGTCATTCTAACGTACATCCTCCTGCTAAATATGCTCATCGCATTAATGGGAGAAACGGTAAACAAGGTTGTCAAGAAAGTAAAAGCATCTGGAAGCTTCAGGTAAACACAGCTTGATCAGTCCTATAATATATCCTTTTTGCGGGGCTCAAAATAGTCATAGAGTCAAATTTAAGAAACTACAGAGTCCCAGCAGATGGTTACCGACTTTAAAACCTATTATGTAGCGGGTCAACTGAAATACGTCCATGCTTGGGTACATAATCGAAGCCTACCGATGACCAGAGGCTGAGCCCCTGACATATTTAGAAGGCCCATCCCGTGAAATAATGGGGTGGATAAACAGTGTTCACATCAACAAATGCACAGGATATGGAAACAGCGTAACTCCAAGATAAAATATGAAGGAAAACCAGGTGAGACCTTTTTGTGGCGAAACCTAAGTTGCCACAACTATTTGCTTTTACAACTATAGGTATGGGAAACTAAAGGAATATATTTATTTCAACATATCATTGTGAATCAAGGTTAATATATTTTGCAGAACTACAGACCAGAATTGAAGCCAACCACTATCTCTTTAGATACTAACTTGTCTAACTAGCTTGCTATAATCCAATTCCTGTGCTCACAGACTACGAAGAAATTTATATCTCAAGTCTGCGACAATCTCAACTTCACCCAGACATCCCCACTGTGGCAAAGTCATATACCCACTATCACACCCAAAGAATGTAGTATGAAGTAGAATAAACAGTAGTATGGCCTGTCTCATACAACAGTTTCACTGGCAGCAAAAAAATAAAATTATCCAATTTTATATTTTTTCAAAAGCCTATATTCTCACTTTAGATTATGAGCCATATGGCTGGGGGCAGATACAAATGCTGTAATTGTAATTGTATAATGCAAACTTTGGCATCTACTCTGGGACTGCCCTAGAGTCCAAAGGTTTTGGAACAAAATTCTATATGATTATTGAACAGGTTGGGATTAAATGTACCATTAGATCTTAAACTATCAGGGTTTTCAATAAAAGTTCTAATCGTTTAAAATGGTGCTAATTTTGCCCCAACCAATCAGATTTATCTTTCAAATGTTAAATAAGATCTGATTGGTGGGGCAAAATTAGCACCATTTTAAACAATAGAACTTTTATTGAATCTCCCTGTATGTTTTTCTAGGGGTGCCTGAAATTGACAGCTGGACCACCTACCAATTAGCTTCCTGAGGAAAACCCTTTTATGCACGAAAAACAATAATTTTAAAATGGATGGCCATCTCCAGCTACTAAAAAACTTTGGAGATCATTAATTGAAAAAGACCTACCTCTCTAAGATTAATATATATAAGTAGGGGAAGCTGACCAAATTTAATTAAACTTTATTAGTATGGCTAGATAATTGAACAACAAATAAATGAAATGGTTACTACAACTGTTTAACCTAAGCACTATAACCGTTATGTGGTTACAAGTAATTAGAGACCAAGTGTCATAAACAATAAATACTGTCTGACATACAAATGTAATAGATATCTAACAACTGTCTACTACTTAATGAATAAAATAAAGGTATAAACCATGCATATACCCCCTTCCCCCTTTATACTCCAAGTTCTAACCACTGTTTTCACCCTAACCAAACTACCTCTAACCAACTGTAAAATACAAGAGTGTAAAGACAAACACAAACAGGGTTATTCAAAAAAGTTCTTATCATTTAAAATGGTGCTAATTTTGCCCCAACCAATCAGATGTTAGCTTTCAAATGGTAAATAAGATCTGATTGGTTGGGGCAAAATTCTTTAAACGATAAGAACTTTTATTGAATCTCCCTGAAAGACTCAATCATTTTTTTTGTAAAATGTTTTATAACAATTGTAAGTCATATTATTTCTTTCATTTGAAATCAAACCACCAGTTACAAAGAAAACACAGCTTGAATATGGATGGAACCAAAGGTATTTTATTAATAGTAATAAATAAACACAGATCTGGCTTCATTAATAAGGAACACAACAGTCGTGCTAAGGGGCATAATTATGAAGGAGAAATATTTTAGAAGTATTTTAATGCGACTTCACGTCAAATATTTCACTGTATTAATAAATAAAGGGCAAGTCTACACCCAAACAGAAAAAATTGGATATACTGTATAGATAGATCATGCCAATCACGAAAACTACAATAGCTGGATAAAACTGAAATGCTGAACTGAAATATCGTCTGAAGGGATAGTGTTAAAAAGGTGAATTTTCATCCTTTATAAATTGCGCTAATTTATCACTATTGAAAATAGCATCAAAATTGTCATCGCGCTTTCTAAAATGCCCCTTAGTCTATTAATACCAGGGAAAGTCAAGATATATAAATACAGAATCGATGAAAATCAAAAATACAGTAACAGGAATAAGAATGACAGAAAAGGAGGGTGGAAATTAAAGCGATTTTACATAGGTTTTTACAGGTCTGGATGGAATGTACAGACATTTGCCTAGGATAATAACTACTCATAGAACTACCCATGTACGGAAGGTATACTTATAATAACATTATTTTACTTTCTCCAGAGAGCTATTACCTACTGGATATTGAGAAAAGCTTTCTGAACTACTTCAAGGCACATTTCGATCTGGGAAGCATGTCCTTGTAGGATTAACCCCTGACGGAAAGGAAGATTACAGGTGGTGCTTTAGGTAAACTGGTCCACAAGGATAGAGGATATTTTACCTTCAGTACAGATATCTAAACACATAAAGGGAAAAAGTCAAACAATAATTTCAGTTTTACAGTTTGTTAGGACATGTTCAGGTGCATATTACATGAACACATAGGGCCATATTTATA
The DNA here is from genome assembly GCA_019447015.1 of Hymenochirus boettgeri. Classification (NCBI taxonomy): domain Eukaryota; kingdom Metazoa; phylum Chordata; class Amphibia; order Anura; family Pipidae; genus Hymenochirus; species Hymenochirus boettgeri. The sequence goes on along the minus strand of CM033470.1, from coordinate 52,901,822 downwards.
AACCCGCATATTGCAAGTTTGTGATAACCGCGGGTTTTCATTAATGTACGATAGCAGCGTAAAATGTACATTTACAGCTAACCGTTGTAAATCTGTGACCGTTCGTAGAATTCCATGTGGTAGTTAACTACCACAATGGTATTCTATGGTGGGCTTTTACGATGCTATTATACATTTATGGTCGTGGACGTAAATGTATGACTGCCAGACCGATCGTTAAAGGCATGGTATCCCCTAAAAGCAATACCGTGCCTTTATATAAATATGGCTCATAATGACCAGATATTACAAATGGAACTCGCACTGAAAAAATAAACTTGCTCAATAATCTTATTAACCCATTTAATGGTCACACAGATTCTAGGAAGTCCCCAGAAATCCATGTGTCAGACAAATGGAAGAGTATTGCCCAGAAAACGTTGTCATCACTTCTATTAAAATAAATTGATTGGTCTTCTATTGGTGATATGTACTATTGGATGGCGCATAGGGCACCATTACATTTACCTACACATCAACACCCCAAACAAATAAGACAGAAGAGCCATGTTGAGTTGTTCAGCACTTTTGTGTTTTTCTGCTCATGTGCACCCTGCCTTAGGCTACGTTCACACCACTCGTTTGTTTTAAACGCAGCTGAACATCGAGGTTGCAATTTCGTGCTTTGCTCCGCTGCGTTAATATGTGCAAAGCATTTTGGTGTGATGTTAGGCATCAAAACGCGCTCTTAGTGTGAACGAAGCCTCAGACAAACTTTCTGAGCCTCAAAGAAGGGATTAATTAGTAGAAATAGGAACATGTACAGGACATAACTAGTGTTGTAATACATTTCAACTTGCCACAATAGTCCTGTGTTTAAAGGGTCACTATACTCACTGAAACATCTTTACATTTTGAAACTACAAATTGAGAGAAGTAAAATGTGGGACTCACATATGTATCTGTGCTTCCTGCCATTAAATTATTAATGTTTAGTGAGTGTTCCTATTCCCCACCCCCCTTATTCACTGCCTCTTGTTAGGTCTGCGACACTTATAAATTAATACAGCCTCACCATGGACCCTGCTCTGCTACAATCCCCCCTGCTGTCTTTTCCCTGCTGATTAGAAAGTGTGCTGCAGCAGCCAAAGAGGTCAGGCATGGGACACCATTATAATTTCTGGTTTTCCCTGTAAGTGCTGTGATTTCTCAGAATCTACAGCTCAGATAAAATCTGAAAAAAGTTTTGAAGCAGTGAGATCTTGTTGTAAAGGTGCATTCTTTCACAAATTCAATACTAAAATACCCTTTAACAAATAAAGAGATTCATCTGTAACCATATTGTCCAAATATCAAACCATTCGGTCATGGTGCATCAATCTCTCCATTTCCTCTCTGCAGAGTTGATGAGGTGAATTGGAACAAGTGGAACTCAAATTTAGGGATTTCAAGGAGGATCCTGGGAACTGTCAAGAATAAATTTGCCCTTAGTGCATCATTCAGGCCCAGAGGTGAGAAAATATCAATATTTCCATAGTCATTATTCCACATTAGATTTCTCAAAGTGTTCCATGGAACAGAATATATACAGAGAAGGAGGAGAAATGCCATTAATCAAGCATACTGTGCAATTAAATTAGATTACACAAAAAACAGACTGCCTGTCAACACACTTACCATTACATTACAATCCCCCCCTAATTTTGTCTTGTTCTCTCTGTGTACGTATGCAAGCTTTTTAAGGATATGCAACTGTGAAATTGGGTTTTTTTTTAATTGCCAATACTATAAACTTAATTCTTCCCATCTATACCTTTTTTTGTTGATCTGTCACCTAATTCTATTGACATTCAGTCTGAATCATCTTACATTTCAGCGTCAAGTGCCTAGTATCATAACTATAGTTTTGCTGTAACTGGAATGACCGTTGGCACATGAACTACATGATGGAAAGTCCCTCTCCCAATGCTGCCTCATAGGGAGTACTGAGCATGCTTCCCTCGCAGAGAGTCAGATAGTGTGGCAGGGGCTGGGGGACTGAGCTGAGCGAAACAAGTACTGGATGTTAGTCAGCGGCAGCAACACAATCACATCAGAGTAGTGCTGGTTACATGTATTCATTTATAGATTGAAATACATGAATTTCAATCTACAATTCCTTTAATAAATATTCCACGGAGTGTAGTTCTGGTATTAAAAAGCTTATGGAGGAATAAAATCCTTACTGACGTCTCTTCATATTTTGGTAGAAGATGGAAGACTCTGGTTCCAAACACGAGAGAATCTAATTTTTAAAAAGAAAATGAAAAAATTCCGAAGAACCTGCACACTTGCAACCAGAACCAGTGTGGAGATCGAACCTGCAAGAGGAGAAAGACACATAGACGAACTATGGATTATCAAGATACATATCCCAATGGCTTCAATCATGATTGGCTAAAAAATAAACTCCGCCACTATAAATGATATTTAATTATTAACTGTATTGACATTCACAAAAACTACAACTTCCCTTACATGCTGCATCCCCTAGAGCTGCCTTTTTTATATTTACAATGAATGGCTTAATCTCTCCTTGTTTTAAAAGAAAAAGAAATGTGACAGTAACTTTGGAATATATTTTTATCTTCAGCCTTTGAAAAAGGTAAAGTTCATAAGTAGGCACACTCATTAATCTTCAAGAAATATTCATTTATTCTAGTGCTGAAAACAAAAACGCCAAATCTACACACAACGTTTCGGGGGGGTTTGCCCCCGAACGTTGGTTTGCCCCCGAAACGTTGTGTGTATATTTGGCGTTTTTGTTTTTCAGACTAGAATAAATGAATATTTCTTGAAGACTTAAGTGAGTGTGCCTACTTATGAACTTTACATGATTGAATATACTCACCTGCAGTGGCACAGTAATTAGTAGGTGCACCTCAGAGTTTTGCCTATCAGGATCATTGCACATATTTGGAATTTAGAAAAAGGTCTTTATAGCTAATTAGGGTTTATGATACTGTGGAAAAAGAAATGCAATTTGCTACCAATGAGAACAAAGATGACAGGAATCAATAGTGAGGAAAAGAAAGGTTTTTAAAAGAGGCTATACACATAGCATTATTCCCAACAATGGGAGGCAGGAGTCAGGGGGCAGGGCCTAGGAAGTTCCCCTGGCCACACCTAAACTGACAAACCATGTCTTGGACACCTACAAACCCCTAAGAATGCCTAGGCCACAGTCTCAGGAATGCCCAAGCCCTACCCATATAGGACAATGTCAGGTGTTCCCTAACGCTATAGGTTATTTGTTACAAAAACAGTTGTGAACTGTCAAAGTGAATCAGCGAGATGAGCACATTAGCGGTAAGTGCTTCGTTCCTGGCTCCTGTAACAGTAATTGAAGAACGGAGATAAAATGTAGGTCTGCCCATTCTTTATTGATTGAGAAAAAAGAAAAAACATTCACATTGTGAGTGACTAAGTTTTAAAAATACTATACAATAAAAACCAGGAGACCATAAAACCTGTAGTGGTATTAAAGACTATACCATAGAATGTATAGCAGCTCTGAAGTCTATAATGTGTGGATCAGGATCCTCCTGTATAGTATATAAAAATATTATATAACAAACTGATATAGTAATAAACAATAGTATAAATGACAGATAATAATAATCAATGGTTTATAACTATTATACTACTAGCAAAGTGTGCCCATGGTGCCCAATGGAAATTATGTGTGTTGTATTGTTTTGCTGTGTTGGGATAGTGGATTACAATCTTTCCGTTTACCCGGTCGATGGTGCCGAAAAAATCGTGTGCTTTATCTCCCAACCAGCCCATGTGGGCTGATTGGACATGTTGGTAAATTCACGACCGATTAGTGTGAGTTCCCAATGGGACTGCTAGGATCAGTTGCACAAAGAAAAATATACATGCGTATACATTCGCATATATGTGTGAAGTATAGGGTCCATATGCATCAATCACATAGGAATAGATTTTGGTATTTACTTTCATAGAAAATAGTAACAGACCAAAAACAAATTATAGAGCCAGTCAAAAATATAATTGGACAGCTTTACAATATTCAAATAAAATAAAGGTATAAAGTATTAATATGTGGGATGAATTCTGTGTATATAAGTATGTAGGTATTGTGTTACAAATGGTATGTGTGTGTAGGTGAGGTGACGAGCCCTCCATGACCTTTCTATTGTCTTGGAAGATATGCAGGTTACTAAGGGGGCTACAATATACCCTCCCTAATCATAATAATAAAACCCTAAGTGTGCGTTCCTGTGTCTGTGTGTCCTGTCAGGTCCTATGACTCACCACTAGAGGGGAGTATTGCAGTTCCTAATGACTCACCACTAGAGGGAGAGTCTCTGCAGTTCTATTGACACACACTAGAGGGAGAGTTCAGGCAGTTCCTATGACTACCACTAGAGAGAATCTCTGCAGTTCTATTGACTCACCCTAAGGGAGAGTCTCTGCAGTTCCTATTGGAATCCCACTGAGGGAGAGAGTGATGCAGTTCTATTGGACTCACCACAGAGGGAGGTCTCTTTGCCAGTTCCTAGGACTCACCACTAGATGGGAGAGTGCTGTAGTTCCTATTGACTAACATAGAGAGGAGAAAAACAGAAAAAAAAAAACACAGAGGGAGAACAGCCATATAAACAGACTGCAAGTAGGTTGCTTGGGACAGGGGCCCTGGATTTGGTACAGAGGGGGGGGCCCTGGATTTGGTACAGAGGGGGGGCCGGATTTTGGTCAGAGGGGGGCCCTGGATTGGTTACAGAGGGGGAGCCTGGATTTGGGAAAGAGGGGGCCTGGATTTGGACAGAGGGGGGGGGGCTGGATTTGGAAGAGGGGGGGGCTGATTTGGGACAGAGGGGGCCCCTGCCTTGGACAGAGGGGGGACCCGGCCTTGGGACACTAAGAGGGTAATGGGCCTTGGGGACATGGAGGGGAGGGACTATGGCCTTGGACACAAGGGGCACTCCTGTTCTTAAGCGCCCGTGATTGTAGTGGGCTTAATGCTGTATATCAATATAAGGCAAGGTAGGTAACACAATCACATTAGTGTTTAGGATCAGGTTGCTTTTCAAACTACACAGATATGGATATTACAGACAGAGGTGCATATATAGCCCATAATGATGAAGGAACTCACAATAATTCATTTTAACATGGCCCTATGCTGCACCAACAGCCATTTGACCCGGCTGAACATTGCTCGGGATAAAAATATCCCTTTGTCTGTGCCAGCCTACATTGGTGAGAAATATATAGGATTTGTTAATATTTTTTTTTAGGGTAAAGAACAGGATGTGTGAGAAAAATAATCAGAGCTCTGAATACTGTGTTCTCTGCTCTACGAAGACAACTTAGAAATGTCATACGATTGGAATGTCTGGGACCAAATGCATGGGGTTATGTTTGGAAAACCCAACCCCCAAGTATGAGTTAAGGTGACAAATAAATAAAAAAACAAGGATTGTTCTACAACCCTGAGGTTGTAAATAGATAAATTTTATTTACATTTAATGTGGAGATGATAGATGTTATTGCCATCAATTATAGAAGTGCATTATAGATAGATTAATGGATAGGTTAACTTTTGAAGATGGGAGGTAAGTAAAGGAGATAGTCTTGCCTCCTGTCATTATTCAATCAATCAAAGGAGAAAGAAAGCAGCAAAACCTTTCAGTATCCACGAATGCCCTCCTTTAGGATTCCTCTGATAGTTCCAGATGCATATGCAGATACTATAAGCTTGCATGCGTGCTATCGTATAGTATACACCCGAAACAGTGGGCACGTCAGAGGAAGCATCAGAGGCTGATCGTGGGTAAGTTTAAGGTTTTGCTGCTAGCTCCTGTGGCAGGGGAAGCGGGATTGAATTGATGAAGAAAGTTGCGATACAAAGCCACTTTGCAGGACATGTGCTAGTATTAAGGAAGACCCAGAGGTGATGACCCCAGATCGGTCCTTCTGGGTACTATAAAACGGGTGGGGGTGTTTTAGGATTAATGCCCACTCTTAAATTTCACCCAACTAGCGCAATCTAGGAGATGTTCTAGACTCTGTAGGTAAATTTCATCAGAGATTTACCCTCGTGACTATTAACGCCAGCTACCAAGCTATTAGTGGGTGAAAACGTTGCTTTGGCTGTTGTTTACACAACACTCACACAGCTGACCACAAGCAAGAGATAAGTCACACTTACCAGATATGGAATCGGGGCTTTCAGTTATTTCATGTACTCACAACCCACATTAGCACAGATAATTTTTTGGAATTATATAATTTAAAACAGTAATTGATGTCAGCTAGAATTATTGCTTAGTTTTTTGTTTTATTTTAAGGGTGTCATTGATAAACAATGGGAAACTTGCGAGTCTTTGAAAACTAAAGAAGCCAGTTCCCTTATTACCTGGAAGATGGGCGGTGTGCATGGGGTTTTTGGCTTCCCTGCAACAGCCCAATTACCATTCTTTGGGTAAGCAACGGGTTTTGGATGTGCTGCAACACAATTTTTGGTATAGAGGAACAGGTAAACAAATGGCCATGGCAAAAAACACTATGAGGGTGGAGGGGGGTATGTGTCCAGTCTTTATAAATATCATTAGGCCTTGTATTTGTATTATTGAAATGTGGACACTATATTACAGTTACAACCCCCATCAAGTGCATCTCATTACATACACTAATGGAAAGGACAATTATTTGACGCTTCAAGCTGTATACAAAAAGCGACTAAAAGACACTAAATGACTGAATTGTCAGCTCAGTGAACTGTTACTGTATCTTTAGTAGCAGTTTGTTTTTGCAGCAGGGACAGGCAAAAAAAAGATTTCAAATGTACTAAATCGAACTATTTAGCCATTTACTGACATGTTTATTCAATAATTATTGGGGGGAATATTCAAATAAAGAGTCCTATGCTTATTGTGTGGATGGTTTAACTGGCTGTCAATCGATAAACTCAAAAACAAAATCAAAGGTAGTTACATTGTCAATTACGATATAATAATGCGGAAGACAAGGATAAAGATAAAATAATATAAGAGACAGCAACATCATTTTTAAGCATGGGATGATCTTCCAACAGATCTTTTATTAGTGTTCTGGAATATTATTAGTATAGTTTTTAGGTTATTAAGTAAAGCCATTAGCAGAAAATATCAAATGGTCTGTGTATGGCGAAACGGACAAAATGAATTGGAATTAATTAAAACAGCAAGGACAAATAAGTCATAGTGTAAAACCTGCATTAAATAAATAACCTTATTCATTATGCCAAATGTGGGTTTGGGTCTATCATAGTTGGATGTCTTCATTTTTAATACATTTATTTTTGTTGGACACAGACCAATATTCTGGAGTTCATATGATGGAGGCGGTAACAGCAGGACTAGGTGTGGCATGTTGTGAACTACAAAACCTCGATGTCCTTCAGAATGCAGCCAGCTGGGGATATTTTCAACACCAGATCCCCCCCCAAAACAGGAATCAAGACATGTAAGATGATTGTTTGGTTTCTCTTATTGTTCGAAAACAAAAATATACAAATGTTGGGAGGTTAACAATAGGGCCTGTGCGCCTACTTTAAAATAGAATGAAAGTCTTAAGTACATTTAGTGTGGACATTTATCAATGGCTGACAACTACATGGAAATCCATCAATCATTAATGGGTTACTTTTTGCTGCTGGGATCTAGCCCAGTTCAAGCTATTGGGGCGGGTGGTGACAAATAAAGATTGTTCTCACAGGGGGGTTGTAATGTTGTAATATGTAATCGGAGGAAGCAGAGACTTGGGAAGAAGAGATGGAGCAGCACTGAAAATCACATACATTTTAGGGGCCAAAAAAAAACAACCACTTCAGGTCCTAATTACAAGGGAATTCACCTGAGCCTTAAGGTTATTTTGCTTTTTATTCTCTTAGCCATGTAAATAGTGTACTGTTTATTGGAAGTATTTGGAATTCAGCAATGCTGAAAGAGAACTGGTTAAATCATGCTAACTCTGTATATACCTCTATCCGTATCCGTGACGAACAGGCACAATTAGCGTGTCTGAAAATCACGGGTGGCTCGGCGGTTCCATGTGGACCACGGTGATTGGTCAAGGCGAACTCCGCGACAGATTCAGCTAATTTGGATGGGGACCACGACAGTGATAGTCTTGATAGATCGATAGTGAGCGAACGATCAGACGGGCGGAAAAAATTTTGCTGGGTGTATCAGCCTTAGGCATGAGCATATTGAAGGCATGCGGCAACACACCCACTCAGAGATACGGGTGACTTATAGATAAGATGAGACCAATACTGATGCAGTATGTATAGTTGCCTTTTTTAACTCTGTTAGTAATGAGTGTTTGATTTTAAATCTGGATAGTGAACTACAGAAAAGCTGTGGTGACTGGTGGGGTCGAACGAGAGAAACTGACGTTGTTGTGTTGCAGATTGGCCTAAATCAGGATTTCCTTGTGTTTCTGCTTCATGATGTAGGAAAAATGCCAGGGGTTGATTGTGGGAAAACATCCTGTGAATGGTTGTGGGATCCCCCAAGGAAACACAGGTGGGGTTGCTTTGGAGACTTTCAGTGCTCTGTTTTTATTCATCTGCCACTGAAAGTACAAGATGCAAGGTAAAAACCATAAACTCTTCAGTATATATTTTACTTTGTGCCTACAACCTAGGATTTTCTTACGGTACATATTATAGGCCTCTGTTGTCCTAGAAAGGTTGTTTCCAATATCTGTTGTATGCAATTATATCAAAAAAAAACACAACCAAAAACCTGGACTTGAAGTTTAGTTCTTGAAGAGGTTTCGCCTAGTCATCCGACTGGCTTTCTCAATTCAGAATGACGTACCAGGAATCTGTTGTCGGCCAATTATGTACCCTGGAAAATCCCAATTAGCATATCACAGCCGGGGGTGTTAAGGCTGATGGATAGTGGATAAGAGGTGTTTAGGAACGCCAGAGTAAGGTTGTAAAAACAGCAGTGTACATGCAGACAGTTGGGTCGAACCCCCCCCCCACCTCTAGTTAGGTTTGGTTTCTTTATTTTCACATTAAATGCCTCCTTAACACCGCTCTTTGAACCAGTCATGTTCCTTTGCCATATGTTTAAACATTACAATCTTAATAAAGGTCTGTCCCTCCCAGTCTTCAATCAATGCATTAAAGGAATAGTTCACTTTAGTAGTGATTATTAATTTAAGTAGCCAATTACAATATACATCATTTCTCAAAATATGTGGTCGAAAAGTGTTCAATTTAATCCAAGGGGGATCTGTCCTGTTTCCTCTCACTGGTTTTGGAAGACCCTTAGCACCCTCTAGCGAATCTAAGTCGTCCCAGCACTTGGTTAGTAACACTCTCCCAGGGAACTTCTTCAATATATAGAAAATTAAATATGATCTGATGTTTCAATTACATGTACTTTATCCATGTTTAGATATTTACATTTATCATGTTTTGTTACCCTTATTAAAGTCCTCACATAAGCACTTCAGCACAGTGGACTTTTCATGCCAGAAGGTTTGAGCCTGAAAGACCGAAGCCACATTCGTGGAGAAGCGGTATCCTATTTTCCATATTTCCTATGGCCGCTACTAGCAGTCTGACTGAACGTTGTGAATGGAGGGAAATGTAATTGCTTCATTGGTCACAATGTTATCAAACTGGATGGTGACTTAGGTAAGAAATATTATAGACATTGGGTCGAGATATTCATAGTGTTATTGCTGCAGAATCACCGGAATATTAAGTAGGAATGTCCCTTAAAGCACAATCAGCGCAAGGATGTTCACTGGTTCCAGGAGGTTCACTTGATTGTGACTACACGGCTGTCAGTCATGGTTTATTACGTCTGGTCTATGTACATAAGTGCTGCATGGCCCAATACAAGTTTAACATATATTCATCAGAGTAGATTGCCTTTTTCCACCCAACAAGCTGTTTTGGTTCTTTCATGGCCTTAATTATCATTTGTTTAATAACATTTACAGAAACAAATTTATATAAAATGTGATCAAGTTAACCCTTGGTCAGTCACCACTGAGAGGTTAATATACAGTGAGGGCTCTATAGCGTCCTAGGTTGATACTTGGAAGCTTTGCTGCACTTTTGTTGCTACTTATTGCTGATGTTGACTGGCTGTAGGAAAATAAGGTTTTTCCTTAAAAAGAGCCGAATGCATGTATAAAAACTGTATTTTAGTATAGGACAGAAATAGACCTAAATACATTCTAGTTAAAAACAATAAAAATAGGTATATACGAAAATTGGGCCTACAGTGATAAGTACGCTGTACACTGTACCTCTATTCAGTCTCTGTATCCCTAGAGGTTCGTTGACAGTCACCCAATAAGGCGTCTGGTTGTAGTCAAAAAGTATCGGACATTCAAGGAGGCCGGGCAACCCCCTGAGGAAACCGTGAACCGGAGCGCTATAGTACAGTGCCAAACGTCCTTGTACGCACAGATTTTGTATAAGGCATTCAAAGTGCGGGTATTTTAAGTGTGAAACTTTTTTCTATTAAAGTTTTTTTTCCCATCCAGCACCTCCGCATAAAGTATATATAGGATAATTTAATCTTCTTTTTATCAAACTAGGGCCCTTGTATTTGTGTTCTGACATGAGTAATGCCTCAATTTACGGATAGTCAACATACCCTATCCTATGACTCATTTTATTTGATGTCATCCACCTTACTGATGGGGTACACAACAGCAAGAATTATATCATTGGAAAATTCATTAAGCTGTGTTATGGGCTATTAAATGCATGCACACAGTCCAAACAAAAGTTTAGATTGTCAGAGGTTAGACTTATTGAAGGACGCATGTCCACCTAAACAAAAAATGGTTGACTTGCCAATATCTGCCTGCAACACTACTGCTTATATTCTTAGTTTAATTACATGCATTGTAACCAGTTTTATAGTTAAAAATTGTTCCTTTCGGCAAAGGTTATTGCTTCTTCCAAGCTCCATAAGCTTGAGCATTTGCAGGGAAGCCGCAGTGAAACAGCAGTCAATCAGTGGTTGTGATGTCAGCATTCACAGCCTTGATTACCTGCATGGAGGAAGGAGGACAGCTTACTTGTAGAATGGGGACCTAGAACAAATACTTAATATATGGTTAGTAATACATCTAAAAATGTACTGAATGCATTGTTGGAATGGGTTCAGGTACTAAACAATCGACCAGTTATTGGTTTTTTAAGGTGAACATTCCCTTTTAAGGGGAACCTTCCCTTTAAGTATAGTGGCCAAAAATATTTTGCTTGTGGATGAAGAATTTTTCGATACTGTGTGCGCACAACTTTAGTGTGGGACACTACGATTTGACACCTGCTTGCTTGTAGGTTGTTTTCTTTGTTCATAACTAGTCTGTAGTCCATTATTTGTACGCTGGAGTCACATATGTTCTGAAACGCTGTGGGGCTGTGTCTATCATGTGTGTCTATCGCTGTCTCATTCCATTGCTCCTTTAATCTGTTAGTCTAAAGCTAACCACAAGCTTGTAATTGAGCTTTTATGCTGCGTAAATTAAGTGAGTAATACAATTAGAATAAGTGCAAGACTTATGCCTCAAGGTTACAGTGTCTGAAATTCCTGAAGTCATTGCGGATATATGCTTGAGGATCTCTTGTTGGCAATTCATTTTTCTAGGAAAAAACATTTTTTTTTTTTTGTGGGTTTCTATTTACAGGAAATTAATTTATAGGCAAAAAATCTCAAGTTCTATCCAGAAAATTATATATGGATGATTCCCCAGAACGGGTCTTACAGGGGAGATAATAACAGTTCTTATCATTAAAAATGGATAAAAATAGACTATGGTCCTGACTCACTGCTAAGTCAAGTGGCTCAAGGTGATGTGAAATAGTCCAGCATGAAAAACTCCGATTGACTAACAAGATGGCACCCAAAAACGAATATAAGGCTGGTGTACACATAATAAACGATTTTAGGCCAAACTGACCATGTTTCGTTTTATGTCGGTCGAGCCGAAAAATCTGCAGTGTTCTTCCGTTGTCTGTTCCCAGAGAAGGGGACGAACTTGAGAGTCAGTAATCATGGCCACTCAGTAGTATCCATGGACCGCACGATACCGGTAGTGGCGACTTTCGCCTCGACTGACCAGTAATTCGTGCACAGACCGTTCTCATTGTGGCAAAAGTCGGCGGGGGGAAAAATTCGCCTTGTTATCCAAAACTTAGAACTGTTTTTAATAGCCAAACCCACACACCACACACACCCACCACTACAGATGTTGTGAAGCCAGGTTCATGTATATCTGTTGTATTTCAAGTAGATCACGGACTTGAAGTTTAGTTCTTGAGACGTTTCCTATCATCCGACTGGCTTCTCAATTTCAGAATGACTTGTACAAGATCTGTTGGCAATTATGTACCTGCATTAACACTAGCCAGGTGTTAAGGGCGGCTTGGATAGTGGCTAAGAGGTGTTATAGGACCGCCAAGAGTAAGGTGTCAAAACCAGCATTGTACACGCAGACATTTGGTGTCGAACCCCCCCCCTCCTCTATTGGCTGGGTTCTTTATTTTCACATAAATGGCCTCCTTACACTCTCTTGAACCAGTCACGTTCCTTTGCCAATAGTTAACTTACATCTTCTATTTATATTATAACATAAACTAATTAGGTTGTGTTATTCCAGGTGCTACCTTCCTGATTCCGCTTATACACCCGGGACTGAGATAACAGCGCTTTGTGTACATAAAACCATCTTAATATTTACCATACATGTTTGGTGAGAGAACATGCTCGGCCGACACACTGGCATCGTATCAAACAGTACAGCTCCATATTTCATTGGGCATGTGACAAGAGCTCTTTGCCGAGGGCATCATTGGAAAACATACCTCGCATGCTTCCATCCAAGATAGCTTCCCAAGGATCGGAGTAAAGAGGATCATTGGGAAGTGGTTAGCGCCTTGTCGCGGAAATGAAGTGTTTGAGTGCAGAGGAAGTAGAGAAGTATTTCATTTTCCTATCGGATATGGAAACGACGTGATTCAGCTTAGGTGCTGCTTTAGTATGATAAAGCAATGGTGAGAACAGGGCTTTATGGGAAGAGATCTCAAACTACCTTTTTACAGATTAAAATGATGGAATTTCATTTTTCAAATTCAGGAATTAATTTATAGGGATTATTTTTTTTTTTTATTGCACCAGTGTGTACCTTTGTTCAGGAAATCTTAATAAAACTGCCAGGGTCACTGCCAAAAACAGATAGAAACAGTGTTTAAAGGTACGTATTGATCAATTAAATTCATTCTATTTTTATTTGTTTGGTGGTTTCATTTCAGATTTGCCTTTCCCTGGAGTTCGTTTGTACTAGGATCAGGTACTGTTTGTGGCCTTATAGATTCAGATACTGTAGTGTCCGATAGATTATATATGTGAATAATGTACCCCATCTGTAAATTCTAAGGGTATTAGAAGAGGAGGCGTTCCGTAAATATAAAATGCTTTATAAGCCAGGGAACTCCGAGGTGACTTTTAAAGAGAACTAAACTACGTTTTTTAATCCTAATGTGAAAGTTTTCTCCCAGAACACCGATACATTTTAAAAGTTCTGCTTCGTAATTTGCAGTGTCAAAGAAGCTTTCATGTTGTGCCAGACCCCAGATTCAGGATCTATTACTAGATATCCTGTGAAGTGTATTGCGAAACACTTAGCTGGGTGTCTAGTAAGGTGATTAGGAGCTGACCCCTAGTCCCTACAGGTTACTTCATAATCACCCAGTAATATCCACAGCAAAGGAGAGGTTAAACCCCAGTTTTTTTGTTGGTTTGTGATGTGCTCTTACTATTGGGGAATATTGTCTGGAGACTTAGTTTTCCCCTTTTTTTAAAAATATCCCTATGAATTATTTAGGGGATACATTATCCAATATAATCCACTGCTGTACACCTCTCTGCGAGTAAAAACAGGGGGCCAACAATACTCAACACCCCCACCCCTTTACCCATCAAATCCCCCTCTGCAAGTCGGTAAGCTCAAACACCACAGGTAGTATGAAACTATAGATAATCCTAGTAATCGTCATGATGTAGCAGATGTATATATCTATAATAAACTGATGGAAGGAGGGTGGGTTTCGTGATTAGCCTTTTCCCTCATTATGACAAAAATGGAATAGGCTTGTGTAAGAACATGTTTTCCATGCTCTGATATGAAATTATTAATGTTGTGGTTACTAATGTTTCTGCAAAAAGAAAAGGTTAAAAATATGTCCAGCTCCAATATTTTTGTAGGTTCCACCAATGCCTGACCCAATGGTGTTTTCATTTTATGATCTCGTTAGTTTTAGTGTAGGATTTTTTTTCTGTAGTTGAATTCGAGGAACTTCCCTTTGGTATATGACTCAAAGATGGTACAGTAAGCCTTTACTAAGAATCCTTTGATATTATAGCAGAAAAGTAAATGGAAAGGGGGAAAGGGAAATAAACCGATGAAAACACCCTTTTTAAAACACCAGGGAATTCGCATGATTTAGGACAAAACAAGAAGTCTGCGTAAAAACATCTTACCTTTAATCTCTCTCTTAGTGCAGTATGGGATGAAGAGAGGAAAATGTGTATACAGTAAACTTATATATGCATTAGTATGTCAGACCAAGTATTCCCTTCATTATTAAAATCAAAAACTCTTGCTCATTAACAGACCTTATTAAGGGGAGCTATTAATACAAAAAGTAAACCCTTGTCAAAAAAAATAACTGAATTAGTTTGAATGATGCCTCTGGGTAGGTACACAGGTTACAGAGAAAGAGAAAGATCTCTATCATAGCACCAATTATTTCAAGAATTAGTCACTTTCTGGTCCAAGGTGATAAAATGAACGAAATCCCTATCTGTCTGTCAGGTTGCATCATGGTTGATGCTATTTTATGGCTTGGTCATGTTTAGCACCTCTAAATAAGCACCTATGTAACAGGACGTTATTAATTAACGAGCAATATGTTAAATAAAAGATATACAGCAAGACTGTATATTTGCAAATTACAGACCGCTTATGTAATTCATGACCACACTAGATATTATGGCCATGACGTGAGGTATTTTACTACCAGTATCTGCCAATAGTGTTATATGGTGATTATTCTACGATGAGATCCTAAAATAAGATAACCAACTATAACTAGAAGGGGAAGTTTTTTAAAATATAACTTTGAATTGGTTGAAAGACTGCATTTTGAAAGGGAATTGCTGGTTTGTGCTGCAGTTTTAAAACTCAATAATGCAATGAAAAAAGAGGACATTGTGTTTTTACTACCCTTTAACTATGTCAATGCATGTAAAGGTAGGGTCAGGTGGTGTGTGTGTATTCATATCAGGTTGGGGGATAAAATACTAATTTTTGATGATTGCTTGGTCAAAAGAGTTTTTTTTCCTTTAGTTACCTCTTACGTATAGCTGCCATAGTAATGGAGAAGTAGTCAGTAGGTGTGTTTTACCCGTTGTAGGGTGAGAGTTAAAAAAAAAATACTTTGTTGATTGAGTGGTCAAAAATAGTTTTTTGACTTTAGTTAGCCATTTAACTATGGCTGCAACAGTATAATGGAGGGAGTTGGTCAGTAGCTGTGTATACGGGTATCACGTTGGGGGTGAAAAAAACAAAGTTTTTTGGATTAGTGATAAAATAGCTTGTTGACTTTAGTTACCATTTAAAGTATGGCTTCCACAGAATGAATCAGAGGTGTGTGTACCTGGGTATGGTTGGGGGGTGTTTTTGTGTTTTATAACCATTATAAAACATCTTTTATGGAGGATAATTAAATTATTTTTTGACTTTTAGTCCTTTAAATATGGTTCCATGGGAATGGAAGGTTGGTCTAGTAGGTGGTGTACCTGGGTCGGGAAAATCCACATTTGAGATTGTGTACAATTATTAGTAATGGGAAAACATTCGGAAAGTCGCCGACAACGCCGTAACGCTTCCGCGGAGTCCTTAGCTTAGAAGATAGCACACTTTCCTATATGCCCGCACGGTTGTACCGAATGAATTGTTCTATGCTGCAAAAAAACTGGGGAGGAAGGGAAATACGGTCCAAAAAGCGGAAGAATAAACGGGAAGAAGAAGAAGAAATAGAAAGAACAGGAATTTGGCCTTTTTCACCAAATAATTACTGATTATGATAGGGAATGGACTTTTGCCAACTAATTTAAGCCATGCAAAATATGCCATTTATGTAAACAGGCCTTAATACATCAGATCTATTTTTATTTTATTTTGGGGGCAAGGTAGGTGGGGTAAGATTGAGGAGATGCCCCAATATGTTTTATAGAAGGGAACTGTTGTAGTTTCACCATGTCTCTCACAAATGATGGATAGAATTAGTCCCAAAAATCCAGTATTTATGGCGAGGCATAGCTATAGTTAATGATCAAAAACTTTCCTCGAACAGTAGTTGCCGTTCATCTGAAGATTGGTCTACCCGACCTAACACGTCAGTTATCCAGAGGAAGGCAAAAAAAAAAGGGGGAGGTTTTCCTGCTCCAAATGGCGTTGGAGAAAGGCTCATCAATCACTATAGGCCATATTTAATAACTGGGGTATCCGAAATTCCGATACCAGGGGTTATCAGATAGGTGTGAGTTGTTAGTACAATACCATGTACGTACGTAGTAGACTACCGCAATGTATTGGAATTAGCTATCATACGATCTGATAGCGGTTGTTATGTATGATGCCCGATAATTGTACAATTGCAGTCGGGCAAGTTTGTAATTGTTTAAATGGACGGTATCGCCTATTTAGCTAAAATACTCTTCTTCTATTGTAAATAACTTAGTGGTGAGCATTGCACCCGAGAGTTATTGTATGACCCATTATGGGCTTTCTTTTCCCATAGGATCCTGAAATGTAAATGTGCCTACTAAATTTTCGATGCTAGTTTTGGAATGATCAAATCCATCAAAAACTTATTATCTGTAAGCATTACAATCTCATTTAAATGAGGCAAAACATAGACATATTCCTTTCCAATTCTTCTGCGAGAAAATGATTTGTAAACATAACTGGAGATTAAAAGTAAATATACCGGTATCTGTCTCCCAGCCTGACACTTGCTATTCTTTTTAATTTGTGTTCTAATCCAATATCATGCAAAGTTTTACCGATGGAAGTGGAATGCATTCTCATGGAAATTGATGTAACCAATACTATTTCAGATTAAACCGTAAGTATGCTGTAATGTTACATTTCCGGAAAACGAATGGATTTCAGAGTTGTCCTGCCAATAGCACTGTTATTTCGTCTCAACATAGTGGGATTAGAGGGGAAGCAAAAACATTCCATTTAGTTCTTGTATATAAAACCCATAAAAAGGCTCTGCCACCACCAATACTGGCCATGGGAACATGATTTCATGTGATCATTAATGAATGCATTTCTGTGGCCAAACAATCTGAAATACACATTTAGTACTGAATAGAAAGAGGATATATCTATTATTATTTTATAGATTTATATAGCGCCAACATCTTCCGTGGTGCGTACAATTACAGAGTAATACATGACTACAGGGTAATACAGGTTTACAAAGTCTACACTGATTACATACACAGGTAATACATAATATAAGGTTAAAACATCATACAAAAATACAATAGGAAAAGAGGACCTGCCCAAAAGACTTCTAGACTAAGGGATATGGGGTGAGAAATTGAGACATATGAGTGTTGTTGTTGAGAACATAAGGTTATGGGAATCAGTAGGCTGTAATAGATTGGCAGGGATGTGAAGGCGGGTTGGGACATATATGGTAGTAAGGTTTAGGCAAGTTATATGCTTGCCTAAAGAGGTGGGTTTAGGTTAGGTTACGTGTTGAGAGTGTTGAAGATGTTAAGGAATGTGAGTGACGGACAGACGAGGAACGGTAGTTCCAGAGCATAGGGGCAGCACAAGTAAAGTCATGAATGCGGGAATGGGAAAGAGGGTGACCAGGGGGGATTGAGAGCGAGGGTTATGTTTGCAGAGCGAGGTGCGCCTGGGACGATATCGCGGATCAGCCTCTGAGATATATGGAGGGGCTGCTTTGGATAGTGCTTTATAGGATAAGGGGAATCGTAAGCGTGGAGCTGGATTCCTTTGTGTGATGGGCAAACAGTAGAGGACTGAAGAGAGGAGAGGCAATTAGAGAAGCGAGAAGAGAAGAGAAATGAATGAGCCGGGCAGAAGAGTTGGGGCCAGAAGAGTTGTGAAAAATGGATTGAAGTGGTTGCAGGCGGTTGGTGGGAAAACACACAGGAGTTGTTTGCAGTAGTCTAGCCGGGATATGAGTTAGGGCATGGACTAGGGTTTTGTAGCTTTATCTAGAGGAAAGGGTTGTTGAGTGCAGGCTGCTATTTTGAGTTGGAGCGACAGGAGGTTGGCAAGCGAATTGAATGAGGTTGAAGGAAAGATCGGCATCTAGCGTTATTCCCAGGCAGCGACATGAGGAGATGGGAGATATAGGTGAATTGTTAATATGAATCGTAAGACTAGGGAGGGGAACAGATCGTGAGGGTGGGAAAGGAAAGTTCAGTCTTGGGTCCATGTTTAGTTGAGGAAGCGGGAGGACATGAAGGCAGAGATGGCAAAAACTAAGGCAGAGGTGTGTGTGTGTGTATATATATTTATATATATATATATATATAAAATCAATGCACCATTCCTAGGCCCATACAATATCATAGTGATCTGCACACTGGCAACTTTATAAACAAAGAGGTTTTAGTATACATTACTGTGATCACATGATATGAAAAAGCCGTCCAACCACGTCAAGGTAAACCCAGTATGGAAGGTCCTAACTTCTAACCTTTTTTACTTCAATTATGATTAGCAAAACTTTGCATTCTTCATACTTGCACACTGGTCAATATAACATGCTTTCTAACTATGCCAGTGTGCTGTATAATATGAATTGTATGCATGCTTCAATGTTGATACATGTATAACTTTTGCTCTGTCTGCGCTGTCCGCTAGTTGGAGAGGCTATAAAGACCTCCCAGGTAGGAACGTCAGATCCTGGAGGCGGCTTGTTAGCTGAAACACATAGATTAGCGTGTTAAACGTTCCATAAAGTTATTTTACGTACAAGTCCTGAGAGTGCCTCATATAATTGGATGTATTGGACAGTCTCCCCCCGTTCGGCGCCAGGCATTTGCCGCATTGGAACAGTGTGCTGACGATTTACTGGTTGTAGATATATATTATATATATAAAATGCGCTTACCAATGGTCTACAAAAACAGGTGCCAAATCCTACGAAGTTTCCCAACATGGGTTTAAATGTGTTGATTGGAGAGCTTGGGGGGGGGGAGATTTCTTGACCATGTTATCACGACTTTAGAAATTTGTTTTTGAATTCATACTAATGTATCCTAGAAGTCATCCCAGGCCACCAGGTGACCTTTAGGTTTCTTTTTAAATTCTACATAGTCCCGAGATATAACGTTGAATATGCTGTTGATTTGTAGAGCTGCTAAACTTCATTCTGTCACTCAAAGGCAACACACCCACACAATTCAAAGCTCCCCTGCAGTACGGTCCAAACACTCTCTCACCCACACTATATGTCCCATGTGCAACATATAGTCAAAATGCTGTAGTGCTAAACAACAATCAAAAACATTAACCCAGCCAATATGAGCATAAAACACTATAAAAACAGCCCCCCCCCCAAAAAAAATCTTATATACATTACAAACCATCAGTGGACTCCAAATGGAACACGATACAGTATATATAATACAGTAATCAGGACTATATACCAAACAAGAACACCAGGCAATCTAGGAAAACATACAGTGGTGTGAAAAACTATTTGCCCCCCTTCCTGATGTCTTATTCTTTGGCATGTTTGTCACATTAATGTTTCTGCTCATCAAAAACCCATTAAATATTAGTCTAAGATAACATAATTGAAAAAATGCAGGTTTAAAATGATGGTTTTTATTATTTAGTGAGGGAGAAAACAAACCTCCAAATCTACAGGCCGTGTGAAAAAGTGATTGCCCCCCTTTTAAAATAAGGGGTAAAAAAATAACTTAATTGAGATCTGTCTGGTAAAGGTTTATAAAAGCCATTTCTAAAGCTTTGGGACCCCAGCGACCACAGTGAAGCCAGTATCCACACATGCAAAAAAACATTGGAACAGTGATGAACCTTCCCAGGAGTGGCCGGCCGACCAAAAACCAAGAGCACAGAGAAACTCATCGTGTGTGAGGCCACAAAAGACACCACAAAAGACCCCAGGACCAACATCTAAAGAAGGCAGGCCTCCTTGCTCAATTTAACGGTCAGGTCAAGATTCCACCATAAGAAAGAGGACTGGCCAAAAACGGCTGCAGGCAGATATCCCAAGGCACAAACCACTTTAAGCACAAAAAGAAACATTAGGATCGTATAAATTTTGCCTAAAAAAACATCTCAATGATTGCCAAGACTTTTAGGGAAAAACCTTGTGTGGGACCGCGAGGGACAAAGTTGAAACTTTTTGGAAGGTGCGTGCCCAGTTACATCTGGGTAGAAGTAACACAGCATTCAGCAAAAGAACATAACCAACAGTAAAATATGTTGGTGGTCGTGTGATGGTCTGGGGTTGTTTTGCTTGATTCAGGAACTGGAAGGCTTGCTGTGATAATGGAACCATGAATTATCGGTCTACCAAAAAATACCGAGGAGAATGTCCGCCCATCTGTTCGTCAACTCAAGTAAAGCGATCTTGGGTGCTGCAGCAGGACAATGGACCCAAAACACACCAGCAAATCCAACTCTGAATGGCTGAATTGAAGAAAAAACAAAACTGAAGACTTTGGAGTGGCCTAGTCAAAGTCCTGACCTGAATAACTATTGAGATGTTTGTGTGGCATGACCTTTAAAAAGGCGGGTTCATGCTAGAGAAAACCCTCAAATAAAGCTGAATTACCAACCAATTCTGCAAAGATATGAGTGGGCCCGCAAAATTCCTCAGAGCGCCTGTTGTAAAAGCACTGTGGCAAATTATCGCAAACGCTTGAGTGCAGTTATTGGCTAAGGGTGGCCCAAACAGTTATTAGGTCAGGGGCCGTTTCTTTTTCACAAGGGCATGTAGATTTGGAGGTTTTTTCTCACTAAATTAATAAAACACCATCATTTTTTAAACTGATTTTGTGTCAATTTATGTTTATGTGACTAATATGGTAACGGTTTTTGCATGAGCGAAACATTTAGTGAGACAAAAATGCAAAAGAATAAGAAATCAGGAAGGGGGCAATAGTTTTTCACAACCACTGGATAGACTAAAGGCAACTGAAATGTAACAGGACAACAGCCCAGTGTCACTGGTTTGTGAGGTCTCACTACAAGCTGCCTTTGTGACACTGAACGCTTCTCTTTCAGTGATTATGATCTAGCTAAGCAGGGGGAAGAGAGAGAATTGAACTTTAGGTAAAAAGTAAATAACAATTGCAAAGTTAGAGAACAGGCAGAGTTCAGGAACTTACTGGTAAAGAATCTCAGCACCACTTGTCCTCCCTCTCCCCCTTGCACCTCCCCCTTCAGCTATTGATACTTTATTTCCACACTTTGATGGCTTACAGTCTAGCTTGGAAGGGAGGGGTAACAGGATTGTACAGCACTTCATTTAAAGTACTTTCAACTGACAAGCTCGGACTCTGTATACATGCACGTCACTGCTTTAGGGGGAGAGACAGAGAGGGGAGGGGGACAACACAGCGTGGTACAACTTCTTGCCAGTGTTGAGAAACGAAGCACACAGCAAACAATTGAAAGTAAGGCAGCTATACTAAGTGATCTATACATTGTCTACAGACAAAGTTGTTTTTCACTATAGTTGCCCTGTTAAGCTGGCCCTGTGTTTGGGAAAGCACATTGTATATCCAATTAGGATTACTGGTTCTTATTATTTCTACATACAGTATTTCACAGGTATTTAATATAAGCATATCCGGGAGGTAAGGCATCATGCAACATCGGTTTGCATAGAGTAGACCATATTTCCTTATAGGTCCATTTGTGCATAAATCCATCCCTATTTGCCTATCGAAAAGGTGAACGGAAGATGTTTTCTCCAGTATTACAGTAAATGATATGTAAACTCGCTCTGATTTATATTCATTTGACAAACTTATAACACCATTCCTGCCCTAAAAGAGAGACATGGCCGCACTTTAACTTGGAAGGGCAGTTCCACCCACTAACTAAAATGTGTCCAAATTACAAGGAAAACTGAAGAGGTAGGAGCTTGTCTTACTGTATGAAAGGTTCTGCCTCATCTTTGTCCTCTGAGAGGACAGTGGACAGGGGGAGGGGGGGGTCATTCCCAAATCCCTCCCACCCTCCAGATCCCTTTATGGCTGACCCTTCCACCTTCCTTAAAAAAACAATATCTTGTAGGCCCACCACCAACCACCAAATTAAAGTTCTAAAAAAAGAATTTCTAAAAAAAAGAAATCTGAGACCTCCTACAGGACCCGTCTGTGATTGGCTGCCTCTCAGCGGTTCGACGGTTGGGGGTGGGCAGAGGAGAGCTATAGAACTTTTAAAGAGGAGGGCACGCAGGACAGGGGACCGGGCAAGATTACAAGGAAGCCGTTGGGGCTGGTTCAGTAAGTAATCAGAAGACAGCCAACATCTATGAGACTGAGACAGCAGCTTCCTTGCAGCCAATGAATGCTAAGGAATATGGCTTCAGGTGGAACAGTATAAGAGGGAAGTTACTTTAATGATCTTGGGGGTTTGGGGGGGAGGGTAAAGAAGTCATGAGATTTGTATAGAGTGGCCACCGAACTCGAGTATATACCCGAATCTTTAATAGTCAGAGGAGTTCGACTTTTAGAACTTCCAAACTACGAACTAGTATTGAGTTTTGTGAACTCGCGAGTATCGAATTCTAAATGATAAACCCTTGAATGTAGCCTTTAATTAGGGAAACCCTGAATGTACGTTTATTTCAGTAACCTTGAATGTAGCCTTTGATTTCGCGTAACCCTCAATGTCTTGTTCGGAACTCTTGATGTATCCTTCAGCAATCCGCGCATTCGGCTGAAACCCTGAATGTACCAAAAACTGAGGACAAACCGACAATTTACCAATCGTGGGGAGTGAAGTAAGGCTGTACAGAAGTCGATGTGTTGCACGAGCCACACACACACACACCTCGACCGCCACAAAACCCAAAAACATTTGCCGCAGCAAATGGACATTTCGATGAGAGTAGCCAGGGTGTATTCGAAGACCCCCCAGCCGGCGAATACTACGTAGTTTGTCTCGCGAAATATCGGCGAAGGGGGGGTGGGGCGGGGCTCGTGCCAAATTGCCTGTGTGTATTTTACTCTTGTTAAAACAAGTTTTGGTGAGATGGACATGTTCCCCAGACATTTCCCAGGTCCCAGAGCCAATTATTTACGTAAGTTATCATGGTTACATGGAACTTTCAAACTATGTTTCACATTGACTTTCTATTCGAACACGATCCTATTGATCAATAAAGGAAGAGACCAGAGAAACTAACACGTACCAATCAGGGTTTGTTAATTACAGACACCAAAAGGTTTATTGTTCTAGATTTAAAGAATATCAAGAAATCTGAACTGATATTAAAATGGTTTTAACCCATAGGACACATCTGCCGTTATGGTATAGGAAAAAAACTCCATGTGAACTTTCAAACATTGTAGTGGGAAATTACACTTTCCAGAGAAAGTAAAAAACTCCGTATTTCCAAGTCTACGAAAATAACATTAAAGTTTAGTGCCACATACTGTAAAGAAATTTTTTTTTGCTCGATTCACTAACGTTAATCAGCCCCACCAGTGATATGTTTGTACTATATATAAATGGTCCAAAGTAATGACTTCATGTAGGCAGGACCCAATCAATCGTGCTTTTTAAAGCACACTAGTGGGCCCAAGTAAGATGTGGCCACGCTTAGCTGCCTACTGAGGGCTGTGCTTGTGATTCCGTTTTTTCGCAATCGCATGGGATCCAATGCAAACATTGGGCGATCAAAACCGCACTACGACAGCTGGGCCTAGTTGCACTGGAACGCGAGCGTGTGCCGGGGGATTTATGGTCTGAACTTTTTTCAAAAATGAAGGGAATAGAATATGTGCAAGATAAGTCTAATTTTAATTATTAATTTACAAAATAACATTTTCTATTACATTTCGACTAAACAACAGTTGGGATGGAGAGTGCTTTGTTATTTGTTGTTGTTATTAGATATCTCTAGCAACCCTACACCCAATACAGACTAATACACGGGCCTAGTAATATTTCACATTTACTACAGACAGTTTATTACCAATAACTGGACAAGTTCTACCAATGACACGCTGTATTTAAGGATAAGGATACGATTTTCCCTAGGGAAGCGTAGGAAATTCTTCAGATCATGCCAACATTTGCAACACCCAGTTGGGTTTACTAGTCATATCATTTGCTATCACACAGCAAGTTAAGCTGGGTAAACACATATTCTGTCTGGCATCTTTCAAAAGATCCAGGCTCCACACAGTGACAAGCGTCCTCAGTATAAAAGGCTGGGGTACATGGCCAGCCCTGTTCGTTCCAGAACGGACATGTGGTAATCATAGGCAATCGTTTGCAGATCCCTTTAGGAAGCAAAAGGTCGCGCCAAAAATGTTGGCTGCAGCAACTATTTGCTGAGGTTGACAGTAATTTGTCAGGTGAGCCTAGCTGAGTAGGGGAAAACGCTCGGTCGGGACAAAAAGGTCACTTGTGTGTACCCACCTTAAGTACAGAAGATCACTCTTACTGCAATACACCTAACAACGGTACCCGTTAAATGATGTCACTATGGAACAGAACAGGCTTGCTTAGCTATGTAGTATGTTATATTTTATTTCTATAGCGCCACTTGGGTACACAGCGCATTGTACATTATAAAACAAAGAGTATACATGGGGAAAGTGCAAGCAATTATAAAGTAAAGGAAATTTACAAAAAAAGTTCAAGGTATGAACTATACACACACACAGCACCACACACACAGATGTATTATATATATATGTATAAAATATGCAATATGCTAATGATTAGAATGGTTGATCATCTACTTGATTGGCCTTAATATTCTCTATCCAGAATCTAGAACATGTACACAGCTAATGATGGCCATACACCAAACAATCGCGATTAATTATCCTGGTTTCGTATAATCAGTTTGGCCAATAAATATTTTGCAATATATATCAAGGAAGATTGTACGAATGTTGTAAGTTGTGCATTACAAGGTCCCATAAATGATCTGACAATCCTACCTTATAGATTCCCCCACTAGCATTTGATTGGTTAGCATTACCGTTTATGACTACATTAGAGCGCCTTCAGATCAGCTGCAGTAAATCAAGGAAGTTGTAAATCAGGATGGAAAGCCTCTGGGTATTTAATCAAAGAGTGGCGGGTGAGCTACCAATCCAAGAAATAAAGGAATCAATCCTCATTCTCACACTGTGGGGCCATAATCACGAGAATTTAATTATCCTTAAGCTAGTGCATGTCCAGAATGATGGAATACATCCACACAAGACAGCCAAAAACATTAAATATGCTGACTGATTAGGATCCCTATTCATACTTATATTCCCTAGCAAACAGTACTCACTGATCCCGTGGACCCCCCTGGGAATAAGATCAGTATTCTAAAACCATTGAATTTCTGTTTTTCCCCCATGCTGTTGTTAACACATTTTTCTTGTTTCCATCTAAAATGAATGCTGTCATGAAGCTAAAAAATCTTGGACGGAGGGCAAATATTGCTAAAAGGGATTGCATGTGATTGCTTCTGGTAAAAAAGCTTTGGTGACTCCTGGGAATAGACACTCATCTTACTCATACTTTTGAAAGTGGTATTCTCTTACAGAGCCTCAAAATGCTGTGGATGCCTCTGGGAGAATGACACTGCACTACATTCGGCGTTTTTCTGTGTATACAATCTAGATGCAAAACAGGCGGCATTAATTATCTTCTTGGAGAAAATAAGTCTTTATGGAAATTAACCAGACTACAGAAACATCATTGGTGTTATTCCGAAATTCAGTGTAGCTCCGGATAAACATCATACTGGCGACATATCATTCTAGAAGCCATTGAAGGTAGAGTGTCTACACAAAACCTAGATTATGTGTTGTAGGTGATTGAGCGTGTTAATTATGGTAGACGTTATTCAGTGGTGCTTTAAGAGCAGTACATATTACTATCGTGTATTTGTTATTTTGAGTCATATGGACTATAAACATAAGCTTTTAATTGCCACAAACATGTTTATAAAACAAATCGCCAAAAAAATGACAAACGCTGTTAATTACAAATCCCTAATTATAATATTAATTATATTAAATGCAAAGAACAATGGAGCAAGCTCTGGTATTGGAGCAAAATGATTAGTTTCTTGATCTTCAGAATTGTTTAACAAAAATGCTGTGTAGTTGGTTCCATTGTATATTTTATCAGGAACTGGGAGGCAAAATTCATGTATCTGATACAAGGGTGCAGTTGTTATATGATTGCCAAATCAAGACGAAAATGCAAAGAGGTTCTGATTAATTTATCAAGAACAAAACCCTTAGAAATATATTGATGGAAATGTTGCATTATGTTGTTTAAAGGTTTATATATTTAGACTATGGGTTAGTATCAATAAACAAAGTATTAGTATACTGTGAGCAAGTTACTGTACAACAAACGCATGCAGTTATTAACCATTTACCTGTAAGAAGTGCAAAGGATAGAATGTGTATGTACAGGAGGTTGGTAGGAAAAACTACAACTTGCACTCTGATTTGGTCCATTTGTGCGGTCCCCTAACCAAACGGGAAATGTATTTCACACAGAAATAATCATCATTACTGTTCTAAAAACCAGTAATAAAAAAATTTACCTTAATTCCTATAACATACAGGAAAACGGATCTATTATAATTTACATTAAAAGAACAATTCACCTTTTTAAGTCATGTTTTCAACATTTCTAAACTGAGATCAGTGTATAGAGGAGCTGTCATGAGATTTTAGCAACAGGGGTGTCAAACTCAATCACATAAGGGTCCCAAAAATCAAAAAGAAGCTAAGTGGTGGGCGATTTTTTTTTACTCCATGGTTGCGGAATGGCACTCATACACGGCTTGGGCCTAGTGCGGGTTCCAGCAGAGAGGAGTGTGGAACGCACACTGTTTTAGACTGGGGCCTCTGCCTTGGCATGATCATGTGATAATGTGGAGCACCCACCTACTACTGTCTAGCAGGGTAATGGAATGGCGAAAACTCAATGGAAGGCCCTTTGTCATACCTTCCTGCCCAGTGCCAGGCTTAGATACGCAAATCAGCTGTTACAGCGGTATGACTAACATCACGTCTATACAACTGCTATCCATTGTGCAGCCCAAGCAGCATTGAAACTATGCTTGCCTGCTAGAAACAGCAAATCAGGTTGTTTTTAAAAGCTGCGTCATGCGCCTATTGAGTAAAGTGCACTCCGATTCAAGCTGTTAAAAAGACAGATGATCAGCAGGCAGATTATAGTTACGCCACGTGGGATGCGGAAATTCATAATAGCAGTGTAGTAAGCTTGGATGGTACAGTCAATGGGGGCACACAAACAAGGGGCACAGGGCTTGAGTTTTGGACACATGTGAATTAGAACATTAATGTTACTGAATGATGGAGTAGACATACCATATACTTCCGATAATTTAACGAACTGAGGTGTCATCCTTAGGATGCAATTTGGGGTGCTCCACATTATGGTGCAGACACAGCAAAATACACACAACGTTTCAGCACCAAAGGCCTTTGGTGCAGACAACAGGGACAAAATACACACAACGTCGGCACACAGGCCTTTGTCACAAAGGCCGTGTGCTGTTGAAAACTGGTGTATTTTGCTGGTCTGCAACCAATAAAGGGAGCACCCAAAGTTGCATCTAAGGGGGACTGGAAACCGTCATTTCGTGATTAAGTATGGTATATATACGGCATAAGGTGGCCAGGGAAGAGTGGATGGCCCGGGGGTTACCACTAACATTTATTTCTTACTACATACCATATACTGGTATTGTTCTGGGAGTACTTGGTAGTCTTTGGTATCTGTTATTCGTTATTCCTTGTTTATCATTGTAATCGGCAGTGTTGTTAAGTATGTCAATGAGACCTGTTATCATACTTTTAAATGGCTGATCTGAATACGTGGGATGTATTAATAATCTCAGCATTATTTAGAAACAGAAAAATGCTGCCTGCAAAAAAAACGTATTCATAAATTCTATGCCAAAGTGAAAGGGCCGATCTGGTCTGTTTATTTCAGTGGATCCTTTAACATTGAGAAAACAGGGCATTGTGAAAAGTACACAAGGTTTTAACTAAGGAGATGTAAAAGAAAATTCCCACCTCATTTTACATTTGTTTAGGACCATTTCTCCCCCTATCATTAAATTCATATTAAGAGAGGGCAAATCAGCTAACTTAATATACATTTAAAATATTGCCCTTCAAAAGATCCAGTTAAAACGTGTCACAATATTAACATAAGATAAAGTGAAATGTGTACCTTGCTGAATCTAGTGCAAAATTAAGGTAATGAAGTTAAAATGCCTGGACTTAATTTGCATGTCCATGAATAATGCCATAGGTTAGAATACTTTCGACCAGGGGAAATCAGGTAAAGTACTTATACTGGCCCAGTTAAATTATTAATCTGTCCTTAACGTATTTTATAATAAACTTCCTATATGTGGTAATTAAACTGTGCATCGTACTATATTCTGCGATAAGTATCAGTGCTGATTAGTACATATCTATGTAACCATTTAATCAGCGAGGTCAATGGTGTTTGATTCAGTCTCCACGTGCATGTTTACATTCAACGAGAGTGAAATCTTGTTCAGTGAACTTTCTAGCCCCAGGCCCCAGCCTTGCCAGATTGATTACTAACTGACACTGCCCATGCCTCTCTCTAAACAGATCTGTAGGTATGAGTGCTTACCTTCCCAGAGATACTCAATCAATATGCAGTTTAATGAATATTGATTGTGCAAGCATGGTCACTTAAAGCTTGTGAAAGGAAAAAAAACAAGCTGTACAGTGTTAGGTTCAAGTGGGTAGATCGCCCTTGCTATATCGGATAGTTGATTTGGGGACATCGAGTAGGAGAGTATAACTGATGAGTGATCATTCTTATAGATGTCTGGGCCAATGAGCACTATGAGTCACAATCCAAAATGCATCAAAAGTAGTTAATGGCAACCAGTGTCCAAAAAAAGGTACAGAACACATTTTTACAGGATTTATGAGAAGCATCTAGGTACATGCCAGCACAATGTTTTACTTGTCAATTGCTTGATCCAATCATTTGATTTTGATACCTAGGGACGAAGAGAAAAATCAACAGTCTAAATGTATTTTCCTGCTTGGTGGAATTGATTTTATCAAAAGAGATAAACAGGCTGAATAGTGTGTGAATGTGGAAAATCTAAGGGGAGAAATACTAGCCAGAATTTTTTTTAGATTATGACCCTCAAGGTTAAATTCCTTGTCCATTGCATTAGTTGTTCCTGTACGTGCCTATGAGTTAAGCAAAACTGCAGTGTGCCAAGTTTATGTGGATAATTGATGATAAGCTTTCTTGGTATGAAATTTCATAAAAATAATATTCATTGCTAATTGATTTATTAATATATTTATGCCTATTAAAGCGTACCGCTACATGTAACAGTATCGTTTGGTGCGACATTGTCCCAAAACCAATCCCTTCCCTTCTAATGTCAACCAGGTTACAATGTAGTTACCTCCTATTAAAAGGTTGGTACATACATTCTATAACAGGTGAGAAGTCCAGCTTTATTAATTTTAATAACTCTTAAAATATAGATTATAAGTAGAGATATGTAAAAATCCAAAATAAAAACCTATTGATCAAATTTTACATTTTTTCAACTTTTTGGACTGGAATTTATGATTTCACGTTTCGGTGTGTTTGTTTTTTTTGATAATTCGACTAAGATTTCTGAATTTTCGATTTTCATTTCAGGATGTAGCAACTTCTTGAAATTCCAACTGCGATTCCGAAATGAACGTGGGTTGTTCCAAAAACAAATACTCATTACCATAATACTAGTCCATAATAACACAGAACCATGACTTACGGTATTTGTGTATATGTACAACTGTTCGCTTGGACATAAAATAATACCTTTTATGGCTAACTAAATGATTAGAAAATGCCAAGCTTTCTTCCTCAGGCTGAATAAATACTGAATCTTGAAAGCACACTATTTATACATGCCTAGAACAATGACTTACTGACATTTTCAATCTATTTATTAGCCACCATTGGGCTAATTAGGTATATTTATATCCAAGATGCTCTACTTTCATCAATGGCTAACCGGTACCAATTCTCTACTACGACTTTTATAAAGGAAAGGAACAATGTGGATATATTGTATAGGGTAGAAAGTCACGCCCCTTTAAAACTATAAGGGCAGTCTGTGTGACTTTATAATTTTATGGAAGTTCCAATGGAATTTGTTATAAAATGTTAATTTATACATTGAAAAAAAAATAGGGGCACTGTTGCGAGGGGCAGGACCTGATTTCAGCTTTGACCCTGTGGGAAAAAAACACAGTAATTTCAACCGAAATACAGCAATTTCTGAAAATATCTCATGAACCATAGACTCAAAAGAAGAAACAGCTAATTTAAAATGTAGGTCTTTGTCTCTTAATTGTGTTCCCCAAACTTTTTTACATTAATTACAATTGAATCTAATGATATTAGCGTTTACTGAGAAGGCTTACGTTTACAATGCAGTCTGTCTGCCCTAGTTTTCTTTAAAACAATACTATAACTCCATGATTCATAATGCCTAATCTTCCCATAATGGCGACCTTTCAAAACAAGATTCTCCTGAACAAAATGAAATATGAGAATTTTTCAAATGAAAGATATGTTTTTTTTATTGTAGGTCAAAAACAAAATGAATGAGCAAATGGGCAAGTTCTTCGATATGATGATGAAACCAGACCACAATGAGGAAGCTTGTGTCCTTCATAGAAACAGATGAATCCATAGTGATTGACAGAGTGTTGTACCACGACACAAAAGGACATTTTAGTTCGTCAGTGCTAAGTATGGAGATTTTCAACTCCCCACGCCTATTAGTGCGTTACCGATTTTCGGTAATAAAACAGAAAGCAGACCGGGGATTGGCTCATATGGACTATTTATCACATAGAACGCAACAGTCCAAGTCTCCAACTGTTAAGTTTTCAACGGCACTTAGATAAAGAAAAATATGGTAATCAATTAGTCAGGATGTTTGTGCTCATATAATGTAAATTATGGTGTATGTATTAATATGTGCTAAAATATGCAATTATTATAAGTATTGCCACAAAAACAGGGTTATTCTGTAAGAAAATATGGAATTCCAAATCTGACTAAAATAGCCCCTAAACATCTAAAAATAAATTTTAAGTTTAGGGAGCAGATTAGAAAGAACCAGACATCGTATCTCAAATAGTACAGTGCCTAAAAAAGGAAGTATTTTGTGGCACTGCCCTCTTTGTATTCCCGTCCTATGATCCTCTAATTATCGGTAACACCGTCCCTGTGGGACAATTTGTATGTGACCATTGGATTTGGATGGGGTTACTCACTAGAAACAAAAAAATATCATGAACATATGAAGAATCAGTAGTTGTGTTTTATAGCGTTTCAAAAAATGAAAAATATTAGCTTATACAGTATGTTCTATTACACAGGAATAACTAAGCTTAGTTGAGTGATTGATCTTCATGTTCCAAAAGTTTGCCTGAAGGCTAAGAATTATATTATGCGCTGATTCAGTACAGAGGTGGGAAAGAGGAATAATGTTCATTTTGTAATAACATCTAATTTATCAGCTTTTGTTATAGTTGCAGTACTCTGCTACCAAATCAGCCTGTAAGTGAGGCAAGTCTTTTTTTTTTACTGTACTTGGGGTGGATAGATCGTTACCCCCATATCTAAAAGATAATAGAATAATATGTATAAAATAAAAGGGAATTATTTCTCTGACTTTCCTAAAACCCTTCCATTCCCTATAAACGTGCCCGGGTGAGAACCTAAACTGCTCATAAGCTTTGCCCTAGGTCTCCCATAATAAGCGCTACAATGTTCCTGTTATGTGCTCCCCCAAAGTTCATTTGAATGGAACAATGTGCTCTTTAAGAAGTGTGTCTTCCGCATTGGTCAGTCCAAAGAACATTCAAGGACTAGAATGGACGGAGCCCAACTGGCACAATGATAGGAGACTTTGGATAGCTTGGCAAATCCTTCCATCTGGTGGCGGCGCTATTAATTTGTGGAGGGGGGTAGTATTAGAAACAATGTTAGAGGGAGAGCTTTACCACGCATTAATAGATTGGCCCATGCAATCACTGCTTTCTGCCTGTGCTGGCAATTGGATCTAAGCGTTTGAGTGACAAAATCGTGCAAGTCCCATGGCCGTGATTTATAATAGTGGGGAACTATAGTTACAGATACTAGATCATAATGTAATAATAATGCAAATCAATGTAATTAAATTATCTTTTATTATTATATGGTATATGATTTATATAGCGCCAACATATTCCGTGGCGCTTTGCAATTTAACATAGTCATACATTAATACAAGGGTTATAACATATAAAAGTACATCCTAGTACATACACAAATTAGAAACACAGAGTGTATTAAAAAAAAAGCGGGGGCCCTGCCAAAGAGCTTACGAAATGGGGGGGTGGTTGAGACATAAGGTGACTGGAATTAGTAGGCTGTATGGTAAAAGATTGGCAGTGGATGTGAGAGAGAGCGCCTAGGGATTAGGTGTGGGTCAGTGAGAGGGGAGTAATGTCTGAGACCAGGTTATATGCGTTGCTCTTAAGAGGTGGGTTTTGAGGTTACAGTTTAATGGTATTAAAGGGCATTGTCGCACCCCTTTATAAAAATCTTTTAGGCAATTGTAGTGGATAACACCCCCAACCCAACCGCTATATTGATAACTTCAAACATCTCTCCTTCTTTACTTACACCTCCGATCCTCCAATGTTCTGGTCCAGCTCCCCTGGCCCGCCGGAACTGCAAGCAGGGGAGCCGGCCGGCAGCCGCGGCTGTGATGGCTGAGAGGGGCAGACAATCAGCCGCAGGCTGGACGTAATGAAAACGGCGCTGGCATGAGGTGGTGTGAAGTAAAGAAGGGAGGATTTGATTAAGTAAAATAAAGCGGTTAGGGGTGGGAGGGTTATCCCTGCATTGTGGTTCACGCTTTTAAAACTGACCATAGGCCAGCCACCGAGGGGTAGGGAAGGAGGGGGGAGAGGGGGGGGGGAAAGGGCTTCTACTGAGCCATGCCTCATAACCTTGCTGAGGTGAGCCTCGCCAAGCTACAGCACGGAAAGGCACTGACAGCTACTACCAGCAGTTTCTGCACTTTGAAGAGGCAAGAACAAGGAGAGAACCACAAGGAACAGGGAGGTATGGTAAGGATTTTTTAATTTTACAGTGGGGCAGACAGTAGTTGGTAAAAATTTAGGTTTGGGGGGGTGGACTGCCCTTAAGGGATGGTTGAGTGTTACGGTGAGAGACGGGACAGACGGAGGAATGGAGTTCCAGAGCAGAGGTTCTCGTCAGAGGGCAGCACGAACAAAGCCTGAATGGGACAGGGGAAGAAGTGACCAGGGTGGATGGAGGAGGAGTAATTTGCAGAGAGGGAAGTTTTTTGGGTCTGGGACGGGTGTTTGTGGATTAGCTCTGAGAGGATCAGATGTTAATTGGGATAGTGCTTTAAGGATAGGGTTTTCAGCTTGAACTGGAGTCCATTTGGTGTATGGTCAGCCATAAGAAAGTTAGAGAGACTGACAGAGAGGAAAGGCAATTAAGAGATGGCGAAGTGAATGAGCCGGGAGCAGAGTTTCTGAAGTTTAGTATGTGGCGCAACCCCCCAAAATGGTTGTCACTTTGCAACGATGGTTTTGCAATAATGATGTTAAAGGGCAATGTACTGTTTCACACACAACCTTATAATAAACCAATAAAGTCCTCAATGTGAGAACAGAAAATGCAAGGTCCTACCCACCTTATACACAGTGCAAATATGTCAAAGTTTCATCGCTGGTCCAAACTTGCGCGATGTCTGGAAACCTGGCCCAAATAGAGGAACATTTACAGGTGCGTTTCTCCGATTGCAGGGTACTAGACCAAGACGGACGGATCAACTGGGCTGTGCAAGCAGAAACAATTCTGATGCCTTCATTGAGGTAAGCCCAGGGGTTTTTATAATGATCATAATTAAGAAGTAACATAACATGTTTGTAATTGTATATTTTTTTTGTATTTATATATGGTTATACTAGCATATTTTGTACAGTTTTCGTTTACAATCTGTCAAGGCAGATACAGTCTATGAATCCAACAGCTGTAAGGAGAGAACTTTCAAATGATATGACCAGAAAAGGAGTTTTTGAGGCTGCAGCCTATGGGGACTGTGAGGAGCTTGACGACCTTTGTTTATTTACTCGCACACCATAAAAGTCTCACTAACAAAAGTCACAGGTACAAATCAGTAGTAAACTTCATTTTAAAACACATTTATAGCATTTTTCATTACCATTTGATCAAAGTTCATTCTTGAAACAAAAAACGTATAAATTAGTGAATTAGTGGAAACCATGTAGATCAATGGTTAATTGGTCATCTGTACATTGAAGTTTTATGGCTATTGGGTGAAATCGGGCTTACGTACAATATCCCAGGATGTGCACTTAACGGTATCTCACCCTCTTTAGTTGTTTTAATAAATGTATTGCATCCTTTCCCACCCCCAACTGCATTTAGATTGTTAAAAAAAGATAGAAGAAATAGACTTACAGACCCTCGCTTACTACGGAGCTCTGATCCAGCCCTCTGTTGTACCGGAACTTACAAACAGGGGCCAGACCCGCAGCCGTGGCATTGTTGATGGCTGAAAGTCAGACTGTGGCTGTGGCGATAGAGAGGCCATGGGAGTGAAAGGTCTGTAAGTATACTTCAGATTCTAATTTTTAGCAATTATATAGTGGTTGGTGGTGGGAAACGGGATGGCAACATTATATATAAATGTTTTACCACTAGGTCGAGGGGCAGCAGGGACGGGATCAGGAGGGAGGGAGAGGGAAGGAAGGCCACCCTGTTATGCACTGTGCTCTTAGGAGACAAGGAGGAGGCCAGAAGAAACCTTTCATCGTAAAGACACCTCCTACCTTCAGTTCTGGACTTGGGAACATGCAGGAGAACCAAAATGAGACAGGATGAAGTAAGGATTTTTTTTCATATTTAAACAGTGGGGCCAGAAGTGGGTTAATTTTAGTTTGGGGGGTGGACATGGCCTTTAAAAACTACATTACCACAGAATTATTTAGATTTGTGGTGGTATAGGATTTAAGCCGATCTTTAAATTTTTGGCTTGGATTACAATAATACATTGATGTCCTATATAAACTAGATAGCATGTTCTTTTACAGAACAGATTTGCTAAAGAGCGTTGTTTTACTATTCATAGAGACAGGCACTGGGAAAACCTGCCTGCTGAAAAAGCAAGCTCAATTTAAATAAGGGAGGAACAACACTATTCAGGTGGTTTCTGGAAATTGCAGAAACAACGGACAATCTAAAGAATGTCAATCGGCTTATACAGACACATTTATTACAGGATAAGAAACCCTGATTCCTTATAATAAACAGTTTATTAACTGTATCTAATAGTTGTGTTAACTTTAACAAAGTAATAAGCTTTCTCATGGAGCAATAGAAGTTTTCTAGGGATTTTCTATAGGATTCTCTGTAAGAACTTTATAGAATTTTTAATTTTGAATGAATCTCAAATGAAAGTTCAGAGAATTTGAAAAACTTCGGGATACCGTTGAGGTTTTCAGTTTTTAAGCTAGACGTTGAAGGACATGCGGAAAAGTGGTGCTATAACTAGCGTAAGGAATCCGCAGAGAGCGTACTGCATTACCGGCAAGTTACAGGACTTTCCCCCCCATAAAACTATAATGGGGCAATCTTCAAATATGGTATATTTGAGGTTTAGGTCATGTGATCAAAACAATTAATTTATGGTCGTAAATGCAACATTACTTCCAACCCCTACCAGACACAGGTACAAACACCTACTGCCTACCCTTCAATTTCTGTTGGCGGCAACCATACTTATACCTGCTTCCCGATGCACTCACCGCATCTTATCTTAATGATGGTTGCGTGTCTGTCAGTGAGATCTGGACATCAAAGCAAAATCACAGGGGTCTGTTACCAGCCATCCTTCCTGCTGTTGTTTAATACACGAAAGTTTGATACCAGAAACCAGACACATGATAAATGACACCTGATACCCATGCCGACAACCTGTTACCGGACATCAGAGTACCGATACATGACACCTGATGATGTTCTTAAACATTGTAAGGAGTGTGAGCTGAGTTCAGGGTCATATTCACTTAAAATGTACAAATTTACAGCAGAACAGGGAATCAGTTCTAACACAGCAAGTAGCGCTGAAAGGGAGATGCCAGGGGAGAAACTGAGTGCCCTGGTAACCATAGGCACCCTAGCACTTTGCCAGGTGGCCTATGGCTAAAAATGGCCCTGCCCCTGAATTGTAGATAGTTCTTACTCCCAAGATCTTTAGCTAGAGATATAGTGGATTATTACTGAGTTATTAGGACATTTTTGTCTTCTGGCCAAAAAATGTGGGAAGGGAGATTTAAAAAAAATAAGATAAAAGTGGAAATTGAAAGACAGCAATTTTTTATGAAAATAAGGAATAAACTATTTCTGTTATTTTGTGAGCTTCTGTTTATCATACATTACGATTTTCCCGTAATATAAGTTTCATAGGTTCCAGAGTATGACAGGAAACAGCGATGTTTAACCATCAAGCTTGTTATTGGATAACATTGCAGGGTCTCCGAATGATGACAAGCTGACTGATGGCAGTAAATTAGCTCCATGATGTAGAGACTAACAAGGAATGCAATCAGTTGGCAGCTCTCAGGGGAAAAAATGCATAATCGCAACCTGACCTGCTCTTCTACTGCAATGTAGTAACAACTTGGCGACTGCGATTGATCTTGTGAATGCAATCTTTGCATGGCTTTAAAAGCCCACAATTAGAAGCGAAACAAAACGAGAGAAAAAATCATCGCTAAAATTTATGCATAACTTGCTCGGTGCTATTTCAAAAACTTTAGAAATGATGCAGACAATGCAAAAATAAGTACAAACCCAATGCTAACTGATATTACATAGTTTAGCGGGATTTTGCACTTATTTGTTCCCTTAAAGGACATGAAAGGACATTTATTGTGAGTCAGCCACGTCTTGGCCAATCACGACCGCGGCTGGCCATCACGAGAAAGAGGCCACAGAAAATAAATTGCTTTCTCCAAACAATAAATTGCTTATTGATCAATTTTACAGATTTTTCTATTTGTGCTACTTATGAGTTTGTCAGGTGATTTTTTAAGCCAAACCTCTTAAGCTCCCTGGCCCCTATATTCTATCTTCATCAAGGAAAAGGAAAGGGGGGTGTGGGGGTGAAAAAGGAAAATCTCCAATTCCGAATGTTTTCCCCTTTTAGTGAAGGCAGACGGCATCTGCATATTGCTTATAGACAGGCGAGAAACATGACTGGACTGGAGCTCCTGGGCCAACAGGAGCTAATGTCCATTGCAGAGAGAGGAGAAATTCTTAGGAAAATGGAAAGGAAAAGCCGGGTTTCTATTTCGGCGAAGTCAGTGTTCCAATGAGCAGTGTTGTTGTATATCATTAGGTATTTGTGCGATAGCTCCTCCTTTAGAATGGTTAAAAACATCTACATACATTACCATATATGAAATACTTCTAGGAAGTAATTTAAACAGCAATACATATCTGCACATGTTTAGAGGATTGAATCTAGCCCTATCCTAGTTAATTAACTGTCTGTATCAATAAAACAGAATTGTTTTATTCAACTTTAAACTAATATCAAGCACTTTTCCTAAATTATGAAATATAAATGAGGGTAGGTGTAAAAGTAACTAAGTAGCTTTCTACCAACGAATCTAAATAAACCTTCGAGAATGAACATCACCCTCTCTGCTGTTTTCTGCCTCTCATAGTGTTCCTGTACATGTCCAGAAATGATCTCTCGGTTAAGAGCAGAAGTTGTAATATATATATATATACTGTATAAATAAATAACAAGTATCATTCCCTATTCTTTCTATGATTATCACATGTCCATAATATCCTCTCGGTTTAGAGCAGAAAGGCTTGTAATATATAATATTACTGCTACATTATATACAATGTATCCATTCCCTATTCTTCTATATGATATCACATGTCCATTAATATCCTCCGGTTTAGAGCAGAAAAGGCTGTAGTATATATATATATACTGTATACATATATATACAATGTATCCATTCCCTATTCTTCTATATGATTATCACATGTCCATAATATCCTCTCGGTTAGAGCAGAGAAGGCTTGTAATATATTATATATAACTGTATACAATATATACAATGTATCCATTCCCTATTTCTATATGATGATATACATGTCCATAATATCCTCCGGTTAGAGCAGAAAGGCTTGATATATTATATTATACTTATACATATAGCCCACAATGTATCCATTTCTATATATCTATATATATTATATCCACAAATGTATCCATTTCCTATTCTTTTTCCGGTCTTGGTTCAATTGTGGTGCCAATGACAAAGTTATGAGTTGGAGGTCCTTAAACATGATTTCGGAACTAGGGGGCCAAGAAAGCTAAAAAAAGGACCTCCGGGTAGTGTTTTCAGAAATAATACCGCACGCCAACGTGCAGCAGGGAGACAAGCGGAAGCTAGGAGCATAATGCGTGGCTAAGAGAGTGTGTGTAAGGAAGAAGGGTTGGGTTTATTGAGAACTGGGCAGACTTTGCTGTCGGCTACAGGCCTCTTTAGTAGGGATGTGGTTGCCCTCAATGATGGTGGTTGCAGCTGTTTTGGGGAGAATATGGCTAGAGGTTGGAGGAGATTTTAAACTAGTGGGGTGTGGGAGGGGGGGGTATTAGCAGTCTCACTGGGATAGATAGTCCAGGAGGAAAGCAGGGTGTAGATAGGCCAGTGGGTGGGCGAAAGGGGGGTGGGGCTTAGCATAGGGGATAGGGAGGAGTGTATTAAAGGTACGAATAAATTACAGGATCATAATCTAAAAATGTATTTTGCAAATGCGAGAAGCCGGCTGACAAAATGGGTGAATTGGAAATGATGGCATTGATGAAAAGTATGACTGTATAGGTAGAGCAGAAACGTGGTTGAACAGTTCTCAAGACTGGCGTCTGTAAATATAGAAGGATATGCCTTGTTTAGGCAGGAGAAAAAAAAGGAAAGGGGGAGGAGTATGTGTTTATGGTTAAAAAGACTTGAAGCCAAATTTAAAGAACGAGATAACTGGTGATATGGATGATAAAGTGGAGGCAATATGGGTGGAATTAGGCAACAGGAAAGGTCTGTAATGTCATTGTTGGTGTCTGCTATAAGCCGCCAAATGCTAGCAGAGAGGAGGTGAGTACACTTCATATGCAGTGGCAAGGGCAAGTTTGGGGTGTGTGCTCATTATGGGGGACTTCAATTACCCTGACATTGATTGGTGGGGTGGAACTGCCATCACAGAAAGGCGATGAGTTCCTGAATTTGCTGCAGGATAATTTTCTCTCACAGTGGTTGAGGTTCCTACTGAAAAGGAGCTCTGTTGGATCTGGTAATATCTAACATTGTGGAGCGCATTATAGATATAAAGGTAACTGGGGCTTAGGTATGTGACCATGAATAGTGGGTTCGGACTTGCTGTCAAAAGAAAAGTGCGCGGGTTAACAAAGACATTAATTTCAGGAAAGCAAATTTTCCCAGGTAAAAGCAGCTCTTCAGAATGTCAACTGGGATAATGTATTATCAGGTAAATGTAAGGTACTGAACAGAAGTGGACTGTGTTCAAGGGGATTTTAAGCCAGTTCACATCTAATTTATACCCTGGGGAAATAATGTAAATAAAATAAATCCGCGCCATGTGGCTGAATTCTGATGTAAAGAGGCAAATGGTAAGGAAGAAAAAGGCATTTAAAACCTTTAAGGAAGCGGGAACGGAAAGGGCCTTTAGGGATTCTAAAAATGTAACAAGGAGTGTAAGAAAGCAATCAAAAAGCTAAAATTAATAATGAAGGTAGGATAGCTGAAGAAAAGCATCACTAAGGGGATATTATAAAGCACCGAAAATAGCGCAAAAATTACGCCCCACATCGCGCCGTGAAAATAGCGCTATCGCCGTATTATAAAGTGCCGCAAGGGCCCTTACAAGGCCGGGGAGGGGTCCGGTTCGAGCTGCTGACCCTAAGCCCCAACGCAATTGTCAGTGCGCAAGGGCCCTTATAAGGGCCGGGGAGGGGGTCCTGTTTCGAGCTGCGGGACCCCTAAGCCCAAAGGGCTCGTGTTAGAGCCGCAAGGGCACTTGTCAGTGCCGCAAGGGCCCTTATAAGGCCGGGGAGGGGGTCTCCCGGTTCGAGCTTCGGGAACCCTTAAGCCCCAAAAGCTCTTGCCAGAGAGCAAAGGGCAATTGTAAGTGCCGCAAAGGCCCTTACAAGGGCCGGGGAGGGGGGTCCCGGTTGAGCTGCGGGACCCCTAAGCCCCAAAAGGCCCTTCTCAGGGCCCCGCTGGAGGGAGCTTCCACCACCGCCCAGCGGCTCCCTCCCTTCCCTCCCCGGGAGCGGCCGGGGGGCTTGGAGGGTTGCGGGGAGGGGGTGCGCGGCAGGTGGTGCGACCACCTGCGGCGGCCCCTTCCGGCAGCCCCTCCTAGCCTCCCGTTCCGCGATTGCCGCGAGCGGGAAGGGTTGGGAGGGGGCGCTGGGAAGCGGCGGGGGGTGGCGGGGTGGGGAGTCACATTTGTACATGGATAGAAAATTGGTTATGATAGGATGCAGAGAGTAGTTGTTAACGGGGCTTCATCATTATGGACTAAAGTGCTAAGTGGGGTGCACAGGGTTCTGTGTTTGGGACCGCTTCTATTTAATCTATTTATTAATGATTTGGAAGTGGGTATTGTCAGCAAGGTTTCTGTGTTTGCTGACGACACAAAAACTTTGTCGACCATTAAAAACTTCAGAGGATGTGCAAGTTGCAAGGGGATCTAGATAGATTATCACAATTGGGCTGCTAAGTGGCAGATGAAATTCAATGTGATAAATGTAAGGTGATGCATTTTGGACTAAAAATATTGTGCATATATACTATAAATGGCTCTGTGTAAGTGAATCCCTGTTGGAAGGGGATCTTGGAGTTTGGTGATAACAAACTTAAAGGTAGCAAGCAGTGCCAGACGGCGACAACAGCCAGAGCCAGCATGGTAATGTCTGTATAAAGAGAGGTATGGATTCAAGGGAGGAAAATGTTATTCTCCCTCTTACAAAGCATTGGTAAGGCCTCATTTGGAATTGCAGTTCAAATTGGAATCCTGCGTACAAAAAGGACATCTTTGAAATGGAAAGGGTTCAGAGAAGGGCACAACTAAATTAATAAGGGATTGGGGGGGAGCTTGAATATGAAGAGAGACTGGAAAAGTTACAATTATGTACGCTGGAGAAAGGTGCTTGCGTGGGGATACGATTACTGTGTATAAATACAATTAACGGGCCATACAATAAAACTATCTGGGGCATTGTCACCATAGAACATGTCAAAGGACACGAGGACATCCCTTAAGACTTGAAGAAAAAAGGTTTAGGCTTCAAGCTCGGAAAGGGTTTTTCACTGTGAGAACGGGTAAAGCTATGGAACTGTCTTCCAGTGAACGTTTGTAATGGCAGTTTCAAAAAAAGCTGGATGAGTTTCTGCAAACAAGAAATGTTGCAAGTTACTGGTATTGATACATAAAGTAGAGTTGATCCAGGGAAAAATCCGATTGCCACTTGGAGTCAGGAAGGAATTTTTCCCTTCATAAATTGGTGGGTTTTTTTTGCCTTCCTCTGGATCAACAGGTAGGCAGGAAATGAGGATATTGCTAGTGGGTTGACTGGATGGACGTTTGTCTTTATTCACCTCAAATACTATACTACTATACTATACTACTATATGATTATACATGCCATAATATCCTCCGGTTAGAGCAGAAGGCTTGTAATATATAATAAACTGTATCATATATATACACATGTATCCATTCCTATTCTTCTATAGGATTATCACATATCCATAATATCCTCTCGGTTAGAGCAGAAAGGCTTGTAATATATAATATACTGTATAAATATATATACAATGTATCCATTCCCTATTCTTCTATATGATTATCACAATGTCCATAATATCCTATCGGTTAGAGCAGAAAGGTTGTAATATATTATATATACTGTATACATATATATACAATGTATCCATTCCCTATTCTTCTATATGATTATCACATGTCCATAATATCCTCTCGGTTTAGAGCAGAAAGGTTGTAATTTATATATATATGTATACATATATATCAAGTATCCATTCCCTATTCTTCTATAGGATTATCACATGTTCATAATATCCTCTCGTTCGGTTGATTAGAGTAGAAAAGTTGTATATATATATATACTGTATACATATATCCACAAGTATCCATTTCCTATTAATAATAATATCCACAATGTATCCATTTCCTACATATATCCACAGTATCCATTCCATTCTTCCGGTTTGGTTCACATTGGTGCCAATGACAAAGTAGAGTTGGAGGTGAGGTCCTTAAACATGATTTCCGAGAACTAGGGGCCAAGTAAAAGCAGGACCTCCAGGGTAGTGTTTTAGAAATACTACCGCAGCCACGTGCTAAGCCAGGGAGACAGCAGGAGCTTAGGAGCATAATGCGTGGCTAAGAGAGTGGTGTAAGGAAGAAGGGTTTGGGTTTATTGAGAACTGGGCAGACTTTGCTGTCGGCTACAGGCTCTTTAGTAGGGATGGGTTGCACCTCACTGATGGTGGTGCCGCTGTTTTAGGGGAGAAGATGGCTAGAGGGGGGAGGAGATTTTAAACTAGGTTTGGGGGGGAGGGTATTAGCAGTCTCACTGGGATAGATAGTCCAGGAGGAAAGCAGGGTGTAGATAGGCCAGTGGTGGGCGGAAAGGGGGGTGGGGCTAGCATAGGGGATAGGGAGGAATGTGTATAAAGTGTACGAATAAATTACAGGATCATAATCTAAAATGTATGTTTGCAAGCGAGAAGCCTGGCTGACAAAATGGGTGATTGATGGAAATTGGATGATGGATGATGAAAAGTATGATGAATAGGTATAGCAGAAACGTGGTTGAACAGTTCTCACGACTGGGCTGTAAATATAGAAGGATATGCCTTGTTTAGGCAGGACAGAAAAAAAAAGGAAAGGGGGAGGAGTATGTGTTTATGTGTAAAAAGAATTGAAGCCAATTTAAAAGAAGAGATAACTGGTGATTTGGATGATAAAGTGGAGGCAATATGGGTGGAATTAGGCAACAGGAAAGGGGGTAATGTCATTGTTGGTGTCTGCTATAAGCTGCACA
The DNA here is from genome assembly GCA_019447015.1 of Hymenochirus boettgeri. NCBI lineage: Eukaryota > Metazoa > Chordata > Amphibia > Anura > Pipidae > Hymenochirus > Hymenochirus boettgeri. The sequence continues at coordinate 52,858,183 of CM033470.1, read as the reverse complement.
ATGCTAGGAGAGGGAGGTGAGTCAAACCTATGCAGTTGGCAAGGGCTGCAAGTTTGGGGAGTGTGCTCATATGGGGGACTTCAATTTACTGACATTGATTGGTGTGGTGGAACTGCCATCACAGAAAAAGGCGATGAGTTCCTGAATTTGCTGCAGGATAATTTTCTCTCACAGGTGGTTGAGGTTCCTACTAGAAAAGAGCTCTGTTGGATCTGATAATATCTAACATTGTGGAGCGCATTATAGATATAAAGGTAACTGGAGGCTAGGGAATAGTGACCATGAAATAGTGGCATTTGGACTTTGTTATCGAAAGGAAAAGTGCGCTGGGTTAACAAAGACATTAATTTCAGGAAAGCAAATTTTCCCAGGTTAAAAGCAGCTCTTCAGAATGTCAACTGGGATAATGTATTATCAGGTAAAGGTACTGAACAGAAGTGGACTGTGTTCAAGGGGATTTTAAGCCAGTTCACATCTAAATTATACCCTTGGGAAATAAATGTAATAAAAATAAATCCGCGCCCATGTGGCTGAATCTGATGTAAAGAGGCAAATGGTAAGGAAGAAAAAGGCATTAAAAACTTTAAGGCCGAGGGAACGGAAAGGGCCTTTAGGGATTATAAAAACTGTAACAAGGAGTGTAGAAAGCAATCAAAATAGCTAAAATTAATAATGAAGTTAGGATAGCTGAAGAAAGCATCACTGAGCCTAAACATTTTTTAAGTATATTAATAGTAAGAAGATGAGGACTGAGAATGTGGCACCATTAATTAATGGGGATAAGTTAGTTACGGAGGATGGCAATAAAGCAAATGTCTTGAATAATTTTTTTCCCTCTGTATACACTATAGAAGATCCAAGTACAGATATCATAGAGTATAGTAGCAATAAAGGTAACAAGATTCAAGTTCACTTTGGTTAACCGAGGATATGGTACAGAAAGAACTAAATAAGGTTAATATTAATAAATCTCCTGGACCGGATAAAATACATCCTCGGGTACTTAAGGAGCTAAGTTCAGTTTTATCTAGGCATTGTTTCTATTTTTGCTGATTCCCTCATGTCCGGTGGTGTGCTCTGGATTGGAAAGGCTGATGTTTATCCAATATTCAAAAAGGGTAGTCGTTCACAGCGGGTAATTACAGGCCTGTAAGTTTAACTTCAGTGGTGGGGAAGATCCTGGAAAGTTTAATAAGGAACGTTCTAGAGTATATTTCAAGGACTGACATTATAAGTAGTAACCAGCATGGATTTAGGAGGAATAGATCTTGTCAAACTAAATTGCTGGCTTTTATGAGGAAGTAAGTAGAAATTTAAACTCTGGTATAAGTAGATGTATTTACTTGGATTTTGCAAGGCTTTGATACAGTCCCCCATAGGCGACTAATGAATAAGCTAAGGTCGTTGGTCTTGGGAGTCACATTTGTACATGGATAGAAAATTGGTTAATGAATAGGATGCAGAGAGTAGTTGTTAATGGGGCTTCATCTATTATGGACTAAAGTGCAAGTGGGGTGCCACAGGGTTCTGTGTTGGGGCCGTTCTATTAATCTATTATTAATGATTTGGAAGTGGTATTGTCAGCAAGGTTTCTGTGTTTGCTGACGACACAAAACTTGTCGACCATTAAAAACTTCAGAGGATGTGCAATCGTTGCAAGGGGATCTAGATAGATTACACATGGGCTGCAAGGGGCAGATGAAATTCAATGTTGATAAATGTAAGGTGATGCATTTTGGACTTAAAAATACTTGTGTACTTATACTATAAATGGCTCTGTGTTAAGTGAATCCCTGTTGGAAAGGGATCTTGGAGTTTTGGTGGATAAAACAACTTAAAGGTAGCAAGCAGTGCCAGGCGGCAACCGCCAGAGCCAGCATGGATTGTCTGTATAAAGCGAGGTATGGATTCAAGGGAGGAAAATGTAATTCCCCTCTTTACAAAGCATTGGTAAGGCCTCATTGGAATATGCAGTGCAATTTTGGAATCGTGTACAAAAAGGACATCTTTGAAATGGAAAGGGTTCAGAGAAGGGCAACTAAATTAATAAGGGGTTGGGGGAGCTTGAATATGAAGAGAGACTGGAAAAGTTACAATTATGTACGCTGGGAAGGGAAAGGCGCTTGCGTGGGGATCGATTACTGTGTATAAATACATTAACGGGCCATACAATAAACTATCTGGGCATTGTTCACCAAAGAACATGTCAAAGGACACGAGGACATCCTAAGACTTGAAGAAAAAAGGTTTAGGCTTCAAGCTCGGAAAGGGGTTTTCACGTGAGAACGGTAGTAAAGCTATGGAACTGTCTTCAGTGGACGTTTATGGCAGGTTATTGGTCAGTTTAAAAAAAAAGGTGGATGGTTTCTGCAAACAAGAATGTTACAAGTTACTGGTATTGATACCTAAAGTAGAGTTGATCCAGGGAAATTTCGATTGCCACTTGGAGTCAGGAGGAATTTTTTCGCCCTTCATAAATTTGGTGTTTTTTTTTTTGCCTTCCTCTGGATCAACAGTTAGGCAGGAAATGAGGATATTGCTAGATGGGTTGGACTGGATGGACGTATGTCTTTATCAACTCCAATACTATACTACTATACTATACTAACTAATGATTATCACATGTCCATAATATCCTCCGGTTAGAGCAGAAAGGCTTGTAATATATTATATATACTGTATACATATATATACACAATGATCCATTCCCTATTCTTCTATATGATTATCACATGTCCATAATATCCTCTCGGTTAGAGCAGAAAGGCTTGTAATATATTATTATACTGTATACATATATAACCATGTATCCATTCCCTATTCTTTATATGATTATCACATGTCCATAATATCCTCCGGTTAGAGCAGAAAGGCTTGTAAATATTATATATACTGTATACATATATACACAATGTATCCATTCCCTATTCTTCTATATGATTTCACATGTCCAAATATCCTCTCGGTTAGAGCAGAAAGGCTTGTAATATATTATATATACTGTATACATATATATACAATGTATCCATTTCCCTATTCTATATGATTATCACATGTCCATAATTCCTCTCGGTTAGAGCAGAAAGGCTTGTAATATAATATATACTGTATCCATATATAACAATGTATCCATTCCCTATTCTTCTATATGATTATTCACCTGTCCATAATATCCTCTCGGTTAGAGCAGAAAGGCTTGTAATATATTTATATATACTGTATCCATATATAACAATGTATCCATTCCCTATTCTTCTATATGATATACCATGTCCATAATATCCTCTCGGTTAGAGCAGAAAGGCTTGTAATATATAATATAACTGTATTACATATATACACAATGTATCCATTCCATATCTTCTATATTATCACATACATAATATCCTCTCGGTTAGAGCAGAAAGGCTTGTAATATATTATATTACTGTATATATACTGTATCCATATATATACAATGTATCCATTCCCTATTCTTCTATAGGATTATGATTCCTGGTCAGACCAAAAACATCTTTTTCAATATTGCTTTTAGCAGGTTCATAGTTTAGGGCTGAATATTTTCCATGTTTCTGAGCCACCTGAGACACAATCAGACAAGACTAAACAGCTTTAAATGTAGATTAAAGGGCAAGTTCAGACCTTCAATGGAAAATTGTTTAGAGAGGTAAATTTCCTCTCAAACACCAACATGGCAATAGTTAGAAAGCTGAGATGCTGGTCAATGTTCTGTTACCTCTCTTTTGTCTTCCGGTTCTTCCAGCTGAATGAATGCTATTCCACACGCTGAACATGTGGAAGCTTGGGAAACCCTTTGAGAGGTAGAGGGAAGGGGGTGAGAAACCTTGTGCTGCATTACAGATTAGACCTACGTCTGTCACCTTTATAACTATTGTAGTTTTGGATTTTCCCAGGTGCGTAACTGCAGCGCCCCCGCAAGATTGGAGGCCAGGGCCCTGACACACACCCCTCCCCACCAAACATGATCCACGATCAGCTGTTATTAAAAAGCTGGTCGCAGTTATGAAGTAAAGATACGCCTGATCAGCAGTTTAAAGAACCGGCAGAAGTTTTAAACTGTTCTTTTAAACCGCTGATTGCACGTATCTTTACAGCTGATCATGAATCATCTTTGGGGGGGATCACAGGCCCTATTACATCCCAGGTCCCCCCTCAGCCCCCTCAGTCTCAGAACCTGCAGCCCTAGTTAGGCCACTGTATTTTCCGATTTATAGTTTTCAACTGGTATTATTGTGTTATTTGTCAACAGGGGAGCTGCCTCTATCCCTTGCAGCCTGCACCAATCAAATAGAGATAGTCCGGTACCTGCTACAGAACCAGTACTCTCCTGCCAATATCATAGCCAAGGACTCCTTTGGGAACACGGTGTTACATGCCCTGGTAGACATTGCCGACAACACTCAAGAGAACACAAAGTTTGTGACTAAAATGTACAACGAGATACTCGTATTAGGGGCTCAGATAAAACCTTCCTTGAAACTGGAGGACATTTTAAATAAAAAGGGCCTGACTCCTTTGACCCTAGCGGCAAAAACAGGCAAGATTGGGGTATGTATACTGTGATATGAACATGGATAGCCGGTAATATGGGCAGTGTTTCTACAGCTTGCATGTCAGTGCTGAAATTAGCTAAAGAAGTGTCAATTTTGGCACTCTAAATGTTTGGAAACTATAACTCCCAACTGCTGGGAGTTGTAGTTTATACCGTAAATGTCTGGAGTGCCAATGTTCAGTATCACTGAGCTAAAGTGTATGTAGGTATCTGGGAAAAACATGGGCGCACACAAGAAAAATCCTTAACATACTAATACTGAACCCTTTCTCTAGGTGTTTGCTTATATTTTGAGGAGAGAGATTAAGAATATAGAATGCAGACATCTTTCTCGCAAATTTACTGAATGGGCATATGGGCCGGTACATTCCTCTCTGTATGATCTCTCGGGTATTGATACCTACGAGAAAAATTCTGTGCTTGAGATAATCGCCTATAGTAGCGAAATGCCGGTAAGTGCACTTAGGGAATCCCTCCATATATTTATATTGAATTACATTAAAAATACATTTTGATAAGCGCATTAGGGTTAAGCGCAGTCCACAGTATTTGTTGTAGACAAAGTTAAATCAATGTAATTTTATTTTTATTCGAGCCTAGTTGTAACAGCCATGTTTGGTACAGAAGAAGCTCGGTCCAGTCTGGGAGAAATGCACAACGGCTTGGTAGCTATCCGGGAGGATCGAGCAGAAGGTTTGTTTGGTAGCGTAATGAATTTGTGACGTACTGATCGGTGGAGAGAACCCTTGTTTGTGCAAGCTATACGTACTGAACTTACTTACAAAACCCGGTCCCAATCTGCTTACTGGTCGAAGCTGTAAGTCAAATGTGACGTCCTGTCCAATAGCTGACAGCCATGACCAGGAAGCATCTAACTGCTGCTGCGCTCACAACAGCAGCAGGAAGCGGCTCCCAGGAGGCGAGGGATCAATCATGTAAGTATATTTAGGTATATCTTTGGGGAAGATAATTAAAATAAAAGTAGAGTTTGGGGGGTGCTGCAGCTATGTGTAGATTTTCATTTTATTGGTGGACATGCAATCGTAAAAAAACGATTCACACATTTTATAGAACCGCCATGATATGCTGTATATAAATGCTATGTACAATGATAACCCTTTAAGAAGGAAGTAACATGTGACATTATTTATAGACCCGCCATGATATGCTGTATATAAATGCTATGTAGATGATAACCCTTTAAGAAGGAAGTAACATGTGACATTATTTTATAGAACCGCCATGATAGCTGTATATAAATGCTATGTAGAATGATAACCCTTAAGAAGGAAGTAACATGTGACATTATTTATAGAACCGCATGATAGCTGTATAAATGCTATGTACAATGATAACCCTTTAAGAAGGAAGTAACATGTAACATATTTTATAGAACGCCCATGATATGCTGTATATAAATGCTATGTACAATGATAACCCTTTAAGAAGGAAGTAACATGTGACATTATTTTATAGACCCGCCATGATATGCTGTATATAAATGCTATGTAGAATGATAACCCTTTAAGAAGGAAGTAACATGTGACATTATTTTATAGAACCGCCATGATATGTGTATATAAATGCTATGTAGAATGATAACCCTTTAAGAAGGAAGTAACATGTGACATATTTTAAGAACCGCCATGATATGCTGTATATAAATGCTATGTAGAATGATAACCCTTTAAGAAGGAAGTAACATGTACATTATTTTATAGAACCGCCATGATATGCTGTATATAAATGCTAGTAAATGATAACCCTTTAGAAGGAAGTAACATGTGACTTATTTATAGAACCGCCATGATATGCTGTATATAAATGCTATGTAAATGATAAACCCTTAAGAAGGAAGTAACATGTACATTAATTTATAGAACCGCCCTGATATGATGTATATAAATGACTATGAGAATGATAACCCTTTAAGAAGGAAGTAACATGTGACATTATTTTATAGAACCCGACCATGATATGCTGTATAAAATGCTATGTAGAATGATAACCCCTTAAGAAGGAAGTAACATGTGACATTATTTATAGAACGCATGATAGCTGTATAAATGCTATGTACAATGATAACCCTTTAAGAAGGAAGTAACATGTAAAATATTTTATAGAACGCCCATGATATGCTGTATATAAATGCTATGTAAATGATAACCCTTTAAGAAGGAAGTAACATGGACATTATTTATAGAACCGCCATGATATGCTGTATATAAATGCTATGTAGAATGATAACCCTTTAAGAAGGAAGTAACATGTAACATTATTTTATAGAACCGCCATGATATGTGTATATAAATGCTATGTAAATGATAACCCTTTAAGAAGGAAGTAACATGTGACATATTTTATAGAACCGCCATGTATCTGTATATAAATGCTATGTAGAATGATAACCCTTTAAGAAGGAAGTAACATGTAACATTATTTTATAGAACCGCCATGATATGCTGTATATAAATGCTATGTACAATGATAACCCTTTAGAAGGAAGAGTAACATGTGACATTATTTATAGAACCGCCATGATATGCTGTATATAAATGCTATGTAGAATGATAACCCTTTAAGAAGGAAGTAACATGTAACATTATTTATAGAACCGCCCTGATATGATGTATATAAATGCTATGTAGAATGATAACCCTAAGAAGGAAGTAACATGTGACATTATTTTATAGAACCGCCAGATATGCTGTATATAATGCTATGTAGAATGATAAACCTTTAAGAAGGAAGTAACAGGTAAACATTATTTTATAGAACCGCCATGATATGATGTATATAAATGCTATGTAAAATGATAACCCTTTAAGAAGGAAGTAACATGTGACATTATTTTATAGAACCGCCATGATATGCTGTATATAAATGCTATGTACAATGATAACCCTTTAAGAAGAAGTAACATGTGACTATTTTATAGAACGCCATGATATGCTGTATATAAATGCTATGTAGAAGATAACCCTTTAGAAGGAAGTAACATGAACATTATTTTATAGAACCGCCATGATATGTGTATATAATGCTAGTAAAATGATAACCCTTTAAGAAGGAAGTAACATGTGAAATTATTATAAGAACCGCCATGATATGCTGTATATAAATGCTATGTAGTAGAATGAAACCCTTTAAGAAGGAAGTAACATGTAACATTATTTTATAGAACCGCCATGATATGCTGTATATAAAGCTATGTACAATGATAACCCTTTAAGAGAAGAAGTAACATGTGACATTATTTTATAGAACCGCCATGATATGCTGTATATAAATGCTATGTAGAATGATAACCCTTTAAGAAGGAAGAGTAACATGTAACATTATTTTATGAACCGCCATGATATGATGATATATGCTATGTAGAATGATAACCCTTTAAGAAGGAAGTAACATGGACATTTTTATGAACCGCCATGATATGCTGTATATAAATGTATGTAGAATGATAACCCTTTAAGAAGGAAGTAACATGTAACATATTTTATAGAACCGCCATGATATGCTGTATATAATGCTATGTACAATGATAACCCTTTAGAAGGAAGTAACATGTGACATTATTTTATAGAACCGCCATGATATGCTGTATATAAATGCTATGTAGAATGATAACCCTTTAAGAAGGAAGTAACATGTAACATTATTTTATAGAACCGCCATGATATGATGTATATAAATGCTATGTAGAATGATAACCCTTTAAGAAGGAAGTAACATGTGACATTATTTATAGAACCGCCATGATATGCTGTATATAAATGCTATGTAGAATGATAACCCTTTAAGAAGGAAGTAACATGTAACATTATTTTATAGAACCGCCATGATGATGATGTATATGTAAATGCTATGTACAATGATAACCCTTTAAGAAGGAAGTAACATGTGACATATTTTTATAGAACCGCCATGATTGCTGTATATAAATGCTATGTAGAATGATAACCCTTTAAGAAGGAAGTAACATGTAACATTATTTTATAAAACGCCATGATATGCTGTATATAAATGCTATGTACAATGATAACCCTTTAAGAAGGAAGTAACATGTGACATATTTATAGAACCGCCATGATATGCTGTATATAAATGCTATGTAGAATGATAACCCTTTAAGAAGGAAGTAACATGTACAATTTATAGAACCGCCATGATATGTGTATATAAATGCTATGTAAATGATAACCCTTTAAGAAGGAAGTAACATGTACATTATTTATAGAACCGCCATGTATATGCTGATATAAATGCTATGTAGAATGATAACCCTTTAAGAAGGAGTAACATGTGAACATTATTTTATAGAACCGCCATGATATGCTGTATATAAATTATGTACAATGATAACCCTTTAAGAGGAAGTAACATGTGACATTATTTATAGAACCGCCATGATATGCTGTATATAAATGCTATGTAGAATGATAACCCTTTAAGAGGAAGTAACATGTACATTATTTTATAGAACGCCCATGATATGATGTATATAAATCTATGTAAATGATAAACCCTTTAAGAAGGAAGTAACATGTGCACTTATTTTATAGAACCGCCATGATATGTGTATATAAATGCTATGTAGAATGATAACCCTTTAAGAAGGAAAGTAACATGTAACATTATTTTATAGAACCGCCATGATATGCTGTATATAAATGCTATGTAGAATGATAACCCTTTAAGAAGGAAGTAACATGTGACATTATTTTATAGAACCGCCATGATATGCTGTATATAAATGCTATGTACAATGATAACACTTTAAGAAGGAAGTAACATGTGACATTATTTTATAGAACCGCCATGATATGCTGCTGGTGGAACCTCTCAACAAATTGTTGCAAGATAAATGGGATCGTTTTGTTAAGCGAATTTTCTACTTTAACTTCTTGGCTTACATTGCCTATGTTATCATCTTCACCATAGCTGCCTATGAGAGACCTGTGCTGGGAGATGTAGGTTCTTGTGAAAATGCTTAATCATTCTATAGGACACATGTTATTGTGTTGGTTCTGTTCCAATGAGAAATAAACATTTCCTTATTCATGGGGAGATGTAATACTTCCCTCAGTGCTCCTCTTACCTTCAGGGTTCCCGTGATGGAGTAATCAGTAATCACTTAGCGATATTTACTGAATTGTGGGAACCCAGAAGGTATGGAGCACTGGGAGAAGCGTTATAGAAATGTTATTGTATTATTATTTATTTAGGTTTCTCTTTTCTCCATTGTAGCCTCCATTTCCTCTAAATTACGACAGTTACCTTCGTACCATTGGGGAGTTACTGACTGTTCTCGGAGGAATCTATTTCTTCGGTAGAGCGGTAAGTATAACATAATGTGTTTCTTGGGAACACTGCTATTCTTTTAAAACTTTACAACTGCCTTGGTTGTCACATAGGTTAAAGGATAAATGTGCTTTAAAAGTTAACCCTTTAAAAATGAGCCTACCATCTACCTACCTGGGGCAAGATGGTAGGCTTGATTATTCCTACCTCCCAATATCGATTTGTTGAGGAGCTACAGCACATACAGTGTCTGCCAGGTTAGTCCTGGACTTTCCTGTATTAAAGGGCATGTCCATCCCCAAAACTAAAATTTCCCGCACTACTGATCCCACTATGCAGTGTTTAAAAATCCTTACCTAACCACCTCTCTGCTCCAAATGGTTCTCCTGCAATGTCTGTCCAAATAACTAATCCTAATTTTGTACCTGGGGCATGTCACCACCCACAATGTATACACAACAACCCCACATATATCAAACAAACAGAACAAATGCTAGATTCAGAAAACAGGAGGGAGAGTGAGCTAATATTGGATAAACCGTCCAATGTAATATTGTATTCCCAATGGATATGTCCACCTATTTCTCCAACAGTTCCTTATTATAATTCACCTCACAGGTGAATAAAGTATGGCATCTAAAATCCCAAATAAAAGTCCTTAGGCTTAGTAAGATTCCACATAAGCTCTGTATTACTGTCCAGTGCCTGCTATATTACTCTTGTGGAATCAAAAGGCTGCAATATACTGTCGGACCAAATATAAAGTAGCTTCAATGATGCAACAGGCTTGGGTACACAGTTCCAGCCTGTTGGGCCCAAAATAACAGAGTATAGTGTCTTCACTTAAATAGTGTATTTTAAAAGTTCAAACACACTGACAGCCTTATCGTACTCACAACCACTTATATACCTGTCAGCATACTCATCTTAGTACCACAATGGACTCTCAGATCTTCACCCATGCATGCTGCAGGACTTGGTAAGTAACGGTTCCATTCCGTCTGTCTGCCATGTTGTTTTGCTGTACGTGGTTTCTTGTGCTGTTCAGTTATTCAGATACTGTAAGTGCTTTACTACCGCTACAATGCGTATAAGACAGCCAGATTCCATTGTTAGCTGGCCTTCAAAGATCCAGAACATTTATCACTTACAGCCACAAACTTATAGCTCACTCTGCCTCCCAAACAAAGAACGCCTATGCGCGTTTCACCCGGAGACCCAATTGCTGTTTGGAGTCAGGAATTTCCCCCTTTTCAGCTAGGTTTTTTTGCCTTCCTCTGGATCAACTGTTTGGTAGGGAGAAAAAGGAGGATGAAAATTTTAGACATGATGGATGGATGTCTTTATTCAACCTCAAATACTATGTTACTATGTAGTATGGGTTACTCCCTTTCAATTAATAAAATCTTCTTACTTCCTTTAGATTCAATACTTCGTACAGAGAAATCCATCCCTGAAGACTTTGCTTTCTGACAGTTACTGTGAGGTTATCTTGTCAGTATATAATATCATTATTATGTTATTATTCTATGGTTGCATTATGTGTGCACATTGGGACACACCATACTCACAGGAACTTCTGCGTTTCCCCCCAGCTTTGCCCAGTCTGTCTTCATCCTGATAGCCACCACTCTGTATTTTTGTGGGAGGCGGGAATATGTAGCATTTATGGTGATCTCTTTAGCAATGAGCTGGGTCAACGTCCTTTACTACACTCGAGGGTTTCAGCAAATGGGCATCTATGCTGTTATGATTGAGAAGGTTTGTACATCTGTCCACATTCTTGTAAATTGTTTATCTGTTTCCAGACCAAAAAGACCAATTCACCCCTCAACCAAAAATCTATTCATAGCTCACTCACCACCCCCAGAAAAAACTACAATACTGACTGGCAGAATGTAGCAGGAGGCAGATCTGCAGCCTGATGTTTGCTGCTTCCATGCAATTTAAAGGAGAAGTTCAGTGGTAATACATATACTTTTAATAAAATAAAAATGACATATTTTTCCATTCTAATGACCTTAATCTGCCCATTCAGCATTTTGTCTGTGTATAAATAAATGCTTCCAAAATACTGACTTCCTGTTTGCAGGACCCCTAATAGAGACCGTTATGGTCTTGCCCTTGACCCAGCACCTTAGTTGATTCAGTTGCTCAGTAGAGATCTGAGCATGTTTGACCCATCCAACAGCCAATCAGTAGAAATTACTGTTAGGAACATTCCAAGGATGTGGTGCATTCTGGGAAGAAGAAGAACCGTTACGGAACCTAAAATGTCAACTCACTAAAGTTAACAGCAGGGAACAGTAAGGGGCATAAATTCCACTGATTTTTAAAATGGAAGTTAATATGTAGAATAACTAGGAATGCATAATAAAAAGTAAGAATTTTAAAAATAATTATATTTTCCACTGAACATTTCCTTTAAGTTTTATAAAGTCAGTTGCCATTTACTGACAATACATCAACAAATAACAAATTACACAATTAAAATTACTTACTTAGACAAATTTGGGCCCTAAGCAGTTGCCCAGTATGTCCATGAGGTAAAACTTCTAACTATCCAATTAAATCAATTCTCTTTGTTGTTTTGCAGTTAATCCTGAGAGACATGGTGCGTTTCATGTTCGTTTACCTTCTGTTTCTCGTTGGATTTGCTGCAGGTAATTCCCGGCCCGTCTGAATGCCACGTTTGGCTTTTTATTTGTAAGCTGCCTCTCCACCTATCTGGATACCAAAACAAGCAGTGCGTTATATAAACAGACCAACTAGGCACTGCTGTGTACAACACATTAATTCATTTAAACCCAGTGGGGTGAAGGTGCTTGTAGGTAAAACATCAATTAAAGACAAAAAGTACCACAGTGAGAAATAAAATCCCTTTGATTCCTAGGAGAGTCTATAAGTCTATAAATGTCACCCAAAGTCACAGTCAATATAAGGCCCTCTATAAAACTATACTTACTGCTAGACAGAGACACAGAACAACTGTATGGATGTATCATTTTATTAATTAAGCGCCACTTGGATAAGCAGCCATGTACGTTATAAAATACAAAGTATACCATAGGGAAAAGTGCAAGCAATTAAAGGGCATGTCCACCCTTAAAACAAAAAATTTTCTGCAACCCCAACTGCTATTCTGTTCATTTCTGGCAAAGGTATCTGCCTCCTCTCTCTTCTTAAAGAGCTTTTCTTTACGCATAAGCATGTGCAGAGGAGGCAGCAGGTGAAACAGCATTCAGCCATTGGTTGTGATGTCAGCAGTTACAGCCTTGATTGACTGCATGGAGCTTACTCAGCCAAGAATGGGGACAACAATTATCATGAAATATCTTGTTAGGCTGAGGCCACACTACAACGCACAGGAATCGCGCACAAAATCGCGAGCGTTATCGCACGCGATTGTGTGCGCTTTTCTTGTGCGTTCGCCTTTGCGTTCGCGTTTTGCGCATGCGTTTTTGCCATTTCGCGTTATGGAAACGCTGCGTTAACACACCAAAAATGGTGAACGCATGCGTCACCAAAACGCGAACGGACGCGCAATCGCATGCGCATCGGAAATTGCGGGAATTTTTGCGCTCCCGCGATTTCCATTTTAGCAAAAATCGCGTGCGCAATCGCGAGCGCGAAACGCGTGCGCAAACGCGCTAGTGTGGCCTAGCCCTTAGTAAGGTAATGCAGGAAATGAAGTGCAAAATATATTAGGTGGGGTTGGGGGCAGGTAACTGACAGTTTAAAACGGATTAATGAAAATTACATACATAAAGTTTCATACATAGGCTAAGATTATACACATATATATAAATATAATAGATGTGGTGGGCCTTGACACATTTGGAATAAAATCCCTGCCCTGAAGAGTTTACAATCTAAGTAGAACATATTTACCCAGGGTGACAGAGGCTCTAATCTCCCCGATTGTCTCCCCAACCTACTTCCAAAAAGTGTAGTTGCTACAACCAGATCCAGCTTCTCTCTTCAAAGTTCTAACATGTCCCTTTAGTAAATAAAATGGTTAAAGTGATTGTATTTACTGTGCATTTTATTATAAGGAAAAGAATCTTACCCTGTATTTCCCGTATCTTCCCAGCTCTGGTGACCCTAATAGAAGACGGAGAGGGAACATCAGATAACAGTACATGTGGGCGGAGATGCTGCAAACCAGAACCAGCTTCTTATAACAACCTGTACTACACATGCCAAGAACTATTTAAATTTGCAATTGGAATGGGAGATTTAGAGTTTACAGACAACTACAAATACAAACCCGTATTCATCTTTCTCCTGATTACGTATGTCATTCTAACGTACATCCTCCTGCTAAATATGCTCATCGCATTAATGGGAGAAACGGTAAACAAGGTTGCTCAAGAAAGTAAAAGCATCTGGAAGCTTCAGGTAAACACAGCTTGAATACAGTCCTATAATATATCCTTTTTGCGGGGCTCAAATAGTCATAGAGTCAAATTTAAGAAACTACAGAGTCCCAAGCAGATGGTTACCTGACTTTAAAACCTATTATGTAGCGGGTCAACTGAAATACGTCCATGCTTGGGTACATAATCGAAGCCTACCGATTGACCCAGAGGCTGAGCCCCTGACATATTTAGAAGGCCCATCCAGTGAAATAATGGGTGGATAAACAGTGTTACATCAACAAATGCACAGGATATGGAAACTAGCTAACTCCAAGATAAAATATGAAGGAAAACCAGGTGAGACCTTTTTGTGGCGAAACCCTAAGTTGCCACAACTATTTGCTTTTACACCTTATAAGGTATGGGAAACTAAAGGAATATATTTATTTCAACATATCATTGTGAATCAAAGGTTAATATATTTTGCAGAACTACAGACCAGATTTGAATTGCCCAACCACTATCTCTTTAGATACTAACATTGTCTAACTCAGCTTGCTATAATCCAATTCCTGTGCTCACAGACTACGAAGAAATTTATATCTCAAGTCTGCGACAATCTCAACTTCACCCAGACATCCCCACTGTGGCAAAGTCATATACCCACTATCACACCCAAAGAATGTAGTATGAAGTAGAATAAACAGTAGTATGGCCTTGTCTCATACAACAGTTTCACTGGCAGCAAAAAAATAAAATTATCCAATTTTATATTTTTCAAAAAGCCTATATTCTCACTTTAGATTATGAGCCATATGGCTGGGGGCAGATACAAATGCTGTAATTGTAATTTGTATAATGCAAACTTTTGGCATCTACTCTGGGACTGCCCTAGAGTCCAAAGGTTTTGGAACAAAATTCTATATGATTTATTGAACAGGTTGGGATTAAATGTACCATTAGATCTTAAACTATCAGGGTTATTCAATAAAAGTTCTAATCGTTTAAAATGGTGCTAATTTTGCCCCAACCAATCAGATTTTATCTTTCAAATGTTAAATAAGATCTGATTGGTTGGGGCAAAATTAGCACCATTTTAAACAATAAGAACTTTTATTGAATCTCCCTGTATGTTTTCTAGGGGTGCCTGAAATTGACAGCTGGACCACCTACCAATTAAGCTTCCTGAGGAAAACCCTATTTTATGCACGAAAAACAATAATTTTAAAATGGATGGCCACATCTCCAGCTACTAAAAAACTTTGGAGATCATTAATTGAAAAAGACCTACCGCTTCTAAGATTAATATATATAAGTAGGGGAAAGCTGACCAAATTTAATTAAACTTTATTAGTATGGCTAGATAATTAGTAACAACAAAATAAATGAAATGGTTACTACAACTGTTTAACACTAAGCACTATAACCGTTATGTGGTTACAAGTAATTAGAGACCAAGTGTCATAACAATAATATACTGTCTTGACATACAAATGTAATAGATATCTAACAACTGTCTACTACTTAATGAATAAAATAAAGGTATAAACCCATGCATATACCCCCTTCCCTCCTTTATACTCCAAGTTCTAACCACTGTTTTCACCCCTAACCAACTACCTCTAACCAACTGTAAAATACAAGAGTGTAAAGACAAACACAAACAGGGTTATTCAATAAAAGTTCTTATCATTTAAAATGGTGCTAATTTTGCCCCAACCAATCAGATGTTAGCTTTCAAATGGTAAATAAGATCTGATTGGTTGGGGCAAAATTCTTTAAACGATAAGAACTTTTATTGAATCTCCCTGAAAGACTCAATCATTTTTTTTGTAAAATGTTTATTAACAATTGTAATGTCATATTATCTTCTTCATATTGAAAATCAAACCAAGTTACAAAGAAAACACAGCTTGAATATGGATGGAACCAAAGGTATTTTATTAATAGTAATAAATAAACACAGATCTGGCTTCATTATATAAGGAACCTACAACAGTCGTGCTAAGGGGCATAATTATGAAGGAGAAATATTTTAGAAGTATTTTAATGCGACTTCACGTCAAATATTTCACTGTATTAATAAATAAAGGGCAAGTCTACACCCAAACAGAAAAAATTGGATATACTGTATAGATAGATCATGCCAATCACGAAAACTACAATAGCTGGATAAACTGAAATGCTGAACTGAAATATCGTCTGAAGGGATAGTGTTAAAAAGGTGAATTTTCATCCTTTTATAAATTGCGCTAATTTATCACTATTGAAAATAGCATCAAAAAATTGTCATCGCTGCTTTCTAAATATGCCCCTTAGTCTATTAATACCAGGGAAAGTCAAGATATATAAATACAGAAATCGATAGAAAATCAAAAAAATACAGTAACAGGAATAAGAATGACAGAAAGGAGGGTGGAAATTAAATGCGATTTTACCATAGGTTTTTACAGGTCTGGATGGAATTGTACAGACATTTGCCTAGGATAATAACTACTCTATAGAACTACCCATGTACAAGGAAGGTAATACTTATAATAACATTATTTTACTTTCTCCAGAGAGCTATTACCATACTGGATATTGAGAAAAGCTTTCTGAACTACTTCAAGGACACATTTCGATCTGGGAAGCATGTCCTTGTAGGATTAACCCCTGACGGAAAGGAAGATTACAGGTGGTGCTTTAGGTAAACTGGTCCACAAGGATAGAGGATATTTTACCTTCAGTACAGATATCTAAACACATAAAGGGAAAAAGTCAAACAATAATTTCAGTTTTACAGTTTGTTAGGACATGTTCAGGTGCATATTACATGAACACATAGGGCCATATTTATAAACCCGCACTATTGCAAGTTTGTGATACCGCGGGTTTTCATTAATGTACGATAGCAGCCGTAAAATGTACATTTACAGCTAACCGTTGTAAATCTGTGACCGTTCGTAGAATTCCATGTGGTAGTTAACTACCACAATGGTATTCTATGGTGGGCTTTACGATGCTATTATACATTTATGGTCGTGGACGTAAATGTATGACTGCCAGACCGATCGTTAAAGGCATGGTATCCCCTAAAAGCAATACCGTGCCTTTATATAAATATGGCTCATAATGACCAGATATTACAAATGGAACTCGCACTGAAAAATAAACTTGCTCAATAATCTTATTAACCCATTTAATGGTCACACAGAATTCTAGGAAGTCCCCAGAAATCCATGTGTCAGACAAATGGAAGAGTATTGCCCAGAAACGTTGTCATCACTTCTATTATAAATAAATTGATTGGTCTTCTTATTGGTGATATGTACCTATTGGATGGCGCATAGTGCAGCCATTACATTTACCTACACATCAACACCCAAACAAATAAGACAGAAGAGCCATGTTGAGTTGTTCAGCACTTTTGTGTTTTTCTGCTCATGTGCACCCTGCCTTAGGCTACGTTCACACCACTCGTTTGTTTTAACGCAGCTGAACATCGAGTTTGCAATTTCGTGCTTTGCTCCGCTGCGTTAATATGTGCAAAGCATTTTGGTGTGATGTTACGGCATCAAAACGCGCTCTAGTGTGAACGAAGCCTCAGACAAACTTTCTGAAGCCTCAAAGAAGGGATTAATTAGTAGAAATAGGAACATGTACAGGACATAACTAGTGTTGTAATACATTTCAACTTGCCACAATAGTCCTGTGTTTAAAGGGTCACTATACTCACTGAAACATCTTTACATTTTCTGAAACTACAATTTGAGAGAAGTAAAATGGTGGTACTCACATATGTATCTGTGCTTCCTGCCATTAAATTATTAATGTTTAGTGAGTGTTCCTAATTCCCCCACCCTCCCTTATTCACTGCCTCCTTGTAGTGTCTGCGACACTTATAAATTCATTACAGCCTCACCATGGACCCTGCTCTGCTTACACATCCCCCCTGCTGTCTTTTCCCTGCTGATTCAGAAAGTGTGCTGGCAGACAGCCAAAGAGGTCAGGCATGGGACACATTATAATTTCTGGTCTTTCCCTGTAAGTGCTGTGATTTCTCAGAATCTACAGCTCAGATTAAAAATCTGAAAAAAGTTTTGAAGCAGTGAGATCTTGTTGTAAAGGTGCATTTCTTTCAAAATTCAATACTAAAAATACCCTTTAACAAATAAAGAGATTCATCTGTAACCATATTGTCCAAATATCAAACCATTCGGTCATGGTGTCATCAATCTCTCCACTTTCCTCTCTGCAGAGTTGATGAGGTGAATTGGAACAAGTGGAACTCAAATTTAGGGATTATCAAGGAGGATCCTGGGAACTGTCAAGGAATGAAATTTGCCCTTAGTGCATCATTCAGGCCCAGAGGTGAGAAAATATCAATATTTCCATAGTCATTAGATTCCACATTAGATTTCTCAAATGTGTTCCATGGAACAGAATATATACAGAGAAGGAGGAAATGCCATTAATCAAGCATACTGCATTAAATCAATTAGATTACACAAAAAACAGACTGCCTGTCAACACACCTTACCATTACATTACACAATCCCCCCCTTAATTTTGTCTTGTTTCTCTCTGTGTACGTATGCAAGCTTTTTAAGGATATGCACACTGTGAAATTGGGTTTTTTTTTAATTGCCCAATACTATAAACTTAATTCTTCCCATCTATTACCTTTTTTTGTTGATCTGTCACCTAATTCTATTGACATTCAGTCTGAATCATCTTACATTTCAGCTGTCAAGTGCCTTAGTATCATAAACTATAGTTTTGCTGTAACTGGAATGACAGTTGGCACATGAACTACATGATGGGAAAGTCCCTCTCCCAATGCTGCCTCATAGGGAGTACTGAGCATGCTTCCCTCGCAGAGAGTCAGATAGTGTGGCAGGGGCTGGGGGACTGAGCTTGAGCGAAACAAGTACTGGATTGTAGTCAGGCAGCAACACAATCACATCAGAGTAAGTGCTGGTTACATGTATTCATTTATAGATTGAAATACATGAATTTCAATCTACAATTCCTTTAATAAATATTCCACGGAGTGTAGTTCTGGTATTAAAAAAGCTTATGGGAGGAATAAAATCCTTACTGACGTCTCTTCATATTTTAGGTAGAAGATGGAAGACTCTGGTTCCAAACACGAGAGAATCTAATTTTAAAAATGAAAATGAAAAAATTCCAGAAGACGCTGCAACTTCGCAACCAGAAACCAGTGTGGAAGATCAGACACTGCAAGAGGAGAAAGACACATAGACGAACTATGGAATTATCAAGATACATATCCCAATGGCTTCAATCAGTGATTGGCTAAAAAATAAACTCCGCCACTATAAATGATATTTAATTATTAACTGTATTGACATTCACAAAAACTACAACTTCCCTTAACATGCTGCATCCCCTAGAGCTGCCTTTTTTTATATTTACAATGAATGGCCTTAATCTCTCCTTTGTTTTATTAAAAGAAAAAGAAATGTGACAGTAACTTTGGAATATATTTTTATCTTCAGCCTTTAGAAAAAAGGTAAAGTTCATAAGTAGGCACACTCACTTAAGTCTTCAAGAAATATTCATTTATTCTAGTGCTGAAAAACAAAAACGCCAAATATACACACAACGTTTCGGGGGGCAAACCAACGTTTCGGGGGGCAAACCCCCCCGAAACGTTGTGTGTATATTTGGCGTTTTTGTTTTTCAGCACTAGAATAAATGAATATTTCTTGAAGACTTAAGTGAGTGTGCCTACTTATGAACTTTACATGATTGAATATACTCACCTGCAGTGGCACAGGTAATTAGTAGTGCACCTCAGAGTTTTGCCTATCAGGATCATTGCACATATTTGGAATTTAGAAAAAAGGTCTTTATAGCTAATTAGGGTTTATGATACTGTGGAAAAAGAAATGCAATTTGCTACCAATGAGAACAAAGATGACAGGAATCAATAGTGAGGAAAAGAAATGGTTTTAAAAGAGGCTATACACATAGCATTATTCCCAACAATGGGAGGCAGGAGTCAGGGGCAGGGCCTATGGAAGTTCCCCCTGGCCACACCTTAAACTGACAAACCATGTCTTGGACACCTACAAACCCCTAAGAATGCCTAGGCCAAGTCTCAGGAATGCCCAAGCCCTACCCATATAGGACAATGTCAGGTGTTCCTCTACGCTATAGGTTATTTGATTACAAAAACAGTTGTGAACTGTCAAGTGAATCAGCGAGTGAGCACATTAGCGGTAAGTGCTTCGTTCCTGGCTCCTGTAACAGTAATTGAAGAACGGGAGATAAAATGTAGGTCTGCCCATTCTTTAATTGATGAAAAAAAGAAAACATTCACATTGTGAGTGAACTAAGTTTTAAAATACATTATACAATAAAAACCAGGAGACCATAAATACCTGTAGTGGTATTAAAAGAACTATACCATAGAATGTATAGCAGCTTCTGAAGTCTATAAATGTGCTGGATCAGGATCCTCCTGTTATAGTAATATAAAAATATTATATAACAACTGATATAGTAATATAACAATAGTATATAATGACAGATATATAAATATATCAATGGTTTATAACTATTATAATACTAGCAAAAGTGTGCCCATTGGTGCCCAATGGAAATTATGTGTGTGTATGTTTTGCTATGTGTGGATATAGTGGATTTAGAATCTTTAAACAGAAGAACCAAATAGGATAATCCTGCAGGGCTGAGAGAAGACCCAGGCAATCCTGCCACACTGTGTGGTTGAAACTAAACATGCAAGGTTAAAGGGTATCTATAGTGGGAAAATTAAATTTTTTCACCTTCTTTCTATGTGTTCTATAATTCCCTCCAACCCCCAGAGTACCTTTATTTTCTTCAGATTCAACCTCTGTCCTGAGATATACAAGTTAAAAGAAGTGAAGATTTCAATACACCCCTCCTGCTTGAGCTGTCAATTAAATCCCCTAACAGCATGCTAGTGTAGTGTGTAAGCTTACACAGGATTTACAGCAAGTCTCCCAATGACTCCTTCCTTCTCAAAAATGTTTGGCAAATACTGGGTTAAAAACAGAAGTAAAGGGAAGGAGAAGCCCCTCCTACTCCGCAAGCTTTCACTGATTTATTGCTTGTCAAAGGTAGACGGGGCTGCAGTCATTCAGGACTCTCCAAACTCCCCCCCCCCCTCCCCCCCCCCCATTCCTTATGCAGCACTATCTTCAAAACAACAGAGAAACTTCCTCTCTACAGGCTTACATACCAAGGTTTTTTTGTTTTGTTTTTTGTTTACAAAGTTTAGAGTGATATGTCATGTGTAGGAGGATTAATGCGTACAAGCGGCTTGTTTCACAGGCTTAATTTACAGCCAGACTAAATTAAAGGGGGAATGATCAGAGAGAGGAGGGGGAGTAGGGAGCCCTGCAGTAAATCAGACAGTGTGCAAACACGGAGCCACAGAAGATGGTAAGAATAAGGCAGAATACACTAAAAAAACTTTTTTAATGTCTGGATTGGAGCAATGTATAAATTTCACTATAGATGCCCTTTAATACTTATTAGTATGGTAAGTGGTACCTCACAGCATCATGTTATTATAATAGCATTGCCCTAGAAATCTAACGCATAAACAAACTTTTCCCATTCCCAGTTTACCTAAAGAAATGCATTTATCCTTTATATACTCTTTTATACAGATCTAATTTAAAAAAATTGCTTCAGAGTAATTTTTAATAACTGATAACTGCTTTATATTTCAGTATTACAGTAAATCCTTGTTATACCTGCCTGGCTTTACCACTAAGCAAAAGGTTAAGGACTTGCAAGTGAGCACCTTCATCCCAACCATTAATAGTGGCTGCCAATTCAAATTGTTCTAGCCAATCAGTCCACCGCCTAGTTACCCCATCAAATGGATCAGGTTTAAAAATAGGTTTGGCAATTGGGCCTGGTAGAGCTACGTTGTCTAAATGGGGCATTTCATCGCACCGCTGCCACCAATTTGTACCAGATCACTGCTTTATGGAAGGATTATTGGTAGCATGGCACACAGTGGGTTACTCTGGTGGTCTGGCACAAGCAGACAGTGCACATAAACAGGTTCCTTACATAACATGTGCAGTAATCAGGGTTGTCCCTGTCTATGGTGCACCACTTTAAATATTGGTCAGGCCTATATATTGTGTGTCCTTGTAAGTTGGTGTACACTTATCTGCTTCAGAGTTTGTATCCAATAAGGTAACTTATCTGTCTAATAATCTGTCCTCCCAACAGGTGCTAACAGGATCTTATACACAGGATCTGGTGTTGCAGTCAATTTCTCACCAAAGCACACACTACAATCTACTTTCACTATCTCTCCTCCTAGCCATAGAATGCAGGGATGTCTTGTCTTTTATTACTCACTGACACCACCTGCAGGCTGCAGGTGGAATATTAGGAGCCTTGGTGTATATGTCCATTACAATACACATCACATCCTGTGTAGCAGACAGAAACTTTTTTGGATTACACTTGGAGCAGACACAGGGGTGTGGTTTAAGCTGCCATTTGAACATTCCATTTTAAAATAGGGATCTCAGCTCTGTAAGGAAGTTTATATATTTTGTATATTTTGTGTTGTACCCAATATAAGTCAGTGCTATTCTTTATATACATTTACTGATGGTCATTTAAATAGTAATAGTGAGATAGTACACACATACATACACACCTTTCCTATATGTAATATCATATACCCCCCACCACATTGGTAGCTTCTAAAAACTCAATGCAATCTCCTATGAAGATATGAATATATTTATATAATATAAGGGATATGGGATAAGGGATAGTAATATAACAATAGTAGATAACTAGGGGCGCTTCTTGACATTTTGGCATCTGAGTCTTCCTGCAAAAAAGTGTGGCTTGTGAAGGTGGGTATCGTGGGCTCACTAACACTTGCTGGTAAACTAGAGGGCTGGCCTAACAGTGGTTGCTGAACCCTCCAGCCCTCCAGTTCAGCAGACACTTTTAGGTAAGCTCTCTAGTTCAGCATGAAGGGAATCGAGATAAATGGAGGCTGCACCACAGACTGTAAGTCTCACCACTGAGGGTAAAAAATATGTCCACCTTTGCCTTCTGATTCTGTATTGTTTTGAGGCTTTAGTTGCCCTTTAAATAGACAGAAGAATTCCCATACAGTAATAGCCAAATCCAGTATGGCTATTACTGTATGGGACTACTGTATGGGAATACTTCTGTCCATTTAAAGGGCAACTAAAGCCTTAAAACAATACAGAATCAGAAGGCAATCTTTTTAACAATAGATAGCATCCACCTGATTCTGTATTGTTTGAAGTATTAGTTGCCCTTTAAATGGACAGTAATCCCATACAGTAAAGGTGGCCATACATCAGGGTGATATTACTTACCCGACCGACCGCTCACGCGACGTTCCTGCTATCCTGCCAGAACCACCTCTCCCGATCTTATATTCGGACGACATGCGATCGCAAAATGAATGGGATTTTGTGATCGCATGTCGGTCGAATATAAGATCGGGAGTGGTGTTTCCGTCAGGAATGTTGTGTGAGCGGTCGGTCGGGTAAGTAATATCGCCCTGATGTATGGCCACCTTTACCCCCATTCCTTGGCACTTCAGATGTTTGGAAACTACAATTCCCAGCATGCTTTAGGTGCTGGGAGTTGTAGTTTCCACACCTCTGAAGTGTCACCCCTCCCCTCTCAATAGACAAAAAGGAGAGCTGCTGTTTGCTGGACAGGAAGGGATATCTATAGATCAGGGATAGGCAACCAGTAGATCTCCAGATGTTTGGAAACTACAACTCCCAGAATTCTCTAAC
The DNA here is from genome assembly GCA_019447015.1 of Hymenochirus boettgeri. Taxonomy (NCBI): domain Eukaryota; kingdom Metazoa; phylum Chordata; class Amphibia; order Anura; family Pipidae; genus Hymenochirus; species Hymenochirus boettgeri. The sequence continues at coordinate 52,834,127 of CM033470.1, read as the reverse complement.
TTCAGAGTGCTTGTAGAGGAATGCTAGGAGTTTTCAAATATCTGGAGATCTACTGGTTGCTTATCCCTGCTATATATGATAGGGGGACTGAAAGAAAAACATCTCCATGACCATTTCTCTGAGACAATGAAGTGAGTTTGTTAATGGTTTATTACATTATTTAAAGGGCATGTCCACCCCTAAAATCGTTTTTTAATATTATGCTCCCCCATGTCCCCCAGCCCCAACCGCATGTTTCTTTTTTTCAAAAAGCCCCCCAAACTCTTACTTACCTCAGATCCTCGCCGCACTGCCGGCCCTCTGCTTGCGAGAATGCAAGCAGAGGGCGGGGACCGGCAGTCGCGTCTGTGATTGGCTGAGCGGCAGCCAATCACGGACGCGGCTGCTGGTCATTCAGTGCAGCGGAGGAAAGCGGAGAGGTAAGAAGAGTTTGGGAGCTTTTTGAAAAAAAAACCATGCGGTTGGGGCTGGGGACATGGGGGAGCAGAATATTAAGGGGGATTAATGCTAGGGAGGGATAGTAGAACGGGAGGGAGGGAGGGAGGGGGGAGAAGGGCTGCAGTGTGCATGGCAAATATCTACCGGAGGCAAGATGCAGGCAGAGCCCTGCTATCCTCCTGGTGGTTGTTTTGGGCCTTTGGGGGGGGGGGTTTACAGGAGAACCCTATGGAGCTGGGATGTGAGGTAAGGATTAAACTACACTACATGGTGGGGCCAGTAGTTGGGGGGATTATAGTTTTGGGGGTGGACATGCCCTTTAAGCAATAGACCCCATAGAAGCCATGAACCTGTGTCCTAAACTGATAAAATGTAATAAGATCGAAACATGACAGGATAGTCTGGGTTCTTTATAGGACGCACATTTACCAATAGTGATCCCTCTCTAACATATTTACCAATAATCCCTCTCTAACACATTTACCAATAGTGATCCCTCTCTAATAGAATCCCTGGTGACAGCTGTGAGTTAATGGGGAGGGTGAGTATTGAAAGACAGACTGATAACTTTAATTATAGAATGATCCAATGGATCTGCTATTGATCTATTATTGGTTGGAAATGTTACAGGGAAGATTGATCCAAGCTCTTCACAACAGTTGTATTTCACTGTAGTGTTTTTACTGAACTATAACACTCTACAATGGTACAATATATAGATCAAGAATAGAAATAGACCGGATTGCGGATTTGAACCCAGTTCCATGACGGATTTCCATGATTCACGGATTTTGCTGGAAATCACACAGACTTTTACATACAAGCTGCCCATGGTGACTGGTTTCACAAGTTTTATCTTACTGTGGCTGTGACAGGAGATGTGATGATAGACAAACAAGCAGGAAGATCAGATCACAGCTACTGTGGTCGCCCACATGCAAACATCTCAGTCTGCCTCATGGTAGAGATGGCCTTGTATATAACAACTGTATAGTAATATAACAAGTGACACAGTAATACAACAACTGTATATAACAATTACAATGTATTAATATAATAACAGATGCATTTATAACTCGTCTTGGCCCCCCTTAAGGCCGTCCCTGTTTCACTATTTAGACTGCACACAGGGTTGTTCTGTATTATTGTAAAGATCAGTTGGAACAAGTTTGTTCATTCAGAACAGTAAAACACTGATAAAGGTTCACACCATAAACAGCAATATGATATTTAAAGGGTATGTCCACCCTTCAAAAAAAAATTTCACCAAACATTTTCCCTGTCCCCACAGCCCCAACCGCTATATTAGTACTATCAGAAAATACACCAAACTTTACTTACCTTCCCTCTTTCCTCCGCCGCGCTGCCAGGCCCTCTGCTTGTGAGAAAATGCAAGCAGAGGGGCGGGACCGGCAGTCGCGTCTGTGATTGGCTGAGCGGCAGCCAATCACGGGTGCGGTTGCCGGGAGTTCAGTGCGGCGGAGGCAAGAGGGAAGGTAAGTAATGTTTTGGGCATTTTCTGATATTACTAACATAGCGGTTGGGGCTGGGGGGACAGGGGGAATGTTTGGTGAAAAGGTTTTAATGGTAGGGGGAGGGATAGCAAAACGGGAGGGAGAGGGAGGGGGAGAAGGGCTGCAGTACGCATGCCAAACTTCTCCCGGAGGCCAGGTAGGAGGCAGAGTCCTATATGGACTCTGCTATCCTCCTGGTGGGCAGTTTTTGGGACTTTGGGGAGGGACAACAGGAGAACCATATGGAGCTGGGATGTGAGGTAAGGATTAAACTACACTACACAATGGGGCCAGTAGTGGGGGGGATTATAGTTTTGGTGGTGGACATGCCCTTTAAGATGAGACAAAGTAATTTTTTCAGTATAGTGTCCCTTTAAGAGTGAACTTTAAATGTAAAACTGTCTTCTTATAGGCAGGTAGGAGACAGTGCTCCTACTGCAAGTTATGCAATTTAATGGCATGTCCACCCTTCAAGATTTTTTTTTATATTATATTCCCCCTGTCCCCCCAGCCCCAACCGCTATATTTTTATTATTAGAAAGTGCCCCAAACTTTACTTTCCTTCCCTCTTTCCTCCGCCGCACTGCCAGGCCCTCTGCTTGCGAGAAAATGCAAGCAGAGAGGCGGGAGCGGCAGTTGCGTCTGTGATTGGCTGAGCAGCAGCCAATCACGGACGCGGCTGCCGGGAGTTCAGTGCGGCAGAGGAAAGAGGGAAGGTAAGTAATGTTTGGGGCACTTTTTAAATAATAAAACTATATCGGTTGGGGCTGGTGGGACAGGGGGAATATAATATGGAAAGGTTTTTACGCTAGGGGAGGGAATCCTAATCGGGAGGGAGAGGGAGGGGGAGAAGGGCAGCAGTACGGATGCCAAACTTCTCCCGGAGGCCAGGTAGGAGGCAGAGTCCATATAGGATCCTCCTGGTGGGCAGTTTTTGGGACTTTGGGGGGGACTACAGGAGAACAATATGGAGCTGGGATGTGAGGTAAGGATTTTATTACACTACATGATGGGGCCATTACTGGGGGGGATTATAGGTTTGGGGGTGGACATGCCCTTTAAAGATGCTGCTCCTCCAATGCTGACAGCTTTACTGCTCCTTCCTTGGAGTTTTACTATCCTTCCTTCCTTAATGGAGTCACATGTAGAAGGTGAGGGAACAAGTTTGAAAGCTAATAGAACTTATATCCAGCCACGAGCGTTATTAAAGGGCATGTTCACCCTTAAAACAAAAACTGTTAAATTTTCAGTTATCTGCCCCGGACCCCAATGATATATATATATATTTTGCACTTGTTTACCTGTATTACTAATCAGATAATAAGGGTTATTATTGTCACCCTTCTGGCAGAGTAAGCTGGCCCCTCCTTCCATGAAGTCAATCAAGGCTGAGATGGTTGACATCCCAACCAATGATTGACTGCTGTTTCACCTGCTGCTTCCTCTGCACATGCTCAAGCATAGAAAAAGCTCTTAGAGCAAATAGAGGAGGCAGATATTTTTGCCAGAAAAGAATAGAACATATCATTAAATATCTAGTTACTGTGTTTTAAGGGTGGACATGCCCTTTAAATCTGCACTTTAACTTTGAGGGAGAGGTAGCGAGCAAGTGTAGTTCTCTGTAAAATCTTCTGTAAGTGAGTAACCTAAATCCTTCGAACCAGACTCCAGTCTCTAGGGGTTTTGCCACCTGAGCCAAACTTTTGAATGCCCCCTATGTACCACTAGGTGCCATGAATTGTGCCCCCGCAACCAGGGTTAGGTGTGGATGGCTTCCAGGAATAGATGTGGTTAAACATTTGGCCTTTTTAAACTTTATATGGCTATATTTATACAGTTCCACAAAAAGACATTTATCCACACCATAATTCCTGTAGAATAAAATATTTTTTACCAAAAGATTTGTAAGCCTGCCACCACGTCAAGGTAGATTCTTTCAGCAGGACCCTAACTACCCTAACAAAGTTTCCCTCATGCCCAGCTTACACAGATACATGTAGGTACATATAACATGCTCTAATGCGCATATAACACATATAGATAGGCACATATAACATGCCCTAATGCCAAGATCACACAGATAGATACATAGTTGCCCTAATTCCCAGATCACACAGACTGGTACATATAACATGCTCTAATTCCCATATAACACATATAGGTAGGTACATATAACATGCCCTAATGCGCATATAACACATATAGATAGGTACATATAACATGCCCTAATGCGCATATAACACATATAGATAGGTACATATTGTTAGGTTTTTATATATTCTGTATAATCACTTAGCCTAATAGCAGCCATTTTGTTTTTCGACTCCATTTTGTGCCCATATTGCTTAGTCTGTTTTTCTCAAAATGTACCAAGCTGTACCTAGCCCAAGCTGTTTCTCATGGCCATAGATAATACGTTATCTCAAGGTCTTCTGCCTCCTATGTCAACTTGTCTCTATTCTCGCATTCCAAGACATGTTTTATTATATTATTTGCAGACATAGAGTCTGGTAAAGCCCCTTTTCGTCATGCAAAGTTTTTCCTTTGTTTCATATATGCCAATGTATGAACTAAATAAACGGAGATAGTTTTCAGTACATGCCCTGTGTGTGTGTGTGAATTCTATCTTCCGCAGCTGTGAGGCTTTTTCAATGTTCTAGGACTAGGCATCAAGTAATGGTTGGACCAGTGTAGGATATATTATTCTTACAATTTGGTGTCAGAAGTGGGATACAACCTACAGGACCGTAAGTATTGAACTTATTAATTTTAAGTTCTGTCTTGCTTGTTCTGTAACTTGTATCAGCACATTGGTATAGATTTTAAAACGTGGGTCTGGAAGGGCGGACGCATGCCCCACGTCTTACAGATAGGTCTGTAAGTAGAGTGTCTGTAAGTAGAATGCCCGCAGGCTGGGACCTGTGATCGAGTTCTCTTAAGGAAGTTGCTTCGTGGGTGGAGTGTTAAATTCTGAAAGAGTTTTATTCCCTGAGTGGAATGTAAAAACTTGGTGCTGGGTGTTCTAGAGAATTGAGGTAGACTCCCGCAGGTGGCGATCTGCATTTTTTAGTTTCTCTTTGGAAGAGGTAACTGGGAGCCGTACAAGAGATATATTTCCCCTTGATTGATAGGATCCCTATGCGGGTTGGACTCGCAACTTGTGGTTGGACTACAAGATAATACTCCCGCAGGCGGCGACCTGCACATAGAGAGTTAATGTTTTCTCTTTAAATAAGAGTTTCTTCAGCGTGAAGTGAAGTGTGAAACGTGGGAGTTAGGGACGGGGACTTAAGAGTTAAGCTTAACCATTTATAGAACGGACAGTGTGGTCCGGTTCATTTGAAGTTCGAACTTCTGAGTTGTGTTTCTTTGCTAGCTAGCATTATACGGAACATTGAGAAACCCTACTATTTGTCTTGTCTGTCTTGCATGCTTACATGTAATTGTCTGATTTATTAGAGTATAAGTTTTTTTTTTCCCTCCCCTACTTTTGCTTCAGTGTGATTTGTTTCCCTAATTGTATTCACTGCGCTTATTGTTAACCTTCTTGCTTACAGGATGGAGAGTTTCACAGTAAAGGTGTCTGACCCAAACATGATAAGTCATTTAAAGTATATTAAAGTGTTTTAATTTTAAGTTTACAGGTTTCCAATGAGTGGGAAAATACTGATAAAAGAAGTTCCGAAGAATTTTCCTGGAAACTCAAGAGGATTAGGTGATCCGCATTGGTGGTACAGATTATGGCAATCCATGGTTTGATAATATATTGGGTTGGATAAAAGATGTATATTCTTATTGTGAGCTCTCTTAGTGAATTTTATTATACATCTGGTTATATTAATAAGTAGAGTTTAAATTTGGTTAATGCTGGTTTCACTTAGAATATTTGGACTCGATGTTTTCTATTATAAATGTATTTTCCTTCCTGGATTTTATAGTTAGACGAGTTCTGTGTCTAATTCTTATCTTCTTACATTCCAAACACCCTCGCTTCCCCCCCCTCTCTCTCCTTTTTGCTCGAGGAAAAGGAAAGTAAATTTCATGTGTAGCTAGTTAAGTGGAAATTATATAATTGCATAGTGATCTTAATTGTTTTGCATCTGCACGTGTACAGTTTAAGAATAAAAGTGTTAGATTGTGTAAGAAGGTTCAAGAAGGTGTAGATGGAAGAGGAAAGTTATCAGGTAGGAATGTCTACGGAAGTTTTTATATATTACAGAGGTTTTTTTTTGAGAAAGTGAAGATTTAGAAAGTGAAGGGCAAGGATCTGGTAGAGTTTCTGGTGGTTTTTAAAGATGATCAGCTTAATAATAGCAAATGTTTATTTGTAATAAATTAGATCATTGGTGAGACCCGTTATATCTATATAGCTAAGTAGGATGTGAAAATACAGTCACAGATAGATATCCCCTATGATGGCAGTTGTGATGGATTTTTCCCTCAAGTGATTCCCTCACTGTGGTACAGCTCATGGACAGAATGTGTAATCCTATTTGTGTTCTTCATATACGAGGTAAGCTGTTTAATTTTTTTTTGATGATACAGGGACTATGTGGTTCTCTATCAAAGTTTCCTTATATTAATGGTCCCTCACCTAATTGCAAGTCTTTTGTAGAGATTTATTGGGGTACTTGCAGAGACTAAGAATATAAAATATTTGTCACTAATAGGGATAATGGCCAATTGTTATTGTCTTATTTTTCCTTTGAATTATTACCAGATTACCCCATTAATTTGATAATACCGGATTTAGTAAATTGTGTATCTTAATTTTCTTTAGTGGCATAACTTGTTGGAAGTAAAAGATTATTTTTTTTAATGCCCCTAACCCCCTTTTACAAGATATAATTAATAGTATTCTGCCAATGGTTTGTACCTTTGTAAAGCAATGAGTAATTATAAAGACTATCTTCCTATTATAGCTCATAATACAGATAGTTCCTATAGTTTTGGATAGATAAGCCCTTATTAGCATTTCTACCAATACCCAATGTAATACAGTTGTTGATTTTGAGATATGCCTTTTTTCTGCATGTCAGCTGGTGCTACGGCTCAGTCTTTTTGTATTCATTTTTTGAAAAGTCCCAATTTATGTGTCACTGTTTGACATAGAGATTTGGTGGACTTGCCAGGGACAGACTCTATGGCTCTCTGTGAAGTGTTAAAATAATAATGGGTTCAGCCACATGGTTCTAAGATTATGTGAAATATGTTAATTGTCAAATATGTTAATGTGGTTATTGTGTATCCAGAGCATGGAGGTATATAAAAAGGTTTCTCTCTCCTCAATTGTCTTGCATCAAAAGTTTCCAGAAAATACAATATTGCAAAGACTCAGTTCAATATCTTGGTTGTATAATATCTAAGGGTGAATATCTGGTCAGCCCCGCCAGAGATAAAGACATTTGCTTTTCAAACACCCTGTGATAAAGCTGAATTGGTCAGCTTCATGAACTTTTACCAACAATGAATCCCAGCCAGCTCCCACTGGGACCAAATGCTCCAAAATGCACCATTAAAGACTGTCCAAACATCATTCTATGGACACTGCAAATGACAAAGAATGTTTAAATAATTGTTATAACATTTACCTCTGCCCCTGCTCTGAGCTTTGTGAATTATGATAAATCTTTTCATTTGTATTATAAGAGAACATTGTAAAATCATGGTGGCAGTTTTATCACAATATCACAGAGACACCTTGAAACTAGTCACTTATTTTTTTTTTTCTCTCTAAGTCATTGGCAATCACTGTTCAGAGAATGCATCTCTGCAACTTGTGCAATGGCTGTTGAGGCCCCAACTTTATTATATTGGACACGGAGAATGTTTAATTAACATCTAATCATGTTTTATAAATGCTAAAGAATAGAATATGAACTATCCGATGTCTCACAGAGTATGAGGTTATTTTAAATCTATCATGGTCTTAGAAGTTAAATATATTCAGGTCTTACCCATAGTATATTCCTTTTATTTACTGCATTAAGATTAGGTTAAATTAATACCCAAGTAATTAATATTTAAATATAGGTGTAAATCTCTCCTTAGTCCGATTTGATTCTCTACCAATTAGAGCTGTTATGGTTGGTTGTGTTTGTGTATAATGTATATAGAGCTTCAATTCCCAGATTCTGTTTGGAATTTAGTTCGTTACCGTGTTTTGTTTATTTAGCTTAATCTTTTCTTTCACCCGTACCTGTGTTTTGTTTGAGGTTTAAGCTGTTAGTTCATTGTTTCCAGGTATGATTTTAATGTAGTTAGTTTTGGCAGTAGAAAGTTTATAAATGAGTGAGCTGACTTTACATTAATTTAATTTGTGGATTATTATCTTCCTTATGTTTTGGTTGTTTAAATGGAATGATTGTGAGTTCTTTTCATGTTGTTTAAGGGAATGTTATCTCATATATGTGTATAAGTTGCTATTCTTATCTCCGTTTCTTTTGTTTCTTTCCTGCGTTCATACTTTTCCCCGAAAATGTTATTGTTTCGGTTTTAATTTTTTGTTTTCTCCCGATTCATTTTTTTTTAAAGATTTTTTTTTTTTTTTTTCAAGTATTGTTTTTAGACCTTTAGGTCTTTATTAAAGAGGGGATAGTTATAGTAATAATATGGCTCATAAAAAATCTTAGCCACAAGGTTTATTGCCCAAATGTATATACTTAGTAAAAAGAAGATGTGAAAACTGTTGCTAAAATTTTGTGTAAGGAAATTATTCCTAAATGAGGTTGTCCTGTTAGGATAGATTCAGATAAAGGACCAGCCTTTACTTCTAAGCTAATACAAGACATTGTGTAATTGATGTTCATTGAATAGAAGTTTCATATCCCCAGAGTTCAGATGTTGTTGAACGAATGAACCGCACAATAAAAGAGAAGATTAGGAAGGCTTCTGCAGGTTCTTTCAGTAAATGGGATATTAATTTACCAGCTGTATTAGCAGAGATTCTTATGGCCCCCAATTCTACATACAAGTTGTCTCCTTTCGAAATTTTAATGGGTAAACCATTCCCTACGCTTTGGGCAGTTAAGACAGGGACATTAATTACAAGTGACCTGGAATTTATCCAGGAAGCTTATGTGGCAAAACTGATTGAAAAACTGAATAGCATCTATGGTGATGTTTCTTTGTCTTTTTCTTTATTTTCTAGTGCTCCGACGCACCCATTTAAATCAGGTGATGTGGTCTTGATGAAGGCGTTATGACTCGCACAGCTATCTTGGTTGAAGGCAATCCATCGTGGATACATGCTTCCAGAGTAAAGCGCGCACCGAATCTGTTGATTGGAGAACGAGATGACCACCGAGATGACCACCGAGATGACTTCAGAGATGACAACACACCCACCCTCAAGGAGGAGGATTAAGATGAGCCCAGATTCCAAACCAGTGATAAATTGCAAACTCCAGATGAAATATATTTTCCTGACCTGTTCATTTTTCATCTTATTCTGTGGTTTTTCTATTTTGAATTTATTATAATGAACCCCGTGTTCCATTGCCCCCAGATAACATTTGGGAGTATATTTTAAAGAAGCTCCTAAGTATAACTGACTTTTGTTTAGGAAATGTAAAAGTGTTCAGGACATTATAAGTACTTGTTTAGTCGCTATTCCAGTTTCAGTTCCAATATGTCTCCAATACTATCTGACTGATCAGTACTATAAGATATTGGATCCCAATTATCCGAGAAGATGATGTAACCCCGCTTAAATTTTCCAGAATACCTCAACAGACCTCCCGTGAATGAACTGTAGATATAGTTATGATTCGGACTCAAAATGTTACTGCTGCTGAAGTTTGTTTTATTTTTATTTGTTCCCCTAATGTAAAATGTGTTTCTGTGAACAATGACATGAAGTGTAATGTCACCGACCAAATGATATCAGATCAGTAATTTGCAACAACTTAGCAATCACATCAAAGTAGATGAATATGTTTTCTCTGAATACTATTTCCACTGATAATGTTGCTATAAATTACATATAATTTCCGTTTAGTTATCCCTTTGGGATAAAAGGGTGGAACTGTTAGGTTTTTATATATTCTGTATAATCACTTAGCCTAATAGCACATTTTTTTTTTCGACTCCATTTTGTGCACATATTGCTTAGTCTGTTTTTCTCAAAATGTACCAAGCTGTACCTAGCCCAAGCTGTTTCTCATGGCCATAGATAATACGTTATCTCAAGGTCTTCTGCCTCCTATGTCACCTTGTCTCTATTCTCGCATTCCAAGACATGTTTTATTATATTATTTGCAGACATAGAGTCTGGTAAAGCCCCTTTTCGTCATGCAAAGTTTTTCCTTTGTTTCATATATGCCAATGTATGAACTAAATAAACGGAGATAGTTTTCAGTACATGCCCTGTGTGTGTGTGTGAATTCTATCTTCCGCAGCTGTGAGGCTTTTTCAATGTTCTAGGACTAGGCATCAAGTAATGGTTGGACCAGTGTAGGATATATTATTCTTACACATATGACATGCCCTAATGCCAAGATCACACAGATAGATACATAGTTGCCCTAATTCCCAGATCACACAGACTGGTACATACAACATTCCCTAATGCCCAGATCACCCAAACTACGTTGAAAATAAGATGTGTCATGCTCTACACACACAAATAACATCCCCACTTAACCTATGATGATCAGAGCAGGGTCTGTATGAAGAAGGCAGTTAGTGCAGCGCTAAAAATCATGCAACGATAATTTTATTTTCCTTCTGCTCTGCCTGCTGCTTTTAAAGTGAGCTCTACGTGCCCCATCTATGATATTTAGCAGGGGTGCCGCCCTGAGTATTTTGCTCATATTGCATCATTAGAGAGATACCCATGTTCCCCCTGAAAATTGCTGTAGATGAAGCAGTGTAAGGGGCCCGATCATAGTTTTGATGGTGGCCCAGTGACTCCTAGTTATGCCACTGTATACAGAATGTCATAAGGGAAAGTAAACCTAAAAAAAACCACAGGATCCTGGATTGCTTCCTTAATCTTACACCTGGTACTCATGAGTTAATTCTGGCCTAATCCTGGCTTATCCTGATCCAGTAGCTAATTGATTGTATTGTTATTATTATACTACATAGATGTCCAACCTGAACTACAACCCCAGCATTCCTGTACAGGGAACAAGCCCAGCACCACCCACCACTCATTAAACCTCTAACATGTTCTGACCATGTGGTACCAAGAGGAGTTATAAGAAACACGGTCACATTATCAGTAACAATAGAAACATCTTTATTAACACAGTTAACAGATTTTTGTAACTAGACAGGGGTAACATAGTAACAGTAATGGAGATTGAACACACGTCCATCCACACTGCCTAACATGACCCAGAGGAAGGCGAAAAAAACCCAGCTGGAAAGGGAAAAATTCCTTCCTGACTCCAAATGGCAATCGGAAAGTATCTCTGGATCAACCAGAACTGCATTATATGTATTAATAGCAGTAATATTATTATTTACTTTTCATTCTGTCCTTTTTCCTTTTTCTCTTTCTTCTTTTCTTCTTTTCTTTCTTTGTTGACATGTCTATAACAGGCTCTTGGGTCTCTGCATTCATCTCTTGGGCGTCAGTAACTTGACAGATACTGTTATTCTCTTTTGAAGTTTGCGTGACCTGCTCAGTGGCTCCATCTGCTGTTTGGTCTTCACTGGGAGCAGGGAAATCGGCATTGTCATCAGCCATCACCTGTGTTTCTAGTAAACATGTATGTTCATGTTCTTGGACCTGCTCAGTGGCTCCATCTGCTGTATGGCCTTCACTGAGAGCAGGAATATCGGCATTGTCATCAGCCATCACCTGTGTTTCTAGTAAACATGTATGTTCATGTTCTTGGACCTGCTCTGTGGCTCCATCTGGTGTATGGTCTTCACTGGGAGCAGGGATATCGGCAATGTCATCAGCCGTCACCTGTGTGTCTAGTACACATATATGTTCATGTTCTTGGACTTGATCTGTGGCTCCATCTGCTGTATGGCCTTCACTGGGAGCAGGGATATCGGTATTGTCATCATCGATCACTTCATCCTCATCTTTATGAGGAATTGCTAGATCATTACAACTGGCAACTCCAGGCTCTTGAACTGATGGGGGATCTGATGGAAATCAAACTACATTAATATCTTAGAAAACAAGTAGATAAATAGGTCCCAGTGGGTGGGTAACATATAGATACAAAGGGAAGGATAGAAAGTTCTGTAGTGAGATTCCATTAATATCAACTAGAGAATTATGCATGTTATGACTCTAAAAATGTTAAGAGATACAACTGGTACACACGTCACAATTCTTCCTCCTGACCGACCATTCGAGACTTTCAACCTTTCGGCCAGGAGGAAGGACTGTCAGTCGCGGCAAAAGCAGCCGCGTCCGACAGTTATCACGACTGATCGCGCAGCCCATAGAGGACTTCACAATCGATCATGCTTTTCTGATCCCTCCAATCATACTTTCGTCTGAATCGGGTGAAGAAACGGTCGGCGATCTGTCGTAGCCGCCATACAATATTTCGGTCCAGCCAACTGAAACACTGAAATGTTGTATGGTGTGTACCCAGCTTTAGACTGATGTTTTGGAAACCAAAATTCTGCAATGGAAATATTAAAACTAATTTTCACCCGTGACCAACCGCTGTCAGATGGACATTTGGCCAAGTTGGATGAATGTTGTATCAAACATGATGGTCATTTTTTGATAATCACACATGTTCAATATACTGCACGAAATATCAACCTATGTTTACCCAGCCTTGGCAGTTATAACACAGTTGCCCCAAAATGGCACATATAGAACCAATATCGTTAATATGTCTTACCTTGCTGAACCTGTTTTGCATTAACGCTCTGTATAAAGGCCAGTATTTCTCCCTTAACCTTCTTAGTATGGGTCATCTTAGCAATAAATGGATGTTTCAATAGTTTCTTGGCGGTCCACCGCGAATTGTAATTCTTTTGCAGGCAGCAGTTTAGAAATGAATGGAAGTTCTCTGACCTGAAAATAGAAATTAGAAGCAGGTGGAATATGTTATTAAACAGTTGTGTTGGTTCTTTAAATAGATGTAGATGGGACAAAGAGAAAGAAACAGAGACTGAATGAAATGAGGTTTTCCCATTCTTATTATTATTATCCTACAAATTATCACTATATTATTTTATTAATATAAAAATCTAATTTGTCACCCAACCCCAAATTAATCCACCTTGCATTAATCTCACTTCCTTTATAACAAAAAATGATCTAAATCCAAACTACACCAGTGATGTCACACAGGGAAATGACTAAGGACTCACCATCCATTGGTTTTCAACTGCGGGGGTTGGTCCTCCCTGATCCTCTTACGGACATATCCAAACTCTCCGCCAGCTAATGCTAGAAGTAAATAAATCCAATGAATCCAGCACATTACATATATTATTATTATTATATTGTATATATAATATATAGATCAGTAAATGATATTTGATAAAACACATACAGTATATACATTGCTGTTGACTTTTTTGGCATCATTAGACCAACTGCATTAATGTGTCAGGTATTACTTACGTGTTTTGCCCTCTGCCATCTCAATGGCAGTAATTCCAAGGGACCAGATGTCGGCCTGTAAAATAAACAGAACAAAGATTCTTAGGAGAGTGAAGGGATTTTGGGTAATTCACGGCTTTCCATTTAGATTTATTTTAAAGGGCATGTCTACCACAAAGACCAAAATCTACCTGCATGTTTTTCACACAACCCCCCAATCATTCCACTCCAGCCCACCAACCCCCTCCAATCCCCTGAAGGCTGCAACAATGCTGTCTGTTCTCCGCAAAGTTACTACCCTCTAAATATCCCACTGAATCAGGGGTGTAACTGCTGGGGCCCAAACCCCCCTTCGAGATTGGATGCCGGGTCCCTGACACACACACCCTCCCCTTCCAGAGGTCCGCGATCATCAGGTTGTAAACAGCTGATTGCACGTATGCAAAACTTACATATACGTAAGTAAAGATTTGCACAATCAGCTGTTTATAATGAGAGTTGGACTTGGAGAAACATTGAATTTAATTTTTATCTTATCACCCAGAACCTTTTATTATACACCCAGTAGTTTCCTTACATCACTGTAGTATCCTGTATATTCAGGGAGCCAAATCATTTCTGGGGCCATGTACTGGGGTGTCCCACATCTTAGGAAGGCCTTTCTCCCATATGAATCAAGATTCTGGCTGCTGCTGAAATCAACTGAAAAGAAAATGAGATCCATGAAATACAATGTTATTTTAAAATACATTATAACACCTGAGACAGTTCATAGAGTGTAAAGCCCCCCATACACGGAATCGATATTCCATCAATTCGGAGAAAATTCCATCAAATTGATCTGAATATCATTCTATAGACTAATTGGTGATATTGATCATTCTATAGAAAAAGGCAGAACATTTTCAATCCACGCCAATTTCCTGGAGCTATCTTCTGTAGTTTTCAAGCTAAAATCTTGGCGCAAGGTGGGGAATTGCGATCAGTAAAAATCTTCAGATTTGATTGATTTCACATGAGCCAAATGTCCACTAACTCATTTTGTGAAACTTTCCCTTGAAATATTTGGTGGAGTTTGTAAAGAGAATAGAATTTTGTCTATAGAAGAAATTCTAATCTACCTTATATGGAAGTAGTGTATGGGCACCTTAACCCTCTCAGCCCATAACCAAGCCAGCTTTGTTCCACCCATTCACTATTACTATACAGAGTTTTCCTTACCTAATTTAATTTTTCCATTTTCATTTAGCCTGATGTTTGCAGGTTTAACGTCTCCATGTAAGATCTTTTTTCGGTGCAGGTAGTCTAATCCCTGGAAAGAATGAAAGATCCATATAATATATTTAAATGATACCCAGCACCCATAGAAAACTATACAGAAATACACATCCCAGTAATCATATTATAAATATTAAAACAAGGAAATATAAAGAACATTGATGAAAGTTGTGAAGAGCCGGACTTACCTGTAAAACCTTCTTACAGATATAGGCGATCCAGCTCTCCTTCAGGCACTGATCTTTAGTCCTGGATATAAGGTCTTGTACTGATCCCCCTCCACAGTATTCGAGAGCAATCTGGAGGAAGAAAATTAGTATAATATCTCTGTAAGATGTGCACTGTAATCCTAATTATAAAAGGGAAAGGAATATGGGTACAAGGGCGTACAATAAGGACAGGGTGGGTGTAGGGTGCACGTCAATCCGCCCAGTGAATAGGATTTCCCATTGTACAATAAGCCATTTCTTACCGCCAGCTTTGGTTTTTCTTTTTGTGTCACTTGGAATAATCCATACAGGGAGATGATATTTTTGTGTGTGACTTTTTCCAGGATGGCTCCTTCTTTATTCACTTTATCTCCATCCTGGGGTAGAATAACAGAAAATTACATTTTAGATGATGTCTATTTAATATGGTTTCTAGTGAGAGGGCAGCTATGGACTTCTGGTGACCATCTCCTCTCAAAACCAACACCAATGGGAGATATTTAAAGGGCATGTCCACCCCTGATATAAAAATGTAATATGTTAAGTAGGACCCCCAAAACCCCAAGTTAATTCGACTCACTGTCTCCAAATATGCTCCGAGGCTGAAGAATCAGAATTACAAACTCCACGATCCACAGCCGCGGCTCTATTCTGCTTACTGGTAAGGCTGTCAGTCACGGCCATGACAGTGACGTCAGGGCCAATGGCTGACGGCCATTACCGATCGAGCCTCCACTGCTGCTGCCCATGAACGTAAAGGGCACGTTGCAGCAGCAAAGGAAGTGGAGCCCATGGCGGTGGATTGTGGAGTTTGTAAGTAGAGATTCTTCAGCCTGAGAGCAAATTTGGAGACAGTTAGTAGAACGAATTTGGGGTTTTGGGGGTCCTATTTAACATATTATATTTTTATATCAGGGGTAGACAAGCCCTTTAAATGTACAAACCCATAACTTCCTAGATTTCTAAAATTAGTATTATTACTGAATGGCCTGAGACGGATACTTTACCGTGATGGGAACTAATTTTACGGCTGCATCTCCTTTCTTCCGGTGGAATCCCTGTAACCAGAGCACAAAGGGATGTTAGGAATTTAACTGAATTCACAATAAACTATAAATAGAAAAATCAAAAAAAGCAAAGGATCTTCACATATCTGGACCCTTATGGGATGGATGGCTTTGCAACTCACCTTAAACACTTCACCGTTTTTGCATTTTGCTATTGCTGCGCCATCAATAGATAAATTCAAACGAGGGCGCTGTAAAATAAAGTTTTATATTTTTATATTGAAAAAAAATATATATAATCCTTTAACATTTCCAGTCCAACATCTCAATAGTCCTAAAGCATTAAAAACCACCCAGTAGAATCTGACTCGCTGGGGCTCGGAGATATAAAATGAAGCCTCTTCATTTTAAAAGTAAATAGCCAAATAGCTGGATAGGGCCTAACCATGCCCCAACCAGCTCTGCCCTCCAGACCATCCAGCTATACCCTAAACCATCATGTATCTGGATGGACCATTTAAGCATCCAGGCTATCCAAACCCCACCCACTGTGGTACAAACCTCAGCTGTCTGGGACACCAGTTATCTGGGTGTACAGAGCGGTGGCTGCTGATATTGGGGTCTGTTCTAAAGTAGTTAGATTTTGGTTATTATTCCCCTAGCACGGCCCTTAATCCTGGTTGGATGGGTTTATCACTATACCCAGTGTATAGATAATCTGTACAGCACCCTCCAATCCGGGACAGTTGGGGTTAAATAGTGGATAATGCACCCCCAACTGTAAATTATAAGGATATTAGAAGTCACCGAGGAGTTCCATGACCATATAAAAGTACGAGGCCGCAGGCCATAACAATAATGCGGTTGGGGCCCTACAACATATAAAATTTAGAAGGGTGGACATGCCCTTTAAAAACTGTGATTAGTCTTACCTTCTTACACCACATTTCTTCTCCTCTCTCTTCTCTCTTTATATATCTCTCTGTTCTCTCTCGATCTCTATCTCTCACTTCTCTCTCTATCTCTCTCAGTTTCTTGCTCTTTCTTTCGTCCACCAACTCCACAAACTTTATAGGGAAACACAAATAATAGATTGTTAGCTCTTTAGATCAGATTCTCTATATATTGATAAATTATGTACATATTTTCCTCCAATTATTACTAAGGGGACGATTCTATATCAGACACCATCTGGCCAAATTAGTGTTAAACCCATGCTACCTGATGTATTATTGGGTTAGCGCAGGTTTTACACTAATATTGCAATGGCAGCACCATTTCCAAGTATTCATTATAAGCTACCTTGTAGCGCAAAACTTAACGCCTATTAAATGGAGGTGTAAATCTTTCCTGACCGCAATGTGGTAAATCCCACAAAGGAATCCACCATATCGCGTGATCGCAGTCAAATATGTAACAACAAGAAAAATCATTGCCCCAGAATGTCTATAAGGAGTCACTCAGAATAGGAAATTCAGTAGTTTGTGGGAAATGTTAAATATTAACTGGTACAAAACAAGCAAACCCTGAGTATGTTAATATCACTCATCATATGGAGGGTTTATACTGAGAACTAAATAGAATTTAACTGTATAGAATCCTGGGACTATAGCTTCCCTTATATAGCCCCAGAATGCTATTGGGGTGGGGTAATATCAATGTGTAGGGGATGTGTATTATACTATACATTGCACAGGGGTTTTATTGTCTATGGCCAGCACTGATATTCCCCATCCACCCAGACAGGGGTGTAACTGCAGGGGCCCGGGCCCCCTGCGAGATTGGAGGCCGAGCCCCTGACCCATCCTCTTCCCTCCCTAGAGGTCCTCGATCAGCTGTTTCTATACAGCTAATCATGCATATGAAGGAAACATACAGGTAATCAGCTGTTTAAAGACCAGACTCGAATTTCCGGTCTTTTAAACAGCTGATTGTGGAGGTTTTCGGGGGCCCTCTTACCTTCCAGGGCCCCCCTGCGGGGGCGGTAGTTCCACCACTGCACCCAGATGTAAAACACTAGTTACAGATTACACATTAACATGAAAGGTGCATTGGTTTTACTTCTATACACATGTGGTTATGGCATTGGACACTGAACTTTGAATAGGAAATGTGGATTTTAGTTTTGATATATCAATATATTTCTATTGGTATTAAACTGATTGTATAACTAATGATAAGGAGGGGGTGAGTGCAGAATAGATCAGCTTCTGTTTGGTACTCACTATTCAAATCATTTTTAAACAAGGGAAAGGAACACCCCCCCATGCAGCTAATGGTTGGTTCCAACTGCCATGAAGGTCTCACAGTCAATGTCACTAACTGTAATTTTTACAGTTTCATCAGCTCCTTCCATGAATAGACAAACACCATTATGATCTATTTAGTGATATAAGCAATCAATATGATCCGGGTATCTAAATCATTTCAGGCAGATCTTTCTATATGAGCACCTTCCCTCTGGCAATACAGGATGTATGTGATTCTTAATATTGATATTGACTAACCAAACACAGCATTAGGATTGATAATAAATGGAAATATTAAAGCTAATCCCATAATACCAGTATAATTAATCAATTTCTATTATATTTTTTACTATTTATCAGAGCAGGAGCAACAGGTTCACTCACCTCGAAAGTCAAAACAAGAATGAGTAAAATACTGCTAAATGTGATGTCATGTGACTCTGATCATGTGAACTGTAACATGACACCAGCATCTATATGTGTGTATAAATACTCCACGGACTTGTAAATCTTTAATAAGTAAAAAATAGTAGGCCAAAGCAACCTACGTGTTTCAGCCCGAAGCTACAGGGCCGTCATCAGGGTTACAAACCAATGGCGTAACTCAACTTTTAAAACAACGTACACTCCCAACTACACACCCCCAACCCGCCCCCCACATGACAGTGAATGACAGGACTACGCAAAGGTGTCCACACCTAGACGATATCCCCTAGCGAAAGAACTCATAGGTAATCTGTGCGTGAGCGGTGGAGCGCGGTCACGAGCACCAAACAGGGAAGCAATAAATACAGATACCGCGGCAGGCGACCAATCGGAAGCCCAGAGGTGAGTATAGTGTAAAACAGGGGCTAAACATGTATGAGGAATCCACCTAAAGTGCCGGTGCTAAGATAAAAAAGGAGAATAAAAAGTTACGAGTACTAAAAACTGTGCTAGGTATATAAGTACAAAGTAGCCAAATGGACAAATAGCCGGGGCTACAGAAAGTGCTAACGCAGTGAGGCTAGATTACAGGTAAAGTGCGGGCCAGGTATGCATAAAACCATGAGCGCAGTTAAGTACGAATCATAAAACATACAGTAAAACATATAACGAATCATAACCACTCTGTCGGTATTAGGGGGGCAAACATAAAGGAAAAAACGTGGGACTAGAATAACACAGGGATAATATATTACAGGCGACCAGGGCTCGGTCGGTCCCATAGTAAAAGCAGGGTAACAATCAGAAGTGGTAGGAATCCTACGACTCAATACATTGGGCAGATGGGGGTGATCATGATGTTAAGCATCCGTTACAGGAGTGTGGACTAATATAGCTTATAAAAAACAATTTAAAGCATATTGTTCATTCAATTCCCTGGGCGATAAGGTACACAATCTCTTGATCCGCCGGGCTTCTCTTTGTAGGAGGGCTTGTTTGCGATCACGGCCTTCCCTAGAAGGTTCAAAGTCTATGGCCATCCACTTAAGGTGGCACTGGGATGTTTTAAATGTCTAAAGTGTCTTGCGACTGACTGTTCCCCGAACTTTTCAGTCTCTCGTAGGGGTGTATCGCTAGAGTCTTTCGTTATCACTGCTTCCCTAAAATCTGCTCCTAATATTATTAGGTATAGTAGTGGTGATACCCCCAAGACTAACCCTGTCCTACCGGGGATAAACCCATACCATTCGTCAGCACCTTTTCCCACTAAGTGGTATATTAAAGAGGAGTATTCAGACACGGTGGGATGTAGTATCTCAGGATCCCAATCTGCCATTTAAGGATTGCACTCCCCTGTTTGCATATAGAAGGGGACGGAACCTACGCAATATACTCTAGCGGACAATTTTAGGAAGCAGTGATACCGAAAGAGTCTTGGCTCCCAAAACAGAGGGAGGGGTGTTTTAAATGCCATGTTGTGTGGCATGTAACAGTGCTCTCACGGGTAGTGACTTCCCTCACCCCCACACTGGCCAGCGATCAAGATTAAGGGGAGACTAATGTTTTGAGTCAATTTTTGATTTATATAT
The DNA here is from genome assembly GCA_019447015.1 of Hymenochirus boettgeri. Lineage (NCBI taxonomy): Eukaryota > Metazoa > Chordata > Amphibia > Anura > Pipidae > Hymenochirus > Hymenochirus boettgeri. The sequence continues at coordinate 52,813,881 of CM033470.1, read as the reverse complement.
CATCACTTGCCCATGTGGCATGTATTACGTGGGTAGACCACGACTTCCCTGCAGGAGCCTTTAGCCAACCACCGACAGGCCATCAGGGCAGGTGGTCCGGGTAGCACGACTATTAGCGATACACCGCTACGAGAGACTGAAAAGTTCTGGGAACAGTCAGTCGCAATACCTTTAGACATTTAAACACATCCCAGTGCCACCTTTAAGTGGATGGCCATAGACTTTGAACCTCTAGGGAAGGCCGTGATCGCAAACAAGCCCTCCTACAAGAGAACCCGGCGGATCAAGAGACTGTGTACCTTATCGCCCAGTGGATTGAATGAACAATATGCTTTAAATTGTTTTTATAGCTATATTAGTCCACACTCCTGTACGGATGCTTAACATCATGATCACCCCCATCTTCCCAATGTATTAGGTCGTAGATTCCTACCACTTCTGATTGTTACCCTGCTTTTACTATGGGACCGACCGAGCCCTGGTCACTGTAATATATTATCCCTGTGTTATTCTAGTCCCACGTTTTTCCTTTATGTTTGCCCCCCTAATACCGACAGAGTGGTTTTATTCGTATATGTTTTACTGTATGTTTTATGATTCGTACTTAACTGCGCTCCATTGGTTTTATGCATGCCTGGCCCGCACTTTACCTGTATATCTAGCCTCACTGCGTTTAGCACTTTCTGTAGCCCCGGCTATTTGTCCATTTGGCTACTTTGTACTTATATACCTAGCACAGTTTTTAGTACTCGTAACTTTTTATTCTCCTTTTTTATCTTAGCACCGGCACTTTAGGTGGATTCCTCATACATGTTTAGCCCCTGTTTTACACTATACTCACCTCTGGGCCTCGGGGCTTTCCGATTGGTCGCTTGCAGCGGCATCTGTATTTATTGCTCCCTGTTTGGTGCTCGGGACGCCGCTCCACGCGCTCACGCACAGATTACCTATAAGTTCTTTCGGCTAGGGGATATTCGTCTAGGTGTGTATCACTTTTGCGTAGTCCTGTCATTCACTGTCATTTGGGGGCGGGTTGGGGGTGTGTAGTTGGGAGTGTTCGTTGTTTAAAAGTTGAGTTACGCCATTGGTTTTGTAACCCTGATGACGGCCCTGTAGCTTCGGCGGAAATGCATGGTTGCTTGGCCTACTTTTTTTATTTATTAAGATTTACAATTCCGTGGAGTGCGCCTGACTTACTATAATATATATAATATATATATATATATATATATAATATATATATATACCCAGATTGAAGTATTTGGCCCCTGCAGTTTTGCCCCTGGGCAGGAGTGCCCAGGTTTCAGGTAGCCAAAGTCTTTTAGGATTGAGTCTCTACTAGAAATAAATCCAGGTTTTAAAACAAATTTTAAACTGGCGATTTTGAAAATCCATGGATGCTACAGATTTTTTTAAATTTTGGAAACTCTTAATTTTGGGTTATCGTAAAAGTACGATTGTGGCTGTAAATATACAAGTCGCTAGTTCTCTAAACAGTTAGGCTCGCCATACACTATAAACTTACCTCTCAACGTTCCAACAACCGCCTGGCCTGATAATTTTGTGGAGGTTTTCGGGGGCCCTCTTACCTTCCAGGGCCCCCCTGCGGGGGCGGTAGTTCCACCACTGCACCCAGATGTAAAACACTAGTTACAGATTACACATTAACATGAAAGGTGCATTGGTTTTACTTCTATACACATGTGGTTATGGCATTGGACACTGAACTTTGAATAGGAAATGTGGATTTTAGTTTTGCTATATCAATATATTTCTATTGGTATTAAACTGATTGTATAACTAATGATAAGGAGGGGGTGAGTGCAGAATAGATCAGCTTCTGTTTGGTACTCACATATTCAAATCATTTTTAAACAAGGGAAAGGAACACCCCCCATGCACTAATGGTTGGTTTCCAACTGCCATGAAGGTCTCACAGTCAATGTCACTACTGTAATTTTTACAGTTTCATCAGCTCCTTCCATGAATAGACAAAACACCATTATGATCTATATTAGTGATATAAGCATCAATATGATCCGGGTATCTAAATCATTCAGGCAGATCTTTCTATATGAGCACCTTCCCTCTGGCAATACGGATGTATGTGATTCTTAATATTGATATTGACATACCAAACACAGCATTAGGATTGTATATAAATGGAATTTAAGCTAATCCCATAATACAGTATATTTATCAATTTCTATTATATTTTTTACTATTTATCAGAGCAGGAGCAACAGGTTCACTCACCTCGAAAGTCAAAACAAGAATGAGTAAAATACTGCTAAATGTGATGTCATGTGACTCTGATCATGTGAACTGTAACATGACACCAGCATCTATATGTGTGTATAAATACTCCACGGACTTGTAAATCTTTAATAAGTAAAAATAGTAGGCCAAAGCAACCTACGTGTTTCAGCCCGAAGCTACAGGGCCGTCATCAGGGTTACAAACCAATGGCGTAACTCAACTTTTAAAACAACGTACACTCCCAACTACACACCCCCAACCCGCCCCCCACATGACAGTGAATGACAGGACTACGCGAAAGTGATACACACCTAGACGAATATCCCCTAGCCGAAAGAACTCATAGGTAATCTGTGCGTGAGCGGTGGAGCGCGGTCACGAGCACCAAACAGGGAAGCAATAAATACAGATACCGCGGCAGGCGACCAATCGGAAGCCCCGAGGCCCAGAGGTGAGTATAGTGTAAAACAGGGGCTAAACATGTATGAGGAATCCACCTAAAGTGGAATAAAAAGTTACGAGTACTAAAAACTGTGCTAGGTATATAAGTACAAAGTAGCCAAATGGACAAATAGCCGGGGCTACAGAAAGTGCTAAACGCAGTGAGGCTAGATATACAGGTAAAGTGCGGGCCAGGTATGCATAAAACCAATGGAGCGCAGTTAAGTACGAATCATAAAACATACAGTAAAACATATAACGAATCATAACCACTCTGTCGGTATTAGGGGGGCAAACATAAAGGAAAAAACGTGGGACTAGAATAACACAGGGATAATATATTACAGGCGACCAGGGCTCGGTCGGTCCCATAGTAAAAGCAGGGTAACAATCAGAAGTGGTAGGGAATCCTACGACTCAATCATTGGGCAGATGGGGGTGATCATGATTTAAGCATCCGTTACAGGAGTGTGGCTATATAGCTTATAAAAAACAATTTAAACCGTATGTTTCATTCAATCCCCCTGGGCGATAAGGTACACAATCTCTTGATCCGCCGGGCTTCTCTTTGTAGGAGGGCTTGTTTGCGATCACGGCCTTCCCTAGAAGCTTCAAAGTCTATGGCCATCCACTTAAAGTTGGCACTGGGATGTTTTAAAAGTCTAAAGTGTCTTGCGACTGACTGTTCCCCGAACTTTTCAGTCTCTCGTAGGGGTGTATCGCTAGAGTCTTTCGGTATCACTGCTTCCCTAAAATCTGTCCTAATATTATTAGGTATAGTAGCGGTGATACCCCCAAGACTAACCCTGTATCTACCGGGGATAAACCCATACCATTCGTCAGCACCTTTTCCCCACTAAGTGGTATATTAAAGAGGAGTATTCAGACACGGTGGGATGTAGTATCTCAGGATCCCAATCTGCCATTTAAGGATTGCACTCCCCTGTTTGCATATAGAAGGGGACGGAACCTACGCAATATACTCATGCGGACAGATTTTAGGGAAGCAGTGATACCGAAAGACTCTTGGCTCCCAAAACAGAGGGAGGGGTGTTTTAAATGCCATGGTTGTGTGGCATGTAACAGTGCTCTCACGGGTAGTGACTTCCCTCACCCCCACACTGGCCAGCAGATCAAGATTAAGGGGAGACTAAATTGTTTGAGTCAATTTGTGATTTATATCATCACTTGCCCATGTGGCATGTATTACGTGGGTAAGACCACGACTTCCCTGCAGGAGCATTTAGCCAACCACCGACAGGCCATCAGGGCAGGTGGTCCGGGTAGCACGACTATTAGCGATACACCGCTACGAGAGACTGAAAAGTTCTGGGAACAGTCAGTCGCAAGACACTTTAGACATTTAAAACATCCCAGTGCCACCTTTAAGTGGATGGCCATAGACTTTGAACCTTCTAGGGAAGGCCGTGATCGCAAACAAGCCCTCCTCAAATAGAACCCGCGGATCAAAGACTGTGTACCTTATCGCAGTGGATTGAATGAACAATAATGCTTTAAATTGTTTTTTATAAGCATATTAGTCCACACTCCTGTAAGGATGCTTAACATCATGATCACCCCCATCTCTTCCCAATGTATTGAGTCGTAGAGTTCCTACCACTTCTGTTGTTACCACCTGCTTTTACTATGGGAACCACCGAGCCCTGGTCACCTGTAATATTTATCCCTGTGTTATTCTAGTCCCACGTTTTTTCCTTATGTTTGCCCCCCTAATACCGACATAGTGGTTATGATTCGTTATATTTTTACTGTATGTTTTATTGATTCGTACTTACTGCGCTCCATTGGTTTTTATGCATGCCTGTGCCCGCACTTTAACTGTATATCTAGCCTCACTGCGTTTAGCACTTCTGTAGCCCCGGCTATTTGTCCATTTGGCTACTTTGTACTTATATACCTACACAGTTTTTTAGTACTCGTAACTTTTATTCTCTCTCTTTTTTATCTTAGCACCGGCACTTTAGGTGGATTCCCTCATACATGTTTAGCCCCTGTTTTACACTATACTCACCTCTGGGCCTCGGGCTTCCGATGGTCGTGCCCAGCGCATCTGTTTTAATTGCTTCCCTGTTTGGTGCTCGTGACCGCGCTCCACCGCTCACGCACATATACCTATAGTCTTTCGGCTAGGGGATATTCGTCTAGGTGTGTATCACTTTTGCGTAGTCCTGTCATTCACTGTCATTTGGGGGGCGGGTTGGGGGTGTGTAGTTGGGAGTGTTCGTTGTTTTAAAAGTTGAGTTACGCCATTGGTTTGTAACCCTGATGACGGCCCTGTAGCTTCGGGCTGAAATGCATAGGTTGCTTTGGCCTACTTTTTTTTACTTATTAAAGATTTACAAGTCCGTGGAGTGCGCCTGACTTACTATAATATATATATATATATATATATATATATATATATATATATATACCCAGATTGAAGTATTTGGCCCCTGCAGTTTTGCCCCTGGGCAGGAGTGCCCAGGTTTCAGGTAGCCAAAGTCTTTTAGGATTGAGTCTCTACTAGAAATAAATCCAGGTTTTAACAAATTTTAAACTGGCGATTTTGAAAATCCATGAATGCTACAGATTTTTTTAATTTTGAAACTCTTTAATTTTGGGTTATCGTAAAAGTACGATTGTGCTGTAAATATACAAGTCGCTAGTTCTCTAAACAGTTAGGCTCGCCATACACTATAAACTTACCTCTCAACGTTCCAACAACCGCCTGGCCTGATAATTTTTGTGGAGGTTTTCGGGGCCCTCTACCTGCCAGGGCCCCCCTGCGGGGGCGGTAGTTCCACCACCACGCACCCAGATGTAAACCCTAGTTTACAGATTACACATTAACATGAAAGGTGCTTGGTTTTACTTCTATACACATGTGGTTATGGCATTGGAACACTGAACTTTGAATAGAAATGTGGATTTTAGTTTTGCTATATCAATATATTTCTATTGGTATTAAACTGATTGTATAACTAAGATAGAGGGGGTGAGGCAGAATAGATCAGCTTCTGTTTGGTACTCACATATTCAAATCATTTTTAAACAAGGGAAAGGAACACCCCCCCATGCAGCTAATGGTTGGTTCCAACTGCCATGAAGGTCTCACAGTCAATGTCACTAACTGTAATTTTTACAGTTTCATCAGCTCCTTCCATGAATAGACAAACACCATTATGATCTATATTAGTGATATAAGCAATCAATATGATCCGGGTATCTAAATCATTTCAGGCAGATCTTTCTATATGACACCTTCCCTCTGGCAATACAGGATGTATGTGATTCTTAATATTGATATTGACATACCAAACACAGCATTAGGATTGATAATAAATGGAATATTAAAGCTAATCCCATAATACCAGTATAATTTATCAATTTCTATTATATTTTTTACTATTTATCAGAGCAGGAGCAACAGGTTCACTCACCTCGAAAGTCAAAACAAGAATGAGTAAAATACTGCTAAATGTGATGTCATGTGACTCTGATCATGTGAACTGTAACATGACACCAGCATCTATATTGTGTGTATAATACTCCACGGACTTGTAAATCTTTAATAAGTAAAAATAGTAGGCCAAAGCAACCTACGTGTTTCAGCCCGAAGCTACAGGGCCGTCATCAGGGTTACAAACCAATGGCGTAACTCAACTTTTAAAACAACGTACACTCCCCACTACACACACCCCAACCCGCCCCCCACATGACAGTGAATGACAGACTACGCAAAGTGATAACACACCTAGACGAATATCCCCTAGCCGAAAGAACTCATAGGTAATCTGTGCGTGAGCGGTGGAGCGCGGTCACGAGCACCAAACAGGGAAGCAATAAATACAGATACCGCGGCAGGCGACCAATCGGAAGCCCCGAGGCCAGAGGTGAGTATAGTGTAAAACAGGGCTAAACATGTAGGAGGAATCCACCTAACGTGAATAATAAAAAGTTACGAGTACTAAAAACTGTGCTAGGTAATATAAGTACAAAGTAGCCAAATGGACAAATAGCCGGGGCTACAGAAAGTGCTAAACGCAGTGAGGCTAATATACAGGTAAAGTGCGGCCAGGTATGCATAAAACCAATGGAGCGCAGTTAAGTACGAATCATAAAACATACAGTAAAACATATAACGAATCATAACCACTCTGTCGGTATTAGGGGGGCAAACATAAAGGAAAAAACGTGGGACTAGAATAACACAGGGATTATATACAGGCGACCAGGCTCGGTCGGTCCCATAGTAAAAGCAGGGTAACAATCAGAAGTGGTAGGAATCCTACGACTCAATACATTGGGCAGATGGGGGTGATCATGATGTTAAGCATCCGTTACAGGAGTGTGGCTAATATAGCTTATAAAAAACAATTTAAACCGTATTGTTCATTCAATCCCCTGGGCGATAAGGTACACAATCTCTTGATCCGCCGGGCTTCTCTTTGTAGGAGGGCTTGTTTGCGATCACGGCCTTCCCTAGAAGGTTCAAAGTCTATGGCCATCCACTTAAAGGTGGCACTGGATGTTTTAAAAGTCTAAAGTGTCTTGCGACTGACTGTTCCCCGAACTTTTCAGTCTCTCGTAGGGTGTATCGCTAGAGTCTTTCGGTATCACTGCTTCCCTAAAATCTGCCCTAATATTATTAGGTATGTAGCGGTGATCCCCCAAGACTACCCCTGTATCTACCGGGATAAACCATACCATTCGTCAGCACCTTTTCCCCACTAAGTGGTATATTAAAGAGGAGTATTCAGACACGGTGGGATGTATTATCTCAGGATCCCAATCTGCCATTTAAGGATTGCACTCCCCTTTTTGCATATAGAAGGGGACGGAACCTACGCAATATACTCATGCGGACAGATTTTAGGGAAGCATTGATACCGAAAGACTCTTGGCTCCCAAAACAGAGGAGGGGTGTTTTAAATGCCATGGTTGTGTGGCTGTAACAGTGCTCTCACGGGTAGTGACTTCCCTCACCCCCACACTGGCCAGCAGATCAAGATTAAGGGGAACGACAATTGTTTGAGTCAATTTGTGTTATATCATCACTTGCCCATGTGCATGTATTACGTGGGTAAGACCACGACTTCCCTGCAGGAGCATTTAGCCACCACCGCCAGGCCATCAGGGCAGTGGTCCGGGTAGCACGACTATTAGCGATACACCGCTACGAGAGACTGAAAAGTCTTGGAACAGTCAGTCGCAAGACACTTTAGACATTTAAACATCCCCGTGCCACCTTTAATGGATGGCCATAGACTTTGAACCTTCTAGGGAAGGCCTGATCGCAAACAAGCCCTCCTACAAAGAGAGCCCGGCGGATCAAGAATTGTGTACCTTATCGCCCAGGGGATTGAATGAACAATACGGTTTAAATTGTTTTTTATAAGCTATATTAGTCCACACTCCTGTAACGGATGCTTAACATCATGATCACCCCCATCTGCCCAATGTATTGAGTCGTAGGATTCCTACCACTTCTGATTGTTACCCTGCTTTTACTATGGGACCGACCGAGCCCTGGTCACCTGTAATATATTATCCCTGTGTTATTCTAGTCCCACGTTTTTTCCTTTATGTTTGCCCCCCTAATACCGACAGAGTGGTTATGATTCGTTATATGTTTTACTGTATGTTTTATGATTCGTACTTAACTGCGCTCCATTGGTTTTATGCATGCCTGGCCCGCACTTTACCTGTATATCTAGCCTCACTGCGTTTAGCACTTTCTGTAGCCCTGGCTATTTGTCCATTTGGCTACTTTGTACTTATATACCTAGCACAGTTTTTAGTACTCGTAACTTTTTATTCTCCTTTTTTATCTTAGCACCGGCACTTTAGGTGGATTCCTCATACATGTTTAGCCCCTGTTTTACACTATACTCACCTCTGGGCCTCGGGGCTTCCGATTGGTCGCTTGCAGCGGCATCTGTATTTATTGCTTCCCTGTTTGGTGCTCGTGACCGCGCTCCACCGCTCACGCACAGATTACCTATGAGTTCTTTCGGCTAGGGGATATTCGTCTAGGTGTGTATCACTTTCGCGTAGTCCTGTCATTCACTGTCATGTGGGGGGCGGGTTGGGGGTGTGTAGTTGGGAGTGTACGTTGTTTTAAAAGTTGAGTTACGCCATTGGTTTGTAACCCTGATGACGGCCCTGTAGCTTCGGGCTGAAACGCATAGGTTGCTTTGGCCTACTATTTTTTACTTATTAAAGATTTACAAGTCCGTGGAGTGCGCCTGACTTACTATAATATATTATTATATATATATATATATATATATAATATATATATATACACCCAGATTGAAGTATTTGGCCCCTGCAGTTTTCCCCTGGGCAGGAGGTGCCCATTTTCAGGTAGCCAAGTCTTTTAGGATTGAGTCTCTACTAAAATAAATCCAGGTTTAAACAATTTTTAAACTGGCGATTTTGAAATCCATGGATGCTACAGATTTTTTTAAATTTTGGAAACTCTTAATTTTGGGTTATCGTAAAAGTACGATTGTGGCTGTAAATATACAAGTCGCTAGTTCTCTAAACAGTTAGGCTCGCCATACACTATAAACTTACCTCTCAACGTTCCAACAACCGCCTGGCCTGATAATTTTGTGGAGGTTTTCGGGGGCCCTCTTACCTTCCAGGGCCCCCCTGCGGGGGCGGTAGTTCCACCACTGCACCCAGATGTAAAACACTAGTTACAAATTACACATTAACATGAAAGGTGCATTGGTTTTACTTCTATACACATGTGGTTATGGCATTGGACACTGAACTTTGAATAGGAAATGTGGATTTTAGTTTTGCTATATCAATTATTCTATTGGTATTAAACTGATTGTATAACTAATGATAAGGAGGGGTTGAGTGCAGAATAGATCAGCTTCTGTTTTACTCACATATTCAAATCATTTTTAAACAAGGGAAAAGGAACACCCCCCATGCAGCTATGGTTGGTTCCAACTGCCATGAAGGTCTCACAGTCAATGTCACTAACTGTAATTTTTACAGTTTCATCAGCTCCTTCCATGAATAGACAAACACCATTATGATCTATATTAGTGATATAAGCAATCAATATGATCCAGGTATCTAAATCATTTCAGGCAGATCTTTCTATATGAGCACCTTCCCTCTGGCAATACAGATGTATGTGATTCTTAATATTGATATTGACATACCAAACACAGCATTAGGATTGATAATAATGGAAATATTAAGCTAAACCCATAATACCATATAAATTTATCAATTTCTATTATATTTTTTACTATTTATCAGAGCAGGAGCAACAGTTTCACTCACCTCGAAAGTCAAAACAAGAATGAGTAAAATACGCAAATGTGATGTCATGTGACTCTGATCATGTGAACTGTAACATACACCAGCATCTATATGTGTGTATAAATACTCCACGGACTTGTAAATCTTTAATAAGTAAAAAAATGTAGGCCAAGCAACCTACGTGTTTCAGCCCGAAGCTACAGGGCCGTCATCAGGGTTACAAACCAATGGCGTAACTCAACTTTAAAACAACGTACACTCCCACTAACACACCCCCAACCCGCCCCCCACATGACAGTGAATGACAGAACTACGCGAAAGTGATACACACCTAGACGAATATCCCCTAGCCAAAGAACTCATAGGTAATCTGTGCGTGAGCGGTGGAGCGCGGTCACGAGCACCAAACAGGAAGCAATAAATACAGATCCCGCGGCAGGCGACCAATCGGAAGCCCCGAGGCCCAGAGGTGAGTATAGTGTTAAACAGGGCTAAACATGTATGAGGAATCCACTAAAGCCGGTGCTAAATAAAAAGAAGTAAAAGTTACGAGTACTAAAAACTGTGCTAGGTATATATTACAAAGTAGCCAAATGGACAAATAGCCGGGGCTACAGAAAGTGCTAAACGCAGTGAGGCTAGATATACAGGTAAAGTGCGGCATGCCATGCATAAAACCAAGGGAAGTCGTGGTCTTACCCACGTAATACATGCCACATGGGCAAGTGATGATATAAATCACAAATTGACTCAAACAATTTAGTGATCAATATTATGATCATAATATCGACCGTAGTTCTGATCATAAACATGAACTGGCTTGGGGAATGTTGGCAGGTGAAACTGCTGCTCCACTCGACATTACAAGTGATTTAACATTCATCTCAGATGAAATGTCTGATCAGTGTAATGTTGAGGTAGTGTATGGCCAGGTTAACATTCTTTTCCCCCCTCTGGACAGACAGTGGTACTTGTGCTCAGGGCCGGCCTTAAGATAAATAGCACCCTGTGCAAGATTTGCTACTGATGCCTAGCACCCAAATCCCCCCCCCAAAAAAAAACGCCCCCCTGAGCACACACAATACTCCGTTAAAGGGCATGTCCACCCTGAAAGTAAACTTTTGATATAATGTAGGTAGAAGCTGCCCACCCCCAACTGCCATAATATATTTTTTTTAAAATGCTCAGATGTTTACTTACAGCCCATTCTTTCCCGTGCCGTCTCCTATCCAGCTCCGCTTGCAGAAGTTGCAAGCAGGGGCTGGTCCGCCATCCGCGTCTGTGATTGGCTAAGATGCGGCCAATCACAGACGCGGCTAACGTCATCGAAGACGCTGCGCGAGATAAGGGTCCATAAGTAACTATTGGGGCAGTTTTTTTTAAAAATATTATGGCGGTTAGGGTTGGGGAGCTCTTATTTACCTTATGTAACCAGGATTTCACACTAGGTGCCACGATCTCAGAGGATGGATCCAGATGATGGGAGGGAGGGGGGGGGGCTTCCCTGTGCATGCCTCAGACCTTGATGAGGTTGAGGCACAGACAGCCACAGGATGACTCACTGACAGCTTCTACACAACAGTTTCCTGGGCTTTGCAGGGGCATAGCAGAAGATCCATTTGGAGCAGAGATTTAAGGTAAGGATTTTTCTAAACTATAGAATGTGGCCAGTATGGGGTTAATTACAGTTTTGGGGGTGGACATGCCCTTTAAATGCTGCTTGCCTTCAAATCAAGTACCCCACCTGCGCTTACTGTCTTTCAGTATCTTCAGTGTGTGCTTGTATATATGGTGCGTACATCATTATGTAACAAGTAATGTACTAAATGCACAGATAGAACAGCACAGCATACAGACATCTTATGTAAAGCTTATATATGTTGGGGATTAGTATGTGGTGAGGTGCTGATACATATATTTGATCTGGAGGACCTTAACTAGAGCGGCTGTGGCACTGATGCACAACTTTGAGCTACAGGTACGTGACCTAAGACTCCCAGATGTCGCCCCCCCCGGTAATGTAACCCATGCGGTCGCACAGGTTGCCCATATGAAAGGCTGGCCCTGCTTTTGCTATTTCCACTGCCTGCTGTGTACTTCTTTATGTGATTTAAATTTTAACTTCCATTCACCACATGAGTCACCGTCGATACCATGTGACAGGTGAGCAGGTTCTTTTTAAATATACATCATACTAGTGTTTATCTCAATGTTAAATTTATGGGCAAATGAAGTCACAAGCAAGAGAGTGCTCATCTTAGAGAAATGTTTGATTATACTGGGTTTGATACAGTACCTACTCTGAATAGCTGTGAGTAGCTCGTAGCTCTTTGCAGAAATATCCCCGAATTAACATATTGGTGATTACCAAGTTAATCACAATCCACAAAATAAAAAAGGCTGAGGATCTCACTCAAAAGGTTATAAGTTTATTGTGAACCACACATCCTACAAAACACAACGTTTCGGGGGAATAGTGCCACCTTCTTCAGGGGGCACCTTATTCCCCCGAAACGTTGTGTATTGTGTGATGTGTGGTTCACAATAAACTTATAACCTTTTGGAGTGAGATCCTCAGCCTTTTTTATTTGCTGTGATATTTCTGGTTTGAGGGAGAACCAATTGAGGCATCTGCACCCACCGTTGGACAGATGCACCTCCACTATTGTTTTCCTGCTGATAATCACCAATCACCCTTTGCAGATATTTTGTATAATTGCTGTAACAATGACAGTATTACATATTGATGAGAGATTTCCCCATTCTATTCCAACCCAACAAAAGTCACATCCTGCAAATGTACATTATTTCCTACAGATGGACAACTACATATTGGGACTATGGATTTTGTGCCATTATATACCATCTTCCATAGAATGATATTCTAGTAGTATATATAATAAATGTAAGGATTTGGAAATATTTAGTAGCCTTAATTTACAATTATTGCTTACACACAACCTGCTTTCTTTTTGATGGTGGTGTTTTATTTCCAGAGATGTGGCACACACGCTGAGTGGCGACTTTTCGTCCCTATCTAGCCAAGCTTCGGGGGCTGGTTGTAGCTAGCTATTTCACCATGCAGAACTGAACACTTTCCATCATATGTGGAATGGTTAGGGTGCTTTATTGATTATATGAAGTGGTGGAGAGGAACACTTGGAAATTTTTGATTTACAAGAGATATGTTCTATTATTGGGGGCTATGTTCATTCATCAGCATTATAGTTGCAATCCAACTTATTTGAATAATCGAAAATTGTCTATTTTTGAAAATCGCCTATTTTGATTTTTTAAAAGCATCTACTTTCGATTTTCGATAATTGCTTACTTTCGATTTTCGATAAAAATCTAAAATTCGAAATATCCAGGAAATTCGGGAGTTCCGAAAGTTTTGTTGGACTTCGAAACGCTCAGATTCGATTCAAAAATGGGTTCTATTCGAACCCACATTACATTTCTATCAGTATATGGATATATGTACACAAGTTAAATGAGGATTTTTAGGCTTGGTACACACATGACCTATCTGGTATGATATTCCCTTCAGTCAGACTACCAACCAATATAGCCAACTGGTTATCTGTGCAATGGGAATTTTAAAAAATGACTGACATATTTATTCAGTTTGTGCCTGATTTTGACAGAAATGTCAGCTGCTGTGAAAATTTGTGAATCAATATTTTTACTTGATCAGCTGATGTTTTAACTTGGCCTAGATTGGCTCAACGATCTATAACTTGTAACCCTCTAAAAACTGCCCAGATACTGCTATGATACTTTTCTATGGAGAGGGGCGACCATTTGCAGCTTCTGAACGATCCAGTAGGATGGATTAATAAATAATGATGACGGGAGGCTTCACACACATTACAATTGTCTGACAGCTTTGGTCAATGAATTGATCTAGCTGACTAATATGTAACATTTGTACTTAGCTATACAGCAGTAGTCCAGTGTTGGGGAACATGTATTTATTTCGGTTGGGAATAAAATATCGCCCAGTATTAAGGTGGCCATACACATGGCTGATCTTGGCGTACTCCATCGGATCCAAAGGTGTTTTACCTAATATTGGCATGGTGTGGGGGTAAAAATGACTACACACTATGCTGATAAACTACTGTCAGACCATCACCATTATGGTCATTCATTTTCTGACGTGAAAAATTTCTGCCGTAAAGGGAGCTGATACAATTGGCCTTGTGTATTGGCCACCAGATGACTGATCCCCATACCGTGTACGGTATGGATTGGTCAGGGATGTGTATGCAGGTTACCACCATATGTTGCAAAAAAGATTCGGAATTGCAAATGACCACCTAGGAATTGCATTTATGCAACATTTAAAATGGCTGCAGATTGCCATTCTCATCTACAATTCTGCCATAAAAACCGTCAGGAATATTACCTGCCAGTTATTTCTCAACTAATCCATAATTAAACAAACGTCTTGTTAGGGTAATATGTGTATGTGTCAATTCATTTCAGCGTGTCCTAGAACGTATTTTCTTTGTCACGCCTGTTATCATTAACTAAAGGCATGTTCACCCCCAAAACCATCTTTTAGAATCTAGAAGAAATGCATGCTCCACTGAGTTTTCACCTGGACACCTCCCCCTGGTTAGACTCGCTAAAAATGGGCCGCAACGCCATCCATTATGGCAGTGACTGCAGGTCTACCTGAATGAGAGTAGAATAAAGCCTGCAAATGCCAGTACTAACCTTTAATAACGTTTCCCTTTAACAGGGGTGTAACTACCAGGGGTGCAGGGGATGCGACCGCACCAGGGCCCTTGGCCAAGAAGGGGCCCCATTTTGTGCTAAGGTTCCAAAACTACCAGTCTGTATGCTAACAGTTTAACCAGTGGTCTGTATACAAAGCATTTTTACCATTGTCTGTGTGCCCAGCATTTAACCAGACTTTGTGCCAACTATTTTACCAGTGGTTATTTACAAAGCATTTTACCAATGATTATTTGGATTGTGGTGCCGATTTGTGTTTGCGGCTTTGTTAGGGGGCCCATGCCCAAATTTTGCATCAGGGCCCATAAGTCTGTAGCTACGCCACTGCCCTTTAGTAAGTGATCTGAACTTTGTAAGTAAAAGGTTCCAGGATTTGTGGAGTTTCCTACTGGAATCTAAAAGATGGTTTTGAGGGAGGACTGCCCATTATTATATTTATTTAGTTGTAAAGTAAGGATGGATAGATTATTTCAGTGTTAATACAGGTATGATCTACCCAGCATTTGAAAACTCCCAGCATTCCCTGGCTGTACTCCACACCAGCAGAACACAGCCATTTTCTAATACAGGGGAGGCAGGTTGACATTCTTGGTTTAACTTGGTTCTTGGTTTAACTTGAAGCCCCTCGTACCTGCCCCAGTGCCAGGGAGCAGGGCCTTGACAGAGCCGGGAGAGGAGAACCGGAGTCCCCTTTCTCTCCCTCGGGGAGTCGCCTGGTGTTTCCGGGTTGCGGGCGGATGACGTAATAGGTGTGCTGCTGGGAGAAGGGAGATCTCGCGAGACCCCTTTGAGGCTTAGGCAGCGCTGCTCCTTCCAGTCCAGCTACCGGCTGCTCTGGTTTCCCTCCCTCCCTGTCTCTTGGGGTATCCTTTTTCCACTGGCAGGATGATGGCGGGGCTAATAAGAGGGGGTGGTATAAATGACAGCATGGGGATTGTAATCCCGGACGCGAGCTAGGAACTGCACTGAATTAGATAAGAAAACAGTTAGCAAGGTATCGGTTAATATATCTGTTAATATTTTGTAAATTATTATTTGATACTTGATGAAGACTGTGTATGGAAACTTTGGACAAATGTTTACCAGTTAAAAGTTTATTTTTGGTGACAAAATTATAGTAAAGAATGCTGCGGCCTTTTATTATTCAAAACAGTTGTCGTGTTTTATTTGGGGGTTAGAGATGGATCGGGTGGTTGTTCTGGAGGGGACAAAGGGCCATATTTATAAAAACTTTAACGATCGCTATCATAAATTTACAATAACGAAATCGTAGATTTATGATCCCCATAGAATACCGTTGCGGTAGTTTACTAGCTCACGGTATTCTACGATCGAATGTTCGTTAATTAATGAACGTTCAGTCGCAAATGTATGGTCGCACATTTACGACCGCAATCGTAAATGAACTAACCCGCGTTATCGCTAAAAAGCAATACCGCAGGTTTATAAATATGGCCCAAAGGGAGGGCCAGTGTCGACTGTGCCCTGTCATGTATACAATGTGTCAGTTAATTTTATTTTTTTTATATTGTGCTGCCAGTGGTTCCCACATCATTAAATGGCATGTCCGCCCTAAAATTAATTTTTTAATATAAGACTCCCCCTGCCAGCCCAGCCCCAACCGCTATATTTATATGTTTAGAAAGCTCCCCAAACTCTACTTACCCTCCCTCTTTCCTCCGCCGCGCTCCCGGCCCTCTACTTGCGAGAAAATGCAAGCGAGGCGGGACCGGCAGCCAATCACGGACGCGGCTGCCGCACCTCATTCTCGAGGAAAGAGGAGAGGTAAGTAAAGTTTGGGGAGCTTTCTAAACATATAAATATAGCGGTTGGGGCTGGGGGACAGGGGCAAGCATATAGCTAAAGGGATTTACGCTAGGGGAGGGAATCCTTAGAGGAGGGGAGGGAGGGGGAGGGAGGGGGAGAAGGGCTGCGTACGCATGCCAAAATTCTCCCGGGGGCCAGGTAGGAGGCAGAGTCCTATAGGACTCTGCTATCCTCCTGGTGGCAGTTTTTGGACTTTGGAGGGGGACTACAGGAGAACCATATGGAGCTGGGATGTGAGGTAAGGATTACACTACACTACATGATGGGGCCAGTAGTTGGGGGGAGGAAGTGTGAGGTTCACAATCACACCAAGGATGAGGTACTGAACTGGTACCGTGGAAACCGCCAGGTAGACGTCTCATCTAAGAACAATGTGAACTCCAGCCACGTTGTGTCTATCCACTTACACCTGAAGATAATGGATCGAATTCTCCTGCGTATTAAATAGGACGCGCGGTGAAAGTAACCGTCACACTAGATGTGCAATGTAAGTAACTAACGTTTCACAAAGGGACAATTTTATCTACAGTAACCCTAGGCTGTTGCCTGGGCCCAGTTCTTTCACAGAAGCAATGCAATGGTCCAGATAGTATATCCATCCATAGAACGTATTGCTCCAAGACATAGAATAAAGTCTTAATTATTCTCCCTCTTTATAATTAGAAGACTAACATAGAGCAAAAAAGGCCCCCAACTACCAACTTACCTAATAGGGCCCCATTCAGTCTTAACCCGATCAGCTCATTATGGACCTGTATTTCCAGCATTGGTACAATGCCAATACAGCACAGCACTTTGTAAACAAGTCTATGAATAACTGTAACTGAAAACTAGGAGTCTAAATTGGCACAATAGACTCACTAAAGGTAATGGTAACCCCCTACAAAAACATTTAAACACAGAGTAATCACCCGAACCCCATTTTCACAGTCCAGATACCTTACCTCAAAGTCCTCTGGTACCTCAGCGCTCTCTCCCAACCCTTAGACCTAGAAGCCATCAGTCATTGCCATGATAATGACACTGTGGCTAAGGGCAGCTGCTGGAGCTTACAAAGGGCCATATTTACAAAGGCTAAATATCGATACCGTGCCTTAACGAACACAAGCTTTACCCCGTGTAGATTATTATTATTATTGAGTTATATAGCGCCAACATCTTCCGTGGGCTTGAAATCGTACGATCACCCATACAATACCATTGCAGTAGTCAGCTACCACATGGTATTGTTCAAACAATGTTTGAAAATGTACGACTGCGGCCATAGATTTACGGCTTTTACAATTGAATGTGTCTCAAAGCTTTTACACTCTGTTACATCCATGTCTGACAGCTGCTAATTAGAAGAACCAGGAAGCAAAGATAGAAGTAGATAGATACAAACATCAGCAGCATTTCAATGTTAGTCTAAACATCTCTCAACTTTCTAACTATCCCAGTTTTTGTGTTTGGGGTGATTTACCTATATACAATTTTTCATTTGAGAAGCGGACTTGCCCCTTAAGCACTAGCCTATGCTATTAGGTAAACCCCATCTGCTCTAAACAAAAATAGCATCTAATGTAATTAAGCCCCACCCTATCTACATACAACATTAAAACAAGGAGCAGGGACCAAAGGGACCTGATACTTTTGTTTTATTCATTGGCAGAACCAACACTGAACAGGTGGTGAATAGGATCCATGTCTGATTTTTATTTCTTTCCAACAATGGTAGAAGAGTGAATGAAGTCGTAACGTCACCTCACAATGTACAGTCCCATCTCTAACCCTGTATTGTCTCCTTGTATTTCTATTATTTTATTTATAACCCAATAGGGACTGGTAATAGATTTTATCACAATGGGGCCACTGCAACTAAATCTGCAATTGTACTGTTCATATTAATGGTAACATCACATAAAAACAATGTCCTGGTGTTCAATAGTTTACCATGTTATTATTTTAATCCAGTTACACACTAGCTCACAGGGCCCAATAATGTCAGAGCCTAATAATGTCAGGGTTCAATAAAGACAGGGCCCAATAATGTCAGAGCCTAATAATGTCAGGGTTCAATAAAGCCAGGGGCCAATAATGTCAGAGCCCAATAAAGCCAGGACCCAATAATAACAGGGCCTGATAATGTCGGGGCTCAATAAAGCCATGCCCTATAATGTCAGGGCCCAATAAAGCCAGGGAACAATAATGATGACATAATATTGTCAGGAGCCTATAGTGTCAGAGTCCTATAATATCAGGGTCCAATGATGTCAGGGCCAAATACTGAGAAGGTCCAATAATGTAAGGGCACGGTAATGTTAGGGCAAAAAAATGTCAGAGCCCAACAGGTTCCAGTCCAAACTGCAATAAAACCCAAATGTTCTGATAAGAATTTAAACCAGGAATTTCTTCCAAACTTACCTGGGGCAGGGAGGTGATGGTACTTTCTACCTCCCAATGTCATTTCAGAGGAGAGCAGCACAAAGAAAACTGTTTCTGCCAGGCTTCCTGAGTGCTTCAGCACTATCTTTAATACAGGAAGGCCCAGGGCACTAACCTGGAGAATGAAACTGTATGTTCTGTTGCTCCTTAACGAACCAATATTGGGAGGTAGGAACAATCAATCCTACCTCCCTGCCCCAGGTACTTTTCAGTTTTAAAAACATTAAATTTTACAGTATATTTGTCCTTTACTCTTCCAGTTAACTAATTAATAAAGTTACAAACCAAAAGGCTGCTAATATAACCTTGTTAACCCTTTGTTCTTACTGTGGCCAATTCACACATTTCCTTTTTCTAGTTTCTCCATCTTGGGTGGGGAATCCTACCTGACCACGGAAGTGGGAAATAACGTCCACTGACGTGCAGCGTTAAAGCCAACCCTCAGGCAGAAGTGAGCTGGAGAAAAATGGCAGCATAATCACCTTGGTAAAGTCCCTCTAGGAACAGTTTTACATATGACATTTTCCGCCTGAATATCCACAAAGTAGAGGAGACGGACGCAGGTCTACTCCTGTGTGGCAGCCATCATAATAAGAACGCACAAACGACCATTACAACTAGGGAAATCGAGTTGGTAGTAGAAGTATAGTAAAGAAGCCATTATAGATAACGACACGGCCATGAAAGGTGAAGGGTAAATTAGCATCATACATGAGATAATCATTTGATTTATGTCCTGGTATCTCAGACAATGAACTCCCAGCATGCCATATATGGCCTTTGCCTGTGGTTGTTACTGTATGACGACAATCCCTCTTACCAATTATTTGCCCCCTCACATAGTAAATTAGGACTGGCACATGATAAGGGGTAGGTCTAATGGAACGACCCCTTTTTGGCTACAAGTGCAATAGCAGAACAGATGGTTATTTTTCTTATTACGGTAAATTCCTGAGGTTTTTACGGCAGAGGTGGAACTGATTTAAGGGCCATTATCTATAACTAGAACCCAATGGGCCTGCAGAAAAAACTCTGTGCCCTTTTCTCTCTGGCAGCTACCGGGATGATAAATACGGCACTTCTTATTTATAAAGGCACAGTACCGCAAATTTGTGTACTGTGTCATGTGTCCTTTAGGCAGATCTACCTGTAAGGTTTTCCTATTATCCTATGGCCACATTTTTACAACCTGTCAGTTTCTGCACAGATTTTTTATAGAAAAATAGAAACCTCGGACTTGTCTTTCCACATCATCGCCCGATAGTCCCCCCAAACCCTGAACACTTGACCGTCCACGATCAGTGATGGTAAATTTTTTATCTGTGTTTTGTTGATAGCAATCTGACCTATTCCTGCTCGCATGGTATAACAGCTGAAGAATGTTATGCAAAGGATTGTTAGCACAGCTCAGAATATTATAGGCTATGACTTGCCAACATTAGTAGACTTCTATAAAAATCGCTGTGCAGGAAAACTGCCGCTATTATGGGGATGTTTACTCATCCAAGTACTCTTTGCTCATTTTTACCATTATTACTGAGGGAATAATTATTTATTTACTGCTCTGTAGATCCAAATTATTATTGTCATTGTATACGGTGTCGGTTCACAATGACAAATGAAGTTATTATATTTTGATGACAATTTTATGACCCTTCCTTCATGCCCAAACCTGGCTGTTACTCTTTCTAGGAAGGAGGATGCACTCCCAGTGGAAGCATTGCTGCAGCGGCGTGGTCGGAGCTCTGATCGTTTATTTGCAATGTTCGCAAGACGAGACAAAATTTCAGTAAAGTAAGGTAAAAGAACTCTACTGACTGATTTGTTTTCCAATCATTAAATTCAGGAGTTCCACCAATTCCATGGCCACAGGTGTATAAAATCAAGCACCCGGGCATGCAGAAAGCTTCTACAAATGTTGTGAATGATGGATCCCTCTAGAGGCTCAGTGAAATTTCCTTGCTATTATTATTCCACTGTCACTTTTTAGTGGTATCAAACAATATAGAAGGAATTGGG
Organism: Hymenochirus boettgeri; assembly: GCA_019447015.1. Lineage (NCBI taxonomy): Eukaryota > Metazoa > Chordata > Amphibia > Anura > Pipidae > Hymenochirus > Hymenochirus boettgeri. The sequence continues at coordinate 52,792,869 of CM033470.1, read as the reverse complement.
AACACAGCAACAGCATACTGGTAGGTCAATAAATACCAAACAGGTCAGCGTATACAGAGGCCCCACATTGAGCAGAAGTCACAAACTTTCAGCAGACTCGATAGCTACACCTTCCAGACTTTGTAAATGTCCTTCAGATTAGCTCAAGAACAGTGCATAGGGGGCTTCATGGAATGGGTCTATGGCTGAACAGCTGCATCTAAGCCTTACATCACCAAGAGCATGCTAAGGGTGAATGCAGTGGTGCTCTAGAGCAGTGAAGATGTTTCTCTGGTGTGACTAATCACGATTGTCTTGCAATCCAATGGATATTCTGGGTTTGGAAGGGTTTGCGAGGGTTGGGGGGTGCAATGGACGGCCAAGGTCCGACATGCTGATTGTGCACAAGAGAATGTTTGGCGAGTGGGGGTTTTGTGTGGGGTTTGTTTTCCGGGATTGGCTTGGGCCACTTAGTTCCGTGGGAAAAAACTCATTGCTTCAGGATACAAGACATTTTAGTCAATTTGACCGCAAGTCAAGCCTTCTCGTCCATATCATGCCTACTTCACAATGCTCCTCTGGTAGAATGGTCAAAAATTCTTCTGAACACACTACTAAACCTTGTTGAAGCTTTCCAAAGAGTTAGCTGAGCCCCACTGTAACACCGGACGAGTGCCAGAAATGGGATGCAATTCGCTTTTAAAGTGCAATCAAATCTTGCTAAAGCACACTGGTGTGGCCTATCCTTAAGATGTTTTAGCAAAAAGTGTGGGTCGTTCCATATTAAAGCCATGGATTAAGATGGGTTTCATTAAAGTTCAAGCATGTGTAAAGGCAGACATCCCATTACTTTCAGCAGTAGAATATTTTCTGCCCCTTTACAAAGCACCGGTAAACCTTGTTTGCCAAATGCGGTGCCGTTTTAAAATCCAATTTATTGCAAGGACATCTTAGAATTTCTGAGTTCAGAGAAGGGCAATTAAATTAATGGGGGAATAAAGGGGCTTAACTTGCAGACAGGGGATTTTACACTGGAAAAGAGGTGCTTGCGTAGGGATAGGATCTATATAATAGAAGTAGGTCTTTATTAAACCTCCAAAACTATGTTACTACTGTATGCACTGAAGAATAGATAAAAGGCAAACAGAGTCTACAAGGGCAAAGATCATGTGAATTTCAAACATTATTTGGTAAATGAATATTACAAACTATACTTCCACATAGTAGTATGAAATAGTTTAGCTCTAGTTATCCTTTAATTCCTTAATTACTTTTAGATCACATACATGTATAGTTTCAACCTCCACACATTCCTTTTCCTCATTGAAACCTATTTCTTTTGCAGTGCATGAAGAAGCAAGAGGACACCTCCTTGTAAGTTCTTATTCTAGTTTCTAGTACAACTCGCTGTTGCAGAAGGGATGGATTATTTAGATATTAACCCAAGAGATAGCACAAGGAGACTAGTCATGTCGCAACTTGCTGAAGTTAGATAGTGAACAGAATCGTTTAAAGGACATGTCCAGCCATAAAATACCATTTTATTCTTTAGGATTAGCATACCCCCAACCCAATTTTTGCTTACCTTCCCCAAGTAAAGTGTAAATAGGGTGGGGGTTGGCTAAACCTAAAGATAACATTTTATTTTATGGCTGGACGTGCCCTTAAAGGCTGAGGACACACTATAACTCACCAAATCGCGCACGCAATTGCAAGCTTTATCACACACAATTGTGCGCACGATTTTTTTGCGATAGGAATCGCAGGAATGTTCACGTTCCTGCGATTTCCATGTTAGCGAAAATAGCGGGCGCAATCGCAAGTGAGTGCAAACGTACAAAAAACGCGCTAGTGTGGCCTAGCCCTAAATCAGGGATTAAATGCTGACTGACCTCCACAGTTCGTTGTATAGCAGTGGCACCAGGCGTTAGAATCAGATGGATATTACAGTTTAAAGTTTGACTCTTTGAATTTGTGTTCATTTTTCTGACATTTTACTATTGTTTTGCCACTAGGAATCCATTGCATTTTCCTAGTGGCAATGCTAAAAGATTCTGGTAGAATGAAAACTAGCCGTCCATGTAAACCGAACTTAGGATTGTTAGTAAACATTTTGTAGATACCGCGTGCTCCGTTTAATACATTGAACCAGACTATGAATAATAATTCTTAAGTCTCTTAGGGCCCTTTATATCCCTAAAACTATATTGACAGGAGTCACAGGGCTTCTATTATACGCACACCTTTAATATGAAAACAATTGAGGCTATGAACATGGCATGACCCGTTACTGAATAAAGGGCTAGTTTAAGGTAGTTGAGGCCCCTCTTATTTATTTGAGACCTGGGGTTTCGGTCCATGGGCTATTACCTTGCCATATGGCATCCAATCAGTATTTTGAGATTTAAAGAATTAACTTGCTTGTTTTCTTGTCCTGTTTTCAGGTAACACATTAGCAAAGACTGAACTATTCCAATGGAGGGGTATCTACCCATAATCCTTTTCACTGGCATTCCTGCCTTACAAGACTGGATTCTCCGCTCTCTCAGATAGCCACGTGGCTAAAGTTACTATTAGAAGTATTATGTGTATGTTAAAGTCCACTCTTCAGTGGGAAGGATAAGCTTCCTCCTGTCAAGGTGCACAATAATGTTTGTAAAGAACTTGCCATTTTCTATGAGAGAGATAAACATTTTTTAACACCAACTGAACTGGATGTGGATATTGCTTGTACTTAAACAAGGCGCTGATGCAATAAAGGTGCAGAAGTTTGCCTATGCTATTATTCTGCAACACCAATCAGATATCCAAGTGCAGCGACCCCAGTAAAAGAATATCATCTTATTGGTCAAAGGCAGCAAATGTAACTACCGGTAGGTTGCTCCTTAATTTCCCAAATAAGACACTTCTTCCAATAAAATGCAGGTAGTAGCCAGAGAGTGGGATTGAGGTTGCATTTGTCTTGGTTGTTGGCACACAACAATGGCTAGTTTGTTTGCCTAATTGACGGTCCGTACACAGTGCACACTCGATTGTGGGGTCGACCCATGATTTGTCCCAACCATCTGTTTCGCTCAACTATCATTTAATTTATGGGCGCTTGGTTGGGCATCGTTGATGATCCACCCCCATCAAGCGCCAATACATTAAATGATACTCAGCCAATGCAGCCATTCGGTACACGGTCATGCACGCGGGTTGGGTTCCACAATCGCACATGTGAATGAAGCTGAAGAGCTCACAACTGAGTGTTTGTTACTACTAATAAATGCACACCTGTACGGAAACTTTTTTTTTTTAAAGCGAAAGGCAGAAACCGCAGTTCCTATCTCCCCTTGAATTATAGAATTTTTTTAAAAAAAAACTGGGTATTTTGCTCTTTAATAGTTTAATAGTAAATGTGATATTTAAAGGGTATATCCACTCGTATTAACAAATTTTGGGAATTCCGTTTTACTGAAGACGGAAGGACTCTGTCTTACCTCCTGTTCTTCATAAAACGATCTGGAGCCAGGAAGAAGGTAGGAACTCACCGATTGCTCGCTCTCCCGGCACATTGTCCGACAGGTCCCAATGGTATTTTCCGACCATGTAGCGATCGTTAATGAGCAGATAACCATTTACGATCGCCGTGTAAAATAATGATTGTGTTGTTAATGCAGCAATATTGGTTATCGGCTTAGTGCGGTTGCACGACAGTTTTTGCGTACCGCCGCATTGTCTTAAAAGTCACAATAACCCTTGAAGACATGGGTTAACGTGACTAAAAATGGAAAAATAGGATTAGTTCACTCCGTACATAGCCCCGATTAGTGAAAGGTTATATATATATATTTTTTTCTTTATTTTGTATATGTGAAATACTTCCCCTTTACAAGCTGCACAAAACTGCCCACATTGCGCAGAATTCCCTGGGGAATAATCAAGTAAACGCAGATTAACGTCCACAGATTTCAAGGGAAACTGAGCTCACTTCACATTTCAAAGATGCAGGGGAAAGAATTGGCTCCAAAATTCTCAAAACTAATACCAAAATGTTGGGAAGGATTATCTCTTTGTTATTATTATATTATCTCTTTGTTTATTATTATTATCTCTTTGTGTGAGGAATACATACATTTTATTGCTAGAACGTTTTTGCTATCTAAGCAATTTGATGCTCTGATATTACAGTAAGTAAACTTAACCAGCCGGCGCTTATTTTACCATTTTATGTGTAGGGAACTTATTTTATCATTCTCTGTGTGGGACACGTATATTATAGTTATCTGTGGGGCCATTTCTATTACAATTCTCTTCTTTAATTTCATTCACCATTAACCACCAGTGTCCTCTTTCACAGTTATTCCACTGTTCCTTTTCTGTTAACCACCAGCTTCCTGGTTATCTGCTTTCCATCAGCCTACGTATCTATCAGTGGGATTTTCTATCTATCTGTCTGTCTGTCTGTCTGTCTATCTATCTATCTATCTCTATCTATCTATCTATCTCTTTTTGCTACCTGTGCCGCGACCAACTTGTAAAGTTTGAATTTGCTAAATCTTTACCCACGAAGCCACACTCACAACCTGAACCCAAGCCCACCTTACTGCAACCTAATAGAGTTAAGAAGTGTCTTTTTACAAAGTTTGTCTCTGGTGCCAAAAATCCTAAAAGGTGCCCCTGCACCTGAGCCAAATTTAAAAGCCACCCCCCTCTACTTTCTTGCAAAAAGTTTGGCTTGTGAAGTGTGGGATGACTTTGAAGGTGGGCATGGTTTATGGGGGTGGGTGTATGGGCAAACTAACACTTGCTGGTGAACTGGAGGATTGACTTGACACTGACTGGTGAACTGGAGGGCTTTGTATATCCAAGTATCCGCAAATTATGGATTCCCAACAGGTAAGTTGTGAGGTGCTCCCCCTGAGGCCTGTGCCACATCAGGTAAGGATCAAATCATATAGAATATGCAGGGAGGCACATTCGAATAAAAGTTAACAGCAAACTTTCGTTAATTAAGTGCTCAACATACAGGCCAGATACACAACGTTTTGGGGGGTCCACCCCCTTCCTCAGGTGCCTTCCTCAGCCCTCCTGTTCAGCCAGCACTGTTAGGGCAACCTCCAGTTTACCAGCCACTGTTTATGTTAGTCCTCCAGTTCACTAGCCAGTGATGACTTAACAGTGGCTAGTAAACTGCAGGGCTGACTTAATCGTGCCTGGTAAACTAAAGGGCTGACTTAACTGTGATTGGTGAACTGGAGGTGACTTAACCTCAGCTTATAAACTGAAGGCTGACTTAACTGTGGCAGCTGGGGAACTGGAAGGCTGACTTAACCATGGCTGGTGAACTGGAGGGCTAACTTCAGAGTGGCTGGAGGCTAACCTAACAGCGACGCTGAACCTCCAGCTCTCCAGTCACAGCAGATGCTGTTAGTTCAGCCCTCTAGTTTACCAGCCAGTGTTAACTTGAACAGGGGCTTGTGAACTGGAGTACTGACTTAACAGTTGACCACAGTGACTTGTATATAATGTTGCCCGCAGTGATTTGTACATACTGGTACAAACAATTTGCTCACTGTGATTGATACATGTAAGTTGCCCACACAGACAGATACATACAAGTTGCCCACAGTGATTGGTAATACAAGTTTATCTTGGCAGACAGTGATGGCAGACAGGAAGATCAGGTCACAGCTACTGAGTGTGCAGGATGCCCACTGCCAAGACAATAGTCTCAGTCTTCCTCATGGTAGAGGCTGCTTTGTATATAACTGATATAGTATATAACAACTGTATATAACAATTACAAATATAGTAATATAAACAGACAGTGAAATAATCACCAGACTTTTGCATTATAACTCCCTGTTTCACTATTCAGACTGCACACTGGGTTGTTCTCTATTATTGTAAAGTTGGAAAGTTTTTTGTTTCTATTCAGTAGAAACCCAGATAAAGGTTCACACCATAATCAGCCATATGGTATTTAAATCATATTTCAGCCCCAGTATTCCATCCTTTTTAATCAGTATTTGGTAAATCTGACTTAATTTCTTAGTTTTTTTCCATTTGGATGTTATGTTCGCATCATATAAGATAGGAGCGATCTATTTCCTCAAAGTATCTCCCTTGGGTGATAATCTGGGTAGGCCTGGCCATCTTCCTCAGAATCCATCCACTGGTGTTTACACAGTTTTTGGTGTCTTAGATGCATCACCCAACGTTGCTTTGTTTGCACAGGTGTATTTTAGTCATGTGCCACGTGCAAAGCAACAAATATGTGCAGCAAGACCCAGTTCGTGCAACCTTGGATTTATTTATTGCCTATACATGTACACACTATGTTTTAAGGCCACCTGGAATGGCCTTGTATTATTATATTACAAATGTATAGCTTGCTTTTAAAAATGGAAAATTACAAACAATAACCATGTATTACACAAGGCTTTAGCTTCAGTAAAGTTGGTACCGGTTAATCAAAATCATACAAAATGGTTAACATTAGTTACTATGGTATTGATCATTAAAATGTGCACTGATTTCTAACATCATCAGTACCAATCAGATGTTTTAAATGGAAGTAAGAGCAATTGGTCAGTAGGTGGCGAACTTTACCAATGTAAAATCTTTAGAAAAATATACATAACAAAAACAGTTTGTTTACTGCAACCATGACTATGTGGTAAGTAATTTCTGGGATAAACAAGTTATTCTCTATTTTCTTTCAATAGAAACTGTATTCTTCCTTTAAGCCCTCTCATTCTAAGGCTAGATCCAGACGAAATGTGCAGCGTTATCACTAGCGTTGCCAGTAGGAAAATGCTGCATGCAACGTCTTCCTAGCGGCAAACATCTGGAACCGCTAGTGAAACCGCTGCACAAACGCTGCACAGCCGTTCGTCTGGACCTGGCCTTATTGACACATGTAACCTTAACATTGTATCAAATTTACCATTGCACAATTTATGTACTATCAGAGTCACTACAAAGTGCGTCAGTTCAATACATTCAGATTTCCCTGGTCCTGTACACGGCAGTGTAATGTGTAGGGGTTAATCCTACCTGCCTTTGGATGACAGGATCGCTTCTCATTTGTTTATATATACTGACTCCTCCCTCCGGCCGTCATGTCTTTTCCTCCTGTCAGATGTTCTGGATCGCGCTCCCCCTGCTCAGAATGAGTTGATACGCTCAGGTCTCAGCCTCTCTCCTGAGCCGATGGCCGCGCGCCATACGCGAGGCGTTAGCGCGCAGGGTTACAGCGTACCCATATCCCGTCCTCCCAGTACCCTGGAGGCCTGTGACGCGGACCAGAAGCGCGAGTATGACGTCACCCGCGGGAAGTTTAAAAAGCCGTCAAAACTGTCAGACAGTGCTGCAAACAGTGAGTACAAACAAGACTCACATTTCTGTACCTGCTGGATAGGCTACTTTACACAGACCTATTCTAAACGCTGTCCCAGATATCTCTGTGCCTGTATGCTGTAAGTACTGTCAAGGCAGATAAAACAGAAGAATCATGATTAAAACTGTACTATTTTTACTGGAACACATGTTTTTCTTCCTTTCAGTTCATCATGAGTGCATCAAAGAGAGAGATCTGGATCAGGGGGGTGAGCATTTAATGGAGTGCGAAGAAGAATATATTATAGGTTGTTAATAAGTCTACATATCTGTTTCAGATCACCAACGGAAAGGTCGCCATCACGAAAGTCAGAAGCAGAGAATGTGCTTTATGTGAGAACACAGCATTGCCGGGGAGAAAAATGTGCGAAGAATAAAATCCATCCACGTCGTCTCACTAGAAACGAAATTAAGACGTCAATTAAAGAGGTCTTTAACTCCTCATTGACATGATGATAAGACAAAGTGTCAAAAGCAACCATGGACAAAGTGTCAGAACTGCTAAAGAACATGGGATACACAAGCCTAAGAAAACGACTCCTAGGCCTGAATCACCTGAGAGGTCAGAGGGTGAACTGCACTCCGATCATGAAGTAGAAAAGAAGACATTGGAGGAAGTATCACCCAAAGAGACTTGAATATCTCATCAAGAGCATGAGACAAACGTTACAGATCTCTGACACAAACAAGGAAGAAAAAGGAGATCTTATGTTTGCCAAATCGTCTTTCATGTACACCAACAAATAGAGAAAACCAAGGAAGAATGGAGAACCCAGACAAAAGGTTTAACGTGTCGCAAAATTAGTGAAGACATATCCTTTTAGCAAGGAAGACACGAAAAATTGGGACAAGAACCAAAAGTCGACACCCAGTAATAAAATGGCAAGAAAATAGCACTCGCAACTGACGACTGGGCGTCGCTAAAAGAACGGATGGACAGAAAAGAAGAGTCAGCACTAAAGGGGTCTACACAGCTGCGGGTAGCAATAAGACCGACAGTAGCTATAACAAGTCTAGCCAGAGCCAGCAGGATTTGGATAAGAGAGTTGGAAGACTGAATAACGGAACATCAAGAGACGAATTAATTAAGTCACTTCAAGACATAAATTAACAATGACTTCATAGCAGAGGCGTCAATGGACATAGTCAAACTAAGCGCAAAGTTGATGGGTCAGAACACAGTAGCGAGGCGAGCTCTCTGGCTCAAACAGTGGAAAGTAGACAACCAATCCAAACAAGGGCTTACAAACATACCCTTTGAAGGAAATTTACTGTTTGGGTCATCACTAGATGACATAATAGAAAAAAATCTACAAAAAAGTCACTACCGCAATACAAAAGAAACAGAAGAGAGGGTCCATCCACATCAGAAGGCTTTCGACAAGCAAGACAATACAGGCCTGGTCGGCAATACAATCAAAGTTTACAGCCAGAACAACACTTTTTCATAACAAAGGTGGTCGAGGAAGAGGAAAACAAATCTGACTGGAAACCCAGTTACAAAGTAGGAGGACGACTAGCCTACTTTGTAACAGAATAGGAAAGAACTCAAGCAGATTCATGGGTCATCCAAACCCTGAAACAGCGTTATTCAATAGATTTTCCGCCAACGAAAATATATTCTCAGGCTTCAAATCCCAAATCACAGCAAGCAATAACACAGCTAACAGACATAATACAGGATCTTCTCCTACAAGAGGTAATATAAGCAGTACCAAAGGAAAACAGAAATCAAAGAATATACTCAACTTTCTTCCTAAAAAGGAAAAAGATGGGAGAATTCAGAGGAATCTTAGACCTGAGAATACTAAACACTTACGTCAAACAAAAGAAATTCAAAATGGAAACTCTCAGATCAATTGTGATACAAATCCAAAGAACGAATGCCTACAAAAATAGATCTGCAGAGCGCATATCACCACATACCGATACAAAGCCCATCGCAAATACCTGAGGTTTGTGGTAATGGGATATCACTGGCAGTACAGATGTCTACCGTTTGGTCTACAGTCATCTCCACGTATATTTACAAAGATACTGGCACCGGCAATAGCACTATTGAGAACAAAAGGAATCCAAGTATACAGTTACCTAGATGACATATTAATCAAAGCAAAAACCAGACAAATGTTACAAGACAACATAGAGATAACAGTCCGACATCTAAATCGTCTAGGATGGGAGATAAATTACAAAAAGTCAATAATAGTCCCCACTCAGGAAGTTCTATTTTTGGGAGTAAAGGTAGACACCAGAAGAAACCATATAGCCATACCGGAAGAACGTCAGGAAGATATCATCAAAGAGGTACAAATGCTACTAAAGTCAGTGTCTACAGCACAATCTGTCAAGAGTGCTGGGAAAATGATAGCCACGACAGAATGTGTACAATGGGCCATGCACCGGATGAGACCACTTCAACTATGTTTACTGAAACAATGGAACCCACAAGAGAGTCCACACAAGGACACTCAAGACACAAATCAAGTGGTGGACGATCAAAGCCAACTACAAACCTATCTCCCCATCAATGGGTCACGATAACAACATACGCCAGCCCTGTAGGTTGGGGAGCAATATGCCAAACCAGAACGGTACAGGGAGTCTGGAAGAAACAGTGGAAGGAGGAACATCAAAATGTAAGAGAAATGGAAGCAGTAACCCAAGCACTGAAAGCTTTCAGGTTAATCATACAAGGGAAAGCAGTTCAGGTACAAACCGACAATATATCAGTAGTTTATTACATAAACAAAAAAGGAGGTACTCGGAGTTTCAAACTGTGGCTGCAAATAGACAAAATACTGAAGTGGGCACAGAAATACCTGATAAACATCAGAGCGATACACATCCCAGGAGTCCAGAATGTACAAGCGGACCACCTGAGCAGGTATATACAGAACAACGAGTGGAGCCTACACAGGAAAGCCTTCCAACAAATTGTACACAAATGGGGATATCCAACGATAGACTTAATGGCGTCCAGGCACAACAACAAGGTGAAGAAATTTTGCTCCTGGTTTCTGGAGAGCAAGGCAATAGTAACCAATGCTTTCTCTATCAAGTGGAACTTCAAACTAATGTATGTGTTCCCTCCAATCTCAATGATATCCAGAGTCCTGGCGAAAATACAAGAAGACAAGAGCCAGCGATAATAGTATACCATTCTGGCCCAGAGGCCATGGTTTTCATGGATACTTAGCATGACGGAAGACCCTCCACTAAACTGCAGGAATACCGAATCTACGGACACAGGGACAGATGATACACCCAGAAATACACAAGCTAAACCTGATGGCATGGAGGTGAGACCTCACATGAAAAGTAGAGGGCTGTCGGAAACAACAATCAGTACCCTAATGTCAGCAAGAAAACAACTATGTCAAAGCCTTACTACAAACTTGGGAAGTCTTCAAGCTGTGGTGTAATACTAAAGAGAAAGACCCAAAACAACGTCAGTAGAGTGTCTACAGAGTTCCTCCAAGAGGGCTTCCAAAGGCCTAAGTCTGGCAACATTAAAAAGACAAGTCGGCAATATCAGCAGTACTAGATGTAAAATTTGCTACAGACCCTCTAATAGCAAGGTTCTTCAAAGGTGTACAATACATCAAACCTTGTATAAAAGCAGATACCCCCCCTGGGATCTGCAAATAGTGCTCACGTCACTCCAACAGTCATCATATGAACCACTGAAACAATCACCTGAAAGATCTAACATTAAAAACTCTCAGGGTTATTCAGTAAAAGTTCTTATCGTTTAAAATGGTGCTAATTTTGCCCCAACCATCAGATGTTAGCTTTCAAATGTTAAATAAGATCTGATTGGTTGGGGCAGATTAGCACCATTTTAAACTAAGAGCTTTTATTGAATCTCCCTGTCTGTTTCTAATAGCGATCACCTCAGCAAATGAGTGTCAGAACTCCTCAGAACATTAAAAATATCAGCGCAAAACCTGATAATTCAAGAGAAAAATAATTCTAAGACCAGATACAACTTTGTTCCAAAAGTCGTATCAAAGTTTCACATAAACCAAGAATTTGTACTTCCACATTTATGGATATCCAGACTCAGTACATTCACTAGACGTAGGAAGGACTCTGAAACAATACCTACAGAAACTAAAAAAATAAGAAAACTGAGTCACGCTTCATAATTTCTCAAGGAGAAAAAAACGGAATGCAACCTACTACAGCCACAATCTCAAAGTGATCACTAATACCATCAACACATTATACAAAATGGCAGCACAAGAACAACCCGATAGGGTGACAGCGCACTCGACCAGGGCGATGGCCACGTCCTGGGCCTACTCAGCCAGAGTGTCCCCAGAGGAAATATGTAAAGCAGAACATGGACATCACTGTCCACCTTCATAAACATTACAAACTAGACGTAGCTGCAAAATCAGAAGCAGAATTTGGCAGCAAAGTACTGCATTCTGCTGCAGCTCACAAATAAACAAGCATCAAGTGATAAGTCTCCCTCCCTTTTCTTTGTTGGTATAATACTGCTTTGGAAAACCCTACACATTACACTGCCGTGTACAGACCAGGGAAATGGGAAAATCCTCATCATACTACGGTGATTTTCTTTTCCTGGTCCGTAACACGGCAGTGGAAAACTTCCCACCCTAATAGATGTAATAGCACAAGAAAGTAAAGAAGGGTAACAGAACAATACACAGTCGTCAAAGACATGGTGCCGGGGGAGAGTCAGTAATATAAACAAATAGAAGCGATCCTGTCATCCAAAAGGCAGGTAGGATTAACCCCTACACATTACACGGCCGTGTTACGGACCAGGAAAAGAAATCACAGTAAGTATGATGAGGATTTTCACATTTCCCAAACACTGAAACTCATTACTGGTAAAAGGCCAGATAATTCCAGGGAACAGACCCACCATTGTTATATGTAATATTGTTAACATGGTGTAAAGCTGAGCACACACGGGGCCTTTTAGAGACAATTCCTATTGGTGATTATGAACCGTGTGGTGGTGAAGAATCGGGCGATCTCACAGACAACAAGCAATTATTTGGTTGTGACCAAGAGTTTTGATTGGTGGCTTTAGTATATGGAGCTGATAGTGACTACTACATGTGTGGCCACCCAGAATATCCTATACAAATCCTACTAACTGACTGACTATTGCTAATTGTGGATTTTATTGTAACTCAAATTCAGGCAGAAAACAAACTGCATCCAATGGTTCATTTTCGGTCTTAAGCTTTTCTTCATGGACTGGAATTTTTTTATATCGGCGTGTACTTGTGATGCGATCCGCCAATATTGCATTTTGGGATCGCAACGCATCCTAGTGTGGCCAACACTAGAATAACTGGCCAATGCTAGTGTGGGCTGTTTAACATGCAAGCCATGCATAGCCAGGACATTATCCATATTTCTGAAGAGAGTAATTATGTTCACTGGTGTTTACAGAGAAAAGGCTGTCTGTTTTAGTTATTACTTTATGGCATTATGGGTAGATATAAAGGTTGGACTAGATGGACGTATGTCTTTATACAACCTCCAATACTATGTTACTATGTAACTGTTAGACAGACATTATGGGTAGGGTATAAAGGTTGGACTAGATGGACGTATGTCTTTATACAACCTCCAATACTATGTTACTATGTAACTGTTATACAGACATTATGGGTAGGGTATAAAGGTTGAACTAGATGGATGTATGTCTTTATACAACCTCCAATACTATGTTACTATGTAACTGTGACATTTCCAAGATGTCCCTTTTGTATATGGGACTGCAAAACTGCACTGCATATCCCTAATGAGGCCTTACCAGTGCCTTGTAAAGAGGGAGAATAATATTTTTCTCTCTTGAATCTATTCCCCTTTTTATACAAGACAATATCTTGCTAGCTCTAACAGATAAGTCTTTTTCCATTACTGATTCACTTAACACAGAGTTATTTATGGTGTGGGTGGCACAGGGATTATTATGCATTACCTTACATTTATCAACATTGAATCTCATCTGCCATTCTGCTGCCCATTTTGATAATCTATCTAGGTCTGCTTGCAACACTTGCAATACTATGTTACTATTTAACTGTTATACAGACGTCATGAGTAGGGTATAAGTGTTGAAATAGATAGACGTATGTCTTTATACAACCGGCAATACTATGTTACTATGTAACTGTTATACAGACATCATGGGTAGGGTACAAAGGTTGAAATAGATAGACGTATGTCTTTATACAACCGGCAATACTATGTTACTTTGTAACTGTTATACAGACATTTTGGGTAGGGTATAAAGGTTGGACCAAATGGATGTATGTCTTTATACAACCTCCAATAATATGTTAATATGTAACTGTTATACATGCATTATGGGTAGGGTATAATGGTTGGACTAAATGGACGTATGTCTTTATACAACCTCCAATACTATGTTACTATGTAACTGTTATACAGACATTATGGGTAGGGTATAAAGGTTGGACTAGATGGACGTATGCCTTTATACAACCTCCAATACTATGTTACTATGTAACTGTTAGACAGACATTATGGGTAGGGTATAAAGGTTGGACTAGATGGACGTATGTCTTTATACAACCTCCAATACTATGTTACTCTTTCCTTTTACATTTGCATTAATTAGAATTCTCTCTTCATAGTTCTCCTAGAACCTGGATTTTAATCACTTACATCTACCGTAGACCAACCTGACATTTTATAATGATGTTTCTGTTTTATCTCCATTTCTTTTCCCATCAAGTCTTTATCCACTGTATGTTCCACTATGTGCAGATAGGAATAATTTAAAGGATAATTACATCTGAAATACAAACAAGACTAAATGGATTCTATAGTTTCTAACTAGCCAATAGCTGCAACAATCGACTCTGAAATCATAATCATTGTGTGGAAATCCTAAGAAATATACAATGAATATTTTACACAATTGTCACTCAGAACTAGAAGGCATATATTTAATATTTGGAAGCATGTATTGTATAGTTTTTATCTTTGTTTTATTATCATATCACTATTTTACATTGTCACTGAATATAATACGTTACACTCATATATTACACTGATTGATAACTTAATCTATTTTATACCACCTAGCTTTTAATATGTGCGATAAGCTGACTTATTTTTATAGTAATTTATCAATAGCAACAGTTACACATTTAACCACAAGATGGCATCTATTTTGTTTCACTCAGTCCTACCAATTAGTGGAGGACTATGCTTTGACTGGTTTTGTATGGTATATATGGCACTTATGCACTTTTTTATTTATATTGTCTGATGAAGGTGCCATGTAAGCACCGAAACATCACGTGTAAATTAAACACTTATTTGATCAAGACTGGTGTGCGCTGTGGAACTAATTTGATTACTCTGTGATATACACCACTGGCCAAGGTGGCCCAGCAGCACCCAGCAATAAAAGTTTGAAAAATCTTGGAATAGCGAGGTGTGCGGTTCTGCAGGTGTCTAACAGTTCTTGATTTCTTCAGCTCTCCTTCCTAGTGACTGCTTAGTCACTGTGTCCAGGACACACACTGCTGGGAGGGCTGCAAAATTAAAGAGAAAGAAAGATATAGCTATCTCAAAATATATTTATTATAGATTCCATTCACACTTCTTTATAGTCTAGCTTTAATTCACATTTAAAAGCATACATTTTATAACCAGGTTTTATTTTTAGTACATCTATAGACACGAAAGATTTTACGGTTGTTTTATATCTGGGTTTCTCGTACACGGAACACAAGAAAGAACTTTAGGGTTTATCTCTAAATATCTTTATTTTATACCATTAAACAATATATGATAGAATCCCAGTCTCCCAGATAGAAAAGCGAAGAACCTATTTCTTTACAAGGCTGTTAGTGTTTATTAATCCATAAAAGGTGCACAAGTTGCTCTATATCTCTGTATTACTGCACTTCTGATCATTTGAGTCCACTTGCAGCTTTCTGTTAAATTGCTAAGATTTCCCCCCCAGATAATTGGATATGAACTGAGCAGTGAGGAGAAAGTTTTATAGCCTATTAAAAAGAAGCATAAGGCGGCTGTATACATTTCATATCCAGATAAAGTTACTCTCACTAGAGGAGAGCAGGTAACCGTATTGATCTTGTCACACTTTGTAATTCATACATCCCTCTCAACCCTGGAATCTCCACTTAACAGCAGTAAAGTAGTTATGATACAGGATGGGACTTAAAAGTTCCAATTCAGATCGTATTTTCCCCTTTAAACTTCACCTCTCAGTAACAGTAAAGAGACTTTTACTGTCCTGTTTATTGGCAGAGGCACTTCTGTAAGATGCTACCGTCAGGTTCATAACAATAAAACTGAATGGATCGGGTGTAATCGTATAACAAATAATAATAAATAAAACTGGATGTAATGATACGACAGAAATGTGAAAGAAATTCTTTTCTAAAAACATACCGTTATTAGGCGACGTTTATAGAAGGAGGAAACTGTATATTCGAATTTTAATTTTCTAATTTCTAATTGAGCTGATTTCATAAATAGCATCTAATTCAACTAAACAACTGAGACAAAAACCTCAAATTGTTCAGTTATTTGTGATAACTAGAGATGGTCGAACCTCCTAAAGTTCGGTTCGTTTTCAAATTTTCAGACTTCAGTAAAAGGTCCATAGTTAGGAAGTTCGAAAGCTGACCCATTAAACTCAACGTGGGCAAATAGTCAAAAGGTTCTGATAAAATACGGTTAAAATAGCAATGGTAACTTACAGTACATGGCTCTGAAACCTGGGAAATGGTCTGAGGAACACGTATATATCACCAACACTTGTATAAATACTACTGTAACTTTCCTCATGACCAAGCTATTTTTGAATTTTCAAGGGTTCTCCAATTTACCGTAAATGCCCCATTCAAGATTTATTGATGAATTCCAGGATTACCGATCGCTGCATTCAAGGGTTATGGACGAATTTGAGGGTTAACGAACGCCACTTGCGAAGGTTATTGCAAAATTCGAGGATTACCAAACAACACTTTTGAGGGTTATGGCCAAATTTGAGGGGAAGAGATCACCACATTCAAGGGTTATGACCGGATTTCAGGGTTATCGAACACCACATTCGAGGGTTATGGAGCACTAAAGTCGAAACTTCAAAAGTTCGTAGTTCGAAGAGTCTGAAAAAGTCAGAGTTCGTTGAAACAAAAAAATCTCGGGTTTGAGTTCTAGTCCATCCCTAGTGATAATAATGTTCACTATTACCTTGTCGTTTTGACACCTTTAACTTGTGTGAACTCTTTATGCAGGAATAACTGTATTTGTTTGTGGTAGTTAAACACACCCCAACTTTCCTGCTTTGCCTGAGAGAGACCTGGTCTCTGTCCCAGTGTCTCGGAACGTCCTTCTTTGTCCCTCAGGGGCTTTCTGAAGGTGTGACTGGGGCATTCTGGTGCTCATTGGTCCCCCTGGTTTTGGGAGGTATGTAATGGTTGATCTGTTTTACACTTTAGCTTGGAGGGAGTTTAGCTAATTCCTCCTTACAGAAAATCTTTAACTTAGGGATGTGACTTTTATTTATCATAAAAGTCAGTGGGCGGGGGGAGTGGGAGCCTGCTACACTAATCTAATGCTAAAGGCTGTGACATACAATGGTTTGAGAAATACAAGTTTAAGAAATACTTCTAACAAGAAAAAGCAATTAAAGAGCATCTATAGTGGGAAAATGAAGTTTTTTTTCTTTCTTTCAATGTGTTCTATAATTCTCCTCCAACTCCCAGAGTGTCTTTACTTTATTCAGTTTCCCTCTCTGTCCTGAGATACACAAATTCAAAGAATATGTGAATGCATTCCTCCTACTTGTACTGTCAATCAAATCCCTGTGACGTGACCCTCCTTTCTGCTCAAGTCCCTCCCCCCTCCCTGCTCTGTAACAAACAGAGATAAGAGCATTAGCAAGAGAGGTAGCTTTGACTGCAGAGATAAGTGTGCACTTGACCCCCTTCTTGATAGCTTTCCCTGTTTGATGATGGGTCACAAAGAGAGAGATCATGTTGAAGCAGGACACGGAGAGATCCATGTCTCCAGGAAAGCTTGCTTTCTATTGGCCACTGTGCGTGGGTTTGTTTTTTAGGATGATGAACTTTTAACTCCTACTGCACATGAGAAGCTTGTCAGGCAGCCGGTGTATAGACATGGAGGAGGTAACAGAGGGGAGGGGGAAGGAGGGAGTGCTGCAGAGAGATCTGACATCATGGAAAAACAGAGTCACTGGCAGAGGTAGGAGAAAGGCAGCACAGAGTACATGAATTGAACTTTGCAATGGGGCAATGTGCTTTTTTTCACTATAGATGCCCTTTAATGTAAAACGTTAGGACCTTCCAGACTGTTCCAGAAGCTTCCAGACGCTGTTACCTTGGCGTGGTTAGTAGACTTTTCATTCTTATGATTATGTTTCCTTTGTTTGTTTAATTGTTTCTGACCAGATCAGTAGCAGACCACAGTATTTTTATTGCTTATTAAAATAGCTCTGTATAATTTACCTACATGTGGGTGTCCTGGTAAAATGGCCAGGGCTTGGGCAGACTGATAGGTGTATCTGGGTGATCAGAGGGTGGAGTTGAAAAGATTAAAGTTGTGTCTATATGGCTTGGGGTGGAAATGATGGGAGAAATGCATTACCTCCTTTTACCCATTGGGACAGACATGCTCATTATGCTTTTTCCAGATTGATCTATCCACATTTATCTGGGGGTAGTAATCTTTCTTCCTCCATTCCATTCTTTTTATTATTCTGTTCTCATGTCAAACAATTATTACATTTTAAATAACCATCATGATATATCCCCCTGCAATGATTTATTTATAAACATTTCAATACTTTATGACATCATTGTCGCCACATATTTACCGATAACATCAATGAGCACATTAAAACACTAATGATGTTTTATTGCTGTAAATGTGTAGTAATTAGATGGGGTTCATTTGCCATCTTAATAGAACTTAAGACTAAAACCCGACCGACCACAATTGAACTAGAAAATGACTATATCCACATTGCAATTAGTCAAGTGCTAGGAACCAAGAGTCCTGACAGTGATTATTTTTAAAATAGCTCTGTATAATTTACCTACATGTGGGTGTCCTGGTAAATTATAATGCATTTCCCAGTAGTGTCCCTATTAAAAGGGGAAGGTAAGAGGGAGTTATAATGCATTTCCCAGTAGCGTTCCTATTTAAAGGAGAAGGTAGGTGGGTGTTATAATGCATTTCCTAGCAGTGTCCTTATTTAAAGGGGAAGGTAGGAGAGTGTTAGAATGCTAAAGGGGAAGGTAGGGGTTATAATGCATTTCCCAGTAGTGTCCCTACTTAAAGGGGAAGGTAAGAGGGAATTATAATGCATTTCCCAGTAGTGTCCCTATTTAAGAGGGAATTATAATGCATTTCCCAGTAGTGTCCCTATTAAAAGGAGAAGGTAGGCGGGTGTTATAATGCATTTCTTAGCAGTGTCCTTATTTAAAGGGGAAGGTAGGAGAGTGTTAGAATGCTTATAATGCATTTCCTAGTAGTGTCCCTATTTAAAGGGGAAGGTAGGAGGGTGTTATAATGCATTTCCCAGTAGTGTCCCTATTTAAAGGGGAAGGTAGAAGAGTGTTATAATGCATTTCCTATTAGTTATTTAAAGGGGAAGGTAAAAGGGAATTATAATGCATTTCCCAGTAGTGTCCCTATTTAAAGGGGAAGAATTATAATGTGGCATTTACCCAGTAGTGTCCCTATTTAAAAGGGGGAAGGTAGGAGGGAGTTATAATGCCATTTCCCAGTAGTGTCCCTATTTAAAGGGAAGGTAGGAGGGGAGTTATAATGCACTCCCAGTAGCTGCCCTATTTAAAGGGGAAGGTAGGGGTGATAATGATTTCCTGTTTAGTTTGTCCCTATTTAAAAAGGGAAGGTAGGGGTCTATAATGGCATTCCCAAGTAGTGTCCCTATTTAAAGGGCAAGGTAAGGGGAATTATAGCATTTCCCAGTAGTGTCCCTATAGTTAAAGGGGAAGGTAAGGGAGTGAAATGCATCCCCAGTAGTGTCCCTATTTAAATGACTTCATATATCTAACCACACCCGATTTCTTTGTTTTGGAGAAGGGGGGGGGGGGGGGGGGGGTGGAAAGAGAGTGGAGGGAAGGAGGGAGAAAGAGAAGGTCAGAAGAAGAGAAGAAGAGAGAAGAGGAAGAGAAGGAGAAGAAAAGAGGAGAAAAAGAGAAGAAGAAGAGGAGGAGGACGAAGGTAGAACGAGGAAGAAGAGAGAGAAGAAGAAGAAATAGAAGGAGGAAGAGAGGTAGAGAGAAGAAGAGATGAAAGGAAGAGAGAGAGGTATCGAAAGAGGTAGAGAAAGAGTAAGAAGGTAGAGAAGGTAAGGAAGAAAAGAGAAGGAGAAGTAGAAAAGAGAAGAGAGAGAGAGAAGCAAGAAGGAGAAGAAAAGAAGAGAGGAGAAGAAGGAAGCGAGAAGAAGGTTAAAGAAGAGAAAAGAAGGTAGAAGAGAAGAAGAGAAGGTAAGAAGATAGAAGAAGACAGAAGAGGTAGAAGCGAAAGGAGGTGAGAAGAAGGTGAGAAGAGAAGGGTAGGCGGGTGTTATAAGAAGAAGAAGAGAAGAGAAAAGAAAGGGAAGAGGGAAGAAGCGGTTAGGCGGGTGGTGTTATAATGCATTTCCTAGAAGTGCCCCTATTTAAAGGGGACGGTAGGAGGGTGTTATAATGCATTTCAAGCAGTGCCCTATTTAAAGGGGAAGGTAGGAGAGTGTTAGAATGCATTTCCTAGTAGGTATTTAAAGGGGAAGGTATGAGGGAATAATAATGCATTCCCAGTAGTGTCCCTATTTAAAGGGGAAGGTAGGAGGGAGTTATAATGCATTTCCCAGTAGTGTTCCTATTAAATGGGAAGGTAGAGGTTATAATGCATTTCCCAGTAGTGTCCCTATTTAAAGGGGAAGGTAGGGGTATAATGCATTTCCCCGTAGGGTCCCTACTTAAGGGGAAGGTAAGAGGGAATTATAATGCATTTCCCAGTAGTGTCCCTATTAAAGGGGAAGGTAAGAGGGAGTTATAATGATTTCCCAGTAGCGTTCTATTTAAAGGAGAAGGTAGGTGGGTGTTATAATGCATTTCCTAGCAGTTTCCTTATTTAAAGGGGAAGGTAGGAGAGTGTTGAATGCTTCCCTAGTAGTTATTTAAAGGGGAAGTGTTGAGGGAATTATAATGCATTTCCCAGTGTGTCCCTATTTAAAGGGGAAGGTAGGAGGGAGTTATAATGCATTTCCCAATAGTGTCCCTATTTAAAGGGGAAGGTAGGAGTTATAATGCATTTCCTAGTAGTGTCCCTATTTAAAGGGGAAGGTAGGGGTTATAATGCATTTCCCAGTAGTGTCCCTATTTAAAGGGCAAGGTAAGAGGGAATTATAATGCATTTCCCAGTAGTGTCCCTATTAAAAGGGGAAGGTAAGGGAGTTATAATGCATTCCCCAGTAGTGTCCCTATTTAAAGGAGAAGGTAGGCGGGTGTTATAATGCATTTCCTAGAAGTGCCCCTATTTAAAGGGGACGGTAGGAGGGTGTTATAATGCATTTCCAAGCAGTGTCCCTATTTAAAGGGGAAGGTAGGAGAGTGTTAGAATGCATTTCCTAGTAGTTATTTAAAGGGGAAGGTATGAGGGATTATAATGCATTTCCCAGTAGTGTCCCTATTTAAAGGGGAAGGTAGAGGTTATAATGCATTTCCCAGTAGTGTCCCTATTTAAAGGGGAAGGTAGGGGTTTATGCATTTCCCAGTAGTGTCCCTACTTAAAGGGGAAGGTAAGAGGGAATTATAATGCATTTCCCAGTAGTGTCCCATTTAAAAGGAGAAGGTAGGCGGGTGTTATAATGCATTTCTTAGCAGTGTCCTTATTTAAAGGGGAAGGTAGGAGTGTTAGAATGCATTCCCTAGTAGTATTATTTAAAGGGGAAGGTATGAGGGAATTATAATGCATTCCCCCGTGTGTCCCTATTTAAAGGGGAAGGTAGGAGGGAGTTATAATGCATTTCCCAATAGTGTCCTATTTAAGGGGAAGGTAGGAGTTATAATGCATTTCCTAGTAGTGTCCCTATTTAAAGGGGAAGGTAGGAGGGTGTTATATGCATTTCCCAGTAGTGTCCCTATTTAAAGGGGAAGGTAGAGAGAGGTGATAATGCATTCCTATTAGTATTTAAAGGGGAAGGTAAAAGGGAATTATAATGCATTTCCCAGTAGTGTCCCTATTTAAAGGGGAAGGTAGGAGGGTGTAACAATGCATTTCCTAGTAGTTATTTAAAGGGGAGGTAAGGGGATTATAATGCATTTCCCAGTAGTGTCCCTATTTAAAGGGGAAGGTAGGGGTTATAATGCATTTCCCAGTAGTGTCCCTATTTATAGGGGAAGGTAGGGGTTATAATGCATTTCCCAGTAGTGTCCCTATTTAAATGGGAAGGTAAGAGGGAATTATAATGCATTTCCCAGTAGTGTCCCTATTAAAAGGGGAAAGTAAGAGGGGATAATAATGCATTTCCCAGTAGTGTCCCTATTTAAAGAAGAAGGTAGGCGGGTGTTAGAATGCCTTTCCTAGTAGTTATTTAAAGGGGAAGGTATGAGGGAATTTTAATGCATTTCCCAGTAGGTCCCTATTTAAAGGGGAAGGTAGGAGGGAGTATAATGCCTTCGTCCATATTTAAAGGGGAAGGTAGGAGGGAGTTATAATGCATTTCCCAGTAGTGTCCCTATTTAAAGTGGAAGGTAGGGGTTATAATGCATTTCCCAGTAAGGGTTCCCATTTAAAGGGGAAGGTAGGAGGGGGTTATAATGCCTTCCAGAAGTGTTTCCCATTTAAAGGGGAAGGTAGGGGTTATAATGCATTTCCCAATTTCCCAGAAGTGTCCCTATTTAAAGGGAAGGCAGGGTTATAATGCACTTCCCAGTAGTGTCCTATTTAAAGGGGGAAGGTAGGAGGGGGTTATAATGCATTCCCAGAGTGTTATACTAAACACATTCCAGTAGCAACCAATCTGTTTCCCCGCCCCAGAGGATCACGTGGCAATGGGACACGCCCTGCCCTGATTGACAAGTGTCCGGAACACCTGTCAGAGCCGGGAGAGCGGTGGTGGGTAACAGGTCAGTGTCGGATCCTCAGTCCCGCTGTTCCATTGGTCCCTCCAGTGGATGGACGGGGCGGTTGTGCAGTTCCCTCGGTCACCTATTGTACAGAGGGGAGTTTTCGTGTCACTGGACCAGACCGCCCCTAACTAACAACTGTCCCTGACATCAGCACTGCCCCTGGGGGGCGCCCGTTCCCAATGTGAACCCGGGAGGGAGGAATCTCTGACGATCCCAACCCCCGATGGCTTGTGGGGGACGGACCGCAGCAGAAAGGGAGCGGGAGGAGGAGGATTTGCGGTCAGGGTGGATGGGTGGTGGGGCAGCACCGCACCATGTTCAGCTGCGTGTCCGGTTTGGGTCTGCTCTCCGCTGCCTGGCCGCGCTCTGCACCTTCAGCTTCCTCTCCCCCCTGGATCGTGCGATCCGGCAACCCGGAGAGGCAACTGGGACCAGTGAACTTCGCTTTGCTGTGGCGCTGCCCAGAGGGGACCGAGTACTGTGACCTGACGGGGGACTGGAGGATTCAATGACATCCGTCCGGGTCCTGGCAGGTAAGTGGTCTTTAGTATTTGGTGTTAATGGACTTACCCCAACCCATGGCACCTACCTCCCCACATTGATATATTTCCTGTTCCCCATCCCAGAACTGACATGGATGGCACTGCTATGGTAGGGACCTGGCATGGTGGTGAGTGGCACTGCTATGGCAGCCCTGGCATAGTGAGTGGCACTGCTATGGTACTGACCTGGCATGGTGGTGAGTGGCACAGCTATGGTCTGACCTGGCATGGTGGTGAGTGGCACAGTTATGGTGGTGAGTGGCACTGGTATGGTACTGACCTGGCATGGTGGTGAGTGGCACAGTTATGGTACTGACCTGGCATGGTGGTGAGTGGCACAGCTATGCTACTAACCTGGCATGGTGGTGAGAGGCACTGCTATGGTACTGACTGGCATGGTGGTGAGCGGCACAGCTATGGTACTGACCTGGCCGGGTTGGTGCGCGGTCTGCTATGATACTGACCTGGCATGGTGGTGAGTGGACGACCTGGCATAGTGAGTGGCACTGCTATGGCACTGACCTGGCATAGTGAGTGGCACTGCTATGGTACTGACCTGGCATGGTGTGTGAGTGGCACAGCTATGGTACTGACCTGGCATGGTGGTGAGTTGCACTGGTATGGTACTGACCTGGCATGGTGGTGAGTGGCACAGTTATGGTGGTGAGTGGCACTGGTATGGTCTGACCTGGCATGGTGGTGAGTGGCACAGTTATGGTACTGACTGGCATGGTGGTGAGTGGCACAGCTGGTACTAACCTGGCATGGTGGGGAGAGGCACAGCTAAATTAAATGTAAGATGATGTCTATGGACTGGCACTGCTCTTGTACTTACCCAGGTCAGGTGGTGATTGTCTTGCTTTAAGCCTTTTTTATCTTTATGTGTGAACTATCCTACCTGTGTACATTAAAACTAAACAGACTGGTGGTTGTACATTAGTTACCCATATTGTTTGCCCTGAGCCTTATCATCTACTAGGCGACAGTCTATTATTTATAAGTTTTAACCCCAGCCCTGATTTATACAGGTTTACAGTTTTGCTTCTGTCGCTAACATAGTAACATAGTAATTAAGGTTGAATAAAGACATACGGTATGTCCATCTAGTCCAACGTATAGAATTCAGTATTAGCTGGAACTTGTCTGTTTTTATATCAGTTAATAGGCACCCAGTCCTGGGCATAGTCTTTATAATAACTATTGGTTGGCACCTGCCCCGTAATAAACTAAGTAGACTTCGGTCTCCTGGGCACCACATACTGGTACTGGATGTCCAGTAGTATACAGAGAATAGCGTTAAACACCAGGCTTGGAGTGTACTGTATTGATAGCAGCTCTTGCACCAAACTTGTATGTATGCAGTACCTTAACCAACCATTGGATATGATCTGTAATCCATGTACACTAAGCTACACACACGGTATTAGTAATTCAGGGTTGTGTACTGTTAATGTGTAATTCTGTAATGCATTCCTGTTACATACAGTATTATTCACATATATGTAAATTACACATGTGTGGTATAACTTGTGGTACATATTGTGCAAAAACATCCTGTTTATTATTTTTATTGTTAACATATGTATAATACACCTTATGTCAAGCACATGCGCTGTTACATACAGTATTGCACTGCACCCAAAGTGTGTTTTTATTTTTTTAAATGCTGAGGCCCAGTTTCAACCAATAAGAAATGAATTGCATTTTCCACAAGGTTTCTGTGCGTCTCCCCCCACAGTTTTCCCCACGCGTTTCCTATTCCTGTCTGTTATTAAAAAGGATGTGATCTGCCAAATAATGGTGAACACGTGTTTACAATAAGGATGAAAATAGACAATACTTGAGGTTGGACCAGCCTGTTGCACTGTATGCAGATTGGAAGTGTTATCAGATACAAGACTAAATTCAAATAATGTAATTGTGGCTCAGATCACAGTGGGTAAATAATCAGATAGCAAGTTAAGGAGCAAGGACAGATAGAAGGATAATTTATCTAAGAACTTGCATGTAATGTTCTATAACTGATGCGGCATGGTGATAAGATGGTGTGTGTGTCACATCTCTGTTATATCCTCGATATGAACAAAGGAGATTCAATAAGTTCTTATCCTTAATATAGTGATTATTTTGCCCCAACCAATCAGATCTATTTAACATTTAAAGCTAATACTGATTGATTGGGGCAAATGTGCACCATTTTTAACGATAAAGCTGGGTACACACAGTAACGATTCGGGGCTTATCGTATGTGTGGACGCTCGTTTCCCGATGAGCGCGTGGCCGCCGAACGATCGGGTCGGGAAAGGCCGAAAATTTCCATCGGCCGTGCAGACTCCCTTTAGAAGAGTAGCGCGGCCGATGGAAACACACAGTCCCGAGCGTTCCCTTATGAAGTTCATAGGGAGAACGCTCGGGACTGTGTGTATGCAGATCTTTGAAAGATGGCAGACAGGATCAGGATCTTGCAGATCGTCTGTCATCTTTCAGAAATCTATACTGTGTGTACCTAGCTTAGAACTATTGAATGACCCTGATAGTATATTAAGGTCTGTTTATTTCTGACCAGGCGAGAATAGGTGATCTTTGTCTTGATAGGTAAATGTGTTAAGCCAAAAAGAGGCTAACAAGGAGCCATATATGTACATTAAGCCTTAGTTTAGCAAGCAGATACTTTAACTTTCATTATGTCCCCCACCCCTTAGCACATAGAGTAAAGAGTAGCACATTGGACAACTCCTCTCTTGCTGGCCATGTAAACACTTGAGCATGCCTGAGCCAGTGGCAGAAAATAACCAGCGTTTCAGAGCTGTGTAATGTAACAAGTGCAGTAATCTTGCTCTGAAGTGTCCATACATCATAATGCTTTAAAGCTGTAGCACCTCATTATATTAAAATATAGGTTTACAATCCCAATTAAAATCATTACTCCCTTCAGAACCCCGCCAAACCTTAAGACTGCAATACATACCACATCTCCAATATATCTGAAGAGAGCAATTCTTCTTGACTCTCACTGGCAGCTCCTGTCTATTTCCGTGTAGCAAAACCAGCCAAAGCAAAGTCTGTACCTGTGTGGCTGTGCGAGCTTGTAGAGTGTCAAGAAATAGTCCTGAAGTAAATATAGATTTTAGGTGTTTGGGGTGGACATGCCCTTTAACTTGTGTGTATTTAAGACC
Source organism: Hymenochirus boettgeri (assembly GCA_019447015.1). Lineage (NCBI taxonomy): Eukaryota > Metazoa > Chordata > Amphibia > Anura > Pipidae > Hymenochirus > Hymenochirus boettgeri. Next base: position 52,766,619 of record CM033470.1, on the reverse strand, counting down.
TGCTCATCTGCTGGCGTTAAAAATCACATAATACCAATCTAGCTTTTCAAAACATTGCTTCTAGACTAACAAATTTTTAATGATGCCAACTACCTGCAAACCCACCGCTCTTTGTACGTACCTGCAAATGGGCGAGCGTATTTTAGGCTTAACTTCTTCTTTAAGATCGCACATTTATATAATGGTATCTGGAAAATGGGAAATATGTCTCAGTTCTGTTGAATACAGACAGGTTGATTGTAGCTGATGTGTTTAATCTGCATTGCAGTTCTACTTAGGTGGCTTATTTTAAGATCCTGTGACTTTCCAGTTAATTTGGTGATGCTGTTTAAGTCGAATGCATTTCCCAGTAGTGTCCCTATTTAAAGGGGAAGGTAGGAGGGAGTTATAATGCACTTCCCAGTAGTGTCCCTATTTAAAGGGGAAGGTAGGGGTTATAATGCATTTCCTAGTAGTGTCCCTATTTAAAGGGGAAGGTAGGTGAGTGGCACTGCTATGGCACTGACCTGGCATAGTGAGTGGCACTGCTATGGTACTGACCTGGCATGGTGGTGAGTGGCACAGCTATGGTACTGACCTGGCATGGTGGTGAGTTGCACTGGTATGGTACTGACCTGGCATGGTGGTGAGTGGCACAGTTATGGTGGTGAGTGGCACTGGTATGGTACTGACCTGGCATGGTGGTGAGTGGCACAGTTATGGTACTGACCTGGCATGGTGGTGAGTGGCACAGCTATGCTACTAACCTGGCATGGTGGTGAGAGGCACTGCTATGGTACTGACCTGGCATGGTGGTGAGCGGCACAGCTATGGTACTGACCTGGCCGGGTTGGTGCGCGGTCTGCTATGATACTGACCTGGCATGGTGGTGAGTGGCACTGACCTGGCATAGTGAGTGGCACTGCTATGGCACTGACCTGGCATAGTGAGTGGCACTGTTTTCTTTTTCATTCCTTGTGTCTTCACCCCCCTCTTCTTATTTTTTGCTCTGCTCGTTTTTGTTATTTGTTCTCCCCCCCTCACCCCCCCCTTCACCGTTCCTTTCCCTCTTTTTACTCTATCCTTGACACCTCTACACTCCTTATTTTTTTTTATTTTTTTTTTTTTTTTTTCTTCTTTTTGGCTCTCTCTTTTTTTTTTGCTGTTTCTTTTTCTTTCTTTTTTCTTATCTCATCCACAATCAAAGCTAAAATTTACTTTTGTAAAACAAGGCTGAGGTAGTCCACTCCACAAAACGGTTTATCTATATCGTATTGGGACCCACACATCACTTACCAAATCACAATCGTTCGGGAATAAGGTCGCCACTTCTTCACCAGGGGACCACCTTATTCCACCGAAAAGTTGTGTATGTGTTGATGTGTGGTTCACAATAAATTTATTAATCCTTTGGAGTGAGATCCTTCAGCCCCTTGTATTTGCTGTGAATATTCTGGTTTAGCCGAGAATCACATTGAGGTTCATTCTCTGTCACTCGCCCCAACTTCCCCTGTCCCTGCGACAGATGCACAGCCACTATTGTTTGTGTCCGCTGACTAATGTCACACAATCAACTACTTTGACACGATATGTTTGTTTTATAAGTGCTTCCTAGTAAACACTTCATGACCCAGCTACCTTAAATTGATTGATGACGTAGATGTTTCTCACCAATTCTCGTTTCCACCAAACCCCAACCCCAGTCACATCCTGCAAATGGACATTACATTTTCCTACCACCGCATGGACAAACTACATAGGCCTCGGCCGACATATGGATTTTTGCCCCCCCATCTTATTATACTATCCCCCACTCTGCCAATTTTCCACTAGAACTTGCTTCCCCTGTAGTCCTTTCTTTACCCGCTAGTATTAATTGAATGTAATGGTCACGCGATTTGTGGACAATATGTCAGCTATTTTGCCTCGACACACTTTGTAGCCCCATAGTTGTTATCCAGTGTGTTCTTCACGCGTACCCACCCCACCCATCCTGCATGTTGCCACCCCTTCCTATGACCTGCGGTGTTATCTTCCAGCACGAAGTCTGTGTCCCCAATCCGACCTTACCTCGCACCACTTGAGTGTCCCCCGTATGTTTTCGCGCGACACTGCCTAACTCTATTCACGGCGACAAAGCTTCTCCGTGGTGTGCGTGTGGTTCTGTGTCACGTATGATTATGTTGTCTACACCTTGTCTGAGAATACCCCTCTGAAACCACTGTGCCATTGCACCCACACCTGTGGACACCCGCTTGTTGGCCCCTTCAGTGGGTTGTCATTCCCGCACTGTGTGATTTTATTATGGATTTTTCCCCCCCCACGTTCGCGTGTGGAGTACTTGACCCCACCCCATTCTGGTTGGCAACCGTTTGCACTTTTTCCTACAATCGTTAGCATTCATGTCCTCTATTGACAGTGTCCGCGCGTGCCTTTCTCCTGTCACTTTGACTTTCTTACACCAGTCACTGTTACTAATGTGTTATTTTCACTTCTACACAACCTATGTTCTTTTCGAATAGTTCAGATCATGATTTTACACTCTTACTCCTACCATTTGTCTCTATTTTTGAGAAAATCGCCCCTATACTTCTCTTTCTTTTGTTCGCATTTTTTTTTTCAACAATGCCATCCTTATTCGGATCTTGTGATCCTTCCCTCGTATGTCCACTTTTTACTTTCCATCGTCCTTTCGAGTTTTTGTGTCCAAATTCACTTTTCTCCTATACAACTTCCGACCCCTTTTTTTCTATTTCTTATTCACATTCCACAGTGCCGAATTTCCGCGTTGCTAGTTGCCTGACAGTTAGTTCTGTGTGGCACCTTTCGCGCATATTTACACGCGGTCAGATTTGTGGCGTACATTGCAATCCATCCCTAACATCCGTGGACGTCCCATCCGTCGTTGACACTTTTCACCTAGTATTCACCGATCACACACCTCTTCTCAGTCACTCCTATGTTCTCCTTCAGTGTTTTACTCCGCGATTTTTTTTTTGTGGACATTGTCAGAGTCGATAATTGATTGTTAGCGCTTTTCTCTCTTACACGGCCTGTCCGGTGTGCATCAACCGTATGACCCTGCCCCTCATCTGTCTGCTATGACGCCTACTTCCTCATCCCCATTTGCTCACAGATGTTGACACCTTTCACTCACCCCACACCCTCTCTTTTTCCTAAATGTGCCTTAATGGTATCGTGCAATGCAATGGAATTTAAAAATGACTGACATAATTTATCTCAGTTGTGCCTGATTTTTGACAAGAAATGGTAGCTGCTGGAAAATTTGTGATCAATAGTTTTACCTTGATCAGCTGAATGTTTTAACGTTTGGCCTAGATGGGCTCAACGACATAACTTTCACCCTCTAAAAAGCTGACCAAGATATGCTATGATACTTTGTCTATGGAGAGTGCGACCATTTGCAGCTTCGAACGAATCCAGGTAGGTATGGATTAATAAATAATGATGACGGGAGGCTCACACACATTACAATTGTCTGCAGCAAACTTTGGTCAATGAATGATCTAGCTGACTAATATGGAACATTGTACTTAGCTATACAGCAGTATTCCCAGTGTGGGGAACATGTATTAGTTCGGTCCCTGGGAATAAAATATCGCCCAGTATTAAGGTGGCCATACACATGCTGATCATTTGCGTACTCCATCGATTCCAAAAGGTGTTTTACACTAATATTGGCAGGTGTGGGGGTTAAAAAAATGGGGGACTACACACGTAATGCTGATAAACTACTGTCAGACGCATCCATAGGTCATTCATTTCTGACTGAAAAATTTCTGCCGTAAAAGGAGCTGATGACAATTGGCCTTTGTATATTGGCCCAGATGACTTGATCCCCATACACTGTACGGTATGATTGGGTCGGGATGTGTAATGCAGTTACCACAAGGTTGCAAAAAGATTCGAATGCAAAATGACCACTAGGAATTGCATTATTGCAACATTAAAATGGCTTGCAGATTGCCATTCTCATCTACAATTTGCCATAACAAACCGTCAGGATATATTACCTGACCAGTATTTCTCACTAATACCATAATTAAAACAAAACGTCTTGTATGGGAGGGTAATAATGTGTATGTGGTCAATTCATTTCAGCGTGTCCTAGAACGATTTTCTTGTCACGCTGTTATCATTAACTAAAGGCATGTTCACCCCCAAAACCATCTTTAGACTTCTAGAGAAATGCATGCTCCACTGAGTTTTCACCTGGACACCTCCCCTGGGTTAGGATCCTCGCATAAAAATGGGCCGCAACGCCAGTCCATTATTGCAGTGACTTGCAGGTCTACCTGAATGAAGAGTACAGAATAAGCCTGCAAATGCGTACTAACCTTAATAACGTTCCTCCCTTAACAAATGGGTGTACTACCAGGGGTTGGCAGGGATGCTGACCGCACCAGGGCCGCTTGGCCAAGAAGGGGCCCCCATTTGTGGGCTAAGTCAAATGTTCCAAAACTACCAGTCTGTAATGCCTACAGTTAAACCAGTGGTCCTGTAATACAAAGCATTTTTACCATTGTCTGTGTGACCCAGCATTTTACCAACTTTGTGCCAAACTATTTTACTACCAGTGGTTATTACAAATCATTTTACCAATATTATTTGGATGTGTGTGCCGATTGTGTTTGCGGCTTTGTTAGGGGGGACCCTGCCAAATTTTGCATCAGGGCCCTATAGTCTGTAGCTACGCCACTGGCCCTTTAGTAGTGATCGGGAACTTGTAAGTAAAATGTTCCAGGCATTTGTGGATGAGTTACCTACTGGAATTCTAAAAGATGGTTTTGAGGGAGGACTGCCCATTATTTATTATTGTGTAGTAATTTTAGATTATGTATAGGATGATTACATGTAAAAAGGTATGTCACCCAGCATTGGAAAACTCCCGCATTCCCTGGCTGTACTCCAGCACCAGCAGCACACAGCCATTTTTCTAATACAGGGGAGGCAGGTTGACAGTTCTGGTTAACTTGGTTCTTGGTTTAATTGGAAGCCCCTCTACCTGCCCCATGGCCAGGGAGCAGGGCCTTGACAGAGCACGGGAGGAGAACCGGAGTTCCCTTTCTCTCCCTCGGGGAGTCGCCTGGTGTTTTCCTCCGGGTTGCGGGCGGATGAGTAATAGGTGTGCGCTGGCGAGAGGAGATCTCGCGAGACCCCTTGAGGCTTAGGCAGCGCTGCTACTTCCAGTCCAGCTACGATGTTCTGGGTTTCCCTCCCTCCCCGTCTCTTGGGTGTATCCTTTTCCACTGGCAGGAGGATGGCGGGCTAATAAGAGGGGGTGGTATAATGACAGCATGGGGATTGTAATCCCAGACGCGGCTAGGGCAACTTGCACTGATTAGATAAGAGAAACAGTTAGCAAGGTATCGGTTAATATATCTGTTATATATTTGTTAAATTATTATTTGATCTTGATGAAGACTGTGTATGGAAACTTTGAAAATTTTACCAGTTAAAAGTTATTTTTGGGTGTGTGACAAATATATAGTAAAAGAATGCTGCGGCCTTTTATGTTCTAAACAGTTGTCGTGTTTTATTTGGGGGTTAGAGATGGGATCGTGGTGGTTGTTCTGGAGGGGACAAGGGCCATATTTATAAAACTTTACGATCGCTATCATAAATTTACAATAACGAATCGTAGATTTATGATCCCCTAGAATACCGTTGCGGTAGTTTATACTCACGTTATTCTACGATCGAATATGTTCGTTAATTAAGAACGTTCAGTCGACACCCAATGTATGGTGCAACATTTCGACCCAGAATCGTAATGAACTAACCCGCGTTACTCGCTAAAAAGCAATACAGCGAGGTTATTAAATATGGCCCAAAGGAGGGCCAAGTGTCGACTGTGCCCTGTCAGTATAATGGTCAGTTAATTTTATTTTTTTTATATTGTGCTGCAGTGCGTTCCCACATCATTATAAATGGCATGTCCGCCCTCTAAAAATATTTTTTTTTACTATACGACTCCCCCTGCCAGCCCAGCCCAACCGCTATATTTATATGTTTAGAAAGCTCCCCACAACTCACTTACCTCCCCTCTTTCCCTCCGCCGCGCTCCCGGCCCTCACTTGCGAGAAAATGCAAGCAGCGGGGCGGGACCGGCAGCCAATCACGGACGCGGCTGCCGCGTCCTCATTTCGGCGGAGGAAAGAGGAGAGGTAAGTAAAGTTTGGGGAGCTTTCTAAACTATAAATATAGCGTTGGGGCTGGCGGGGACAGGGCAAGCATATAGCTAAAGGGATTTTACGCTAGGGGAGGGAATCCTTAGAGGAGGGAGAGGGAGGGGGAGGGAGGGGGAGAAGGGCTGCGTACGGCCCAAAATTCTCCCGGGGGCCAGGTAGGAAGGCAGAGTCCTATATGGACTCTGCTATCCTCCTGTGGGCAGTTTTTGGACTTTGGAGGGGCGACAAGGAGAACCATATGAGCTGGATGTGAGGTAAGGATTACACTACACTACATGATGGGCCAGTAGTTGGGGGGAGGAGTGTAGGTTCACAATCAACCAAGGATGAGGTACTGAACTGGTACAGTGGAAACCGCCAGGTAGACGTCTCATCTAAGAACATGTGAACTCCAGCCACGTTTGTGTCTATCCACTTAACCTGAAGATAATGGCATCGAATTCTCCTGCGTATTAAATATGGACCATGCGCGGTGAAAAGTAACCGTCACACTAGATGTGCAATGTAAGTAACTAAGAGTTTCACAAATGGGACAATTTTATCTACAGGTAACCCTAGCTGTTGCCTGGGCCCAGTTCTTTCACAGAAGCAATGCAATGGTCCAGATAGTATATCCATCCATAATAGAACGTATTGCTCCAAGAATAGATAAGGTCTTAATTATTCTCCCTCTTTATAATTAGAAGATAAACATAGAGCAAAACAAGGGCCCCCAACTACCAACTTACCTAATAGGGCCCCATTCAGTCTTAACCCGAGTCAGCTCATATGGCCTGTAGTTTCAGCATTGGTACACGCCAATACAGCCAGCCCTTTGTAAACAAGTCTATAATAACTGTAACTGAAAAACTAGGAGTCTAATTGGCACAATAGACTCACTAAAGGTAATGGTAAACCCCCTACAAAAACTTTAAACACAGAGTAATCACCCCCGAACCCACATTTTCACAGTCCAGATACTTACCTCAAGTCCTCTGGTACCTCAGGCTCTCTTCCCAACCCTTGACCTAGAAGCCATCAGTCATTGCCATGATAATGACACTGTGGCTAAGGGCATCTGCTGGAGCTTACAAGGGCCATATTTACAAAGGCTAAATATCGATCCCCGTGCTTAAACGAACAAAGCTTTACCCCGTGTAGATTATTATTATTATTGAGTTATTATAGCGCCAACATCTTCCGTGGGGCTTGAAAATCGTACGATCACCCAACAATACCATGCAGTAGTCAGCATACCACATGGTGATTGTTCAAACAATGTTTGAAAATGTACGACTGGCGGCATAGATTTACGGCTTTTACAATTGAATGTGTCTCAAAGCTGTTTACTACTCTGTTACATCCATGTCTGACAGCTGCTAATTAGAAGAACCAGGAAGCAAAGTAGAAGTAGAAGATAAGAACAATCAGGCAGCATTTCAAGTTAGTCGTCAAACATCTCTCAACTTTCTAAACTATCCCAGTTTTGGTTGTTGGTGGGTGGACTTACCTAATACAATTTTTCATTTGAGAAGCGGACTTGCCCCTTAAGCACTAAGCCTATGCTATAGGTAACCCCATCTGCTCTAAACAAAAATAGCATCTAATGTAATTAAGCCCACCCTATCTACATACACCATTAAAACAAGGAGCAGGGACCAAAGGGACCTGATTACTTTGTTTTATTCATTGGCGAAACCAACACTGAACAGGTGGTGAATAGGATCCATGTCTGATTTTTATTCTTTCCAACAATGGTAGAAGAGTGAATGAAGTCGTAACGTCACCTCACAATGTACAGTCCCATCTCTAACCCTGTATTGTCTCCTTGTATTTCTATTATTTTATTTAAACCAATAGGGACTGGTATAGATTTTATCACAATGGGCCACTGCAACTAAATCTGCAATTGTACTGTTCATAATTATGGTAACATCAATAAAAACAATGTCCTGGTGTTCAATAGTTTACCAGTGTTATTTTAATCCAGTTACACACTGCTCACGGGCCCAATAATGTCAGAGCCTAATAATGTAGTGGTTCATAAAGACAGGGCCCAATATGTCAAGCCTAATAATGTCAGGGTTCAATAAAGCCAGGGGCCAATAATGTCAGAGCCCAATAAAGCCAGACCAACTAATAACAGGGCCTGATAATGTCGGGGCTCAATAAAGCCATGCCCTATAAGTCAGGGCCCAATAAACAGGGAACAATAATGAGACATAATATTGTCAGGAGCTCTAGTGTCGAGTCCTATAAATCAGGGTCCAATGATGTCAGGGCCAAATACTGAGAAGGTCCAATATGTAAGGGCACGGACTGGTAATGTTGGGGCAAAAAATGTCAGAGCCAACAGGTTCCAGTCCAAACTGCAATGAAACCCAAATGTTCTGATAAGAATTTAAACCAGGAATTTCCAAACTTACCTGGGGCAGGGAGGTAGGATTGGTACTTTCTACCTCCCAATGTCATTTCAGGAGGAGAGGCAGCACAAAGAAAACTGTTTCTGCCAGGCTTCCTGAGTGCTTCAGCACTATCTTTAATACAGGAAGGCCCAGGGCACTAACCTGGGAGATGAAAACTGTATGTTCTGTTGCTCCTTAACGAACCAATATTGGGAGGTAGGAACAATCAATCCTACTCCCTGCCCCAGTACTTTCAGTTTAAAACAAAATTTTACAGTATATTGTCCTTTACTCTTCCAGTTAACTAATTAATAAAGTTACAAACCAAAAGGCTGCTAATATAACCTTGTTAACCCTTTGTTCTTACTGTGGCCAATTCACCATTTTCCTTTTTCTAGTTTCTCCCATCTTGGGTGGGGAATCCTACCTGACCACGGAAGTGGGAAATAACGTCCACTGACGTGCAGCGTTAAAGCCAACCTCAGGCAGATGATGAAGCTGGAGAAAAATGGCAGCATAATCACCTTGGTAAAGTCCCGCTATGAACAGTTTGTGACAAGTGACATTTTCCGCCTGAATATCACAAAGTAGAGGAGACGGACGCAGGGATCTACTCCTGTTGGCAGCCATCATTAATAAGAACGCACAAAACGACCATTACAACTAGGGAAATCGAGTTGGTTAGTGAAGGTAAGTAAAGAGCCATTATAGATAACGACACGGCCATGAAAGGTGAAGGTAAATTAGCATCATACATGAGATAATCATTTGATTGATAGTCTGGTATCTCAGACAATGAACTCCCAGCATGCCATATATGGCCTTTGCCGTGGTGTGTTACTGTATGACGACAATCCTCTTACCAATATTTGCCCCCTCACATAGTAAATTAGGACTGGCACATGATAAGGGGTAGGTCTAATGGAACGACACCCCTTTTTGGCTACAAGTGCAATAGCAGAACAGATGGTTATTTTTCTTATTACGGTAAATTCCTGAGGTTTTTACGGCAGAGGTGGAATGATTTAAGGGCCATTTATCTATACTAGAAACCAATGGGCCTGCAGAAAAAAACTCTGTGCCCTTTTCTCTGGCAGCTACCGGGATGATAAAACGGCACTTCTTATTTATAAAGGCACCAGTATCGCAAATTTGTGATACTGTGTCATTGTCCTTTAGGCAGATCTCAACCTGGAGGTTTTCCATTATCCTATGGCCACATTTTTACAACCTGTCAGTTCTGCAAACAGATTATTTTATAGAAAAATAGAAACCTCGGACTTGTCTTTCCACATCATCGCCCGATAGTCCCCCGAAACCCTGAACACTTGACCGTCCACGATCAGTGATGGTAAATTTTTATCTGGTTTTGTTGATAGCAATCTGACCTATTGCCTGCTCGCATGGTATACAGCTGAGAATGTTATGCAAAGGATTGTTAGCACAGCTCAGAATATTATAGGCTATGATTGCCACATTAGTAGACTTCTATAAAAATCGCTGTGCTAGAAAACTGCCGCTATTATGGGGGATGTTACTCATCAAGTTCTCTTTGCTCATTTTTACCATTATAACTGAGGGATAATTATTTATTACTGCTCTGTAGATCCAAATTATTATTGTCATTGTATACGGTGTCTGGTTCACAATGACAAATGAAGTTATTATATTTTGATGACAATTTTATGACCCTTCCTTTCATGCCCCAAACCTGGCTGTTACTCTTTTCTAGGAAGGAGGATGCACTCCCAGTGGAAGCATTGCTGCAGCGGCGTGGTCGGAGCTCTGATCGTTTTATTTGCAATGTTCGCAAGACGAGACACATTTTCATTAAGTAAGTAAAAGAAAACATCTACTGATTTGTTATCCAATCATTAAATTCAGGAGTTCCACCAATTCATGGCCACAGGTGTATAAAATCAAGCACCCGGCATGCAGAAGCTTCTACAAATGTTAGTGAATGAATGGATCGCTCTCAGAGCTCAGTGAAATTTCCTTGCTATTAATTATTCCACTGTCACTTGTTAGTTGGATATAACAATAATAGAAGGAATTGGGAACAACAGCAACTCAGCCATACGTGGTAGGTCAATAAATACCAAAGCAGGTCAGCGTATACAGAGGCCCCACATTGAGCAGAAGTCACAAACTTTCAGCAGACTCGATAGCTACAGCCTTCCAGACTTTGTAAATGTCCTTCAGATTAGCTCAGAAACAGTGCATAGGGAGCTTCATGGAATGGGTCTATGGCTGAACAGCTGCATCTAAGCCTTACATCACCAAGAGCAATGCTAAGGGTGAGATGCAGTGGTGCTCTAGAGCAGTGAAGATGTGTTCTCTGGTGGACTAATCACGATTGTCTTGCAATCCATGGATGAGTCTGGGTTATGTTGAGACCTGACTGCTGTTGCAGCCAGAGTAATGTTTGGCGAGTGGGGGGTTATTGTGTGGGGTTGTTTTCCAGGGATTGGGCTTGGGCCACTTAGTTCCAGTGGGAAAAAAACTCATTGCTTCAGGATACCAAGACATTTTAGTCAATTTGACCGCAAGTCAAGCCTTCTCGTCCAATATCAGTGCCTGACTTCACAAATGCTCCTCTGGTAGAATGGTCAAAAATTCTTCTGAACACACTACTAAACCTTGTTGGAAGCTTTCCACAAGAGTTGGCTGAGGCCCCACTGTAACACGGACGAGTGCCAGAAATGGGATGCAATGTCCGCTTTTAAAGTGCAACAAATCTTGCTTAAAGCACACTGGTGTGGGCCTAATCCTTAGATGTTTTAGTAAAAAGTGTGGGTCAGTTCCATATTAAAGCCTATGGATTAAGAATGGGATTTCATTAAAGTTCAAGCATGTGTAAAGGCAGAATCCCATTACTTTCAGCAGTAGAATATTTTTCTGCCCCTTTACAAAGCACCGGTAAACCTTGTTTGCCAAATGCGGTGCCGTTTTAAAATCCAATTTATTGCAAGGACATCTTAGAATTTCTGAGTTCAGAGAAGGGCAATTAAATTAAGGGGGGAATAAGGGGCTTTACTGCAGACAGGGGATTTTACCACTGGAAAAGAGGTGCTTGCGTAGGGATAGGATCATATAGATAGAAGTAGGTCTTTATTAAACCTCCAAAACTATGTTACTACTGTATGCAACTGAGAATGATAAAAGGCAAACAGAGTCTACAAGGGGCAAAGATCATGTGAATTTCAAACATTATTTGGTAAATGAATATTACAAACTATACTTCCACATAGTAGTATGAAAGTATATGTAGTAGCTCTAGTTATCCTTTAATTACTTTTAGATAACATACATGTATAGTTCAAACACTCCACACATCCTTTTCCTCATTGAAACCTATTTCTTTTGCAGTGCATGAAGAAGCAAGAGGACACCTCCTTGTAAGTTCTTATTCTAGTTTCTAGTACAACTCGCTGTTGCAGAAGGGATGGATTATTTAGATAGTTAACCCAAGAGATAGCACAAGGAGACTAGTCATGTCGCAACTTGCTGAAGTTAGATAGTGAACAGAATCGTTTAAAGGACATGTCCAGCCATAAAATAACCATTTTAATCTTTAGGATTAGCATACCCCCAAACCCATTTTTGCTTACCTTCCCAAAGTAAAGTGTAAATGGGTGGGGGGTTGGCTAAACCTAAAGATAACATTTTATTTTATGGCTGGACGTGCCCTTTAAGGCTGAGGACACACTATAACTCACCAAATCGCGCACGCAATTGCAAGCTTTATCAACACACAATGTGCGCAACGATTTCTTTGCGATAGGAAATCGCAGGAATGTTCACGTTCCTGCGATTTCCATGTTAGCGAAAATAGCGGGCGCAATCGCAAGTGAGTGCAAACGTACAAAAAACGCGCTAGTGTGGCCAGCCCTAAATCAGGGATTAAAGCTGACTGACCTCCCCACAGTTCGTTGTATAGCAGTGGCACCAGGCGTTAGAATACAGATGGATATTACGTTTAAAGTTTAAGTTTACTCTTTGACATTTTGTGTTCATTTTTCTGACATTTACTATTGTTTTGCCACTAGGAATCCATTGCATTTCCTAGTGGCAATGCTAAAAAGATTCTCGTAGAATGAAAACTAGCCGTCCATGTAAACCGAACTTAGGATTGTTAGTAAACATTTTGTAGATACCGCGTGCTCCGTTTAATTACTTGAACCAGACTATGAATAAATAATTCTTAAGTCTCTTAGGGCCCTTATATACCTAAAACTATATTTGACAGGAGTCACAGAGGCTTCTATTATACGCACACCTTACATATGGAAAACAATTGAGGCTATGAACATGGCGATGACCCGTTACTGAATAAGGGCTAGTTTAAGTACGTTGAGGCCCTCTTATTTATTTGAGACAGGGGTTCGGTCCATGGGCTATTACCTTGCCATATGGCATCAATCAGTATTGAGATTTAAAGAATTAACTTGCTTGTTTTCTTGTCTCTGTTTCAGTGAAACATTAGCAAAGACTGAACTTTCCAATGGAGGGGTATCTACCCATAATCCTTTTCACTGGATTCCTGCCTTACAAGACTGGATTCTCCAGCTCTTCAGATAGCCACGTGGCTAAAGTTACTATTAGAAAAGTATTATGTGTATGTTAAAGTCCACTCTTCAGTGGGAAGGATAAGCTTCCTCCTGTCAAGGTGCACAATAATGTTTGTAAAGACTTGCCATTTTCTATGAGAGAGATAAAACATTTTTTTACACCAACTGAACTGGATGTGGATATTGCTTGTACTTAACAAAGGCGCTGATGCAATAAAGGTGCAGAAGTTTGCCTATGCTATTATTCTGCAACACCAATCAGATATCCAAGTGCGCGACCCAGTAAAAGAATATCATCTTATTGGTCAAAGGCAGCAAATGTACTACGGTAGGTTGCTCCTTAATTTCCCAAATAAGACACTTCTTCCAATAAAATGCAGGTAGTAGCCAGAGAGTGGGATTGATAGTTGCATTATGTCTGGTTGTGGCACAACAAGGCTAGTTGTTTGCCTAATTGACGGTCCGTACACAGTGCACACTCGATTGTGGGGTCGACCCATGATTTGTCCCAAACATCTGTTTCGCTCAACTATCATTAATTTATGGGCGCTTGGTTGGGCATCGTTGATGATCCACCCCCATCAGAGCGCCAATACATTAAATGATACTAGCCAATGCAGCCATTCGGTACACGTCATGCAACCGCGTGGTTGGGTTCCACAATCGCACATGTGAATGAAGCTGAAGAGCTCACAACTGAGTGTTTGTTACTACTAATAAATGCACACCTGTACGGAAACTTTTTTTTTTTAAAGCGAAAGGCAGAAACCGCAGTTCCTATCTCCCCTGAATTATAGAATTTTTAAAAAAAACTGGGTATTTTGCTCTTTAATAGTTAATAGTAAATGTGATATTTAAAGGGTATTCCACTCGTATTAACAAATTTTGGGAATTCCGTTTTACTGAGAACGGAAAGGAGCTCTGTCTTACCTCCTGTTCTTCAATAAAACGATCTGGAGCCAGGAAGAAGTAAGGAACTCACCATGTGCTCGCTCTCCCGGCACATTGTCCGACAGGTCCCAATGGTATTTTCCGACCATGTAGCGATCGTTAATGAAGCAGATACCATTTACGATCGCCGTGTAAAATAATGATTGTGTTGTTATGTTATGCAGCAATATTGGTTATCGGCTTAGTGCGGTTGCACGACAGTTTTTGCGTACCGCGCAAGTTTATGTCTTAAAGTCACAATAACCCTTGGAACATGGGTTAACGTGACTAAAAGATGGAAAAATAGGATTAGTTCACTCCGTAATAGCCCCGATTATGTGAAAGGTTATAATATTATTTTTTTCTTTATTTTGTATATGTGAAATACTTCCCCTTTACAAGCTGCACAAAACTGCCCACATTGCGCAGAATTCCCTGGGGAATAATCAAAGTAAACGCAGATTAGACGTCCACAGATTTCAAGGGAAACTGAGCCTCACTTCACATTTCAAAGATGCAGGGAAAGAATTGGCTCCAAAAATTCTCAGAAAACTAATACCAAAATGTTAGGGAAGGATTATCTCTTGTTATTATTATATTATCTCTTTGTTATTTATATTATCTCTTTGTGTGAGGAATAACATACATTTATTGCTAGAACGTATTTGCTATCTAAAGCAATTTGATGCTCTGATATTACAGTAAGTAAACTTAACCACCGGCGCTTATTTACCATTTTATGTGTAGGGAACTTATTTTATCATTCTCTTGTGGGACACGTATATTATAGTTATCTGTGGGGGGCCATTTCTATTACAATTCTCTTCTTTAATTTCACCATTAACCACCAGGTCTCTTTCACAGTTATTCCACTGTTCCTTTCTCTGTTAACCACCAGCTTCCTGGTTATCTGCTTTCCATCAGCCTACGTATCTATCAGTGGGATTTTCTATCTATCTGTCTGTCTGTCTGTCTGTCTATCTATCTATCTCTCATCTATCTATCTATCTATATCTTTTTGCTACCTGTGCCGCGACCAACTTGTAAAGTTTGAATTTGCTAAATCTTTAACCACGGAAGCCACACTCACAACCTGAAGCCAAGCCCACCTTACTGCAAACCTAATAGAGTTAAGAAGTGTCTTTTTACAAAGTTTGTCTCTGGTGCCAAAATCCTAAAAGTGCCCCTGCACCTGAGCAAAATTAAAAGCCACCCCCCTCACGTTCTTTTGCAAAAAGTTTGGCTTGTGAAGGTGGGCATGACTTGTGAAGGTGGGCATGGTTTATGGGGGTGGGTGTAATGGGCAAACTAACACTTGCTGGTGAACTGGAGGATTGACTTGACACTGACTGTGAACTGGAGGGCTTTGTATATCCAAGTATCCGCAAATTATGGATTCCCAACAGGTAAGTTGTTGAGGTGCTCCCCCTGAGGCCTGTGCCACATCAGGTAAGGATCAAATCATATAGAATATGCAGGAGGCACATTCGAAAAAGTTAACAGCAAACTTTCGTTAATTAGTGCTCAACATACAGGCCAGATACACAACGTTTTGGGGGGTCCAACCCCCTTCCTCAGGTGTCCTTCCTCAGCCCTCCTGTTCAGGACACTGTTAGGGAACCCTCCAGTTTACCAGCCACTGTTATGTTAGTCCTCCAGTTCACTAGCCAGTGATGACTTAACAGTGGCTAGTAAACTGCAGGGCTGACTTAATCGTGCCTGTAAACTAAAGGGCTGACTTAACTGTGATTGGTGAACTGGAGGGGTGACTTAACCTCAGCTTATAAACTGAAGGGCTGACTTAACTGTGGCAGCTGGGGAACTGGAAGGCTGACTTAACCATGGCTGGTGAACTGGAGGGCTAACTTCAGAGTGGCTGGGGGCTAACCTAACAGCGACTGCTGAAACCTCCAGCTCTCCAGATCAGCAAGAGATGTTAGTTCAGCCCTCTAGTTTACCAGCCGTGTTAATTGAACAGGGGCTTGTGAACTGGAGTACTGACTTAACAGTTGACCACAGTGACTTGTAATAAATGTTGCCCGCAGTGATTTGGTACATACTGGTACAAACAATTTGCTCACTGTGATTGATACATGTAAGTTGCCCACACAGACAGATACATACAAGTTGCCCACAGTGATTGGTAATACAAGTTTATCTTGGCAGACAGTGATGGCAGACAGGAAGATCAGGTCACAGCTACTGAGTGTGCAGGATGCCCACATGCACAAGACAATAGTCTCAGTCTTCCTCATGGTAGAGGCTGCTTTGTATATAACTGATATAGTAATATAACAACTGTATATAACATTACAATATAGTATATAATAACAGAGACAGTGAAATAATCACCAGATTTTGCATTTATAACTCCCTGTTTCACTTCAGACTGCACACTGGGTTGTTCTCTATATTGTAAAGTTGGAAAGTTGTTTGTTTCTATTCAGTAGAAACCCAGATAAAGGTTCACACCATAATCAGCCATATGGTATTTAATATAATTTCAGGACCCAGTATTCCATCCATGTTTAATCAGTATTTGGTAAATCTGACTTAATTTCTTAGTTTTTTTCCATTTGGATGTTATGTTCGCATCAATAGATAGGAGCGATCTATTTCCTCAAAGTATCTCCTTGGGTGATAATCTGGGTATGAGCCTGGCCATCTTCCTCAGGAATCCATCCACTGGTGTTTACACAGTGTTTGGTGTCTTAGATGCATCACCCAACGTTGCTTTGTTTGCACAGGTGTATTTTAGTCATGTGCCACGTGCAAATGCAACTAAATATGTGCAGCACAGACCCAGTTCGTGCAACCTTGGATTTATTTATTGCCTATACATGTACACACTAGTTTTAAGGCCACCTGGAATGGCCTTGTATTATTATATTACAAATGTATAGCTTGCTTTTAAACAATGGAAAATTCAAACAATAACCATGTATTACACAAGGCTTTAGCTTCAGTAAAGTTGGTACCGGTTAATCAAAATCATACAAAATGGTTAACATTAGTTACTATGGTATTGATCATTAAAATGTGCACTGATTTAACATCATCAGTACCAATCAGATGTTTTAAATGGAAGTAAGAGCAATTGGTCAGTAGGTGGCGAACTTTACCAATGTAAATCTTTAGAAAAATACATAAAAAACAGTTTGTTTACTGCACCATGACTATGTGTAAGTAATTTCTGGGATAAACAAGTTATTCTCTATTTTCTTTCAATAGAAACTGTATTCTTCCTTTAAGCCCTCTCATTCTAAGGCTAGATCCAGACGAAATGTGCAGCGTTATCACTAGCGTTGCCAGTAGGAAAATGCTGCATGCAACGTCTTCCTAGCGGCAAACATCTGGAACCGCTAGTGAACCGCTGCACAAACGCTGCACAGCCGTTCGTCTGGACCTGGCCTTATTGACACATGTAACCTAACATTGATCAAATTTACCATTGCACAATTTATGTACTATCAGAGTCACTACAAAGTGCGTCAGTTCAATACATTCAGATTTCCCTGGTCCTGTACACGGCAGTGTAATGTGTAGGGGTTAATCCTACCTGCCTTTTGGATGACAGGATCGCTTCTCATTTGTTTATATATACTGACTCCTCCCTCCGGCCGTCATGTCTTTTCCTCCTGTCAGATGTTCTGGATCGCGGCTCCCCCTGCTCAGAATGAGTTGATACGCTCAGGTCTCAGCCTCTCTCCTGAGCCGATGGCCGCGCGCCATACGCGAGGCGTTAGCGCGGCAGGGTTACAGCGTACCCGATATCCCGTCCTCGCCCAGTACACTGGAGGCCTGTGACGCGGACCAGAAGCGCGGAGTGATGACGTCACCCGCGGGAAGTTTAAAAAGCCGTCAAAACTGTCAGACAGTGCTGCAAACAGTGAGTACAAACAAGACTCACATTTCTGTACCTGCTGGATAGGCTACTTTACACAGACCTATTCTAAACGCTGTCCCAGATATCTCTGTGCCTGTATGCTGTAAGTACTGTCAAGGCAGATAAAAACAGAAGAATCATGATTAAAACTGTACTATTTTTACTGGAACAAACATGTTTTCTTCCTTTCAGTTCATCATGAGTGCATCAAAGAGACAGAGATCTGGATCAGGGGGGTGAGCATATTAATGAGAGTGCGAAGGAAGAAATATATATATAGGTTGTTAATAAGTCTACATATCTGTTTCAGATCACCAACGGAAAGGTCGCCATCACGAAGTCAGAAGCAGAGAGAATGTGCTTTATGTGAGAACACAGCATTGCCGGGGAGAAAAATGTGCGAAGAATGTATAAATCCATCCACGTCAGTCTCACTAGACGAAATTAAGACGTCAATTAAAGAGGTCTTTAACTCCTCATTAGACATGATGATAGACAAAGTGTCAAAAGCAACCATGGACAAAGTGTCAGACATGCTAAAAGAACATGGGATACACAAGCCTAAAGAAACGACTCCTAGGCCTGAATCACCTGGAGAGTCAGAGGGTGAACTGCACTCCGATCATGAAGTAGAAGAAGAAGACATTGGAGGAAGTATCACCCAAAGAGACCTTGAATATCTCATCAAGAGCATGAGACAAACGTTACAGATCTCTGACACAAACAAGGAAGAAAAAGGAGATCTTATGTTTGCCAAATCGTCTTTCATGTACACCAACAAATAGAGGAAAGCATCAAGGAAGAATGGAGAAACCCAGACAAAAGGTTTAACGTGTCGCAAAATATAGTGAAGACATATCCTTTTAGCAAGGAAGACACGAAAAATTGGGACGAAGAACCAAAAGTCGACACGCCAGTAATAAAAATGGCAAGGAAAATAGCACTCGCAACTGACGACTGGGCGTCGCTAAAAGAACCGATGGACAGAAAAGAAGAGTCAGCACTTAAAAGGTCGTACACAGCTGCAGGGGTAGCAATAAGACCGACAGTAGCTATAACAAGTCTAGCCAGAGCCAGCAGGATTTGGATAAGAGAGTTGGAAGAAGCTGATAACGGAACATCAAGAGACGAATTAATTAAGTCACTTCAAGACATAAAATTAACAAATGACTTCATAGCAGAGGCGTCAATGGACATAGTCAAACTAAGCGCAAAGTTGATGGGTCAGAACACAGTAGCGAGGCGAGCTCTCTGGCTCAAACAGTGGAAAGTAGAACCAATCCAAAAAGGGTTACAAACATACCCTTTGAAGGAAATTTACTGTTTGGGTCACTCACTAGATGAATAATAGAAAAAAAATCTACAAAAAAGTCACTACCGCAATACAAAAGAAACAGAAGAGAGGGTCCATCCACATCAGAAGGCTTTCGACAAGCAAGACAATACAGGCCTGGTCGGCAATACAATCAAAGTCTTACAGGCCAGAACAACAGCTTTTTCATAACAAAGGTGGTCGAGGAAGAGGAAAACAAATCTGACTGGAAACCCAGTTACAAAGTAGGAGGACGACTAGCCTACTTTGTAACAGAATAGGAAAGAACTCAAGCAGATTCATGGGTCATCCAAACCCTGAAACAGCGTTATTCAATAGATTTTCCGCCAACGAAAATATATTCTCAGGCTTCAAATCCCAAATCACAGCAAGCAATAACACAGCTAACAGACATAATACAGGATCTCTCCTACAAGAGGTAATATAACAGTCCAAAGGAAACAGAAATCAAAGAATATACTCAACTTTCTCCTAAAAAGGAAAAAGATGGGAGAATTCAGAGGAATCTTAGACCTGAGAATACTAAACACTTACGTCAAACAAAAGAAATTCAAAATGGAAACTCTCAGATCAATTGTGATACAAATCCAAAAGAACGAATGACTAGCAAAAATAGATCTGCAGAGCGCATATCACCACATACCGATACACAAAGCCCATCGCAAATACCTGAGGTTTGTGGTAATGGGATATCACTGGCAGTACAGATGTCTACCGTTTGGTCTACAGTCATCTCCACGTATATTTACAAATATACTGGCACGGCAATAGCACTATTGAGAACAAAAGGAATCCAAGTATACAGTTACCTAGATGACATATTAATCAAGCAAAAACCAGACAAAGTTACAAGACAATAGAGATAACAGTCCGACATCTAAATCGTCTAGGATGGAGAATAAATTACAAAAAGTCAATAATGTCCCCACTCAGAAGTTCTATTTTTGGGAGTAAGGTAGACACCAGAAGAAACCATATAGCCATACCGGAAGAACGTCAGGAAGATATCATCAAAGAGGTACAAATGCTGACTAAAAGTCAGTGTCTACAGCACAAATCTGTCAAAGAGTGCTAGGGAAAATGATAGCCACGACAGAATGTGTACAATGGGCCATGCACCGGATGAGACCACTTCAACATGTGTTACTGAAACAATGGAACCCACAAGAGAGTCCACCAAGGACACTCAAGACCAAATCAAGTGGTGGACGATCAAAGCCAACTACAACCTATCTCCCCATCAATGGGTCACGATAACAACTACGCCAGCCCTGTAGGTTGGGGAGCAATATGCCAAACCAGAACGGTACAGGGAGTCTGGAAGAAACAGTGGAAGGAGGAACATCAAAATGTAAGAGAAATGGAAGCAGTAACCCAAGCACTGAAAGCTTTCAGTTAATCATACAAGGAAAGCAGTTCAGGTACAAACCGACAATATCAGTAGTTTATTACAAAACAAAAAGGAGGTACTCGGAGTTTCAAACTGTGGCTGCAAATAGACAAATACTGAAGTGGGCACAGAAATACCTGAAAACATCAGAGCGATACACATCCCGGATGTCCAGAATGTACAAGCGGACCACCTGAGCAGGTATATACAGAACAACGAGTGGAGCCTACACAGGAAAGCCATAAAGTACACCAATGCAACAATTGTACCATGACAACATAGCTTTGCTCCGGAACAACAACAAAATGTGTAAGAAATTTTGTTTCTGGTTCTCTGGTTCTCGAGCACTGTCGCAATGTAACACAATGCTAGACGTTTCTCTCATCAAGTGGACTTCAAACTAATGATGTGTTCCCTCCAATCTCAATGATATCCAGAGTCCTGGCGAAAATACAAGAAGACAAGAGCCAGGCGATAATGTATAACCATTTCTGGCCCAGGAGGCCAGGTTCTCATGGATACTTAGCATGACGGAAGAACCTCCACTAAACTGCAGGAGATAACCGAATCTAATGACACAGGGACAGATGATACACCCAGAAATACACAAGCTAAACCTGATGGCATGGAGGTTGAGACCTCACTAATGAAAAGTAGAGGGCTGTCGGAAACAACAATCAGTACCCTAATGTCAGCAAGGAAAACAACTATGTCAAAGTCTTACTACAAAACTTGGGAAGTCTTCAAGCTGTGGTGTAATACTAAAGAGAAAGACCCAAAACAAACGTCAGTAGAGTGTCTACTAGAGTTCCTCCAAGAGGGCTCCAAAAGGCCTAAGTCTGGCAACATTAAAAAGACAAGTGTCGGCAATATCAGCAGTACTAGATGTAAAATTTGCTACAGACCCTCTAATAGCAAGGTTCTTCAAAGGTGTACAATACATCAAACCTTGTATAAAAAGCAGAGTACCACCCTGGGATCTGCAAATAGTGCTCACGTCACTCCAACAGTCATCATATGAACCACTGAAACAATCAAGCCTGAAAGATCTAACATTAAAAACTCTCAGGGTTATTCAGTAAAAGTTCTTATCGTTTAAAATGGTGCTAATTTTGCCCCAACCAATCAGATGTTAGCTTTCAAATGTTAAATAAGATCTGATTGGTTGGGGCAAGATTAGCACCATTTTAAACGATAAGAGCTTTTATTGAATCTCCCTGTCTGTTTCTAATAGCGATCACCTCAGCAAAATGAGTGTCAGAACTCCTCAGAACATTAAAAATATCAGCGCAAAACCTGATAATTCAAGAAGACAAAATAATTCTAAGACCAGATACAAACTTTGTTCCAAAAGTCGTATCAAAGTTTCACATAAACCAAGAAATTGTACTTCCCACATTTATGGATAATCCAGACTCAGTACATTCACTAGACGTAGGAAGGACTCTGAAACAATACCTACAAGAAACTAAAAAAATAAGGAAAACTGAGTCACGCTTCATAATTTCTCAAGGAGAAAAAAACGGAATGCAACCTACTACAGCCACAATCTCAAAGTGGATCACTAATACCATCAAACAAGTATACAAAATGGCAGCACAAGAACAACCCGATAGGGTGACAGCGCACTCGACCAGGGCGATGGCCACGTCCTGGGCCTACTCAGCCAGAGTGTCCCCAGAGGAAATATGTAAAGCAGCAACATGGACATCACTGTCCACCTTCATAAAACATTACAAACTAGACGTAGCTGCAAAATCAGAAGCAGAATTTGGCAGCAAAGTACTGCATTCTGCTGCAGCTCACAAATAAACAAGCATCAAGTGATAAGTCTCCCTCCCTTTTCTTTGTTGGTATAATACTGCTTTGGAAAACCCTACACATTACACTGCCGTGTACAGGACCAGGGAAATGGGAAAATCCTCATCATACTACGGTGATTTTCTTTCCTGGTCCGTACACGGCAGTGGAAAACTTCCCACCCTAATAGATGTAATAGGCACAAGAAAGTAAAGAAGGGTAACAGAACATACACAGTCGTCAAAGACATGGTGGCCGGAGGGAGAGTCAGTATATATAAACAAATGAGAAGCGATCCTGTCATCCAAAAGGCAGGTAGGATTAACCCCTACACATTACACTGCCGTGTTACGGACCAGGAAAAGAAAATCACAGTAAGTATGATGAGGATTTTCACATTTCCCTAAACACTGAAACTCATTACTGGGTAAAAGGCCAGATAATTCCAGGGAACAGACCCACCATTGTTATATGTAATATTGTATACATGGTGTAAAGCTGAGCACACGGGCCTTTTAGAGACAATTCCTATGGTGATTATGAACCGTGTGTGTGTGAAGAATCGGGCGATCTCACAGACAACAAGCAATTATTTGTGTGTGACCAAGAGTTTTGATTGGTGGCTTTAGTATATGGAGACTGATAGTGACTACTACATGTGTGGCCACCCAGAATATCCTATACAAATCTACTAACTGACTGACTATTGCTAATTGTGGATTTTATTGTAACTCAATTCAGGCAGAAAACAAACTGCATCCAATGGTTCATTTTCGGTCTTAAGCTTTTCTTCATGGACTGGAATTTTTTTTATATCGGCGTGTACTTGTGATGCGATCCGCCAATATTGCATTTTGGGATCGCAACGCATCCTAGTGTGGCCAACACTAGAATAACTGGCCAATGCTAGTGTGGGCTGTTTAACATGCAAGCCATGCATAGCCGGACATTATCCATATTTCTGAGAGAGTAATTATGTTCATGGTGTTTACAGAGAAAAGGCTGTTTGTTTAGTTATTACTTATGGCATTATGGTGATATAAAGGTTGGACTAGATGGACGTATGTCTTTATACAACCTCCAATACTATGTTACTATGTAACTGTTAGACAGACATTATGGGTAGGGTATAAAGGTTGGACTAGATGGACGTATGTCTTTATACAACCTCCAATACTATGTTACTATGTAACTGTTATACAGACATTATGGGTAGGGTATAAAGGTTGAACTAGATGGATGTATGTCTTTATACAACCTCCAATACTATGTTACTATGTAACTGTGACATTTCCAAGATGTCCCTTTTGTATATGGGACTGCAAAACTGCAACTGCCTATCCCATGAGGCCTTACCAGTGCCTTGTAAAGAGGGAGAATAATATTTTTCTCTCTTGAATCTATTCCCCTTTTTATACAGACAATATCTGCTAGCTCTAACAGATAAGTCTTTTTCCATTACTGATTCACTTAACACAGAGTTATTATGGTGTGGGTGGCACAGGGATTATATGCATTACCTTACATTTATCAACATTGAATCCTCTTGCCATTCTGCTGCCATTTTGATAATCTATCTAGGTCTGCTTGCAACACTTGCAATACTATGTTACTATTTAACTGTTATACAGACGTCATGAGTAGGGTATAAGTGTTGAAATAGATAGACGTATGTCTTTATACAACCGGCAATACTATGTTACTATGTAACTGTTATACAGACATCATGGGTAGGGTACAAAGGGTTGAAATAGATAGACGTATGTCTTTATACAACCGGCAATACTATGTTACTTTGAACTGTTATACAGACATTTGGGTAGGGTATAAAGGTTGGACCAAATGGATGTATGTCTTTATACAACCTCCAATAATATGTTAATAGTAACTGTTATACATGCATTATGGGTAGGGTATAATGGTTGGACTAAATGGACGTATGTCTTTATACAACCTCCAATACTATGTTACTATGTAACTGTTATACAGACATTATGGGTAGGGTATAAAGGTTGGACTAGATGGACGTATGCCTTTATACAACCTCCAATACTATGTTACTATGTAACTGTTAGACAGACATTATGGGTAGGGTATAAAGGTTGGACTAGATGGACGTAGTCTTTATACAACCTCCAATACTATGTTACTCTTTCCTTTTACATTTGCATTAATTAGAATTCTCTCTTCATAGTTTCCTAGAACCTGGATTTAATCACTTACATCTACCGTAGACCAACCTGACATTTTATAATGATGTTTCTGTTTTATCTCCATTTCTTTTCCCATAAGTCTTTATCCACTGTATGTTCCACTATGTGCAGATAGGAATAATTTAAAGGATAATTACATCTGAATACAAACAAGACTAAATGGATTCTATAGTTTCTAACTAGCCAATAGCTGCAACAATCGACTCTGAAATCATAATCATTGTGTGGAAATCCTAAGAAAATACAATGAATATTTTACACAATTGTCACTCAGAACAGAAGGCATATATTAATATTTGGAAGCATGTATTGTATAGTTTTATCTTTGTTTTATTATCATATCACTATTTTACATGTCACTGAATATAATACGTTACACTCATATATACACTGATTGATAACTTAATCTATTTTATACCACCTAGCTTTTAATATGTGCGATAAGCTGACTTATTTTTATAGTAATTTATCAATAGCAACAGTTACACATTTAACCACAAGATGGCATCTATTTGTTTCACTCAGTCCTACCAATTAGTGGAGGACTATGCTTTGACTGGTTTTGTATGGTATATATGGCACTTATGCACTTTTTATTATTTATATGTCTGATGAAGGTGCCAGTAAGCACCGAAACATCACGTGAAATTAAACACTTATTTGATCAAGACGGTGTGCGCTGTGGAACTAATTTGATTACTTGTGATATACACCAGGCCAAGGTGGCCCGCAGCACCCAGCAATAAAAGTTTGAAAAATCTTGGAATAGCGAGGTGTGCGGTTCTGCAGGTGTCTAACGTTCTTGATTTCTTCAGCTCTCCTTCCTAGTGACTGCTTAGTCACTGTGTCCAGGACACCACATGCTGGGAGGGCTGCAAAATTAAAGAGAAAGAAAGATATAGCTATCTCAAAATATATTTATATAGATTCCATCACACTTCTTATAGTCTAGTTTAATTCACATTTAAAGCATACATTTTATAACCAGGTTTTATTTTAGTACATCTATAGACACGAAAGATTTTACGGTTGTTTTATATATCGGGTTTCTCGTACACGGAACACAAGAAGAACTTTAGGGTTTATCTTAAAATCTTTATTTTATACCATTAAACATATATGATAGAATCCCAGTCTCCCAGAGAGAAAGCGAAGAACCTATTTCTTTACAAGGCTGTTAGTGTTATTAATCCATAAAAGGTGCACAAGTTGCTCTATATCTCTGTATTACTGCACTTCTGATCATTTGAGTCCACTTGCAGCTTTCTGTTAAATTGCTAAGATTTCCCCCCCAGATAATTGGATATGAACTGAGCAGTGAGGAGAAAGTTTTATAGCCTATTAAAAAGAAGCATAAGGCGGCTGTATACATTTCATATCCAGATAAAGTTACTCTCACTAGAGGAGAGCAGGTAACCGTATTGATCTTGTCACACTTTGTAATTCATACATCCCTCTCAACCCTGGAATCTCCACTTAACAGCAGTAAAGTAGTTATGATACAGGATGGGACTTAAAAGTTCCAATTCAGATCGTATTTTCCCCTTTAAACTTCACCTCTCAGTAACAGTAAAGAGACTTTTACTGTCCTGTTTATTGGCAGAGGCACTTCTGTAAGATGCTACCGTCAGGTTCATAACAATAAAACTGAATGGATCGGGTGTAATCGTATAACAAATAATAAAATAAAACTGGATGTAATGATACGACAGAAATGTGAAAGAAATTCTTTTCTAAAAAACATACCGTTATTAGGCGACGTTTATAGAAGGAGGAAACTGTATATTCGAATTTTAATTTTCTAATTTCTAATTGAGCTGATTTCATAAATAGCATCTAATTCAACTAAACAACTGAGACAAAAACCTCAAATTGTTCAGTTATTTGTGATAACTAGAGATGGTCGAACCTCCTAAAGTTCGGTTCGTTTTCAAATTTTCAGACTTCAGTAAAAGGTCCATAGTTAGGAAGTTCGAAAGCTGACCCATTAAACTCAACGTGGGCAAATAGTCAAAAGGTTCTGATAAAATACGGTTAAAATAGAATGGTACTTACAGTACATGGCTCTGAAACCTGGGAAATGGTCTGAGGAACACGTATATATCACCAACACTTGTATAAATACTACTGTAACTTTCCTCATGACCAGCTATTTTTGAATTTTCAAGGGTTCTCCAATTTACCGTAAATGCCCCATTCAAGATTATTGATGAATTCCAGGATTACCGATCGCTGCATTCAAGGGTTATGGACGAATTTGAGGGTTAACGAACGCCACTTGCGAAGGTTATTGCAAAATTCGAGGATTACCAAACAACACTTTTGAGGGTTATGGCCAAATTTGAGGGGAAGAGATCACCACATTCAAGGGTTATGACCGGATTTCAGGGTTATCGAACACCACATTCGAGGGTTATGGAGCACTAAAGTCGAAACTTCAAAAGTTCGTAGTTCGAAGAGTCTGAAAAAGTCAGAGTTCGTTGAACAAAAAAAATCTCGGGTTTGAGTTCTAGTCCATCCTAGTGATAATAATGTTCACTATTACCTTGTCGTTTTGACACCTTTAACTTGTGTGAACTCTTTATGCAGGAATAACTGTATTTGTTTGTGGTAGTTAAAACACACCCCAACTTTCCTGCTTTGCCTGAGAGAGACCTGGTCTCTGTCCCAGTGTCTCGGAACGTCCTTCTTTGTCCCTCAGGGGCTTTCTGAAGGTGTGACTGGGGCATTCTGGTGCTCATTGGTCCCCTGGTTTTGGGAGGTATGTAATGGTTGATCTGTTTTACACTTTAGCTTGGAGGGAGTTTAGCTAATTCCTCCTTACAGAAAATCTTTAACTTAGGGATGTGACTTTTATTATTCATAAAAAGTCAGTGGGCGGGGGGAGTGGGAGCCTGCTACACTAATCTAATGCTAAAGGCTGTGACATACAATGGTTTGAGAAATACAAGTTTAAGAAATACTTCTAACAAGAAAAAGCAATTAAAGAGCATCTATAGTGGGAAAATGAAGTTTTTTTTCTTTCTTTCAATGTGTTCTATAATTCTCCTCCAACTCCCAGAGTGTCTTTACTTTATTCAGTTTCCCTCTCTGTCCTGAGATACACAAATTCAAAGATATGTGAATGCATTCCTCCTACTTGTACTGTCAATCAAATCCCTGTGACGTGACCCTCCTTCTGCTCAAGTCCCTCCCCTCCCTGCTCTGTAACAAACAGAGATAGAGCATTAGCAAGAGAGGTAGCTTTGACTGCAGAGATAAGTGTGCACTTGACCCCCTTCTTGATAGCTTTCCCTGTTTGATGATGGGTCACAAAGAGAGAGATCATGTTGAAGAAGGAAACGGAGAGATCCATGTCTCCAGGAAAGCTTGCTTTCTATTGGCCACTGTGCGTGGGTTTGTTTTTTAGGATGATGAACTTTTAACTCCTACTGCACATGAGAAGCTTGTCAGGCAGCCGGTGTATAGACATGGAGGAGGTAACAGAGGGGAGGGGAGGAGGGAGTGCTGCAGAGAGATCTGACATCATGGAAAAACAGAGTCACTGGCAGAGGTAGGAGAAAGCAGCACAGAGTACATGAATTGAACTTTGCAATGGGGCAATGTGCTTTTTTTCACTATAGATGCCCTTTAATGTAAAACGTTAGGACCTTCCAGACTGTTCCAGAAGCTTCCAGACGCTGTTCCTTGGCGTGGTTAGTAGACTTTTCATTCTTATGATTATGTTTCCTTGTTTTGTTTAATGTTTCTGACCAGATCAGTAGCGACCACAGTATTTTATTGCTTATTAAAATAGCTCTGTATAATTTACCTACATGTGGGTGTCCTGGTAAAATGGCCAGGGCTTGGGCAGACTGATAGGTGTATCTGGGTGATCAGAGGGTGGAGTTGAAAAGATTAAAGTTGTGTCTATATGGCTTGGGGTGGAAATGATGGGAGAAATGCATTACCTCCTTTTACCCATTGGGACAGACATGCTCATTATGCTTTTTCCAGATTGATCTATCCACATTTATCTGGGGGTAGTAATCTTTCTTCTCCATTCCATTCTTTTTATTATTCTGTTCTCATGTCAAACAATTATTACATTTTAAATAACCATATGATATATCCCCCTGCAATGATTTATTTATAAACATTTAATACTTATGACATCATTGTCGCCACATATTTACCGATAACATCAATGAGCACATTAAAACACTAATGATGTTTATTGCGTGTAAATGGTAGTAATTAGATGGGGTTCATTTGCCATCTTAATAGAACTTAAGACTAAAACCCGACCGACCACAATTGAACTAGAAAATGACTATATCCACATTGCAATTAGTCAAGTGCTAGGAACCAAGAGTCCTGACAGTGATTATTTTTAAAATAGCTCTGTATAATTTACCTACATGTGGGTGTCCTGGTAAAATGGCCAGGGCTTGGGCAGACTGATAGTGATCGGGTGATCAGAGGGTGGAGTTGAAAAGATTAAAGTTGTGTCTATATGGCTTGGGGTGGAAATGATGGGAGAAATGCATTACCTCCTTTTACCCATTGGGACAGACATGCTCATTATGCTTTTTCCAGATTGATCTATCCACATTTATCTGGGGGTAGTAATCTTTCTTCCTCCATTCCATTCTTTTTATTATTCTGTTCTCCATGTCAAACAATTATTACATTTTAAATAACCATCATGATATATCCCCCTGCAATGATTTATTAAACATTTCAATACTTTATGACATCATTGTCGCCACATATTTACCGATAACATCAATGAGCACATTAAAACACTAATGATGTTTTATTGCTGTAAATGTGTAGTAATTAGATGGGGTTCATTTGCCATCTTAATAGAACTTAAGACTAAAACCCGACCGACCACAATTGAACTAGAAAATGACTATATCCACATTGCAATTAGTCAAGTGCTAGGAACCAAGAGTCCTGACAGTGATGATTTGTGTTTAATGAAATAATGTTATGGATCAGTCCAGCGCTTAGTCTGTACAACTTGCTAACATTATTTCATTTATCATTGTGAAACATTAGCACAGCTGACAAGGTCTAACCCAAGAAGAATTCTTGTGGCCCTCCCCAAGTTTGGCATCCCTGGTCTCTACTATGCAGTTTGTTATTTCCACATATCCACCGTTTAGATGCCTCTTACGTTATCCCCATCCTCAATCACAAAATAAAAGATAATAATATATAGTATGGGGCTCACTGGATGGCACTGATGTCTTGCAATGCTGGAGTTCTGGGTACAAACAGCTACATCTTTTATGTTCTCCCTGTACATGTGTGGGTTTCCTCCATGATAATAATTACATACTGATACAGAACTTAAATTGTAACCTCTTCAGTGTGAAATACATTATATCGGTCAGTCTGAATAATTGGATGTTGTATGCCCAGCCTGAGTTAATAATGGAGAGGGTGTCTGGGAGATCACAGAAAGTCCAACCAATTTTCTAAACGGAATGTTATATTTTATAGTTCCTGTTTATATTCTTATCTTTATAGCAATATAGACCTCCTTAGTGTTGGATTGGTCCACAGAAGATTTCAAGTTTTGATTTCAATAAGAGATAAAAGTTTAAAGCCCAGCACACAGAACAAAGAATCTTGGGAGATGTTACAGAGAAGTGGCTAGAATGTGTATAGTCTTTTTAATCCTTATTAAAGGGCATGTCCACCCCCAAAACAATAACTTGAATATCAATAGAACAGCTACTTACATGCTGCATCACACTTTCAGTTTTCCTAAAAGCTCTCTTGTTGCTGGGGATGTGCATTAAACAGTTTCCAAAAACGAGCACTAGGAGGCTGAGATGGAAGGAAAGACTTATGCCTTGTAACAAGCATTGTCGAGGTTGGCGCATGCGCATTCGCGCAATTCAGTGTAATCCGTGCACTCTCCTCACTCCCTCCTGGGTACGCGCGCTACAGAAATCCCAACGAGACTTCGGGCTGTCAGTGCATAGCGTTCACTGACCAATCAGCGGCAGCTAAGCATTCCACCAATCAGAGCAATGAACCCGCCCCACCAATATAATATCTGAATGAACAGAAACAGAAGCCAGCTCCTAGCGATACCCGCGAGGTGTCTCTCAGTCTCTCAATGTGACACTACACACGGGTAATGATCTTCTTCTTTAAGGGCCGGGGTGGACGCGCACGTAACACAAGGCACAGGATTTGCTCTGCGAGACTTTGCGCATGATTGACAGAGAGAGGGGAGCCAAGAGGGGAGCCAGGCCGCACATTTAAACAGCAGGAGAATGGGTAAAAGAAGCACTATTTTGAAACATCATATAGGCGTTTTGGGAGGGTGAGTACTAATCTTCCTAATGCAGAAAAGTTGTTTTTGGGAGTGGACATGCCCTTTAAAAATGGGTTATTATATGGACTTATATGGGTACTTTTGAATCTAAATATTATAGGGTATTAGGATATCTCAATCGGCTGATATTTTACTAGAATGAAATTAAGTGATGTTAAACTCTCTTTATACTTGACTTTAAAGGGCATGTCCACCTCCAAAATTATAATTTAACCCACTACTGGCCCCAATGTGTAGTATAGAAAAATCCTTATCTTACATCCCAGATCCAAATAGTTGCCCTGCAATGTCCCTTCAAAGTCCAGGAAACTGGCCACCAGAAGCCTAGCAGAGGGGGAAATTGTTTCTACCTCTGAGGCTTCCTCTGAGAGGTTTGTGGCATGCTCTGAGCAGCCCTCCCTCTCCCTCTCATTAATCTTATTTGCAGAAACTCCCCCGATCTCTACTTACCTTCCCTTTATCCTCCGCTGTTCTGAACTGCCGACAGCCGCGTCCGTGATTGGCTGCTTCTCAGCTAATCACAGATGCGGCTGCCAGTCCCGTCCCCTGCTTGCAGTACCATGCAAGCAGAGGGCCGGGCAGTGCGGCAGAGGATAGAGGGAAGGTAAGTAACTATCGGGGGAGTTTCTGCAAATAAGAATAATGCAGTTGGGGCTGGGGGAGCAAGCCCTACCACATATTAAAAGTTTATTTAAAGGGTGGACATGCCCTTTAAGTAGATTAGGAACCTTCTAATGGCATTTTCCACTGTGACGATAGGAAGCCCATCTATAATGACATATAGATTGAACTATTAATATTTATAAATGCAGTAAAAGCTATTTATCACTTGGCAGAAATTCACAAACACTGAAGGTTCCCAAGTCCCATCGTCCATCATGGGATATTAAGGAAATAATAGGTACGATATCCAGCTAACCCAAAG
This sequence comes from Hymenochirus boettgeri, assembly GCA_019447015.1. Lineage (NCBI taxonomy): Eukaryota > Metazoa > Chordata > Amphibia > Anura > Pipidae > Hymenochirus > Hymenochirus boettgeri. The sequence goes on along the minus strand of CM033470.1, from coordinate 52,734,656 downwards.
ACACACAAGTCAGTCCCAAGGGAAATTTTAATAAATCTCTGTACATCAAGGGCCAAAATGGAGGAATAAATCAGAGAGGTATCTACACATCATTGGCATTGTGGGTATCTGAAACCTTATTTCAAAACCTTGTCAGGCTGAAATATTCATAGACAACACAATAAGTCAATATCAAAGTAAAATACATTTGCTCCAGTAAAAATATTAACAGAATTGGAAAGATCATCATACTGGTATGGAGAGGAGAAGAGATGTATGAAGTGTTACATAGAGGATATGTATCAGTATCACTAGTAAACGTTAGTCCTCATTGTCAAATACACTAAGCACCCTGACACCTACTAGGTTTCTGATTAACTCCCCCCACCACCCAAAAAAAATCCTACCCGGCTCCCTGGCATTCCTGAAAGAAGAAAGTTTTCTGGTCCCACTCCCCATTGTGTCTGGCTCCACTGTAAAGTAGATTTAGCACCTTGTATCATTAATATTGTGCAGCTTTCAGCTTGAAATCTACTCAAGATGCTGTATAAACTTGTAGGATTGATGGAAAATGTCCATATCTGAGCACTTTCAAGAAACTGTTGGACATTAATGTGCCCGCTCAATCTATTGAGGGTGAGCGGGCAAATCTGGAGAAACATTTTACAGACCAATCACAATTTAAAAAAAGAATCAGGTACTGTAGGCTGCTGCAGAACTTTCAAGTAGGTGGATGAGGCCTATGTCTCTTACCTGCTATCTCACACTTTGTATAAGAACTAACCAGAATAAAAATTCAACAATACTTTTCTCTTTTTATATGTTTGATTGTTTGTATTGTTTTTCTACTTTTTGTGATTAAAGAGAATACATATTTACCATTAAAAATATAACTAGTTTTTCTTGTTTCTTCTGGATGCTGCACAAGGTCACATTATATAATATGGATTCGTTTATTTTTATATATTTTATTTTCTGAAAGCTTGGATTCAGTATTTTTACGTTTTTGGTCTCTAAATTGGTCTCTAAAAGGGGAGAGGAGAGAGGTTGGAGACCCCTTAGTGTGTCTTTCCACAGCACGGGCTGTGACACCCCAACTAAATCCCATAGACCAGTGTTGAAGCATGGCATTCTTGGGCCCATAATACCCTTAGGTAGAACCTGGAGCCCAATCTGCCAGGGCCCTTAATCCCAGCCTGCAGTAGCCCTTCTGGAAGCTACTGAGGCCCTCAACTCTCAGTAACCCACCCTAGAAGGGAAGGCACAGGGTTGGATGCCATCTTCCCATGATCCATTGCTAAATACATCACCATGCAAGGAGCAGTGCAATTCCTACCTGCCTGTAGGGTAAACTTTTCTTTTTATCCTCCGTTATTTTTTAACTGCACGTTCCTCTAACCCGGGGGCGACATGCGGCCCTTTGGCTGCCCCTGACTGGCCCCTCAATAGTAGACCTGTACCCCAAAAAATCTTACTATTAATTGATTGTTTAAAGCTGGATAATTGATTTCTTTTTATGTTATAGAAAAAATGATGACCTGATCAATTGGTTAATTGAATTTGATGGAATATATTACACACCTTATATTATAGTAAAAAAACATCCAACGAACCAGGTATATTAATTTAATCTTTTTATAAAATACAATTTTGCAATCTCTATAATGAGAATTGAATTGAACTTTTTGGCCCGGCCCTTCACGACAATCCAAGTTTCTCATGTGGCCCCCTATGAAATTTAATTGCCCACCCATGCTCTAAGCAAACGAAAAGGCAGAAATGTACTGTCTTCTCTAGTCTTCTTTGAAAAGGAGACTTTCATCATAAAAACTTTCAAGAAAGGGAGTATGTTCTCATTTAACTGACCATTATCTCCCCATCCGTCGATTTCCTTGTTCATATACAAACATAGACATGCTGTTCGGATCAGGAACAGACTGCAAATGCAGAGCTACACCAGAGGGAATATTTCAGTAGGTATAACTAAATATAGAAAGTTTCCCCAGCGGTGAGGTCAGTGAGGAGGTAGCAGTTTTGACCTTCTCCCTGGGTACCTCTTCTTACTACACATAAAGAGAAGAGGATTGGGGAAGGTAAGTAAAATTGTCTTTGGATCCCTTCTGATAGTTAACATAGAATATCTACTAATTTGATTAAAATATTCCTGCAACTGAGATATTTTTAGAAACTACATACCCTCAGATATTTATGAGTGGCTTACATTTTAATCAAATAGGAAATTTATCATATTTTCCTTTCTAAAAAAATGGATTTGACTAAATCAAGGGTGAATCACTGAAAAACTGTAGCCAAAGGTTCAAAACAAACACAATATAAAAGCCTAAGCTCACCTGAATAAGACTATGCCACATGCATTGGTGGAGACAAATATGTGACCACCAACTAACCCCAAGGGGACCAATGCAATAGGGCAAATACAGCAATTCTGTTTGGTCTGTATTTTAAACAGTTTTGAAACTAAACATAATTTTGTCAACGACATGCGTTCAGGTCACAAAGGCAGAAAACCTGACAAACACAGTTTGTAGAAATTAATGCTTTTAGGGGATTTTCTTATAAAGCAAAGAAATATCATTATTAAAAGTCAGAAATCTTGCCCAAGCCCCCATAACAAATAATAAACACTAAACATGAATTTCCCAAATGTTCTGAATCAAAAAGTATGCCATATGCTATCCACTGAACACTGAGACATAGACACCAACTAACCCCAAAGAGGAACATTCTATACAGTGGTAATTACAAAAAATTTCAACCAGCTCTGTATTCTGGAGCATAAATATCAAATGAAATATCCTTTAAGCTCAGAAATACCTCCTCTGATGAAGTAGAAATAGCACTAAATATCAATCTCCTATCTGTCCTGAATAAAACAGTAAATTAACAAAGACTAAAAAGTTATTTTATTATTTCCAAGATAACCCTTTGTTAAGCATGTGGTATTGGTTTAGGAGAATGAAAGAAAATCATTTTTTCCCCTCTTAAAAATGAAACACCATGGGGACGATTTACACAGACTCGCTAGAAAAATATGTGGAGTTAAAGTTGCGCTAAACGGTTCGCTCCATATTAGCCCACGGATGCGCGGGTTACACAAAAATCACCCGCACGCTTGCGGTTCAATATCACTGTTTTTTTAAAATCCCGCAGTGAGTAAATCCCTTACCCGGATTTAACCACATTCGCAATATTGATATTGAATCGCGAAAGCAGCATTTACCCAGAGTGATAGTGGTTCTGGGTAAATGAGCCTGAATGAGTTTAACTTTTTACTGCTTTTCTCTCTACCACACAAGGCAGTAAATATTTTAATACACTACCTCTTTCAACTTTTCCTATTGATTAGTTCCCCAAAAGGATGGAATCTTTCAGCACAGTTACTGGATCTCACTCCTGGAAGCAAAGATACATTTCATTGAGCTTAATGGAGTAAACAGTTCCCAGCCTGTCATTGGCTAACTAATTAGCCCATTAGTCATATAAATAGCCCACTGGATGGCTGTAGCTATGCACAAGCAAAAGAAAACAGTTTAAGAGAAATAATTCCCATATTTGACAGAATGCCTACTGTATTTTATATAAATCAATTGTCCCTTGTCCTTGGATGTACGTTTGGCTCTCAGTATCATTACTCAGTTATTAACATCCATACATTGCCAGTTTCAGCCAGTGAAATATCTCATGAAACCATGTTACTGTTTGATTGCAATAGCGCAGCTGATACGTTAACCTTTGGAGGTTAGTATAAATCATCTCATGTTAATCTAACAGCAGCAACTTGTCCATTCAGTAGTGGGAGTGAGGGGCTGGGGAGTTGGGGTTTACCATGTTTTTTATAAATTGATTTTAAATGCTAAAATATATTATTGTAAAATTATAATTTAAAATACATCTCTTCCTGCATTACTGCCCAAACATAAACCAAAGTCAGAAAAATCTTCCTTTCCCAGCGGGACAGGCACGCTCAGTGTGTTTCTCATGGGCAGAGAGAAGAAAAACTGTTATTATTATTTATTTTGTTTCTCACAGTGCTATGGGCATGTGAAACCAAAGTGGAAAATGGTGCTGATTCCACTAAGGTATTTCTATCGTTAGAATCCGCTTAAAAAGGAAAGTGAGACTGGTGTTTAAACAGCAGTTTCTAGGCTATACACCAGCTTCTGCTTTAATACTAGAAGCTATAATTTGTTACAGAGGGCTGGCACCACTTTCCTACTTAAGGGCAAGTGTGTTTTCTCTGAAGTTACCACCCATGAGCCTAGTAGAATAAAAACCCCATTAGCGATTTGCCCTTTAAATCTAAAAGAGATAACGCCCTCAGGGACTTGAGGCTTCAATCGCTGGTTTGCACCTCAGTGTCAAATTTCATTAAAAAAACAAGACTTGATGAGGTACAGTAGTTCATAGCAGCATGCAAAGGACTTATTGTGTGTGTGTGTGTGGGGGGCATAAATAGCAAAAAGGAAGTGATAGTTTACAGGGGAACTAAACCAACATTTTTTACTCCATCATCCAAAACTACACCGGCCCCCAGGAACACCAATAAACTGTAAATGACCACTCCAGTAAATAGCATTAAAGGAAATGTAATCACCTGAATAAGATAACTGTGAGCATGTGCATTGTCTGGACACCTCATGACCCAATGCTCCCCTGCTAATTATGGACTGTAACAGGATTGGGTAGAGACTACCAGTAGGCTTGACCTGTTGTAAAAAGTTTATAAAATAGCTTAGAATTGAGCATGTGCAAAGAACACAGTGGTCAGTGATCACACTGAGCGATACCGGAATGCTGGGAAATGGCAGGTTATAAAATCCAAACTTCCCAGCACCCAGATCAAAATGACAGACGAGACATTGATCACTGCTTTTATTTAGAAATAAACAATCTTGTGCCTTTATTTTAGAAAAACCACTCCTGTCCGAGGTTCTGCGTGTCTTCTGAGACAATCTGTTAGTGAACTAGCAAACCCCGCCCCCCTTCGCATCCCTCTGCGTGCATCCCCCGCACACACCTCCTCCATCCCTCCCACATTGTGACTCGGTGCTCGAGCAAATGCATCCAGCATCCATGCATATTTACAGCGCTTGGTTAGTATCAGGGCCGTTTTTAGGCATAAGCCACCTAGGCAAAGTGCTAGGGCCCCTATGTTAAACCAGGGTGCCCAGTGTTCCCTCTACCATCTCCCTGTCAGCTTTTACTTGCTGTGTTAGATCTGATCTCCGTGTTCAGCTGTAATTTGTAACATTGTAGTGAGTAGAGACCCTGAACTCAGCTCCCTCTACTTGGATACAAAGTTACAAATGAACTGAAGGTGAAGGAAGGAGGGGGGAGGATGAGCTCAGCTAATAGTACTGAGGAGAACAGTTCTAAAATGCCAGGTAAAACCTGGTACATATATCATGTCAATGCTGGCAGCTGAAAGGATTAAAGGTAATACTCTGCTGGCACTGAAAGTGTTAATAGCAGTACTCTGTGAATGTGCTGGCACTGAAATTATTAGTAGGAAATTCTGCTGGCAGTGAAGGGTTAATGGTGATACTCTGCTGGCACTGAAAGGTTAATAGCAATACTCTAGGAAAGTGCTAGCACTAAATGGGTTAATGGCAATAGTCTGGGAATGTGCTGGCACTGAAATTACTAGTTGGAAAGTCTGCTGACACTGAAGGGTAAATTGTAATAATCTGCTGGCACCCCAAAAACTAAAATTGTATATGTTATTGACCACAATTCTATCATTAAAATAACCCATCCCCCATCAAAATCCATTCAGCCAATTTGAGGATATATAAGTTTTTCCACCAGGCCTTTTGCAGAAAAGAAGCAGCTCACTGTAATCCAATCCGAGCCTTCAGCCTCCCTTTCTATCCATTCTCTATCTGTCTATCTATTCATCTTCTATCTCTGTCTGTCTTTCATATCTCTTTCTATCTATCCATCTATATATTTCTGTTGCGGTTTTAATATAGCCTTCCCCCTGGTCCCCCAGCCCCAACCGCATCATTATTATCTTTAGAAAGTGCCTACCTCTGTATCTATTAGACAGAGAAAGATAGATTGACGGAGATAGATAGATGGATAGATAAATAGAAAGAGATACACAGACAGACAGAGATATATAATAGAAAGAGATAGATGGTTATTTTTATGGCAATTATAGCCAAGGTAGTCATTTCAGGGGGAGGAGGGAGTTGTGGTTGGGTGGCTTGGGGGCCCCATCCAAAATTTTGCTGGGGGGCCCACTGATTTCTAGTTACGCCCCTGAATACATGAACAATAATACCTACCATAGAAACGTGGAAATTATGGAAAGTTATGGAAATCTCTCTCCTCCCTAATTTGCATTAGGAATAATAAGCTCTAGATAAAACTCTCCCTAACATACTTGGTGACCATGTTCCCCATGTAAGTTCCTTAGTAATGGTGAAAACACGCAAACGCATTTTATGTACTTTTTAAAGTGTGTTTTTACCCACAATCCCTTGGGAAATGCAAATGCATTCCTTGCCTGATCCTGTTTGTGATCATAATTGTGATTGATATTATAATCCCAATTTCAGTCACAAAATGATTGTACGGAGGTGTCAAAGCATCACGGGGGGTTAGTTACTGGTGTATGAATTTACATATTGTATGATTTAGACATCAATCCAGGATGCTAGATAGCTGCCATATCTTCTCTTACAATTCTACATTCAACCCATTGTTCTCTTTTAATGCTCCTGAGCATTTATACTTCTTTCTCATAGTCTTACTGTATATCAACTATATGAATGTAGGTTAGTAGATAAATATGTAATCAATGGAGGAACAGGACCACTGTTACCATTTAAGAGGACATGAAATTAAATGAATGACATTTTCATACCCCTCATTATTCTTACATGACAGTGATGAGGAAATCCATTAAAAACATTTTCGATAATAATCTTTGGGCCTTTTCTTTTATGAGACTGCTATTCCTTAATGAAAGTAAGTGCATCTTTGTGCAATTGAATAGTTATATGTCATCATATATCATCATCCAATCAAACAAAAAATAAAATTCTAGTGCACAAACAATTCTAATTGCAACCCAATTTTTTGTATATTGTGTTACATTGAAGGTTTGACCAAGCCTTCTGGGAAAGAAGGCTTGGTCATGTTAGGAGTTAGGTCATGTGCTCGTTTGAGCAAAGTACTTTAAACTAGAGAGTCAGCTTCAAGCATCCAGGCCACATAGGAGAAGCTGTCAGCTCATGTAGCCAAAAAAGGCAAGTACCAGTAGGTTAGGACCCAGTTAAAGAAAGCAACCTTGACATGGTGACTGGGCTTAAAATAATTTGGCCAACTTATTGAACTAATTGCTTTTATTTATCCCGGGTTTAGCAGACTGTTTGTAGTCGCAACCTTATGGAGGTAGCCAATATGCAATTAGAATTGTTTGTGCACTAGAATTCTGTTTTTTGTATGTATTATTTTTTTGGTCACTTAAGACTGGTGAGTCCAGCTACCATTTTTATTGATTTATTGTATAGTACAGACAGTATAGCACATTATGTATATATGTATGTATATGTATATGTTTATTTATATAGCGCCACTTGGGGACGCAGCGCTGTACAGTATTAAAATGCAATAAAGTCATACAAGGGGGATAAATACATAGATAGATCAGTACATAAATATATCAATTATATAAATAGAAGTGCTAGAGCTTTGCCACAAGAGGTAATGAGGTCCCTGGCCCATAGAGCTTACAATCTAGCTAGGTGGGTAACACACAGATACAATGGAATGGGTATAAGTGCTGGAGTGAGACGTATGCAGTGCAAATAAAACAATCAAATACTGTGCTGGTTACCAGATAGGTAGAATGTAAGGCTAGATTTATCATATATAGATATATAGATATCATATACTGTGCTGGTTACCAGATAGGTAGAATGTAAGGGTAGATTTAAACCTGCTAATTGAGGTTTCTTTACATAGAGAGAGGGGAATAGAATTCCAGAGGATGGGAGCTACGAGAGAGAAAGGTTTAAGGCGAGAGGAAGCAGTACGAGTCTGTACAGGAGCTGGTTCTGTGATGAGCGGAGGGTACGGGCAGGAATATATGGGGACACTAGAGAGGAAATATAAGGAGGAGCAGCAGAGTGAAGGGATTTAAATGTTAGGAGAAGGATTTTGTATGTAATGAGCTGTTTAACCAGGAGCCAGGTTGTTGTCCGGTACAGAGGAGATTTGGGATCCAGTTATTAGAAAGCGAAACATTACGTGTGTCAATGTTAAGTATAGACTGAAGGGGAGAGAAGCGGGAAGCAGGAAGAGTCCTGGCGCGATAGGATGAGAGCATGCATAAGCATAGCGGTGGTTGGGAGAGAAAGGAACCTGCAAATTTTGGCTATATAGTGAAGGTAGAAGCGGCAGGTTTTCGCAACATAGTTAATGTGGTTAGAAAAGGAGAGAGATTGTATAGTACACTATTGTATAGTATGGTACAGGCTTTTCCACTACCTCCCAGCCCATAGCCTTTTTAAAATGAGGGAAGAGGCCATCCATCCAGTGCTTCTATTAAAGGCATAGAACCACCAATTAAAGGGCCATTTGGGGATGCAATTACCCCATGGAAACCTGACCATTTTGCGGAAGTTCTACTGATCTGGTCAAATATTTATATGAACAAAGCAAAGATAATTAATGCACATTCCTGGGCCACATACAATATCATATTATCTGCACACTGGCATACATCAAAAATAAAGGGGTTTTAGTATACTGTATTTGTATTGTTTGACCAGATCAGTAGCACTTAGCAGTAGCAAAATGTAATTTAGCCTAAGGAGTGTTTCCACAGTCCTTCTATGGTCAAGCTTCCATGTGGTAATAGCAACCCCAACACGACCCTTTAATTGGAGGTCCTATACCTTTAATATAAGCACTGAATGGATGGTACTGGATGAGAAAGCCTGCTATATTGATACACTGTGCTAGTATGAGGAATGAAAAAGTTTGCCAATCATAATTTAAAGGCTATGTCCACCCTGAAAATTTTTTTTTATTATATGGTCCCCCTGGGCTCCCCGCCCCAACCGTATAATTTTTTTTTTAGAAAGCCCCCCAAACTCTACTTACCTCCCCTCGATCCTCCGCCGCGCTCCGGCCCTCTGCTTGCAAGGAAATGCAAGCAGAGGGGCGGGACCGGCAGCCGCGTCTGTGATTGGCTGAGCGGCAGCCAATCACAGACGCGGCTGCGGCAGCTCACTTCGCCGGAGGAAAGAGGAGAGGTAAGTAAGAGTTTGGGGAGCTTTCTAAAAAAAAAAAATATGCGGTTGGGGGCTGGGAGACATGGGGGAAATGATTACTTAAGGGGTTTTATGCTAGGGGGGGATAGGATAGTAGAAGGGAGGGAGAGGGAGGGGAAGGGAGGGAGAGGGAGGGGGGGAGAAGGGTGCAGTACGCATGGCAAAAATCTACCTGAGGCCAGCTAGCAAGCAGTGTCCTATATGGACTCTGTAGCCTCTGGTAGTCATTTTTTGGGACTTTGGGGGGGGGACTACAGGAGAACCTATGGAGCTGGGATGTGTAGGTAAGGATTAAACTACACTACATGGTGGGGCCAGTAGTTGGGGGGATTATAGTTTTGGGGGGGACATGCCCTTTAAGTAAAAAAGGTTAGATGTTAGGACTTTCCAGACTGTTGTTAGGACCTCCTTTGTTGTTGCCCAATTCCACCCATATTGCCTCCACTTTAACATCAATATCAACAGTTATCTCTTCTTAAATTTGGCTTCAACTCTTATTTAAACATATAAACATACCCCTCCCCCTTCTAAATTTACAGTTCTGTCATGAGAATTATTTAACCATGTTTCTGCTAAACCTATTACATTTAAAAGTTTCAGTCATAGCCATTATCATTATAAACATACATTTTGGATTAAAGGACAATGATACTCACCTTTTCCCCGATCCACTGCAGCTTAGTACCCAGGGGGAGGACCTAAAATCACTAAGTCCTCACCTTGGGTACTTTCCCTAACTCCTGCACTACTTACTGCAAATCTGCTTCGGCGATCCGCACTGTTCCACCTGTCTTCTACTGTCAGTGACAGTCGCGGGGCAGCCAATTGGAAGACACGCCTCCTTGCAGACCGTATCTTCCTACTGGCTGCAATCGCGATCTGTCACTGAAGCAGGAAGAGCGGAGGAATGGAGCGATCGCCAAAGCAGATTTGCAGTAAGTAGTGCAGGAGTTAGGGAAAGTACCCAGGGTGGGGACTTAGCAATTTTAGGTCCTCACCCTTGGTACTATGCTGCCATGGAGCAGGGATGAGGTGAGAACAATTGTCCTTTAAGATCTTGTATATTTTTTTACTCATTTTAATATACATTCCTCGCTATCTTCTATGCTAGCCCATCCCCCCTTTCTACCCACCACTGGCCCATCTACACCCTGCTTACCCACTGTACAATCTCCCCCAGTAAGATTGACAGTACCCTTCCTCTATACCTAGTTTAAAACACAAAAAAGCTGCACCACCTTCAGTGAGGTGCAACCCATTCTTACTAAAAAGCCTGAAGCCGACAGAAAACTGTTACCAGTTCTCTAAAAACAAAAAAACCTTGTCCATACACCAACCTCTTAGCCACGCATTTATACTCCTATGCTCCCACTATTTCCCTAGCATAGCAAATGGCTGTGGTAGTATTCCCAAAAATGCTGCCCAGTAGGTCCTTGCCTTTAACTTCGCCCCTAGCTCTCGGAAGTCATTTTAAGGACCTTTCTTCCTCTTCTAACTTTGTCATTGGCACCACTGAGAACTGAGACTGCCGGACCACTCTCAGCTCCACCCAATAATCTTTCCACCTGATCCACCATATGTCGAACCCTAGCACCAGGTAGGCACACTGTTCGGCCTGCTCAATACTTCATACTTCAGAGCTGACCTCCTCCAATTCATCACCTAAGATGGCAAATCTGTTGAGATAGACTACATGGGAAAAAGAAGCCGTACTCTTCAGCCCCCCACTTTCCCATGTAACCTATACGGAACGACCTACCCACTTTCTTGCGCCATGTCTGCCCCTCTCTATAATGGATCCAGACAGTGCCTGCTGTCCCCCCAGCTTTGAGAGTGCTGCAATGCTGCAAATGGTCACTTTAGATTCTTCACCTCAGATTCCGAACTGGCAACCTAATTGCACTTGATACAGACATAGATCCCCTGGAATGACTGCTCCAAGCTACTATACACGTGCTGTAGTACAGCCATACCCTTTATATAAGGGCAGAATGTACATACAATCTAATAATAGTAATCTTACCACTCTCAGACAAATATGTAAAACCGTAATAGTCCATGACCCATATTGTATAAGCTCTTATAATAGGACAATTGGTGCACAGTAACCCCCACACAACATCAGAATATTCCAATGCATTTCCTCTACAGCATTCACATTTTTTAATTCTAAATTCAATGAAAGTTTTTCATGAATAGAATTTATTTTTATTGATTTGTCAATAAGCCATTGATTCATAGATCTATTTTAATCAGCATCAAATCAAATAAGGCGTAAAAATGACAATTCTTGGCAGATCAATATGTAACTAGATATAAATTATAGGAACGAGATCTACATGACCTTGTATCTCATCCATTCATTGTAAAGGATATATTGTGTAACCCTCCATCCATTTATTCTGATGTGTAACAATGACTACAAAGACACCTGTTAAATAATAATAGTCTCATAATAATGTGCAGGTGATTTGTATTCTGATTAAGATCATTTCTGAATTATAATTGATTATTAACGTATTTTTTGCCATCTTTCAATTTTCTACTTTCTATCTGAATTATAGATGAAGAAAATAATATACAAAGCACAGAATGACACCAGGCAGGGCTGGTATAGGCAGAATGAAATAGTTTGTCTGACAGCTGCAATATTTCCACTACAGAAACCTCTATGCACACTCAACATACCCAACATTGCATTGTTCTATCAGAATCATTTAAAGGGTATGTAAACTGAAAAAATAACTTTGCCACATCTTAATCTATAAATTAACATGTAAGCAGCACTTTCTCTGAGGTGTGTGTGTTGCTGCATGCCTTCAATCCAGTACTTGTTTGACTCAGAGCCCCCCTCCCTCCCCTGACTAATCTGTAGGGGCAAGCATGCTCAGTAATCACTATGAAGCAGCACTGGTAGAGGAAAAATTCCACCATTCAATATGTACATATCAACTGTCAAAACTGCACACAGCAGAATTTTTCATGATAATAAGGCACTTGATTGACAGCTGAAATGTAAAGCTTCAAATTGGATATCTAAAGAAATAGGGATAGATCACCAAAAAAAAATTTAAAAAAAAATGGTACAGTGATAATTAGAGCACGGCCACACTGTGCTGCAAACGCAATTGTGTTCTGTTGCATTTGCGCGTGCAATTTCTCCATTTGAGATACAAATTCTCATGCAATTGTGCATTAAAATGGTGATCGCATGCAATTGTAGTGTTAGAAAAAAACGCATGCACAATCGCAAAAAAAAAATCGCAATAGTGTGGTCTAGCCCTTGCCATTAGAAAGTAAAGTATTGTAGTCTCCAGTAATGGGCAATTAATTATTTTTTTTTTTCAGTTACCCTTTAATACTTGCACTTTAACCATAAGCTGGGGATCTGGGATTTAGTGATACCTACACCTTACATTAATGCTGTCAGTTCTTCCTTATACAGATAAATGTCCTACAGACACATTGCACCACAATAGGCCAGTCTGTCTATGCATTATAGCTATACGGGAGGGAGGACATTAAACCCCAACTTGCTGCCTCTGCATATTCTCATCTGCTCCTTTATAGTCTGCACATTAGGCCCACAGGCCGAGCAGTGTAATTCAGCATTCATTTACTCATTATTACCAATTAGGCCCTTGGGTTGAATGGGTTGATTGATGGCCAGTTATAGATACAGCAGAGAAATTCCAGACAAGAAAATAATTAAATTTAAGACTAAAATAAAATTTGACTGAAAAAAAACCCAGCATAAAATCTGTACACAGTGTAAAAATATACGTTCATCTATGGAAGCAGAATTCTCTGAATTACAGTAAATAAAGTTGCTCTTTCATTTTTATCCAGTGAACATTTTTTGTGGATTTGCCACTGTTCCAGCTGTTGCAAATCTCAACCTCTATTTGAAGGATTAATAAGGAACTGCAGAGAGGTCAGGTGCTCCATTAACACCATATTTCTGACCAGCTGTATCGAGTCAGGAACCAGATATAATACACAGTTTTAGAAAAAGTAGTTTTCAGTCTATCAGACAATTATACTTACAGTATCTTCCCCTTTTATTACAACAAAAAGTACCCTAGGAATTGAACTGCTAAAAGCGGGCCTACTTAGGCTGAGGCCCCACTACAACACACCAAATCACGCATGCAATGACAAGCGTTGTGTTGCGTTTGCGCATTCGTATTTGTAATTTGATATTATAAAAATGCATGCGTTTGCGTAAAAAATGGTGCATGCGCAAATGCGTGCGCATTGGAAATTGCGGGAAATTTTGCATTCCCGCAATTTCCATTTTAACCAAAAACATGTACGCCAAAAATGCGTTAGTGAGGCCTAGCCCTTACCGAAACTTTCCCCTGCTGGTCCGGACATCTTCCGCATCCAACATCAGTCTATGATCTGGCCTATTGGTCATGTCACTGACAGTCAGAGCAAATAAAAACTCTATGAGGGCACTAGTCTTTTAATCTGAGGCATAAAGTGAACCCAGAAGGTGCTCCATCCACAAATACAATTAAAATGACATAAAGCAAAACAGTAGTGGACAAAAACCGGGCACACCCCTTTAAATGTATATACTAATAAGAAACCTCCTTTATTTAAAATCATGGGAGTCAAAATTCATTATCATAATGCATAAAAGGCAACAAAAAAACACATAATTAAAAACACTTCCCAACCACATATCCCAGAGCCATTGTAATAATAATAGAAAGATATAGCAGTATAAATAGGAGAGGTGGCGGGGCACAATTACAAATCTCAAATGTATATATGTTCAGCCTCACCATAAAAAATTCCCACTCCATACCCACGTTAACCACAATATAGCAAAAGGTAAGTATGCAGTGCTACAAAATACTATCACCCTAATAATTATTAGCACCAGGAAAAATGCACATAGTTATAAATAAAGTCATATAGCAGGTATACGGGCTAGGCCACACTAGCGCATTTTTCGTACACTTGCGCACGAGTTTTCACTAACATGGAAATCGTGGGAACACAAACATTTCTGCAAATTCAATATTTGCAAAACAGCAGCTGTAACATTCTATGGCCCAGCACAGATGAGCAAATTCAGGTCAGTACTCAGACATTTATCTGCATCTTAAAGGGTATGTCCACCTTAATAAAAAAAAATTCTGTAGTTTAGGCATCCCCTTCCCAACCAGTTAATCATTTAAAGTTTAAAAAATGCAAGGAATCTTACTTAACAGCTTACATTCAAGCGGCCATGGCCTCTAATGATACTTCCGGGAACGGAGTATAATTAGGGGCCAGACCGGCAGCTGTGTCTGTGATTGGCTGAGAGGCAGAAAATCACAGACACGACTGCCGGCTATGCAGAGAGCTGAAGGAGCATGGTCTGTTATGTATGTTTTTTTTCAAAGGGCATGTCCATCCCCAAAACTATAATTTAACTCACTACTGGCCCCACTGTGTAGTGTAATAAAATCCTTACCTTAAATCCCTGCTCCAAATGGTTCTCCTTTAATGTCCCTGTAAAGTCCCAAAAACTGCCCACCAGGAGCCTGGCAGAGTCCATATAGGACTCTGCCTCCTGTCTCTCCTCCGGGAGAATATTGTCATGCACCATGCGCCGCTCCCCAGTGCATGCCAGAGCCCTCCAGGAGGACAGGGAAGGGGAAGGAAGCTTTTCACATACAGGAAGGCTCCTACTCTTCACTTTTCTGGACTTTGAACAGGCACTGCAGGACAACCATTTGGAGCAGAGATGTAAGGTAAGGATTTTCTAACACTACAAAGTGGGGGCAGCAGTGGGTTACATTTTAGTTTTGGGGTGGACATGCCCTTAAAGGAAAAAAGACACTGTGGGCACGGCCACACTGCAAACGCAATCACGCACGGAATCGCATGCAATTTCATTAATTCATTCAAGTATTGAAAAACGCATGCGATTGCATTTTCGGTGCGTTGCCTCGTTTTCAATGATATGAAAAAAAATACAAGCTCAAACGCAAAAAAAGCGCAGCAGTGGGGCCTAGCCCTCAAAAGCCTGAAATATTGGATATAATATACTAGAACAAAACTGGTATAATAGAGGGGGTAAGGATGCCATTTATGTAAAAACAAAAATAAGCCTGAATAGAGGTGGGGGGTTCCAACACCAAATGTCTTCCATGTATTATTTTGACCTGGTTTAGTGCAGCTGTCGTTAAGGGTAGGTTGGGCACCAATGTATTTAAAGGTCATCTATAGTGAAAAAAACACATTGCCCCTTTGCAAAGTTAAATTCATGTACTCTGTGCTGCCTTAATCCTATATCTGTCACTGACTCTGTTTAACCACGGTGTCAGATCTATGTGCAGCATTCCCCCCTTCTCCCTCCCCTCTGTTACCTCCTCCATGTCTCACCTCCGGCTAACCGACAAGCTTTTTATGTGCAGTAGGAGTTAAAAGTTCAACATCCTGAAAAACACACCCACGCACAGTGGCCAATAGAAAGTAAGCTGTCCTGGAGACACGGAAGAAGGAGAACAGTACAGTTTACGATCTCTCACTTTGTGACCCATCATCAATCAGTGAAAGCTATTAAGAAGGGGGGTCAAGTGCAGCCTTATATCTAACATCAAAGCTACCTTTCTCCCCCTGCTAATGCTGTTATCTCTATGTTTATTACAGAGCAGGGAGGGGGGATCACGTCACAGGAATTTGATTGACAGTCCAAGTAGGAGTAGAGGAATGCAATCACGTATTCTTCTAACTGGTGTATCTCAGGACAGAGAGGGAATCTGAAAAAAGTGAAGACACTCTGGGGGTTGTGGGGAATTATAGAACTCATGGAAAGAAAGAAAAAAAAGTTCATTTTCCCACTATAGATGCCCTTTAATTCACAAAACAGTGACAATATGTAATAATAGTTGCATTCCATTTATCTCCACAAAAAATAAATGTGACTGAAATAAGTAGTCATTATAGTCAGCTAACAGGGTCCAGGATTGCAGAATAACTGGGTTCATGTTTAGTACGAAGGATTAACATGTGAAAAGGTAACATTTAATGTACGTAAACTGCTTTGGGCATCCTCCCAACACCGAGGGGCCAGGTGTCTTGGATGGGCCTATTTAAGCTCTACCAGCTATAACTACAAAACCGTTGCTCTTGGAATGCCCCAGCCACACAACCCGGAACAACCCGGAACCCGGACTTGGATCCGACCCAGTCAAATGGCACGGTTGGGGTAGGGGAAGTATGCAAGTATCCAAAGAAACTTTATAGTCCAATGAAATTGGGCACTCAAACAAAGTTAGTGCTCACTACCTCCTCTCCTATAAGGCATAAGCTTAACAAAGTATATTATAGTGTAGTCTCTAGATAGTTAAAACATGAAATGCTGATGTAAGATAAGGCAAGGGAACCACTTGGTCTGTCTCTAGGCAGCTAGAAAGGCACATTTCATTTTTTAAAGGCAATTATACTAATAAGGAGACTCCATTCTCCTTAAAAGAACACATGATGAGGACCTTAACTGCCATGTTTTTACCCCTGGGTACAGTCTCTATCTCCTGATTCCCTTACCTTTACTTTCCCCAGTATAACTCCCCCCCTCTGACTGTCCATGACAAGTCCAATGTGAACACACACTCTGCAATCTTCCAATTGACCAGATGGGAAATTATACTGGACCAACGAGGGACAGAAGAGGAGGGGAGCGACAGAGGTATAATTGTCCTTTAATTATTCCCTTATTGGTTGCTTGATTTATAAAGAGAAAAAAATGTTATTTCAAGTACAATTAGAGAACCCCCTAAACCCTGCAACTGCAATACTCCACCTGGTTAGTAATGCAGCGAAAGTTCAGAGAGGGTTTCTCTACATGTACATGGAATATCGTTCTTCGGGTTGTCCATCAAATGTTGATTGTGAACGAATCAATCAGAAGCAGGAATAAAGTATGGCTCATAGCAAGTGCACATAGTTAGATCAAAAATGGATTAAAATCCCCCCCCCCCCCCAAAAAAAAAAACCCCCAGACATTTTGCATGATGTGTTTGGGAGGGATCAATGCATATTAATAGACCTGGGACTGAAATGTGTAATGGCATTTGGTGGCTTTATACTGTATTTGTTGCAGTTGCTTTTCTATTGTGCAGCACTGAAATAAAGGGAAATCCCATGGGGTTGAAATTGTTTTACTTTCCCAGTATTTGATTTAAGAGAACGGTATTGGCCGCACGGTTTTTGGATTCTGTATTGTTTGTTGTCTTTTCTCTCTCTGCTCAGACACTTCAGGTTTCACAAGGTGATATATGAATTTATTTTCTTAGAGTCAATTGCAGTATATTTCTCAATAATTTCACACGTTTTTCTCAGGCTTCAAGCAGAGCAAGTGTTATACAGCTGGGCAGCTATTGAAGTCCTTGCCGGCAAATAGATTTAAACAGCAGTTCCAAGAACATACAGTTATTTTCCCCATTTGATTAATCCCTGTGGTGGGCAGGTCCACAGTTTTTCAGAGACTATGCACTGGGTTGTTTTTCTTTCCTAAAACCTCCTACAGCCTCATGTTTGTTCATACAGTGAATGTTTAATCTTTATATTCCTGCAAACAAGGAATGTTGCAAGTTACTGGTATTGATACATAAAGTAGAGTTGATCCAGGGAAATTTCCGATTGCCACTTGGAGTCAGGAAGGAATTTTTTCCCCCTTCATAAATTTGGTGGGGTTTTTTTGCCTTCCTCTGGATCAACAGTTAGGCAGGAAATGAGGATATTGCTAGATGGGTTGGACTGGATGGACGTATGTCTTTATTCAACCTCAAATACTATACTATACTATACTATATAGTTACATAGTCACATAGTATTTGACGTTGAATAAAGACATGTTCATCTAGTCCAACCATTTTAGCCTACCATGATCCCTACATTACAGAAAACAGTTGAAAACAATTGATCCAGAGGAAGAAAAAAAACTCTAGAATTAAAGGGCAACTGTGGTAACTGAACAAGGTAAGGTTAAATAAAAGCCTGCAGTGTATCCCTTAAAATAAGTCCAGAATCACATTTCTGACTGCAGCCTGTGAGAAATTATATTGATGATACAGTTTAAACTTCCTGCTTACGTTATATTACCTGACCCCTAGCTCCTCCCCTCCATCCCAGGGGAAGAGCACGCTCAGTTATAATACCTGTGCTGGGAAATACAGAAAGCACCCACAGTGGCTTTAAATGATTACATGCTGGTGAAAACAGGATATAGCCATATTATGCATGATGCCTAAACATCAAACCGTATTTTTATCCATAAACCACCATACATTCATCTGTGTCAGTGGGGAGGTATTACTAATGTGGACAGCTGACAGTTATCTTACACACTTACACAGTTATCCTTACACACTGGTAGTAACAGTGGAGTACATTATAATATAATCACGCTACATTATAATATAATCACGCTATGTAGCTGGGTGACTATTATAAGAATATATTCCACTGCTGCTCCCATTCTAAAATTAATGATGTATATATTATAAATAATAAAAATCTATATGAATTGGATATTATGTGCCTACTCTTCTGTTCCAGCAATAATATTTATCAGCAGTGATTTCTTGGAATGGCAGAGAAACTCAAACTGTAACAGAAGTGAGACTGGATACCTAAAGTGATGTATACTACTTGTATTACTACTACTCCTTTTAAGGCACATATACACGTGCGATCGCGGGGGGCCCTTTCTGATCGAGATAGGCTGTATCTAGGGAAATAAATGAAATATGTTAAAAGATATTTGATATAATTCAATGTGGGCAATAGACATTGAAAAGATTTTTAATCCTTTACTCCTCATTTAGGAGAGAAGTGACCCCGAACATTTTTCTGAGTCCAGTATGGAACCGTTTGCCTATTTAAACTAAATTGTTGGCCTCTGCCCATACTCTACTGTACATAGATGAAAAAAATCGGAATATTTGTCCAACATGTTTTGGGCTAACAAAGTTCAATACTAAATCAGCATTGTGAGGACAGACCCCAATAATATACTAATATACTTGTGCTTGATGCCCAAAAATATCCTCTCCACAAAGAATGCACAGATTAAAGGGACAGATATGTTATATTTTACATATGTTTCAAGATCAAACGAAAGAATGAAATCCAAGTTCGCCGTTAGTTTAATATGTTCCAGTTTTCTATTAATAGCCATATTATAAAAATTGTTTTATGAAGATCATAAGATCTCAGATTTCCATTTTAAGCATAATATGAAACCTAAACACAAACACATTTTCAGCATATGGACTGTACCGTTAGAGAACAGAATGTATGTTACCACAGAGTGATGTATATTAAAATACCGTTAGTATACATTGCATTCTTTATTGAAAGAGAAGTGCAGAATCTCTTTACCCTTTCCTTAATGTAACCCCAACAAAGAACTGTCTGCACAATTATGACTTACCAGAAATGCAATTTCTACAGCAGCTGAGTAAAAGTTTAAGGGCGAGGCCACACTATATTGCGTAGCAGCGGACCGGAAACGCGCATGCAGGTACGCGTGTTTTTATACACTAGCTCTGCAAAGGCACAATGGTATCGAATGCACTCTTGATTAGCGGATTGCAGCACAAGGCAGGAGGCAAGCGAGCCCACCTAGTGTGGCCAGACCAATTGGCCGACACTACTGTGTGCTTTTTAACAAGCAATCAGATAGCAATTGGATCACAGGTTAAAACGGTGCAGTGTAGATATAAAGTGCCATTTGTAAAATATAATATCTGTAATTTCTTTGTTTTATATATCACTGCACAAAGTGGTTAGAGCTGCTCCCAGAAGGTAGAGATAAGTCATACAGGATATTACATTTTACAAATGGCATTATATTTCTCCTTTAAAGGACAAGTAAGCAAGACATCAATAAATCTGACAGTAAACACTAGTGGATGGTTTAGTTATAATCCATGTTTGTTGTCTTGAAAGATATTAATAAGGAAACTAATTGACGTCCCAAAAACCTAATATGTTGCACGGGACACTGACACACTAATACAGAGGGTTACGTAACATTATGTGCATAGGGAAAGGGCGAAGAAATGAACGCCAGATGATTTCTGCAGTGATGCAATCCTACAGTACAGTTTTCTCTACATTGTCAGTTGGGGACAAGACCAGGGAAAAGGTTAAAACATGTAAACACATGAAAGCCAAGAAAATGGGACTATGGAGAAAAGTTTAGAATTGACTATTTTCTACAACGTGTGTCAGAATTTCCATCTTCTTGGGTAAATCCAGGAAACGTGTGCAAGTTCAGTGTGTGCTTCCAGAGACCGTCAGCTCACACCAATATTCAGGAGATGGAAAATATTAGAAACAGCAGTTTCTGTGTCAGATGTTAAAAATGTTTTCTGCTAAAAGGGAAATACTGCAACATTTCTAAACAGCATTTTCTTAGATTTATTTGGCGATCAGACGTGTGATGGGGCTAGACCCAATTAGATCAGAAAATTGCCAAATTGGATTGGTTCGACTGCAGGATGAGTGGGTGCTACTTTGGAAACTGAACTGATTGTTCCAGTAGTAATAACTTACATTTCTGAATGTTGGTGTTAAGGTGCCCATACACTGGGCCGACATTACGTTCAATCCATCATGCGATTAGACATGTTCATTGAATGGACAAAAACTGAACATTTTCCCGATCTTATTATGTGACAGATAAAATGTGACATTAGTCGTTTTTTTAAGTCAACTAGTAAAATGATCGTAGTGTAGATGTAATGTAGCCTCACAATAGATGACATTCGACATTGAATGTCAAACAAAATGTATAGTTCATCTACATACAATTAAAGGGTATCTATATTCAAAAAGTGTACCTTTAGATACAGAAAGATCCACCTACTTTTTTCGGATTTTAAAACCACCCATCCTTGCAGCTCTGCAGTAAGAAGGAAGGTGGCACCTAAGGTATGACGCCCTAGGTCATACCATACGCCCATGGTGGGAAATCTGATCCCAAATTCACCAGGTTGTTGGGGGTGTTTAACAATTCCTTAACTAAACACTGCAAGCCATGGGCTAAATGCCATAAAAGAATGGCATTTGCAGCAAGTCTGTTGTTTATGGTTATCAGCTATTCCATTGGTGTGCTGCAATGCTAAGTAAAATAAGGTCACTCTAGCACACTTGTGTGGGCAATTTCCATAAATCTATTTACCGTATGTATATTTTTTTGAATAATAAATTATTGAACCATGGATGCAGTGGTGTATATTCAGGGCCCTACCTGAGGAAGGGACAGGGCGTCCCGAAACGTTGTATCTGTTGCTTACTAAAATTTTGGATTCACCATTTCAGTGTGCTCCCCGATATCTTCTTGTGCTAATATTCAGGGCCCGGCGGCAGGTAAGAGGGCCTGCAATACCCTCCAAAAGATGCGCATTCAGCTGTTTTTAAACAGCTGATTGAGTGTATAAGATAAAGTAAGAAGCGCTATAAGCTGATTAAAGGGCAAGTATTTTTAGTATTTAGTAGTATTAGTATTTAAGTAGTGTTATAATGCATTTCCTATTAGTTATTTAAAGGGGAAGGTAAGAGGGAATTATAATGCATTTCCCAGTAGTGTCCCTATTTAAAGGGGAATGTAGGGGTTATAATGCATTTCCCAGTAGTGTCCCTATTTAAAGGGGAAGGTAAGAGGGAATTATAATGCATTTCCCAGTAGTGTCCTTATTAAAAGGGGAAGGTAAGAGGGAGTTATAATGCATTTCCCAGTAGTGTCCCTATTTAAAGGAGAAGGTAGACGGGTGTTATAATGCATTTCCTAGCAGTTTCCCTATTTAAAGGGAAAGGTAGGAGAATGTTAGAATGCATTTCCTAGTAGTTATTTAAAGGGGAAGGTATGAGGTGAAAAAAATCGGAATATTTGTCCAACATGTTTTGGGCTAACAAAGTTCAATACTAAATCAGCATTGTGAGGACAGACCCCAATAATATACTAATATACTTGTGCTTGATGCCCAAAAATATCCTCCACAAAAGAATGCACAGATTAAAGGGACAGATATGTTATATTTTACATATGTTTCAAGATCAAACGAAAGAATGAAACCAAGTTCGCCGTTAGTTTAATATGTTCCAGTTTTCTATTAATAGCCATATTATAAAAATTGTTTATGAAGATCATAAGATCTCAGATTTCCATTTTAAGCAAATATGAAACCTAAACACAAACACATTTTCAGCATATGGACTGTACCGTTAGAGAACAGAATGTATGTTACCACAGAGTGATGTATATAAAAATACCGTTAGTATACATGCATTCTTTATTGAAAGAGAAGTGCAGAATCTCTTTACCCTTTCTTAATGTAACCCAACAAAGAACTGTCTGCACAATTATGACTTACCAGAAATGCAATTTTACAGCAGCTGAGTAAAAGTTTAAGGGCGAGGCCACACTATATGCGTAGCAGCGGACCGGAAACGCGCATGCAGGTACGCGTGTTTTTATACACTAGCTCTGCAAAGGCACATGGTATCGAATGCACTCTTGATTAGCGGATTGCAGACAAGGCAGGAGGCAAGCGAGCCCACCTAGTGTGGCCCGACCAATTGGCCGACACTACTGTGTGCTTTTTAACAAGCAATCAGATAGCAATTGGATCACAGGTTAAAACGGTGCAGTGTGATATAAAGTGCCATTTGTAAAATATATATCTGTAATTTCTTTGTTTTATATATCACTGCACAAAGTGGTTAGAGCTGCTCCCAGAAGGTAGAGATAAGTCATAAAGGATATTACTTACAAATGGATTATATTCTCCTTTAAAGGACAAGTAAGCAAGACAACAATAAATCTGACAGTAAACACTAGTGGATGGTTAGTTATAATCCATGTTTGTTGTCTTGAAAGATATTAATAAGGAAACTAATTGACGTCCCAAAAACTAATATGTTGCACGGGACACTGACACACTAATACAGAGGGTTACGTAACATTATGTGCTAGGGAAAGGGCGAAGAAATGAACGCCAGATGATTTTGCAGTGATGCAATCCTACAGTACAGTTTTCTCTACATTGTCAGTTGGGGACAAGACAGGGAAAAGGTTAAAACATGTAAACACATGAAAGCCAAGAAAATGGGATATGGAGAAAGTTTAGAATGACTATTTTACAACGTGTGTCAGAATTTCCATCTTCTTGGGTAAATCAGGAAAACGTGTGCAAGTTCAGTGTGTGCTTCCAGAGACCGTCAGCTCACACCAATATTCAGGAGATGGAAATATTAGAACGCAGTTTCTGTGTCAGATGTTAAAAATGTTTTCTGCTAAAAGGGAAATACTGCAACATTTCTAAACAGCATTTTTTAGATTTATTGGCGATCAGACGTGTGATGGGGCTAGACCCAATTAGATCAGAAAATTGCCAAATTGGATTGGTTCGACTGCAGGATGAGTGGGTGCTACTTTGGAAAATGAACTGATTGTTCCCAGTAGTAATAACTTACATTTCTGATGTTGGTGTTAAGGTGCCCATACACTGGGCCGACATTACGTTCAATCATCATGCGATTAGACAGTTCATTGAATGGACAAAAACTGAACATTTTCCCGATCTTATTATGTGACAGATAAAATGTGACATAGTCGTTTTTTAAGTCAACTAGTAAAATGATCGTGTGTAGATGTAATGTAGCCTCACAATAGATGACATTCGACATTGATGTCAAACAAAATGTATAGTTCATCTACATACAATAAAGGGTATCTATATTCAAAAAGTGTACCTTTAGATACAGAAAGATCCACCTACTTTTTTCGGATTTTAAAACCACCCATCCTTGCAGTCTGCAGTAAGAAGGAAGGTGGCACTCAAGGTATGACGCCCTAGGTCATACCATACGCCCATGGTGGGAAATCTGATCCCAAATTCACCAGGTTGTTGGGGGTGTTTAACAATTCCTTAACTAAACACTGCAAGCCATGGGCTAAATGCCATAAAAGAATGGCATTTGCAGCAAGTCTGTTGTATGGTTATCAGCTATTCCATTGGTGTGCTGCAATGCTAAGTAAAATAAGGTCACTCTAGCACACTGTGTGGGCAATTTCCATAAATCTATTACCGTATGTATATTTTTTTGAATAATAAATTATTGAACCATGGATGCAGTGGTGTATATTAGGGCCCTACTGAGGAAGGGACAGGGCGTCCCGAAACGTTGTATCTGTTGCTTACTAAAATTTGGATTACCATTTCAGTGTGCTCCCCGATATCTTCTTGTGCTAATTTCAGGGCCCGGCGGCAGGTAAGAGGGCCTGCAATACCCTCCAAAAGATGCGCATTCAGCTGTTTTTTAACAGCTGATTGAGTGTATAAGATAAGTAAGAAGCGCTATAAGCTGATTAAAGGGCAAGTATTTTTAGTATTTAGTAGTATTGTATTTAAGTAGTGTATAATGCATTTCCTATTAGTTATTTAAAGGGGAAGGAAGAGGAATTATAATGCATTTCCCAGTAGTGTCTATTAAAGGGGAATGTAGGGGTTATATGCATTTCCAGTAGTGTCCCTATTTAAAGGGGAAGGTAAGAGGGAATTATAATGCATTTCCCAGTAGTGTCCTATTTAAAAGGGGAAGGTAAGAGGGAGTTATAATGCATTTCCCAGTAGTGTCCCTATTTAAAGGAGAAGGTAGACGGGTGTTATAATGCATTTCTAGCAGTTTCCCTATTTAAAGGGAAAGGTAGGAATGTTAGAATGCATTTCCTAGTAGTATTTAAAGGGGAAGGTATGAGGGAATTATAATGCATTTCCCAGTAGTGTCCCTATTTAAAGGGGAAGGTAGGAGGGAGTTATAATGCATTTCCCAGTAGTGTCCCTATTTAAAGGGGAAGGTAGGAGGGAGTTATAATGCACTTCCCAGTAGTGTCCCTATTTAAAGGGGAAGGTAGGGGTTATAATGCATTCCTAGTGTGTCCCTATTTAAAGGGGAAGGTAGGGGTTATAAGCATTTCCCAGTAGTGTCCCTATTAAGGGCAAGGTAAGAGGGATATAATGCATTTCCCAGTAGGGTCCCTATTAAAAGGGGAAGGTAAGGGAGTTATAATGCATTCCCCAGTAGTGTCCCTATTAAAGGAGAAGGTAGGCGGGTGTTATAATGCATTTCCTAGAAGTGCCCTATTTAAAGGGGACGGTAGGAGGGTGTTATAATGCATTTCCAAGCAGTGTCCCTATTTAAAGGGGAAGGTAGGAGAGTGTTAGAATGCATTCCTAGTAGTTATTTAAAGGGGAAGGTATGAGGGAATAATAATGCATTCCCAGTAGTGTCCCTATTAAAGGGGAAGGTAGGAGGGAGTTATAATGCCTTTCCCAGTAGTGTCCCTATTTAAATGGGAGTAGAGGTTATAATGCATTTCCCAGTAGTGTCCCTATTTAAAGGGGAAGGTAGGGGTTATAATGCATTTCCAGTAGTGTCCTACTTAAAGGGAAGGTAAGAGGGAATTATAATGCATTTCCCAGTAGTGTCCCTATTAAAAGGGGAAGGTAAGAGGGAGTTATAATGCATTCCAGTAGCGTTCCTATTAAAGGAGAAGGTAGGTGGGTGTTATAATGCATTTCTAGCAGTGTCCTTATTAAAGGGGAAGGTAGGAGAGTGTTAGAATGCATTCCCTAGTAGTTATTTAAAGGGGAAGGTATGAGGGAATTATAATGCATTTCCCAGTAGTGTCCCTATTAAAGGGGAAGGTAGGAGGGAGTTATAATGCATTTCCAATAGTGTCCCTATTAAAGGGGAAGGTAGGAGTTATAATGCATTTCCTAGTGTGTCCCTATTTAAAGGGGAAGGTGGGGTTATAATGCATTTCCCAGTAGTGTCCCTATTTAAAGGGCAAGGTAAGAGGAATTATAATGCATTTCCCAGTAGTGTCCTATTAAAAGGGGAAGGTAAGGGAGTTATAATGCATTCCCCAGTGTGTCCCTATTAAAGGAGAAGGTAGGCGGGTGTTATAATGCATTTCCTAGAAGTGCCCCTATTTAAAGGGGACGGTAGGAGGGTGTTATAATGCATTTCCAAGCAGTGTCCCTATTTAAAGGGGAAGGTAGGAGAGTGTTAGAATGCATTTCCTAGTAGTTATTTAAAGGGGAAGGTATGAGGGAATTATAATGCATTTCCCAGTGTCCCTATTTAAAGGGGAAGTAGAGGTATAATGCATTTCCCAGTAGTGTCCCTATTTAAAGGGGAAGGTAGGGGTTATAATGCATTTCCCAGTAGTGTCCCTACTTAAAGGGGAAGGTAAGAGGGAATTATAAGCATTTCCCAGTAGTGTCCCTAAAAGGAGAAGGTAGGCGGGTGTTATAATGCATTTCTTAGCAGTGTCCTTATTTAAAGGGGAGGTAGGAGAGTGTTAGAATGCATTCCCTAGTAGTTATTTAAAGGGGAAGGTATGAGGGGATATAATGCATTCCCAGTAGTGTCCCTATTTAAAGGGGAAGGTAGGAGGGAGTTATAATGCATTCCCAATAGTGTCCCTATTTAAAGGGGAAGGTAGGAGTTATAATGCATTTCCTGTAGTGTCCCTATTTAAGGGGAAGGTAGGAGGGTGTTATAATGCATTTCCAGTAGTGTCCCTATTTAAAGGGGAGGTAGAAGAGTGTATAATGCATTCCTATTAGTTATTTAAAGGGGAAGGTAAAAGGGAATTATAATGCATTTCCCAGTAGTGTCCCTATTTAAAGGGGAAGGTAGGAGGGTGTAACAATGCATTTCTAGTAGTTTTTTAAAGGGAAGGTAAGGGAAATATGCATTCCAGTAGTGTCCCTATTTAAAGGGAAGGTAGGGTTATAATGCATTTCCCAGTAGTGTCCTATTTATAGGGGAAGGTAGGGGTTATAATGCATTTCCCAGTAGTGTCCCTATTTAAATGGGAGGTAAGAGGGAATTATAATGCATTTCCAGTAGTGTCCCAAAAAGGGAAAGTAAGAGGGGATAATAATGCATTCCCAGTAGTGTCCCTATAAAGAAGAAGTAGGCGGGTGTTAGAATGCCTTTCCTAGTAGTTATTTAAAGGGGAAGGTATGAGGGAATTTTAATGCATTTCCCAGTAGTGTCCCTATTTAAAGGGGAAGGTAGGAGGGAGTTATAATGCATTTCGTCCATATTTAAAGGGGAAGGTAGGAGGGAGTTATAATGCATTTCCCAGTAGTGTCCCTATTTAAAGTGGAAGGTAGGGGTTATAATGCATTTCCCAGTAAGTGTTCCCATTTAAAGGGGAAGGTAGGAGGGGGTTATAATGCATTTCCCAGAAGTGTTCCCATTTAAAGGGGAAGGTAGGGGTTATAATGCATTTCCCAATTTCCCAGAAGTGTCCCTATTTAAAGGGGAAGGCAGGGGTTATAATGCACTTCCCAGTAGTGTCCCTATTTAAAGGGGGAAGGTAGGAGGGGGTTATAATGCATTTCCCAGTAAGTGTCATATACTAAACACATTCTCAGTAGCAAACCAATCTGTTTCCCCGCCCCCAGAGGATCACGTGGCAATGGGACACGCCCCTTGCCCTGATTGACAAGTGTCCGGACACCTGTCAGAGCCGGGAGAGCGGTGGTGGGTAACAGGTCAGTGTCGGATCCTCAGTCCCGCCTGTTCCATTGGTCCCTCCAGTGGATGGACGGGGCGGTTGTGCAGTTCCCTCGGTCACCTATTGTACAGCGGGAGTTTTCGTGTCACCTGGACCCAGACCGCCCCTATCTAACCAACTGTCCCTGACATCAGCACTGCCCCTGGGGGGCGCCCTGTTCCCAATGTGAACCCGGGAGGGAGGAATCTCTGACGATCCCAACCCCCGATGCGCTTGTGGTGGACGGACCGCAGCAGAAAGGGAGCGGGAGGAGGAGGATTTGCGGTCAGGGTGGATGTGTGTGTGGGGCAGCACCGCACCATGTTCAGCTGCGTGTCCGGTTTCTGGGTCCTGCTCTCCGCCTGCCTGGCCGCGCTCTGCACCTTCAGCTTCCTCTCCCCTTCCTGGATCGTGCGATCCGGCAACCCGGAGAGGCAACTGGGACCAGTGAACTTCGCTTTGCTGTGGCGCTGCCCAGAGGGGACCGAGTACTGTGACCTGATCGGGGGACTGGAGAGATTCAATGACATCCCGTCCGGGTCCTGGCAGGTAAGTGGATCTTTAGTATTTGGTGTTAATGGACTTACCCCAACCCATGGCACCTACCTCCCCACATTGATATATTTCCTGTTCCCCATCCCAGAACTGACATGGATGGCACTGCTATGGTAGTGACCTGGCATAGTGAGTGGCACTGCTATGGTACTGACCTGGCATGGTGGTGAGTGGCACAGCTATGGTACTGACCTGGCATGGTGGTGAGTTGCACTGGTATGGTACTGACCTGGCATGGTGGTGAGTGGCACAGTTATGGTGGTGAGTGGCACTGGTATGGTACTGACCTGGCATGGTGGTGAGTGGCACAGTTATGGTACTGACCTGGCATGGTGGTGAGTGGCACAGCTATGCTACTAACCTGGCATGGTGGTGAGAGGCACTGCTATGGTACTGACCTGGCATGGTGGTGAGCGGCACAGCTATGGTACTGACCTGGCCGGGTTGGTGCGCGGTCTGCTATGATACTGACCTGGCATGGTGGTGAGTGGCACTGACCTGGCATAGTGAGTGGCACTGCTATGGCACTGACCTGGCATAGTGAGTGCACTTGATATATATGGTTACTGACCTGGCATGGTGGTAGTGACACAGATTCTATGGTACTGATGGCATGGTGGTGAGTTGCACTGGTATGTACTGACCTGGCATGGTGGTGAGTGGCACAGTTATGGTGGTGAGTGGCACTGGTATGGTACTGACCTGGCATGGTGGTGAGTGGCACAGTTATGGTACTGACCTGGCATGGTGGTGAGTGGCACAGCTATGGTACTAACCTGGCATGGTGGGGAGAGGCACAGCTATTAAATTAAATGTAAGATGAATGTCTATGGACTGGCACTGCTCTTGTACTTACCCAGGTCAGGTGGTGATTGTCTTGCTTTAAGCCTTTTTTTATCTTTATGTGTGAACTATCCTACCTGTGTACATTAAAACTAAACAGACTGGTGTTTGTACATTAGTTACCCATATTGTTTGCCCTGAGCCTTATCATCTACTAGGCGACAGTCTATTATTTATAAGTTTTAACCCCAGCCCTGATTTATACAAGGTTTACAGTTTTGCTTCTGTCGCTAACATAGTAACATAGTAATTAAGGTTGAATAAAGACATACGGTATGTCCATCTAGTCCAACCGTATAGAATTCAGTATTAGCTGAGACTTGTCTGTTATTTATATCAGTTAATAGGCACCCAGTCCTGGGCATAGTCTTTATAATAACTATTGGTTGGCACTGCCCTGTAATAAACTAAGTAGACTTCGGTCTCCTGGGCACCACATACTGGTACTGGATGTCCAGTAGTATACAGAGAATAGCAGTTAAACACCAGGCTTGGATGTACTGTATTGATAGCACAGCTCTTGCACCAAACTTGTATGTATGCAGTACCTTAACCAACCCATTGGATATAGATCTGTAATCCATGTACACTAAGCTACACACACGGTATTATGTAATTCAGGGTTGTGTACTGTTAATGTGTATATTCTGTAATGCATTCCTGTTACATACAGTATTATTCACATATATGTAAATTACACATGTGTGGTATAACTTGTGGTACATATTGTGCAAAACATCCTGTTTATTTATTTTATATTGTATAACATATGTATAATACACCTTATGTCAAGCACATGCGCTGTTACATACAGTATTGCACTGCACCCAAAGTGTGTTTTTATTTTTTTTAAATGCTGAGGCCCAGTTTCAACCAATAAGAAATGAATTGCATTTTCCACAATGCGTTTCTGTGCGTCTCCCCCCCACAGTTTTCCCCACGCGTTTCCTATTCCTGTCTGTTATTAAAAAGGATGTGATCTGCAAAAATAATGGTGAACACGTGTTTACAATAAGGATGAAAATAGACAATACTTGAGGTTGGACCAGCCTGTTGCACTGTATTGGCAGATTGGAAGTGTTATCAGATCACAAGACTAAATTCAAATAATGTAATTGTGGCTCAGATCACAGTGGGTAAATAATCAGATAGCAAGTTAAGGAGCAAGGACAGATAGAAGGATAATTTATCTAAGAACTTGCATGTAATGTTCTATAATCTGATGCGGCATGGTGATAAGATGGTTGTGTGTCACCATCTCTGTTATATCCTCGATATGAACATAAGGAGATTCAATAAGTTCTTATCCTTAATATAGTGATTATTTTGCCCCAACCAATCAGATCTTATTTAACATTTAAAGGCTAATATCTGATTGATTGGGGCAAAATGTGCACCATTTTTAACGATAAAGCTGGGTACACACAGTAACGATATCGGGGCTTTATCGTTATGTGTGTACGCTCGTTTCCCGAATGAGCGCGTGGCCGCCGAACGATCGGGTCGGGAAAGGCCGAAAATTTCCATCGGCCGTGCTAGACTCCCTTTAGAAGAGTCTAGCGCGGCCGATGGAAACACACAGTCCCGAGCGTTCCCTTATGAAGTTCATAGGGAGAACGCTCGGGACTGTGTGTATGCAGATCTTTGAAAGATGGCAGACAGGATCAGGATCTTGCAGATCCTGTCTGTCATCTTTCAGAAATCTATACTGTGTGTACCTAGCTTAAGAACTATTGAATGACCCTGATAGTATATTAAGGTCTGTTTATTTTCTGACCAGGCAGAATAGGTGCATCTTTGTCTTGATAGGCTAAATGTGTTAAGCCAAAAAGAGGCTAACAAGGAGCCCATATATGTACATTAAGCCTTAGTTTAGCAAGCAGATACTTTAACTTTCATTATGCTCCCCCACCCCTTAGCACATAGAGATAAAGAGTAGCACATTGGACAACTCCTCTCTTGCTGGCCATGTAAACACTCTGAGCATGCCTGAGCCAGTGGCTAGAAAATAACCAGCCGTTTCAGAGCTGTGTAATGTAACAAGTGCAGTAATTCTTGCTCTGAAGTGTCCCATACATCATAATGCTTTAAAGCTGTAGCACCTCATTATATTAAAATATAGGTTTACACTCCCAATTAAAATCATTACTTCCCTTCAGAACCCCGCCAAACCTTAAGACTGCAATACATACCCATCTCTCCAATATATCTGAAGAGAGCAATTCTTCTTGACTCTCACTGGCAGCTCCTGTCTATTTCCGTGTAGCAACAACCAGCCAAAGCAAACGTCTGCTACCTGTGTGGCTGTGCGAGCTTGTAGAGTGTCAAGAAATAGTCCTGAAGTTAAATATAGATTTTAGGTGTTTGGGGTGGACATGCCCTTTAACTTTGTGTGTATTTAAGACCTGCTCATCTGCTGGCGTTAAATAATCACATAATACCAATCTAGCTTTTCAAAACATTGCTTCTAGACTAACAAATTTTTTAATGATGCCACATACCCTGCAAACCCACCGCCTCTTTGTACGTACCTGCAAATGGGCGAGCGTTTATTTTAGGCTTAACTTCTTCTTTAAGATCTGCACATTTATATACTGGTATCTGGAACATGGGAAATATGGTCTCAGTTCTGTTGAATACAGACAGGTTGATTGTAGCTGAGTGTGTTTAATCTGCATTGCAGTTCTACTTAGGTGGCTTATTTTTAAGATCCTGTGACTTTCCAGTGAAATTTGGTGATGCTGTTTAATTCGTCCATTTCTTCCTAACAGAACAATAGAATTAGCACACAAGATCCTTTTATTTTGTGATATATTTTAGGGAAATGCAGATCCATTCAAAGCTAAATTCTAAACCTCCCAGGTTATCATCGTCAATGAATGGCTTCCAAATCCAATTTCGCTGCATTTAAAATGTATTTGTTCAGAAGTAACGTTCACTTGGGGTACCCGATGAAATGCTTTTTGTTCCAGTTCATTTTAAACAGACGGCGCAGCTAAAGACTACTCTGTAGAAAGGGGCAGATACCGTCTGTTTCTGTGAAAATGCGATTCTTTCCTCCCTTTTGTATTTGGTAGACGAAACCTTTCTGATTAGTAAAGAAATGTTAAGGTTTTTATTTTCTGAAACAGGATGGCCCAGTGCACCTTTTATCATGTTGATAAGTTGTTTGAAAACACAGGCATCATTAGCGAGTCAGTGCACGGGGCTGTTACATCACTGTTCAGCCAGCTTTTAGCAGCAACCTTTGTATTCCTGGGTTAGCTGTCAGAACATAAAGAACATCCCTTTGGTGATGGTATTGGAAGCTTTCTCTGTCCTTTCCGTGTAGGGGCATTTTTTTTTTTAAATGGAAGGAGGTCTTGTAATATCCACAATGCCTTTTCTCCTTGATTAACTGTCTTACTATATTAGTTGTTATTCACAGGGTCTCTGAATATTGGAATATTGTGTTTCTACTGCAAGGCTGGGCAGTGCAGAGTCCAACACAAAACAATTTATTTAGAAACACATGTTCATTCATTTAACATGCAGGTTCTATAATAAGAGACATCTCTAGTGAATCCCACAGCAAATAATCATTTGTCTTGTGACAACATTACCTTTCAGTTCATAGAAACCAATTAACATTCCCCTTTAATTGGTTACTACTGAGAAATGCATTGCACAGGGCTGTGCTAATGTCGGGTTTACTTCATTATCCTCCACCTGCAGCTCTCCACCATGTTTTGAAAAGTGTTGGAGGGTTAAGTATAAGGAACTGCGCACATTGAATTTTTAAATTTCCTTATTTTTCCCTGTGATACGTTATTGATGGACAGGATGTAGTTTAGTTGAATTATCTAATTGAAATAAACAGGATTATTTCCCTTTTCTGACATTGCGATGTGTGTCCTGGGTTTAACATGAAGCCACGTGACTGTCATTATTAACATTCACACAATGAGTAGGAAATAAGCAAAGGGCAAAACAGATGAGTGAGCATCACTGATGACTCGCCTATTTCCAGGCTTGTGATTGGTTGATGTTTATGCGTAGACGTTCAATTATTTTAAGTGCTTTGTGACCCAGTTGCTGATACAGTTGCAGTGCCAGTAGAATAAAACTTGCTGAGATACACAGTGTGATACAAAACTTTTACTGGCTGAGTAATGAATGCAGATCTCCCAACACACAGAATATCCAGCCAGAAAACTTCCATCTCCATCCATTACATTACAGCTGAACCTCTGCCCAGTGTTAGAGCAGATAATCCATAATAATCATTTTATTCAATTTCATTAAAACCATTAAGGTGATTAGAGGTCTTCTATGCTAATTGGCTCTCACTAGTGCAAATACAGAGTGGCTGAAGAGCACTTGTGTGACACGGCTATTTCATTTCTCCCTTTAGAGAATAATCTTTGAACATAATGTTAAGTTCGTGTTCGCTGCGGCAAATGTCTTTTATCTTCAAGTATTTTTCATTTAAAATCCATTTTGAACAGTATACTTGTCTTCATGTTTGTGTTGGGATTCAGAGCGTTTATCTTGGTGTAAGCTCCTCGCTGTCATCTGCTTTTCACTTGATTATCAAGAACGTCAGACGTTGTTTTAAAGGAGAACTAAAGCGGAAATTTAAACAACCCTGCGTGGATTTTATTTTTTTCATTTTGCAGGTTTCTAGTTTTTCCTGAATGGATCGGGGGCTCAGATACTAATTGTACGTGCTCAGTGTAGCTCCTTTCCAACTCCACTGTCAGAGCTGTCATGTAAGACTGAGCAGTCAAAAAACCCATTGTTATTCATCAGGGCTGCTAAAATGATGACATGCCAAACCCTGCAGAATTACCGATAATTGATTTCAGTGGTTTGAGTTTCCAGCCAACTAGATAGGGATTTTACATCCATTTACATTTTAAAGAGTGTGTATACACTGTAAACTGAGAATTTTTTGCTGTAGACTAAATGGCTTTTTCAATAAAAGGTGCCTGAGCTGTAAATCTGGGTACACACCATGCAATATCTCGGCCGATCGACAGATAGTTCAGCATATCGGTCCGATATAATTGCATGTTTTTTGGGATGCGATCGACCATTTATTCGTCTAAATTGGACTAACGCATGATTGGACATGTCCGAAAACAATGGCTGATTGTGTGGTGCTCTATAGACCACACGTTTTGCTGTAGATAACTCAGCCGCAACCAACAGTTCTTCTTCCTGGCCAACGGGTCACAGTCAGGAGCAAGCAATGACAGTGTGTACACAGCTTTAATTTGCCACAACTGACCAGATGTTACCTTTTTACTGGTCTACCAAAGCTATAAAACATTTGATAACATCTGATTGCTGCAGAATAAGAACATGGGGCAAAATGTGCTGCGGCGGCTGACTTATTAACCAGACTGCATGGCTCCTTTTGCGCCATCTGATGGCTAACGTTAAATACTTACCTGTGGGTGAGATAAACCCTGAGCTGTGCAGTCTCTGGTACATCTTCCTGTAAATGGTTGATTTTCGGGAAGGTAGAAGCAAATACTCTTACCTCCTGTTGCTCTGTAGTTGAAGAAAGGTAATTCTGGTATGAGGCGTCTAGACAGTCTCCTAGCTTTCCCTCCTAACTGTGCATTAGGTGTGTTCCTATACAATAATGTTCCCTCTAATTAAGTATCTGTTGTGTGCGCTGACATATATTATCTGTGCACATACAAGATTACATTTTGTGCGCTACACGCGGCAGTGCATACATTCTATTTGATTTTTCTGTAAGCACCTGCCAAGTTGTGTGCACATGCAGGAGCAGATTGCCTAGAGTGAACACTGAGTACTTGTTTGTACCTCCAAGAACATTAAACTTTCAAGATCTTTTACTTTAGTTAGCTGGCGTTAAATACAAGCGCAAACACGATATTAAATACATTGCGCAGGTTGCCTGGGTGTCTTTTGCCATACCTGCACAGCCGGCGCTGGTTAAGGGACCCCAGCTGAAGCTAGATGTCATGTATCAAATGAACCGTTGCGTTTCCCTCTAATGGTCGCAAAATTAATAGGCCAGGTGGGATGTTGCAGGTACGTCTGAAGGTAAGAACTGCTACCTGGAGAATGCGGTAGTTAGACATTAGATAGATTAGGGGGTTATTCAATAAAAGTTCTTATTGTTTAAAATGGTGCTAATTTTGCCCCAACCAATCAGATGTTAGCATTCAAATGTTACATACCGTATATACTCGAGTATAAGCCGAGGTTTTTAGGTTTAAAAATTAACCTAAAAACCTTGACTCGGCTTATACTCGAGGCGAAGAAACTTACCTTCAATCCAGAGGCAGCCGCGAGTCCGGCCGGCAGTTCCCAGTAGTTCTTGCGCGGTTGCGCGATGACGTCATCACGCACGCTGGCGGGATGACGTCATCGCGCAGCGCGAAGCAGTAATGGGAAGCCGGCCGGACTCGCGGCTGCCTCTGGATTGCAGAGAGAGGAGACTGAAAACCAGGTACGGGTAAGTGAGCTGGGGGGGGACTGGGGGGAGGGCTGGGGGTACTGGGGGGAGGGCTGGGGGGACAGTATGCCATGCCGTTTACTGTATGCCTCACAAAAACCAAGGTTAGGACCTCCTTTCAGCAGAATGACTATCTGGAACTGTCCCCCTTTCTATAAACGCACTGCACTTTGGAGAGATCTCGACTGCAACAATGGGTCATTCTGCTGATCTGTGCAGGCTGAAAATGATCAGAAATCTGTAAATCCCCAAGATTCAGGACTTTGGAATTAATGGTGATGTTGGTGTACAGATTTCATTTAAAGGACAATAAATGTTTGTTAGCGGTTGTCTATTAAAGCAGCCCTGGGGGAAGGGCTGGGGGTACTGGGGGGAGGGCTGGGGGGACAGTATGCCATGCAGACACCCACATTACCTTTTTACTATAGGTGGTTGGAAACTACAACTCCCAGCAGCCAAGCATGCTGGGAGTTGTAGTTTCCAAACATCTACAGTGGAAAGGTATTAGGGTTACTGTATACCCTCGGCTTATACTCGGGTCAATCATCTTTTCTAATTTTTGAGGCAAAAATGGGTGCTTCGGCTTATACTCGAGTCGGCTTATACTCGAGTATATACAGTAAGTTCTGATTGGTTGGGGCAAAATTAGCACCATTTTAAACAATAAGAACTTTTATTAAGTCTCCTTGTAGATGTCTTCGGACGAAAGTATAATCTGTTTAATGTATAGCTAGTGTATCGCCAGATCAATCACATTGATCCAATCTGCCAAAAAATGATTCCCTCAAACCTTAAAATCATTAAACTGCCAGATTGATTTTGGTGGTTTATTGATCAAAAGCATTAGACTGCCATATACTAATATTACATTAGATATATTCAATCTTCAAATCTAGGTAATGTCTAAAGATTTACTAAACCTGCAGTAGTTTTTCTCCTCCTCGATGTTCCCCACTTGGCCCATTCATTTTCGATTACTAAAAAGATTGGTCAGGGGTTCTTCTGACATCTCACAGAGAAGATTGGAGAAGATTTGCCTGATCAGTAAGACGGTCTCACACTTTGTACTGCAAATGTTTTTGGATTAAGGTACAGTTAAGGCTAAGGCCACATTGCAATGCACAGGAATCGCCCACAAAATCGTGAACGTTATTCCTCGCGATTCTTGTGCGTTTTGTGCATGCGATTTAGCCGTTTTCCGTTATAGAAATGCAACAAAAATTTTTGCATTCCCGTGATTACCATTTTAGCAAAAATCGAGGGCGCGAGCGCAAACGCGTGAAAACCGAGCTAGCCCTATTACCGGCTGCTGTGATCTTAATCCAATCATCCAGTATTTTATTTACTTCCTCACAAGGCATATAGTGGCAGGTTTAATTTCTTAGCATAAAAAATGTTTTATGAGTAAACTAGAGACTGAACACTGTATTTACTCTTCCACACTCCCATTTCTGCTATTTACTGGCTTTCAGGGCAACATCAGTTATGCACAGTAGGTTGGATGTTGAAAAGAAAGTCTCCAGGTAAGTTCTGCTACATGTATTGTGTACATTCAGAACTTCTTTCTCCACCAGCAATTTTGCACAGCGTGCTAAATCCTTGTGCTATCCAAATTGCATTTAAAAATCAAAGATTCCAATTGAAAAGTGATGTGTGTGGAAAAACATACCATATAGAGGGGTGCCCCTACCATGAAGCAAACTGAAACATTTGATCAGGGCTCATCCCTGCAGAACACTTAAAAGGCGGCAGTTTAAAAAATTCCTCCTTCCTACAATACCGCATTTCCACCAATCAGTGTTAAGTCAGCCCTCAAATCCGTGTTAAGTCAGCCCTCCAGTCCACTAGTCAGTGTTAGTCAGCCCACCACACCCACCTCCACAAGCCACGCCTATATTTCCTGATGAAGCCACGCCTGTTTCACATGCTGCCATATTTAAAAGTTGTTTCAGGAGTCAAAAATCCTAGGAACACCCCTGAGTTTGGTGTGCTACTCTCCACTGTTATACATAGAGAATTGTTTTAACTCCTTGTTGAGTAGCCTAGAAAGGGATTAGCACCTTAGCGGAGGAATGTGCACTAGAAATTGAGACTGATTTGTAATATGAGGTTGGAATGTCTCTTTAAACTGTTATTTGCATGGTTTGGGTGTGTGATGTGGGTGTGCATGGTGTGGGTGTGTGATGTGGGTGTGACCTAGCCTGTCCAGGGTAGACAGGTGGTCAGAGACCCTTGCTTTAAAGCACCTGTGCCACTATTTCGCCTGGTCCTGCAGTCCATTAAAGAGTGCAGGACTGA
This sequence comes from Hymenochirus boettgeri, assembly GCA_019447015.1. Lineage (NCBI taxonomy): Eukaryota > Metazoa > Chordata > Amphibia > Anura > Pipidae > Hymenochirus > Hymenochirus boettgeri. Next base: position 52,696,606 of record CM033470.1, on the reverse strand, counting down.
TCACTCGGACTGACAGATTTTGCCCAGAAATCAGTCATTAGAAATCAGTAATTACAGCTGATACGTAGGCCTAATTGGCCAAAATATTGGTTGTGGTGGTCAATTGTGCTGAATTATGGACCTGTGTGTACACAAGTCAATGCTGCTTGTTGCATTTCCAGTTTAAAACATACAAATTGTGATGGTAAAATAAGTTCTGCTTTTATTGTGGGTGATTTTTTGAGTGACGGAGAGAAAAACCTTTAAATAATAACCATATTTGAAGCCAAATTCAGCACAGTTTTATGACCAAATGGATGTTGCCAAAAATAGTCTCCTTGCTATGCAAACCTAAGCAGGAACTGAAATGAAGGGAACATTCTACTGTGAGTCCAGACTTGATGTGGCGCTGGGTCGGCGTTATACAGAATGTGTTTGTGTAACGTAAGGGAAAATATTTGTAATTGGAAGGAAACCTGACCGAAAGGGAAATCTTCCTTCATACTAAATGCTGTGTTCTCAGTAACAGCCACCACAGAGCAATTAGCATTAACATGGTTACGATAGCTCATAGTTAGCGCATTCCAAGGAATGTTAGAGGGGGTAGGTTGGAGGGTCAATGCCTTGTATAGTTCACCACTGATTGGTGGAACATACTATAGTAATGCTAGCCAAGCACGGATCTACTGGCTGTGCCGAATGATAATTACCGGTTGCAAATTGATGTACCACCATGCACCATCAGTCTTCAAGATCTTCAGGAACATCCTACAGTTGGGTAACTTTTGGGGTTGTGGGGGGTGTGAGGAATGGTAAGTAAAGATTTTTTTCAAGGGGGTGAGAATGAGCAGAAAATGAAGAATTCCTTGGCCACTGCGACAATTGGGGGCTCGGCTAACAATAATGTTACAAAGTGTTAAGGATTATTATTGTTTTATTGGACAGAGGGAAAGGGGGGGTGGGGACGAGGTTGATAAAAGGGTCAATGCTGAAACAATGTTTCATTAATACATTGAAGCAGAAAGATAAGAATTGTCCCTCCTGCCCCTCCCTGATGTTATGGCTTGAATGGACTTTTGTGTTGTCACAGCGTGTTTTAGGCGCATTTGCCAGTGCAGTTTAAAAATTTAAATTGTGATTTGTGGTGAGTTAAGCTGGTGGGAAGGGGCGCGGCCTGTGGCTGACTGCGCAGGTCGGCCTTGCCACACCAGCAGGAGACTTCTGAGACTCTATGGTTTTATTCGTGCCGGTTGCCAAGCAACCGCTGGCACATTTGTTGCAACTGCAATGCAAAAATGTTAAAATGTTTAATAAAGCTGTGGCCATGTGTAAAACCAATTGTTGTTACTGTGTCTTTTTTGGATTGGGTAAGGCCGCAGCTCAAAAAAAGGGGTGTGGGAAAGTCCGGGTTTAAGGGTACAGGAGAGGGCTCCCTATTTGTCAATCAGTGGCCATGGCCCTTTAAGTGCGTGATGGTCCCAAGTAAGGATTTAAAGGATCAGACAAAATGTTATGATCAGTTTTAGAATGAAATATATTCTTCCGTCTCTGGGGGGGGGGGTGTACGAAATATGATCTGGTTTTAGTTTTTAATCTTTTAATCTAATTTATGTCAATTTAGCAAAATATATCTTGTATACCTAATGAATGTAAAATAAACATGTTTATGCTAAATCTAATAAATATTTGTTATGCATACTATAAAAAACAATAATGCTAAACTTTGCAGTTCACTTCAAAGTTTTGATGTCCAATTCCAACAGCTACGCTGAAGGTCCTTGTGACACACCGTGAGTGTTAACCCTGCGTGTTCGTATTGTGTGCCCAGCTTTTAACTAATTGCTAACAACTGCCCCATGTTGTGTAACAGAGCAGTATGGAACCACAACAATATGTTGTTTCTGCTTGGTGGGAACAGATGGAGAATTGAAGGGATGCATCCAGCTGGGCAGTGGAAGTAATATTCTTTTGTATCTTTGCCAGCGAGATGAAAAAGCTTTTGGTCTTTCCAAAAGGAAGGTTTTGTGGACACATTTTCCAAATAATCTAGTTGTGATGTGATCTTTGACAAAGGGCTATTTACAAGACAGCATTGCCATTGTGGGGAAAAGGAAACATGTCTACATCTTAATAAATGTTAGGATTATCAAATACCGCTTTATTGAGTTGAATTTATTTTTTTCTCTGCTACTCAACTGGCAGAGGTTTAGATAAAGATCTATAAAAATGAATGAGTGGTTGACTTGGCCAGTGTTAAAGTAAAGCTGGGTACACACATTCCCAATAAAGGGACAATCCTGTCGGTACATATTTTTAACCACACATTAGTAAGTGGAAACTTATATGTTACCTCCTGAATAATCTGATTAAAGGGACATTCCACCTTCCACATAAATTCATACCAAATATATGGACCCTCTAAATCTCCAAGACTTTTTTTGCTGTGGTCCCTGAGATATTCTTCTTCCTTGTCTGTTTTGGAGATTTTCTTCCCAGTCCTTTATGGGCAATGTCATACATCTACTTCCCTAGCTGTCTCCTCTGTGGCTACACGAGTTGTAAAGCTATTGTAGAAGCCATGAACATTTAGGACTGGGGGCCAACAGAACAAGAAGAATATCTACCATCAGGGACCCCAGCAAACAGGTAAGTATTGCAAACTTAGAAGACTTTGAGGATACAACGGAATATCATGTGTTGGTTTCCCCTGCAGCTAAAAATAAAATAATACAATTCTACATATTGCAACAACCATAGCCAACTCCTATTGCTTTAAATCACATGCAAGGAGAGAGAACTAACCATTGCCCAAAATGTGTGGCCCCCAGAGCATCATTCTGGTATCTCCTATGGGAATGCCCCAGGATTTTTGGAACTTTTCCTAAGATGAAACTTCTTTTCTTCCAGTCTTAAAGGATGTCTGCGAGTCCTCTTACGTGACCGATCAGTGAACAATACACCATAGAGGTTCTTATATGGTCTATTAATATATGTGTATAAAGTGATCATATAGCAACATAGTAACATAGTAATTAAGGTTGAACAAAGACATGTGTCCATCAAGTCCAACCTATTCACCCTCTTTTTTTTCCTTTTTTTTAACCCTACCTAACAGTTGATCCAGAGGAAGGCAAAACACCCCAGCTAAAAAGGGGGAAAAAATTCCTTCCTGACTCCAAACGGCAATCGGAAAGTATCCCTGGATCAACCAGATCTATATGCATTAATACCAGTAATTCTCAATATTTTTTAGTTTTAGAAACTTATCCAGGCCTTTTTTAAAGCTATTCAATGAACTTGCCATTACCACATCTGCTGGAAGACAGTTCCACAGTGTCACCGTTCTCACTGAAAAAAAAACCTTTCCTAACCTGAAGATGAAACTTCTTTTCTTCCAACCTTAAAGGATGTCCACGAGTTCTCTGATATGACCTATTCGTGAACAATGCACCAGAGAGTTTATTGTATGGCCCGTTAATATATTTGTATAAGGTGATCATATCCCCACTCAAACATCGCTTCTCCAATGTAAACAGCTCTAATCTTCCTGTATTGTCAAGCCCCTCCATTCCCCTTATTAATTTAGTTGCCCTTCTCTGAACTGCCTCAATTTCCAAGATGTCCCTTTTGTATATGGGATTCCAAAACTGCACCGCATATTCCAAATGAGGCCTTACCAGTGCCTTGTAAAGAGGGAATCTATTCCCCTCTTTATACAAGACAACATCTTGCTAGCTCAAGCCGTTGCTACCTGGCATTGTTTGCTACAGCTAAGTCTGTTATCTACCAGAACCCCCAAATCTTTTTCCATTTCAGATGCACTTAACACAGAGTTATTTATGGTGTAGGTGGCACAGGGATTATTAAATCCTAAATGCATCACCTTACATTTATCAACATTGAATCTCATCTGCCATCCTGCTGCCCATTTTGATAATCTATCTTGGTCTGCTTGCAGCACTTGCACTTCATTTGAAGTTTCCAAAGCTCTGCATAGTTTAGTGTCATCAGCAAACACTGAGACCTTGCTCTCAATGCCCCCTTCTTAGTAATTTATAAGCAGATTAAACAGAAGCAGCCCCAGTACAGAACCCTGAGGCACTCCGTTTAGAACTTTAGCCCACATAGATGTAGCTACATTTACCACCACTCTCTGTTTGTGATCCAATAACCAATTCCCTATCCATGAACAAATGTTTTCTTCAAGGCCAACAGTCCTCAGTTAATACATTTGTTGCCTATGTGGCACAGTATCAAAAGCTTTCACAAAATCCAAGTATACCACATCCACTGCTGTGCCTGAATCTAACTTCTTACTAGCTTCTTTTATAAAAACCAATAAATTTGTCTGGCATGATCTATTTGTCATAAATCCATGCTGACTACTACTAATAACATGAGCTCTGGAGACAAAGTCAAGGGTATGATCCCGTAACAAAGTTTCCAGCACCTTCCCTACCACTGATGTTATCCCTGCGCAAATGTGGCTTCTCCAATGTAAACAGCCCTAAGTTGTCTACTCTGCCTGCATAGTCAAGCCCTTCCATTCCCCTTATTATTTTAGTTGCCCTTCTCTGAACTGCTTCCATTTCCAAGATGTCCCTTTTGTATATGGGATTCCAAAACTGCAGCGCATATCCCAAATGAACCCTTACCAGTGGCTTGTAAAGAGGGAGAATAATGTTTTTCTCTCTTGAATCTATCCCCCTCTTTATACAAGACAATCTCTTGCTAGATCTAGCCGTTGCTACCTGGCATTGTTTGCTAAAGCTAAGACTGTTATCTACCAGAACCCCCAAATCTTTTTCCAGTCGAAATTCACTTAACACAAAGTTATTTATGGTATAGGTGGCACAGGGATTGTTAAACCCCAATGTATCACCTTTATATTTATCAACATTGAAGCTCATCTGCCACTTTGCTGCACATTTTGATAATCTATCTAGGTCAGCTTGCAGCAATTGCACATTGAATTTTCCAAATCTCTGCATAGTTTAGTGTCATCAGAAAAAGCAAAGACCTTGCTCTAAATTCCCTCTTCTAAGTCATTTATAAACAGATTAAAAAGAAGTGGCCCCAGTACAGAACCCTTAGGCACTTTTTTTTGGTTTCAATTCTTGCTTAACATACATACATACTTTGTCATGTCTAACTAAGTAGTATCTTTATATATTTAATGCCCAGTCATGTGAATCATATAGCCATGTTTCTGCTATACCCCAAAGCAGCTGTACCATCATCATTGAGGTGCAGTCCATCTCTACTAAAGAACCTGTAGCTGAACAAAAAGTCAGCCCAGTTCTCTAAAAATCCAAGCCCCATCTCCTTACGGCATGCATTAAAGGAATAGTTCACTGCAAAAGTGATCTATTCCTTTAACGTATTTAGTGAAGACTGGAAGTTTAAGGATCTATTTCCTTACCTCCCGTTCTTCAATCAATGCCTGTGGAGCTAGGAACAAAAAAAGAACAAACATACCTTTCACGCAATCCTCCACTGTCACACTTAGATGTCCCAACTGCTTCTTGGCTCTTATTAACTATAGCGTGCATGCACAATTGTGCGCTATAGCTAATCAGAACCAGGAAGTGGTTGGGAATTTCACTGTGACAGGTGAGGATCACGTGAAAGGTAATTTCTATCCTTGTTCCTGGCTCCACAGGCATTGATTGAAGAACAGAAGGTAAGACATAGCTCCTTAACCTCCCAGTCTTCAATTAATGCATTAAAGGGCATGTCCACCCCAAAACTGAAATTTAACCCCATACTGGCCCCACTGTGTATTGTACAAAATCCTTACCTTAAATCTCTGCTCCAAACGGTTCTTCTGCTATGCCCCTCCAAATCCAGGAAAACTGCAGTGTAGTAGCTGTCCATGAATCATCCTGCGCTTGTCTCTGCCTCAACCTTGACATGGTTTGAGGCATGCGCAGGAGAGTCCTCCTCCCCTCCCTCTCCCTCATTTTTTTCTCTCCCTCCCCCTAGCTCTAAATCCATTGTATATAATGTAGGTATAGGTCCCCCAGCTCCAACCGCCTTAATAGAATTTAGAGAAAGTCCCCTGATAGTTACTTACCTCACCTCTCTCCCCCGGCGTTCTGAGCATAGCATCCTGCCTATCCTTCCTGGTCCAATTTTCCTGCTCCCTTTTAGAGATACAATCCCAATGGGTGCTCAAGGGAACGGCCTTCTCCATACATGCTACTTCTGTCATCCATATTTGAAATGCCAGAGATATATGGTCTAAGCATCAACGGACACAGTGGCCACAATCGCTGTTCTATGCCAGGAAAGCTATAATGCAAAAATTTAAAATGGATGGGCCCAGACCCCCCTATGCTGAGCCAGTGGAAAGCACCAATCAACAGCGATCTCCTATTTATACGATGAATCTGCATTGACAGTTGCTGCTTAATTAAAATAAGATCCAGTTGGGACTAAAATGTAAGTGAAGACTTAAGGAACCCAAAACACCTTTTATACAATGTTAAGGATAGTAGTTGGTTTTCCACCATATGGTATGGGGCCATTACCACTAATACCCTCAACTAGGTCTAGAACCTTGATGATAGCCCCACTTGCTCTTTGTGCACCCTAGGTTTAGCCTTATCTATTGGACACCTGAACTATACCACCCACAAACCTGAACTGTCTGGCAGACATGTCACTGATATCCTATAGACGAATCTAAATACCATTTCTCTTCTGGTATAGTTGCAAAATTTGTGTTTTAGTTTTTGCATAACATGTTATCTTATAATACCGGTATACCTTCTGACTTATATTTTACATGCGGTTTATGCTAACAAGAAAATGTTAAGTACCCTATACTAGTACAGCACGTCATTATATATATCTTGTTATGATATGCCTGTGCATCAAGAAGGGTTGTTGTTTTTTAAAAAGAGGGTATTGCAGTCTTGGGGTTATGGTTAATATGAACTTTGGGTTGTACCCGCTGTAACAGTCTACTGGATTAACTTAAGCATGTGCAAGAAGAAAAAAATACTGTCAATGACTAAACCGTGAGTCTGGAATTCTGGGAAACCCATGATAGTAATGAAATTTCCCCACGACCACAGCACGATGAAAGGAAAGACTGATTGCTGTTTTTCTGTCAAGGTGATCTGTCTTCTTATTCAGTGTTGTACAGTGGCTGTAACTGACCTTGTTGCCGATTAAGGCTACGTTCACACTACACAACACAAAACACATAATTGTATAGAAATTTAAAGCTTTTTCACAATGCGTTTTTAGGTTTTTGCGTTGCGTTTTTCAGTGCGTTTTTATGCAGTACATTTTACTGTGTTTTTGGGTTAAATGGCAAAAAAACCAGCATTTTTATCCGTTTTTTTTCTAGAGAAAAATGTGCCCTTAAATGACAGGAGTTCTCAATCTCACAGACATTTTCCTATCAATTAACATTAAAGTGAAAGAGCAGAATTCACACAAAACAGTCCTTTGTATAACTGGAAACCCATGGCACAATGTGCACACACTGTAACATCGCCTCGTGCCCATACTTATGACTGGCAATATCTTATTTGTGCTGCTTGCCCAGTTAACTCTTATCTATACTTTTATCTATTTCTTCTTCACAAGTGAACAGTCTAGTTACACAAATTACATTACATTAAAGGAGAATTAAACTGGAAACATTACTTTTGGGGGAGGGGTAAAAGGCAGTGTCTCCTTCGGATTTCTTCTGCTTTCTCAATGGGAAAGCAAATTTATATTGCGAGGTAAGTTTATTACATTTCTACAGTCCTCATTCCTACTGAGTTGGTTTTCTGACTGATCAGTCTGGATTACATGGTGATCATGAAAAGGTCACCCAGTATTTACTATTTACTGCCCACAGCTAGGATGACTAGGTACGGTGAAGGACACTGCCTATTTAAACTCAGACCCCAGACCACCCAACCATTTTATTGCTTAGATTTCAGGTGTTGATAAACAACTAATTTAAATGGCTACTTTATATTAAAAGTTTAGTTTTAGGGTGGACATGCCCTTTAATATAAATGACCTTACGTATGTAGAAATTTATGTTGGTACGTAGAAAATACACAGTCGACAAAATGCAGAAACCTGTTACATCTTAATGTAGCTTTCATGTATTGGGTAAATATAGCTGAAAACGCTCTCCCTAGACAGAATGTACAAATTGTATTTAATCAGCGTATTCTAATATTTACCTTAATTTCTTTGTTTATTTAAACCTTCTGTTTAACGTGCTGAAATATTTTACGCTTATTGTTCTTTCAATAAAACACATTTCTACGGAGCTACATCCCAGATACCGTATATACTTTAATATAAGCCAAGGTTTATAGGTTTTAAAATTAGCCTAAAAAGCTCATACTCTGATCATAGGCATTACTTACCTTCCTTTCGACAAACCGGATCAGTCAGGAGGGTGAGTGTGCATGTAGTCGCGGGAACGTCTGAACGTAAATTAGCTCGGACATACCATACTGGAGGACTGGAAGGACTGAAAATGGGAGGACTGACTCTCCTTTCAGAGGGGCAGGTAAGACAAAGTGCCTCTTTTTCTATGGGGGGGGGGGGGGTTTAGAGATTTGTTGTTGAATCATGCCACTCCAGATGTTTAGAAACTACAACTCACAGCAACCAAAGCATGCTGAGATATGTAGTTTCCAAACATTAGTAATTGCGGGTTAGTGGATTTGGCTTATTATATTGGCACCAATAAGTTAGGGTCAATTTAAAGGGCAACTAAAGCCTAAAAACAATCACATTTAGGATGTTATTATATTCATACCCATAAACACAAACTTCTAATCAACTAGTTGTGACATCACATCTAGTACTCTTACATTCATACCCATAAACACTAAAACACTAACTTCTAATCTGCGAGTTGTGACATCACATCTAGTACGTTATTACATTCACACTCATAAACGCAAAATTCAATCTTACGCATAGACCGGGTAAGTTCTGCAACTTCGTTCCCGGCTCCTGAACCTTTTATTGAAGAACTGGAGGTAAGACACAGCTCCTTTACCTCCTGTTCTTCAATAAAACTGATTTTCTTTTTTACCCTTTAAAAGGTATCTCCACCCGCAAATTCAAAATTTTATATAATGTATGGGCCCCCAACCTTAAACGCTAAGGTTAGAAAAGCTAGAAATAGACTTGCCATCCTTCGTTCCCTCTGACTCTACTGCTACTTCCAGAACGGAGAGTCAGCCAATCACAGACACGGCTGCTGGTTATTAGAGGGAACAAGGTTTAGTAAATCTCTAGGCTCATTTTAAAGTTATAAAGCTGCCGTTTAGTGTTGGGGGATCCCCTACTATATACGAGGCTTGATTTTTTTTAAAAAAAGTAATGCATCGCCGAGGGATCCAAAGGTGGGGAGGGAGAGGGCAGGGCTCCAATGCGCATGGCAGAGTCCTCAAGGAGGACAAGGAAGTGACAGGCACCGGATTGCACAGAGACAGCTCCTTCTCTTCAGTTTCTTGTACTTTGGACAAGCACTGCTGGAGATCCATAAGGAGCAGAGATATAAGATAAGAATTTTTTAACACTACACAGTGGGGCCAGCAGTAGGGCAAATTGTATTTTGAGGGGTGGACATGCCCTTTAAATAATTTAAATCCTGCAGAATAAAAAAAATAAAGAAATTAAGTTTAACAACATCTAAAGACTATGACTAGGTTTTTGTATGTGGCTGGAGATACGACATCCCTAAAATGAAGGTATCTCAATTGAAATGATATGTAGGTTGTTTCCTTAGCTTAATCTGGAATGAAAACAATTAGATTGCGTTTTCTAGATATTGCTATGGATTGTTCCTTATTATTTTCTCGGTCTTGTTGCATGTTTGGTAGCTATGTATTTTTATTTTAGTTGACAGAGCATGTTCACTTATTTAAAGTCCCCGATGGATCGTTACATGCTATTTGTGTTTATGTTCTCTGGGGGGTACGTTAATCATTCTATAAACGAGACAAACATCTCAGGGCTAATTAAGACAGAGCATGAAATGGAGCAATAAGGCAGCCTGAATCAGGGAACTACCATTTCAATCTTGACTATAATTGCTCTTGTTAGCTTTTACTTCTCTGATTGGATTAATATTGCCATTTGGCTGTGCGTTTTCAGTATTTCAAACTAAACAGCTGCTTTTCACTAAAGAACAAATAGGGTGACAAAAAAGGTCAAGAAAAAGCTAAAATACTCGTTTTTTCCTTAAAGGGCAAGTCTACTCCCAAAACTATAATTTAACCCACTACTGTGTAGTGTTTAAAAATCCTTACCTTAAATCCCTGCTCCTTATGCTTCTCCTGCAGTGCTTGTTAAAAGTTGAAAAAACTGAAGAGTAGGAGGTGTCTGTGTCACCCGGTCCCTGCTGCTTTCTTAACCTCAGTAAGGACTGTGACATGTGCAGGGGGGCACTTTCACCCCCTCCCTACCTCCCTCTGGATCCTTTTTTTGGTGCCTGGTGCCATATCTAAAAACTATTAATAGATTGTAGCCCACCCCCAACTGCCAGGTTCGTTTGTTAAAAAAAGCAACACAACTCTTAATTACTTACATTACTTTGTTCCCCCGGTGCACTGCATTCCTGGCAGCCACGTCTATGATTGGCTGCCTCCCAGCCAATCACAGATGTGACTGCTGGTCCGGCCTCTGCTTGCAACTTTCAGCAAGGAGAGGGCCGGGAACTGAGTGCTGGGGGAACGAAGTAATGTAAGTAGAGTTCTGCTCTACATGGTGGTTGGGGGAGGGCTTTGGTGCCCTACAATATATTAAAGTTTTTAAGCAGGTGGACATGCCTCTTATTTTCAAAGTATGGCTGTATGTTTGCTTTCGAAGAACTGACTTCTGTTTGCAGGATTCCTAAAAGCTCAGTTGCTCAGTAGAGATCTGAGCATGTTTCACCCACCCAACAGCGAGTCAGTAGAAATTACATTCTAAGGAAGGGCTGTTGTAGAACCTCAAATTGAAGCTCACTACTGACCACAGTATAGTATTACAACGGATATTAAAGGGCATGTGCACCTGCAAAAAATACTTTGTAGGGCACCCTAGCCCACCCCCAATCACCAGGTTTGTTTGTTCAAAAAAGAAGCAGAACTCTACTTACATTACTTTGTTACCGAAAAGCTCTGTTCCCAGCCCTCTGCTTGACGGAAGTTGCAAGCAGGGGCTGAACTGGCAACAGCGTCTGTGATTGGCTGATAGGCAGCCAATCATAGATGCAGCTGCCAGCAATGCAGAGCGCCAGGGAAACTACATAATGTAAAATGTAAGTAGAGTTCTGCTTTTTTTAAGCAAACGAACCTGGTGGTTGAGAGTGGGCTAGGGTGCCATACAATATATTTAAAGTTTTTAGAGATAGGGCACCAGGCAGAAAAGAGGGATTCAGAGAGGAGGAGGAAAAGGGAGGTGTGTGTGTGAAAGTGTTCCCCTGCGCAAGTCACAGTCCTTACTAAGGACAAGGCTCAAGCAGGGACCGGATTAGACCGCTTTTAAACCATTTTAGTTTTGGGGGTGGACATTCCCTTTAAATACTTGCTTTAAGAAAAATAAAGACTATGTACAGTATAATATTGTGTGGGCAGATTTTGATAATTGAAACTAGAAAATACTACCTTTTCTTGAAAGCTTATGTCATTGTGCTGAACACTTTAATACGTTTATGATTCTGTTTACCGGCAAAAATACAGCCATACCTTGAAAATAAGGAAAAACAAGCCTTTTAGCTTATAAATTATGCAGAAACATTTGTATGGAAACTGTATCTTGATCATAAGTATGGTCCTCTTCCATTTACACACACACACTAATAAAGGATCTAGAACTGGAATTCCTTCTCTGAAATCACCAGGGATTCCCCTCTGTACTGATTTGAGGGTTTCCTGACAAAAAAACAAAATAGCCTCTTAATGACTCAAGCTGTATTTATAAAGAAAACAAAACAGACTTTGTTCATATAAATTCTGGGTTTTAGAAGGTCACTTACCGTATATACTAGAATATAAGTCGACCCAAGTATAAGTCGAGGTACCTATTTTTACTTCAAAAATGAGTAAAAACTGGTTGACTAGTATAAGTTGAGGGTAGAAATTATAACCACTACTGCCTTCTGCTTCTGTATTTTTTCAAGGGTCTAGTTGCCCTTTAAATGGACAGCAGCATTCCCATACAGTAGTCCTATACAGTAATAGTCCAATCCAGTATGGCTATTACTGTATGGTAATACTGTATGTGAATTCTGCTGTCCATTTAAAGGGCAACTAAAGCCTCAAAACAATACAGAATCAGAAGGCAATCTATTTAACAATAGGTACCATCCTCAGTATTGTTTTCAGGCATTAGTTGCACTTTAAATTAAAAGTAATCCCTAATTCATTGGCACTCCAGATTTTTGTAAACTACAACTCTCAGCATGCTTTAGTTGCTGGGAATTGTAGTTTACAAACATCTGTAGTGGAACTGCACACACTTAACCTGTTTACAACCCCAAAACACACTACCCTGTCCCTGACCCAAATGACTCTTACTCTCCCCCCCACCCCCAGGAATAAAACCCACTTAGCTTCCACCCTGCCACTACCTCTTCTTTTCATGCAGCTTGACCTTTTTCCAGGTGCTGTGGGGCAAGCAGTGATACCGTAGTTGCAGGAGAGTCTGGGCCCCTGACACCACTTACTTGATGGAGGAATCCTGCTGCCGCATCCACTGACGTCACTACTCTGCGCCGAGTAGTGACGTCAGTGGATGCGACCATCAGTGGATGCGGCAGCTGGATTCCTCCATCAAGTAAGTGACTGACCCGAGTATAAGCCGAGGTATACTCGAGCCTGAAAACCTCGACTTATACTCGAGTATATACGGTACATGTTTTATTTAATGTCAAAGTCCGCCACAAACAGACTTCCAATGATATTACCATATGGACACAAAAACTCCATTCCCTAGGAATCCACCATGTGCATTTTTAGGCCTAGGCAACGCTTGCAGTAGGATGCACGTTATCTCGTGTTAGCGCATGTGCTTCCATTTTCCATTTCAATTTAGTTAAATGGCAACGCATGCAATATGCACAAAATGGTGATTGTATGCGTGATCAAATGGATCGTATCGCAGATGGTGGGGCATGGACATGTGATGCACAAAGCAGATATGATCTGAAAAATGTATCGCATTGCTCACATTTGATGCAAAATATTTACCTTCTGTGCATGGATAGCACCCTGTCTTCCGTTGAATAAAGCTGGGTACACGTGGTGCAGGTTTGTACAGGTGACAGATCGGAAGTTGTCTGTCATTGGCTACTAAAAGCCCTTCACACTCCCCAAGTTCTCTCTATACTTTGCATAGGGAGCTAGAAATATCTGTCCTGACTGTGAGATCTCCCAGCTGACGGCAATAGTTTTTTTTGGCTGTTTTTCTGCCACACACACAGCTGATAAAAGGCAAATTCCATAGGGTCCAATAGGATCTGCCTTTTATTAGTACTGTGTGTACCCAGCTGTAGTCTAAAGAAATAACAGACACACTGTACTGTCAGTTATATTTAATCCTTATATAATACACTAGACAGTTAAGCCCGTTATATAAACAGGCGGTAGACAGAGCCCTCCTCCATCTCCATGTGCGCGCATAGCTCCAGCCTTTCTCTTGTCCGGTGACCTGGATGATCCTGCATAGCCAACAGACTCCTCCTCTTGCGCATGCGCCTAACCAAAAAGCCACACACGGATTCACGGACGCACATTAGGTCTTTTATTATATAGGATAAGGCTAGGCATTTTAAATGGGGAGGTGCAGTGGCCAGAATCTATATTACAGTCACTCAGTGATGTCACTGAGTGACTTCCTGTATTCCACTGCCTCTCCCCCTGTCTCCCCCTTCCTGTATTAGTCATTTATATAGGAATCCATGTTTATTGTTGACAGATGATATTCGGCCCTTCTTTCTCTTTTCAATAGGAACCGTAATTAAAGGAGAACTAAACCAAATTTTTTATACTCCAGAATCTGAAAACAACCCCCCTAAAAATACCAGTAAACTATAAAATGCCACTTTAGTAAACTCTGTTAAAGTAAATCAAAGCCTGTTAAGAACTGGATGAAGTATCTGTGTGTATGTGCAGTGTCAGACCACACCTCCTGACCTCAGTCACATGCTTCCTTACTTTATCTGTCCTGTAAAAGGATTGGCTAGAGATTATTAATGGGTGTGACCAACTGTAACAAGTTTGTGCCATAGCTAAGGACTGAGCATGTGCAGAACATAATGGTCGTTGACCAAACTGTCTGATACTAGAATGCTGAGAAGTAAAGCACAAACCATATGTTATTTAGGTAAATTTCCCAGCGCCTGTATCAAAATGAGAGGTAAGACACAGATTGCTGGTTTTATATCAAGGTGTTCTGCCTTCTGCTTCAGTTTTGTTCTGTGGCTTTAGTTGCCCTTTAACTATTTATACACTAAACAGGGATTCCAATATAAATGACTAATACAGGAAGGGGGAGAGACTTGTAGCGGACAGGTTTATTTTTTTGACTGGCCTTATGTATTATAAGTAATAATATGCTACCTACAGTGTAATATATGGATTTACTTCACCTCAGAGTTCCATGCCCCGTATAAAAGCACTCGGAATGTGGCCTTGTGCTTCTATATGGTCATGGAACTCCTCGGTGGCGTAATATCCTTATATTACACTGTAGGTAGCATATTATCCCTTATATAATTGCAGTGAATACAATATCTAGTGTATTTTATTGTTTTTTATGCTTCGTTCACAGGAAGGTGAGCACAGAAGAATTTAAATAAAATAGTCAGACAATACCGTATACACACGGTTTAAAGGAGAACTTTAACTAAAATATAAACAACCCAAAAGTAATTCTGTCCTTGCTAACTAACAGGACGCTGCCTCTAAAATCGGTAACATTGGTGGTAGAAACCCTATATTTCATTCTGTGTGTTTCTAGCCAGTGGCGTAACTAGGAATCGCTGGGCCCGCCAGCAAAACTATAACATGGCCTATCCGTAGTAGTTAATATCCTGTTTCTAAATACACACAGGGAGATTCACCCAGAGCCACACTTGCTCTGGCCAAATCTCCCGTGGCAGATTTACCAGAGGCTGCGTGGCTCAGGGTGAATGCTGGCGTTAACTACTTACGAATGCACACCCTTTGGTAAATTGCGACAGCTGCGCAACTGTCTCTTCTGCCGCAAACCAAGGCTTAAAGTCGTGCTAACTGATCAGAAATTGGTTAGCCTGACTTTAAGAGACTAAAGAATGCTGCTGTCAAGTAACTACTGTGTGACTTGCACATGACAAATATGGTACTAGGAAGTAACAAATGAGGAAATAGCTTAATCCTGCAGCATTATACATAATTTCTGCACAATGCTGCTCTAATCAGTGGTGAGAGTTACTCCTATCTGTACTACTTTAAAATTATAGAATCCATTCATGTTCATTGATAAGAAGATTGTCAGCAGTGTGTTTATCGTCCGCCATGGGCCACGCCTCACGCAGCACCATGTAACACCAGGCAGTCTATTAAACAAACAAAACACACTGGTTCATTTTTCAGATCCGACATAAAAAAAATGGATCTGTGCATGCCTACCATACTAGATTCTGCCATAGCAGTGCATGTAGTATACTTTGATTTTGCTACGGCTTTTGTTACCATTATACATTGGTGACTTATGTATAAACTTCGGTTTGTTGGTATTGAAATACTCATTAAAGGGGAACTGTGGTCCAAAAATGACTTTAAGTAAATTGATAGAAATTGCAATTTATTTTCATTGTTTATTTTGCATAGTTTTGAAGATATTTACATTTTTGTGTGTCATATGGCAGTAGCATCACCAGGTCCCCTGCACTTCCTGCTCTGAAACTATATGACAGTCAATCTGCCCCATGTCTCCTCCTCCCATTGTAGCCCCCCTCCCACACATGAACCCCTCCATTTGCATGCCCCCAATGGCCCCATCCCTTACAGCTCCATGTTGCCCCGCCCACCTGTGGGCGCCTTGGCCTCACCCACTCGCGGGTGCCGTGGGTTACTCAGACCCCCCCCCCTACAGAAACCTGTGTGAAAACAGCCTTTTCAGGCAAAGTGAGAACTGCCTGAAAAGGCTGTTTTCACATAGTGGGAGAGTAGGGCTATAGATTCCCTTCTCTGTGGGGATATCTTGGGCTGTGGAGCACGTAGACAGGTGGTTGATGGCTTGTTTTAAAGTTAGGAAACAGGCCTTTCGTTTAAAATCAACTTGTACAGAGACCACCGTTCCCCTTTAAGTTGATAGATCATGTGCAGAGATTAGTTGTAAATGGAGCGTCATCTATATGAACTAAATTCCAAGTGCCACTTCTATTTTAATCTGTTTGTAAATGCCTTAGAAGTGGGTATTGAGAGCAAGGTCTCTGTGTTTGCTGATGACAAAATCTATGTAGTTGGGCACTGGAAATCTCAAATGATGTTGCTTGTGCTACAAGTTTATCTAGATCATTTGTAAAACTGGGCATCAAAGTTGCAGATAAAATGTAATATTAATAAATGTAAGGTGATGCATTTGGGGTTTAACAGTCCTTGAACTGCCTATACAATAAATAACTGTGCTTCTCTGTTGATTCTCTGTTGAAAACAAAATTGGGGGTTCTAGTAGATAACAGACTTAGCTGTAGCGAACAATGCCAGACAGCAATAGCTAGAGCTAGCAAGATATTGTCTTGTATAAAGAGGGGAATAGTTTCAAAGGAGAAAAATATTATCTTTTTGGCTCTAAAATGTCCCATGAGCATTGTGACAGAAATGGGCACTGTGGGTGCCCATTTCTGCAGCTAAGGGCACAGCTTGAAAGACCTAACATCACAGTGTTCATGGGAAATTTTAGATCCCAAAAAGAGAGGTTAGAATGGGAATGTAAACCTATAAAAAAAAAATTGGAACTCTGGACTTAACAAAGATCTAAGTTTTATGTGTCACTATGTTTCTACCGTATATACTAGAGTATAAGCCGAGGCACCTAGTTTTACCTCAAAAAGTAAGAAACCATGATTGACTCGAGTATAAGCCGAGGGTTGAAATTGCACCCCCCAGGAAAGGCCCCAAAACATTCCCCCTTAGAGAGCCCCCCCAGTTCAGGGAGTGAGGTGGTACATACAATTGTAGGTAAATCAGGGTAAGGTAAATTTTTCCAGAATCTGCTGCTGCTTACTTGCTCTCTATGTAACCAGGTACCGGTAAATTAAATCTCTGGATCCTGCTGGCACTCTGCTTTCTGCACGCTGCACTGACGTCCATACTTGGCGGCTGTCTTACTTACTGCCCGGCGCCAAGTAGTGACATAACTACTCGCCGCCGGGCAGTAAGTTAGACAGCCGCCAAGTACGGACGTCAGTGCAGCGTGTAGACAGCAAAGTGCCAGCAGGATCCAGAGATTTAATTTACCGGTACCTGGTTACATAGAGAGCAAGTAAGCAGCAGCAGATTTTGGAAAAATTTATAGTGACCCAAGTAAAAGCCGAGGTCGGGTTTTAAGGCTATTTTTAAAGCCTGAAAACCTCGGCTTATACTCAAGTATATACGGTAATCTAAATGTTATGTAGAATTAATCAGACCAAATTCCTCAAAACCACCCAAACCCATAAATATCTCATTTATACCAGACTCTCCATTGACATTTAATGTAAAGAGTGTCTGACTGTTAGTTTAACCTTTGCTAATTCTTTTATTACCATTATCATTGAATGTATGTTTACTATTTTATTTACTACAGCCATTGCCAGGCATGTATAGTAGTATAGTATCTGAGGTTGAATAAAGACATATGTCCATCCAGTCCAACCCATCTAGCACTATCTTCATTTCCTGCCTAACTGTTGATCCCGAGGAAGGCAAAAAAACTCCACCAAATTTATGAAGGGGGAAAAAATTCCTTCCTGACTCCAAGTGGCAATCGGAAATTTCCCTGGATCAACTCTACTTTATGTATCAATACCAGTAACTTGCAACATTCCTTGTTTGCAGAAACTCATCCAGCTTTTTTTTAAACTGATAAATGAACCTGCCGTAACAACGTCCACTGGAAGAGAGTTCCATAAGCTTTACTGTTCTCACAGTGAAAAACCCTTTCCGAACTTAAAGCCTAAACCTTTTTTCTTCAAGTCTTAAGGGATGTCCTTGTGTCCTCTGACATGTTCTATTGGTGAACAATGCCCCAGATAGTTTATTGTATGGCCCATTAATATATTTATACACAGTAATCATATCCCCACACAAGCGCCTTTTCTCCGGCGTACATAATTGTAACTTTTCCAGTCTCTCTTCATATTCAAGCTCCCCCATCCCCTTATTAATTTAGTTGCCCTTCTCTGAACCCTTTCCATTTCAAAGATGTCCTTTTTGTACACAGATTCCAAAATTGCACTGCATATTCCAAATGAGGCCTTACCAATGCTTTATAGGAGGGAGAACAACATTTTCCTCCCTTGAATCCATACCTCTCTTTATACAGACATACGATGCTGGCTCTGGCTGTTGCCGCCTGGCACTGCTTGCTACCTTTAAGTTTGTTATCCACCAAAACTCCCAAGATCCCTTTCCAACAGGGATTCACTTAACACAGAGCCATTTATAGTATAAGTAGCACAAGGATTTTTAAGTCCAAAATGCATCACCTTACATTTCTCAACATTGAATCTCATTTGCCACTTAGCAGCCCAATGTGACAATCTATCTAGATCCCCCTGCAACAATTGCACATCCTCTTTTGCTGACAATACCCACTTCCAAATCATTAATAAATAGATTAAATAGAAGCGGCCCCAACACACACATTTTTTTAGGCTTAGTGATGCTTTGTTCACCTATCCTAACTTCATTATTAATTTTAGCTAGTTTGATTGCTTTCTTACACTCCTTGTTACAGTTTTTATAATCCCTAAAGGCCCTTTCTGTTCCCTCTGCCTTAAAGGTTTTAAATGCCTTTTTCTTCCTTTCCATTTGCCTCTTTACATCAGATTTCAGCCACATGGGTGCGGATTTATTTTTTTTACATTTATTTCCCAAGGGTATAAATTTAGATGTGAACTGGCTTAAATCCCCTTGAACACAGTCCACTTCTGTTCAGTACCTTTACCTGATAATACATTATCCCAGTTGACATTCTGAAGAGCTGCTTTTAACCTGGGAAAATTTGCCTTTCCAAAATAAAAAGTCCAAACGCCACTATTTCATGGTCACTATTCTGTAAGCCTCCAGTTACCTTTATATCTATAATGCGCTCCACTATGTTAGATATTACCAGATCCAACAGAGCTCCTTTTCTAGTAGGAACCTCAACCATCTGTGAAAGAAAATTATATTGCAGCAGATTCGGGAACTCCTCGCCTTTTTCTGTGATGGCAGTTCCACTACACAAATCAATGTCAGGGTAATTAAAGTCCCCCATAATGAGCACACTCCCCAAACTTGCAGCCCCTGCCAACTGCATATGAAGTTGACTCACCTCCTCTCTGTTAGCATTTGGCGGCTTATAGCAGACACCAACAATTAACATAATTTTTTAACATAAACACATACTCCTCCCCCTTTCCTTTTTTCTCTGTCCTGCCTAAACAAGGCATATCCTTCTAAATTTACAGCCCAGTCGTGAGAACTGTTCAACCACGTTTCTGCTATACCTATTACATCATACTTTTCATTAAACGCTATAATTTCCAATTCACCCATTTTGTCAGCCAGGCTTCTCTCATTTGCAAACATACATTTTAGATTATGATCCTGTAATTTATTTGTAAACTTTAATACACATGCCTCCCTATCCCCTATGCTAGCCCCACCCCCCTTTCTGCCCGCCACTGGCCTATCTACACCCTGCTTTCCTCCTGGGCTATCTATCCCAGTGAGGCTGCTAATACCCTCCCCCTCCAAACCTAGTTTAAAATCTCCTCCAACCCTCTAGCCATCTTCTCCCCTAAAACAGCTGCACCGCCATCAGTGAGGTGCAACCCATCCCTACTAAAGAGCCTGTAGCCGACAGCAAAGTCTGCCCAGTTCTCAATAAACCCAAACCCTTTTTTTCCTTACACCACCCTCTTAGCCACGCATTAATGCTCCTAAGGTCCCACTGTCTCCCTGGCTTAGCACGTGGCTGCGGTAGTATTTCTGAAAACACTACCCTGGAGGTCCTTGCTTTTAACTTGGCCTCTAGCTCTCGGAAATCATGTTTAAGGACCTCACCCCCTCCTCTAACTTTGTCATTGGCACCAATGTGAACCAAGACCGCCGGGTCACACCCGGCCCTCCCAATAATCTGTCTACACGATCCACCACATGCTGAACCCTAGCACCAGGCATGCAACACACAGTTCGCCATGTAGGGTCTTGGCGGCAGATTACCTTATCTACCTTCCTTATAATGGAGTCCCCTACCACTACCACCTGCCTAGCATTCCTGACCCTTAGTTCCTCCTCCCTTGTATCAGAGATGGCAGTCCCCTGGGTGCTCAAGGGACTAGCCCCCTCCATACACACTAATTCCGAGGTGTCCTCCTCCACTTCATTACCTAAGACGGCAAATCTGTTGGGATGGGCAATCTGGGAAGAAGCCACCCTACCCTTCTGTCCCCCCCACTTCCCCTAGTAACCCTAACAAAACTACCTCCCCCTCAACCTTCCCTGTCCCACTTCCACCCACCTCTATACTGGCCCCAGCCAGTGCCTGCTGTCCCCCCAGATTTGCCAATCCTTGCAATGCTGCAAGCTGCCCCCTTAGACTCTCCACCTCAGCTTCCAAACGGGCAACCCACTCACACCTGACACAGACATAGGTCCCCTGGAACGTCTGCTCCAGGTTCCTATACATGTGGCAGGATGCATATTGCATGGTACCGACAAAACTGTCCCTTCTAATACACAACACCAGTACAGTGACGCACACACCTTGTTTAATTGCCCTTCTTGTTTCAATGTCTTTCTTTTTCTATGTCCTTGAGATCAAGGTCCTTAAGAGCAAGGGACACGTTCCACTATAGTTCGTTTCACTCACAGTAAACTTCCTTTTGTTAGGTCCAAACCACAGGTCCAACCAATGTGAATCCTATGGGGGCAAAAGAAAACGTCTATATTCTTAGAAAGTCTTCTGCTGCTGTAGCCCATCTGCTTCATGGTTGGATGTGTTGGTGTGTTTAGAGATGGTATACTGTATACTGTACCTTGGTTGTGAAAGGGGGTAATTTGAACTACTGGCATCAACAAGGAATTTCCGTCTAAATACTGATACTCATGGGATATTTTTTCTTTTTTTAGGACCATTCTCTGTGATGATTTGCTGCCATGTGATTGGCTGTTTAGCTGTTTGTGCTATAAATTTTATACTTACCTTTTTTCAGATTAATTGAAGAACGGGAGGTAAAGGAGCTATGTCTTACCTCCCATTCTTCAATTAAACAGCCAGGAGACGGGCGCGAAGAGAGAGAACTTACCCATGAACGCATTCCTTCACTTTTCCTCTGATGTTCCAATGTACACGCATACAGTGCAAGGGAGCGTTGGGACCTATCAGAGGAACAGTCTATACTACAGAAAAAGTTAGTTTTGAGAGTGGAGATTTCCTGTAGGGATAATTATTGTCCCCATTCCGGCAGAGGAAGCTTCCATCACTCCTTGCAGTCAAGGCTGTGACAACTGACATCAAAGCCAATGACTGACTGCTGTTTCACCTGTTGCCTCCTCTGCACATGCTCAAGCTTATAAAAAGCTCATTGAGCAGAGGGAGGAGGCAAATACCTTTTTTTCCAGAATGGAAAATAACATCATTAATGTTACAAATACATATATAATAAACTGGTAAGTTTAGCAGTTGGGGTTGCAGCAGACAACTGTCAAGTCTATCCAACTTGTCAGTTGTCTGTCTTTATGTCTATAAAATACATCTTTATCTTTATGAATGTCTGTCCATCCTAGCCTTTAAAGGGTAACTGTGGTCCAAAATTCACATTAATTGTTTTCCTGAGTATTTTTGCATTTTACAGATTAGAAGGAAGAACTAGTATTTGTGACCGCAGATTCAGAACCTCCCACCCCCTAAATTTTTGTTCAGTTATTTCATATCTTGGGCTGTGCAGCACGTAAAGAGTTGGTTGATGGCTCATTTTAAAGGTAGGAACCTGGTCATTCATTTAATAGCATCTTGTTTAGAGACCACAATTCCCCTTTAACTATCTATAATACATAAGGTGGAATTAAGGGAACCGTAGTGGAATATTTTCTTATAATAATCATTTAGCTATGTCACTGAGTGATTATTATAAGAAAACGTTCCACTGCAGCTCCCATACCCTTCTGGCCATCCACTGTTCCAACCACATAATGTTTATTTTTAAATTACAGAGGATTAATCCTGATTGACATGAGTTTATGGAAAGGAAGTAAAACACGGTCAGTTTCTTCTACCAATAAAATGACAGTAATACAATGGTACGGAAGACATAACTGTTTTTTAAGTTGTACACAGACATAAAATAAGAAAAATTAAATATAAACCTTATGAATTATAATAAATAATGTGCAGTTCTCTGCCCAGCGGCCCAGGAATTTTATATGGCCATGTATCTTTTTGGTAATATAATAATATCCCAGGGGTCAGGCTGATTGATATTTGTCCTTTTGCATTATAACTTAAAGCGTCAGATCTCAGTTCTATTCTCCAGAGTTTTATTAATAACATTCTTAGTTTAGTTTGATCTCACTGCCCCTTTTATTCTACATTGATTCTTTGCCATTCATTGCCATTGACTATTTTAATCCATATTAAAATTGATACATCAGTGCTTGTATTTCATGACAAAGCTTGTCTGCTGTGAGACCAGGCTGAGAAATATGTTTAATGAGAAACCTGCTTTCATGCGCTGGATGTCTTGGCTAGCCTTGGGAGTAAATGTTATATTCCTGACGTGGCAACATTACTAAATTATGCTGTTGAGAGAAGCATTGAAATTTTCATGCTCTACTTCTTTTGCAGCTCACGTTTGAATGCCTACATTTCTGTGGGATGCCCCTGTGAAACAGGAAAGCTCTAAACCAAGTATTACCAGCCCCTGGCATCTGCACAGGTTGTTCGCCTTCCTCTTTATGATCGAGAACTGATATGGAACTAATCATTTCTTTGTGGATATTCCAAAGAACTCACAATTACATAGAACATTAGGCTTCTTTATCTGATAAAAGAAATTAAAATTTGCTGTCCACAGACATCTGAACATTTTATTCTGATATCAGAGAGCTGGAGGTTTCTGACCAATCAGAAACAAGTCTATAAAAGGGATATACAACCTGGGGCTTTCACCTATCAGTGGACATCCTAGAGATTCATAGCTGAATGACATCTAGATGCCAGGGCGTTAGGTACATATGACAAACCCTATACGAACAAGCCCCAGTACGAACTGGAAACTCACCTCTGAAACTGGATAGTCATTTTTGTGCTGTTACTTCTCACAGGCAAGATCTATAAAGTGATTGCCATGAATAGCTAATGGCTCTGTAGATAATGGCTGATGTTCCAAATCATATTAGCTATGAAAAATCTTTAATACTTACAAGGAGAAAATCAAAGAACATTTAAACAAAGCTGTCCCCCCATCTCCATTAAATTAGCGTACTATATATCATCATTAGATTAGCCCATTTAACACAGGATTAACTGCCGCTGTTTGGAACTCTTGGAGACTCTAGGTTGCGTTTATATTTTCTATGTATTCCATGGGTATGTTGATATCTAGGAATGTAAAAACGAATTGTTAGAACCTCCTAGGTTCAGGGCCTTGCCTTAGAGTAAAAAGGAACAGCTAGTTGATTAAAGGGCAAGTCCACCCCCACCAGGTTACAAATTCATGTAATAAACCCCCAATAGCAGATAACTGACAAGTCACCAGTTTTTTGTTTTAAGGCTGGACATTCTATTTAAATAAATGTTTATAAATAACATTTATTTAGATTGGGATTATTTCAGATTGTTTTTCAATCCCTGTATCTATTTCCTTTTGATTTATTATTTATAATTATTTTGTTGTTCTTTGTCATCAAACTCAATCATATTATCTATAGTCGTTTACATTTCTTTCAGCTTTGTATTGCGACCGCTGTCAAATTAAATGCTATTCCGTATTTGGGTCCGGGACATAGTTTCAGGCTCAGTCACATGTAACTAAAGTCCAAGAAATAGCAACAGTTGTTTTACCTGAAACCCACCAATAGATCAAGGAGAAATCTGGGGTAAAAGTAGCAAACACTGTCGAGAGCCTCAGTTATAATAATCCTATATACTAAAACAAACCTGTCAATATGCACGGACGCTGGACCCATCTGCCACATCATCCAATCGCGGCAGCAGGTGGGTCCGGGGGGATGGGGGGTGCGCACCATGTGTTTTGCCAGTATGTAATAAATTCGTGAAACATTTATATGAAGTTGTAGCACATTTTGGGCCCTATTTATAGAGGCGCAGTATTGCTTTTAGCGATTTCTTGCCTTTAACGATTGGTAAAACGATCATTTAACGATCGTTAATTTCTGATCGTTATTGTAAATTTACAATATGATCGTAATTTACCGATCGTAAATCTACAATAACGAAATCGTAGTTTTACAATAGAATACCATTGTGGTAGTTTACTACTGCATGATATTCTACAACCGAATGTTAATTAATTAATGGCCCTTTGGTTGGAAATGGGTCATCGGAAGGTGTCATTACATTATGGTGGGTTTCCCGATACAAAAAGTGTCTGGGGGTTATTAGACTATTGTTTACTGAAAAATAATCAGGGATTTTCGAATTTTCAATGTTTGATTTTTCAGCTTTTGATCTTCCAATGTCCACTTTTCGAGTTTCAGATTTTTGCCTTTTCACACTTAGTTCAACAAACCGGTTTCTAAATACAGCGATATTAGAGGACAATTATACTCCCCTTTCCCCCGATCCACTGCAGCATAGTACCCAGGGTGAGGACCTAAAATCGCTAAGTCCTAACCCTGGGTACTTTCCCTAACTCCTGCACTACTTACCGCAAATCTGCTTCGCCGATCCACACTGTTCCACCTCTCTTCTACTGTCAGTAACAGTCGCGAGGCAGCCAATTGGAAGACACACCTCCTTGCAGAGCGTATCTTCCTATTGGCTGCCTCGCGATCTGTCACTGAAGCAGGAAGAGCGGAGGAATGGAGTGATCGGCGAAGCAGATTTGCGGTAAGTAGTGCAGGAGTTAGGGAAAGTACCCAGGGTGAGGACTTAGCGATTTTAGGTCCTCACCCTGGGTACTATGCAGCTATGGAGGGAGGAGCGAGGGTGAGGTGAGTATAGTTGTCCTTTAACACTATTTGCTATTGCCAAGTAAGAAAAGGTAAAAATAGCTTTATAAATATGCCCCTATCTTCTTCCACTCCATATAGGGTGTGGTCATTCAGCACCATTGTTATCGATTTCATATGACAGCTGGACTGACCAATCCTGTGATCGAGGGTGTTAGTTTTATCAGCTGTGGGATTGGTCATTTTTCTGCATAATCAGCAAATCTGGTTGGAGGAAGTTTGCTATTTTAAAGACAGTAATTGGATAAACTACTTTAGGGATACTTTTTCCATTTTATAAAGTAAAATAAATGCTTAATAAATAGAAATCCCATGTTTGTAATTGAAGTTTTGACAGCGAGCCACTAATGGTATTTCCACTTGTTCTAGAATATCCGTGTTTAATAGGGGTTTTGGATCGAACTCTACATTTAGTCTAATTAACACAGGCGCTAATGGGTGTTGGATGTGTTTTTGTGTTTTGCCAAACAGAAGTGATCATGTTATCCCACTGGACACGAGATGTGTGCCATCCTAATAGCATATCGTTTCTTTCCTGTCACTGCCAGACAGATCCACACGTAGAGTAGAGACATTATTCTACCATCATAATTCATTTACTTAGCTCCAGTCTGGCTACAACTCGGCTCTCGTTTTGAAGCATGAGCTGCCACTTGTTCTCAGTCTGTCAAAGCTGAACCATTAGACTGATTATAAAAGCCACCAGGAGGACAGAATCCAGCATAGGCCTTTTTGCATGACACTAGAGCGCCACCAGAGGCCTGATTGTCTTATGGTACTGCAAGGGGAAGTGCAGATTACTGCCAGTGCTCCCTATGTGATGGCATTTAAATGGTCCATAGGCTGGGGTGCTTGATGTCTGTAACAAGTTTCTCAACTCCCTCATAGAAGCAGTGCCATCTCTGGTGGGGGATAAAAAAATAGACAAAATTATTAAGGTTGCTACATGGAATTCAGTGTAAAATTCCTTAAATATATTACATAGCATCTTCGTACTCCTTGACTCCCCAGCTATGTCAGCTGATGTCGGTGTTAGAGATTGCAGCAGAAATAAATAGACAAGACACGTGCGCAGAATGTCATGAGCATCTCAGCTCAGTACTGGCCTTATAGGGCACTTAGAAAGGAGGTTATATCCGCTCTGGAAGGTAAATGCTTAAACACATTAAAATGCAACTTTGTTTCTCCTTTAAAGATCGACTGTGGCCCCCCCAAAACGTTTAACTTTAGCGTTCTGTTCCCAGAGAGGTAGGGAAGCCCATTGCTGCATCATACATCTCATTTTATAATAATAAGTAGGTGGTACATTATTTTTCATGATGCACCAATCAGATTATTTTCAGTATGCATGCCAACACATGACCTACAATTCCTAACCAATGGGAAGAGGAAATGTAGGTGATGTGTTGGCATCCATAAAACCAAACAGTGGTGTAGGATTTCCATTTAATTATTTAGTTTTTTGTCATTTTATGAAATTTTACCTGTGACTGGGCAGCCCTAACAAAATACCTTTCCTCCTGTTTTTCTAATTTGTAAGGATTTTCAGTGAATCATGTACTGCAGATTCCAGTATGCAGCTACCATATCAGGAGCAACATCCATGCAAGTGACAGTTTTCTTGTGCCTGTGATGAAATATTGATGTAATGGTAGCAGCTAATGTCCCCTCTCATTTTCTATCACTTGTGTGTGCAGATATATGATCTGTGCTTATACAAAAAAATGGTTGCGCTAAGTACCGCGTTACACATTACCTATACACAGTATATAGCATAATATAAATGACATTGCTGCAAGCGATCCATCGTGTTATGTTTATTATTCTTAGCTTACGCGCTCTAATAGTTTTGAAGCTTTTCTGGGCAGATCCTGTTTGGTACAATAAATGTCTCCTTCTGATCTTTGTTAACTTGCTGTTTTATTCTGTGATGGTTTATAAATAAAAGATAATTAGCAGCTGTATGAATAAAGTCCAGGCTCTTCTTTCTTTTGCTTTTGTGCCAGGTGGTTTGGACGGTTCAGTCCATCAGCCCTGTAGATTTATGAAACTAGCACGTTTATTTGTTTATATGGGGGGGACGGACATAACATTTAATGAACTAACATGAAAATAATCAAAAGCGATGTCAGAAATGGGCGTCACCACCGTAAGTTATATTCGCCAAATTCTAAATTATTAACAACAAAAACAGCCAATTGCGCAATAACTAAATTTACTATCGTTATTAATATTCACCTCGTTTACATACACTAATTTCTTGCACAAAAGCCAGATTTCTGCCTGGATATAATCTGGGTGCCAGACATTGCTAAGATGAAATATTATCATATCTGACTTTTCTTGGCCAAACGCTTGCTCGATAATTAAACACATTAAAGTAACAATACATTTCTTCATTAGCTGTATTTAGAATCATTATAGAAATGAAAGGCTTAAAACTGTAATGGAAAAACTCCAATTACCAATGCAGAAATGGAATATCTTGACGGATACACGGAGAACTCTGTCGATGTGATTACACTGGCCAATCAAAATAACGTTTTTATATTTGTTTTGTTTTTACTTATTCATTGGTTCATACGTCTAATAACTTAATCAAAAGGAGACAATTTCCAATGAAAATGTGATATTTTCTTGTTTATTTTTATATTAAGTCTTCCTTTATTTCTTTAGATAACCAATATGAAGAGTTTTACATTTCATATTTCATTTTTGTGCCTAATTTATAATAAACTCATGGGCTGTGTGCAGTTGTTGCTGGAAGGGTTATAGTTGGTATATGTGAATTGCATGGTGGCGAATGCCCCCTCTTAGTGCTGCCTCATAGTGATTACAGAGCATGCTTGCCCTCACAGATAGTCTGGTCTGATAAAGGGGGCATCTGTTAAGAGAAGGGTGCAGAGAACTATTGGATTGAAGGCATACAGCAACACACACCCTGCCAAAACGTATTTCAAGGAGGGTACAA
Organism: Hymenochirus boettgeri; assembly: GCA_019447015.1. NCBI lineage: Eukaryota > Metazoa > Chordata > Amphibia > Anura > Pipidae > Hymenochirus > Hymenochirus boettgeri. Next base: position 52,668,268 of record CM033470.1, on the reverse strand, counting down.
CCCCCTATAGCCCCACTCCACCCCAGGATTAATGTATAATCCAGAAACATACATCTAGACACACATGCATAGACAGATACACATGCACACACATATAGTGCTATAGGGCCGTATTTAATGATCATTATTTTATACGATCGTTATCGTACATTTACGATACAATTGTAAGTTACCGATAACGATCGTAAATCTACAGTAACGAAATTGTAGATTTACGATCCCCATAGAATACCTTTGTGGTAGTTAACTACCGCATGGTATTCTACGTCCGAACTTACCGAATTTTGTAGATGCTCCAACAGTGCAGGCAAACTTTATGGGTGTGTGTTAGGGCTGTGCTATGGAACACGATTGGCTAGGAGAGTTCAGAACTCTGCTAGCACATTCACCAACCCAGGTCACCTCTTTGAAATCTGTGCTGTTTCCCTTTAATTTCGTGATTTAGAGCCCCACTAGCCCCTTTCAGACCCGATTTGTGATCTTATTGTGCTAGTGGAAGCTCAGGGCATTCTGTGTGCTATTGTAGCGCATGCGATTAAAATTTTTGGTACATACGCATCACTGTCATCATGCGTACTCCTGTGGGGCCACAGACTTAAATCTGTACACGGGTGAACATGAGCATTTAGCTAAATCTTGGAGATGTACAGGGCGATGCACCGAGAGCCACTCGGAGCATTCATATCAGCCATTTTTCTATTTTGGCACTTTTAACGCCAGCATCTGTCTGCATTTATGCATGCGTGTTTCTCTGTATAGATGTGTATTTGGATGCATGTGGGTCTGTCTGTATGCAAGTGGGTTACACAGTAATCTTGGTGGTAGGACAGGGCCATGGAAGCTATAGAGGGGTTGTACCCTCCCTGAAATTAGTTTTGACAGGGTGGGATGTCTGTGCATTGTAGTGTGGGACCCTATGGATGCGAGTCCCTTAGAAACCCAAGGAAACCCAGAGCAACTTTCTATTGATTCCGATCAAACACAAGCACCCGCAAGAATTGCCTAGATTGTGGCTTTCTGCGATATTGGCATTTATAGGCCTGGAACCACCAGTTAATTCTCAATTTGATTTTAGATGAATGCAATTTTAATGCTATTGTCAAACTAACGCTATGTTAACTAGAAAGAAAGGACCAATTAGAACTATTGAAGGTGGTTTACAGTAGCTAGGGAAAATGTATTGATTATTAGTAGGGATCTACCGGTATTTCATTTTAGGGGATATTGTCCAATTAATTTACAGCTTATATTGTGAATTGGCTAGGTTGTAATTAGTTTAATTGCATAGGTATTATAATTGGAGTACTTGATGATTTGATTATAAATTATTATGAATTGATTTGCACATTGATCACTGGTAATTTGCACTGCAGTGTTCTCCCCAGAATTTTTTTCCAGCCGAGTGGCATGAAAAAGTAGCCAGGTGGGGTAGGACGGGGAAATTTGGTGGTAGGGGAAAATGTTCACTGCATCATGCTCATTATATAGGTCAGGGATATCTAACTTTCATCTCACTAGATGTTTGAAAACTATAACTCCCAGCATTCTGTGGTTGTAGAATGCAGGGATTTGTAGTTCGTCAACATATGCAGGGAGTTGTAGTTCTACAACATCTGAAGGTAACCCATGTAACATAGCTGCACATATGCCACCCTTTTGTGGCCTTGGGGATCTTGGAAAAGCTAGTTAACATGTGCTAAAATAATCTTGCATGTGTAAAAAAGGGCTCTGGACTGGGCAGTTTTGGCAGGTGTTTTTACTGACCTATTGGCACACCTATTAAACCTATATCTAAATTCTTATAAATTACAAGTGTTATTTGCTTGTGAAGTTTCTCAGGTCATGGTATATCTGTTGTATTCAATTATATCAACTGGACTTGAAATGTAGTTTCAAGAACTACATTTCAAGTCCAGTTGATATAATTGAATACAACAGATACAAGTGTTATTTCAAGAATTTTTTTCCAGCCGGGTGGCATGAAAAAGTAGTCGAGTGGGCCGTCCGGCTAAAAGATCCTAGGGAGAACACTGCACTGTATTCATGTATTGCATTTATTAATTAGTTCACCAATATGACTTAGGGGGCGGTCCCTGAAAGGCGTCGGATTATGCTATGAGATTTGTTTGTGTAAATAGTTTTTTCAGTGCCAGAAGTGCTGCCTGCTTGCTTTTCGTGTGTTATGGCGGAGTGAAGACCGAGTGGACGTGCACACTGGCTCCTGATTTGTTGCCTGAGGGTTTGATGTTTGACTGGAGCTGTGCGGCCAACTACTCTATTGCCTACTGTTAAATGTCGGGTGGCTTGCTGTGTTCTAATTCTCCTGTTTCTTTATATACATAGCATATCTTACTTCTTTTTCAATGTCTTCTAATTTATTTCTCATTTAAGGCAAATATTATTTTAGAAACGTTTGTCTTTAATCTTTCCCACATGGCTACAGATTTACTGGCCAGGCTAATGCAACGTTGTTTTATTGTAAACCTAGTGAGCTTTCTATAAAGCAATGTATATCTCTGTCCTCCTTATGCCATTATTCTGTCTAATACCAGAGAGATGGTATGTGCCAGCCAACAAAAATCAGTGCCCTTGTACTAAACATATTAAGAACACCAGTTATGTTTATACTGTGCATTTGGGTATGGAAATTGAGAAGTTAGCCTCCCCATTAAATTACTTACTTGAATTCTCTTATTAAATGTTCCCTTAATGCTAATATGTTTGTAATGAGAAGACAGCATTGCACGCAACCCACAGTCTGAACAAATGCTAATGTCAGGCATAAGGATTTTAACCGTAGCCCTGGAATGTTAATATTACATTATGCTGCCCCTTTGTCTAATCAAAGGAGTTTTACATCTAAATCCAGAGTAAACAGGTACATTTGTATATTTCTTGACACTATGAAAACTGCTCCCATGTGTGTAATATAAACAGTGACTATAAGAAAAACTAGAGGTCAGTAGTCCTGACAGTGAAGGTAGAGGTGACTGAATGAAATAGACTACAATGGAGAGCAGGAAGCAATAGACAAAGAAAGGAAGAGGCTCGGAGGGAACTGAAGTCAGACACCGGATTTATAATCCCGGTCTATTCCCACGCCTGCTTGACCTGCTATCAGCTGACAGGAGAAATTTCCAGATACCTGTATTTTCTAATCATGTTAAATAACCTCTAAATTAATGTGTGTGACTATGAGAGAGAGGTATTTGCCCTGTTAAAGACAGCCAATCAAGTTTCTCTGATCTAGATTGATTGTCAGATTGGGCTGCTAAGTGGCAGATGAGATTCAATGTTGATAAATGTAAGGTGATACACTTTGGACTTAAAAGTGTTATGTGAATCCCTGTTGGAAAGGGATCTTGGAGTTTTGGTGGATAACTAACTTAAAAGTAGAAAGAAGTGCCAGCCAGCAACAGCTAGAGCCAGCATGGGATTGTCTTGTATAAAGAGAGGTATGGATTCAAGGGAGGAAAATGTTATTCTCCCTCTTTACAAAGCATTGGTAAGGCCCCATTTGGAATATGCAGTGCAATTTTGGAATCCTGTGTACAAAATGACATCTTTGAAATGTAAAGGGTTTAGAGAAGGGCAACTAAATTAATAAGGGGATTGGGGGAGCTTGAATATGAAGAGAGACTGGAAAAGTTACAATTATGTACGCTGGAGAAAAGGCGCTTGCGTGGGGATATGATTACTGTGTATAAATACATTAATGGGCCATACAATAAACTGGGGCATTGTTCACCAATAGAACATGTCAAAGGACACGAGGACATCCCTTAAGACTTGAAGAAAAAAGGTTTAGGCTTCAAGCTCGGAAAGGGTTTTTCACTGTGAGAACGGTAAGGCTATGGAACTGTCTTCCAGTGGACGTTGTTATGGCAGGTTCATTGGTCAGTTTCAAAAAAAAGCTGGATGAGTTTCTGCAAACAAGGAATGTTGCAAGTTACTGGTATTGATACATAAAGTTGAGTTACGAAGGAATTTGTTGGGGTTTTTTTTGCCTTCCTCTGGATCAAAAGTTAGGCAGGAAATGAGGATGTTGCTAGATGGGTTGGACTGGATGGACGTATGTCTTTATTCAACCTCAAATACTATACTATACTGTTTAATATCTACAGTTCCCAGCTTTCTCTATTTTTAAATGATGTTTTCAATGGTTAAAGTTGCCTCTGAATATTCTAGTTCAGGGCTAGACTAATCCCAGGAGCCAGGTAACGTTTTAAATAATTTTCTATTAAAATCTATGAAACTGGGCTACCTGTAAGTCTAGTGAGTGTTTATTAAAGGGCATGTCCATCCCCAAAACTATAATTTAACCCACTAATGGCCCCAATGTGTAGTGTAATAAAATCCTTACATAACTTCCCTGCTCCAAATGGTTGCCCTGCAATGTCCCTCCAAAGTCCAAAAAACTGACCACCAGGGAGAAAAATGCCATGTGCACTGCAGCCTTCTATCTCCCTCCCTCTCCCTCCCGTTTCTCTCTCCCTCCCCCTAGCTCAAATCCCCTTTTCTGTAGTGTAGGGCTCCCTCCCCCAACCCCAAACGCTATAGTTATTTGAAGCAAAACTCCCTCGATCATTACTTACATTGCCTCTTTCCTCCGACATTAAGTACAGCCGGAAGCCGCGTCCGTGATTGGCTGCCTCTCAGCCAATCATGGACGCAGCTGGTGGTCCGGCTCCCTGCTTGCAGTTTCATGCAAGAAGAGGGCCGGGACTGAAAGTCGGGGGAAAGAGGCAATGTAAGTAATGATTGGGGGAGTTTTTGCTTCAAATAACTATGACGTTTGGGGTTGGGGAGGGAGCCCTACACTACAGAAAAAAGTCTAAAATCGGGTGGACATGCCCTTTAATGCTGTATATTACCAATAAAGTTGAATGTTTTTGTCAATATGCTCCGTGTGTATAAATATAACTCTCCGTCAGTAAAGCAAAGCATTATTGAAACCATAAATATATAAAACCAGCCTAATATAATTGTGCTTACTGATAATTATCATGTTTACTGGTTGTAGATATCTATAAAGTTAGTCGCAGTTGCAAAATTGAATGTTGATTAATAAATGAACTTAAAGGGCATGTCCACCCCCCAAACTATAACCCACTACTGGCCCCACTATGTAGTGTGTAAAAATCCTTACCTCACATCCCAGCTCCATATGGTTCTCCTGTAGTCCCCCCTCCCCCCCCAAAGTCCTAAAAACTGCTAGTTTATAAACTTTTTATATTATGTACTGCTCCTTCCCCCAGCCCCAACCGCATAACTTTTATTTACAGAAAGTGCCCCGAACTTTACTTACCATCACCTATGTTTGCAGTCACCCAAGACTTGAAAGACACCCAAAGCCACGTCCCCTCAACCGCAGTTTTCTTTGTCTCTATTCACAGAAATTTTTCTATATAGCATTTCCACACCAATATGTTAGCTCTGGAAAAGCTGTTGTTCCCCTGCAGTTTATTTTGCAGCAGCATAAATTTCAGACTGCCAGGAACAATACTGCTGCTTTTGCGGACATCTTTTTTGTTGCTTTTTGAAATTTCTAAATGTACCAATTTTCTTTGTGTAAGCTCTGGTGGCTTAGTCGACTTTTACAGAATCTAGACAGAATCTATAAGGTTACAGGTTCAAATCCACAGGCATACTTTCAATTTTAATTTTCTTTCAGCTGTTTATGCTGGATAGGAAATAAACTTCTGAGATTACTTTTTGGTTTGAAAAGCAGAGAAATGTTTGTCTGGGAAAGGACACAAATGCCTTTTATATTGAACAAAATAATCTGAATTGCTAGGCTGAATGCTGTAACATGATCTGTGCCTAATATGATTCACAGTCAACTTCTTGGGGGAAGGACTGGCTGCAGCTTACTTGATTGTTTTGATAGGTTGTGCACTAAAAATCATGTTCAGAAGTGTACAGCTTGTGTAAAGTAGATACACAAGCACATCTGAGTTCAGGACAAACATCAATTTGGTCTTGTTGTATCATTGGTAATGTGTTCTTTAAATGTTGTTTTTTGTGTCTCTTGTTCCCCTTTAGTGAGTAATAGTGGCTTTCTGTGAAACTCCCCAGATGTGAGAGATATAATTCTCATCTAGTTTGTTGTGTAATATACTGATGTGCATGATGATTACGCCTGTTTGAATAGAAATGGAATCATAATTACTTTGCCAAGGAAACAAAAAGCATTAATACATAACAGAATGACAAGTCGTTTTACAAACAAAAGACATTTCTTTAGCAGAAGCCTGTGGAAAGAATAATTTAGCTGGGCAGTATCTATGCAGAGCTGATTTGTTTGGTAGCGAACAATAAGCTCATCACGTGTGTGGGAGAGCATGAAGGGGCCGGTAACGTGTGTTGAAATATTTATTCTAATGAATATTTGATGTGTTGGGCCTTGGAGTTGCTTTAGAGTTTATGGTTTTGTCAGTGGCTACTGGGATTCATTTTTCTATAAAGTATAATGAAGAACTTCAATCTAATTGTAAATTGCTAATGAAGGTTTATTCCAAATATGTGCCAAATATATCCGTGCCCTCGAGGGTCTATTGCAGCGCTCGAGAGGTGCATCTGTTAGCAAGCATGGTAATAACATTTAACAAATTAAAGGATTTTCACCAGGAACACTCTGCAGAGGTCCAGTTTCCAAGAATTACTCAGGGGTTCATTATACTTTTTATTTTTAATTTGCAGCCATCTGTGAAAATAATCTACCATGTCTCTATCTTTGTCATGTTTCAAGTGACTGCTTAAGGCCGACAATAATTGGTTATAAATGAAAAATTAAAAAAAGCAATGTCCAACCAGAAAAGACTCCAATAGCTGGATATAGGGTACTGATTTGAGATCACCAATTACTAGACACAAAACCACTTGCAGAACTTTATTGCATTAATGATCTGCTTAGTGTACGGGCATATTCTTCTGTTGGCTAAACTTTACTAGTCTGCAGCGTTCTATGCAGTTAGTCACATTTCTGCTGAGATAGGGAGATCTTTGCATACCAGGGTCATAGGTATTTATGTTGGAATGTCCTAGGAAAGGACCAAAAAATATCTAATTGCACTTTACGTCCACCATTTGTTTCTGGTGTTGAATAATTGTAAATCTGATGGTAGCACTGGACAAAATCTGAAATTAAGTGTGCATGGGGTGCTCTCCTGTATTAGAGCACCATATACAAAGCAAAATAAGACTGCGTGTAGTAACACGTGTCTTCAACCTAGTAATGGCCAGCACATACAGGCCAATTTTGGGCTGATAATATTAATCAACAAATTTACAGATCAATATACTGTTCCAGTTGGTAGTCTTGGCAGAAACTGACATGGCAAGTATTTTTACCCAGTGTGGTGAAAAATTTTGCCTTAGAAACAGTTGGAAACCGTATTTACCTAAATATTGGGCCAGGGGGCAATATCAGACCAGTCAAAAGCACAGGAACAATAATCATAGACACAAGCAATGTCTAGAAAGCAGCACAGTACAAAGGAAGCAAAGTTTGATTGGTTCAATCACAAATACCAGCATTGCTATAACAACGTGTAACAGGGACATAGGTATCTTACAAACTATTTGTGCCATTAACAGGTGGCATTTATTTTCAGGAATTATATGCCCTTTAAGAAGGAATTTCCTTAATTGTTTGGTTTTAATCATAACTACGGCTACAAAAAAAACCCATGGAAAATAACCCAAATTTCAGTGAAAATGGTTCAGTTTCTAGCCAGGTCGGATATATCAGCATCACTTCGCTTTTCATGGGCAGGTGTTGACTATGTACCATGTGCTCAGTCAACTGTATGTTCAGTCATAGTGTGTACTGAATGTGATTAGGAGAGAAACCTACCAAGCAGAACACAGCCATCTGATCTGGCCATTTAACAGCACAGTGAAAAGCTCTTGATTCGTATTAAAGTTGACCTTGACTGGTACCCCAAACTAAACATCCATTACCAAGCCTTTATGTGGTCATTTTACTAATATGGGATAAATTGAAATGCTATTCTAACCTGTTTAATTGTGCATTGCAATGGAAAATATGTACCGGTAATAACGGACAAGCATTACTTCTTGAATTAATGTTTTTGTTCTTGGGTAACAAATACTGTAGATTTTAATATTTGTCAAGCTCTTGGGTCTTCATAACCGTTTCTCTGTTTAGCTCTGCAACACGGACATTCCCAAAGGTCTGATTGGCTGAACAGATCTACTGCAAATGAATGTAGTATTACTAGAAAGAATAAAAGTTCTTACCATTAAAAATGGTGCTAATTTTGCCCCAACCAATCAGATGTTAGCTTTCAAATGTTAAATAAGATCTGATTGGTTGGGGCAAAATTAGCACCATTTTTAATGATAACTTTTATTAAACCTCCCTGAAGGTCTATTATTGTTTTACATTTTTACAGACCTTCACAAGCAAACTAAATTGTTACCACTTATCAAAATTAGTGTATTTGGACAAACGGGATATAACGTCTATAAAAACAATAGAAAATAAAACAGTGTGATATTAGTATAAAACGTAAGGATATGAGGAGTCAATTTATACAAATGCAGTCAGCCTGCAGCCTTGTGTTTTATCATGTGTCTGAAACGTGTCTGCTGGCGTCACTGGTTCTGAATTTACTTCATGTAATGCTATTAAAGCCTAAGATGTGATGGCATTGCATCATTGCCATGCAAACATAGAAATTATCCAGATGTCTGTTTTTCAACATTATCTATCTGGTTAATAACCTTAAATCTCTTATTAAAGTAGAATTAAAGGGCATGTCCACTCTTAAAACTAAAACTAGTTACATGTTCATTACCTGCCCCCAACCCCAACTGATATATTCAACACATTATTAGATGTATAGTTAACCAGATATTTGCCAGGAAGTATAGTTATTGCCTCCATTATTCTATCAAGTAAGCTGGCTCCTCCCTCCTCCCCAGTCAGTGAGGGCTTTGACTGCTGATTCCCCTGCTGCCTCGTCTGCACATGCTCAAGCTTATAAAAAGCTCATTGAGCAGAGGGAGAAGGGAGATACCTTTTCCAGAACATAAAAGTACTTACAATTACATTTTTGGTTGCAAATGCATGTAATAAACTGGTAAAATAGCAGTTGGGGTTGTGTGGTAAAGCATCACAGAGCGTCTAGTAATGACTTTTCTTTTGCTAGAGTAGAGGGCTAGAGAACTCTATATTTGTGTGCTGATATGTATCTTGTCTGTGTGCCACACTGGTAGCAACCTGCAGGATGGTTAAAAAAAACAGCAAATTTTAGAGAGATATACAGCTACGGTATATTTTAGGTGGCTGCACAAGGGTTTCTTCAATTGGAAGATACCGACTGAACTGCACCACCTTGTTCAATCTGTATTGATCAGATTTCAGCTTGAAATCTACTGAAGATAATGTGGCCTCTGATGAAATCGATTTTTTAGGCCATTTCAATGAATTCGATTGGAGATGTCAAACTAATCTACCCGTCTATGCCAGCCTCTAGTATTCTTTCCCCCCCATCTAATTTATTTATACGTGCACGGTTTTTTTAATCAACTACCCTTTTATTCTAAGCTCAAAAACAAATACTTTCCCCCCCTTTTAATTGTCTGTTACCGTATTATAGGGACCAATAGATTTTGCCTAATTTCAGTTGTTAGGGTGGTTTACTCTATATGCAATGTTGTGTTTTTGCGTCTATGCACCTTAAGACTTTATATATACCGGTAGTTGTATGATATTATTGTTTATATACATTAGTACCCTGTCAAGTGTGTATATTGTATCAAACATTGGTTGGGGGGGTTGTCTTACCTTTTACAAAGTTTTTTTTTTTAAAATAGATCGATGCAACCGCCCAGAGATTCAGAGGGAGGGGGGAGAGCTCTCAGAATCCTCTCATGCTTTACAACCTAAAGCTGGGTACACACATGACAGATGTGGTATTGGTGCTTTATAGTTACTGTGTGTACCCAGCTTAAGGGTGGAGATGTATGGTTAGAAGGAAATGGTGTATCGGATAATTGTTCTTTAATACAGTTCATTGATTCTTCTTGCCTTATGTGTGGAACATTGTCACTCTTTAGCTTTACATACCTAAGCTACATACCTAAGCATAACATTATGGGTTTGTATGCATTTGCAATACATTGACCACATGGATTAATGCAATTATAAAGGGGGACCAAGGCTTGAAAATTAGGGCCCTTGTTTAATAGCTTTTATAGACCAGGAACACAGTTACATTGGCCTATTCACATCAGATTGTCTGGCTTTTTCCTGTTAGCAGTAAACAATATCAATGTCCTGTTTGATTCCAGTCTTCCACGTCTCTTTCCTCCTAGCAGGCTTAACTACTGAACCTGTTTCTGTTGGCTGGTTACTCATATTGCATTTTTTGTAAAACCCGAACCGGCTTTTGTGATCTCTAGTGCTTATAAATGGGCTATGCTGTATTTTATTATAGGTCACTGATCATATAGACGTGTAGTTTGCTGAGAATGCCAAGGCTGCAATAGCACCTCTATCATTGAGCATTATGTGGTCTAGGTAACTGATAAAGTGCTATATACAGGCATATCCTATCCACCCGAATGTTCAACCAATATTTAATCTTAGTAAGGTATCACTTTTACAGAGGGCACCATTAGCTGTCATGTCTCCCAAACTGACCCTGCCCACAGATATCAACGCTCAGGGCAGTGTTCTGTGGTTATGCCAGGCAGAATGCCAGGCAGATGTACCATGATGTGATCCAGTACAGAGGTGACCAGGAGTGTCATAAAAATTACCCCATGAGCTTATTCATACATTTCTTGTTGTGTTTGTCAATAGAGCCAAGCCTTACAACCCCAGGAGGATCCATAGAGTTTATAGCGTACTTTATTTCTGCCTACAACATATTATATGTATATCTGTAAGTGAAATGCTCAGATTGTGACCAGAACTTGATAAGCAAATATATCAGGCACTTTGACAGAACATTAACTGATCTGTACCTTGTTCTTGATTGTAACTTGTCACTGAGTGAAATAGTGGGGCGTAAATCTCTCTCGTTGCAGTTTGTGCTTTTATGTACTGCTAATAAAAATATCCCCACACTGTCAATTTACTATAAAACAGAAGAGGTATAGTTGGGGGATGGAGGAACATAAAGCAAGTTAATTACTGGTCCTCAAATGTGCAGATCAATGTACATCAGAGTTGGAGACAAGGGGCCTTGGGAAACATGCAACCTAGTAAACGATGTATAGAAACGGAAGAAAAAACGATATCTCCTGAATTAGGTTTTTGTTGGTAGTAACTTAATAGATACAATAGATAAAAAAGGATAAAGAAATCAATAACATTTAACTCTTTATAGTAAAAAAAATTTTTAATACTAGTGTAAAATATATATTTAATCATGCTTAAAGGCCATGTGCATATTCAGTGTAAGCCCTAACCACTTGAATCAAAGTAACCAGGAGGTAGAATGAAGCCAGGAAAGTTTTGATGCCTCCACTTGTCTCTGCCCCCCCTGCTGTCACCCATGGCCGGGACGCTGATGTCAACGCTAGTTATGAATTGGGGTTCCCACCTTGAACATATACACTTCCTGTCTGTACTTCAATGCTGAAGTGACACATTTAGCCTAATTTAGAGGGGATCTTTTTATTTTACTACCGCTTGGTATTCTCTGAACAAACGTAGAATAACGAACGTTCACTGTAAATGTATGATCGCGGTCTTACAATTATGCCCACGATCATACATTAACGATAACCCGCAGTTTGGCAAACTTGCAATACCATTAAATATGGTCGTATGTTTTCTGAGGCACAGAGCCATTCAGCCATTCAGTTGCATGGTCCCTATGAACAGCAGAATCTTGTAAAGTTTGGGTCCTAGCCAGTATTGTTTAGAATGGGGCTATTGGTCTCCTTGAATTCATTGCATTCTGAATGGATAAAAAGGCGAATGTTTGTTTCCAAATGGTGTAATATATAAATAATATGAAATCTTTTAACAAAACCTACCAGGGGGAATTTTTAAAAACTATTTCCAGACCCCCAGGAACGCCTTCTCACCACTTGCAGAGAATTACTGACCAAATGTTCCCCTTTTTTTGGCTTTCTACAAATCCCGCTATGGTTTTCACAAGGTTTAATGTTGAATAGAGTGTATTTTCTATATGTGGCGAAAATGTACAAAAGTTTACCGCTATTAAAACTAGTGGCAAAAAAGTGCCACATTATAAATAGGCATCTAGTGTATGAATATAGTCCAGGCTTGTCCAGCCGCTAAGTGTAGTAGCTAATTCTCTATTATATAACTGTAGACACATAACTCATAAGTGAATATGTTATGCTGGAAGCCTTACATATCACCATGCATTATTTTTCTGTGCTGTGCACGATCAAGCTTTTGTGTTTGATCTCAGAGAGCTTTTGCTTCTGTTGCCTCTGGGTTTCTCGTAGACCACTCACTCATTACTAATATGATTTGAAAAGTCATTGACATTTGAAGTTGCTATTCACCATTCTGAAACATTTAATGATGCCTCTTTGCTGTTCCGACTTTCCTATAATAACTATAGTGAAGAGGAACTGAATTTTTATAATTCTAGAAAGATAGTTAATGATTGTCAATAAAGTGACTTATTTTGTTTTATTCAATTTTATATTAGCCTGTTATATGAGCTTACCCAGTATAGAGGAAAGGCTAAAATCCCAGCCTTAAGCTGGGTATGTTCAGTACATTTAAAGGGGCAGTCACATCGGTTCTAATGTAAAAGGCCCTTATCCTTAACGTGCAACAACAAAAAAATTACTGTCAGTACATACTGAAAATTTCAGTACATTTAAAGGGGCAGTCACATCGGTTCTAATGTAAAAGGCCCTTATCCTTAACGTGCAACAACAAAAAAATTACTGTCAGTACATACTGAAAATTTCTCCCGGCCCCAGTCAGCTCCCTGTAATGCGGGAATACTAAAATGAAGTTTCCCTTCCTTCATGTAAGTATACCAGCTTATGGGTAAAGTACCCAGCGTTTTTTTTTCTCACCCTGGGTACTAATTAGGTGTGGAAAGGTGAGTATAATTGTCCTTTAAAAGTAAGTGGTGTGGGTGGATGTGCCCTTCCTAAAAACTTAATATTTTAACTGAAAGTCTCACCTCCATATTACACAAATAAGAGGTAGTCTGTATGAATTATCTATTTTGTTCTGCAGCCCTCCTACCTGGGTGGTGTCCTGGACACTTTTAACAAGTTGCACATGCCCAGTGAGTTATCTACACCTTTCCTCTCTATTTCGGAACTGCAAAGTAACTTCTGGATGACCTTTCTGTAATCTCTTTGTACAGTAATCAAGACTGAGCAGTCAGAAAGCCAATCATAGCTCACAAGGAAGGAGGGCTGCGTAATCCAGGAAATGGCAGAAATCTGCCAAATTTATAGATGATTTCTCCACAAGTCTAATGTGAGATCAATATATCGGCTACTTACTTTCAGAATGATAGAATTCACTTAGGCTGATCTATATTTTAACCCAAATCAAAATTTTAGCCCTAAGCAAAAATGCATGAATTTGACAATTGAGATCTTGATTCTTGGACTTACCCAGACATTAACCAGTAACATGACAGACATTCCAGGCAGGGTGGGCGAGGGTGGTCTCGCAGGAGTGCGGGAGACCACCCTGATTTGCAGGAGACTCCCGGAAGATCCGGGAGGAGTGGGATACCTGAAATGATGCCACTGAATTTTAAACCAACAGTGTGGAAAGTAAATTCACTATCTATTGGCTGTTGTTATGAGCAATTTACGGTAAACATTTACAGAGGAACATATTTACTGAATATTTCTACTGACACGGTGGAAGATAATAAATTGCATCCCGTCAGGAAACAGACATTATAATTTATATACTTTTGTAATTTTAGCAGAACTCAGGTCACTGTGTTTAAAGAACATATCTGTATTTCTCCGATAAGAAAGTAATAGAAATTATATACAAGAGCCAGTGGAAACTAGCTAACTTCAATCCGTAATGCAGGTATATATATATGTGTGTGTGTATATAAATTGTAATTGTTTATAAAACACAATATTACAAAATTGAATATCTGAAATATATAGAAGATTAAAATAATCTTTGTAGGTATTTAGTCCTTCTTAATGGCTTGGTATGTTCATACTGTACATCTTAAAAATGCTCTGGATGTCTGAGAAATGTGTAAACTCTGATACATCCTTAAATACGCCTAGAATTGACCAATCTCATCACCCAACAAAGAGTAAACCAAGACTAACTGAACTACATGATTCAACGTATCCTACAACGTTAGTCCTAAAACTAGTGTAAAGCTAAATGTGGAGGAAAATAAGTCACAAGATGAGAAGGTACTGTATGTTAGAAAGTAGAAACTAGTCACTAAACACAACTATAATAATATCTAATTAAATGTCTATTTAAAGTATTCATTTGATTCAATTTATTGTTTCTTTCACATGTCCGTCTGTATCTTCGTATTTGGCTCTGTATTTACAAGATGAAGAAAGATGCAAGGAATTTGAATAATTATCTAGTTAACCTAGATAATAGGACAATAATATTTCCAACTAAAGAGTCTTTTGATCATCTGAATATAATATATGTTGACATCAGTGGGACCAATTTTCCATTTTTTAGGATCAAATCGTGGTTGCAGGAAAGCTGTAAGAATTACTGGCCCAAAAATGTGCTATTTAGACATTAGACAGATTAGAATAAAGAACGTTAGTTATTGAGGCTTTGAGATGTGGATGAAAATGGTTTTGTATTGATGACATTCCTGCTGGATCATGTGATTGGTTTTTACTTTGTTTTGTTAATAAACTAAGTGATCAGAGTTGGTTGGAGAGTGTGATTTGTCTAGATGGAAGAGATGAAAGATAAAATGTATAAAAGCATAAAATTACAATGTAGGTTTTAAAAATAACTCAGGATTGCTTAAGGGTGATTACAAATATTAAATACATTTGCATACTTGTTACATAAATGCTGTCCAGTTGTATAATGACAGTTAACTGGTACTGTTAAGTTTATTGTTATAATGCAGTGATAAGTTCTGTTTTTTTTTGTTATTTCAGACAAGTGCGGTGCTGTGCTCTGGAGGTTGCGTTCTACTAATATTGAGCTGCTTTTTGGCCATTGTGACCTTGTTCCTGCCTAGTGGCTTGTGTGAAAGACGGATGTGCACGCTAGCTGGATACATGCAGACAGCTGCAGGTAAGTCTTATTACTTTCTAATGTTTGACTTATGTTTGTCTCATATGACAAATTGTAGGTTCATTTAAATAGTACTTAAAGGACATCAAACAACCATGCAAAAATCAAGAAAAACTCACCTTTGTTCCCAGGGTCTGTGACTTAAAGGGTAACTGTGGTCCAAAAATAACTTTAGGTAAATTGTCAGGAATTGCTTTCCTTAGTATTTTTTAACTATACTATACTATAATATTTTCATTTTTATTTTTACATAGTTTTGAGGATATTTACATTTTTATGTGTGATATGGTAGCAGCATCCCCAGATCCCCTGCTTCCTGCACTGAAATCATGTGACAGTCACACCTTCCTGTGTCTCCTCGTTCTCATGGGCCCCATGGCCCCTCCCCTTGCAGTCATCTTGAAAGCCCCTGTGGCCTCTCTCACTCCTCTTTTAGTCCATGTCCTGGTTCCTTCTGCTTTCTCCTGCACTGAGCAAGTGCTAACCGCAGATTAGAAGGAGGAAATAGTATTTGTGACCGCAGATTCAGAACCTCCCACCCCCTGGGCTGTGCTGCACGTAGAGAGGTGGTTGATGGATCATTTTAAAGGGAGGAAACTAACCATTTAAAATCAACTTGTTTGAAGACCGCAATTTCCCTTTCAGGTTATAGTCCTTGAATAGTGGAATTTTAGAGAATGATTAGTTGCACCTTCCAGTAACTGTAAATCGTCGATATTACTCCAGATGTTTATAAAATATTCAGTAAAGGAATTGTAGTCTTTCAAACATCTGGAGGAACGCAAGTTCAATTTCCCTACTGAAAATGAATATATAAAGCAATATACAGTACAATGTGTTTCCAATGTACAGCTCACTGGGTAATTTTCCTTCTCCATGTATATATTTCCCATTTCATAGTATCCTGACATTGCCTTTGGCTAATTTTCCAGAAAAGGGGTCATCATATTTCTACCTAAATAAATGTAATTATAAATATATTGTGAAAGAAAGGTTTTTGACATTCATATACAATTTTATTTTGGTTCAGTGACTTTTCCCTTGAGCAACGGCGCCTTCTGCCCTGACGGGCACTTATACAATCAACAATGTCAACAGCTCAAGTGTTTTGTTCCAACACAATATGACAGGTGACCTGGTCCTTTGATGTCAGTGAGTGTAGTGTCTCCTCATTGGCTTTAAAGGACCTTTAAAGATCACACAGGTCAGGATTTCTACTAGTTATGGGAAATAAATTCTATCTATTTTATAAGATTCCCAACATCCCCACAAGACTTTTAAGAATGGAATGGTCAGTTGCTCATTTGAGTAAAGCAGGTCAGTTGGCCTTTAGCAATCAAAGCAATAGAGCAGAGCTTTTTAACGTTAGAACCTAGCTGGGGAACGCAATGTTGGCTTGGTAGCTGGGCTTACTTTGTAATGGCTTTCTTAATCCATAGAAAAGTATAGACTATAATGCAGAAATATTGGAATACAGAATATATGGAATATGAATTTGGTTTGTATGTGTAATATGTTTGGTAATTGGCTACATTCTATACAGTGTGGTTATATGAGACCAATGCGTTGACTATTGAGCTGTGTACATATTCCATTAGACTAATTAAACCTACTTAGTAAATTTTGATTTGTCAATATTCAAGTGGTCCTGTCTTTTTTGCTTTTTTGCTGTTTGCAGTGGAGATGGAGAGCTGCTCCCCATCAAATGACTGCAGTTTTATAGAAGGAGGAAACTCTTGCCAGCAAGGCCCTTTTTTCCCAAGGTTCTTGGCATCAAGCTGCATTTTCAGTATCCGGGAATTGGCTGCATCTGATGTGAATTGAAAGATACAGAGGGAAACCCTTTTAAATCTAGAGAATATAATATCTGCAGCAGACTGTGGTTTCCTTAAATTTCTTATATAATATCAGAAAATGCCCAAAACATTACTTACCTTCCCTCTTGCCTCCGCCGCACTGAACTCCCGGCAGCCGCGTCCGTGATTGGCTGCCGCTCAGCCAATCACAGACGCGACTGCCGGTCCCGCCCCTCTGCTTGCATTTTCTTGCAAGCAGAGGGCCTGGCAGCGCGGCGGAGGAAAGAGGGAAGGTAAGTAAAGTTTTGGGCATTTTCTGATATTACTAATATAGCGGTTGGGGCTGGGGGGACAGGGGGAATGTTTGGTGAAAATTTTTTTTGAAGGGTGGACATACCCTTTAAATGTGACATGTTACATCCCATATAGCATTTAAGCCATTTGGGATATGTGTACCCATCCGCCAAATCCATTTGGCTTCTGTTTTCAACAGAGTTGTTCTCTTATCTCTCCCTCTTATGTCTTTATTCACCACTTCTATACCTTGTATACACAATTTGGATATCCCCCTTATTGTGCATGTTAAAATGCCTACTCACAGGACTTTTCTCTATCCCTTTTAGTATATCCCTAACATGCTGTCGTGCTCTCTCTTTCAAAGGCTGCATTGTGCAGCCTATATACTCTTTTCACACTCCTGACATGTCAATAAATAAAAGACATATTTCGTATTACAATTGATATACTGTCTAATTTTATTTTAAGTCTTATTCGTTACACTGCTTATAATTTCATCACCCATCTTGACCTGCTTACAATGTAGTGTGCACTATAATATAGTGCACACTATAGTAGTGTGCACTATAATACCTTTCAGGCTGTAATTAGTAGTTTGCATTATAGTACCTTTCAGGCTCTAATTAGGAGTGTGCACTATAGTACCTTTCAGGCTGTAATTAGTAGTTTGCATTATAGTACCTTTCAGGCTCTAATTAGTAGTGTGCACTATAATACCTTTCAGGCTGTAATTAGTAGTGTGCACTATAGTACCTTTCAGGCTCTAATTTAGTAGTGTGCACTATAATACCTTTCAGGCTCTAATTAGTAGTGTGCACTATAATACCTTTCAGGCTGTAATTAGTAGTTTGCATTATAGTACCTTTCAGGCTCTAATTAGGAGTGTGCACTATAGTACCTTTCAGGCTGTAATTAGTAGTGTGCACTATAGTACCTTTCAGGTTGTAATTAGTAGTGTGCACTATAGTACCTTTCAGGTTGTAATTAGTAGTGTGCACTATAGTACCTTTCAGGTTGTAATTAGTAGTGTGCACTATAATACCTTTCAGGCTGTAATTAGTAGAGTGCTCTATAGTACCTTTCAGGTTGTAATTAGTAGTGTACGCTATAGTACCTTTCAGGTTTTAATTTGTAATGTGCATTATAGTACATTTTAGGCTGTAATTAGTAGTGTGCACTATAGTACCTTTCAGGCTGTAATTAGTAGTGGGCACTATAGTACCTTTCAGACTGTAATTAGTAGTGTACACTATAGTACCTTTCAGGCTGTAATTAGTAGTGTGCTCTATAGTACCTTTCAGGCTCTAATTAATATGGTGCATTATAGTACCTTTCAGGCTGTAATTAGTAGTGAGTACTATAGTACCTTTTAGGCTGTAATTAGTAGTGTGCACTATAGTACCTTTTAGGCTGTAATTAGTAGTGTGCACTATAGTGCCTTTCGGGCTGTAATTAGTTATGTGCATTATAATTCCTTTCAGGCTGTAATTAGTAGTGTGCACTATAGTGCCTTTCAGACTGTAATTAGTAGTGTGCATTATAATTCCTTTCAGGCTGTAATTAGTAGTGTGCACTATAGTACCTTTCAGGCTGTAATTAGTGTGCACTATAGTACCTTTCAGGCTGTAATTAGTGTGCACTATATTACCTTTCAGGCTGTAATTAGTAGTGTGCACTATATTACCTTTCAGGCTGTAATAAGTAGTGTGCACTATAGTGCATTTCGGGCGGTAATTAGTAGTGTGCACTATATTACCTTTCGGGCTGTAATAAGTAGTGTGCACTATATTACCTTTCAGGCTGTAATAAGTAGTGTGCCCTTAGTAACCTTTCAGGCTGTAATAGTAGTGTGCCTATATACCTTCAGGCTGTAATTAGTAGTGTGCACTATATTACCTTTCAGCTGTACTAGTTAGTGTGCACTATATTACCTTTCAGGCTGTAATAAGTAGTGTGCACTATAGTGCATTTCGGGCGGTAATTAGTAGTGTGCACTATATTACCTTTCGGGCTGTAATTAGTAGTGTGCACTATATTACCTTTCAGGCTGTAATTAGTAGTGTGCACTATAGTACCTTTCGGGCGGTAATTAGTAGTGTGCACTATATTACCTTTCGGGCTGTAATTAGAAGTGTGCACTATAGTACCTTTCAGGCTGTAATTAGTGTGCACTATAGTACCTTTCAGGCTATAATTAGTGTGCACTATATTACCTTTCAGGCTGTAATTAGTAGTGTGCACTATAGTACCTTTCAGGCTGTAATTAGTAGTGTGCACTATATTACCTTTCGGGCTGTAATTAGAAGTGTGCACTATAATACCTTTCAGGCTGTAATTAGTAGTGTGCACTATAGTACCTTTCAGGCTGTAATTAGTAGTGTGCACTATATTACCTTTCAGGCTGTAATAAGTAGTGTGCACTATAGTGCCTTTCAGGCTGTAATTAGTAGTGTGCACTATAGTGCCTTTCGGGCTGTAATTAGTAGTGTGCACTATAGTGCCTTTCGGGCTGTAATTAGTAGTGTGCACTATAGTACCTTTCGGGCTGTAATTAGTAGTGTGCACTATAGTACCTTTCAGGCTGTAATTAGTAGTGTGCACTATATTACCTTTCAGGCTGTAATTAGTAGTGTGCACTATATTACCTTTCAGGCTGTAATAAGTAGTGTGCACTATAGTGCCTTTCAGGCTGTAATTAGTAGTGTGCACTATAGTGCTGTACATTTCAGGCTGTTTAACATGTAATAGCACAATTTAGCAATGCTACGGGATTCTGGTAAATGCAGTTATTTCATGTAGAGGAAAGCGCACAACAGCTTGTTTCCTGGCAATGGAAATTGCTGCAATTAGGCTGGGTGGTTTAGTTGACAGTATATATTGCTTTAGGAGAGTGCTAACACTGCAGGTATTGGGCTTTGAACATTGATGCACAATATCCATTTTGCACTTAGTTGTTGACTGATTGATACTCCATTAAATGTTAATAAGATATCAAGGTATTACGTACATTAAGGGACATTCTTACTAGTAGTAACCTGATGTTTAAAAC
The DNA here is from genome assembly GCA_019447015.1 of Hymenochirus boettgeri. NCBI lineage: Eukaryota > Metazoa > Chordata > Amphibia > Anura > Pipidae > Hymenochirus > Hymenochirus boettgeri. The sequence continues at coordinate 52,647,870 of CM033470.1, read as the reverse complement.
AGGTTTTGTTTTCTTGTATGTGTTTCTTTTGTATTTCACAATGAATTTTTTTATTGATCTGAATATAAATTAATTTGTTAATGGCAATGAAACACTTCTACCTTTTCACATACCCAGGGGGAGGACCTTACACCCTAGTTCCTCCCCTCTGGGGGTACAGTAAGCTGGTGTTATTAGGACCTATATAAGGATGCCCTTCCAGAAGGTCTTTACCACCTAACTGGGGAGAGATCATGGCCAACCCAAGCAAAGCTAAAGGCCTTTAGAAAACAAGTGGTAACCAAGGTTAGCCATAAATGGTTGGAAGATGCTGTGATATAAAGACTGCTACAGAGTATCCAATGCTATGTCCTTTCCGATGTGGTGGGTTTGTTGTCCAAAACACATGGATTGTTTATTGTAAGATTATTTATTTGTGACTTGTGTCAGCCAAGTGACGTGACGTTTTTCCCCTCTTCCCCTTTTAATGAGTGCATTAACACACTAAACTGCTGCAAACAGTGTGTTACAAAAACGCAATGCACAAAAAGGCAGTTGTGTGAACCGTATTATGACACTCCTATGTGAAATTTATGTCCTTGCTTTTTTTCCTAGCGCCTGCGTTAGAAAAATGCACCAAAAACAATTAAAAAAATGCCTCTGGTGTGAACGAGCCCTTAGTGTTCAGGGGCTTACACCATGCAGTTCTTATTGACCAAATGACTGTAATAGTAATAATTATTGGTGCAACGTTCTGATTGGAGAAGGGGAAAAAAGGTTCTCCAGTCAGAGACCCATATTAAAGCATATCTGAGATTAAAGGGTATGTGGGCTGATGCTACAGAAATATTTGGAGAGTTTGCCATTTCCTAGTAACCAATAGCAGTAAATGTACAGTTCGGTTTTTTTGCCCAGGTCTAGTGCAGTTATAACTGTAGAAACAATCATGTAATTAATTGCTGTAGGATAAAGAGAAGTCACAAACTTGTTATTTTTCCCTGAGAAATAAAACATTTTAACCTTGATGTGCCAGAGATATTTGAACATATTTTGGAAGACCATTGATGTATCACCCCATTGCTCATTTCCTTTATTAACTAGGACTCTGCAGAAAGCGGTATACCTATGTATTTTACCCTTGCTTTCTATAACATAATATTCAATGTTAGTTTTCATATGCTCTGATTGAATTGTATTAAAATACTGTATCAATGTTACCTACAATCTATGGTTTACAGTAGAGAATCCTGTGTTTGAATCAGACCCCTATTTCTATTTGCTGATGGAAAGTTGCTGTCCATGGTGCTGAACAGGGGACATTTTATTTCCTCTCTCTCCAAGCATCAAGCAGCTAATAAAGAGAATGATATGCTTTACTAGAGATTATCAAATAATACTGGAGGGTCGGCATACTTCTAATACTGGAGGGTCGCAATACCTTTAATACTGGAGGGTCGCAATACCTCTAATACTGGAGGGTTCCATACTTCTAATACTGGAGGGTCGCCATACTTCTAATACTGGAGGGTCGCCATACTTCTAATACTGGAGGGTCGTCATACCACTAATACTGGAAGGTCACATACCTCTAATACTGGAAGGTCACATACCTCTAATACTGGAAGGTCACCATACCTCTAATACTGGAAGGTCACCATATCTCTAATACCGGAGGGTCACCACACCTCTAGTACTGTAGGGTTGCCATACCTCTAATATTGGAGGGTTGCCATACCTCTAATATTGGAGGGTCGCCATATCTCTAACACTGGAGGGATACCCCTGTTCTGGAACCCTAGAAGCTTGAGTAATTTTTGGGATATCCAGACATTGCATTGTGATTGGGAATTTATATTTGCTGTGTTTGGCTATTTATGTGGAAATGCTGGATGCTAGAAACTGTGGGAAATTAGTAAACATTTTTATAGAACCTTTTAACATAGGAAATTCCATCATGATGTAAAAATCTAAATGTGGACTTGAAATAAAATCTCTTGAACTATACAGGGATTCTCTAGGGTTTGGTCTACCCCATGCACACAGCACTACCTGTGACAATTTGATTCATTAAAGGCACAACATCCTCTGATGTTCTATTTCACACACTGACAGGTTCACCGCGTTCCTATTTGCATATTAGCAGGACTGCAACAAAAAAAAGCTGTTGTTATTTATATGAAAGTCTATTTACCTTAACCTGTGGCTTTGTGCTTTTATATGGACATTTGTCCATGTCCTTTATTTGACAATAAGGATATCTCTGCTTTATATTGCACAAATAATAGTCATGTACACATCTTATAATCTAATAGTCAATAATAGTCATGTACACGTGTAAAATAATCCCACTATGCCCACGTGAAGCAATTATAATGGGTGTTAAGCCCCCATACGTGGGAACAACATTTTGAGCAATCCAATTATTTGATTGGATCGCTTAAACCATCAAAAACTATTTTTCTTTCTGTTCGACAAAGTTGAGTGGTTTACTGGAAATAACAAAGTTAGGACTAGGTGTAAAATGTTCCACCAACCCCATCTTTAGTCCACATCTCTCTGCAGATTTCCCTTTTCCCTTTCCCTTTGATCGGATTTCCGATCATTGCACTCAATTGAAAATCCGATTGGAAGAACATCTGCCTGTGTATGGCTACTCAGACTCAGATTGTGCTATCATTAAATGATAACGCTGATGTTATGAGACCAGTAAAATGCAATTATGTTCGTAGTACACTGTGATAACCCGTAAGAAGCGATGACAACATTGCCCTCTGGGAAAGAATAGTCACATTTTGTAATTACTGTGAATTATTGTCTCATTGATTACTCATGACAAGGTAATTCACATTTTAAAAACGGGAGACCAGTGCTGGCATATCCAGGATAATTACTGGAGAAACTTTAAGAACTTAAAGGGCATGTCCACCCCCCAAACTATAATTTAACCCACCACTGGCCCCACTATGTAGTGTGTAAATATCCTTACCTCATAACCCAGCTCCATATGGTTCTCCTGTAGTCCCCCCCCCCAAGTCCCAAAAACTGGCCAGCAGGAGTTTGGCATGTGCACTGCAGCCATTCTCCCCCTCCCTCCCTCTCCCTCCCGATTTTGTCTCCCTCCCACTAGCTCCAAACCCTTTGGAGATAATGTACTGCTTCCTCCCCCAGCCCCAACCGCGTTGCAATTTTTCACAGAAAGTGCCCCGATCTTTACTTACCATGCCTCTCTCCTTCGCTGGTCTGAACTCCCGGCAGCCGCGTCTGGGATTGGCTGCTTCTCAGCCAATCACGGACGCAGCTGCCGGTCCTGCCCCCTGCTTGCATTTCCGTGCAAGCAGAGGGCCGGGCAGTGCGGCGAAGGAGAGAGGCATGGTAAGTAAAGATCGGGGCACTTTCTGTGAATAATAGTAATGCGGTTGGGGCTGGGGGAATGAGCAGTACATTATCTTAAAAGTTTATCAGAAGGGTGGACATGCCCTTTAACATTGGTCATTTTGGCCAACACCGCCCCCTTCAGACAAGTGATAGGAATGACACAATACTTTGCTATGCACCCATCTGTCCATTTGCATTCTTTATATGTCATCAGTTAAATATCAAGTTGCCTTACTTTGTCACATGCTCTCCATCCGTGATCAGCGGCCCTTGGAGTAGAGGGCAGGGGGACTGCACCTACCTATTTGTCTGGCAAGCAGCCAACAGCGGAGTGCTGGAGTGTTTTCTGAACTAGAGTGACTGAGTCACACATGTGGTATTGGCAACAGTAGATATATTCTAGTTTTATAGGTTCCTAGTGTCAAGCAGGAAGGTTCCATTCTGAATCTTGTATTTCTACATTTACATACAACATGGAATGTCCCATTTCATTTCAAATAAGAAAAACCTGATAACAGCAAAAGAATTGGAGATGAGTGTGCAGTAAGTTAACAAGGCCCATTAGAACAAGGAAATATTGAGTGATCTGAGTGATCTTGTAGATGTGTTTACATTGTAACCTGTCAGGCAAGGTTTAAATACGCCTTTTACCTTCACTTTCCCATGGACTGTTTATGCATTTGCTATTCCATCGGCCTGCTGTGTAGATTTATATGACCTGCATTTCATCAGAAAGGTCACAAACTGTAAAATCTCTTGGATGTACCAAATTCCCAAGGGGTAAATCTGTTGTGAATTATGGAAGCTGTTTAGAATTTTACATATAGTACAAAAAAATACATAAAGTACATATGGAGTGTATGGCACTAGGTGGGATAAAATGGCCAACTATATATATATATATATATATATATATATATATATACACAGTATGTGTGGGCAGAGCTGTATATTTAAGGCAATTCCCCCCACCCATCAGTACACACACACACACAATTTCATACAAAACACAAGTATATTGGAGTTTGGGGGGTCCTAATTGTTTGCATAAATTTGTGTTTGGGTGGTGGAATTCCTGCAATACTTACCTCTACATTAGTCTACCTGCCTCCACATGTTTCTGTGATGTTCTGAAGACCTCCTGGCATCATTTTATGATCAATATTACAATCATAATTTTGTTCCCAAACCATGATACAACCATGAAACATTGTGGGAATCTCAGAAGATATAACCACAGCACCGGCTGATGTTCCGATCGATTCAACTAATGTCTGGCTAAATGTCGTATCAACCTAACGTCAAGCCAGTGTATGTCCTTCATTACTTACATAGATACATAGACAAACATCTCCATGTTCCGTCAACAACCCAATAAAAGCAACAGCTCCGTCCACCCACTCGACCATTGCCCAGACTAAACCAGGACACAACCAACCACACATTCACAGCCACCATGTCTATCCCTGGGTATTCTGCCATGTCTATCCCTGGTAAATGCAGTTAGCTGAAAATTAAAGCAAAACCAAATGTATTGCAATATAACAGAGACATGAAAAACAATAGCTCAGCAACAAGACATTAAATAGTACGTGAAGGTTTTATTTAGCATTCAGGAACTCCTTGATGTCTGTGAGGATCCAGATATAGCTGCAGCCTCCACCCTAAGGAAGGCACTTGGTTTCCTGGAAGAAAAATGATTAAGTACAGGGTGAGGTTAGAATATAAATACACAATGCAATTAACCCACTCATAATAAATAAGGTACAGAGCAGCATCTTACATTATATAAGGATAATATGGTAACAAATAAACCAATCACAGTATTTCAGGGTAGGCATCCTTTATTTTGTGGTACAATCCTTTCTATGCTACACATACAGCATATCACTGGAATATTATTGTTATTGCTGGGATTTGACATTAGTAGGATTATGCTGCTTCTAGCGTTAAGGCAGAAGGTAAAGGAAAGATATAAATAACGTTTGGAATGTTGACAGTTTGTCAGTAAAGGGAATCCTGCCCCATTATGCGATTTTTTGCAGGTTGTACAGACAGACAGACAGACAGACATCAATCAATATAAGGAGTGGGACAGCAAAATAAAAGGAATAAATGTTTTCTCTTTATTTCCACTATGATAGAATAATGCCACCCGTATTACGAAATGAGCCAGTTTTCTATAGTACAGGAGGATTAAATAAAACCCTCCTGTGCTTTTACTATAAATTAGTCTAAATGGAGACAAACCTAAGGTTACTATTCCATGCAGTGAGATAGCAGACCCCGTGCAGGTTAAATCCCTCCTTCCGCTGGCCAGCCTGCACATTCGTCACTTTGTATGTGCTGTTATTATGGATTTATAAAGTGCCAACACATACAACCTATCAGTATGTCTTTATGATTGTGCTGGAAACCGGAGTGCCCAGAGGAAGCCCACGCAAGCACAGAGAGAACATACAGACTCCTTGCAGATGTGTCCAAGGGTGGATTCAAACTCTAGACTTTCAGTGCTGCAAGGCATCAATGCTAACCACTGAGCCACCCAGCCAATCGGGACATGCATATAAATGAAGTACATGCCCTCCTGCTAAATTCTAAGACATCTGTAAGAATGGCAGCCATAGTGCTGTTTACATGTATCCTCCAGTAGGGAGGAGGTTTTGTTTCATGTGTAAGTTCTCCTTGAAAACCACACTAGGCTTTAAAAAAACATTTTTGTATAGTGGAAAAATGTAAATTTATTTTGCAATCTAGATAAGTTTAGATATTTGTATTTCCAAAGCTTATGTTCTCTTTAATCTCATTTTCATGTCCCTGACTCCTAATACTATTGCATAGTAACAATATGTATTAACGGAGAAAAATACTAGTAAAACTGTGTCTACTGATTGAGAACCGACCACGACAACCTATGGGCAGAAAACTGTACTAGTAGACCAAGCCCTAAGCAGCAGACAGCTCATTAAATTAAGCAGTGATAGGAAGCAGAGCTGGCAGGGTTCCTAACGGGCAGGCTGCCTGCCACAGGTTAAATGCGCATTAGCCTTCACTTGTATTTTATATCAGACTCCGAAACAAGGATTACGGGACTATGGATGTAATTGATGGATATGTTCTTGGTGAGTAACAAAGAGCAACTTGCATTGGAAGGACATTTCACTTTAAATGGGCCTGTGGGATTATTGGAACACTCAGTTATTACAGAGTTCTGAGGTGAGCATGGAATCGAGCCACAGAAACGTGAATGAAATTGTGGCTAGGTTGCCATTAGCTGCTTATGATGACCCCTCTGTCACAGGAGATAGGCTAAAATGACAGTGATTGTAGCAGTTTTCTGTAGATTCTTGATTACTACAGGGACATTTCACAGTGTTAATACCATCTCAGTGTTTTCATGATCTGTAAAGGGAACTACACATTCCCCCTCCTTTTCTACCTCCTATGTGCACGTCAGTTACCTGATTATCCTCTCTTGCTAAATGGAGCGTGGCTTATAACTGAATTTCATGCCTCCTGAAACGATTGTTTCCCTGATATTGACTCATCTATCTACTGAAAATCCAGCACTTCGGGAAGGTCCTTAGCTCTGTGATGATTTGACCTCCACAATTCTTGTTCTATTTGGGACAATTGGATGTAGAAAATAGTAAAACAATAGAGGGATTTTCCTTTTTCATTCTGCGTCAGGCAAATACAGTAACAGTAGTTGTACCTGTTTGCACCATTGTTTTGTTCGCCTTAATTTAACAAATTGTTCTTTATAATAAACCACTTCGATAAATACCTTTAGAGCTTGTAGTTGTATGATAAAGAGACTTTCTTCTATTAAACAAGATATTGTTTAGCATTAAACAGTGCTGCATTTCCCCAACATAGCAAGCAAGGTTCTGTATTGGATCTAGCTAGTGGACCCATGTACTGTACGCATAGGGAGCAAGGTTCTGTATTGGATCTAGCTAGTGGACCCATGTACTGTTACGCATAGCAAGCAAGGTTCTGTATTGGATCTAGCTAGTGGACCCATGCACTGTACGCATAGGGAGCAAGGTTCTGTATTGGATCTAGCTAGTGGACCCATGTACTGTACGCATAGCGAGCAAGGTTCTGTATTGGATCTAGCTAGTGGACCATGTACTGTACGCATAGCGAGCAAGGTTCGTATTGGATCTAGCTAGTGGACCCATGTACTGTACGCATAGCGAGCAAGGTTCTGTATTGATCTAGCTAGTGGACCATGTACTGTACGCATAGCAGCAAGGTTCTGTATTGGATCTAGCTAGTGGACCCATGTACTGTACGCATGGCGAGCAAGGTTCTGTATTGGATCTAGCAGTTGACCATGTACTGTACGCATGGCGAGCAAGGTTCTGTATTGGATCTAGCTAATGGACCCATGTACTGTACGCATGGCGAGCAGGTTTGTATTGGATTAGCTAGTGGACCCATGTACTGTACGCATGGCGAGCAAGGTTCTGTATTGGATCTAGCTAGTGGACCCATGTACTGTACGCATGGCGAGCAAGGTTCTGTATTGGATCTAGCTAGTGGACCCATGTACTGTACGCATAGCGAGCAAGGTTCTGTATTGGATCTAGCTAGTGGACCCATGTACTGTACGCATAGCGAGCAAGGTTCTGTATTGGATCTAGCTAGTGGACCCAGTACTGTACGTATAGCGAGCAAGGTTCTGTATTGGATCTAGCTAGTGGACCCATGTACTGTACGCATAGCGAGCAAGGTTCTGTATTGGATCTAGCTAGTGGACCCATGTACAGTACGCATAGCGAGCAAGGTTCTGTATTGGATCTAGCTAGTGGACCCATGTACTGACGCAAGCGAGCAAGGTTCTGTATTAGTCTGCTAGTGGACCCATGTACGTACGCATAGCGAGCAAGGTTCTGTATTGGATCTAGCTAGTGGACCCATAGTAATGTACGTATAGCGAGCAAGGTTCTGTAGTTGATCTAGCTAGTGGACCCATGTACTGTACGCATAGCGAGCAAGGTTCTGTATTGGATCTAGCTAGTGACCCATGTACAGTACGCATAGCGAGCAAGGTTCTGTATTGGATCTAGCTAGTGGACCCCTGTACAGTACGCATAGCGAGCAAGGTTCTGTATTGGATTTAGCTAGTGGACCCAGTACAGTACGCATAGCGAGCAAGGTTCTGTATTGGATCTAGCTAGTGGACCCATGTACAGTACGCATAGCGAGCAAGGTTCTGTATTGGATCTAGCTAGTGGACCCATGTACAGTACGCATAGCGAGCAAGGTTCTGTATTGGATCTAGCTAGTGGACCCATGTACAGTACGCATACCCATACTGTATGTAAAAAACAGTACAATTTGTTTAAGGCAGTTCATGGAATTTACTGAGTTTGAAAAAGAATGTTTCTGCTTTGCTGTGCGCCAGGTTGTCTGTAATTAAAATAAACTGGGTTACTCTAATATGCTGAGATTCTAAAGAAAAAAACAACATTTTGATATGTGGCATAGACTGTAAGATCATGAACCTATAATTTCTATAAACCAAGGGATACATACAGTATGCAAACTGCTGAGCCATATAGTCTGACTCATACTGTGTCCCTGTATGCAACCCATACATTATTTTCATCACATCATATGACAACCATCCCAAGGCAGGTAATGTGACAACCATGTGCCTTTACATATTTGTATTGCGATAGATTATTTCTATTGTCTATTCAGCTGCAATTGCCACTATGCACCCAGTACATATGTTCATTATGGTGTGTAGGATCCAATCTATTGGCTTTTGATCTGTTTACATATTTGTAACCTGGTAATATGTATACTCAATAAAGATGTTTTTATGATATAATGATCCGTGTGGTACGGAGCAGTCGCCCTTCATATGGTCTGTATATTTGTGAAGTGGCAGTCAGCTGGCCCTGCTTGATAGAAGTAAGAGCACCAGCACGCTAGGACTACAGTTCATTGGATCGGGTCTCACTGGAAGCGAAGGATCGGGATTTTGTAAGTAGAATTTCTAAGCCTGGGAGCATCTTTAAAAAGGTAAAAAGAAAACAGGTTTATGAGGCTGAAATATGTGAGGTATTTTTTTTTCTTATGCCCTTTACAAAAGCTGGCTGGGTTAGGTTGAACTGCACCAAAATGTTTTTTATGTTTGTTGGGGGGGCCCCATCTAAAATCTTGCTATGGGGCCCTGTGATTTCTAGCTCCGTTCCTGTTTAAATCAAACATGTGTATTTTGTTCCCAGTTTGCTCAAAGGCAAATAAAAAAATGACAACTTTTTAGAGATTGAAATATAAATTGTCACAACATATTTGGTGCATGCTGGAATCTATCAGTGCCCTGCCTACGCTGCACGACAAAATCCCTTTAGTAATGAAGCCGTAGGAAAAGCTTGTTAGAGAAAAATGTCAGTGCATAAAACATTAGAGATAAACAAGGCGTCCATCTGTGTTCTTACGGTTTGTGATTTAGACTACGGTTTGGAACATGTAAGAAAACAAAACATGAATGGGATGTACTGCACTTAAAAGTCACTGCAAGGGGTAAAACTTTGTTTTGGGTGGACATGCCCTTTAATTGAATTTTTTAAGGAAGATATTTCACAATAAACTAGTTTTACTATCGCATTCAAAATTAAAAATATAATAAAAAATGTATTACTGGTAGCCCTTAGGTAGAGTCCCTAATTATTATGTATCCAATAGGGAGGGAATCTGTACTAGTTCTGTTTTCTGCCACTTTATTCCGTATTTTAATGCAGCACATACATCTTGTCCTTGGTGTATAAAGCAGATAGACAGATAGATTAGATGATGCATCTTAATAGAGCAGGGTATTCTGGACTGGTACACACAGGCAGATTTTACAGGCCAGCTAAAAGGTCTCCACCTTTGACCGGTCGGCTGAGTTGAAATAGCCTCGGTCGAAGCAAAGTTCGTCTGAAACGTCCGTTCGTTCAGTCCATATTAGACAACACGAACCTCCATGATTTACTGAGATGTTCGATCATCCTTTCATCTAAATTCGGACTAAAGGACAACTGACATTAGTCAACCCGATATTTCTGGCCGACCAACAGATAAATGGAAATATTGACTGGTCGGCACAAAATAATTGCTTGTGTGTATCAGCCCTAAGCTGCACATATATCCATATACCCTAACAGGGTGATGCACTGACACTGAGAGCCGCTATCGGCAACCTGGTTCAAAGTCGCCAGCGATGTTATATGCCGATAGCAGCTCTCGGTGCATATAACATCGCTGGCGACTGATATATATATATATATATATATATATATATATATATATACACCTATGTAAGAATAGATGGTAGGAACACCATCTGTGAGTGCATCCTTTATTTTCATATATATATATACCGATATAACATCGGTTAGCATGACTTAAACTCCAAAACAGGAGCGTCGCTTCTGTTGGCATATCGACCTGATAGTTTCATGCTCTTAAGATTTTCAATAAATATATAGTTGAAAGGTACAAGTGCTCCCAACTGCTCCCCCATTGCATTAAAGAGAAATCCCACCCAGAAAAACCACTTTTCAAAAATGTATTCTATAATTCAGTGGGAGATAGAATCACTAGCTGCCATCTTCTAATAGTGGGTGGGCAGGGTTTGTGTGTGTTAGGGACGGGGCTACACCCCTGGCAAGACACTGCATGGGGGGCCGCTATTTGGGCTCCCAGCATGACTAAGGTTGGGCACCCCTGATCTATATATATCCCGTCTATCTCTATTTATATGTATCCCATCCAGAAGCAAATATAATTATCTTCTTTACACTTTTTATTTATTACCAAAGAGGTAGGTCCTCCCCTTCCAGAGTCTGTTCTACATAACCAGCTGCAGCAGTTCATTGGTCAGACTATAAAGTTGATAATACTAACAGAGCCCACAGCCTGTTCGCACATAAAATATTATTACTGTGACAATAACTTACCAAGCAGGCACACAAGGAGCCTTTACGAGTATTTATAGCTCTGTTTTCTGTGCAGAATGGCAAAGAGGAATTCCGTACAGACTGGCAGCAGATGGCTAACTCTGTTCAGCCGTTTAATAGCCTGAATTACTCTTGGAGGCTGGTACGGATCACAGCTTGCACACACCGCCTGGCTTTATGCTGGCAGGAATGATAACACCACACAGTTTCTCTCTTGGTTTATAGCCTGAAGTCTATGTTAGAAACTTACCGTGTCCTTTACATTTGATAAAAAACAGCAGATATCTATAGCCATAAACAGGATCTGTGTTTTAGTGACAGGTCACACTGAGTACTGATCAGTAGCAACAAATCCCAAACTGGGATTTTCCAGCTCTGCTTTTAAAGTGCATGTACACTCCCAGCACTACAAACTATAAACTTCCCCAAACCCTAATACCATAATCCTTACCCCCCAGTCCCTAGAGCTCCTTATACTTAACTCTCTCTGCCAACACTGGTCTCCGCCCGGTTATCCCCTTCTCGGCAAGCTCAATGAACTCTTAACAAAACAAGAGGAGGTGTGTCGGTAGTTAGGGCTAGTAGCTATACAGTTGGTAGGGCTAGTAGCTATACAGTAGTTAGGGCTAGTAGCTATACAGTAGGTAGGGCTAGTAGCTATACAGTAGTTAGGGCTAGTAGCTATACAGTAGGTAGGGCTAGTAGCTATACAGTAGTTAGGGCTAGTAGCTATACAGTAGTTAGGGCTAGTAGCTATACAGTAGTTAGGGCTAGTAGCTATACAGTAGTTAGGGCTAGACCACTCTGATGCACCTTTAAGCACGATACCATTGTGCTTTTTTAAGCATGTGCGATCCGTTAATCGGAGCGCATGTGTTCCATTTTTGCGCAATCGCATGCACCCCAATTGCGAATCAACAACCGATCGCAATTGCCAGTGAATGGCAACGCGATCTGGCACGCTGCAATCACGAGCATTAATGCACGCGCTGTGTCTGTGATTTTACCATTACAGTGTGACTAAAAGCTGCAACCTTGAAGGCTGCTGTCAGGAAGGGAAGACCACCGCGGAGAAAACTCAGGTATCCCACCCTGCCCGGATCATCCTGGAGTCTCCCTGATTCTGGGGTGGTCTCCCCCACTTCTGTGAGACCACCCCAAACTCCGGAACTTGAGAGGAGACTTGAGTCCCCTCCCCGGGTAGCCCACTTTCAAAGGACACGCCCACTGAATGCCCTGGGAACGCCCATAATCCCTCCCTAACCCGACTCCCACCACCCCTAGATCATTGGCCCCGCCCCTCATGACATCACGCCCTGTCCCCCACGTGATGTCACAGCCCCTAGCCACGCCCTCTTTCTCCACCCTGCCCGGAAGCCTGAATGTGCAGGGTGGGATGTCTGAAAACTAATCATAAGCAGTTTCAGGTAGTGTGGAGAGGTTAGTAAGTATAATGATATGGGTTTGGGGGGTGGGGAAAGTAAGTTTAGGTTGTTGTGCTAGGGACATGCCAACTAAGGTGCATTTGTGTTTCCTGTGCTCCTTTTCTAACTGTAATTATAATCATAAGCCACTGGTTTCCCATCTATGCTAATAATGTGTTGCTGTAGGATACACATTGTAAACATTGCTATAGGTTAAGGGAATTGCTGTTACAAAGATTTTAATTGTTTCCCATGTGAAACTTGCACCTATGGTATGGGCAGCGTGGTAATGTTGTGTGCTGTGTGTTAAATCTGCATACTGTACTTTATTTCATTACTGTAGTTCCCAATCTACATCTCATCATTGGTACTATTTATTTCCTTGTCTAGAAGTTGATACCTATAAAGTAGAATTTAGAGTTATTATCGACAATAGTGGATTATAGTCCACTCGGGTCTGCAGAGCGAGTCAATACAACAGAATCCTTTCTAATATAAATAGTTTGCTGGTGTTAAAAAAGTCAGTCCTGCAGCCTAGTAAACCTTCAACCTGCGTCCGGATATCTGCAGTGATCTGTCCCAATCACTAAAAATGTGAAGAGGTAAGTGGTTGTAGGCAGATCCAGAAACGAGGAGACTCCAAGGATATCTCAATTCAGCAATTTTTATTCACACATGACATGTTTCGGACCAGGGGTCCTTGAGGAAGGACCCCTGTCATGTGTGAATAAAAATTGCTGAATTGAGATATCCTTGGAGTCTCCTCGTTTCTGGATCTGCCTACAACCACTTACCTCTTCACAGTTTGCTGGTGTTAATCCAGTGTTCACATGTATCCTCCACATGCTTTTACTTTAAAGCGTATCTCCACCCCCAAAATGAAGACTTGATGTAGTGTAGTGTACCCCTGCCCACCCCCAACCTTTTTCTGGGGGGATTTTCAACATCTAACATGGTGGTTGAGGGTGGGCAGGGGTACCCTACACTACAGCAAATACCCACAGAAATTAGGGGGGAAAAGGGCTCCCCTGTGCATGCCAGAGTCCTCCAGGAGGACAAGGAAGAAGCAGGGACTGTATGACACTCAGACAACTCCTACTTTTCTCTTTCTGGAACTTTGGTCAGGCACTGCAGGAGAACCATAAGGAGCCGAGGTGTAAGGTCCTAAGGATTTTTTAACACTGCACAGTGGGGACAGTAGTGGGGGGTGGACATGCCCTTTAAACTCAGAATTATGACTAAGTGGCCAGAAACTGCTTTTTATGATTTTGTGACCGAAAATAAGTAAAATCTTTCATTGCTGCCAGTTTACTTTCAACATAATCCCTCGGTCCATAGCACAGAGCGATAAAAAGCAGTTAATTGAACAGACCTCCATTATATCCCTAGATAAAGGAACACTGAGCATGTCTGTATCACTGGGGCTGTGCACAGCGACGGTGCGCGCGCACACGGACCCAACGGACAGTGCTTTTTGAGGCTGAAAAAGAAGGAAATCTCAGAGGGGCAGTCCTCTTAAGTGATAACTGTTGCAACCTGGTATACTCATACCACGCATACATCATTTAAGGTAACTCTTTCATTGCTCTTAACATGCTCACCTGCATGTTAAGCTTCTATAGGGCGTATTTGGATGCGTTTTTTTGTGTCGGGGCTCCGGTGGTGGAACATTATTGCACCGATTATAGATTATTAAGGATAAGCCCCCAGAGCCCCGACACAAAAAAACGCATCCAAATACGTCCTATAAAAGCCAAAACTAGTTTTATTTTCAGACGCGGTTTTACAAAATGGAGCTGGAACGCATATTCATGGAAGCCCGAAAATTACGTTTTAAAAGCGAAAACAGGATAATGGAGTATATACAGTCTTGAGAAAGCTGCAGCAAGCAGTGAAACGCGTTGGATTTTTAATCTTGGCCCCTGCAGACACAGAGAGTCTAAGGGGATCCTAACAACCCTGCAGAGTGTGTTTTTATGCTGAATTTTATTTTGCACTGAGCACTTTTTTGTGTGTGAGTAAAACTTCAATAAATCTACTTTTAGAAAATCTTACCACTGACTGGACCTGCATCCTTACTCAAGGAAGTAAATAAATTATTAACCATTTAATGTATGTTTTTATTGGATTTTATACTTTTTAAGAACTTTTAAAACAACTTGGTCTTTTTAGATCTTTTATTTTTCATATGAGCACAACCATTCCTGACTAAACTAATCTACATATACAACAGTGGAAAACTTTTGCAGTGCTGCTCTATACTGTTCCCTTAACACCTTTGGTGCTGGGAGTTAAAACAACCTTTACTTAAAATAACGTGATCTTTGTCAGCCAATTTAGTGGAATCCATATTTACACGCAGCAGTCCCTACTAAAATCCTATTAAAGACTTTTGTTGGTTTGTTGGTAGAAAGCATGTGCCCCCTCCATACTTAATTCTTATTGGTTTTTAATAAAACCCATAAACAGGCTACTAGCCTCTAGCTGGGCTGTTTCTCTGCTGCAGCTGTAAGTAACTTAGTTTAATTCTACATTTCCAGTTATGTCTGCAACTTTATTTTCTCCAACTTCTCCTGTCCTATATTTTTCTACTAACATAATAATCAATACTCATCGCAAAATACATAATACGCTAATCTATACAAATACGCTAATCTATACACAAGTTATCCCCCATATCTGCACCCAACTCCGATAAACTTCCAAATTATCCTATATAATAAAAGTATAGTAAAATAAAATGGCTGCGTCCGTGCTATGGTCAGTGTGTGTGTCACTGCAGTTCCTATAGACTCACCACTAGAGGGAGAGTATCTGCAGTTCCTATTGACTCACCACTAGAGGGAGAGTCTCTGCAGTTCCTATTGACTCACCACTAGAGGGAGAAACACAGGAAACACACAGAGGCAGAACAGCAATAAAACAGCCCGCGGGAAAGTGGTTGCTTCGGACGGGGTGGGGGGTGGACTTGGGACAGAGGGGGGGCCTGGACTTGGGACATAGGGGCCCCCTGGATTTGGGAGAGGGGGGCCCTGGATTTGGGACAGAGAGGGGGCTCCTGGATTTGGGGCAGAGGGGGGCCCCTAGATTTGGGACAGAGGGGGGCCCTGGATTTGGGGCAGATGGAGGGTCCTTTATTTGGGACGGGGGGCCCTGTATTTGGGACAGAGGGGGGCCTGGATTCATGACAGAGGGGGGCCCATGGATTTGGGATAGAGAGGGGCTCCTGGATTTGTGACCGAGGGGGGTCCCTGAATTTGTGACAGAGAGGGGGCTCCTGGATTTGGGACAGAGGGGGCCCCTAGATTTGGGGCAGAGGGGGGCCCTGAATTTGGGGCAGAGGGGGGCCTCCTGGATTTGGGACAGAGGGAGGGCCCTATATTTGGGACAGAGGAGGCCCCTGGATTTGGGACAGAGGAGGGCCCCTGGATTTGTGACAGAGGTGGGACTCTGTCCTTGGGACACTAAGGGAACTCAGGCCTTGGGACATGGAGGAGGGCTAGGGCCTTGGGATACTAAGGGGGCACTCTGGGCTTCTAGTGCCCGTTATTGTAACGGGCTTAATGTCTAGTTTTATATAATACTAGAGTCCCCCCTTAGTGTCCCAAGGCCAGAGTCCCCCCTCTGTCCCAAATCCAGCCCCCCTCTATCCCAAATCCAGGGTCCCCCCTCTGTCCCAAATCCAGGGTCCCCTCTGTCCCAAATCCAGCCCCCCCTCTGTCTCAAATCCAGGATTCCCCTCTGTCCCAAATCCAGGGTCCCCCTCTGTCCCAAATCCAGGGTCCCCCTCTGTCCCAAATCCAGGGTTCCCCCTCTGTCCCAAATACAGGGCCCCTCCTCTGTTCCAAATCCAGCCCCCTGTCCTAAATCCCTCCCCCCTCTGTCCCAAATCCAGCCCCCCCTTGTCCCAAATACAGGTCCCCCCTCTATACTAAATCCAGGGTCCCTCTGTCCCAAATCCAGGGTCCCCCCTCTGTCTCAAATCCAGGGTCCCTCCTCTGTCCCAAATCCACCCCCCTCTGTCCCAAATCCCCCCCCCCTGTCCCAAATCCAGCCTCCCCATCCCAAATCCAGGGTCATCTTTTCTGTCCCAAATACAGCCCCCCGTCCCAAATCCAGGGCAGCCCTCTGTCCCAAATACAGCCCCCCCTCTATCCCAAATTCAGGGTCACCTCCTCTGTCCCAAATGCAGGGACCCCCCTGTCCCAAATACAGGCCCCCGAATCTGTCCCAAATCCAGCCCCCCCTTTATTTCAAATCCAGGGTCCCCCCCTGTGCCCCAAATAAAGCCCCTCTCCTCTGTCCCAAATCCTGGGTCACCCCTCTGTCCCAAATTCAGGGCCTACCTCTGTTCCAAACAACCTAACTTGCGGTCTGTGTAATTTCTGTGTTCTGCCTCTGCTTGTTTCCTGTGTTTCTCCCTCTAGTGGTAAGTCAATTGGAACTGCAGAGACAATCTTACCATCTCCCTATAGTAGTAAGTCCATAGGAACTGCAGTGACACACACACACACACGGAATCACATAATTTGGGATTTTATATATATATATGTTGATATAAGGATTTTAAAGGATATTTCTATTTCTTGATCAATAGAAGCTGCCATTTTGTTATGTATCCTGCAGGTATATATTAATTCACTTTAGAATTGCTTTAAAGAGTCATGCAGCCTTTACAAGCCAGTGCATACATTTCACCTAAGGAAGTAGAAGAAAGAGTTTGATTGATAGAACTTCTGTGTCTCAATGCACCGTGTAGCACAGAAACAGGCTGCCCGTCATCTCTAGATTAAAGACATATCATTTCTTTATAGTGCTAACTGCCTACCTTTTCTCAGTGGGGAATCATTCGTTGTACCTCTTTGTTCACCTGTTTCACGTTGGCTACTTGATGTTTGTTTTATCAGTTAATACAAATGCATGAAATATGCAGAACAAATATTGGCACTCAATGTTATCCATATTATCCATATTAAACCTAGCTCTTACACAGTGTTTCTCAGTTGTGTGTTTTATCATTAGTGATTCTGTTATAATACATAAATGTGATATTTTATAATGAGAGCTGCAGTGAGATATATCCTTATAAAAATCACTCAGCTATGTCACTAAGTGACTCATTTCTTATATCCCACTGCCCCTCCCATTCCAGTGTTCATGTCTAAACAATGACTCTGTGTATTTTGCAGTGTTTAACTTCACAAACAGAACCTGCTGGAGCAGATTCCTGTCACTTAATAACCAATGTCTCTTTCCTCCTCATAGATGCTTGGCTGGGATGTTCCTTTCTACTGGGTTTAAGTTACAGAAGGCAGCTTGGGGGGTTTAAATCAAGGTGGGAATAGGTACAAGGTTAGAATTTAAAATGCTTATGTGTTATAAGAAATATTGCGCCCTTTACATTACAATATAAGGATATTATGCCATATCGGAGTTCCCTGCTCTGTATAAAAGCACTAGGCCTACGGCCTTGTGCTTGTCTATGGTCATGGAACTCCTCAGTGGTGTATATTACACTGTAATGGGGCGCATTATCCCTTATATATCAAGACTGTTCAAAAGGAATATCATATTTCTGGTCACCTAAAGTAAATCTCTGTTAGTACAGAACCTCTTAGTAATGAGTGAAATTTAGGCTGAAGTATTTATTATATATTATGGGGGTTATTCGCAGAGATTCGCAATCACAAAAATCGTCTTTGCCCCAGTTTTGGGTGACATTGTGGCAGTTTAGCTGTGACGTTGCTGTGAATTGAGTCGCGGATCTGCAAGATTCTGTCTGTCATTTTTCAAAGACCAGAATACACAAGTCCTGAGCATCCTCCCTATAGACAATATAAACACAGCATAGGGAGAACGCTCGGGACTGTGTGTTGACCGCGGCCAACTCCTCTATAGGGAGACTACTGTGGCCGATGGGAAATTTTCGGTCTTTCCCAAATGACTGCTCAGCCGACCCGACACCATTGGATACAATGGCATATTGGTACTGTGTGTACATAGCTTAAGGCTTGGTACACACCAGCAGATATTTTCGGCCGACCGACTGATCCACGACACTATTGGTCAGTCGGCTGAACATGTGGGGTGGCCGGTCGCGACCGACCTCGATCGCCCGTTTGTCCGGATTGGACTAAAGGACGTGTCGTTAAATCACGATCGATTGTGCGGTTCCCTATGGCCACAGCCACTATTGCCGCGCCTGACAGACATTAGTCCCGGCCGAGCGCTCTGTTGGGACATATAGTCCCTTCGTGTGTATCCAGCCTAAGTCTTAATATTTATTGTCGAAACCCAGTGAAATATTGTCCGCAAAGCAATACAGTTTTTGGGGCTAAGCAATCTTATCACTAATGATTAGAACTCTATGAATGACTCCCTATCTATCCTGCGTGTCTCGAACAGAACAGGAGACATCTGAAAACTGAAAATACACACAAATGACAGGAAATGTAATATTCTGGACAATTGTGGTGTAGGTGGGACTTATTCCAGTGCAAAGACCATGAACGTTTATTTCTTTGCTGAGTTTCCATCTCAAACCGCCTTTGCATGTCAGATATTGAACTTTGCAGAGAAGTTCTGGGTGGCAGTAAAGACTAATCACCTCCGACAAGTCCAATAAAAAATGCCAAATGCAGCAGATGCTGCGGGATTTCTAATTTTTTCCCCCAACGCTAGTAAGAAAACCTTATCCTAACCATCTCATTTTATGCAGACGCGTTTGCAAGACTGAAAAAAGCACATTGGTCTTATCAAGAGAACGCTGGCACATCTCCCGCATTCCCACAGGGGAACTGGTAGATTCTAAAGGAACATTTCTGCTCCTTGAGGAAATGGCCTTATCTTTTACAGGACTGGAGCTGTGGGTTTCTGATTGAGAGAGACACTTAATAATGTAGTTTAACAAATCCTCACTAGCAGTTTTCACTTGTGGCTCTCTAACAGTGATACGGATTTCCTACATCTGACATAAAAACGCTGCTCGTCAGCAAACTAGTTCCTGCTTCATGACTGGATTAAATAAGTTCAAAGTGAATTAAATTAATATGGGCAACCGGAGGAATAGCAACAATTTATAGAAAGGCATGTATTTATAGAATGGTTCTCCTCACATTATAGACAAAATGTACATAATGTCTATTCATCTAAATACTGGAGCGGGTTCAGAGAAAAGCAACTAAATTAATAAGGGGAATACAGGGGATTTCCAGTCGCACTCCAAAATTGAAAGGATTTTTTGTTAAACAAACATATCAGATTACCATGGGGGGGGGGCATCTGAGTAAGGGGGAACCTACCCCCTGAAACATCATTTGATATGTTTCAAGGAAGGGCTGGATGAGTTCCTAAAATTAAAGAATATTGAAAGTTACTGGTGTAAATACATATACGTATACACCTTTATGCCTTGCTTGCAGTTGGAATCATAATATTGAATTGGCTGCGGTAGCTGCAAGGGTGACATTTTTCGAGAGCCCTGAAGCCTTAGTTATGCTCAGTTTAAGAAGCGATCACTCAGTAATGGCTCTCCGGAAATGAGCCTCAAAGTGCCAGAAAAATTTGAAAACAGGGAAAATTATTGTAATGTATGCACACAGCAGGGGGCTACTGGTAACTATTTGTTGCTATATGGCTGATAAGGATCCCTGTCATTAGCAAAAAATCCTTTGAATGGCACCCTTCACCATTTTTAAGCGCCCTAGCAGCTGGCCTACATCCTTTATGTCTTGAAACAGCCCTGCACCCAAATGACCAGAGCCAACCCTGGATATTTTTATATTCAATATCCAATGCTACTATATGTACAGTAAAATATAGTATTTAAGGTTGAATAAAGACATACGTCCACCCATGTACTATGTAATCTTATACACATTTAATCATAAGCTAATCGCCCCAACATAGAAAATGCTATTTTAAAAATGCCCCCAGAGGTTCCTAAACATACTTACCTGATCCCTTGTCGGCTGTCACTTACTTCCTAGTAGTGGATGTCAGAGCTGTGATGCTGATGTCACGGCCAATCACCAGCGGTCTTAATTAGTCACAGACAGGCCCGTAGCAGAAGTGAAGCGAGTAAGTAAGTACAGGTGCATCTGGCAGCATTTTTAAACTAAGTGAGGTCTAGGATTTGGGGGTGATTAGCTTAAGTTAAAATTTTAGTTTGGGGGTGAACATGCCCTTTATTGGACACTTCTACCAATATAAACCGAGAAGATCAGGTCCCCATCCTGGGTACTTAAATTGTGTGTGTGTGGAGGGGGAGGGGGTCTGTCCTTTTTAAATGATATATTCCTTTATTTAATTAATGCTTTTTTATATTCTAGCTTTTTACTTTTAGACTTACAGGGAGATACAATAAAAGTTCTTACCGGTAAAAATGGTGCTAATTTTGCCCCAACCAATCACATGTAATTTAACATGTGATTGGTTGGGGCAAAATTCGTACCATTTTTAACGACAAGAACTTTTATTGAATAACCCTGTTAGTATGTTAAGTATGTTAGCAAATTATATTCTGTCTGTCTATAATTTCCAGCCTGTAGATAACACCGCCGTAAGAGACAAAGTGTTTAGGTGGGTAATGATGAAATTATTTGCCTAAGAGGCAGAGATAGATCAGTGTGAGCTGCAGAAAGAAAACCAGCCTCATAATTCAAGGCATCTAGGGATTGGTGATCGTTTCACACATCATGAAGTACCAACCCAGTGACAAAGTTTATAAACAGTTTATCAAATCCAGATTGTGAAAGTACTTGGGAGATTCTAGACTTCCACATCTATATTTGTAATCAATTAATAGATTAACCACAAATCTTAAATCTAATAATGATGGATTCAGGATGATAATTACAGAGAAAGTGTAAACCTTAGAAGAATTAAGGCTGAGTACACACCAGCAAATGTTTCGTCCCGATTGACTTTTTGCCACTGGCTAATGGTGGGCTGGGACAAATCACTGTCATTCACAGCAAAAGTAGACACAACATGGATTGTGCAGTCCATAGGGAACCGCACAATTGCCCATGATTTTCATACCCAATCGTCCACCCAAGATCGGTCGTAACCACCCGCAAATACACCATACAATTTTTGCACCGAAAAATTGGATTGTGTGTACCCAGCCTAAAATAATAGTGGGATTTAGTGTGTCTAAACCATTAAATCTAACATACTGTATAGAGTACAAGTAGTGACAACAAAAATATAGAGTAGAAATTACAAGTACAAACACTTGAGAAAGCTGAAATAAATCGGCAAAATGCGTTGAGACACTAAAGCAAGCACCACTAGACCTATAGCATCACATAAACTGGGTGCTTGTAGAATCTGTGGAGAACTCCAATAATTGGAGGTGGAGTATTTCTAATCTTAATTGATGTTATTTAATAAAAGCCTTGAAAAAATAATTGCTTTTATATCTATTTTATCATTTTTTTAATATGACATATATATCAGGTATGAACTATTAAGTTTTTCTTTTTAACTAAATCCTTTTTGTTTCTTTACTTTACATCACACAGATGAGGAGCAGCAGCCAGTATTAGAAATAAAAGGTTGCAAAATAAATTAGAAGTAGCAGACATCATAATGTTCACTAATACTAACAGTAATGAATAATGATGGCAGTGTGGTTCCTAATCTAAAGGAAGGTAAATAGTTGATTAAAAAAAATTGCTAAATAAAGACAATGCAATTGTTTTAAAGGGTATGTCCACCCTTAAAAACATTTTTTGATATATGATTCCTCCTGTCCCCCCAGCCCCAACCGCTCTAATTTTATTCTTAGAAAGTTCCCCAAACTTTACTTACCTCCCCACTTTCCTCCGCCGCGCTGCCGGCCCTCTGCTTGCGAGAAAATGCAAGCAGAGGGGCGGGACCGGCAGTCGCGTCTGTGATTGGCTGAGCGGCAGCCAATCACGGACGCGGCTGCTGGGAGTTCATTGCAGCGGGGGAAAGAGGTAAGGTAAGTAAAGTTTGGGACACTTTCTAAGAATAAAAATAGAGCGGTTGGGGCTGGGGGAACATATACTATTTAATGGGCAAGGGGTTTTATGCTAGGGGGAGGGATAGAAAAACGGGAGGGAAGGGATAGGGAGGGAGGGGGAGAAGGGCTGCAGTACGCATGCCAAACTTCTCCCGGAGGCCAGGTAGGAGGCAGAGTCCTATATGGACTCTGCTATCCTCCTGGTGGGCAGTTTTTGGGACTTTGGGGGGGGACTACAGGAGAACCATATGGAGCTGGGATGTGAGGTAAGGATTACACTACACTACATAATGGGGCCAGTAGTGGGGGGGATTATAGTTTTGGGGGTGGACATGCCCTTTAAACTAAAGATTATCATACTATAGTAGATTGTCTGAAAATAAATTTAGATCCTCTAATTAATGTCTATATTTTTCATTTTAAAAGTGGCTAGTGGCATGGTTAAAATTGGCTGGACAATAGGTAGAACCAGCAGCAAAGAATTATGGGAAGAAGTGGAGGGACAGCTCCTGCAATTACATTAATCTTTTAGTTAAGTCAAAATATTTAAATTGATATAAATAGCAGTTCATGTTCTCATCACCAGGGTTTAGAACTTCTACATAACTATAATACTTATGTTATCCTGTAATAAAACTCCGTACTCATGACTGTTTTCTGGCAGGGTAGATTCTGATAAATAGCAAACCCGATTCTTTTAAAAAAAAAAAATCACAAATTTTAGAGATTTAAAGATGGCCCTGCCCCCAATTCCCCCCTGCAGGGCCCTCCCTTTGTTTTCCCCCCCCTCCCAGCCATGCTGATGTAATCCTTCGGTTAGTATTAGGATTTTTTTCACATTCTCCCCATCACCATCTAACGGCCATTCAGGGTACTGCAGTGGGTCCGTCATCCGTGGATTTGCATCATTCATTTAGTATATAAGTTAATGTTATAAATTCTCAAATAAAATGCATACTGTATGACCAGGGAAATTTAACCTGGAGAAGTTGTCCTTTTTTTACAATTCATTCTGTGTAAATGTTGCTACTTTTTTTCATATTCCTGTTTTTTTAGATCATATTAAGCAGGGACAGTAATTAATGGAAGTTCTAGTTAGTATCAGGCAGGCAAGGTTGGACACCCAAGCTGTCAGACATATATTGCTATATGACCTAATTACTCGCTCCCTCTAGACACCCGTATCTGTGTCCCAAACATCTTGTGTCCCTTATTAATGCTGATATCTCACTGTCTGGGCCTTTGGCGGCACACGGAAAGGTAATGATATTGTGACAATGTTAAGCACCTGTAAGTAATGCAGTTACCATTCAGACAGCTCCCAATCAATCACTTCCCAGACGCCCTCTGATGCATTTGAATGAGAGAGCAGCCTGGATTCTTATCTTAGTCTGCAAGATTAACGACTTTGCAGAAATGTTGTTTATTTCCCACCCTGTGCACTGATCACATCCTCAGTGCTAACTCGCACAGTGCGGAAGGCCGGAGGCGCATTTTTCATTCTGCGGTAACAACTTCTCCCATTGCAGGAAGTCACACGAATGCTTTAAAAACTGCAATTTTTTTCACCTTGTTCTTTCCTTTTTTTAATTCGAATGACACAAAAAAATCTGTTTGTCATCTTCATCTTCTGGAACGAAAAAAAAATGTCTTTAGTGAGTTGCTTGCCCAGTATAGTAGTGCAGTGTAATGTGGAGCAGCAGTATTGTCCATTGGATCAGCCATTTCTAGCTCACCCCTTTACTCAACGTAGCAATACACATAGCCGATCGTCAACAAATCCCATCCGATCCAGAATGTGGGGGCTGACTGGCTGTCAGCAATGCCATCAAACAACCGTCATTCCAGATGGAAAATGTCAGCTCCCTGTCTATCTTCAACCTTCCATGACCAAATTAAAGGCAACCGTTATGCTTTACCATAATCTAATCTCAAGCATTTCTATTGCCCATGCCTTCTAGACAATATATTGTTTATATTACAATATAGTAGTTAAGGTCGTGATCTTGGTTGATGATCATGCTTTAGTTCGCCTTTAAATGCGAAATTAACACAAGCTTTGCACAAAGTAACTCAGTACCAGCAAAAGAACCTACAGTCAGTTTTAGTTCTTTCTTGTCTTACTGGATTGAAATAAAAGGACATGCAGGGAAAATATCTCTGAGACGTGAGTTGTTGCCATGCAGTTTCTGTGAACTTCTGTGAAATCATACACTGACATGAATTTATAATGAACCAATGGGAATTCTTCCAAGATCTGACTATATTTCCATAAGAAACAAGACATTCTGAAAACATACGACACACTCAGTGATGGGATCAAACACATTAACAAATTCCATTGTTTCTGATATTGTTTGACATGTGACATGCTTTAGGGGGTTGCCGCTTCTTACCAAACACTTGTAACCATACATTAAATTAGGAGATTTTGAGATTGTCTTGTGCTGCTCCTCCTCTTATTCCCAAGCTCCTTTCCTTTTTGTAGCTCCTCCCCATGAGCCAAATTCTTGAATGTTACCAGCAGCAAAAACAAAAAGAGAAGAACAAAATGATTGGAATGGTTTTAACAATTTTATAGAATACAAGGTCCTTATTACATGGGGAATCACCCAAACTTAATTTATCGTTAGACTCTCGTCCTCCTTTAAGATAATTACTTCTAGTAGCAAATAAATGTACATGTTCCTTAGAATAACAGTATTTAAAGTCACACTAAATCCCCCCATCAGTGATATAAGGACGTTACATATTGTCTGTCATGATTTTCAAATGCTAATCTATTCTAGATAAGGAGACCAAGCTACTCAGCCAAGGAAACAATAAATATTGGCAGCAATAGGGTTAACTGTTCAAATAAACAGAGTGTTCCAGTAAAT
Organism: Hymenochirus boettgeri; assembly: GCA_019447015.1. Lineage (NCBI taxonomy): Eukaryota > Metazoa > Chordata > Amphibia > Anura > Pipidae > Hymenochirus > Hymenochirus boettgeri. The sequence continues at coordinate 52,622,258 of CM033470.1, read as the reverse complement.
GGGGTGATACTGTCTGTGTGGATTCTGGAAGCTTAACGTTACCTGCTGCCGTTTGATATTTCTCCAGTCACAGAGACAAATGCTGCTAGTTGTGTAGAAATGATGAGCTTTGGAGTAACTGCACCGTGATGGCTTTAGTTGTCTCTGGGAGGAGAACAAATGAATTCCTCTCCTTATCAGATAATAGAAATAACACCCTATAAATCCCTTGTCATCCTCCCCTTCTAAAATAGCCCCGATCAATAGACTCAATGAGACTGGTTGGTCATTAATCAAAAACAAGAGAAATCAAATGCATTTCTTTTAATGAGTCAGTAGAATCAGCATTCTCATTAGGTTGGGCTCTTGGTCCTTCCCGATTCCCTTTACAGCACAGCCGAGCAGGTTCTGTCCCTGAGACCCATAAACCATAAGCTGTCTATAAGAAATAATTTGCCTAGAACCCTTAGGAGGCACTAATCTTTATCTGAGACCCACCATAAGTCTTTGATGTATAGCTCTTAGTACTCACTGACATCCTGGGTAGGATGTTGAGAGTTGTAGATAACACAATCTGGAGGCTGCCCGAACCTTCTTTATGGGGAAAATAAATAACAGCACTTGGAGATGTTAAGAGGGATTACAGTATCACAATCTCAGTATGACAGTCAGTGTGTGGGATTACTAATTATAAGATTACCCTGTTCCAGTTTCCTATTTGTGATAGAACTTTATAGCAGAGGAAATTATAAAATAAAAGTGACCCTTTAGGAATCACATGAATTATTGCCACTGCAGACTTATTATCGTTAATTGTCATAGGCAAAGCTCAAATCTGCACATGCTCATTAATCTCCCAAACTGGCTACTACACGCAGACTCCTTCCTGACCTGCGTAATCTGAACAAAAAGTTCTTAGTATTTCTGGGGACACGGGATGAGAAGGAAACCTACAGAATTATAGATAATTTATTTCACAATGCTTCAGCATTCAAGGTTGAGACATCGCTAATCCTATATACTAACCAAGGGGTGTCAATATTCACGGACGCTCTACCCACCTGCTCACGCTGGCAACGCAACGTCATCTAACAGATGGGAGGAGGAGTGTGCCATGGAATGGGTGTGTGTGCATGGGGGGGTTGCTGTTACTCACTAGTTAATAATAACCAATAATGATGGTAAAACAAGAGAAGCCATGAAGACCGGTTTCATCAGTGTAGTTGCACCATGCAGATTCCATGGTTTGGTTTTAAAGGGATGTCCTGGCAGGCTTGCATAAAAGACCAGGGCTGGGTACACACCAGCAGATATTTCGGGCGACAGACTGATAGTGCCGTGGACAGTGTTCCCCCTAAGCTGTGCGCTCGTGCGCGCACACACAACTCTGCAGGCCTGCGCACACAGATTAAAGTAGCACGCATACAAAAATCTTCTGAAAGACTCACACAGCCAATTTGAGGTCAGAGGGAACATTGGCCATGGATTGGTCGGTTGTCTGGAAATATCTGATGGTGTGGGGCGGCCGGCTGCGACTGGGCGATCAGGTCCATTGGTAAATCACATCTGATTGTGCAGTTCCCTATGGGACCGCACGATCGGGTGCACACACTATCCCCGTGTGCGCCTGATCCAACCCATGGGTACTCAGCCTTACAGAGGCAGCTTTTACCCATGTTTACATATTCATGGTAGATGCCATGGTCTATATATACGATCATTTTTACTGTCCAGTTAAGTGAAAATACATAGGAACAAGCCCTCTTTAGGGATATGGGACATTTACCTTTAAATAGGTTCAGCTAATCTCATTAGGCTATTTACACTTCCACTCTCTGTTATTATCTCACTGTGACCCGGCTCAGATCAGCCATAGTATAAACACCCCTAGGCTTCCATTACTGGATTGAGCTTTTATGATTTTCATGCAGAGATTAAAACAGGGTTTGAAATATTTCATTTTTTTATATGGAAATGGCTTTTTTTGCTGAGGGGATGTTTATCTTTTATCACTGAGCAAACGTTAAAAAAAAGTAATTTGTTTCTTTCTATTTAGTATTCTGCTCAGTGAGCGCAGTTCTATTAAAGTTCATCTCCTTTATAACGCCCAGGTTTAAGGATAACGAAAGTTAAAAACGGAACTTTTGGGAAGATGAGCGAGCAATGCAGCCCCCTGGATTGCAGAGATGTTTGTCTGTGCTATTAATCTAACTGCAATTTAATATACTTCTAAGGTTTTTTTTTTATTTTATTATCTCTTAATAACGTAACTAAAAATAATGTAGAATGTTTAAACAGAATGTCCACGCCCCCCAATTGAAATTTGCCCCACTGTTGGCCCCATGTGTAGTGTTAAAAGATCCTTACCTCTGTCTTCTCCTTATGGTTGTCCTGCAGGGCCTGATGAAAGTCCAAAAAAATGAAGAGTAGGAGGCTGTCTGTGTGTAATCCGTACCTGTCACCTCCTGCTCCTCTTTGAGGACTCTGGCATTCACATTGCAGCTCTCCCCCCTCTCTCCAGATCACTCTGTGGCTGCATCTGCTTTTAAAAAAAAAAAAGATTAAGCTGGGTACACACGATTAGATATTTCGGTCCGATCGACCGATAGTTCAGTGTATCGGTCGATCGGACCGAAATTATCGAATCCGAATGTGCCCATGTCCGATCGGCCTTTCGTCCGAATCGGACGAAAGGATGATCGGACAGGGTGGAAAACCTCGTCCGATCGTGCGGTCCTCTATGGACCGCACGATCGGTCGCGGTGACTATCGGACGCGGCTGCTTTTGCCGCGACCGACAGTCCTTCCTCCTGGCCGACCGTTCGAAAGTATCGAACGGTCGGTCAGGAGGAGGTGTGTACCTAGCTTAAGGCAATTCTCCCCAATCCTAAATGATAAAACATGTAAATCAGCACCTTAATGTACTTACGCAACCTCGTTACCTCGGCTCCCTCTACTGACTGGCAGCCGTATCAATGATTGGCTGAATCTTAAACAATCACAGACGCGGATGCCGTTTTTGGCCCCTTCTGGTCTTCCATGCACAGGAACAAAGGTAGGTAAGTACATTTAGGTGCTGTTTTTGAAGTTTTAAAGGTAGCATTTAGAGTTGGGGGGGCTTACATTATAAGAACTTTTAGGCTTGGGGGGTAGAGAGTTAAGATAGCAATCTAGGGTGTGTTTCAAGTTTCACAATACTATTCAGATATTCTACCCTGCAAATAATACATTTCACAGAGGTTCCCCAATGACAATGGCTAACTACCTGTGTGTTGAAAACAATTTCTGATACGTCTACTTACCAGTAAGAGAAACCAATCAGGATGTTTTCTGGACTCTCTCTTGTTATCAGCGTGTGAAGTGAGAGTGCTGATTATCCCTTATCTCTGGAGAAGGAGAGACAGACACATCACCATTGCATGAGTGTTTCTTTCTCTCTCTATCCTCCAGTAATCTTTGTGCTCCTCTCACTCTTATTAATAATCTAATTTCATGGAGATTGTATATCATTTCAGGGAGTCGGAGATCTGCTGTCAATATCAGGGAAACTCCCTGAACTTCAGGAAGAGAGACGTCCTCAACTCTACTTCTAAACTTTGTATGTTGTGATATCACAGTTATCAGGGAATTACTGCAACACTGCTATTGTGACTGGACTCTCACTAGTGACCCCTGATAGCGGCTTTGCCCAGTGCTTATAAGTGATGTTTTTATCTTATCTGAGTTGGCCTTTCACTATTCACCTGATGAAGGGGGAGGAGCCCTCCGAAACGTTGTTTGCTGTTTGATGATTCAATAAAAGTTTTCACATTAACTCTCTGGGTGTGCGACCTTCCATTGGATTTATTAAACCTTTTGGGGTAAGAGTTGGAAGTATCTGAACCCTTATCTGTAGATGTGCACAGGACTTCTTAACCAAAGATTGATACAAGCAGGAACACTGAATGAGACTAGCACATTGTGACTATTGTAATAATGTACAAATTCAGAAAGGCAGCAAATCTGCACATAACATGAACCCAACACCAAACTGTCTCTCACTGTCAGTCAGTGCTTGGACCTGCCAACGACAGGCAGAAGATCACTAATGAGAAAGTAATTGGACACATTAGACAACCTGTGTGTGTAAATAACAGGGATATATATGGTGTACAGGAGCCTAAGCTAAAACCTGCCTTGTGCGGACATTAAAAGTAAATTCCTTCTGGATCCATAACACAGTCAGCGAGGACAATTTCACGGGGCGCTGCCTTAGGTGCTAAGATCCCTGTGTAATGATTGGAGTTACACCTCATGTACAGTTCCCTACATTTCACACCAGGACAATTTCTTTCCATTAAATGGTAATGTGGCTATGGATGGTTTGACTAGAAATGGAGGATTTGTTGTAGTTTAATTCTACGTGCCGATCCCTGGAAGTAAAAAGCTTTTTTTCTTGATTCATTTCATTTTCTTTTAACAAATCTGATGACAATATATGTTTGTTTTAACCATCGCTAATGGCTGATGGATTGGCACGTGTGTGGGCAAGAGTCAGATGGCACTTTGTTTTGTGCTGCAAACAGTTGCGTTTTTGTTTCTGTGCCCACATCATCTTGTTAAATCTTATTAATAAGGGGAAGGGGTTTACACGTTTATATGAAACCACAGAATCTTTACTACTGACGAGCAGTCAGGTGATGTCTTTGACAGTTACTGTAGCTGCTTAAAATGTTTTACCATCTGTCACACTGGGAACGTGTGGGACTGGCCTACTAGCGACATGATAAAGATGAAATCTCTGAAATTAGAAACCTGAAATAAATGTTTATATCATTAAAGGAGAACAGTACACATTTCTAACCATCTCCTACATAACCAATTCTGTTGTTTTATCTCTCAGCTCTAATCCAATTAAAGGGCATGTCCACCCCAAAACTACAAAAAACTGCCCACCAGGAGGATAGCAGAGTTCAGGAGAAGTTTGGCATGCGCACTGCAGCCATTCTCCCCCTCCCTCTACCTCCCGTTTTGGACTCCCACCTCCTACCTACAAATCCATTTTATATAGTGTAGGTCTTAGTCCCCCAGCCCTAACCGCTATATTTTAATGTAAGAAACTTCTCCGATCTTTACTTACCATCCCTTTTTCCTCCGCCGTTCAGATCTACTGGCAGCCACGTCCATGATTGGTTGCCTCTCAGCCAATCACATACGCGGCTGACGGTCCCGTCCCTCTGCTTGCATTTTCGCTCAGGGCGGCGGAGGAAAGAGGGATGTTTGGGGAAGTTTCTTACATTAAAAATATAGCGGTTGGTGTTGGGGGACTAAGCCCTACACTATATAAAAAAATTAAAAAGAAGGGTGGACATACCCTTTACTATAGTTCCCCCTACCTTTAAAGGCAATGTCCACCCCCAAAACTATAATCCCCCCCCAGTAATGGCCCCATCATGTAGTGTAATAAATCCTTACCTCACATCCAGCTCCATATGGTTCTCCTGTAGTCCCCCCCCAAAGTCCAAAAACTGGCCACCAGGAGGATAGCAGAGTCATATAGGACTCTGCCTCCTGTCTATGTCCGGGAGAAGTTTGGCATGCGTACTGCAGCCCTTCTCCCCCTCCCTACCACCACTACCCACTCTCAGGATTCCCTCCCCCTAGCGTAAAATGCTTTTTATATAATATTCCCCCTGTCCCCCCAGCCCCAACCGCTATATTTTTATTATTAGAAAGTGCCCCAAACATTACTTACCTTCCCTCCTTCCTCCGCCACACTGAACTCCCGGCAGCCGCGTCCGTGATTGGCTGCCGCTCAGCCAATCACAGACGCAGCTGCCGGTCCCGCCCCTCTGCTTGCATTTTCTCGCAAGCAGAGGGCCTGGCAGTGTGGCGGAGGAAAGAGGGAAGATAAGTAAAGTTTGGGGCACTTTCTAATAATAAAAATATAGCGTATTGGGGCGCATTATAATCCTTATTATCAAGACTGTTCAAAAGGATATCTATTTCTGGTCACCTAAAGTAAATCTCTGTTAGTACAGAACCTCTTAGTAATGAGTGAATTTTAGGCTGAAGTATTTATTATATATTATGGGGGTTATTCGCAGAGATTCGCAATCACAAAATCGTCTTTGCCCCGTTTTTGGGTGACATTGTGGCAGTTTAGCTGTGACGTTGCTGTGAATTGAGTCGCGGATCGCAAGATTCTGTCTGTCATTTTTCAAAGACCAGAATACACACAAGTCCTGAGCATCCTCCCTATAGACAATATAAACCAGCATAGGGAGAACGCTCGGACTGTGTGTTGACGCGCCACCCCCTCTATAGGGAGACTACTGTGGCCGATGGGAAATTTCGGTCTTTCCCAAATGACTGCTCAGCCGACCCACACCATTGGAACAATGGCATATTGGTACTGTGTGTACATGCTTAAGGCTTGGTACACACCACAGATTTTTTTCGGCCGACCGACTGATCCACGACCCTATTGTCAGTCGGTCCTGAACATGTGGGGTGGCCGGTCGCGACCGACCTCGATCGCCCGTTTGTCCGGATTGGACTAAAGGACGTGTCGTTAATCACGATCGATTGTGCGTTCCCTATGGCCACAGCCACTATTGCCCGCGCCTGACAGACTTAGTCCCGGCCACGCTCTGTTGGGACATTAGTTCCCTTCGTGTGTTCCAGCCTAAGTCTTAATATTTATTGTCGAAACCCAGTGAAATTTTGTCCCAAAGCAATACAGTTTTTTGGGGCTAAGCAATCTTATCACTATATGATGAACTCTATGAATGAATCCCTATCTATCCTGCGTGCTCGAACAGAACAGGAGACATCTGAAAACTGAAAATACACACAAATGACAGGAAATGTAATATTCTGGACAATTGTGGTGTAGGTGGGACTTATTCCAGTCAAACCATGAACGTTTATTTCTTTGCTATGTTTCCATCTCAAACCGCCTTTGCATGTCAGATTTTTGCCTTGCAGAGAAGTTCTGGGTGGCAGTAAAGACTAATCACCTCCGACAAGTCCAATAAAAATGCCAAATGCAGCAGATGCTGCGGGATTTCTAATTTTTTCCCCCAACGCTAGTAAAAACCTTATCCTAACCATCTCATTTTATGCAGACGCGTGTTGCAAGACTGAAAAAAGCACATTGGTCTTATCAAGAGAACGCTGGCACATCTCCCGCTTCCCACAGGGGAAACTGGTAGATTCTAAAGGAACATTTCTGCTCCTTGAGGAAATGGCCTTATCTTTTACAGGACTGGACTGTGGGTTTTCTGATTGAGAGAGACACTTAATAATGTAGTTTAACAAATCCTCACTAGCAGTTTTCATCATTGTGGCTCTCTAACAGTGATACGGATTTCCTACATCTGATAAAAAACGCTGCTCGTCAGCAAACTAGTTCCTGCTTCATGACTGGATAATAAGTTCAAAGTGAATTAAAATTATATGGGCAACCGGAGGAATAGCAACAATTTATAGAAAGGCATGTATTTATAGAATGGTTCTCCTCACATTATGACAAAATGTACATAAGTCTATTCATCTAAATACTGGAGGCGGTTTCAGAGAAAAGCAACTAAATTAATAAGGGGAATACAGGGGATTTCCAGTCGCACTCCAAAATTGAAAGGATTTTTTGTTAAACAAACATATCAGATTACCATGGGGGGGGGCATCTGAGTAAGGGGGAACCTACCCCCTGAAACATCATTTGATATGTTTCAAGGAAGGGCTGGATGAGTTCCTAAAATTAAAGAATATTGAAAGTTACTGGTGTAAATACATATACGTATACACCTTTATGCCTTGCTTGCAGTTGGAATCATAATATTGAATTGGCTGCGGTAGCTGCAAGGGTGACTTTTTTTCGAGAGCCCTGAAGCCTTAGTTATGCTCAGTTTAAGAAGCGATCACTCAGTAATGGCTCTCCGGAAATGAGCCTCAAAGTGCCAGAAAAATTTGAAAACAGGGAAAATTTGTAATGTATGCACACCCAGGGCTACTGGTAACTATTTGTTGCTATATGGCTGATAGAGATCCCTGTCTTAGCAAAAAATCCTTTGAATGGCACCCTTCACCATTTTTAAGCGCCCTGCAGCTGGCCTACATCCTTTATGTCTTGAAACAGCCCTGCACCCAAATGACCAGAGCCAACCCTGGATATTTTTATATTCAATATCCAATGCTACTATATGTACAGTAAAATATAGTATTAAGGTTGATAAAGACATACGTCCACCCATGTACTATGTAATCTTATACACATTTAATCATAAGCTAATCGCCCCAACATAGAAAATGCTATTTAAAAATGCCCCAGAGGTTCCTAACATACTTACCTGATCCCTTGTCGGCTGTCACTTACTTCCTAGTAGTGGATTCAGAGCTGTGATGCTGAGTTCACGGCCAATCACCAGCGGTCTTAATTAGTCACAGACAGGCCCGTAGCAGAAGTGAAGCGAGTAAGTAAGTACAGGTGCATTGGCAGCATTTTTAAACTAAGTGAGTCTAGGATTTGGGGGTGATTAGCTTAAGTTAAAATTTTAGTTTGGGGGTGAACATGCCCTTTATTGGACACTTCTACCAATATAAACCGAGAAGATCAGGTCCCCATCCTGGGTACTTAAATTGTGTGTGTGTGAGGGGGAGGGGGTCTGTCCTTTTTAATATATATTCCTTTATTTAATTAATGCTTTTATATTCTAGCTTTTTACTTTTAGACTTACAGGAGATACAATAAAGTTCTTACCGTAAAAATGGTGCTAATTTTGCCCCAACCAATCACATGTAATTTAACATGTGATTGGTTGGGGCAAAATTCGTACCATTTTTAACGACAAGAACTTTTATTGAATAACCCGTTTAGTATGTTAAGTATGTTAGCAAATTATATTCTGTCTGTCTATAATTTCCAGCCTGTAGATAACACCGCCGTAAAGACAAAGTGTTTAGGTGGGTAATGATGAAATTATTTGCCTAAGAGGCAGAGATAGATCAGTGTGAGCTGCAGAAAGAAAACCAGCCTCATAATTCGGCATCTAGGGATTGTGATCGTTTCACACATCATGAAGTACCACCCGTGACAAAGTTTATAAACAGTTTTATCAATCCAGATTGTGAAAGTACTTGGGAGATTCTAGACTTCCACATCTATATTTGTAATCATTTAATAGATTAACCACAAATCTTAAATCTAATAATGATGGATTCAGGAATTACAGGAGAAAGTGTAACCTTAGAAGAATTAAGGCGAGTACACACCAGCAAATGTTTCGTCCCATGACTTTTTGCCACTGGCTATGGTGGGCTGGGACAAATCACTGTCATTCACAGCAAAAGTAGACACAACATGGATTGTGCAGTCCATAGGGAACCGCACAATTGCCCATGATTTTCATACCCAATCGTCCACCCAAGATCGGTCGTAACCACCCGCAAATACACCATACAATTTTTGCACCGAAAATTGGATTGTGTGTACCCAGCCTAAAATAATAGTGGATTTAGTGTGTCTAAACCATTAAATCTAACATACTGTATAGATTACAAGTAGTGACAACAAAATATAGAGTAGAAATTACAAGTACAAACACTTGAGAAAGCTGAAATAAATCGGCAAAATGCGTTAGACACTAAAGCAAGCACCACTAGACCTATAGCATCACATAAACGGGTGCTTGTAGAATCTGTGGAGAACTCCAATAATTGGAGGTGGAGTATTTCTAATCTAATTGATGTTATTTAATAAAAGCCTTGAAAAAATAATTGCTTTTATATCTATTTTATCATTTTTTTAATATGACATATATATCAGGTATGAACTATTAAGTTTTTCTTTTTAACTAACCTTTTTGTTTCTTACTTTACATCACACAGATGAGGAGCAGCAGCCAGTATTAGAATAAAAGGTTGCAAAATAAATTAAAGTAGCAACAATCATATGTTTCACTAATACTAACAGTAATGAATAATGATGGCAGTGTGGTTCCTAATCTAAAGGAGGTATAATAGTTGATTAAAAAAAATTGCTAAATAAAGACAATGCAATTGTTTAAAGGGTATGTCCACCCTTAAAAACATTTTTTGATATATGATCCTCCTGTCCCCCCAGCCCCACCGCTCTAATTTTATTCTTAGAAAGTTCCCCAAACTTTACTTACCTCCCCACTTTCCTCCGCCGCGCTGCCGGCCCTCTGCTTGCGAGAAAATGCAAGCAGAGGGGCGGGACCGGCAGTCCGTCTGTGATTGGCTGAGCGCAGCCAATCACGGACGCGGCTGCTGGGAGTTCATTGCAGCGGGGGAAAGAGGTAAGGTAAGTAAAGTTTGGGACACTTTCTAAGAATAAAATAGAGCGGTGTTGGGCTGGGGGAACATATACTATTTAATGGGCAAGGGGTTTTATGCTAGGGGGAGGGATAGAAAAACGGGAGGATAGGGGGGGGAGGGGGAGAAGGGCTGCAGTACGCATGCCAAACTTCTCCCAGGCCAGGTAGGAGGCAGAGTCCTATATGGACTCTGCTATCCTCCTGGTGGGCATTTTTTGGGACTTTGGGGGGGGCTACAGGAGAACCATATGGAGCTGGGATGTGAGGTAAGGATTACACTACACTACATAATGGGGCCAGTAGTGGGGGGATTATAGTTTTGGGTGGACATGCCCTTTAAACTAAAGATTATCATACTATAGTAGATTGTCTGAAAATAAATTTAGATCCTCTAATTAATGTCTATATTTTTCTTTTAAAAGTGGCTAGTGGCATGGTTAAATTGGCTGGACATAGGTAGAACCAGCAGCAAAGAATTATGGGAAGAAGTGGAGGGACAGCTCCTGCAATTACATTAATCTTTTAGTTAAGTCAAAATATTTAAATTGATATAAATAGCAGTTCATGTTCTCATCACCAGGGTTTAGAACTTCTACATACTATAATACTTATGTTATCCTGTAATAAAACTCCGTACTCATGACTGTTTTCTGGCAGGGTAGATTCTGATAAATAGCAAACCCGATTCTTTTAAAAAAAAAAAATCACAAATTTTAGAGATTTAAGATGGCCCTGCCCCCAATTCCCCCCTGAGGGCCCTCCCTTTGTTCTCCCCCCCCTCCCAGCCATGCTGATGTAATCCTTCGGTTAGTATTAGGATTTTTTTTACATTCTCCCCATCACCATCTACGGCCATTCAGGGTACTGCAGTGGGTCCGTCATCCGTGGATTTGCATCATTCATTTAGTATATAAGTTAATGTTATAAATTCTCAAATAAAATGCATACTGTATGACCAGGGAAATTTAACCTGAGAAGTTGTCCTTTTTTTACATTCATTCTGTGTAAATGTTGCTACTTTTTTTCATATTCCTGTTTTTTTAGATCATATTAAGCAGGGACAGTAATTAATGGAATTTCTAGTTAGTATCAGGCAGGCAAGGTTGACACCCAAGCTTCAGACATATATTGCTATATGACCTAATTACTCGCTCCCTCTAGACACCCGTATCTGTGTCCCAAACATCTTGTGTCCCTTATTAATGCTGATATCTCACTGTCTGGGCCTTTGGCGGCACACGAAGGTAATGATATTGTGACAATGTTAACACCTGTAAGTAATGCAGTTACCATTCAGACAGCTCCCAATCAATCACTCCCAGACGCCCTCTGATGCATTTGAATGAGAGAGCAGCCTGGATTCTTATCTTAGTCTGCAAGATTAACGACTTTGCAGAAATGTTGTTTATTTCCCACCCGTGCACTGATCACATCCTCAGTGCTAACTCGCACAGTGCGGAAGGCCGGAGGCGCATTTTTCATTCTGCGGTAACAACTTCTCCCATTGCAGGAAGTCAACCGAATGCTTTAAAAACTGCAATTTTTTTCACCTTGTTCTTTCCTTTTTTTAATTCGAATGACACAAAAAAATCTGTTTGTCATCTTCATCTTCGGAACGAAAAAAAAATGTCTAGTGAGTTGCTTGCCCAGTATATTAGTGCAGTGTAATGTGGAGGCAGTATTGTCCATTGGATCAGCCATTCTAGCTCACCCCTTTACTCAACGTAGCATACACATAGCCGATCGTCAACAAATCCCATCCGATCCAGAATGTGGGGGCTGACTGGCTGTCAGCAATGCCATCAACACCGTCATTCCATGGAAAATGTCAGCTCCCTGTCTATCTTCAACCTTCCATGACCAAATTAAAGGCAACCTTTATCTTTACCATAATCTAATCTCAAGCATTTCTATTGCCCATGCCTTCTAGACAATATTGTTTATATTACAATAGTAGTTAAGGTCGTGATCTTGGTTGATGATCATGCTTTAGTTCGCCTTTAATGCGAAATTAACACAAGCTTTGCACAAAGTAACTCAGTACCAGCAAAAGAACCACAGTCAGTTTTAGTTCTTTCTTGTCTTACTGGATTGAAATAAAAGGACATGCAGGGAAAATATCTCTGAGACGTGAGTTGTTGCCATGCAGTTTCTGTGAACTTCTGTGAAATCATACACTGACATGAATTTATAATGAACCAATGGGAATTCTTCCAAGATCTGACTATTTCCATAAGAAACAAGACATTCTGAAAACATACGACACACTCAGTGATGGGATCAAACACATTAACAAATTCCATTGTTTCTGATATTGTTTGACATGTGACATGCTTTAGGGGGTTGCCGCTTCTTACCAAACACTTGTAACCATACATTAAATTAGGAGATTTTGAGATTGTCTTGTGCTGCTTCCTCTCTATTCCCAACTCCTTTCCTTTTTGAGCTCCTCCCCATGAGCCAATTCTTGAATGTTACCAGCAGCAAAAACAAAAAAGAAGAACAAAATGATTGGAATGGTTTTAACAATTTTATAGATACAAGGTCCTTATTACATGGGGAATCACCCAAACTTAATTATCGTTAGACTCTCGTCCTCCTTTAAGATAATTCTTCTAGTAGCAAATAAATGTACATGTCCTTAGAAAACATATTTAAAGTCACACTAAATCCCCCCATCAGTGATATAAGGACGTACATATTGTCTTTCATGATTTTCAAATGCTAATCTATTCTAGATAAGGAGACCAGCTACTCAGCCAAGGAAACAATAATTGGCAGCAATAGGGTTAACTGTTCAAATAAACAGAGTGTTCCAGTAAATGGGGTGATACTGTCTGTGTGGATTCTGGAGCTTAACGTTACCTGCTGCCGTTGATATTTCTCCAGTCACAGAGACAAATGCTGCTAGTTGTGTAGAAATGATGAGCTTTGGAGTAACTGCACCGTGATGCTTTAGTTGTCTCTGGGAGGAGAACAAATGAATTCCTCTCTTATCAGATAATAGAAATAACACCCTATAATCCCTTGTCATCCTCCCCTTCTAAAATAGCCCCGATCAATAGACTCAATGAGACTGTTGGTCATTAATCAAAAAACAAGAAAATCAAATGCATTTCTTTTAATGAGTCAGTAGAATCAGCATTCTCATTAGGTTGGGCTCTTGGCCTTCCCGATTCCCTTTACAGCACAGCCGAGCAGGTTCTGTCCCTGAGACCCATAAACCATAAGCTGTCTATAAGAAATAATTTGCTAGAACCCTTAGAGGCACTAATCTTTATCTGAGACCCACCATAAGTCTTTGATGATAGCTCTTAGTACTCACTGACATCCTGGGTAGGATGTTGAGAGTTGTAGATAACACAATCTGGAGGCTGCCCGAACCTTCTTTATGGGGAAAATAAATAACAGCACTTGGAGATGTTAGAGGGATTACAGTATCACAATCTCAGTATGACAGTCAGTGTGTGGGATTACTAATTATAAGATACCCTGTTCCAGTTTCCTATTTGTGATAGAACTTTATAGCAGAGGAAATTATAAAATAAAGTGACCCTTTAGGAATCACATGTATTATTGCCACTGCAGACTTATTATCGTTAATTGTCATAGGCAAAGCTCAAATCTGCACATGCTCATTAATCTCCCAACTGGCTACTACACGCAGACTCCTTCCTGACCTGCGTAATCTGAACAAAAAGTTCTTAGTTATTTCTGGGACACGGGATGAGAAGGAAACCTACAGAATTATAGATAATTTATTTCACAATGCTTCAGCATTCAAGGTTGAGCAATCGCTAATCCTATATACTAACCAAGGGTGTCAATATTCACGGACGCTCTACCCACCTGCTCACGCTGGCAACGCAACGTCATCTAACAGATGGGAGGAGAGTGTGCCATGAATGGGTGTGTGTGCATGGGGGGGTTGCTGTTACTCACTATTTAATAATAACCAATAATGATGGTAAAACAAAGAAGCCATGAAGACCGGTTTCATCTGTATTTGCCACATGCAGATTCCATGGTTTGGTTTTAAAGGATGTCCTGGCAGGCTTGCATAAAAGACCAGGGCTGGGTACACACCAGCAGATATTTCGGGCACAGACTGATAGTGCCGTGGACAGTGTTCCCCCTAAGCTGTGCGCTCGTGCGCGCACACACAACTCTGCAGGCCTGCGCACACAGATTAATTAGCACGCATACAAAATCTTCTGAAAGACTCACACAGCCAATTTGAGTCAGAGGGAACATTGGCCATGGATTGGTCGGTTTGTCTGGAAATATCTGATGGTGTGGGGCGGCCGGCTGCGACTGGGCGATCAGGTCCATTGGTAAATCACATCTGATTGTGCAGTTCCCTATGGGACCGCACGATCGGGTGCACACACTATCCCCGTGTGCGCCTATCCACCCATGGGTACTCAGCCTTACAGAGGCAGCTTTTACCCATGTTTACAATTCATGGTAGATGCCATGTCTATAATACGATCATTTTTACTGTCCAGTTAAGTGAAAATACATAGGACAAGCCCTCTTTGGGATATGGGACTTTACCTTTAAATAGGTTCAGCTAATCTCATTAGGCTATTTACACTTCCACTCTCTGTTATTATCTCACTGTGACCCGGCTCAGATCAGCATAGTATAAACACCCCTAGGCTTCCATTACTGGATTGAGCTTTTATGATTTTCATGCAGAGATTAAAACAGGGTTTGAAATATTTCATTTTTTTATATGGAAATGGCTTTTTTTGCTGAGGGGATGTTATATCTTTATCACTGAGCAAACGTTAAAAAAAAGTAATTTGTTTCTTTCTATTTAGTATTCTGCTCAGTGAGCGCAGTTCTATTAAAGTTCATCTCCTTTATAACGCCCAGGTTTAAGGATAACGAAAGTTAAAAACGGAACTTTTGGGAAGATGAGCGAGCAATGCAGCCCCCTGGATTGCAGAGATGTTTGTCTGTGCTATTAATCTAACTGCAATTTAATATACTTCTAAGGTTTTTTTTTTATTTTATATCTCTTAATAACGTAACTAAAAATAATGTAGAATGTTTAAACAGAATGTCCACGCCCCCCAATTGAAATTTGCCCCACTGTTGGCCCCATGTGTAGTGTTTAAAGATCCTTACCTCTGTCTCTCCTTATGGTTTTCCTGCAGGGCCTAGAAAGTCCAAAAAAATGAGAGTAGGAGGCTGTCTGTGTGTAATCCGTACCTGTCACCTCGCTCCTCTTTGAGGACTCTGGCATTCACATTGCAGCTCTCCCCCCTCTCTCCAGATCACTCTGTGGCTGCATCTGCTTTTAAAAAAAAAAAATTAGCTGGGTACACACGATTAGATATTTCGGTCCGATGCACCGATAGTTCAGTGTACGGTCGATCGGACCGAAATTATCGAATCCGATGTGCCCATGTCCGATCGGCCTTTCGTCCGAATCGGACGAAAGATGATCGGACAGGGTGGAAAACCTCGTCCGATCGTGCGGTCCTCTATGGACCGCACGATCGGTCGCGGTGACTATCGGACGCGGCTGCTTTTGCCGCGACCGACAGTCCTTCCTCCTGGCCGACCGTTCGAAAGTATCGAACGTCGGTCAGGAGGAGGTGTGTACCTAGCAAGGCAATTCTCCCCAATCCTAAATGATAAAACATTTAAATCACACCTTAATGTACTTACGCAACCTCGTTACCTCGGCTCCCTCTACTGACTGGCAGCCTATCAATGATTGGCTGAATCTTAAACAATCACAGACGCGGATGCCGTTTTTGGCCCCTTCTGGTCTCTCCATGCACAGGAACAAAGGTAGGTAAGTACATTTAGGTGCTGTTTTTGAAGTTTTAAAGGTAGCATTTAGAGTTGGGGGGGCTTACATTATAAGAACTTTTAGGCTTGGGGGGTAGAGAGTTAAATAGCAATCTAGGGTGTGTTTCAAGTTTCACAATACTATTCAGATATTCTACCCTGCAAATAATACATTTCACAGAGGTTCCCCAATGACAATGGCAACTACCTGTGTGTTGAAAACAATTTCTGATACGTCTACTTACCAGTAAAGAAACCATCAGGATGTTTTCTGGACTCTCTCTTGTTATCACGTGTGAAGTGAGAGTGCTGATTATCCCTTATCTCTGGAAAGGAGAGACAGACACATCACCATTGCATGAGTGTTTCTTTCTCTCTCTATCCTCCAGTAATCTTTGTGCTCCTCTCACTCTTATTAATATCTAATTCATGGAGATTGTATATCATTTCAGGGAGTCGGAGATCTGCTGTCAATATCAGGGAAACTCCCTGAACTTCAGGAAGAGAGACGTACTCCTACACAACTACTTCTAACTGTATGTTGTGATATCACAGTTATCAGGGAATTACTGCAACACTGCTATTGTGACTGGACTCTCACAGTGACCCCTGATAGCGGCTTTGCCCAGTGCTTTAAGTGATGTTTTTATCTTATCTGAGTTGGCCTTTCACTATTCACCTGATGAAGGGGGAGGAGCCCTCCGAAACGTTGTTTGCTGTTGATGATTCATAAAAGTTTTCACATTAACTCTCTGGGTGTGCGACCTTCCATTGGATTTATTAACCTTTTGGGGTAAGAGTTGGAAGTATCTGAACCCTTATCTGTAGATGTGCACAGACTTCTTAACCAAGATTGATACAAGCAGGAACACTGAATGAGACTAACATTGTGACTATTGTAATAATGTACAAATTCAGAAAGGCAGCAAATCTGCACATAACATGAACCCAACACCAAACTGTCCTCCACTGTCAGTCAGTGCTTGGACCTGCCAACGACAGGCAAAGATCACTAATGAGAAAGTAATTGGACACATTAGACAACCTGTGTGTGTAAATAACAGGGATAATATGGTGTACAGGAGCCTAAGCTAAAACCTGCCTTGTGCGGACATTAAAAGTAAATTCCTTCTGGATCCATAACACAGTCAGCGAGGACAATTTCACGGGCGCTGCCTTAGGTGCTAAGATCCCTGTGTAATGATTGGAGTTACACCTCATGTACAGTTCCCTACATTTCAACACAGGACAATTTCTTTCCATTAAATGGTAATGTGGCATGGAGGTTTGACTAGAAATGGAGGATTTGTTGTAGTTTAATTCTACGTGCCGATCCCTGGAAGTAAAAGCTTTTTTTCTTGATTCATTTCATTTTCTTTTAACAAATCTGATGACAATATATGTTTGTTTAACCATCGCTAATGGCTGATGGATTGGCACGTGTGTGGCAAGAGTCAGATGGCACTTTGTTTTGTGCTGCAAACAGTTGCGTTTTTGTTTCTGTGCCCACATCATCTTGTTAAATCTTATTAATAAGGGAAGGGTTTACACGTTTATATGAAACCACGAATCTTTACTACTGACGAGCAGTCAGGTGATGTCTTTGACAGTTACGGTAGCTGCTTAAAATGTTTTACATCTGTCACACTGGGAACGTGTGGGACTGGCCTACTAGCGACTGATAAAGATGAAATCTGAAATTAGAAACCTGAAATAAATGTTTTATCATTAAAGGAGAACAGTACACATTTCTAACCATCTCCTACATAACCAATTCTGTTGTTTTATCTCTCAGCTCTAATCCAATTAAAGGGCATGTCCACCCCAAAACTATAATTCCCCTCACCACTGGCCCCACTCTATAGTAAATAAAAATCCTTACCTCACATCCCAGCTCCAAATGGTTCTCCAGTAATCCCCCCCCCCCCCCCAAATCCCAACTGCCCACCAGGAGGATAGCAGAGTTCAGGAGAAGTTTGGCATGCGCACTGCAGCCATTCTCCCCCTCCCTCTACCTCCCGTTTTGGACTCCCACCTCCTACCTACAAATCCATTTTATATAGTGTAGGTCTTAGTCCCCCACCCTAACCGCTATATTTTAATGTAAGAAACTTCTCCGATCTTTACTTACCATCCTTTTTCCTCCGCCGTTCAGATCTACTGGCAGCCACGTCCATGATTGGTTGCCTCTCACCAATCACTACGCGGCTGACGGTCCCGTCCCTCTGCTTGCATTTTCGCTCAGGGCGGCGGAGGAAAGGGATGTTTGGGGAAGTTTTCTTACATTAAAAATATAGCGGTTGGTGTTGGGGGACTAAGCCCTACACTATAAAAAAAATTAAAAAGAAGGGTGGACATACCCTTACATAGTTCCCCCTACCTTTAAAGGCAATGTCCACCCCCAAAACTATAATCCCCCCAGTAATGGCCCCATCATGTAGTGTAATAAAATCCTTACCTCACATCCCAGCTCCATATGGTTCTCCTGTAGTCCCCCCCAAAGTCCCAAAACTGGCCACCAGGAGGATAGCAGAGTCCATATAGGACTCTGCCTCCTGTCTAGTCTCCGGGAGAAGTTTGGCATGCGTACTGCAGCCCTTCTCCCCCTCCCTCCCCTCCCTCTCAGATTCCCTCCCCCTAGCGTAAAATGCTTTTATATAATATTCCCCCTGTCCCCCCAGCCCCAACCGCTATATTTTTATTATTAGAAAGTGCCCCAAACATTACTTACCTTCCCTCCTTCCTCCGCCACACTGAACTCCCGGCAGCCGCGTCCGTGATTGGCCTGCCGCTCAGCCAATCACAGACGCAGCTGCCGGTCCCGCCCCTCTGCTTGCATTTTCTCGCAAGCAGAGGGCCTGGCAGTGCGGCGGAGGAAAGAGGGAAGGTAAGTAAAGTTTGGGGCACTTTCTAATAATAAAAATATAGAGTTTGGGGCTGGGGGGACAGGGGGAATATTATATCAAAATTTTTTTGGAAGGGTGGACATGCCCTTTAAAATAATGCCAGGATCACGCTTCTAGCTGCAGTCTATCAAAAATGACAGCAGTACTAAAGGGCATGTCCACCCCCAAAACTGAAATTAAACCCCATACTGGCCCCACTCTGTAGTAAAATAGTAAAATAATAATAAATAAAATCCTTACCTCACATTTCTGCTCCAAATGGCTGCCCTGCTATTCCCCTCCAAAGTCCAGGAAACTGCAGTGTAGAGACTGCGAGTGACTCGTCCTGTGCCTGTCTCAGCCTCAACCTCGTCAAGGTTTGAGGCATGCGCAGGAGAGTCCTCGCCCCCTCCCTCCCAATTTTGTCTCCCTCCCCCTACCGTTAAACCCCATTTATATTATGTACTGCTCCTTCCCCCAGCCCCAACCGTATTACTATTTTGCACA
The DNA here is from genome assembly GCA_019447015.1 of Hymenochirus boettgeri. Classification (NCBI taxonomy): domain Eukaryota; kingdom Metazoa; phylum Chordata; class Amphibia; order Anura; family Pipidae; genus Hymenochirus; species Hymenochirus boettgeri. The sequence goes on along the minus strand of CM033470.1, from coordinate 52,602,760 downwards.
GAAAGTCCCCCGATCTTTACTTACCATGCCTCTCTCCTTCGCCGGTCTGAACTCCCGGCGATGTCTTCAACATCCACATTTAAAGTTACAGGGAGCCAAGCTCCTCCAATATTGGGAGCTTACAGTAAGCTTTAATCTAGGACAGACAGTTCAGCCTCCACTCAGGAACTATATGACACTCCTAAGGGGGCGCAGGGAGCTTGTGCTGTGGAGGAGATGGTGTACCAAATGCCACAGTGTGTACCACAACAAACCGCAAACAAGGATGGGCCTTCTTAGGCAAACCAACACCTGCTGGTCCCGCCCCCCCCCATGCATTTCCGTGCAAGCAGAGGGCTGGGGCTGTGCGGCGAAGGAGAGAGGCATGGTAAGTAAAGATTGGGGGACTTTCTGTGCAGAATAGTTATGCGTTTGGGGCTGGGGGAAGCAGCAGTACATAATATCAAAAATTATGTACAAGGGTGGCCCTTTAAGGTGTTTTTCTGCTAGCACTATGAGCTGTGCCATCACCAGCACCACTGGTCTGCCCCCAAATTTAAGGTTTGAGCATTCCCACTTGTATCATTAGCTGCATCATAATTTTTAAAGCTATCCACAAACCTGAAAATATTTTTTTTCTCCTGGTGGAGAATGGTTGCAGGTCTGTAAATAGCCAAAGTGCGATATTTGGGGGTGGGGCTTTTTACACAGTTCATCATGTGCCAGTCACAGATTCAAACAGAAAAAGAAGTTTACCTTTACCAACTTAAGGCAGGGATGCCCATGCTGGGAGCCACACCAACGACACCCCATGCTCTGGTCAGGGCACGGGCTTAGCTTTAACCCTGGCATTTATTCCCCTGACACACCCATGACCCATGGAGCTTCTGATTATCATTGTATGAAACATCAAAGTGGATTATCAGAGTTACCTTTTTGGAGCCAGGAACACTTCTTTTCCTATATGGACTTATTCTTTTATGGACTTGTACTTTGACAACATTTAGTATTTTCATCTTTTATCCTTTTAATTTACTGTTGCTTATCTTTATGTCTGCTTGTTAATTGTTTTGTAAATGCTATTGCACCGTTTTTGTTCTTTTATTATTTATTAAATAAAATTGTTCAGCTGATTCTCCTAATGCTCTAATGGAAGTAAGAATCCTGTCCTATGAGGCGCTACGTATTATAGTCATTGTACTTTATATTTGTTGTATTGTCTGGTATTATTCCTGCCTGAGTGTGGCAGTGAGTGATACAGATATTCATTAATATTTCCAATTTATAGCCATTAAGGCTGGTGTTGGTTCCCATGGCCTTTAGGGAATGTCCACCCGCCTAAGAAAATGTTTATGTCACATAGTTCAGCCCCACAAACCCTGTTTACATTTTACGTTTACCTTTCACAGATGCTCCCAGGCTCAGATATTCTACTTATAAACCCCCATCCCTCGCTGGCGTGGACACTCCTCCTCTGATACTATTGCGAGCTGGTTGGTTACGAGCATGCACAGTAGCAGAGAAGTCTCGTTCAGTAACGGGCATCAGCCATTGGCTGTAATGTCACTATCACAGATGAAGAGAGGAGCCGCAGTTTTGTAAGTAGAATATCTGAACTTGGGAGCCTCTTTAAAAGGTTTAAGTAAAATGAAAAGGAGGTTTGTGGGACTTAACCATGTGATGTCAAATTTTTCTTAGGAGGGTGAACATGTCTGCAGGGGACCTGGTAGGGCCCCCTTAAGCTCCGGGCCCCATAGCAATCGCTATGGTTGCTATGGTGATCCCTACGCCCCTTACCTGGTAATTGGCATATGGGTTAGCCTGGAGAAAATCTGGCAACTGAAAATGTAGTTAAATGATCTTTAAGAATAATTTCCTTGTGGTTTTGCACCTACAGTGAAATACTCATTCTTATTCAAGAATTTTAAGATCTCGGCAAGTAATAATCTATTGAACCAAGATGGAATATTTACAGAAGGTTGACACTGTGGATAAGTAGTTAACTGGCACATAAAGTAACATGCCCATTTGTCTTTCTGAATGATTTTAGCCATGTCCCTTCATATCCCTGTGCTCTCCATGTGTTAAGACCCATATGAACCAACACATTTCTGAAACAGGTTTTCAAGTAACAGGTATTCTCATCAGCATTGCCAGATAATTCTAAATGACAGATTTTCCAAACCAAGAACATCTGGCAGGGAAATGAAGGGTGAAATTGGTAAAACGCGGACTGTCCTTGTGGGGACACAAATGATATCGCTATCCTCACTAATCTGGCAAATTATTGATAGAAATGTCAGGATGTGAGCGCTTAGACATAAGAAACATACAGGGTAAACCCTTCTCTGCCAGTGGGACCTATAGAGACACTGGCAGAAACCATCATTTTATTACATTACTTATAAAATGGTTAATTCCCACAAAAGCTTTATATTTGATGGTTTAGCAATTCTTTCCCCTCAGAGGCCAGTAACTGAATTACAGAAAATAGATGGTTCTGCCTGTTCCTTCCCTCCTTTGGATACTTTATTAAAGCAATAATGAACTTCTAAAGTGCTGAACCTGGGCTGCCTTTAATTAATCCCCAATCAATATGAATGGTATATAATGCTATTAAAGGAAATCTCCACGTTAAAACACATTTTCATGACATATCTCTGGAAATACTGAATAAAATAATGTAAACATAACAAACATTGGTTAGCTCCATTGTCTTCTGCTGTACAAAGGGGAGTGGCTAAAGAGTAAATGACTGGACTGGCTGCTCTCGAGTCTGCTTTTTTTTTGTTGTTGTTGTAACACTGTTAGAAGTTTCTTTGTAGTAACTTCTAAGAAAAACCAGGGATGCATTGTTTTAGGGCTCACTATGCTGGATGGCAACACACGTGAAAAGCGGACTTTTCATGCGATTTTGTGCTGTGATTCACACAATTGGAGCGCATACGATCCACCAAAAATTATGATGCATGCACTCCAAAAATAGATGCAAGGTTGCCACCCACCTTGACATGCACGGCTATTCTCAAGTGCGAAAATGGGCTAGGCTTGCATGGGCTGCACTGATGCAATCACCATTTTCTTGAGGATCGAATGCGTTCTGATTTCGGGTTATTGCGCAGATTTATATCATATTTATTTTCCACCGAAGAGCCAGTAATATACAGGTAAGGCAAAGCTCTCAATCTCTAAATATATAGAACAGGAAACACACACAACACACAACATATTTCCCACTATAACCATTTCCACCTTGTTTTCAGTAATGTTCCTCCTCTCTGCCACGCTGCCTTCAGTAAGTGTCACTTTATTTACAGTAATGTTCCTCCTCTCTGCCACGCTGCCTTCAGTAAGTGTCACTTTATTCACAGTAATGTTCCTCCTCTCTGCCACGCTGCCTTCAGTAGTCACTTTATTCACAGTAATGTTCCTCCTCTCTGCCACGCTGCCTTTACGGAAGGCAGCGTGGGCAGAGAGGAGGAACATTACTGTGAATAAAGTGACACTTACTGAAGGCAGCGTGGCAGAGAGGAGAACATACTGTAATAAAGTACACTTACTGAAGGCAAGCGTGGCAGTAAGAGAGGAACATTACTGAAAACAAGGTGGAAATGGTTATAGTGGGAAATATGTTGTGTGTTGTGTGGTGTTTCCTTGTTCTATATTTAGAGATTGAGAGCTTTGCCTTACCTGTATATTACTCTGCGCTTCGGTGGAAATAAATATATATAAATCTGCGCAATAACCCAAATCAGAACGCATTCGATCCTCAAGAAAATGGTGATTGCATCAGTGCAGCCCATGCAAGCCTAGCCCATTTTCGCACTTGAGAATAGCCGTGCATGTCAAGGTGGGTGGCAACCTTGCATCTATTTTTGGAGTGCATGCATCATAATTTTTGGTGGATCGTATGCGCTCCAATTGTGTGAATCACAGCACAATCGCATGAAAAGTCCGCTTTCACGTGTTGTTGCCATCCAGCATAGTGAGCCCTAAAACAATGCATCCCTGGTTTTTCTTAGAAGTTACTACAAAGAAACTTCTAACAGTGTTACAACAACAACAAAAAAAAAAGCAGACTCGAGAGCAGCCAGTCCAGTCATTTACTCTTTAGCCACTCCCCTTTGTACAGCAGAAGACAATGGAGCTAACCAATGTGTTATGTTTACATTATTTTATTCAGTATTTCCAGAGATATGTCATGAAAATGTGTTTTAACGTGGAGATTTCCTTTAATAGCATTATATACCATTCATATTGATTGGGGATTAATTAAAGGCACCCAGGTTCAGCACTTTAGAAGTTCATTATTGCTTTAATAAAGTATCCAAAGGAGGGAAGGAACAGGCAGAACCATCTTTTTCTGTAATTCAGTTACTGGCCTCTGAGGAAAGAATTGCTAAACCATCAAATATAAGCTTTTGTGGGAATTAACCATTTTATAGTAATGTAATAAAATGATGGTTTCTGCCAGTGTCTCTATAGGTCCCACTGGCAGAGAAGGGTTTACCCTGTATGTTTCTTATGTCTAAGCGCTCACATCCTGACATTTCTATCAATAATTTGCCAGATTAGTGAGGATAGCGATATCATTTGTGTCCCCACAAGGACAGTCCGCGTTTTACCAATTTCACCCTTCATTTCCCTGCCAGATGTTCTTGGTTTGGAAAATCTGTCATTTAGAATTACTGGCAAGGCTGATGAGAATACCTGTTACTGAAAACCTGTTTCAGAAATGTGTTGGTTCATATGGGTCTTAACACATGGAGAGCACAGGATATGAAGGGACATGGCTAAAATCATTCAGAAAGACAAATGGGCATGTTACTTTATGTGCCAGTTAACTACTTATCCACAGTGTCACCTTCTGTAAATATTCCATCTTGGTTCAATAGATTATTACTTGCCGATCTTAAAATTCTTGAATAAGATGAGTATTTCACTGTAGGTGCAAAACCACAAGGAAATTATTCTTAAAGATCTTTACCTACATTTTCAGTTGCCAGATTTTCTCCAGGCTAACCCATATGCCAATTACCAGGTAAGGGGCGTAGGGATCACCATAGCAACCATAGCGATTGCTATGGGGCCCGGAGCTTAAGGGGCCCTACCAGGTCCCCTCGACATGTTCACCCTCCTAAGAAATTTGACATCACATGGTTAATCCCACAAACCTCCTTTTCATTTTACTTAAACCTTTTAAAGAGGCTCCCAAGTTCAGATATTCTACTTACAAAACTGCGGCTCCTCTCTTCATCTGTGATAGTGACATTACAGCCAATGGCTGATGCCCGTTACTGAACGAGACTTCTCTGCTACTGTGCATGTCTTAACCAACCAGCTCGCAATAGTATCAGAGGAGGAGTGTCCACGCCAGCGAGGATGGGGGTTTATAAGTAGAATATCTGAGCCTGGGAGCACTGTGAAAGGTAAACGTAAAATGTAAACAGGGTTTGTGGGGCTGAACTATGTGACATAAACATTTTTAGGCGGGTGGACATTCCCTAAGGCCATGGGAACCAACACCAGCCTTAATGGCTATAAATTGGAAATATTAATGAATATCTGTATCACCACTGCCACACTCAGGCAGGAATAATACCAGCAATACAACAAATATAAAGTACAAATATAATACGTAGCGCCTCATAGGACAGGATTCTACTTCCATTAGAGCATTAGGAGAATCAGCTGAACAATTTTATTTAATAAATAATAAAAGAACAAAACGGTGCAATAGCATTTACAAAACAATTAACAGAGCAGACATAAAGATAAGCAACAGTAAATTAAAAGGATAAAAGATGAAAATCCTAAATGTTGTCAAAGTACAAGTCCATAAAAATAAGTCCATATGGAAAAGAAGTGTTCCTGGCTCCAAAAAGGTAACTCTGATATCCACTTTGATGTTTTCATACAAGATAATCAGAAGCTCCATGGGTCATGGGTGTGTCAGGGGAATAAATGCCAGGGTTAAAGCTAAGCCCGTGCCCTGACCAGAGCATGGGGTGTCGTTGGTGTGGCTCCCAGCATGGGCATCCCTGCCTTAAGTTGGTAAAGGTAAACTTCTTTTTCTGTTTGAATCTGGACTGGCACATGATGAACTGTGTAAAAAGCCCCACCCCCAAATATCGCACTTTGGCTATTTACAACCTGCAACCATTCTCCACCAGGAGAAAAAAATATTTTCAGGTTTGTGGATAGCTTTAAAAATATGATGCAGCTAATGATACAAGTGGGAATGCTCAAACCTTAAATTTGGGGGCGACCAGTGGTGCTGGTGATGGCACAGCTCATAGTGCTAGCAGAAAAACACCCTTAAAGGGCCACCCTTGTACATAATTTTTGATATTATGTACTGCTGCTTCCCCCAGCCCAAACGCATAACTATTCTGCACAGAAGTCCCCCAATCTTTACTTACCATGCCTCTCTCCTTCGCCGCACAGCCCCAGCCCTCTGCTTGCACGGAAATGCATGGGGGGGGGCGGACCAGCAGGTGTTGGTTTGCCTAAGAGGCCCATCCTTGTTTGCGGTTTGTTGTGGTACACCACTGTGGCATTTGGTACACCATCTCCTCCACAGCCACAAGCTCCCTGCGCCCCCTTAGGAGTGTCATATAGTTCCTGAGTGGAGGCTGAACGGTCTGTCCTAGATTAAAGCTTACTGTAAGCTCCCAATTGGAGGAGCTTGGCTCCCTGTAACTTTAAATGTGGATGTTGAAGACATCGCCGGAGTTCAGACCGGCGAAGAGAGAGGCATGGTAAGTAAAGATCGGGGGACTTTCTGTGCAAAATAGTAATAACGGTTGGGGCTGGGGAAGGAGCAGTACATAATATAAATGGGGTTTAACGGTAGGGGGAGGAGAGACAAATTGGGAGGGAGGGGCAGGACTCTCCTGCGCATGCCTCAAACCTTGACGAGGTTGAGGCTGAGACAGGCACAGGACGAGTCCTCGCAGTCTCTACATGCAGTTTCCTGGACTTTGGAGGGGAATAGCAGGGCAGCCATTTGGAGCAGAAATGTGAGGTAAGGATTTTATTTATTATTATTTTACTATTTTACTACAGAGTGGGGCCAGTATGGGGTTTAATTTCAGTTTTGGGGGTGACATGCCCTTTAGTACTGCTGTCATTTTTGATAACTGCAGCTAGAAGCGTGATCCTGGCATTATTTTAAAGGGCATGTCCACCCTTCCAAAAAATTTTGATATAATATTCCCCCTGTCCCCCCAGCCCCAAACTCTATATTTTTATTATTAGAAAGTGCCCCAAACTTTACTTACCTTCCCTCTTTCCTCCGCCGCACTGCCAGGCCCTCTGCTTGCGAAATGCAAGCAGAGGGGCGGGACCGGCAGCTGCGTCTGTGATGGGCTGGCGGCAGCCAATCACGGACGCGGCTGCCGGGAGTTCAGTGTGGCGGAGGAAGGAGGGAAGGTAATGTAATGTTTGGGGCACTTTCTAATAATAAAAATATAGCGGTTGGGGCTGGGGGGACGGGGGAATATTATATAAAAGCATTTTACGCTAGGGGGAGGGATCCTGAGAGGGAGGGGGGGGGAGGGGGAGAAGGGCTGCAGTACGCATGCCAAACTTCTCCCGGAGACTAACAGGAGGCAGAGTCCTATATGGACTCTGCTATCCTCCTGGTGGCCAGTTTTTTGGACTTTGGGGGGGACTACAGGAAACCATATGAGCTGGATGTGAGGTAAGGATTTATTACACTACATGATGGGGGCCATTACTGGGGGGGGATTATAGTTTTTGGGGGTGGACATTGCCTTTAAAGGTAGGGGGAACTATAGTAAAGGGTATGTCCACCCTTCTTTTTAATTTTTTTATATAGTGTAGGGCTTAGTCCCCCAACACCAACCGCTATATTTAATGTAAGAAACTTCCCCAAACACCCTCTTTCCTCGCCGCCCTGAGCGAAAATGCAAGCAGAGGGACGGGACCGTCAGCCGCGTAGTGATTGGCTGAGAGGCAACCAATCATGGACGTGGCTGCCAGTAGATCTGAACGGCGGAGGAAAAAGGGATGGTAAGTAAAGATCGGAGAATGTTTCTTACATTAAAATATAGCGGTTTAGGGCTGGGGGACTAAGACCTACACTATATAAATGGATTTGTAGGTAGAGGTGGGAGTCCAAAACGGGAGGTAAGAGGGAGGGGGAGAATGGCTGCAGTGCGCATGCCAAACTTCTCCTGAACTCTGCTATCCTCCTGGTGGCAGTTTTTGGGACTTTGGGGGGGGGGGGGGATTACTGGAGAACCATTTGGAGCTGGGATGTGAGGTAAGGATTTTTATTTACTATAGAGTGGGGCCAGTGGTGAGGGAATTATAGTTTTGGGGTGGACATGCCCTTTAATTGGATTAGACTGAGATAAAACAACAGAATTGGTTATGTAGGAGATGGTTAGAAATGTGTACTGTTCTCCTTTAATGATAAAACATTTATTTCAGGTTTCTAATTTCAGAGATTTCATCTTTATCATGTCGCTAGTAGGCCAGTCCCACACTTTCCCAGTGTGACAGATGGTAAAACATTTTAAGCAGCTACAGTAACTGTCAAAGACATCACCTGACTGCTCGTCAGTAGTAAAGATTCTGTGGTTTCATATAAACTGTAAACCCCTCCCCTTAAATAAGTTTTAACAAGATGATGTGGGCACAGAAACAAAAACGCAACTGTTTCAGCACAAAACAAAGTGCCATCTGACCTTGCCCACACACGTGCCAATCCATCAGCCATTAGCGATGGTTAAAACAAACATATATTGTCATCAGATTTGTTAAAAGAAAATGAATGAATCAAGAAAAAAGCTTTTTACTTCCAGGGATCGGCACGTAGAATTAAACTACAACAAATCCTCCATTTCTAGTCACAACCATCCAAGCCACATTACCATTTAATGGAAAGAATTGTCCTGGTGTGAAATGTAGGGAACTGTACATGAGGTGTAACTCCAATCATTACACAGGAGCTAGCACCTAAGGCAGCGCCCCGTGAAATTGTCCTCGCTGACTGTGTTATGGATCCAGAAGAATTTACTTTTAATGTCCGCACAAGGCAGGTTTTAGCTTAGGCTCCTGTACACCATATAATCCCTGTATTTACACCACAGGTTGTCTAATGTGTCCAATTACTTTCTCATTAGTGATCTTCTGCTCTGCTGTCGTTGGCGGTCCAAGCACTACTGACAGTGAGAGCAGTTTGTGTGTTGGGTTCATGTTATGTGCAGATTTGCTGCCTTTCTGAATTTGTACATTATACAATAGTCACAATGTGCTAGTCTCATTCAGTGTTCCTGCTTGTATCAATCTTTGGTTAAAAGTCCTGTGCACATCTACAGATAAGGTTTCATACTTCCAACTCTTACCCCAAAAGGTTTAATAAATCCAATGGAAGGTCCACACCCAGAGAGTTAATGTGAAAACTTTTATTGAATCATCAACAGCAAACAACGTTTCGGAGGGTCCTCCCCCTTCATCAGGTGAATTGAAAGGCCAACTCAGATAAGATAAAAACATCACTTATAAGCACTGGGCAAAGCCGCTATCAGGGGTCACTAGTGAGAGTCCAGTCACAATAGCAGTGTTGCAGTAATTCCCTGATAACTGTGATATCACAACATACAAAGTTTAGAAGTAGAGTTGAGGACGTCTCTCTTCCTGAAGTTCAGGGAGTTTCCCTGATATTGACAGCAGATCTCCGACTCCCTGAAATGATATACAATCTCCATGAATTTAGATTATTAATAAGAGTGAGAGGAGCACAAAGATTACTGGAGGAAGAGAGAGAAAGAAACACTCATGCAATGGTGATGTGTCTGTCTCTCCTTCTCCAGAGATAAGGGATAATCGCACTCTCACTTCACACGCTGATAACAAGAAGAGTCCAGAAAACATCCTGATTGGTTTCTCTTACTGGTAAGTAGACGTATCAGAAATTGTTTTCAACACACAGGTAGTTAGCCATTGTCATTGGGAACCTCTGTGAAATGTTATTATTTGCAGGGTAGAATATCTGAATAGTATTGTGAAACTTGAAACACACCCTAGATTGCTATCTTAACTCTCTACCCCCCAAGCCTAAAAGTTCTTATAATGTAAGCCCCCCCAACTCTAAATGCTACCTTTAAAACTTCAAAAACAGCACCTAAATGTACTTACCTACCTTTGTTCCTGTGCATGGAAGACCAGAAGGGGCCAAAAACGGCATCCGCGTCTGTGATTGTTTAAGATTCAGCCAATCATTGATACGGCTGCCAGTCAGTAGAGGGAGCCGAGGTAACGAGGTTGCGTAAGTACATTAAGGTGCTGATTTACATGTTTTTATCATTTAGGATTGGGGAGAATTGCCTTAAGCTAGGTACACACCTCCTCCTGCGCGACCGTTCGATACTTTCGAACGGTCGGCCAGAGGAAGGACTGTCGGTCGCGGCAAAGCAGCCGCGTCGATAGTCACCCGCACCGATCGTGCGTCCATAGAGGACCGCACGATCGGACGAGGTTTTCCACCCTGTCGCTCCATCCTTTCGTCCGATTCGGACGAAAGCCGATCGGACATGGGCACATTCGGATTCGATAATTTCGGTCCGATCGACCGATCCACTGAACTATCGGTCGATCGACCGAATATCTAATCGTGTGTACCCAGCTTAATCTTTTTTTTTTTTTTTAAAAGCAGATGCAGCCACAGAGTGATCTGGAGAAGGGGGGAGAGCTGCAATGTGAATGCCAGAGTCCTCAAAGAGGAGCAGGAGGTGACAGGTAGGATTACACACAACAGCCTCCTACTCTTCATTTTTTGGGACTTTCATCAGGCCCTGCAGACAACCATAAGGGAAGACAGAGGTAAGGATCTTTTAACACTACACATGGGGCCAACAGTGGGGCAAATTTCAATTGGGGGGCGTGGACAATTCTGTTTAAACATTCTACATTATTTTTAGTTACGTTATTAAGAGATAATAAAATAAAAAAAAAACCTTAGAAGTATATTAAATTGCAGTTAGATTAATAGCACAGACAAACATCTCTGCAATCCAGGGGGCTGCATTGCTCGCTCATCTTCCCAAATTCCGTTTTTAACTTTCGTTATCCTTAAACCTGGCGTTATAAAGGAGATGAACTTTAATAGAACTGCGCTCACTGAGCAGAATACTAATAGAAAGAAACAAATTACTTTTTTTTAACGTTTGCTCAGTGATAAAAGATAACATCCCCTCAGCAAAAAAGCCATTTCCATATAAAAAAATGAAATATTTCAAACCCTGTTTTAATCTCTGCATGAAAATCATAAAAGCTCAATCCAGTAATGGAAGCCTAGGGGTGTTTTATCTATGGCTGATCTGAGCCGGGTCCACAGTGAGATAATAACAGAGAGTGGAAGTGTAAATAGCCTAATAGATTAGCTGAACCTATTTAAAGGTAAATGTCCCATATCCCTAAAGAGGCTTGTTCCATGTATTTTCACTTAACTGGACAGTAAAAATGATCGTATATATAGACCATGGCATCTACCATGAAATGTAACATGGGTAAAAGCTAGTAAAGCTGCTCTGTAAGGCTGATACCCATGGTTGATCAGCGCACCCGGGGATAGTGTGTGCACCCGATCGTGCGGTCCCATAGGGAACTGCACAATCAATGTGATTTACCAATGGACCTGATCGCCCAGTCGCAGCCGGCCGCCCCACACCATCAGATATTTCCAGAACAACCGACCAATCCATGGCCAATGTTCCCTCTGACCTCAAATTGGCTGTGTGAGTCTTTCAGAAGATTTTTGTATGCGTGCTACTTTAATCTGTGTGCGCAGGCCTGCAGAGTTGTGTGTGCGCGCACGAGCGCACAGCTTAGGGGGAACACTGTCCACGGCACTATCAGTCTGTCGCCCGAATATCTGCTGGTGTGTACCCAGCCCTGGTCTTTTATGCAAGCCTGCCAGGACATCCCTTTAAAACCAAACCATGGAATCTGCATGGTGCAAACACACGGATGAAACCGGTCTTCATGGCTTCTCTTGTTTTACCATCATTATTGGTTATTATTAACTAGTGAGTAACAGCAACCCCCCCATGCACACACACCCCATTCCATGGCACACTCCTCCTCCCATCTGTTAAATGACGTTGCGTTGCCAGCGAGCAGGTGGGTAGAGCGTCCGTGAATATTACACCCCTTGGTTAGTATATAGGATTAGCGATGTCTCAACCTTGAATCTGAAGCATTGTGAAATAATTATCTATAATTCTGTAGGTCCTTCTCACCCGTGTCCCAAGAAATACTAAGAACTTTTTGTTCAGATTACGCAGGTCAGAAGGAGCCTGCGTGTAGTGCCAGTTTGGGAGATTAATGAGCATGTGCAGATTTGAGCTTTGCCTATGACAATTACGATAATATTCTGCATGGCAATAATTCATGTGATTCCTAAAGGGTCACTTTATTTTATAATTTCCTCTGCTATAAAGTTCTATCACAATAGGAAACTGGAACAGGGTAATCTTATAATTAGTAATCCCACACACTGACTGTATACTGAGATTGTGATACTGTAATCCCTCTTACATCTCCAAGTGCTGTTATTTATTTTCCCCATAAAGAAGGTTCGGGCAGCCTCCAGATTGTGTTATCTACAACTCTCAACATCCTACCCAGGATGTCAGTGAGTACTAAGAGCTATCATCAAAAGACTTATGGTGGGTCTCAGATAAAGATTAGTGCCCCTAAGTGTTCTAGCAAATTATTTCTTATAGACACTTATGGTTTATGGGTCTCAGGGACAGAACCTGCTCGGCTGTGCTGTAAAGGGAATCGGGAAGGACCAAGAGCCCAACCTAATGAGAATGCTGATTCTACTGACTCATTAAAGAAATCATTTGATTTCTCTTGTTTTTGATTAATGACCAACCAGTCTCATTGAGTCTATTGATCGGGGCTATTTTAGAAGGGGAGGATGACAAGGGATTTATAGGGTGTTATTTCTATTATCTGATAAGAGAGGAATTCATTGTTCCCTCCCGAGACAACTAAAGCCATCACGGTGCAGTTACTCCAAAGCTCATCATTTCTACACAACTAGCAGCATTTGTCTCTGTGCATGGAGAATATCAAACGGCAGCAGGTAACGTTAAGCTTCCCAGAATCCACACGACAGTATCACCCCATTTACGGGAACACTCTGTTTATTTGAACAGTTAACCCTATTGCTGCCAATATTTTTGTTTCCTTGGCTGAGTAGCTTGGTCTCCTTATCTAGAATAGATTAGCATTTGAAAATCATGACAGACAATATGTACGTCCTTATATCACTGATGGGGGATTTAGTGTGACTTTAAATACTGTTATTCTAAGGAACATGTACATTTATTTGCTACTAGAATAATAATTCTTAAAGGAGGACAGAGAGCTAACGATAATTAAGTTTGGGTGATTCCCCATGTAATAAGGACCTTGTATTCTATAAAATTGTTAAAACCATTCCAATCATTTTGTTCTTCTCTTTTTTGTTTTTGCTGCTGGTAACATTCAAGAATTTGGCTCATGGGGAGGAGCTACAAAAAGGAAAGGAGCTTGGGAATAAGAGAGGAGCAGCACAAGACAATCTCAAAATCTCCTAATTTAATGTATGTTTACAAGTGTTTGGTAAGAGCGGCAACCCCCTAAAGCATGTCACATGTCAAACAATATCAGAAACAATGGATTTGTAATGTGTTTGATCCCATCACTGAGTGTGTCGTATGTTTTCAGAATGTCTTGTTTCTTATGGAAATATAGTCAGATCTTGGAAGAATTCCCTGGGTTCATTATAAATTCATGTCATGTATGATTTCACAGAAGTTCACAGAAACTGCATGGCAACAACTCACGTCTCAGAGATATTTTCCCTGCATGTCCTTTTATTTCAATCCAGTAAACAAGAAAGAACTAACTGACTGTAGGTTCTTTTGCTGGTACTGAGTTACTTTGTGCAAAGCTTGTGTTAATTTCGCATTTAAAGGCGAACTAAAGCATGATCATCAACCAAGATCACCGACCTTAACTACTATATTGTAATATAAACAATATATTGTCGAGAAGGCATGGGCAATAAAAATGCTTGAGATTAATTTATGGTAAAGCATAACGGTTGCCTTTAATTTGGTCATGGAAGGTTTGAAGATAGACAGGGAGCTGACATTTTCCATCTGGAATGACGGTTGTTTGATGGCATTGCTGACAGGCCTCAGCCCCCACATTCTGGATCGGATGGATTTGTTGACGATCGGCTATGTGTATGCTACGTTGAGTAAAGGGGTGAGCTAGAAATGGCTGATCCAATGGACAATACTGCTGCTCCACATACACTGCACTACTATATACTGGGCAAGCAACTCACTAAAGACATTTTTTTTTCGTTCCAAAGATGAAGATGACAAACAGTTTTTTTTGTGTCATTCGAATTAAAAAAAGGAAAGAACAAGGTGAAAAAATTGCAGTTTTTAAAGCATTCGTGTGACTTCCTGCAATGGAGAAGTTGTTACCGCAGAATGAAAAATGCCCTCCGGCCTTCCGCACTGTGCGAGTTAGCACTGAGGAGTGATCAGTGCACAGGTGGGAAATAAAACAACATTTCTGCAGTCGTTAATCTTGCACTAAGATAAGAATCCAGGCTCTCTCTCATTCAAATGCATCAGAGGGCGTCTGGGAAGTGATTGATTGGGAGCGTCTGAATGGTAACTGCATTACTACGGTGCTTAACATTGTCACAATATCATTACCTTTCCGTGTGCCGCCAAAGGCCCAGACAGAGATATCAGCATTAATAAGGGACACAAGATGTTTGGGACACAGATACGGGTGTCTAGAGGGAGCGTTAATAGGTCATATAGCAATATATGTCTGACAGCTTGGGTGTCCAACCTTGCCTGCCTGATACTAACTAAACTTCCATTAATTACTGTCCCTGCTTAATATGATCTAAAAACAGGAATATGAAAAAAAGTAGCAACATTTACACAGAAGAATTGTAAAAAAAGGACAACTTCTCCAGGTTAAATTTCCCTGGTCATACAGTATGCATTTTATTTGAGATTTATAACATTAACTTATATACTAATGAATGATGCAAATCCACGGATGCACGGACCCACTGCAGTACCCTGAATGGCCGTTAGATGGTGATGGGGAGAATGTAAAAAAAATCCTAATACTAACCGAAGGATTACATCAGCATGGCTGGGAGGGGGGGGAGAACAAAGGGAGGGGCCCTGCAGGGGGGTTGGGGGCAGGGCCATCTTTAAATCTCTAAAATTTGTGATTTTTTTTTTTTAAAAGAATCGGGTTTGCTATTTATCAAATCTACCCTGCCAGAAACAGTCATGAGTACGGAGTTTTATTACAGGATAACATAAGTTATTATAGTTTATTAGAAGTTCTAAACCCTGGTGATGAGAACATGAACTGCTATTTATATCAATTTAAATATTTTGACTTAACTAAAGATTAATGTAATTGCAGGAGCTGTCCCTCACTTCTTCCCTAATTCTTTGCTGCTGGTTCTACCTATTGCCAGCCAATTTTAACCATGCCACTAGCCACTTTTAAAATGAAAAATATAGAACATTAATTAGAGGATCTAAATTTTTTTCAACAATCTACTATAGTATGATAATCTTTAGTTTAAAAGGGCATGTCCCACCCCCAAAACTATAATCCCCCCCACACTGACTGGCCCCATTATGTAGTGTAGTGTAATCCTTACCTCACATCCCAGCTCCATATGGTTCTCCTGTAGTCCCCCCCCAAAGTCCCAAAAACTGCCACCAGAGGATAGCAGAGTCCATATAGGACTCTGCCTCCTACCTGGCCTCCGGGAAGTTTGGCATCGTACTGCAGCCCTTCTCCCCCTCCCTCCCTATCCCTCCCGTTTTTCTATCCCTCCCCCTAGCATAAAACCCCTTGCCCATTAAATAGTATATGTTCCCCCAGCCCACCCGCTCTATTTTTATTCTTAGAAAGTGTCCCAAACTTTACTTACCTTACCTCTTTCCCCCTGCAATGAACTCCCAGCAGCCGCGTCCGTGATTGGCTGCCGCTCAGCCAATCACAGACGCGACGGCCGTCCCGCCCCTCTGCTTGCATTTTCTCGCAAGCAGAGGGCCGGCAGCCGGCGGAGGAAAGTGGGGAGGTAAGTAAAGTTTGGGGAACTTTCTAAGAATAAAATTAGAGCGGTTGGGGCGGGGGGACAGGAGAATCATATATCAAATGTTTTTAAGGGTGGACATACCCTTTAAACAATTGCATTGTCTTTATTTAGCAATTTTTTTTAATCAACTATTTACCTTCCTTTAGATTAGGAACCACACTGCCATCATTATTCATTACTGTTAGTATTATGAACATTATGATGTCTGCTACTTCTAATTTATTTTGCAACCTTTTATTTCTAATACTGGCTGCTGCTCCTCATCTGTGTGATGTAAAGTAAAGAACAAAAGGATTTAGTTAAAAAAAAACTTAATAGTTCATACCTGATATATATGTCAATTAAAAAAATGATAAAATAGATATAAAAGCAATATTTTTTCTCAGGCTTTTATAAATAACATCAATTAAGATTAAAAATACTCCACCTCCAATTATTGGAGTTCCCACAGATTCTACAAGCACCCGTTTATGTGATGCTATAGGTCTAGTGGTGCTTGCTTTAGTGTCTCAACGCATTTTGCCGATTTATTTCAGCTTTCTCAAGTTGTTTGTACTTGTAATTTCTACTCTATATTTTTGTTGTCACTACTTGTACTCTATACAGTATGTTAGATTTAATGGTTTAGACACACTAAATCCCACTATTATTTTGGCTGGTACACACAATCCAATTTTTCGGTGCAAAAATTGTATGGTGTATTTGCGGGTGGTTACGACCGATCTTGGGTGGACATTGGGTATGAATCATGGCAATTGTGCGGTTCCCTATGGACTGCACAATCCATGTGTTGTCTACTTTTGCTGTGAATGACATTGTTTGTCCCAGCCCACCATTAGCCAGTGGCAAAAAGTCAATCGGGACGAAACATTTGCTGGTGTGTACTCAGCCTTAATTCTTCTAAGGTTTACACTTTCCTCTGTAATTATCATCCTGAATCCATCATATTAGATTTAAGATTTGTGGTTAATCTATTAATTGATTACAAATATAGATGTGGAAGTGCATCTCCCAAGTACTTTCACAATCTGGATTTGATAAACTGTTTATAAACTTTGTCACTGGGTTGGTACTCATGATGTGTGAACGATCACCAATCCCTAGATGCCTTGAATATGAGGCTGTTTTTCTTTCTGCAGCTCACACTGATCTATCTCTGCCTCTTAGGCATAATTTTCAATCATTACCCACCTAAACATTGTCTCTTACGGCGTGTTTTATCTACAGGCTGGAAATTATAGACAGACAGAATATAATTTGCTACACATACTTAACATACTAACAGGTTATTCATAAAAGTCTTTTCTTTAAAATGGTACGAATTTTGCCCCAACCAATCACATGTTAATTACATGTGATTGGTTGGGGCAAAATTAGCACCATTTTTACCGTAAGAACTTTTATTGTATCTCCCTGTAAGTCTAAAAGTAAAAAGCTAGAATATAAAAAGCATTAATTAAATAAGGAATATATCATTTAAAAAGGACAGACCCCCTCCCCCTCCACACACACACAATTTAAGTACCCAGGATGGGGACCTGATCTTCTCGGTTTTATATTGGTAGAAGTGTCCAATAAAGGGCATGTTCACCCCAAACTAAAATTTTAACTTAAGCTAATCACCCCCAAATCCTAGACCTCACTTAGTTTAAAAATGCTGCCAGATGCACCGTTACTTACTACTCGCTTCACTTCTGCTACTGGGCCTGTCTGTGACTAATTAAGACCGCTGGTGATTGGCCGTGACATCAGCATCACACTCTGACATCCACTACTAGGAAGTAAGTGACAGCCGACAAGGGATCAGGTAAGTATGTTTAGGAACCTCTGGGGCATTTTTAAAATAGCATTTTCTATTTTGGGGCGATTAGCTTATGATAAATTGTATAAGATTACATAGTACATGGGTGGACGTATGTCTTTATTCAACCTTAATACTATATTTTACTGTACATATAGTAGCATTGAAGATGAATATAAAAATATCCAGGGTTGGCTCTGGTCATTTGGGTGCAGGGCTGTTTCAAGACTAAAGGATGTAGGCCAGCTGCTAGGGCGCTTAAAAATGGTGAAGGGTGCCATTCAAGGATTTTTTTGCTAATGACAGGGATCCTTATCAGCCATATAGCAACAAATAGTTACCAGTAGCCCCCTGCTGTGTGCATACATTCAATAATTTTCCCTGTTTTCAAATTTTTCTGGCACTTTGAGGCTCATTTCCGGAGAGCCATTACTGAGTGATCGCTTCTTAAACTGAGCATAACTAAGGCTTCAGGGCTCTCAAAATTGTCACCCTTGCAGCTACCGCGCCAATTCAATATTATGATTCCAACTGCAAGCAAGGCATAAAGGTGTATACTTATATGTATTTAAACCAGTACCTTTCAATATTCTTTAATTTATAGAACTCATCCAGCCCTTCCTTGAAACATATCAATGATGTTTCAGGGGGTAGGTTCCCCCTTACTCAGATGCCCCCCCCCCCATGGTAATCTGATTTGTTTGTTTAACAAAAAATCCTTTCAATTTTGGAGTGCGACTGAAATCCCCTGTTTTCCCCTTATTAATTTAGTTGCTTTTCTCTGAACACCCGCTCCAGTATTTAGATGAATAGACATTATGTACATTTTGTCTAAATGTGAGGAGAACCATTCTATAAATACATGCCTTCTATAAATTGTTGCTATTCCTCCGGTTGCCCATATTAATTTATTCACTTTGAACTTATTTATCCAGTCATGAAGCAGGAACTAGTTTGCTGACGAGCAGCGTTTTTATGTCAGATGTAGGAAATCGTATCACTGTTAGAGAGCCACAGTGAAAAACTGCTAGTGAGGATTTGTTAAACTACATTATTAGTGTCTCTCTCAATCAGAAACCCACAGCTCCAGTCCTGTAAAAGATAGGCCATTTCCTCAGGAGCAGAAATGTTCCTTTAGAATCTACCAGTTTCCCCCTGTGGGAATGCGGGAGATGTGCCAGCGTTCTCTTGATAAGACCAATGTGCTTTTTTTCAGTCTTGCAAACGCTTCTGCATAAATGAGATGGTTAGGATAAGGTTTTCTTACTGCGTTGGGGGAAAAAATTAGAAATCCCCGCAGCATCTGCTGCATTTGGCATTTTTTATTGGACTTGTCGGAGGTGATTAGTCTTTACTCCACCCAGAACTTCTCTGCAAGTTCAATATCTGACATGCAAAGGCGGTTTGAGATGGAAACTCCGCAAAGAAATAAACGTTCATGGTCTTTGCACTGGAATAGTCATCCCACCTACACCACACATTGTCCAGAATATTACATTTCCTGTCATTTTGTGTATTTTCAGTTTTCAGATGTCTCCTGTTCTGTTCGAGACACGCAGGATAGATAGGGATTCATTCATAGAGTTCTAATCATATGTGATAAGATTGCTTGGCCCCAAAAACTGTATTGCTTGGCGGACAATATTTCACTGGGTTTCGACAATAAATATTAAGACTTAGGCTGGATACCACACGAAGGGACTATATGTCCCACAAGAGCGCTCGGCCGGGACTAATGTTCTGTCAGGCGCGGCAATAGTGCTGTGCCCATAGGGAACCGCACAATCGATCGTGATTTAACGACACGTCCTTTAGTCCAAGAAAACGTACCTTACACGCAATCCTCCGCGCAGCAGATGGAAATTCCTGACCTCTTCCTATACAGAGTAACTATAGCGTGTATTATCGTGCAATGTGAGCTATTGTTACTCTGAAACAGGAAGCAGTCGGGACCTGTCACTGCTGCTGCGGTGGATCAAGTGTAAGGTAAGTTTCTTTGTTCTTCGTCCATGGTTTCGGGGAATTGATTTATGAACAGAAGGTAAGGCATAGCTCCTTAACATCCCCGTCTTCAATCAATACATCAATGAATAGTTCACTATTTGTGTGAACTATTCCTTTAAGATGAGCACTGTAAATCTCACACATGTCCATTTGTAAATGACGCACACTAATGGCAGCCTATTGTTGTGCGGAAGGATGTGATATGCATCCAAACCAATGAGATAAACAGCAGAACACGACGAACAGCCCCATACAGTGCCTTGCTACTAATATTTAAATAAACCCATGCACCATGTTTACAATTGCTATTTCAGAATAGTTTCCCCTAAACTGCATCCTATATTCTTCTAAAGTAAACAATTAAAATTCCCATGCTTTTCCTTCTGTGCAGAACTGCCATTCGTTTCATATCATTTATTGCAGAAATGCCGAATGATGTATCAGCGTGTCCCAGTCTGGCGTAGTGAGACTCCTTCCCAGTGAGATGGCGGTGAAGGGGGGAGGGCAGAATATTCAGCCCTGGATTCGATATAATAGAGAAATATGGACTGTGTCTGAATCAACAGATACAAACAGGATCTGGCCACAGTGAAACATTTATATTGGGATTCATTTTACCTTCAGTGCTAAGCTGTTCACACTGATTTTTCAATGGGACATTTGCAAAGGAACATTAGCGTTGTAATAGGCTTATTCATATTAATAGGATGTTAAAACAAAAACATGCCTGGCACAGACAGGTCTAAACGAGAGCATGCAAACTTCTCAGAGGTTTCTGGGTATTCTAACTTACAGTCACAAACAATCTACAATGGGTTGTCCTAATTTGTGGGTTTGTGTTTACTTATAAAGGACAATCTATACTACCTCGTTTCAGTACCCAGGGTGAGGACCTTAAGTCCTATATTTGATAATGTCACCTTCCTTGACAGTCTGGTCACCATCGGACGGCTGTCTATGATCTGGCCAATGAGAAGACGACTTCTCGCAGCGCGCATCTACCCATTAATTGACAGTCAGATATGCAGAGTTAGACCAGACCAGTGAGGGAAAGTATAGTAAGTAAAGAAAGACATAGACTGCAACCAGGGGTAAGGACTTAGGGTAGGGGTGATTTGAATGGGTATAATTGTCCATTAAATTATATTTTAAGGGGAACTAAAGGTGAAATCTAAAAGTTTAGATGATAAGCGAGTGCACCGTGTCCCTGGTTTGCTGCCTAATTTGTGTGTTTTACATTTTAACCAAAATTAAATTAAAGGGCATGTCCAGCAAAAAATAAATAATAAATCTAAGATGCATTTTAACCTTACCATAATCCGATGCTCCTATGTTGAGATATACTTAATTTTAACCGGCTCTTCTGGGTATGGACTGTCAGACATTGTCATGACATCACTATCCTGGCCATATCTGGAAGAAGGCAAATAACTTTACCCAGATCTGGACAAAGGGTTTTCTTTTGATGGCAATGGAAATAACAGTCTATAAAATGTATTTCCCCGACCTAACCTTCTCCCCCGGCCTGTCTCCAAACCTGAACATTAGTAACCTGTCCCCCTGGGATGTATGAACGCAAATACAAAGGGTTAATATATCAGGGGAACGAGTGCAGGTAAGTTGCAATAAGGACCTAAATATGCACAGTGTTTCCGTATACTATTGCAGAATCGGTGGGAATAGACTGGGTGTATGTTGATGTGTTCTGAGGCTTTTTAGAGAAACGTCCTATTTAGTGTATTGTTTAACTCAACGCACACACACTGAGATATACTTACTTTAAACTCAGCCGATCCCATCTTGTTTTCTCTGACTGTAGAGAGTTGATGCACACGTCTTTTGTACCATATTCACAATATTATTATTATTATTGTGGAGTTACATAGCGCCAACATCTTCCGTGTGCTTTACAATTACACGGATACATACAAATTGGAGGCCCTGTCCGAATAGCTTACAATCTAGAAGCTAGAGCCAGCAAGATATTGTCTTGTATAAGAGAGGTATGGATTCAAGGAGAAAAATGTTATTCTCCCTTTTAACAAAGCATTGGTAGGTCTCATTTGGAATATGCAGTGCAATTTTGGAATCCTGTGTACAAAAAGGACATCTTTGAATGGAAAGGGTTCAGAGAGGGCAACTAAATTAATAAGGGGATTGGGGGAGCTTGAATATGAAGAGAGATTGGATAAGTTACAATTATGTACGCTAGAGAAAAGGCGCTTGCGTGGGATATGATTACTGTGTATAAATACATTAACGGGCCATACAATAAACTATCTGGGGCATTGTTCACCAATAGAACATGTCAAAGGACACATGGACATCCCTTAAGAGTTGAAGAAAAAGGTTTAGGCTTCAAGTTCGGAAAGAGTTTTTCACCGTGAGAACAGTAAAGTTATGGAACGGTCATCCATTGGAAGTTGTGATGGCAGGCTCATTAGATAGTTTTAAAAGAAAGCTGGATGAGTTTCTGCAAACAAGGAATATTGCAAGTTACTGGTATTGATAAAAAGTAGAGTTGATCCAGGGAAATTTCCAATTGCCACTTGGAGTCAGGAAGGACCATATTTGTGGGGGTTTTCCACCTTCCTCTGGATAATCAGTTAGGCAGGAAATATGGGTATTGCTGAGTAGGTTGAAATGGATGGACGTATGTCTTTATTTAACCTCAAATACTATACTATACTTTTCTATATATACAAATCCATCTGCTTTATAAGTCAATTGAGAATAGCAGGGAGATTGGGTACATAGTACATTCTGCTAAAAATAATTCATTTTCTACCAAACTGAATAATTATTTAATTCTCTGGGGGATTAAATTAAAGACTGGTATACCCAAGACCATGAATAAGCAATGCCTGGCCTCTAATTAAGGGAAGACCGAGAATGTTCTGAAATCAAATCAGTTTAATATTAATTGGAAAATCGCCACTATTTCTGATATAACTGCTGTTTTGTTTAGTGTAAGACAAGAGCAGGGATTAGCTCTGGATGCTTTACCAGCCCTGTGCACATAACACGGATGACAGATGTCTAAACTTAGTAGGGCTCAAGTGTAAAGCATTGAACTTGCTTAGTGTGTAGTAATTGTCACTATCTCTGCTCTCTGACTATAGGAATTCAGGCCACACATTTTATTATGAAATTATTTTGGAATTCTAGTAAGCTCGTCAATTGTCCAAGTCCCGTATATTAGTGTCATTTTTCCCCAATAGCACTTTCACAGTCGTATACAATCCCCTATTTTTTGTGTTTCCAGAACAATTCGGATGTTTCCTGGAGGAAGGTAAAGGTTGACACTGAAATAAAGCCAAATTGTATCTGGCGCTCCCCGAGGCTTGCTTATACTAATATACTATGTATTAGCATTGCAAATATATTAAGCAGGTCATTAACAAAGTGTTAGTTTAACATAAAATGGCCAGAATCCCCAGCATGGGCTAGATATGGTCACATTATAACTGTCACATACCCGGAGGGCATCATTGCTCAATATTATGGTTTATATTTAGTAACATCAGGCTATTTCAGTTTTAATTCATTTAATCTGTATCCTCCCTGAAGCCATAAGTCATTTTTGTAATATAATTCTCTGTAGTGGGCTGAAACCATTTCATATTAAATATAAATTTCATCATCGTCTTGGGGCTTTACATCATTTTCTTAGTATTCTTCAAGGAGTTAAGAGTATGAATGATCTTGCTGATCCTCTGCTGGGCAGTGATGTTCTATTCTAAATTGAGTTTGGTCAATGATTGGATAAGATCTCAGAAGACTGATTAGGACTGTGACGGTGGGTGTACTTGGATGTCATTTGTCTGCTTGCCTTGAGCATACTATATCTGTAGCACAGTTAGAAAATGTGGGGAGTCCCTCTGTCTGTATTGGTCTTACTTCCTAGCTAAAACTCTAGCTAAAAAAATCACAATCACAAGTATGATATCATTGTCACAGTACAAAATCGCGTGTTGCAAGTTGTTGCATAACAATAGTTAGAGGTTTCAGGCTGCATACCTGAATTTTTGTGGGATTCTTCCTTCATGCCTTGACCCCAACCAACCTACCACTTTCCTATTGCTTTCATTAAAGGGCCTGTCCACCCTTAAATAAGCTTGAGCAGTGCAGAGGAGGCAGCAGTGGAATTAGCAGTCAATCATTAATTTTGATATCAGCAGTTACAGCCTTGATTAACTGCAGGGAGAGAGGAACTGTCTTAATTCGGCCAGAATGTAGGCAATACGGTAATTATCCTTCAATATCTGGTTAGTAATACATCTAATAATGTGCTGAATTTGCAGTTGGGGTTTGGGGTAAGTAAAGGACATATGGACAGTTTTTTGTTTGAAGTGTGGATATTCCCTTAACTTTATGACCATCCAAACCCATACTGTGCTTCTAGGAAATGGTTGATTTGTGTTTCTTACTGGTTTGGTTTAAACCATTAATAACATCGATGAAACAAGCAGCGAAATGTTAGTGCAGCTGACAGATTTGTAGAATCTTTATTACCGATGGAAGATTCGGTCCATAATCCCACATAGAAGAAGAAACTCCTAAGGGAATGAGATCAGACTATGTCTAGCGAGCCATGGAAGTGAACCTGTAAGTACACAACTCAAACGGAAATGTGTCACAGTTTAATTGCTTATTGGTTCCTTTTCATCTGCAGAGAAGAAAGGTTAATGAAATGGCAGATCGGTGCACTTTATTATAGGCACAGAAAATGGAATTTAAAAGTTAATTTCGGTCACTTATGATTTAACGAAAGTCTATAAACCCAAGGAAAAAATATTAACTCCTTCACTGTGCTTGACTTAATGTAACAGGGATATGGCATATCCAGGACAGTGCATAAAAGACGATAAATATCTTAACAGTTTAGACAACAATGGTGTGTTACATGTTTTCTGGGTTTTTTGGTTATTTGCACATTAAATGTATTAGTGGATTGAATTAAATAGTTGCTATTGAATAAATGATGGTAGTGATTTGGCCCGATTTCCGCAGTCAGGGATTCAGTCCGGGAACAATTCAGCTGTCCCTTGGATGGGGAGACAGGTAAGTGCTTCCTTCCTGTTTTTGCCATTCCCCATCCCTCCTGCAATGAGAGATGTGGCATCCCTGTACAATATCTACAGAGTCTGGGCATGTAAACCTACTACCAACTTTATCCCACTGTAGCTACAGCTTTTATCATTTATACCATTTAATCCTATAGATTGTATTACAAATTTAATGACTGACCATATTTCTTTGTAAAACCCCAAGTAATGAATTGCACAACTCTTTACTCAGCAGTTTTCTATACAGGGTTCTGCACATTTTATACACACCAGCCAGAGGATGGACTCAGAGCCCTAAGGTCAATAAACATTTTTTCCAGTATTGGTAATTTAGTCTGTTATAAAGATATTTTCCAGTAATATTTAAAGCGAATTAATGGTAAAATAGATTAGAAGTGTGGCTAGGTAAGGCCCTGACCAAGATGAGTAAAGAGGCCCTGACCATAGGAATGAGTAAAGAGGCCCTGACCTAGGAATGAGTAAGAGGCCCTGAGATAGGAGGGTAAAAGGCCCTGACCATAGGAATGAGGTAAAGAGGCCCTGACCATAGGAATGAGGTAAAGAGGCCCTGACACATAGGAATGAGGTAAAGAGGCCCTAACTACCTAGGAATGAGGTAAAGAGGCCCTGACCATAGGAATGAGGTAAAGAGGCCCTGACCATAGGAATGAGGTAAGAGGCCCTGGACCATAGGAATGAGGTAAAGAGGCCCTGACCATAGGAATGAGGTAAAGAGGCCCTGACCATAGGAATGAGGTAAAGAGGCCCTACCATAGAGAAGTAGGTAAAGAGGCCCTGACCATAGGAATGAGTAAAGAGGCCTGACCATAGGAATGAGGTGTAAAGAGGCCCTGACCATGGACTGAGGTAAAGAGGCCCTGACCATAGAATGAGTAAAGAGGCCCTGACCATGGGACTGAGGTAAGAGGCCCTGACATGGAATGAGGTAAAGAGGCCCTGACCATGGGACTGAGGTAAAGAGGCCCTGACTATGGGACTGAGGTAAAGAGGCCCTGTCCACGGGAATGAGGTAAAGAGGCCCTGTCCACGGGATGAGGTAAAGAGCCTGACCATGGGATGAGGTAAAGAGGCCCTGACTATGGGATGAGGTAAAGAGGCCCTGACATGGGACTGAGGTAAAGAAGCCTGTCCATGGGAATGAGGTAAAGAGGCCCTGACCATGGGACTGAGGTAAAGAAGCCCTGTCCACGGGAATGAGGTAAGAGGCCTTTACCATGGGACTGAGGTAAAGAGAACCTGACCATGGAACTGATGTAAAAGGCAATGACCAAAGCAATGAGACCAAGATAAAAGCCCCTGACCAAGGTAAGAGTCCATGGAACTGAGTAATGTTAGCTCCCAGTAATGTTGGTAATTTTACAGCTGCATGTATCACAAAATAAGAAACTTTGAGAAGAATACAAAGATCTAGGGTTCCAGATCGCTGCCTTATCTCAGGGACAAGAATAGGGGTGGGGGATTACACAGCCACAACTATTTTAAAGGGAATGTCCAGCTTAAAAAGAAGTTTCTTTTAAAATATCTGTTGTATTCAATTAGAATCAACTGGACTTGAAATGTAGTTCTTGAAGACGTTTCGCTAGTCATCCGACTGGCTTTCTTAATTCAGAATGACTTGTACAAGAATCTGTGGCAATTTTGTACCCTGGAAAATCCCAATTAGCATATCACAGCCAGGTGTTAAGGGTGTGATTAGATAGTGGCTAAGAGGTGTTATAGGAATGCCCAGAGTAAGGTGTTAAAACAGCATTGTACATGGCAGACAGTTGGTGGTCGAACCCCCCCACCTCTATTTAGGCTTGGTTTCTTTATTTTCACATAAATGGCCTCCTTAACACCTCTCTTGAACAGTCACGTTCCTTCGCCAGTATGTTAACATTACAATCTTCAAGGTATGTCCTTTATCCTTAAGAGCAGATGCACGGCTGAGTCCTGACCGAGGAATTGGCTCTTCTGTGCTGGGCCATACGTTGATGCGTTGCTGTTTGGTCTCCCCCACATACAAATCAGAGCATTCTTCACTGCACTGCACCGCATATATGATGTCGCTTTTCTTGTGTTTTGGTATTGGGTCTTTTGGATGTACCAATTGCTGCCTCAGTGTGTTGTTCGGTTTAAAGCAGACAGGGATACGATGTTTTTTGAAAATTCTTCTTAATTTCTCGGAGACCCTGCTACATATGGGATGACCATGTTCTTCCTCCTGTCTTGCTTTTCCCCTTCACTGTTGGTATTTGTGTTCTTTCTTTCCTTCTACTTCTTTTGACAAAGGCCCAGTCGGATATCCACAGTTTTAAGGGCTCCTCTGAGATGTTTCATTTCTTTAGCCTTCGCCTCTGTGCTAGTGGGGATGTTCTGGCTCTGTGTTGCAGGGTTCTGATGACACCCAGCTTGTGATCTAAAGGGGGTGGGAGTCAAACATCAAATACTGATCTGTGTGTGTTGGTTTTCTGTAAACCTCTACTTCCAGTTTACCATTTTCCTTAACTTCTACCAAGCAGTCCAAGAAAGCCAGTTTGTTGTTTTGTACCTCTTCCCTGTGAATTTAATGTTTTGGTCCACCGCATTAATGTGTTCTGTGAAAGCTTGTACTTCCTTCTGGTGGATTTTAACCCAGGTGTCATCAACATATCTGAACCAGTGGCTGGGTGCTATGCCCTTAAAGGTATTAAGCGCCTGTGTTTCTACCTCCTCCATGTAAAGGTTGGCCACAATAGGTTGAAACTGGAGATCCCATAGCACATCCATGTTTTTTGCTTATAGAACTTATCCCTGTATTTGAAATAGGTGGTATTCAGGCACAAGTCCAACAAGGAACACACCTGTTCTGGGTTGAGATCAGTTCTGCTGGTAAGAGTGCTGTCTTGGCCCAGCCGTTTTCTCACCATGTCAACAGCCTCCTTGGTGGGTATACAGTGAAGAGAGAAGTCCATCATAGGACACCATAGTTTCTTCTACACTGAGTACTATATCTTCAATCTTGTTGGTGAAATCTGAGAGTTCTGGATGTGATGCTTAGAACTTCCCACCAAAGGTCCTAAGATGTTAGCTAGATATTTTGCCACCTTGTATGTTACAGAGTTGATGCTGCTGACTATAGGTTTAGTGGGGCCCCTTCCTTATGTATCTTTGGGAGTCCAATATGCATGGATGTGCCTCACCAGGGTAGAGGCGATGATACATTGCTCGGTCAATGGCTTTATCCTTTTGAAGCTGTTGTAGTAAGTCTATGCTCTTTTCTTGTAACGGCTGGTGGGATCCCTTGTTAAAGCCTCATATGTGTTGTTATCGGCCAGGAGCATGGTCACCTTATCATGGAAGTCTGAGGTGTTGAGTACCACTGTGCATCTTCTTATCTGCCGGTGAATGGTGATACTGGAATCTTTCTTGAGGGATGTTAAGGCTCTTCTTTCCTGTGTAGTCAGGTTAGATGAAGGAGTTTTAGCACTGGCTAAGGCTGCAGATACCTTAAGGTATCTGCATCCAACTGTCTGCCATGTACAATGCTGTTTTAACACCCTTACTCTGGGGTTCCTATAACACTCCTTAGCCACTATCTAATCACAACCCTTAACACCTGCTGTGATATGCTAATTGGGATTTCCAGGGTACATAATTACCACAGATCCTTGTACAAGTCATTCTGAATTGAGAAAGCCAGTCGGATGACTAGCGAAACGTCTTCAAGAACTACATTTCAAGTCCAGTTGATCTAATTGAATACAACAGATATACCATGACTGGATGAATGAGAACCTTCACAAGCTTATTTCTTTTAAAATGCTTATTACCCCCCAAAACCTCACTTTCGCAAGGTTCCTAGAATTCAAAGATCCCCAGAACTTACTTACCTGACCCGATCCCTCGCCGCTTCTACTCCGCGGCTGGTGCTGACGCCGCTTCACTACATGGTTGCTTGGGGGCGCAATGTGACATCATGCCCAATCGCCTGACAGCCGCGACCAGGAAGAGAAGCGGCTGTCAGCGCAGAAGTCACCTGTCCTGTTTTTTTTTCTGGGGATCTTTGAATTCTAGGAACCTTGCAAAAGTGAGGTTTGTGGGGTTAATAATCATTTTAAAGAAACATATTTTCAGGCTGGACTTGCCCTTTAAAGGCTGCTCAAAACTAAAAGTAGGCCTGCCGTATATTTTACTTAACTTCCAAAGCATATGTTCATTTTCTATATTTAGAACTGTGACATAGCAGCCAATTATACA
Organism: Hymenochirus boettgeri; assembly: GCA_019447015.1. NCBI lineage: Eukaryota > Metazoa > Chordata > Amphibia > Anura > Pipidae > Hymenochirus > Hymenochirus boettgeri. Next base: position 52,573,479 of record CM033470.1, on the reverse strand, counting down.
TCCCTACTAACTCTTCAGAGGCAACAAGACCTTTTGCTGCCTTTTTAAACACTAACTCATACTATTACTCTTTTATAATAAATATATAGTGAGTAATATACTCCCTATTATATACTAAATGATATTAGAAATCACTAAGAAGTTTCATGACCATATGAAAGTACAAGGTGTAGGTAGCATGTAAATATCACACCTGTCCCCAAACTATTAACACTTATCGTCATGTCTGAACCTTGGCTCCTATTTAATAAAATCCACTTAGAGCCCTGCACCCCTTGCTCTTTCTGATTACCTTGAGAGGGCCCAGGATCAACAAGATGCTAGCAGGAGAATGGGGCAGAGTGTTAATATGACAAGAACAGGGAATTATGGAACCTAAACACACCCCTGCATCTTTGCTAAAATGTTTCTGATTTACCTTTAATTCTCCTTTAGTCGTTTTTTGTCACACACGTTTTATGAAACATTTAATGAAAAAAAGTTCTGCTCGGATGCACTGAGTGTTAATGAGCAAACTTATCTGCCACGGCTAAATGTTGCACATACTGTATACATATATAATGCTTTTACTCATTTATATCTAGTTTAAGGATTAGTCATATTCATGTACAAAGAATGAAAATACTAATACTATACTAATATCTTTCAAGCAACTCTTGTGCACATAATAAATAGGCAAATTACAGTTGTCATCTTTTGCATTAATGTACATCTAAACTTCTGGAGATGTTCCGAGATGCTCTTTCGTAAATACCTCTCAGAGATAAACAGTGAGCTCTTTATTGGATTGATACGTTTAGTTGAAGGAGTTAAACAGTTTTCACACTCGGAGATATCGAATTGAAATCCATTACCGTAATGATAATCTGCTTTCATTGTTCAATGGGATAACACAGACTGTCAGGAACACATGCTGATCTATAGGAAAATGCACACATTTGCATATGTTTTCCCAGTGGTAAGCACAGTCCCCTGTTCCCTCAGTTCTCCAGACAAGTCGTAAATAACAAAATGCTGACAAACTTGTGTATGGAGGAATAGCTGAACAGAAACATTTCAGTATTTTTTCGTTTTCCTTGAGGACCACATAAGAGTTTGTGTTGCTGTGAAAAAACCGCACAACATCAAGATAAAGTATTTTCAATGTGACTTTCCATAGACGTCCCTCTCCGTGGGCATTACTGGGCAGGTCAGGGAAACTTATCAGTGGGATAGAAATCTGCTTGTGGAACCTTACACTGAATTCTCTGTGCTACACTGCTTTTTCTATAGCTTAACAACTCAACACATTCTAGTCACAGGCTAGATACTGCAATATGGATACGAGATTTCATCTCATTCTGTGTGGGTTACAAATTTACCATTCAAGTATATCACCTGTGGTAAGCAGATATCCACCCCTCTCGGCAGTCATGGTCACTCTCCCGGATCTGGGGTGCTCTCCCACACTCCCGTTGAGACCACCCCAAACTCCTGCGACTGTAAGCAGCTGTATCCCTTGCCCCCAGCATGTCCCTTTTTTGTCCACCACACCCGTCCCACCCATAAATGACATGACAGTGACAACCCCCCCCAAGCCCCCTTCACCTAGCCTTCCTGGAAGCCACATTTGGTTTGTATCCCTTGATATGAACCACGCAGTGGCCAAGAAGGTAAATCAAGAAAAATGAGCTTTAATCCATATTTATTGTTTTGTGCATTTCCAACATATCTTCCAGTTCGTCTCCCACTATTCTCACTATGGGGAATATTATAAACGATCACTATTTTTACCATTTTGCTATCGCAGACATCGCAATGACAGAGAGCGTTTATTCGCCTTACTTATAAAATCACTGTGGTGATGTGTTAATGTATTCATTGCGTTAAGTCTGGTATCACGGCGAAAAGAGAAATTGCTCTCTAGTGTCGGCCATTACCAGACCAGAGAGGGTGAAATTTTTGTTTTTTTTTAAGCTATACATAATAGGTAAAATTTTGCCTTTGTTGCATTATTTGCAGTTTTACCAGAATTTTCGCCAAACATCATTACTTACTGGAATGTTCCTTTAACATGACTATTTCTTATCCAGCACTATGGTATGTTCCCATATTATGAACTGGTTTGGTAATTAGCGCAGTTTGCTGAAAATAAGCAATACTAAAAAAATCAGTCCTGTTAATAAAATCTAGAAATTCGCCTGGGTGAGTTGTAATGTGGGTATGAATAGAACCCGATTTCGAATCGAATCTGAGGGTTTCAAAGTCCCAATGAAACTTTCGGAACTTCGGATTTCACGGAACCAATTTTTCGATTTTTATCGAAAATCGAAAGTAGACGATTATTGAAAATCGAAAGAGACGATTATTGAAAATCGAAAGTAGACGATTATTGAAAATCGAAGTAGACGATTATTGAAAATCGAAAGTAGACAATCATCGAAAATCAAAAGTAGACGATTATTGAAAATCGAAAGTAGACAATCATCGAAAATCGAAAGTAGACGATTATTGAAAATCGAAAGTAGACAATCATCGAAAATCGAAAGTAGACGATTATTGAAAATCGAAAGTAGCGATTATTGAAAATCGAAAGTAGACGATTATTGAAAATCGAAAGTAGACGATTATTGAAAATCGAAAGTAGACGATTTCAAAAATCGAAAGTAGACAATTATCGAAAATCAAAAGTAGACGATTATCGGAAATCAAAAATAGACGATTATTGAAAATCCAAAATCAATTCCCCCCAAAGTAATGATCGATTTCGGTAACTCTCGAAAATGAATGCGGAAGCTCGAAAACAGCCCGATCGTGAGGAAATATAGTTTAAAATAAGTTTTGGTTCTATTTACGGTTCCCAGACCATTCCCCAGGTCTCTGTGCCATTTACAGTAACCTACTATTACTATTTGTCCCTCAAAATGGGCAAAGTTTCCAAAAATTTTCTCTCATAGATTCCATTGTTCCTTTTGAATCTTCGAATTTTTTAATTTTCCAGAAAATTCGAAAACGGAACAAACTCAACAGTTTCGAACATGTCTATTTATCATATCTTTTGCTGAAAAAAACACGTGTTACCGGTAGGCTATTTTTAAATTAAAAAAAGATAGGTGTTCAGTGTGTATTTTTGATGTACTGACACATTCCATAGACCATTGGAAGGCTAAATAAATGGCCACTTTTGGTTTTCACCACCTCAGACTTGGAGAACACTTTTCGCCATTTTATAATATGATCGGAGCGGTTACCGCAGCATGTGTGGCGAAAAGCAAAAAGTAGCGGTATGACTTTTTGCCACTGGTTATCACTGCTTATAATAGCGAAAAGTCCAAATTTGGCAAAAGGAGGCGATAACGGAGGCGAAAAATGTAACAAACCTTTACAATATGCCCCTGTATTTCACATATATATTAACACAACAGTGGAGGTTGAATAAAGACATACACCTATTTTTTTTCTGGCAATCAGAAATATCCTTTGTTCAAAATAATTTATGTATTTAAACCATAACCTTCCAGTATTCAGCCCTCTCTTTAAACTGTCCAATGAACCTGCCATTACACCATTGCTGGAAGACAGTTTTACTATTGTTCCTAAAAAACCCTTCTGAACCTGAAGACAAAACTTTTCTACAAGTCCACTGATGTGATAAAAATTCCACAGTATGCCCCACCCTCGCTTGTGTCCAGTGCCTGGCCGATCACCAAAAAGCCAAGGGGTAAGGTTTGTACACACGTACGATTTTAAAGCGTTTCGGGCGCTGACGAATGCATACAAGCGCAATCGCGTGTGTGTATGCATTCGGTCAGCAGACGAAACGATTGAGCAGACCTCCAGAGGGGTCGGAGGTCTGCTGCAAAATCGTACGTGTGTATGAACCTTAAGGATCTAGCGTTAATTACAGTAGGTTAATTGGGGGGAGGGGTTGTATAGTATAGTATAGTATACAAAACAATTTACTTTATTTTGGTCATCAACTTCACAACTACCAGGTTATAAAGAGTTGATGACTCCGAATAAATGATGTCTTGAGGCAGTCGCCCCAGCTCCCTGATATAATAAAGAGACTAGAAGGACAATTACATGGGGGTTTTTTTACTCAAAAAAACAGTACAAGTACCATACAGTAAGGTATTTCATCCAATTTTACCATATCTATGCTCCATAATATATATCTGCATTTGATGGTTAAAGGGATGTCCACCCCTTTTTGTAACTTTTTCTGTAGTGTAGGGCTCCCTCCCCCAGCCCCAACCGCTATAGTAATATTTGCAGAAACTCCCCCGATCATTACTTACCTTGCTCTCTCCTCCCCGACGTTCTGTCACAGCCCTCTGCTTGCATGAAATTGCAAGTAGGGGCGGGACCGGCATCCTTGTCCGTGATTGGCTGAGAGGCAGCCAATCACAGGCGCGGCTTCCGGCTATCCAGAACGCCGGGGAAAGAGGTAGTGTAAGTACAGATCGGGGAGTTTCTGCAAAAATTACTATAGCGATTGGGGCTGGGGGAGGGAGCCCTACACTACAGAAAAGGGGATTTATGCTAGGGGGAGGGAGAGGAAAACGAGAGGGAGGGGGGGAATGGCTGCAGTGCACATGGCAAAATTCTCCCGAAGGAGAGACAGGAGGCAGAGTGCTATATGGAGTTGGCCAGGCTTCTGGTGGGCAGTTTTTTTGAGATTGGAGGGACATTACAGACCATTTGGAGCTGGGATGTAAGGTAAGGATTTTATTACACTACACAGTGGGGCCAGTAGTGGTTTCATTATAGTTTTGGGGGTGGACATGCCCTTTAAATGTCTTCCATCTAATTTTTATTACATAGCTCACAAATTTAAGTCATTCAAATGTTCTGGTCTTGCCACAACACACTAGCGTGTTTTCATGTGTTCGCATCCACAATTTTCGCTAACATGGATTTACGATGCGCATGCGATTGTGTGTCCATTCACATTTTGCGGCGAGCATTTTTTCGCACAATCGCTTGCTTTTTCGCTTTCAAAAAGCAAAATATGCAAACGCGAAAATAACACTCGCTAACGCAGCAAAAAGCATGCGCGCTTAGTAATGCTATAAATAAATAAGCAAGCATCTACTCATCACCCTGACCGAGTAAGGCTACAGAGCACAAAGACAATCCTGACCTCTTGAAGAACTAATAATTAAGTGTTTATTTGTGTTGAAAAGAAACGTAAGATGGTTAAAGTGACCCTTACTGAGTGTCACTTTATTCACAGTAATGTTCCTCCTCTCTGCCACGCTGCCTCCTCTCTGCCACGCTGCCTTCAGTAAGTGTCACTTTATTCACAGTAATGTTCCTCCTCTCTGCCACGCTGCCTTCAGTAAGGGTCACTTTAACCATCTTACGTTTCTTTTCAATCACAAATAAACACTTAATTATTAAGTTCTTCAAAGAGGTCAGGATTGTCTTTGTGCTCTGTAGGCCTTACTCGGTCAGGGTGATGAGTAGATGCTTGCATTATTTATTTAGTAGCATTACTAAGCGCGCATGCTTTTGCGTGCGTTAGCGAGTGTTATTTTCGCGTTTGCATATTTTCGCTATTTTGAAAGCGAAAAAGCAAGCGATTGTGCGAAAAAATGCTCGCCGCAAAATGTGAATGGACACACAATCGCATGCGCATCGTAAATCCATGTTAGCGAAAATTGTGGATGCGAACACATGAAAAACACGCTAGTGTGTTTGTGGCAAGACCAGAACATTTGAATGACTTAAATTTGTGAGCTATGTAATAAAAATTAAGATGGAAGACATTTAAAGGGCATGTCCACCCCCAAAACTATAATGAAACCCACTACTGGCCCCACTGTGTAGTGTAATAAAATCCTTACCTTACATCCCAGCTCCAAATGGTTCTGTAATGTCCCTCCAAATCTCAAAAAAACTGCCCACCAGAAGCCTGGCCAACTCCATATAGCACTCTGCCTCCTGTCTCTCCTTCGGGAGAATTTTGCCATGTGCACTGCAGCCATTCCCCCCCTCCCTCTCGTTTTCCTCTCCCTCCCCCTAGCATAAATCCCCTTTTCTGTAGTGTAGGGCTCCCTCCCCCAGCCCCAATCGCTATAGTAATTTTTGCAGAAACTCCCCCGATCTGTACTTACACTACCTCTTTCCCCCGGCGTTCTGGATAGCCGGAAGCCGCGCCTGTGATTGGCTGCCTCTCAGCCAATCACGGACAAGGATGCCGGTCCGGCCCCCTACTTGCAATTTCATGCAAGCAGAGGGCTGTGACAGAACGTCGGAGGAGAGAGGCAAGGTAAGTAATGATCGGGGGAGTTTCTGCAAATATTACTATAGCGGTTGGGGCTGGGGGAGGGAGCCCTACACTACAGAAAAAGTTACAAAAAGGGGTGGACATGCCCTTTAACCATCAAATGCAGATATAATATATATGGAGCATAGAATATGGTAAAATTGGATGAAATTACCTTACTGTATGGTACTGTACTGTTTTTTTGAGTAAAAAACCCCCCATGTAATTGTCCTTTCTAGTCTCTTTATTAATATCAGGGAGCTGGGGCGACTGCCTCAAGACATCATTTATTCGGAGTCATCAACTCTTTATAAACCTGGTAGTTGTGAAAGTTGATGACCAAAATAAAGTAAATTGTTTTGTATACTATACTATACTATACAACCCCTCCCCCCAATTAACCTACTGTAATTAACGCTAGATCCTTAAGGTTCATACACACGTACGATTTTGCAGCAGACCTCCGACCCCTCTCGGAGGTCTGCTGCAAAATCGTTTCGTCTGCTGACCGAATGCATACACACACGCGATTGCGCGTTTGTATGCATTCGGTCAGCGCCCGAAACGCTGTAAAATCGTACGTGTGTACAAACCTTTACCCCTTGGCTTTTTGGTGATCGGCCAGGCACTGGACACAAGCGAGGGGTGGGGCATACTGTGGAATGTTTTATCACATCAGTGGACTTGTAGAAAAGTTTTGTCTTCAGGTTCAGAAGGGTTTTTTAGGAACAATAGTAAAACTGTCTTCCAGCAGATGGTGTAATGGCAGGTTCATTGGACAGTTTAAAGAGAGGGCTGAATACTGGAAGGTTATGGTTTAAATACATAAAATTATTGTTGAACAAAGGATATTTCTGATTGCCAGAAAAAAAAATAGGTGTATGTCTTTATTCAACCTCCACTGTTGTGTTAATATATATGTGAAATACAGGGGCATATTTGTAAAGGTTTGTTACATTTTTCGCCTCCGTTATCGCCTCCTTTTTGCCAAATTTGGACTTTTCGCTATTAATAAAGCAGTGATAACCAGTGGCAAAAAGTCATTACCGCTACTTTTTGCTTTTCGCCACACATTGCTGCGGTAACCGCTCCGATCATATTTATAAAATGGCGAAAAGTGTTCTCCAAGTCTGAGGTGGTGAAAACACAAAAGTGGCCATTTATTTAGCCTTCCAATGGGTCTATGGAATGTGTCAGTACATCAAAAATACACACTGAACACCTATCTTTTTTTAATTTAAAAATAGCCTACCGGTAACACGTGTTTTTTTCAGCAAAAGATATGATAAATAGACATGTTCGAAACTGTTGAGTTTTGTTCCGTTTTCGAATTTTCTGGAAAATTAAAAAATTCGAAGATTCAAAAAGGAACAATGGAAGTCTATGAGAGAAAATTTTTGGAAACTTTGCCCATTTTGAGGGACAAATAGTAATAGTAGGTTACTGTAAATGGCACAGAGACCTGGGGAATGGTCTGGGGAACCGTAAATAGAACCAAAACTTATTTTAAAACTATATTTCCTCACGATCGGGCTGTTTTCGAGCTTCCGCATTCCATTTTCGAGAGTTACCGAAATCGATCATTACTTTGGGGGGAATTGATTTTGGATTTTCAATAATCGTCTATTTTTGATTTCCGATAATCGTCTACTTTTGATTTTCGATAATTGTCTACTTTCGATTTTTGATAATCGTCTACTTTCGATTTTCAATAATCGTCTACTTTCGATTTTCAATAATCGTCTACTTTCGATTTTCAATAATCGTCTACTTTCGATTTTCAATAATCGTCTACTTTCGATTTTCGATGATTGTCTACTTTCGATTTTCAATAATCGTCTACTTTCGATTTTCGATGATTGTCTACTTTCGATTTTCAATAATCGTCTACTTTCGATTTTCAATAATCGTCTACTTTCGATTTTCAATAATCGTCTACTTTCGATTTTCAATAATCGTCTACTTTCGATTTTCGATAAAAATCGAAAAATTGGTTCCGTGAAATCCGAGAGTTCCGAAAGTTTCATTGGGACTTTGAAACCCTCAGATTCGATTCGAAATCGGGTTCTATTCATACCCACATTACAACTCACCCAGGCGAATTTTCTAGATTTTATTAACAGGACTGATTTTTTTAGTATTGCTTATTTTCAGCAAACTGCAGCTAATTACCAAACCAGTTCCATTAATATGGGAACATACCATAGTGCTGGATAAGAAATAGTCATGTTAAAGGAACATTCCAGTAAGTAATGATGTTTGGCGAAAATTCTGGTAAAACTGCAAATAATGCAACAAAAGGCAAAATTTTACCTATTTATGTATAGCTTTAAAAAAAAGACAAAAATTTCACCCTCTCTGGTCTGGTAATGGCCGACACTAGAGAGCAATTTCTCTTTTCGCCGTGATACCAGACTTAACGCAATGAATACATTAACACATCACCACAGTGATTTTATAAGTAAGGCGAAAATAACGCTCTCTGTCATTGCGATGTCCTGCGATAGCAAAATGGTAAAAATAGTGATCGTTTATAAATATTCCCCATAGTGAGAATAGTGGGAGACGAACTGGAGAGATATGTTGGAAATGCACAAAACAATAAATATGGATTAAAGCTCATTTTTCTTGATTTACCTTCTTGGCCACTGCTAGTGGTTCATATCAAGGGATACAAGACCAAATGTGGCTTCCAGGAAGGCTAGGTGAAGGGGGCTTGGGGGGGGTTGTCACTGTCAATGTCATTTATGGGGTGGGACGGGGTGTGGTGGACAAAAAAGGGACATGCTGGGGGCAGAGGATACAGCTGCTTACAGTCGCAGGAGTTTGGGGTGGTCTCACGGGAGTGTGGGAGAGCACCCCAGAATCCGGGAGATGACCATGACTGCCGAGAGGGGTGGGATATCTGCTTACCACAGGTGTAATTACTTGAATGGTAAATTTGTAACCCACACAGAATGAGATGAAATCTCGTATCCATATTGCAGTATCTAGCCTGTGACTAGAATGTGTTGAGTTGTTAAGCTATAGAAAAAGCAGGTGTAGCACAGAGAATTCAGTGTAAGGTTCCACAATGCAGATTTCTATCCCACTGATAAGTTTCCCTGGACCTGCCCAGTAATGCCCACGGAGAGGGACGTCTATGGAAAGTCACATTGAAAATACTTTATCTTGATGTTGTGCGGTTTTTTCACAGCAACACAAATTCTTTATGTGGTGCCTCAAGGGAAAACGAAAAAATACTGAAATGTTTCTGTTCAGCATATTCCTCCATACACAGAGTTTGTCAGCATTTTGTTATTTACGACTTGTCTGGAGAACTGAGGGAACAGGGGACTGTGCTTACCACTGGGAAAACATATGCAAATGTGTGCATTTTCCTATAGATCAGCATGTGTTCCTGACAGTCTGTGTTATCCCATTGAACAATGAAAGCAGATTATCATTACGGTAATGGATTTCAATTCGATATCTCCGAGTGTGAAAACTGTTTAACTCCTTCAACTAAACGTATCAATCCAATAAAGAGCTCACTGTTTATCTCTGAGAGGTATTTACGGAAAGAGCATCTCGGAACATCTCCAGAAGGTTTAGATGTACATTAATGCAAAAGATGACAACTGTAATTTGCCTATTTATTATGTGCACAAGAGGTGCTTGAAAGATTAGTATAGTATTAGTATTTTCATTCTTTGTACATGAATATGACTAATCCTTAAACTAGATATAAATGAGCTAAAAGCATTATATATGTATACAGTATGTGCAACATTTAGCCGTGGCAGATAAAGTTTGCTCATTAACACTCAGTGCATCCGAGCAGAACTTTTTTTCATTAAAATGTTTCATAAAACGTGTGTGACAAAAAACGACTAAAGGAGAATTAAAGGTAAATCAGAAACATTTTAGCAAAGATGCAGGGGTGTGTTTAGGTTCCAATAATTCCCTGTTCTTGTCATATTAACACTCTGCCCCGATTCTCCTGCTAGCATCTTGTTGATCCTGGGCCCTCTGCCAAGGTAATCAGAAAGAGCAAGGGGTGCAAGGGCTCTAAGTGGATTTTATTAAATAGGAGCCAAGGTTCAGACATGACGATAAGTGTTAATAGTTTGGGGACAGGTGTGATATTTACATGCCTACCTACACCTTGTACTTTCATATGGTCATGAAACTTCTTAGTGATTTCTAATATCATTATAGTATATAATAGGGAGTATATTACTCACTATATATTTATTTATAAAAGAGTAATAGTATGAGTTAGTGTTAAAAAGGCAGCAAAAGGTCTTGTTGCCTCTGAAGAGTTAGTTAGGGATGTATAATTGGCTGCTATGTCACAGTTCTAAATATAGAAAATGAACATATGCTTTGGAAAGTTAAGTAAAATATACGGCAGGCCTACTTTTTAGTTTTGAGCAGCCTTTAAAGGGCAAGTCCAGCCTGAAAATATGTTTCTTTTAAAATGATTATTAACCCCACAAACCTCACTTTTGCAAGGTTCCTAGAATTCAAAGATCCCCCAGAAAAAAAAACAGGAACAGGTGACTTCTGCGCTGACAGCCGCTTCTCTTCCTGGTCGCGGCTGTCAGGCGATTGGGCATGATGTCACATTGCGCCCCCTAAGCAACCATGTAGTGAAGCGGCTGTCAGCACCAGCCGCGGAGTAGAAGCGGCGAGGGATCGGGTCAGGTAAGTAAGTTCTGGGGGATCTTTGAATTCTAGGAACCTTGCGAAAGTGAGGTTTTGGGGGGTAATAAGCATTTTAAAAGAAATAAGCTTGTGAAGGTTCTCATTCATCCAGGTCATGGTATATCTGTTGTATTCAATTAGATCAACTGGACTTGAAATGTAGTTCTTGAAGACGTTTCGCTAGTCATCCGACTGGCTTTCTCAATTCAGAATGACTTGTACAAGGATCTGTGGTAATTATGTACCCTGGAAAATCCCAATTAGCATATCACAGCCAGGTGTTAAGGGTGTGATTAGATAGTGGCTAAGAGGTGTTATAGGAACGCCCAGAGTAAGGTGTTAAAACAGCATTGTACATGGCAGACAGTTGGATGCAGATACCTTAAGGTATCTGCAGCCTTAGCCAGTGCTAAAACTCCTTCATCTAACCTGACTACACAGGAAAGAAGAGCCTTAACATCCCTCAAGAAAGATTCCAGTATCACCATTCTACCGGCAGATAAAGGAAGATGCACAGTGGTACTCAACACCTCAGACTTCCATGATAAGGTGACCATGCTCCTGGCCGATAACAACACATATGAGGCTTTAACAAGGGATCCCACCAGCCGTTACAAGAAAAGAGTCATAGACTTACTACAACAGCTTCAAAAGGATAAAGCCATTGACCGAGCAATGTATCATCGCCTCTACCCTGGTGAGGCACATCCATGCATATATGGACTCCCAAAGATACATAAGGAAGGGGCCCCACTAAGACCTATAGTCAGCAGCATCAACTCTGTAACATACAAGGTGGCAAAATATCTAGCTAACATCTTAGGACCTTTGGTGGGAAGTTCTAAGCATCACATCCAGAACTCTCAGGATTTCACCAACAAGATTGAAGATATAGTACTCAGTGTAGAAGAAACTATGGTGTCCTATGATGTGACTTCTCTCTTCACTTGTATACCCACCAAGGAGGCTGTTGACATGGTGAGAAAACGGCTGGGCCAAGACAGCACTCTTACCAGCAGAACTGATCTCAACCCAGAACAGGTGTGTTCCTTGTTGGACTTGTGCCTGAATACCACCTATTTCAAATACAGGGATAAGTTCTATAAGCAAAAACATGGATGTGCTATGGGATCTCCAGTTTCACCTATTGTGGCCAACCTTTACATGGAGGAGGTAGAAACACAGGCGCTTAATACCTTTAAGGGCATAGCACCCAGCCACTGGTTCAGATATGTTGATGACACCTGGGTTAAAATCCACCAGAAGGAAGTACAAGCTTTCACAGAACACATTAATGCGGTGGACCAAAACATTAAATTCACAAGGGAAGAGGTACAAAACAACAAACTGGCTTTCTTGGACTGCTTGGTAGAAGTTAAGGAAAATGGTAAACTGGAAGTAGAGGTTTACAGAAAACCAACACACACAGATCAGTATTTGATGTTTGACTCCCACCACCCTTTAGATCACAAGCTGGGTGTCATCAGAACCCTGCAACACAGAGCCGAGAACATCCCCACTAGCACAGAGGCGAAGGCTAAAGAAATGAAACATCTCAGAGGAGCCCTTAAAACTTGTGGATATCCAGACTGGGCCTTTGTCAAAAGAAGTAGAAGGAAAGAAAAGAACACAAATACCAACAGTGAAGGGGAAAAGCAAGACAGGAGGAAGAACATGGTCATCCCATATGTAGCAGGGGTCTCCGAGAAATTAAGAAGAATTTTCAAAAAACATCGTATCCCTGTCTGCTTTAAACCGAACAACACACTGAGGCAGCAATTGGTACATCCAAAAGACCCAATACCAAAACACAAGAAAAGCGACATCATATATGCGGTGCAGTGCAGTGAAGAATGCTCTGATTTGTATGTGGGGGAGACCAAACAGCAACTGCATCAACGTATGGCCCAGCACAGAAGAGCCAATTCCTCGGGTCAGGACTCAGCCGTGCATCTGCATCTTAAGGATAAAGGACATACCTTTGAAGATTGTAATGTTAACATACTGGCGAAGGAACGTGACTGGTTCAAGAGAGGTGTTAAGGAGGCCATTTATGTGAAAATAAAGAAACCAAGCCTAAATAGAGGTGGGGGGGTTCGACACCAACTGTCTGCCATGTACAATGCTGTTTTAACACCTTACTCTGGGCATTCCTATAACACCTCTTAGCCACTATCTAATCACACCCTTAACACCTGGCTGTGATATGCTAATTGGGATTTTCCAGGGTACATAATTGCCACAGATTCTTGTACAAGTCATTCTGAATTAAGAAAGCCAGTCGGATGACTAGCGAAACGTCTTCAAGAACTACATTTCAAGTCCAGTTGATCTAATTGAATACAACAGATATTTTAAAAGAAACTTCTTTTTAAGCTGGACATTCCCTTTAAAATAGTTGTGGCTGTGTGAATCCCCCACCCCCTATTCTTGTCCCTGAGATAAGGCAGCGATCTGGAACCCTAGATCTTTGTATTCTTCTCAAAGTTTCTTATTTTGTGATACATGCAGCTGTAAAATTACCAACATTACTGGGAGCTAACATTACTCAGTTCCATGGACTCTTTACCTTGGTCAGGGGCTTTTTATCTTGGTCTCATTGCTTTGGTCATTGACTTTTTACATCAGTTCCATGGTCAGGTTCTCTTTACCTCAGTCCCATGGTAAAGGCCTCTTTACCTCATTCCCGTGGACAGGGCTTCTTTACCTCAGTCCCATGGTCAGGGCCTCTTTACCTCATTCCCATGGACAGGGCTTCTTTACCTCAGTCCCATGGTCAGGGCCTCTTTACCTCAGTCCCATAGTCAGGGCCTCTTTACCTCAGTCCCATGGTCAGGGCCTCTTTACCTCATTCCCGTGGACAGGGCCTCTTTACCTCATTCCCGTGGACAGGGCCTCTTTACCTCAGTCCCATAGTCAGGGCCTCTTTACCTCAGTCCCATGGTCAGGGCCTCTTTACCTCATTCCTATGGTCAGGGCCTCTTTACCTCAGTCCCATGGTCAGGGCCTCTTTACCTCATTCCATGTCGGGCCTCTTTACCCATTCCTATGGTCAGGGCCTTTACCTCATTCCTATGGTCAGGGCCTCTTTACCTCATTCCTATGGTCAGGGCCTCTTTACCTCATTCCTATGGTCAGGGCCTCTTACCTCATTCCTATGGTCAGGGCTCTTTACCTCATTCCTATGGTCGGTAGGGCCTCTTTACCTCATTCCTATGGTCAGGGCCTCTTTACCTCATTCCTATGGTCAGGGCCTCTTTACCTCATTCATAGGTCAGGGCTCTTTACCTCATTCCTATGGTCAGGGCCTCTTTACCTCATTCCTATGGTCAGGGCCTCTTTACCTCATTCCTATGGTCAGGGCCTCTTTACCTCATTCCTATGGTCAGGGCCTCTTTACCTCATTCCATGGTCAGGGCCTCTTTACCTCATTCCTATGGTCAGGGCCTCTTTACCTAGCCACCACTTCTAATCTATTTTACCATTAATTCTGCTTTAAATATTACTGGAAAATATCTTTAATATACAGACTAAATTACCAATACTGGAAAAAAATGTTTATTGACCTTAGGGCTCTGAGTCCATCCTCTGGCTGGTGTGTATAAAATGTGCAGAACCCTGTATAGAAAACTGCTGAGTAAAGAGGTTGTGCAATTCATTACTTGTGGGTTTTACAAAGAAATATGGTCAGTCATTAAATTTGTAATACAATCTATAGGATTAAATGGTATAAATGATAAAAGCTGTAGCTACAGTGGAGTAAAGTTGGTAGTAGGGTTTACATGCCCAGACTCTGTAGATATTGTACAGGGATGCCACATATCTCATTGCAGGAGGGATGGGGAATGGGCAAAAACAGGAAGGAAGCACTTACCTGTCTCCCCATGCCAAGGGACAGCTGAATTGTTCCCGGGACTGAATCCCTGACTGCGGAAATCGGGCCAAATCACTACCATCATTTATTCAATAGCAACTATTTAATTCAATCCACTAATACATTTAATGTGCAAATAACCTAAAAAAAACCCAGAAAACATGTAACACACCATTGTTGTCTAAACTGTATAAGATATTTATCGTCTTTTATGCACTGTCCTGGATATGCCATATCCCTGTTACATTAAGTCAAGCACAGTGAAGGAGTTAATATTTTTCCTTGGGTTTATAGACTTTCGTTAAATCATAAGTGACCGAAATTAATCTTTTAAATTCCATTTTCTGTGCCTATAATAAAGTGCACCGATCTGCCATTTCATTAACCTTTCTTCCATGCAGATGAAAAGGAACCAAGTAAGCAATTAAACTGTGACACATTTCCGTTTGAGTTGTGTACTTACAGGTTCACTTCCATGGCTCGCTAGACATAGTCTGATCTCATTCCCTTAGGAGTTTCTTTCTTCTATGTGGGATTATGGACCGAATCTTCCATTCGGTTAATAAAGATTCTACAAATCTGTCAGCTGCACTAACATTTCGCTGCTTGTTTCATCGATGTTATTAATGGGTTTAAACCAAACCAGTAAGAAACACAAATCAACCATTTCCTAGAAGCACAGTATGGGTTTGGATGGGTCATAAAAGTTAAAGGGAATATCCACACTTCAAACAAAAAACTGTCCATATGTCCTTTACTTACCCCAAACCCCAACTGCTAAATTCAGCACATTATTAGATGTATTACTAACCAGATATTGAAGGATAATTACCGTATTGCCTACATTCTGGCCGAATTAAGACAGTTCCTCTCTCCCTGCAGTTAATCAAGGCTGTAACTGCTGATATCAAAATTAATGATTGACTGCTAATTCCACTGCTGCCTCCTCTGCACATGCTCAAGCTTATTTTAAGGGTGGACAGGCCCTTTAATGAAAGCAATAGGAAAGTGGTAGGTTGGTGTGGGGTCAAGGCATGAAGGAAGAATCCCACAAAAATTCAGGGTATGCAGCCTGAAACCTCTAACTATTGTTATGCAACAACTTGCAACACGCGATTTTTAGCTGTGACAATGATATCATACATTGTGATTTGTGATTTTTTTAGCTAGAGTTTTAGCTAGGAAGTAAGACCAATACAGACAGAGGGACTCCCCACATTTTCTTAACTGTGCTACAGATATAGTATGCTCAAGGCAAGCAGACAAATGACATCCAAGTACACCCACACGTGCACAGTCCTAATCAGTCTTCTGAGATCTTATCCAATCATTGACCTAAACTCAATTTAGAATAGAACATCACTGCCCAGCAGAGGATCAGCAAGATCATTCATACTCTTAACTCCTTGAAGAATACTAAGAAAATGATGTAAAGCCCCAAGACAGATGATGAAATATTTATATTTAATATGAAATGGTTTCAGCCCACTACAGAGAATTATATTACAAAAAATGACTTATGGCTTCAGGGAGGATACAGATTAAATGAATTAAAACTGAAATAGCCTGATGTTACTAAATATAAACCATAATATTGAGCAATGATGCCCTCCGGGTATGTGACAGTTATTAATGTGACCATATCTAGCCCATGCTGGGGATTCTGGCCATTTTATGTTAAACTAACACTTTGTTAATGACCTGCTTAATATATTTGCAATGCTAATACATTAGTATATTAGTATAAGCAAGCCTCGGGGAGCGCCAGATACAAATTTGGCTTTATTTTCAGTGTCAACCTTTACCTTCCTCCAGGAAACATCCGAATTGTTCTGGAAACACAAAAAATAGGGGATTGTATACGACTGTGAAAGTGCTATTGGGGAAAAATGACACTAATATACGGGACTTGGACAATTTGACGAGCTTACCTAGAATTCCAAAAATAATTTCATAATAAAATGTGTGGCCTGAATTCCTATAGTCAGAGAGCAGAGATAGTGACAATTACTACACACTAAGCAAGTTCAATGCTTTACATTGAGCCCTACTAAGTTTAGACATCTGTCATCCGTGTTATGTGCACAGGGCTGGTAAAGCATCCAGAGCTAATCCCTGCTCTTGTCTTACACTAAACAAAACAGCAGTTATATCAGAAATAGTGGCGATTTTCCAATTAAATATTAAAACTGATTTGATTTCAGAACATTCTCGGTCTTCCCGTTAATTAGAGGCCAGGCATTGCTTATTCATGGTCTTGGGTATACCAGTCTTTAATTTAATCCCCCAGAGAATTAAATAATTATTCAGTTTGGTAGAAAATGAATTATTTTTAGCAGAATGTAACATATGTACCCAATCTCCCTGCTATTCTCAATTGACTTATAAAGCAGATGGATTTGTATATATAGAAAAGTATAGTATAGTATTTGAGGTTAAATAAAGACATACGTCCATCCATTTCAACCTACTCAGCAATACCCATATTTCCTGCCTAACTGATTATCCAGAGGAAGGTGGAAAACCCCCACCAAAATTATGGTCCTTCCTGACTCCAAGTGGCAATTGGAAATTTCCCTGGATCAACTCTACTTTATTTATCAATACCAGTAACTTGCAATATTCCTTGTTTGCAGAAACTCATCCAGCTTTCTTTTAAAACTATCTAATGAGCCTGCCATCACAACTTCCAATGGATGACCGTTCCATAACTTTACTGTTCTCACGGTGAAAAACTCTTTCCGAACTTGAAGCCTAAACCTTTTTCTTCAACTCTTAAGGGATGTCCATGTGTCCTTTGACATGTTCTATTGGTGAACAATGCCCCAGATAGTTTATTGTATGGCCCGTTAATGTATTTATACACAGTAATCATATCCCCACGCAAGCGCCTTTTCTCTAGCGTACATAATTGTAACTTA
This sequence comes from Hymenochirus boettgeri, assembly GCA_019447015.1. Lineage (NCBI taxonomy): Eukaryota > Metazoa > Chordata > Amphibia > Anura > Pipidae > Hymenochirus > Hymenochirus boettgeri. Next base: position 52,555,742 of record CM033470.1, on the reverse strand, counting down.
TCCAATCTCTCTTCATATTCAAGCTCCCCCAATCCCCTTATTAATTTAGTTGCCCTTCTCTGAACCCTTTCCATTTCAAAGATGTCCTTTTTGTACACAGGATTCCAAAATTGCACTGCATATTCCAAATGAGACCTTACCAATGCTTTGTAAAGAGGGAGAATAACATTTTTCTCCCTTGAATCCATACCTCTCTTTATACAAGACAATATCTTGCTGGCTCTAGCTTCTAGATTGTAAGCTATTCGGACAGGGCCTAATTTGTATGTATCCGTGTAATTGTAAAGCACTACGGAAGATGTTGGCGCTATGTAACTCCACAATAATAATAATAATATGTGTGAATATGGTACAAAAGACGTGTGCATCAACTCTTCTACAGTCAGAGAAAACAAGAGGTGGGATCGGCTGAGTTAAAAGTAAGTATATCTCAGTGTGTGTGCGTTGAGTTAAACAATACACTAAATAGGACGTTTCTCTAAAAAGCCTCAGAACACATCAACATACACCCAGTCTATTCCCACCGATTCTGCAATAGTATACGGAAAACACTGTGCATATTTATGTCCTTATTGCAACTTACCTGCACTCGTTCCCCTGATATATTAACCACTTTGTATTTTGCGTTCATACATCCCAGGGGGACAGGTTACTAATGTTCAGGTTCTGGAGACAGGCCGGGGGAGAAGGTTAGGTCGGGGAAATACATTTTATAGACTGTTATTTCCATTGCCATCAAAAGAAAACCCTTTGTCCAGATCTGGGTAAAGTTATTTGCCTTCTTCCAGATATGGCCAGGATAGTGATGTCATGGACAATGTCTGACAGTCCATACCCAGAAGAGCCGGTTAAAATTAAGTATATCTCAACATAGGAGCATCGGATTATGGTAAGGTTAAAATGCATCTTAGATTTATTATTTATTTTTTGGCTGGACATGCCCTTTAATTTAATTTTGGTTAAAATGTAAAACACACAAAATTAGGCAGCAAACCAGGGACACGGTGCACTCGCTTATCATCTAAACTTTTAGATTTCACCTTTAGTTCCCCTTAAAATATAATTTAATGGACAATTATACCCATTCAAATCACCCCTACCCTAAGTCCTTACCCCTGGTTGCAGTCTATGTCTTTCTTTACTTACCTATACTTTCCCTCACTGGTCTGGTCTAACTCTGCCTATCTGACTGTCAATTATATGGGTAGATGCGCGCTGCGAGAAGCTCGTCTTCTCATTGGCCAGATCATAGACAGCCGTCCGATGGTGACCAGACTGTCAAGGGAAGGTGACATTATCAAAATATAGGACTTAAGGTCCTCACCCTGGGTACTGAAACGAGGTAGGTAAGTATAATTGTCCTTTAATAAGTAAACACAAACCCACAAATTAGGACAACCCATTGTAGATTGTTTGTGACTGTAAGTTAGAATACCCAGAAACCTCTGAGAAGTTTGCATGCTCTCGTTTTAGACCTGTCTGTGCCAGGCATGTTTTTGTTTTTAACATCCATATTATATGAATAAGCCTATTACAGCTAATGTTCCTTTGCAAATGTCCCATTGAAAAATCAGTGTGAACAGCTTAGCACTGAAGGTAAAATGAATCCCAATATAAATGTTTCACTGTGGCCAGATCCTGTTTTATCTGTTGATTCAGACACAGTCCATATTTCTCTATTATATTCGAATCCAGGGCTGAATATTCTGCCTCCCCCCTTCACCGCCATCTCACTGGGAAGGAGTCTCACTACTGCCAGACTGGGACACGCTGATACATCATTCGGCATTTCTGCAATAAATGATATGAAACGAATGGCAGTTCTGCACAGAAGGAAAAGCAGTGGGAATTTTAATGTGTTTACTTTAGAAGAATTATAGGATGCAGTTTAGGGGAAACTATTCTGAAATAGCAATGTAAACATGGTGCATGTGTTTATTTAAATATTAGTAGCAAGGCACTGTAATGGGGCTGTTCGTCGTGTTCTGCTGTTTATCTCATTGTTTGGATGCATATCACATCCTTCTGCACAACAATAGGCTGCCATTAGGTGGCGTCATTTACAAAATGGACATGTGTGAGATTTACAGTGCTCATCTTAAAGGAATAGTTCACACAAATAGTGAACTATTCATTTGATGTATTGATTGAAGACGGGGATGTTAAGGAGCTATGCCTTACCTTCTGTTCATAAATCAATTCCCCAGAAACCATGGACGAAGAACAAAGAAACTTACCTTACACTTGATCCACCGCAGCAGCAGTGACAGGTCCCGACTGCTTCCTGTTTCAGAGTAACAATAGCTCACATGCACGATAATACACGCTATAGTTACTCTGTATAGGAAGAGGTCAGGAATTTCCACTGCTGCTGCGGAGGATTGCGTGTAAGGTACGTTTCTACTTTCTTCATCCGTCGCTCCTGGGGAATTGATTGAAGAACGGGAGGTAAGACATAGCTCCTTAACCTCCTGGTCTTCAATCAATACATTAAAGGAATAGTTCACTTTTTTAGTGAACTATTCCTTTAAAGTAACGCTAACCCATTTACAGTGGTTGGCCTGACTTAAGCTGGGTACACACATAACGATAAAGCCCGATACCATCGGATACGACGATATCGGGCTTTATCGTTATGTGTGTACGCTCGTTTCCCTATAGAGGAGTCTAGTGCGGCCGATGGAAACACACAGTCCCGAGCATTCTCCTTATGAAGTTCATAGGGAGAATGCTCGGGACTGTGTGTATGCAGATCTTTGAAAGATGGCAGACAGGATCTTGCAGATCCTGTCTGTCATCTTTCAGAAATCTCTACTGTGTGTACCTAGCTTTAGACCAAGAGAGTGATAACATTTTTTATTTTATGTCCTGACTGTCTGTGCTCTTATCTTCTTGTCTCTGATCTGGATATGTCTTCAGTTGGATACTTTTTTCTCTGTTTCATTAATTCCCTTTCCTTGCCCTTGTATGACAATCTTCCAATAGGTCTCATTGCATTAAGCTTAAAATGGCTTTATATGCATTAGAGGATCCTGCTTGCATGTTCTTATGACTATTTAATGGTTTGACATATTAAATAGATGAATGATGCTATATAAATGCAAATTGTTTGATTCACTAGTCCACACAAGACAGCGGAAGGAATATTTCATTTGCAGTTTGTAATGTCCTTGTGGGTAATTTGACATTAAGTTCCTGAAAATGGTTTTTATTTAACACAGATATTTCAGATATTTTACCGGAAATGTTCATAAAATCAGCGCTGGGCTTTTTATCTTGTCATGGCTTTTGCCGCAAATTAAAGGATGATTTGTTTACTTTGGTTAGATTCTAATTTACAGTTTCAAGCATCATAGACTCACAGGCACATTTCTTTGCCTTAACAGTTACAACTGATTAATCACATGCAAGCTTAGAATAAAACGTTAAATCCGACATCAAGCCGGGAATGTTTTACCAGTAGTAATATAGCAATCTGCTGTACGGAGGGAACATTAAAGAGGTAGGCGAGTTTGTTGGCAACAAGACAAAAAGACTTTAAAGGGGAACTAAAGTCTCCAGACAACATTGTCCCAATAGACAGAGCACATTCACAAACATACAACAAGCTGTGCCTCACCTCTTCCTTTGCTGTGGCCATTGGGTGATTTATGAAAATAACCTGTGAGTACTAGGGGTCAGCTCTCACAATCCACCTTAGCTGAGTAAACCCCCAGCTAAGTGTCTGTGTACAGGCACATGCTCTGTAGAGCTCAACAGATGAAAACAAGGAAGTTGCACCTTGCTTCAAGTTGCACCTTGCTTCCTAGAAGCTGATAGCCAATCACATTATAGCACAGAGATCCTCCCTCTCCCTGACATGGAACAGGGATTTCAGTTTTTTGTTTTCAAACACATTCAATGCTCCTGTCCTAACAATGACATACTGTAATCCTTTACTTTTCATGCAAAAAGAAAAATAATCTTTGCAGTGTATTTCAAAGATAGCATGGGTGTAAGAAACAGAATACTTACATTTTAGCAAAAATAAAAGTAAGTCTGGGGAATAGAACCTGCAACTTGTGCATTTACTCTGTCTTGCTAAAAGCAGAGCTCTTTCCTCTAAGCTAAGAGGGACACTATATAAACAACTGGTACATGTAAAATATTTTATTAGGAACATAATGATAACAAATAATAAAAGTAAGTTTGGGGATTCAAACTCATGACCTTCTAAATTGTATGTGTCTTAACCTGGCGTCTTACAAGGTGAGCCACTATTGAATAAGCTGAAAGCCTTGGTACAATTAGAAGCTTTACCCTTTGCATGGAATATAATAGAAACAATAAAGGTATATGTGGGGAATTGAACTTGTGACCTTCTGAACTGTGTATTTTTTAAACCCAGTGCCTTACCCAGTGCACCAACACTGAATAAGCAGGGAATCTAGCTACATTTGGAAGCTTTATCTTTTGCTAGGAAAATAATAATAAAAGAAAAATGGAATATGGAAGTCCCTGATAAGACTTTGAAAGCTGCTTGTTACCCTTCAGTTTATTTTCCAGCAACTCATACTGACTGGTATATAAACTGCAGGGTAACAAGCAGCTTTCAAAGTCTTATCAGGGATTCCATATTGGTGTGGAGACACCTGTATAGAAAATACCTTCAGGGAGATTCAATAAAAGTTCATATAGTTTAAAATGGTGCTAATTTTGCCCCAACCAATCAGGTGTTGGCTTTCAAATGTTAAATAAGATCTAATTGGTTGGGGCAAAATTAGGTAAGTATTTCAATTCTCCGTAGATGGGATGGGTCCGCACTCCGCGATCCGGTAAGAACTTCTCCAATCACCAGGTAAAAACTTGACACTTTATTATAACATTTTAAAAAGTCATTTACACAATCAGTCAAAGATGCCTGACGCGTTTCGAGCGGAATTAATCGCTCTTACTCATATGAGTAAGAGCGATTAGTTCCGCTCGAAACGCGTCAGGCATCTTTGACTGATTGTGGTAAATGACTTTTTAAAATGTTATAATAAAGTGTCAAGTTTTTACCTGGTGATTGGAGAAGTTCTTACCGGATCGCGGAGTGCGGACCCATCCCATCTACGGAGAATTGAAATACTTACCTAACACACGGACCGAGCGAAGGGTCCGGGCAGACCAGCACCCGGACCACCAAGTCACACGGGTGAGTCCCGATTACGGGAGATGTTTTTTAAATAAAGTTGGTTTCACAGTCGACATTAAGCAAGATATATGGCGCAGCATGCATTTAAGGACAAGAAGGAATTTGTGATAGATCTGGGGTCGAGTACACCCAGATCTCCCCTTCAGCCCATGTAAGCAGCACAAATAATTAATAAATAAAGCATATGTGCAATAGTGATACCAATAATAAAGAAGCCACTGCATTAATGAATTAAGAACCACCAGGAGTCTGAGATAACAAACAACTATATACATACGTTTAAGTAATTAGGGGCAAAATTAGCACCATTTTAAATGAAAAGAACTTTTATTAAATAACCCTGTTTGTGCATAGAGACAGTGAATACTGGGGTCAGTTTGATGACTTCATAGGGTGAGGGTTGTACTAGCAACAACATGGAAGCCTTTTTAGTTACAGAATCTATTTCTCACATATACTAAATGCAACGTACCAGAAAAGAATCTTACAATGTATTGGTGTTCTGTGGAGAAAAACTTTCACAGTAGGTTTTTAAAAATTTAAGTTTAGTTCTCCTTTAATCAAGATTGTTGAAATTTTAAAGAACCACATTTACTTTTAAAAGGGTAAATATACAGGAAAAAAATACAGAAATTTTAATGCTTTCTTCCAGGATCCATACATATTCTGCTTTAATTCTGTGTTACTAGGTTGTTCAATAGCCAGTGATGGTAGCCAGTCATGTAATCTGCAGCCGTATTGCATCCTGGTATTGTTAGGATGAACTAGCCATTCCCAGTCTTCAGTCAACGGGCACTCTGGGTCTGCACTAAGCCAGTGTAATGCAGTAAAAGTCTCATAGAAGACATAGCTTTACTTAAAGGGCAGTTATACTTTTCCCCTCCCCCCTCTTCCAATAAAAAATGCTAGGTCCTCACCCATGGGCTTACCTTAGAACTCCTGCACTTAGTCTTTGAAATCCCAATAAGTGCCTTGTTTATTTCTTATGGGTTTTGTCTTGGGCTAGAGCAAGAGTATGCGCTCAACTAAAAGTTTGTGTTGCCATTGGCCAGTTTTGAGGCACAATCCCGGGAGGCGGGACTAACTGAGCTATCGATAGGTGCATGGCGAATGCAGGAGTTCTAAGTAAGCCCACAGGTGAGGACATGGCGTTTATGTCTTTACCCAGGGTACTTTTATTTGTTTTATTGGAAAGGGGGTGGGTGGAATAAGTATAACTGCTCTTTGTGAGAAACATAGAAATTACACAGAAGTCTCTTCTTTCCTTATTTGCATAACGAGAAAGAGAGATTTCATCTTAATTTTCCCTAACCTAATTGATTCCTTAGGGACATCAACATCTTTAGTAACTCAAAGAGGGACAAATCCAGGTTGCCTCTCAGGTGAGTAATTAAAACTTTCTATTGTCTAGCTATGTTCTCCCCTAATATAACCTGAACTTTTAACCATGTTCCTTTCATTCTACCTGAATCCAGCAATTAAAGGCAGAATTAGTGTTGTGGGGAAAAAGTGAGGTCGGATGGATGTGGGAGTGGTTAAAAGAGGGAGGTGGGATACTGCTCCTAAACATGTGTGCTGGATTGAAGGCATGCAGCAACACACACAAATGAGAGTAAGTGCTACATGTATTCAATCATAGATTAAGATGAGGCAAAGTCATTCTTTCAGTACAGTGTCCCTTTAATAAAGTACATAAAATCAGTTAAGTGTCCCTTTAAAGGGCATATCCACCCCAAAACTAAAATGTAACCCCATACTGGCCCCACTTTGTAGTTTAATAAAATCCTTACTTGACATTTTTGCTCCAAATGGTTCTCCTGCTATGCCCCTCCAAAGTCCAGGAAACTGCAGTGTAGAATCTCTCCTGCTGCTGCGTCTGCCTCAACCTCGACAAGGTTTGAGGCATGCGCAGGAGAGCCTTCCCCCCCCTCCCTCTCCCACCCGCTTTGGTCTCCCTCCCCCTAGCGTAAATCCATTTTTATATAATATAGTTCATGTTCCCCCAGCCCCAAACACTGTAATTATATCATCAGAAAGTCCCCCAATCATTACTTATCTTACCTCTCTCCTTCGCCTTTGTGAGCAGCCTGCAGCCGCGTCCGTGTTTGGCTGCCTCTCAGCCAATCACAGACGCGTCTGGCGGTCCCGTCCCCTACTTTCAGTTCTGTGCAAGCAGAGGGCCGGGCAGTGCAGCGAAGGAGAGAGGTAAGGTAAGTAATGATCAGGCGACTTTCTGATGATATAATTATAGCGGTTGGGGCTGGGTGAACATGAAGTATATTATATAAAAACTTTTTATAAAGGGTGGACATGCCCTTTAAGTAAATTTTTACAAGGAGGTAGGAAAAATGATTTCTACCTCCTTGTGTGCAATAGAATTAAATCACTGATATATAATTACATGCAAGCACTGTACTGATTGGTGGACTGGTCCCTCCATCTTCTGCACATGAGATAGAGGGAAGGCCAGGCTATTGGGGCAATCAGACACCTCTGGGGTTTACCAATGATTTAGTATCTTTCAAAATAACGCACATGTTACATCTAACTCAGTTTTCAGAAATCAGAATAATGCATAATTCACCATAGTTGTTTGAATTTAAAGGCACCTTTTTAGCTCTACTAGAATGGAGTTTAATTTGATTGCGTGGAGGGTCTCCTTTATTGAGATGATAATGTTTTAATGTATAAAAACTTTGTAAATGAAATATAAGCTCCTGGATATATCGATGGCTTTCATTCTTCCAAATTCCACCATCAGTACAAGCTAAATAATCAGTCACAGTGCTAGAAATGGTCTCATTGTGGATTCTGACAGCTACTGTAGCTACATATTGTTAGAAGTGTCACTTACACAGCTTTATTCTTTCTAATTTCATTCTTAATTAAATTAATTACACAACAGCAGGGTCTGTGCATTGGGAAAACATGCTGCCAAAGATGTCTTTGAAAGGTGATCAGCCAACCAGCACATGGAGGTGACACATTTTAGGTGTAAAATAGGCTTTAGACTGCAGTTTATATTTAGAGTATTTGGTATCTGGATACAGGGGAACAAAAGGCTGAATCTGACCCTACTCCCTCTGGCTGGATCCCGGGTAAAGGGTAAGTCCTCACCCCTGATAGTACAGTAGGATACTAACCTTTTAGCTGCAGTTGTCTCTCTGTCTTTTTAGGCTAACTGACAGACCAATGGGTGGACACTCTTTGACACTTTTACCCGACAATTAATACCTATCTAACTCCAGTGAAAAGCAGTTTACCATTGGAACTTGTATTCAAACCCACTAATGATGTGATGTACTTAGATGATTTCTCTATACAGAGTGATTTGGACTAAAATGGACTTTTGCTCATTGCTGGTGTAAAAAAAAGGTGTAAGTTTCTGGTACATTGCTTGTGCTGGTTGCATTGGGGCCTTTATACGAACCATTGCAATTTGCATCCTAAAGTCACGATAAGCGACGATATGCGTCGGTGCATTGCTGAAAACGCGCTAGCATGACTTTAAAGGACATCTCCACCCTCTCAGTAAAAAATATTTAAGTTGAACACCCCATCAAACTTTGTAATTTCCCTTTCCAAAGATCCTTCTTAAGTTACTTTCAAACTCCAGTCCCTCGCTACGGCTCTCTCCTCACTTCTGCAGCTTCCGGGCATCATCTGTTAATCAGAGCCATGATGTTGACCTCACAACCAATGGCTGGCGTCTGTTCCTGAAGCTGCCTACTCTGTTGCTGTACAAGCATAAAACCAACTCGCAACAGCAGCAGATCAGGTGTGACTGTGCCAGCAAGGGATCAGGTTCTGTAAGTAACTATAGACACATCTTTGGAAAAGGTAAGTGTAAAAACAAAACATCTTCACCATCTAGATCTGTTTGCAAAGACTGTACACCAGCTGTAGATATCTACCGGTATGTACATAGTTCAATATCATTATCAGAGACTTTGCATTCAGAACTCACATAGATTCCAACAGAAATATTGTCAACCCCAAATAGCGATCCCACTCATCACCATAGAGAAGATGGACAATTGAAAATTAGCAAAACCTTATCTAACACCTTCCTATATTCTTATGTTATACCTCTTAAAATACATGCTGATTGCTACTTGCTAGATCACCCCTAAATATAATCCAAAATAAACAGGTCTATAATAACCAGCCTGCGATTGGCTGAATATAAAATCAGAATGACATCATCTTTTTATTATCCATTGGTCCAACTCTAGATAAAAGGAACCCTGAGCTAATCTCCTTTACCTCCATCTATCCCATCTCTTAGGCTGGGTTCGCATGGACTCATTTTTCATCCCGCCACTAGGGAGCGGCAGCCTACAACATGCATTACTTGTATTAGTTGTATCTTGTCTCCATAGGAAAGCTTTTATTATTTCTTTATTTTTCCCATCCGCCCAATAAACATGCTGGCACCCAGACAAACACCTGCACTGTAAAAGCAGACTGGAAATGAAGGTTAGAAGTAGGCAGAAATGGCAATAAATTCCTAGCACTGGCTGCTAGATACTGATAAATGACATGTCAAGATCAGAAGCGTGAAATGAGGAGATGCTACTGATCACTTTTTTTATGATCTGGCTCCGCCACGTTTAGTAATCAGATTCACGGCTCTACCACATGACAAATAGAAAGCCCTGATTTACACTTTCCCTTTTTATGTTGTATTATTGGCCCATGCAATATGATTTGTCGAGGCTGCTTGCCATGCTAGCCCAGGCTCTCAATTGGTGCCTGCAGGGCCTGGGGCTTAAAGACCATTTGTGCTGGAACTGACAAATATGGAGAGTGTGGTGCTGTCACAGGTGCTTTGGAACTTGTTTGGTTTTTACAGTCTCATGGACAGAGGATGGGGCTGTGCATTCAATCTTAAAGCCGCTTTGACGTATTTAAACAAATTGTTTTGCAGTGATAGAGAGCGAGAGATGTAATTTGCCCCTGGCTGAGCTGATTAATTCAGTTTCGATTGTTAACGCAGGTGGGAGGTCACATGATTTCCAATACATTATGTTCTGCTATGCTACTTGTAGGGAAGCATTTAACCCTTCTAGGGACTGTAGACCTGTCACCTACTGCAGCCTGATCCCTCATACTTATTGACAGGAAACCTGGCAGTTTGATTCTGATTTTATCTATGAAGCTGAAGATATCAGCAATTCACTTTTAGCAAATACAGAATAATTAGGGATACAGAATACTTAGTTAGGGATACAGAATACTTACCGTATATATTCGAGTATAAACCGTCCCGAGTATAAACCGAGGTACCTAGTTTTAGGTAAACTGACTCGAGTATAAACCGAGGGGGTTATTTGCTATTTGCCACTTAAGATGTTTGGAAACTACAACTCCCAGCATGCTTCAATGCTGGGAGTTGTAGTTTTCAAACATCTTAAGTGGCAAATACTTGCAAATAGGGGTAAATCCTCCTTTATTTGTGCATAAATATTGCCCTCCCTGGCGTCCGTAGTATTCTCCTACCTTGTCCGGCAGCCGCTTGCTCCTCACTCCACATCCTCAGTGCGCATCTGGATGATGTCACTACTCGGCGCCGCAAAGTGAGAGGCGCCGGGTAGTGATATCATCCGGATGCGCACCGAGGATGCGGATCGCGCGGCCGCCAGACAAGGTAAGTTGACTCGAGTTTAAACCGAGGTAAGATTTTCAGGCTTTTTTTAAAGCCTGAAAACCTCGGTTTATACTCGAGTATATACGGTAGTTAGGGATACAGAATACTTAGGGATACAGAATACTTAGAAACAGAATACTTAGTTAGGGATACAGAATATTGAGGGCTGATGCAGAAGAGTTTGCCCATGATATTAAATTGCAGCAACCAATTATATGTTAGGTTTCTTCTGGGTTACTAACATTAGTTAATACCTTATTGCTTGCAGATTAATAGCGGGGCAAATGTTTACACCTTTTATTGCAGCTGCCCCTAAGTAGAATTTAGCACATTGCAGCCTAATTTGGAGTACCGATTGACATAATGTAGGGAGGAATATATCCTTTGAAAGCTTGTCTATAAAATTGAATTGTTAGTCCCCATTTTAAAGATATCACCATATTCTACAGCATTTGTCTTTTTATTTATTGTGAGTGCAATAGCCATTTGAGACCAGCTATGTTGATATTCCCTGTGGTTTAAGTTTATCTTTTCTCATTACGTCTACTTCCCTCGGACACAGGTGAAATAGAAACTGAAAAACTCTCTCTGACCTACTAAATAGGGTGTGAGATCTAAGTCTGCAGGTTGTAATTTGTCTGATAAGTGCTCGATGTTGAGCTGATCTACACCACTAATGTTGGCCATACACTACTTTCACTTTCCATCGTCAAATCTATCATTAATTTTGTGATCAGAAGTCGATAATAAGAACTGTCCTTGCCCTGAACGTCGTGAGAAATGACACAGGAACGTCAGAAGGTCTCTTACGCTTAAGACATTACGAGACAGGCAGACACATTCTATATGGCAATTTGCCACTAGGAGTAAATTTCTAGTCACATTGATTAGTGTCCCTGGTATGTTCATTTTTCTGTAAAAATCATAGGAATATTAGATCTAGTCATGGAAATCAGGTAACCAATGTAAAATGTATGGGGTAGTTTTCTGTAATGTGACTGTTAAATATTGTAGTAAGATATTGAACAATTAACTTCAAACCTGATTTACAGGGAGATGTAATATGTGATGTACGGAGGTAAAATGGCGTTATTTCAAAGCCGACATTACCTTCTATGCTTCTTACCTGCCTTGTTCCCGAGCTAAGTGAGTACTGCATCGTAGGAACCCGGAATGAAGAGGAGAGTGGAAGGTACGTATTATATCTCCTTTATAAACTCTAACAGCTTTATTTAAAGGGAGGCGCTTGGCTGTTTTCCAGAGTTAAAGTCACGCAAACCAATTTAATATTGATATTACGGGAGATTTACCCAGAACTATAGCAGATCTGGGTAAATCTTCCCCTAAGACTGAACAAATGTAGATGTAGTTTATGAGTATTACTACTACTAGTCATACAGCGTGTCCTGGACTAGTCATAGAGGAACAGTCTGTCCTCATTACATAACAAAGTCTTCCATGTTCTAGGCACATGTATCTCGGTTTTTACTGCATTTCATTGAATTTTATATCTAAAACACATTCATGGGTGGTGCAGGATAACGTGGTGAAGAATCTTTGCTCGCCTTTCTAGCTGCTTTCAACTTAAAGACTCTGATGTCAGTAAAATCTTTTCAAACATCAGGATTGCAGTAAATTTTTACTTTCCCACCAGACACTAAGATGGAGCAAGAGTAGGTCTCTACAGTAAAGTAGGGTACACACGAAAGAGCAATGGGCGATTTGCCTCTTTCTCTGCAGTGTGTGTTTCAAATGAACAAGTGTTTCCGGCGCCGCTCATCGCCATCTGGATCACTGTTTACATTAGAAAAGTTTCCCTCGTCCGCGGTCGCCCCCCTGTACTAAAGTATAGGGAGTTGCCCGCGGCTGTGGGAAACATGTGAGTCCCGAACGAATACTCAGCACTGTGTGTACCCTCATCTTTAAAAATGACAGCTAGAATCATACAGATTGGTACTGTGTGTACCAAAAGTTGCTTTTTATTCTTCTGTATATTCCTCTTTGCTGAAGGGAAGGTTAGCAAAGAAATAATGTGATGAATGTGAATCTGATGTAGTGAAAGATTTTACTGGTTTACAGAGACCTTAGGGCGGTATTTAGAATGAAGCCATATTGATAAATTTCATTAATGTAGTTGGGGTTCATCCCACTTGTCTTTGTAGGAAAGTTTAATGTTTACCAAGTTCTTAAGCATGGTGCAGCTTCAGGTATAATCCAATGAGCACCCGGCGTTGGGAAGACTCCATGGAAAGGCAAATGATAAACAACTTTAATCAGTAGTTTCTGGGCTAAGAGCCAGAAAATAATGAGATTTTGCCTATATCCAGCAACTATACATAACGTGCCAATACTTCATTATACTTTGTTATATATTAAACCTTGTGATGCATGAAACTTCTGGAGGTATCAGAGCTCTGTACAGTTTAGATAACATAAGTATAGTAGTCTATAATTCTTCTGCAGACAGGAGGTTCAACTTTACCTATTTAACTTATCAGATTGTCAAAAGGCTTTCTGTACTGCTGGAGTGTCATTGGTCCAAGCCAGGTAGAAGCTTTGGAGAGGCTGGACAACCCCAAAGCAAAATTTCTACATACCTGCTGTCCCCCTCTCTGTCTCAGTAGACAAATCTTTGGGAATGGCCACAAGTCATTGGCCATGATAGACAGGGCTACCCAGAAGAGATGAAAGTAGCAACACAGGGATAGCGTGTACTGGGCAGCATAATGTTTAACCGTTAACTGCCCTCTGTAACGGGAATGTGAAAATATTTATACAAACTTATTACAGTTGGATGGATGCCATACCTGTAATATGAGACAGTATACTGAGAAGATACTGGTCAATGGGTGTCCATCATTCAGATTTGACTAGGCATTGTGGGCAGGAAAAAAGGTTTTAGACTTGATGGATTCCTGTCTTCATTCAAACCTGACAACTATGTTACGATATATGAGGTGAAAACCATCTTATTTACTGAGTGACATCTATTCCTAGCCAGGCAGATATTGATCGGACATCATTGTGTTACTAAACAACATCAGCAGCATTCAGATGGCGATTTAAATGCATCACTCCATAGTGTCAGGACATCCAGAAACCTTGATTTGACTTGAGTGGATTATGGGTAAGAACATTTAATGCACCAATAGAAATAGCATTAAAATACTCTTCCTCTCTTTCAAGCTAATTACAAAGATAGAGTGAGATTTAATCGGTTCATTTTCTTGGTACATTTCCTTATCTTTCAGTTATGCTGTTCGGAGCTGCAAATCCAGCCACCAATATTAATTAAATGCTGCTTGAAAATAATTATAGTACAACCATTAAAAAGTTCACAGCCAATGCACAAGACATGTAATTACTTTGGGGAACTTATATATGATCATTTCTCGCAATGTAGATTCAGCTTGTGATTATTTTATTCAGTGAAATAATTCAAGTACCTGCAGGTACAGGTCAGTGTCATTGAGCTGCTAGAAATAATTATTGTTAACGTTATACGTTACAGTCATTTTGTAACCATACTAAAGGCCACATTTACTGAAAGCTGCAATCTCAACAGGCCGAATCTTAAAAACCCATATACATTATTTCAAGAAGGGGCACAAGTTGCCAATTGTATTAACCCAAACCACCCTCCCTGCCCCTATAGTATCTAGATATGGACCTAAAATGCTAGGTCTTCACCCAGGTCAAGCCCTGCCCCCTCTTTCCGAACTGTCCCAATGGGAAGACCCACTCCATGCAGAGGAGGGCTGTGTATATCTTGTATATTCAGATAAGTGGCCTTAATCTGCAGTCACCTGCTATGATAGATGTTACATGCATTACTGATTCTACTCTTTTCTTGATTACAATAAAAGCAATATTTCCCCCACACCTCTCTCTCCTATCCCCCCCCCACTTCACCCTACCCCCTTATACCTAATGAAGTTAATATTTTGTCTAAATAACAAAAATGATACGCAAAAACAGTTAACAGTTATCTATTACAATACTCATTTATTGCAATGTTTTATTATAAGACTAAAATGGAAACTGTTATGATACTGTCACTAATACCAACAAATCGGCCTGCATTTTGCCACAATACTATTTAATAATAATAAAAATTTATTGAAACTAAAAGCATTATTTAGTGGATAATGTATCCCCTACTGTATATTAAAGGGATATTAGAAGTCACAAAGAGTTCCGTGACCATATAGAAGAATGTAGCCACAGGCTCCTCGTGGAACTCCTCTGTGACTTCTAAGTAAAGGCTACATTATCCAATATAATCCACCCTAACAGATTCTTTACAAACTGCAAGCCCCCCAGGTTACACCTCTCCACCAACTGCTGTTCCTTTAGCACCTTGAAAACCCCACATAGTAGTACACTGATTATACAAATAATGTTAATGTTGGGCCTATAGAGACCAATTAAGAGGGAGGGTGCATTATAAGGACAGATATTTTTTCTCCATACTAATGGTAGGCATTCTCCCATACACATAAAATATCTACTTTTAGTAAACTTTGGATTGTATCTTAAAATCTAAACGTTAATGCACCTTTAAAGGGGAATTCAGTGCAAATACATATGCTTTTCAGAAAAAAGAGCAGTATTTTTTCATCCCAATGACCTTAATCTGCCAATTCAGCATTTTGTCTGTGTATAAATAAATGCAACTGAAATACTGACTTCTTGTTTGCAGGACCCCTAGTAGAGACTATTACGGTCTTGTCCTTGACCCAGCGCCTGGGTTGATTCAGTTGCTCAGTAGAGATCTGAGCATGTTTGATCCAACAGCCAATCAGTAGAAATTACTGTTAGGAACATTCCAAGGATGTGGTGCATCCTGGGAAGAAGAAGGACTGTTAGAACCTGAAATGTCAGCTCACTAATGTCAACAGCAGGGAACAGCTAAGGGTATGAAATCAACTGATTTTTCAAAATGGAAGAGAATATGTAGAATAACTAAGAAGGCATTACACAAACTAAAATTTAACAAATATTGATAATTTCCACTGAACTGTCCTTTTAATAGGAAACACTATAGTGAAAAAACGACTTAACTTCATCTTAATCTATAAATAAATATGTGCAAGTAGCAGCAACACACATGCCTTCAATCCAGCACATGTTTTACTCAGGAGTGGAACCCCCCCCCCCCCTCCCTCTTTTAGCTGGTCCCACTTCCATCTGACCTGACTTTCCCCTCACAAATCAACTGTTAAAGGGCAACTCCACCCTCATAAGAACATCTTTAAGAAAGAATGGCTTCTTTAAAATATGTTGATATATCATACTTTGGCCTATGAATTCATTACTGTATGACTACTATGCTTCTGGATGCCTCGTGAAAACTGACCAATATAAAAACCTATACTGAGCCTTTACTGAGCCTGGGCATGCTCAGAAGATGCAGCTAGGGGATTAACATTCAGTCATTGGCTGTGATGTCAACTGTCAAATCCATAACTGACAGTTGCTAACCAGAAGAAACAGGAAGCAGAAACCTGGGGCAACAGGACAATGTGCAGGATTTCAGGTCCTACCGTGTAGGGTTTTGGGGGGTGATTTACCTGTATGTAAGTTTTCATTTCGGGGCTGGACTTGCCCTTTAAACTACACACAGCATACGGTATTCCAACTGTCAAAACTCTGTCACCAATCCAGCTACAGAAAAACTGCTCACAGATAAATAGTTTTTGAGAGCAAGGAACTTCATTGACAGATGAAATGTAATGTTTTAGATTGGATATCTAAATAAATAGGGGGCACATCTACAAAAAAATTGTACAGTGGTGGTTGGGAAGAATTATAATTTCCAGTAATGTTCAAATTAAAATAACCTTTTTTTCAGTATAGATGCCCTTTAATGTTTCACAGCAGCATGAATTTCGTGTTATTACAGCATTTTAATGGGTGCCACCTTGATTTTTTGACTGTTTAAATCATACTGTGCCAGTAATTGTATTCTGCTATTTAATTAAATATAAATGAAATAAAACTCTCTTTCCATTAAATGAATGCTACATAACCTGAATGTTCTCATACTAATAAAAATAGGTGCTAAATATTCTTTTAATGGATTCTAGGGTTAATGCAGTGCAGAATATTCTAGTGCTGAGTACTAATATTAATACACTGGTGATAATTATTGTATTACTGGGAATTAATATTAATACACTGGGGCTGAAAATTCCATTAAATGGTATTAATATTGATTCACTGATGCTGAATGCTAATGGTTAATGTTACAGTGCTAAATTTTCTAGTAATGGGGACTGATACAGTGCTAAATATTCTATTAATGGGACTGATACAGTGCTAAATATTCTATTAATGGGGACTGATACAGCGCTAAATATTCTATTAATGGGGATTGATACAGTGCTAAATATTCTATTAATGGGGACTGATACAGACTGAAACAGTGCTAAATATTCTATTAATGGGACTGATACAGTGCTAAATATTCTATTAATAAGGACTGATACAGTGCTAAATATTGTATTAATAGGGACTGATACAGTGCTAAATATTCTATTAATGGGGACTGATACAGTGCTGAATATTGTGTTAATGGGGACTGATACAGTGCTAAATATTTTATTAATGGGGACTGATACAGTGCTAAATATTCTATTAATGGGGACTGATACAGTGCTAAATATTTTATTAATGGAGACTGATACAGTGCTAAATATTCTATTAATAGGGACTGATACAGTGCTCCTTTCCTCAGGTGTGGACACCTGAGGAAGGGGGTTGGACCCCCCGAAACGTTGTGTGTATTTTTGGCATTTATTGTTTTTCAGCACTAATAAATGAGTATTATCTAAATACTATATGGAGTGTGCCTTCCTATGAACTATATATATCTAATTAAACTTACCTGCAGTGGCACAGGTTGTGGATAGAGCACCTCCAATTTTGCCTATCAGAACCATCACATTGGATTGAAATTGGACTGATACAGTGCTGAATATTCTGTTAATGGGGACTGATACAGTGCTGATTATTCTGTTAATGGGGACTGATACAGTGCTAAATATTCTATTAATGGGGACTGATACAGTGCTAAATATTCTATTAATACGGACTGATACAGTGCTAAATATTCTATTAATACGGACTGATACAGTGATAAATATTCTATTAATGGAGACTGATACAGTGCTAAATATTCTATTAATGGGGACTGATACAGTGCTAAATATTCTATTAATGGAGACTGATACAGTGCTAAATATTCTATTAATGGGACTGATGCAGTGCTAAATATTTTATTAATGGGGACTGATACAGTGCTAAATATTCTATTAATGGGACTGATACAGCTTGAATATATACTATTTATGTAAGGGGACTGATACAGTGCTGAATATTTTTAAGGGGACTGATACAGTGCTAAATATTCTATTAATGGAGTCTGATAACAGTGCTAAATATTCTATTAATGGGACTGATACAGTCTGAATATATACTATTCTTAATGGGGACTGATACAGTGCTGAATATTTTTAATGGGACTGATACAGTGTTAAAATTTCATTAATGGGGAATGATACAGTGCTAAATATTCTATTAATGGGGACTGATACAGTGCTGAATATTCTTTAATGGGGACTGATACAGTGCTAAATATTCTATTAATGGGACTGATGTGTGCTAAATATTCTATTAATGGGACTGATACAGTGCAATATTCTATTAATGGGGATGATACAGTGCTAAATATTCTATTAATGGGACTGATCAGTGCTAAATATTCTATTAATGGGGACTGATACAGTGCTAAATATTTATTAAGGGGACTGATACAGTGAAATATTCTATTAATGGGGACTGATACAGTGTAAAATTCTATTAATGGGGACTGATACAGTGCTAAATATTCTATTAATGGGACTGATACAGTGCTAAATATTCTATTAATGGGGACTGATACAGTGCTTGAATATTCATTAATGGGGACTGATACAGTGCTAAATATTCTATAATGGGGACTGATACAGTGCTAAATATCTATTAAGGGGATGATACAGTGAATATCTAATTGCTAATTCTATAATGGGGACTGATACAGTGCTAAATATTCTATTAATGGGGACTGATACAGTGCTAAATATTCTATAATGGGACTGATACAGTGCTAAATATTCTATTAATGGGGACTGATACAGTGCTAAATATTCTATTAATGGGGAATGATACAGTGCTAAATATTCATTAATGGGGACTGTACAGTGCTGAATATTCTATTAAGGGGACTGATACAGTGCTAAATATTTATAATGGGGACTGATACAGTGCTAAATTTCTATAAGGGGACTGATACAGTGCTAAATATTCTATTAATGGGGACTGATACAGTGCTAAAATTCTATTAATGGGGGACTGATACAGTGCTGAATATTCTTAATGGGGACTGATACAGTGCTAAATATTCTATTAATGGGACTGATCTGTGCTAAATATTCTATTAATGGGGACTGATACAGTGCCGAATATTCTATTAATGGGGACTGATACAGTGCTAAATATTCTATTAATGGGGACTGATACAGTGTAAAATTCTATAATGGGGACTGAACAGTGCTAAAATTCTCATTAATGGGACTGATACAGTGTAAATATTCTATTAATGGGGAATGATACAGTGCTAAATATTCTATAAGGGGACTGATACAGTGCTAATATTCTATTATGGGACTGATACAGTGCTGAATATTCTATTAATGGGGAATGATACAGTGCTAAATATTCTATTAATGGGACTGATACAGTGCTAAATATTCTATAATAGGGACTGATACAGTGCTGAATATTCTATTAATGGGGACTGATACAGTGCTAAATATTCTATTAATGGGACTGATACAGTGCTAAATATTCTATTAATGGGGACTGATACAGTGCTAAATATTCTATTTAATGGGGACTGATACAGTGACTAATATTCTATTAAATATTCTATTAATGGGACTGATACAGTGCTAAAATCTATTAATGGGGTGGACTTAACTATTTTTAATTGACAGTGCTAAATATTCTATTAATGGGGACTGATACAGCTCTGAATATATACCGTATTCTGTAATGGGGACTGATACAGTGCTGAATATTGTTTAAGGGGACTGAACAGTGCTAAAATTCTATTAATGGAGTCTGATACAGTGCTAAATATTCTATTAATGGGACTGATACAGTTCTAATATATACTATATTAATGTGGACAGGTACAGATGGAGACTGACGAACTAAAGGAAGTGATGATAATAGGGAATGAACTGATACAGGCTGATATTGTTAATGGGGACTGATACAGTGCTAAATATTGTATTAATAGGGATGATACAGTGCTAAATATTTATTAATGGGGACTGATACAGTGCTGAATATTCTGTAATGGGGACTGATACAGTGCTAAATATTCTATTAATGGGACTGATGCTGTGCTAAATTTCTATTAATGGGGACTGATACAGTGTGAATATTCTATTAATGGGGACTGATACAGTGCTAAATATTCTATTAATGGGACTGATACAGTGCTAAAATTCTATAATGGGGACTGATACAGTGCTAAATATTCTATTAATGGGACTGATACAGTGCTAAATATTCTATTAATGGGGACTGATACAGTGCTAAATATTCTATTAATGGGGACTGATACAGTGCTAAATATTCTATTAATGGGACTGATACAGTGCTAAATATTCTATTAATGGGGACTGATACAGTGCTGAATATTCTATTAATGGGGACTGATACAGTGCTAAATATTCTATTAATGGGACTGATACAGTGCTATATTCTATTAATGGGGACTGATACAGTGCTGAATATTCTTTAATGGGGACTGATACAGTTCTAAATATTCTATTAATGGGACTGATACCGTGCTAAATATTCTATAATGGGACTGATACAGTGCTAAATATCTATTAAGGGGACTGATACAGTGCTAAATATCTATTAATGGCTGATACAGTGCTAAATATTCTATTAATGGGGACTGATACAGTGCTGAATATTCTATTAATGGGGACTGATACAGTGCTAAATATTCTATTAATGGGGACTGATACAGTGCTAAATATTCTATTAATGGGACTGATACAGTGCTAAATATTCTATTAATGGGGACTGATACAGTGCTAAATATTCTATTAATGGGGACTGATACAGTGCTGAATATCTTTAATGGGACTGATACAGTGCTAAATATTCTATTAATGGACTGATCTGAGCTAAATTTATATTAATGGGGACTGATACAGTGCTAATATTCTATTAATGGGACTGATACAGTGCTAAATATTCTATTAATGGGGACTGATACAGTGCTAAATATTCTATTAATGGGACTGATACAGTGCTAAATATCTATTAATGGGGACTGATACAGTGCTAATATTCTATTAATGGGGACTGATACAGTGCTAAATATTCTATTAATGGGACTGATACAGTGCTAAATATTCTATTATGGGGACTGTACAGTGCTGAATATTCTATTAATGGGGACTGATACAGTGCTAAATATTCTATTAATGGGACTGATACAGTGCTAAATATTCTATTAATGGGACTGATACAGTGCTGAATATTCTATTAATGGGACTGATTACAGTGCTAAATATTCTATAATGGGGACTGATACATGCTAAATATTCTATTAATGGGACTGATACAGTGCTAAATATTCTATAATGGGGACTGATACAGTGCTAAATATTCTATTAATGGGACTGATACAGTGCTAAATATTTCAATTAATGGGGACTGATACAGTGCTAAATATTCTATTAATGGGGACTGATACAGGCTCTGAATATATACCGATTCTGTAAATGGGGACTGATACAGTGCTAATATTGATATGTTTAAGGGGACTGATACAGTGTAAATATTCTATTAATGGAGTGGATACAGTGCTAAATATTCTATTAATGGGACTGAACAGTTCTGAATATATACCTATTATTAAATGGGGACTGATACAGTGCTGAATATTGTGTTAATGGGGACTGATACAGTGCTTAAATATGTATTAATAGGACTGTACATGCAAAATTCTATTAATGGGGACTGATACAGTGGGAATATTCTTTAATGGGGACTGATACAGTGCTAAATATTCTATAATGGGGACTGATCGTGCTAAATATTCTATTAAGGGGACTGATACAGTGCTGAATATTTATTAATGGGGACTGATACAGTGCTAAATATTCTATTAATGGGACTGATACAGTGCTAAATATTCTATTAATGGGACTGATACAGTGCTAAATATTCTATTATGGGACTGATACAGTGCTAAATATTCTATTAATGGGGACTGATACAGTGCTAAATATTCTATTAATGGGGACTGATACAGTGCTAAATATTCTATTAATGGGAGCTGATACAGTGCTAAATTCTATAATGGGGACTGATACAGTGCTGAATATTCTATAAGGGGACTGATACAGTGCTAAATATTCATAATGGGACTGATACAGTGCTAAATATTCTATAATGGGGACTGATACAGGGCTGAATATTCTATTAATGGGGACTGATACAGTGCTAAATATTCTATTAATGGGGACTGATACAGTGCTAAATTTATATTATGGGACTGTACAGTGCTAATATTCTATTAATGGGACGATACAGTGCTAATATTATTAATGGGGAATGATACAGTGCTAAATATTTTATTAATGGGGAACTGAACAGTGCTAATATTCTATTAATGGGGACTGATACAGTGCTAAATATTTTATAATGGGGACTGATACAGTGCTAAATATTCTATTATGGGACTGATACAGTGCTAAATATCTATTAATGGGGACTGATACAGTGCTAAATATTCATAATGGGGACTGATACAGTGCTGAATATTCTAATGGGGACTGATACAGTGCTAAATATTCTATTAATGGGACTGATGCTGTGAAATATTCTATTAATGGGGACTGATACAGTGCTAATATTCTATTAATGGGACTGATACAGTGCTAAATATTCTATTAATGGGGATGATACAGTGCTAAATATTCTATTAATGGGACTGATACAGTGCTAAATATTCTATTAATGGGGACTGATACAGTGCTAAATATTCTATTAATGGGGATTATACAGTGCTAAATATTCTATTAATGGGACTGATACAGTGCTAAATTTCTATTATGGGGACTGATACAGTGCTGAATATTCTATTAATGGGGACTGATACAGTGCTAAATATTCTATTAATGGGACTGATACAGTGCTAAATATTCTATTAATGGGACTGATACACAGGCTGATGAATATTCTATTAATGGGACTGATACAGTGCTAAATATTCTATTAATGGGGATGATACAGTGCTAAATATTCTATTAATGGGGACTGATACAGTGCAAATATTCTATTAAGGGGACTGATACAGTGCTAAATATTCTATTAATGGGACTGATACAGTGCTAAATATCATTAATGGGGACTGATACAGTGCTAAATATTCTATTAATGGGGACTGATACAGTGCGAATATTCTATTAAGGGGATGATACAGTGCTAAATATTCAATAATGGGGACTGATACAGTGCTAAATATTCTATTAATGGGACTGATACAGCTCTGAATATATACCGTATTCTGTAAATGGGGACTGATACAGTGCTGAATATTGTGTTAAGGGGGACTGATACAGTGCTAAATATTCTATTAATGGAGTCTGATACAGTGCTAAATATTCTATTAATGGGACTGATACAGTTCTGAATATATACCGTATTCTGTAAATGGGGACTGATACAGTGCTGAATATTGTGTTAATGGGGACTGATACAGTGTTAAATATTGTATTAATAGGGACTGATACAGTGCTAAATATTCTATTAATGGGGACTGATACAGTGCTGAATATTCTGTTAATGGGGACTGATACAGTGCTAAATATTCTATTAATGGGACTGATGCTGTGCTAAATATTCTATTAATGGGGACTGATACAGTGCTGAATATTCTATTAATGGGGACTGATACAGTGCTAAATATTCTATTAATGGGACTGATACAGTGCTAAATATTCTATTAATGGGGACTGATACAGTGCTGAATATTCAATTAATGGGGACTGATACAGTGCTAAATATTCTATTAATGGGGACTGTACATTGCCTGAATATTCTATTATGGGACTGATACAGTGCTAAATATTCTATTAATGGGACTGATACAGTGCTAAATATTCTATTAATGGGACTGATACAGTGCTAAATATTCTATTAATGGGGACTGATACAGTGCTAAATATTCTATTAATGGGACTGATACAGTGCTAAATATTCTATTAATGGGACTGATACAGTGCTAAATATTCTATTATGGGGACTGATACAGTGCTAAATATTCTATTATGGGACTGATACAGTGCTAAATATTCTATTAATGGGGACTGATACAGTGCTAATATTCTATTAATGGGACTGATACAGTGCTAAATATTTATTAATGGGGACTGATACAGTGCTAAATATTCTATTAATGGGACTGATACAGTGCTAAATATTCTATTAATGGGGACTGATACAGTGCTAATTTCTATTAATGGGGACTGATACGTGCAATATTCTTATGGGGACTGATACAGTGCTAATATTCATTAATGGGACTGATCGTGCTAAATATTCTATTAATGGGACTGATACAGTTGAAATATTCTATTAATGGGGACTGATACAGTGCTAATATTCTATTAATGGGACTGATACAGTGCTAAATATCTATTAATGGGGACTGATACAGTGCTAAATATTCTATTAATGGGGACTTATACAGTGCTAAATATTCATTAATGGGACTGATACAGTGCTAAATATTCTATTAATGGACTGATACAGTGCTAAATATTCTATTATGGGACTGATACAGTGCTGAATATTCTATTAATGGGGACTGATACAGTGCTAAAATTTCTATTAATGGGACTATACAGTGCTAAATATTCTATTAATAGGGACTGATACAGTGCTGAATATTCTATTAATGGACTGATACCATTTCTAAATATTCTATTAATGGGGACTGATACAGTGCTAATATTCTATTAATGGGACTGATACGTGCTAAAATTCTATTAATGGGACTGATACAGTGCTAAATATTCTATTAATGGGACTGATACAGTGCTAAATATTCAATTAATGGGGACTGATACAGTGCTAAATATCTATTAATGGGCTGAACGTGCAATATTCTATTAATGGGACTGATACAGGCTAAATATTCAATTAATGGGGACTGATACAGTGCTAAATATTCTATTAATGGGACTGATACAGTGCTAAATATTCTATTAATGGGGACTGATACAGTGCTGAATATTCAATTAATGGGGACTGATACAGTGCTAAATATTCTATTAATGGGACTGATACAGTGCTAAATATTCTATTAATGGGACTGATACAGTGCTAAATATTCTATTAATGGGGACTGATACAGTGCTAAATATTCTATTAATGGGGACTGATACAGTGCAAATATTCTATTAATGGGGACTGATACAGTGCTGAATATTCAATTAATGGGGACTGATCAGTGCTAAATTATTCTATAATGGGACTGAACAGTGCTAAATATTCTATTAATGGGGACTGATACAGTGCTGAATATTCAATTAATGGGGACTGATACAGTGCTAAATATTCTTTAATGGGACTGATACAGTGCTAAATATTCTATTAATGGGACTGATACAGTGCTAAATATTCTATTAATGGGGACTGATACAGTGCTAAATATTCTATTAATGGGGACTGATACAGTGCTAAATATTCTATTAATGGGGACTGATACAGTGCTAAATATTCAATTAATGGGACTGATACAGTCTAATATTCTATTAATGGGACTGATACAGTGCTAATATCTATTAATGGGGACTGATACAGTGCTGAATATTCAATTAATGGGGACTGATACAGTGCTAATATTCTTAATTAATGGGACTGATACAGTGCTAAATATTCTATTAATGGGGACTGATACAGTGCTAAATATTCAATTAATGGGGACTGATACAGTGCTAAATATTCTATTATGGGACTGATACAGTGCTAAATATTCTATTAATGGGGACTGATACAGTGCTGAATATTCTATTAATGGGGACTGATACAGTGCTGAATAGGTAATGAGGGGAAAATGTCCGTTTTTAAATGATCACAGCATGTTATCTGAACTACAGGATCTATCTAGTAAATTGCTGTTTTTACATTAAATTGCCCAGACTCAAGTGGACATTTTTTCCAGCATCCGATTTTCAAGAGTCTCCATTTGGTTATTACATTTTGTAGGTGTAAATTGCTACTATTACCAGTGTGATGAATCCAATTCAGGGCTGGACTTACAGGTCACTTGTTATACTCTCTGATATCTTTAACACTGCGCCAATCTGGTTTTCAGTGGTAACGCTATTAGGCTGATCTCTATTTGACGCCGTGCACTTGTCTGGGTAGGAGAATTGATGTCACAGTGATTTATTTAGTTATTTGCAATTGTGCAGTTATATCTTATTTTACTCGGCCAAATTGCAGCCACCCTATGTAACCTTGTTGGTGATGAAAGGCCCTCACCTAAGGCATAATCCAGCATCATTCATCATACTCATTCTTTCTGAGACTCCAGACTGCACAATATCCCTTTGATCGACTCTTGTTTCTATAAGAGATGTCACTGAAGGAAAGGACTGGATTAAAAGGAAATTTGAAAATGAAACGTGGAATTAATCCAAACAGTTCCAAGCAAAACTGCATAAATCCTTTAATAAGTAATGTTCCTTTAATCCTGTAGATTTTTTAAATGTCTGCATAATTGCTCTCCACATTTATTTTAAAAAACATTTTCGTTAAAATGTGGTCCAAAAAATATTTTAGGAAATTTACAGAATTTTTGTAATTCACTTTCATTATGTTATTTACATAGTTTTGAAGATATTTCAATTTGTATGTGTGTTATGGATGTAGCATTCCCAGACCCACTGCACTTCCTGCTCTGAAACCTCTGAAACACCTTTGGGACCCCACTGCCTCATTGTTAGACAGTGCCTCTCCTCTCTCATGGGGCCCTTCCACCTGTGCCCCACCTTCATGTCCCTATAGGGTCCATCCCACCTCATGTGCCCCCTGGGACCATGGAGGCAGGGGTGGAAGGGTCTCCCTAGGGGGGATGGGTCCTGTAGGGGCATAGACGGAGGGAACAGGTGGAAGGGGCTCCAGAGAGCCTGTAAGTGGGAGGGACCAGGGGGGCACTTACCAAAGTTCTCCATCCACTGCAAGACTGCAGATTTGTTATCCAGCAGTCAGACACTTCCTGGACACTTCTGCTTCACTGAGCATGTGCAGAACTGTAAAAAAGGATGAGGAACTAACTCTCTAACCGCAGGTTGCACTCCTCCAACCCTCTAACTTTTTTCTGTTGGCATGGTGTAAACGCTGGTGTAAACAACTCATGAGGGACATCTACGTCTATTTTAAAGGTACAGACATGGCATGTAACGTTTTGTGTTGGGATTACAGTTCCCCTTTAAATGTCATGTCTATCCTATTGGGTGCATTGGATTTCTTTTCTTATAACACAAGATCCATGGATATCCTGTAAATTATATCCTTATATATTAGATTAGATTCTGTATTCTGTCACTGTACTGACAAGGTAACAGTCATTAATTTATAAATGGAAAAAAATATATGTATAAAACACCATAAAACCAGTTAAGTTATACATATAATAGAATAGTATAGTGTAGTATTTGAGACATATGTCCATCCAACCTACTGAGCAATACCCTCATTTCCTGTCTGACTGTTGATCCAGAGGAAGGCAAAAAAAAAAAACCTGTATGAAGGGGAAAAAAATTCCTTCCTGACTGTAAGTGGCAATTAGAAATATCCCTGGATCAACTCTACTTTATGTATCAATACCAGTAACTTGCAACATTCCTTGTTTTCAGAAATTCATCCAGCTTTCTTTTATAACTGATTAATGAACCTGCCATAACAACATCCACTGGAAGACAGTTCCATAGCTTTACCATTCTCACAGTGAAAAACCCTTTCGACTTGGAGGAAACTATTTACTTCCAATATGAAGGGATGTCCGCATGTTCTTGCTATATTTAAGTTTGTTATCCACCAAAACTCCAAGATCCTTTTCCAACAGGGATTCACTTAACACAGAGCCATTTATAGTATAAGCAACACACGATTTTTAAGCCCAAAATTCATCACCAACATTTATCAACATTGAATTTCATCTGCTACTTAGCAGCCCAATGGGACAATCTATCTAGATCCCCTTGCAATAGTTGCTCACACTCTGTACCATTTTGATGGTCTACAAAGTTTTGTGTCATTTGCAAACACAGAGACCTTGCTGACAATACCCACTTCCAAACCATACTACTTACAGCATCTCACAGAAATGAGCACACCACTCACATGTCTGTAAATATTTTATTAGACAATACTGAAGATATGACACTTTGATACAACGTAATGTAACTGAATGAGAGGCATTCTGTAAAACTAATGACACAAATCCATCTTTAATATTGAATAAATAATCTTTTTTATAGTTAAGGATCAGCTCCTTAACTATAAAAAAGATTATTTATTCAATATCAAAGTGCACCATCCTGTGGTGAATGAGAAGGCTGTTACTGTAACTTTGAGGTTTTGCAATTTAAAGGGGCAGTTTCGGTTGTTAATATTTAAAGGCAATGCGCTCTCCTTAGTATTTTTTGTAATTCCTTTTGTTATAGTTCAGTTTCCCTTGTTATTTGACGTTGATGACCCTCTAACATTGTTAATTTTTCAATTGAGTGAAGGAGTGAATGAGAAGGAAATAGAGGAAATATGGGGCTGTCACATGTACATCACTGGAAACACAAACCACAGATAAATCTGGTCTGGCTACACAGGACCAGTGTAGCTATCTGGTAGCTGGAAAGTAAAGCTAACTGTTCATACCTGTTTTCCTATCACAGTCCTTATCCGATATACAGTGTACCATCCCACCCTCTCCCATTAAGACCACCCAGGGTGATGACCACAATCGTTAGATACATTTTCCTATCGGGACAGTTTTAAAAAAAACATGTCATTGCGTCTTTGACCACCCTTACAGGTCAAATCATAGAGACAGAGATGGTTGCTAAACTAATATAACCAGAGGGTCATAATCATACCATTCCAGGGAAAAGTGGGAGTTGGTTGGATTCAGTCTCAGGGATGTGCTTAATCACTCTGCACAATTGAGCTGAAAGCAGGTGAAGGAGTAAATTACAGAGAGGGAGACCAAGAGGTATTTTAACCTTCTAAATTATGCAATTTTCACAATTTTGCATTTTTTGAGTGTAGTGTCCCTTTAATCACTTCTAACCTTATATAGAATATAAGGTTGTAGCTCTGCCCCAATATCAGTCCAGGATTTGTCCAATGGGAAGATGTTCTACTTTCAGACAGTCCTACAATTGTTTAGGCCCTGGGCAAAAAAGGGGGGTGGGTGGCTTTGGACACTTTCATTGACTATGCCATTGATGACTATTGTATGAAAGACTCCAAGGAAAAAGAAAATGGCTCTCCAACCAATAAAGGCTTCCAACACTAGTGTATTGTTTCCCAATACACTAAAAAGATGGAGACAATCTTTAGGGTGTCATACCATATAAATTAATAGAATTATGTGGTATTTTGGTCGATCGGGCTTATTCTTTGGATGGTATAAGTAATGGGCCTGTTCGTAAATCACGGTCAATCCTGTGGTCTTAAACGTATCACCAAAAAATATCACTGTTACTGTTTCCTGACCGCCAATTAATAACCACTAATTATCAAATCATTAGGTCTGTCACCAGGAATATCAGGCCCATGTGTACCAGGCCATAGGATGCCATCACCATAATAGGAACAATCTGACACAAATCAACAGGCCATGCGATTTTTTTAGGTGCAGTTTTTCCCATAATCCCCTGAAATGCGTTGGGGCGTAACTGCAAGGAACCCCCCCCCACGGGATATTAGAGGCCGACAACATTCTTGTGTGTAGGTGCATGCGCCTTTCTGGTATATCTGGGGTAACTATCACACATACATGCAGGGCACTGAACCCTTACATTGGGCAGGTTCTGTACAGAGCGTTTTATACACATGTAAAATTTTAGGCTGAGCAACTGGAAACATTTTTAATAAACTTCCCATTAGAAAACTCTGTTAAAGTCCTATTAAAATGCGCCATACAGTATTTGGCAGTACGTAATTTAAATTCACTTGTAATTACATTCGGAATGGGGTGTATTGTGTTGCCAGCAAACCTCTTTCTCCGGTGGGTAATCAAGCTTCAAGTGCTTCCCTTTGAGTTAATGCCTCACAAAGAATCTTCATGTTTCTTAAAATTTCCCAGGATTTAACCACAAAGTTATAAATAATGGATTAACCAGGGATGATATGGGGGAAAGAACAGCTCTCCTTGCAGCTGAATATAATCTGTGCCAAGAGGAGCTCTGCAGAGCTGGCAATGGTTTCCATTTATTAGATGACAAGCCAAAATGTTGTTGTTTGCAGCCTTTGTAAATACTTGTCTGGAAGATAATGAACTAAATCTGAGTCTTAAACCCAATCACAGCAGAGCCTCATTCTTTCATTATATTGCTGCTTTCTAATCTGGAAACAAGAGAACACCCTGAGTTGTTATTAATGGTGATATCAGGGTAGCACATCCTTTGGTTTTGTTTAGGGCTGAGTGAACATACATAATAGGACCAAACCGTAAAGGGTCCCGAGTCCAAAAATACATGTATTATAAATACATATTGCATGTCTGCTACTATGAGCATAGCAATGCAAGCCAGAGGTCTGGACCACCATTGTCAATGTGGCAAAATGTGGTTGTGATCTTGTAACCAAATGCAAATAAATTCCAAGTTTAAACAGAACATTCTATTCATTAAATCTAAAATAGATCTTTCGATTTATCTGAATAATTAATTTGGCTTGAAGAGCCAAATTCCTGTTCTTTCTATTTCTTCTTCATCTTCTGTTTTATTCTTCCGCTTTTTTGGACTGTATCTCCACCCACGTTTTTTGAGCTAGAGACATGAAATTCGGTACAGACATGCGGGGCATATAGGAGAAGTGTGCAATTACCAAGCTAAGGAATGCGCAGAACCGTTACACTGTAATGGCAACAATCCTCAAATGTGGATATTTGAGGTTTAAGGGTCATGAAATCAAAACAGTTTGTTTCATGGTCATAAACACAAACGCTGATACCCCCAACCCCCCACACAGACCCAGGTACACCCACCTACTGACCTATTTTTCCATTCTCATTGGTCAAAAAACTAATTTTGATCAGTCATCAATAAAAGTTAGATATATGGTCATACATGCAAAAACACATACCCCCAACCTCACACGGGTACACACACCTACTGACCTACCCTTGTACTCGTGTGGCTATACTTAAAGGGTAAATAAAGTCAAAAAAACTATTTTGGTATATCCTCAATAAAAGTTAGTTTTTAAAAACAGAAAAGACCTACCACCTCAACCAGACCCAGGTACACCCACCTACTGACCTACCCTTCCATTTCCTTAGCAACCATACTTAAAGGGTAACTATAGTCAAAAAATAAACTTTGACTAATCTTTAAAAAAGTTTGTTTTTTTAACCTCCAACCTGACACAGGTACACACACCTGTGGACCCACCCTTCCATTTCTGTGGCAGACATACTTAAAGGGTAAAAAAACAAAAATTTTGATCAATAAACAAAAAGGTTTGTTTTTTTAACTTCCAACCTGACACAGGTACACACACCAACTGAGCTACTCATTTATTCATGTGACATGTAAAAAACAACAATGTCTTCATTATTCCCATTATTGAATTTTAAAATCTGCAGCACAAACATACACATTCCCCTTCAAAATGCAGCCTTTCAAGCCAAATTCTATACTTAAACTTTCCTTTTCTAGTTTTTTTAATGCTTTGATGTCCTTTTTTATACTTAAAGACGATGTAAATACTTTTTGCACAATTAAGAGAGTGCTGTCATATGTAGAAACTACCTTTTCTTCTGTAATATATCACTGTTGGGAATGAAGTAGTAGGGAGAAGAGACCCGACAACTGAGCTAGCAGTGAAACGTATACCTTTTACACAGCACCTGATGTAAACAGATAAACTAAAGGTTCACACACTGTGCAATTGCGGGAGCCAACCTGCGACGCACAATCTGTATGAGCAATTGTGCCGTGTGTAATCGCTTTGTTGGCCTAAACAAACTTTTAGGCCTCGTTAATGATCTGCTAGGCGAATAAGTCAACAAGGCTCTACCAAATGTCTGTTTCGGCCACTCATACACATCGTGCGTTGCGGGTCGGCCTCCACGATCGCACGTGTGTATGAAAGTTAAGCATAAAGTACCTGTAACATATGGTTCAATATGTTAACTATCGAAAGTGACTTTAACAATGATTAATGAACTGCCTCCTAATGATATAACTTGATATTTCATATTACTATCTGGTCTATTTCTTATTACTATCTGGTCTGGATGGTTTCCAGACTGAGATGTGCTACAGAGAACCATTGAAAAGCTACTTCTAAAGACCTATACATTGGTCTACCTGGAAGCCATTCATATAACATCACCAAAGTAGCCCTGGTCAGTCACAGAGCAATAATATTTTACTTATTGGAAAGGTGGCAATACACTAGTGAGATGTTTAAGCCAATTCGACATTCGTTCCAATGTAAATAGAGTGGCACCCATAGTAATTCATACAGCAGACATATTGTGTGGTAGTTGTTGGGAGAATTAAATGCAGCTTTATGAATTAGGTTAAACTGATAAACAGAGTCTCCCTTGTGTGCAGGGCGGTTCTGGCCATTTTGTGACCAAGCCAAGTCACCCCTGGTGCCCACTTCCGCCAACCACATCTTGCATAGAGGTGGGTACACACTTTTACGATAAAGGTCCGATCTTCATCTTTTGAAGATCTTTACAGTATGTACCCAGCTTTTAGGTGCCATACATTAGAATTTACCTACCAAGCGATCCATCATCATTCAATCAATTCTTCCAGAACTGCCTTTCCGGTTCTTCTTCACGAACGACATAAAACCACAAAATGAATGGACCAGGTGGGACCATGTGATCATATGGCGGTCGTGAAGTACCGGAAAGGTTGTTACAGAAGAATTGATTGAATGCCGCTGTATCGTCAGCAGGTAAGTTTAATTGTATGGGCACCTTTAGTCTTTATATAGATTAGAAAGCCGGAAGTAATTAACACAGATTCATCCTGTATTTGAATGTGTTTGTTCAACCATTTCAGACACATTTAAGCTCATTTACACAGAGCCACTGGGCAATTCTATGGAGTATGAGTGGCGCTAACCTGTTTGCTATCGGTTATCGCAACTTTAGTGCCAGATGCGCAGGTTACGCAAAAGACACCCGTGCTTTCGACGCTCGCGATTCAATATCGCATTTGCACTGTTTTTATTGATGGATTTAACACCAACTAATAACTGGCGTTAGAATCCCGCTGTGAGCAAATTCCTTTTCGGGATTTACCCGCAAACACGAAATTGAATAGAGTTTGACAGTCTTACCCAGAGCAAAAGCGACTCTGAATATATTGCATATAGGGAGAATCCTCGGGACTGTGTACCCTCATCTTACAGATTCTGTCATTTTTCAGAGATTGGTACTGTGTGTATCCGGCACACACATGTGTGTACATCTTATAGGCACTGGCGTAGTTACCAGTGTCGGAAATTTTGCATTTGCGACCGGGCCTGTGTACAGCAAAATTTCCAAAATTCAATCCAAATGGGGCTCCACAGCTCTGTCTGCGCTTCTATTTCAGTAATTCCGTGCCTAAACGTGGGGCCAGTGCGTGCCACACTAGTGGTCTTTGTGCCAGCCCTACTTTGTGTTGTGTTTTCTTTGTGCCAGCTACCAACCATGATTCTCATTTACCACTGCCAATTTGCCAACAATTTACCAGTGCCTTTATGCAAACTTGGCATAAATTCCCCTGCTTAAAGGGGAATTATGCTTAACCAAACCTCCTCCTCCTCCATAGTACCCAGGGTTAAGATCTACAGTACAATGCTGAGTCCTCACCACTGGGTTTACCCTAGGTAAGCAGCAAGTTGCACTAAGTGATTCAGTCTAGCTCTGCCCACTGTTTTAGTCTGGTATCTCTACAAGAAGCATGTCTTCCCAATTGCCATGTCTTGTGCAGGGATAGGCAATGCTCCAGAAGAAATACCTCCCAAAATGCCCCTGTATACACCCTTTACCCAATCACACAAACTTACTTTCCACCATTTGTCTTACTTTGCCATGTAAAGGCAAAGTGAGACAATGGTGCAGCATTAGACTGTAAATTAAACATGATTGGCTAAAAGATAACAAACCTGCCACCACGTCAAGGTAGACTCTCTGAGCAGGTCCCTACTCTACTCTATCTTTCCTATTACATCCTATATCCTATCACCTATTTAGTGTAGAATAAACTAATACTGGAAGGAATCTAATAATAGTAACAAGCTTAATATTATTTACCGGTAACTTTACCCTAATCAATATCCTACTATTCTACTGCATTGTATTATCCCTCTATTATTCTTAACATCCATTCAACCAACCCTTCTATATTATATTGTTTTCTACAATCTTATTATTATTCATATATCCTTACCTATTTTATATCCTATCACCTTATTATAATTACATTACCCTTATATTCATCTTACTCGATCTATATTTCCCTTAATATTCACTGTTATATGTCACTATCTTATTTTTATCTATTTATCCTGACCTATTATTTAACCTATTACCTAATTTAAATTTTCCTCCCATAATTTATTCACATACTTTATCCTGCTCACTATTTACCGTATATACTCGAGTATAAACCATCCCGAGTATAAACCAAGGTACCTAGTTTTAGCTAAAAAAGGAGAAAAAAAGATATTGACTCGAGTATAAACCGAGGGGGTTAGTATTTGCCACTTAAGATATTTGGAAACTACAACTCCCAGCATGCTTTATTGCTTTCAAACATCTTAAGTGGCAAATACGGGTAAATCCTCCTTTATTTGTGCATACAGTATGCACAAATAAAGAAGGTTTTACTCTTATTTGTAAATATTGCCCTGGTGCCCGTGGTATTCTCCTACCTTGTCCGGCAGCCGCTCGCTCCTCGCTCCACATCCTCAGTGCGCATCCGGATGATGTCACTACTCGGCAAAGTGAGAGGCGCCGGGTAGTGACATCATCCGGATGCGCACTGAGGATGCGCTGCTGCCGGACAAGGTAGGAGAAAGGTTGACTCGAGTATAAACCGAGGTAAGATTTTCAGGCTTTTTTTAAAGCCTGAAAACCTCGGTTTATACTCGAGTATATACGGTACCATGTTATATATCACTATATTCTATCTATGTATTTCATTATCCTGCCTTTATCTCCCTTTTCCCATCTATCTCCCCCTCAATATTTACCTTATTATATTCTACCATCTTTTCTTAATGTTTATATCACATAATGTTTTATAACATATTTCCTTATTCTAATGTAATATTTCCTACCATTCTTTTTATCCCTATTTATATCATCAGTTTACTTACTTCTTATTTAGCTATGTGTCCTATATTTTATTATTAAATATTATATTATTATTAATAATATATATAAGGGATATGCGCCCCTTACAGTGTAATATAAGGATTTACGCCACCGAGGAGTTCCCTGACCATATAGAAGCACAAGGTCGTAGCCTCGTGCTTTTATACAGGACAGGGAACTCCGAGGTGGCGTAATGTCCTTATATTATAATGTGAGGGGCGCGGCGCATTATTTCTTTAATACATAGTATCGGATTCCTTCACCCCATTCACATTTTAAATTCTAGCCTTGTCCCTATTTCCACCTTAAATCCCCAAGCTACTTCTGTACTTAAAGGACAATTATACTCACCTCCCTCCACTCCTCTTCCTTGTTCCTTAGCTTTTACCAAGGGTGAGGACCTTAACCTAAGTCCTCACCCCTGGGTTCGCGCAGCCTACAGCAGACTCTCAGAGCAACGCTGCTCTGGTAGGCCCCGTCCCCTTCTCCCCGCAGGCGACGAGGCCAATAGAATGCACGCTCTGCAACAAGCGTGCCTTCCTATTGGCCTCGTCGCCGATGGGGAGGAGGGGGCGGAGCCTACCAGAGCAGCGTTGCTCTGAAACTCTGCTGTAGGCTGCGCGAACCGAGGGGTGAGGACTTAGCGGTTCAGGTCCTCACCCTTGGTAAAAGCTAAGGAACAAGGAAGAAGAGCAGAGGGAAGGTGAGTATAATTGTCCTTTAAACCCAGTAGAATGGAACATCCCAGTCCAGCATCTATGCGGTTAAACAAATCTTTGTGGAGGAGGAGAGAGACATTGGTTATGAAGTGACAGGAAGCAGCTCCAGCAGGTTCTGTTAGTGAAGTTAAACACTGCAAAAAATGCTGAGTCATTGTCCAGGCATGAACACTGGAATGGGCGGAGTAGTGGGATATAAAAAATATAAGAAATGAGTCACTTAGTGACATAGCTGAGTGATTTTTACCACTGCAGCTCCCATTATAAAATATCACACTTATGTATTATATTATTATTATATCATATTCTTATTATTTCTAACCTTATCTTATCTAGTCCCAGACACTTGCATTATTCTATTCTACTATATTATATTAATATTACTGTGTTGATTTGCTATAAGGTATTATTATCTAATTATCCTACCTACACTGTGCTCATTTTATTTAAAGCTAGGATTTAAATGAGAGCCCTTTAGTTTTATCTTTTAGCCAAAATAGATCATATAACTATGTACAATAAAACTGAGAAATACTTACACTGTGAAGGACTCCAAGATGTTATGATGATCGGGAGTGGATGGTAGTCCAAGAAGCATGGCTGGATGTTGAGCTGTTGGTGTAGTTGTTTGATATTTACCTCTCCAGGGTGGTTTGGTCCTGCCAGCTGGGACACACATCCAAGAGTCCTTGGATGGTTTCAATCTTATCTGATGGGGTGGTGCACTCCAGGGCCTCGAAGAAAGTTCTTGATTTCGCGAAGACCTTACTAGCTGATAACTGAAAACCAGACACTTACTGTACATTTTCCTTTCGGTCACATCTTTATAATTAACAAAACTGATAAATAAAGGGAAGAATAAATCCAAGTCATCATTGCTGTTATGGATAACCTACTGCTGTATTTATAAAACCACAAACAATACAATTACTGGTCCCATTATTCCCCAAACTGCAACTGCAGAGGGTGATGGGATTAGATCCTGTGTTACTGGGGGAATTGCTTTAAAGGAAGAGTTTTTACCAAAAAAAAATCCTTACCATACATACTAACTTTTTGTAATTTTCATTCCACATGTTTAATCCTAATGGTGTTTCTGGTGTAAAACAAATCGGTTATTGATAAAGAATTGGATTATTGGATAAGTGAATCAGAATAGCTGTGTATAAAGTTAAAACAATTATTTCTCCATACAGTCTGTCTTGTACTAACTGATGGTGGTAGGAAAGGGATCTTCTGGTCTTCAAGCTGTGTCCAGTTGATAGATGCGTACAGCTGCTCTGTCCTTATATCCCATCTCTCCGAGGCGCTTGTCCGGGTTCTTCTGTAAGAGCTGTAACAAAGCAAAATATAACTCATTTACATGTTGTAGCAGGGGTGTAATTAGATTTTGGATGGGGCCCCCACACCACCCAACCACAACTCCCTCCTCCCCCCGACACAACTACCTTGGCTATAATCTATCTAACTATCTGTCTGTGTATCTATGTATCTATCTGTCTGTTTATCTGTCTATCTATCTATTACCTATCTATCTGTCTGTCTATTTTCTGTCTATCTATTATTTGTCTATTACCTATCTGTCTCTGGACTCGGGTTTTAAGCTGGAGAAGCGCAGCAGGTGTCAGGGGCAGTCAGATGACAGGCTCTGGCAGACAGTAAGAATAGTCTGTCAGCCATCCCAGGAGGAGTGAGGACACCGCAGTTGGAGCCAGCAGGCAGCGGCAGTACACAACTCGTTGACTGACTCGGCTCTTCTACTTTCACTTCCGGCCGCACGAGTCTTCCCATCCTCCCAGTCTGAGGACGGGTCACGCGGATCATGGAAGCCCTAGCCAATAACTGCATCGGACGGTAACATTCAGGAAATATGGATGGTGAGGTGACACCTACCCAAATCCGGAAAATTAGGATGGGGGGAAAAAGCAAAAAAAGGCCTAATTAATGCAACCCGGTCCGGGGCCCCCTTATGCCCCCGGCCCCCCCCCACGTTCACGGTGGTGGCAGGGGTAGTAGTTACGTCACTGTGTTGTAGAAAATGTAATTGTCACACATATCTGTAGGTCACTAAGAGGTAATTATCAGTCTCCAAGGAATTGTTAACAATTTAGCCAAATTACCTAGAAAATTATAAATAAACAGGATTTTGCAGGTTGTGCATCTTATTATAAAATGTCCATTTCACATAACGATTTTATATATCTGTAAATGTTAAAGGGCATGTTCACTGACAAGGTTCAGACCCCCAGGCATTAATCTTGCTATATTTACCTTTAGCAAAACCCTGATCCCTCACTGGCTGGTAGATGCCTCCTCTGCTGCTGTAACATGTTATCTACCTCTGGAGCTCTGGGAAAGGAAGTGATTGGCCGTGATGCTTAAAGGGCATGTCCACCCCCAAAACTCAAATTTAACCCCATACTGGCCCCACTCTGTAGTGTACAAAAATCCTTACCTTACATCCCAGATCCTTATGGTTGCCATGCTGTGCCCCTCCAAAGCCAGGAAAATTGTAGTGTAGAAGCTCCCAGTGACTTATCCTGCGCTTGTCTCTGCCTCAACCTCGACAAGGTTGAGGCATGTGCAGGAGAGTCCTCCCCCCTCTCCCTCCCCCTAGTGTAAAATCCTAGTGTAAAATCCCCATTATCTATTAAACATATTGATCCCCCAGCCCCAACCGCCGTAACAGATTTCATAGAAAGTTCCCCGATAGTTACTTACCTTCCCTCTATCCTCCGGCGTTCTGAGCAGTCAGCAGCCGCGTCCCTTATTGGCTGCCTCTCAGCCAATTAGGGACGCGGCTGCCGGTCCCGCCCCCTGCTTGCATTTCCGTGCAAGCAGAGGGCCTGGAGAGTGCCACGGAGGACATGCCCTTTAAGGATGCTTAAAGGGCATGTCCACCCCCAAAACTCAAATTTAACCCACTACTGGCCCCACTCTGTAGTGTACAAAAATCCTTACCTCACATCCCAGCTCCTTATGGTTGCCTCTTCTTCCTCTTCTTGGGCATCTTCTTATCTATGGATATAGATGGATATAGTCTTCTTTCTTCACTTACCTTTCCTGATGTTTTCTTTCTTCTTTCCTGAAACTAAAATCTCACTCGGACACACAAATATCTCTCTCTCTGCCATTACCATGCCAACCCAGAACTGGCTATCCAATAGTGACCAATGGTTACCAATGTTCCCTCTAATTTTATATCGGGTGTGTGCGCAGATTTATATTATCGATAGAATTGAATACGTTTCTGGATTATAATCCACACAGTAGTGCGCTTTTTACGGTACTGCACT
Source organism: Hymenochirus boettgeri (assembly GCA_019447015.1). Classification (NCBI taxonomy): domain Eukaryota; kingdom Metazoa; phylum Chordata; class Amphibia; order Anura; family Pipidae; genus Hymenochirus; species Hymenochirus boettgeri. The sequence goes on along the minus strand of CM033470.1, from coordinate 52,516,198 downwards.
ACACGCATATTACATAAGTGAAAACACCCTAATGGGTTTCCTATGAAAAATCTGGGAAGCTGTGTTTTGCCTTATGGGCAGGGATAATATGGAAAATTTGTGGGCGTAGTAATGGGCAATCCATGGGCATGAGCCAAACGAGTGGCCCGGTGTCTGCCCTAGGTAATGCCATTGCTGCCCCCAGCCAGTTATTAATTTGGCTTGAAGAGACAAATTACTGTTCTTTCTATTTCTTCTTCTGTTTTATACTTTTTTGGACTGTATCTCCTCCCACAGTTTTTGAGCTAGAGACCTGAAATTCGGTACAGACGTGCGGGACATGTAGAAGTGTGCTATCTTCTAGCTAAGGAATCTTAGCTAGAAGGAAGCGATTCGCAGGTATCAGCGAAATTCTGGACATTTTTTTCCATAGACTATAATAGTCTATATAGTTTATTTAAAGTCAAAAAACACATTTTGACCTACCTATTTATTCATTTGACAGCCATATTTAAAGGGTAAGTAAAAAACAGCAATGTCCTCATCATTTCCATTATTGAGTTTTAAAATCTGCAGCACAAACACTCACATTCCCATCCAAAATGTTTCCTTTCAAGTTGAAAGTTTATACAGTTATATCTGACCTCATTTTTTGTTCCAACCAATTTTGGAGCTTTCATGTTTTTTTTTTTCAAAAATCACAACATTTTAAGGAGAACTATATTGAGTATAAAGTGTTTTTTTCAAAACCGTTAAAATGAAAATTACCTGGGGCAGGGAGGTAGGATTGGTACTTTCTACCTCCCAATAACATTTCTATCTGGAACAGCAGCTCAAAGAAAACTGCTTCTGCCAGGCTTCCTGAATGCTTCAGCAATATCTAAAAATATTTTTGTGGTAGTGGCAAGTTCATTAAATAGCTTTAAAAAAAAGGCCTGGATAAGTTTCTAAAACTAAAAAATATTGAGAATTACTGGTATTAATACATTTACTGTAGATCTGGTTGATCCAGGGATACTTTCCGATTGCCGTTTGGTGTCAGCAAGGAATTATTTCCTCCTTTTGCTGTTTTTTTTTTGCCTTCCTCTGGATCAACTTTTAGGTAGGGTTTAAAAAAAAAAAAAAAAAAGAGGGTGAATAGGTTGGACTTGATGTCTTTATTCAACCTCAATTACTATGTTACTAGATATGTTTAATACAGGAAGGCCCAGGGCACTAACCTGGCATATGAAAATACTATGTGCTGTAGCTCTTCAACAAAACAACATTGGCTGGTAGGAATAATCAATCTTACCTCCCTGCCCCAGGTACTTTTCCTTATTAAAAAGTAAATTTTTTAAGTATAGTTGTCCTTTAAAGAAGAATGCAAGTTTAATAATAAACTAAGTTTAGGTAGCCCCCATGTAATTAGGGCCGTATCTGCTTCATATTTTCATTTTTTGAATGCTAACAAGTATCTATAAACCATTCCAATTGTTGATGCTTCTTTTCTTTCTGTTTCCTGTGGTCCTTTTCTGGTGTTGATGTAAAATCCATTTAAGTCTATAGGGATTGTGCCAAATCACGATTTGGCTCATAGTGACGTGTTAACAGAAGCAAAGATACCTGGGAAGAAGAGGAGGAGTAGTGCCAACAATAAAGTTTTTTGGTGCCTAATAACATAATCGAGTTATCTGTTGTATTCAATTAAATCAACTGGACTTGAAATGTAGTCTTGAAGACGTTTGCTAGTCATCCGACTGGTTTTAATTCAGAATGACTTGTACAAGAATCTGTGGCAATTATGACCCTGGAAAATCCCAATTAGCATATCACAGCCAGGTGTTAAGGGTGTGATTGGATAGTGGCTAAGAGGTGTTATAGGAACGCCCTATAGGATAAGGTGTTAAAACAGCATTGTACGTGGCAGACAGTTGGTGTCGAACCCCCCACCTCTATTTAGGGTTGGTTCTTTATTTACAATAAATGGCCTCCTAACACCTCTCTTGAACCAGTCACGTTCCTTCGCCAATATGTAACATTAACATCTTCCAAGGTATGTCCATCCTTAGATGCAGGTACACGGCTGAGTCCTGACCCGAGGAATTGACTCTTCTGTGCTGGGCATACGTTGATGCAGTTGCTGTTTGGTCTCCCCCACATATAAATCAGAGCATTCTTCACTGCACTGCACTGCATATATGATGTCGCTTTTTTTCTGTGTTTAGGTATTGGGTCTTTCGGATGTACCAATTGCTGCCCAGGGTGTTGTGGTTTAAAGCAGACAGGGATACGATGTTTTTTGAAAATTCTTCTTAATTTCGGAGACCCCTGCTACATATGGGATGACCATGTTCTTCCTCCTGTTGCTTTCCTTCACTGTTGTATGTTGGTATTGTGTTCTTTTCTTTCCCTCTACTTCTTTTGACAAAGGCCCAGTCTGGATATCACAAGTTTTAAGGGCTCCTCTGAGATGTTCATTTCTTTAGCCTTTGCCTCTGTGTAGTGGGGATGTTCTCGGCTCTGTGTTGCAGGGTTCTGATGACACCCAGCTTGTGATCTAAAGGGTGGTGGGAGTCAAACATCAAATAATGATCTGTGTGTGTTGGTTTTCTGTAAACCTCTACTTCCAGTTTACCATTTTCTAACTTCTACCAAGCAGTCCAAGAAAGCCAGTGTTGTTGTTTGTACCTCTTCCCTGTTGAATTTAATGTTTTGGTCTACCGCATTAATGTGTTCTGTGAAAGCTTGTACTTCCTTCTGGTGGATTTTACCCAGGTGTCATCCACATATCTGAACCAGTGGCTGGGTGCTGAATTGAGAAAGCCAGTCGGATGACTAGCGAAACGTCTTCAAGAACTACATTTCAAGTCCAGTTGATTTAATTGAATACAACAGATATACCATGACCTGGATGAATGAGAACCTTCACAAGCATAATCGAGTTACTTATTACATAATCTTTCCTTCCCCTTAAACTTAAAGGGGAAGTTCAGTGCAAATACATATGCTTTTCAGAAAAAAAGAGCAGTATTTTTTCATCCCAATGACCTTAAAGCGCATGTCCACCCTTAATAAAAACTTTTGGCACACAATAGAATACAGCCCCCCAGCCACAACCGCTATAAAAATAATTTAAGAAAGTGCCCAGATGTTTACCTTCCTCTCTCCTCCGACGCCGCTTCTGCTTGCGAGACACTGCAAGCAGTGGGCGGGACTGGCAGCCGCGTCCGTGATTGGCTGAGAGGCAGCCAATCACGGACGGGCTGGGCTTTAAGAATGCCGGGGGAGAGAGAGGAGGTAAGGTAAGTACAGTTTTGGGGACTTTCTTAAAATAATTTTTTTGCGGTTGTTGGTGTGGCTTGGCTGATGGGGGGACAGGGGGGGAAATGAGAGAAGGGAGGAAACTAATACTATTATTTGGCAAGGGGGGTTTTAGTATTATTGGCACAAGGGGTTTATTGGTATGAGGGAGAGGGGATAGCAAAACGGGAGGTTGAGGAGGGGGGGGAGAAGGGCTGCAGTACGCATGCCAAATTCTCACCGGAGGCCAGGTAGGACGGAGAGTCCTATATAGACCACTGCTATCCTCCTGGTGGGCAGTTTTGTTTGGATTGGGGGGATGGGGGGAGGAATTACAGGAGAACCTTATGGAATGCTGGGATGTGAGGTAAGGATTTACTACACTACATGGTGGGGCATTAGTGGGGGGGGGGGGGGGGGATGGGGATTATAGTTTTGGGGGTGGACATGCCCTTTAATCTGCCAATTCTGCATTTTGTCTGTGTATAAATAAGTACTTCCGAAATACTTCCTGTTTGCAGGACCCCCTAATAGAGACAGTTATGGTCTTGCCCTTGACCCAGCGCCTGGGTTGAATCAGTTGCTCAGTATAGATCTGAGCATCTTTGACCCATCCAACAGCCAATCCGTAAAAATTACTGTTAGGAACATTCCAAGAATGTGGTGCATCCTGGGAAGAAGGACCATTAGAACCTGAAATGTCAGCTCACTAATGTCAACAGCAGGGAACAGGAAAGGGTATTGTTTGCCCTGATCTGTTTCTAGTATTGGCCTCTAATTGTTCACCATCTCAGCATTTAAACTGGATCTTTACAGCCTTGAACTTACCAGAAACACAGACATTTCCAAATTCCATTAACTTTGCATTGTATTGGTACAGACCGCAAGTAAAATGCTTGTAACAAAAGATTTTTCGTGTTTTTTTTTTTTTTTTTTTGTTTTATTGGACAATGATTTTTAATTTGTGTTTTTAACTGCGTGAAGTACTATTCTGTGCAGCAGTGACTGTAATCGTCATGGCTCTTATTGGTAAATGTCTCTTTTATTTATGAACATTATCGACCGGTCTTTATGTCTGTACATCCCTGCAGCCACTAGATTCTCTGTGGAATAGAAGGCACAGTTAATTTATTACTTTTCTAGAGGTCAGTGTACAGAAAGGCACATACTAAAGTATTCAGCATAAATAGGAAATTCTGCTGTTAATAGCAATTTGAGTTGTTCCTTTAAATAGTTCGCTCATAGGTTTCCATCTCTAAACCATTTTACTAAAAAAAACTGTTTTAACACTGATTGGACGGATTTCAGATTCTTTAAAGCTTCTCCGAACCAGTTATAATGCGCGGTACACACGGCTGATCCCAGCCATACAGCATGCCATACACAGGGTGGTTTTTCCAATTGAATCAACCAATTTGGACAAAGCTGTTGTTACAGAAAATTACAGATACAGATAATTTGGGGGGGCAGTTTGCATTAACAGTAGTTTTACTTAATCAACATGTTCCACAGCTGGTGAATGGGGTTTATTTGAAGTCCAAAGGGACCTGGGCACATTCAAATTGAATGAATCAGGTAGTAGAATGTTCTGTGGCTGCACACATGGTTTTACTGTTAATATGCAAAATAATTTATGGTTTACCATGTTTATTAAATAGACCTGTTATTTGTTAGGCTGGATCGTTTTGCACTCACTTTCCTAAAGCATTGTTAGACAAAACTAGATGGTTCTCTCTGTTTCCAGTCTTAAAGGGGAACTGTGGTCTCCAAACAAGAGATGAAAGGCCAGTTTCCTACCTTTAAAACGAGCCATCAACCACCTCTCTACGTGCTACCCAGCCCAAGTTATAAAGAAATTACTGACTAGAAAGTTAATGGGTGGGAGGCTGACATGTGACATTCCTAAGTCTGCACCTCCACCTCACCTTCGGTGAGCACAGCCTCAGATTTCAGTGACAGGACAAGAGACAGGACGTCCCTCCCCCTCCCTGCTGTGTGAAGTGAAGATCCTCACAGTGAAGGTAAGGGAATCTTTAGCTCTACTCTCTCACTATGTGAAAACAGCCTTTTCAGTTCTGTTCTCACTGTTCTCACTCTTGTTCTCACTCTGCCTGAAAAGGCTGTTTTCACACAATTTTCTGTAGGGGGGGGGTCTGAGTGTCCCACGGCACCCACGAGTAATCGGGGCCAAAGGGGGTCCTGCAAATGGAAGGGCCATGGGGTCCATGAGTGGGTGGGACCATTGTGTCTTGCAAGAGGAGGGGGGCTGCAAGGGGAGGAGAAGACACGGCAGATTGACTGTCATCCACTGACATGGTTTCAGAGCAGGAAGCATGAAGTGCAGGGGACCTGGTGATGCTGCTGCCATATCACACACAAAAATGTAAATATCTTCAAAACTATGCAAAATAAACAATGACAATACATTGCAAAAATTCTCAGGAGAGCAAATCCTGTCAATTTAACTAAAGTCATTTTTGGACCACAGTTCCCCTTTAATGAAGTTCCATATAGAACACACAGCACAAGCATTCACATTAACGGTTTGGTCTGACTATGTGCGTTGTGATTTCCATTTTGCGAATCGCAATGTATTTAAAAATATAATGGAAATCGCAAGAATCAGTTCCAACTGTATAATTTGCGCTCCGAATCTACTCGGTGCATTTTTATCCGCATGCGTGCACGACTTTTGGTCCATGTGTGTCAGAATTTCACTTTAATTCTTATTTTTTGCATTTTCTTCAATATGTCCTGTCATTTCCCAAAAAATGCACAGGAGCTCAAACGGACTGACGCGGACAAATGCATAAAAAAACGCATTTCTGGTAACCTGTGTTTACCTCCTTTTATTGCACCAGCCCCTCCCATTTCTTCATTGCAAGGCGTGGTGTAAATTCATAAACAAATTACAAAGTGATGCTCAGTATGTTCCGTTATATTAGGTGATTATTACAAAACCATTTAAGATGATCTAACCTTACTGCCAGCATTACTTTAGTAGTTATATTATTTAGAGGGGAGGGTTATAATTGGAATATACAGATTGTCGTATCTGACATTTCATGATAATATAATACAGTATAACGTTTCTATATCTTTATATAAAGACAAACAAATATCCATTTGACCTCCCGCACTTTTTAGTGCTGGTCTAGGTGTAACAATTGAACAATGGCGCCCCTTTCAGTGTGAGGGTAAAATTGACTCATGGCAGCCCAGTTGGCAGCAGTAATAGCTTGACCAGTTAATCTTTCCTGCTGTGTTTTATTGAGGCAAAACCTCTAAGGTCTTTTTTTTATTAATTTGACTTGCAAATTCCCAGAGTAAACAGTTCACGTCATTGTAAGTTAAAAAATCATAAAAACTACATTAAAAGGTTTTGTATTAAGAACATTACACCGTAATCTTGGTGTGAGAGAGATTTAATTACAGAATAGACCTCTGATTGTTAGGGTTTGTAGCTTATAAGTTATGGTCCTTACGCACTTTAACTGTAAAGGGACGATTCCTAGGGATCTGATGGAATTGCCCCCTTATCGTGAAAGTGTCTACACCTCAATGCTCGGATCTGCTCGAAAATTTCCCTCTGAGTTGGCCGTGGCTGAAGGGAATGTGTCAGGCAGTCACAAATGTTTACCCTATACTTTATATAGGGAGAACTATCGGGGCTGTGTGTAGCCTGATCTTTAAAGGGCATGTCCACCCCAAAACTATAATCCCCCCAACTACTGGCCCCACCATGTAGTGTAGTTTAATCCTTACCTCACATCCCAGCTCCATAGGGTTCTCCTGTAGTCCCCCCCCAAAGTCCCAAAAAATGACTACCAGGAGGCTAGCAGAGTCCATATAGGACACTGCCTGCTAGCTGGCCTCAGGTAGATTTTTGCCATGCGTACTGCAGCCCTTCTCCCCCCCCCCGGTCACATTATCCCTTATTTACACTGTAAGGTCACATTATCCCTTATATTACACTGTAAGGGTCACATTATCCCTTATATTACACTGTAAGGGTCACATTATCCCTTATATTATATTACACTGTAAGGGCACATTAGGGCACATTATCCCTTATATTACACTGTAAGGGGCACATTACCTCCTTATATACACTGTAAGGGTCACATTATCCCTTATATTACACTGTAAGGGCACATTATCCCTTATTTACACTGTAAGGGTCACATTATCCCTTATATTACACTGTAAGGGCACATTATCCCTATATTACACTGTAAGGGGCCATTATCCCTTATATTACACTGTAGGGTCACATTATCCCTTATATTACACTGTAAGGGTCACATTATCCCTTATATTACACTGTAAGGGTCACATTATCCCTTATATTACACTGTAAGGGGCACATTATCCCTTATATTACACTGTAAGGGTCACATTATCCCTTATATTACACTGTAAGGCACACATTATCCCTTATATTACCTGTAAGGGTCACATTATCCTTATATTACACTGTAAGGGGCACATTATCCCTTATATTACACACCTTATGAGGCACATTATCCCTTATATTACACCGTAAGGGTCACTTATCCCTTATATTACACTGTAAGGGGCACATTTCCCTTAATACACTGTGGCCACTTATCCCTTATATACACTAAGGGCACATTATCCTTTATATTACACTGTAAGGGTCACTTATCCTTATATACACTTAGGGCACATTACCCACTGTAAGGGTCACATTAATCCCTTATATTACACTGTAAGGGTCACATAATCCTTATATTACACTGTAAGGGCACATTATCCCTTATATTACACGTAGGGGCACATTATCCCTTATATTACACTGTAAGGGCACATTATCCCTTATTTACACTGTAAGGGGCACATTATCCCTTATATTACACTGTAAGGGTCACATTATCCCTTATATTACACTGTAAGGGTCACATTATCCCTTATATTACACTGTAAGGGTCACATTATCCCTTATATTACACTGTAAGGTCACTTATCCTTATATTACCTGTAAGGGTCCACATTATCCCTTATTTACACTGTAAGGGTCACATTAGCCCTTATATTACCTGTAAGGGACCATTATCCCTTATATTACGCTGTAAGGCGCATATATCCCTTATATTACCTGTAAGGGCGCATTTCCCTTATATTACCTGTAAGGGTCCATTTCCCTTATATTACCTGTAAAGGGTCACATTATCACTTATATTACACTGTAAGGGTCACATTATCCCTTATATTACACTGTAAGGGTCACTTAGGGCACATTATCCCTTAATACACTGTAAGGGCACATTATCCCTTATATTCCCTATTACACTGTAAGGGTCACATTATCCTAATCTGTTACACTGTAGGGGCACATTATCCCTTATATTCACACTGTAAGGGGCACATTATCCCTTATATTACACTGTAAGGGCACATTATCCCTTATATACACTTAAGGGTCATTATCCCTTATATTACACTGTAAGGGTCACATTATCCCTATATTACACTGTAGGGGCACATTCTCCCTTATATTACACTGTAAGGGTCACATTATCCCTTATATTACACTGTAAGGGACCATTATCCCTTATATTACACTGTAAGGGTGCACTAATTATCCCTTATATTACACTGTGGGGCACATTATCCCTTATATTACACCGTAAGGGGCACATTATCCCTTATATTACACCGTAAGGGTCACATTATCCCTTATATTACACCGTAAGGGGCACATTATCCCTTATATTACACTGTAAGGGGCACATTATCCCTTATATTACACTGTAAGGGGCACATTATCCTTTATATTACACTGTAAGGGGCACATTATCCCTTATATTCACGTAAGGGCACTTATCCCTGTAAGGGTCACTTATCCCTATATTACCCTGTAAGGGTCACATAATCCCTATATTACACTGTAAGGGGCACATTATCCCTTATATTCACTGTAAGGGGCACATTATCCCTTATATTACGCTGTAAGGGGCCATTGTCCTTATTTACGACTGTAGGGCCATTTCCCTTATATTACCTGTAAGGGGCGCATTGTCCTTATATATCTGAAGCGCATTACCTTATATACCTGAAGGGCCATTATCCCTTATTTACCCTGTAAGGGGCACAATATCCCTTATATTCACTGTAAGGGCACATTATCCCTTATTTACAGTAGATTGGGTTACTTCCGCGCTATGGTGTGGTAGGGATGTCTCCTTAAGTAGGGTGGCGCACTGCAGTTGGTCCACTGAATTGTTTAAATAAAATCTTTAAAAGTATCTTGCTTGCGCTTGGGGTTATGGGTAGGGGAAGGGTTAAAACAAGAAGTAAAAAATAAAAAATAAATAGGTTAAGATCTCTGTAACCAAACCAGTTTAAAATGACCTTCCATATATTAAAATTAAACTTCAACCACTCACTTGGTCATCCACCACTAGGGTAATGCAGGCTTTACTCTGTGCTGTTCTGATGCTTGCTTGGTCCCTTACACTGTAAGGGGCGCATTATCCCTTATATACACTGTAAGGGGCGCATATCTTTATATTCATTACACACTGTAGGACACATTCCCATGTCAGGGGCACATTATCCCTTAATTACACTGTAAGGGCGCATTCTCTCTTATATTACACTGTAAGGGGCATGTTATCCCTTATATTACACTGTTAGGGCATGTTATCCCTTCTATTACACTGTAAGGGGCAGGTTATCCCTTATATTACACTGTAAGGGGCTTTATCCCTTATATTACACTGTAAGGGGTCCATGTTATCCCTTATATTACACTGTAAGGGGCATGTTATCCCTTATATTACACTGTAAGAGGTGCATTATCCCTTATATTACACTGTAAGGGGCGTATTATCTCTTATATTACACTGTAAGGGGCACGTTATTCCTTATATTACACTGTAAGAGGTGCATTATCCCTTATATTACACTGTAAGGGGTGTATTTTCATGTATATTACACTGTAAGGGGCGCATTATCCTTTATATTACACTGTAAGGGGTGCATTATCCCTTATATTACACTGTAAGGGGTGCATTATCCTTTATATTACACTGTAAGGGGTGCATTATCCCGTATATTACACTGTAAGAGTGCATTAATCCCTTATTTACACTGTAGGTGTGCATTATCCTTTATATACACTGTAAGGGGTGCATTATCTCTTATATACACTGTAAGGGGTGCATTAGCCCGTTATTAACACTGTAAGAGGTGCATTATCCTTATATTACCTGTAAGGGGCGCATTATCCTTTATATTACACTGTAAGGGCGCATTATCCCTATTTACACTGTAAGGGCACGTTATTCCTTATATTACACGTAAGAGGTGCATTATCCATGATTACACTGTAAAGGGCATTGTGTCCCATATATTACAGAGTAGGGGGGCATTATCTCTTAAATTACACTGTAAGATGTGCATTGTCCCTTATATACACTGCAAGGGCTCATTATCCCCTTATACATGTAAGGGGCATTGATTGTCCCTTAATTAAACACTGTAAGGGGCTCATTATCCCTTATATTACACTTTAAGGGGCTCATTATCCCTTATATTACACTTTAAGGGGCTCATTATCCCTTATATTATGCCGTAAGGGGCGCATTGTCCCTTATATTACACCGTAAGAGGAGCATTGTCCCTTATATTACACCGTAAGGGGCACATTGCCCCTTATATTACACCGTAAGGGGCGCATTGTCCCTTATATTACTCTGTAAGGGACATTGTCCCTTATTACACCGAAGGGGAGCATTGTCCCTTATATTATGCTGTAAGGGGCGCATTGTCCCTTATATTAAACTGTAAGAGGAGCATTGTCCCTTATATTACACCGTAAGGGGGGCATTGTCCCTTATATTACACTGTGAGGGGAGCATTATCCCTTATATTACACTGTAAGAGGCGCTTTGTCCCTTATATTACACTGTAAGGGGAGCATTATCCCTTATATTACACTGTTAGAGGCGCATTGTCCCATATATTACACTGTAGGGGGCGCATTGTCCCTCAGATTACACTGTAAGGGGCGCATTATCCCTTATATTACACTGTAAGGGGCACATTATCCCTTATATTACACTGTAAGGGGCACATTATCCCTTATATTACACTGTAAGGGACACATTATCCCTTATATTACACTGTAAGGGGCACATTATCCCTTAATAACACTGAAGGCGCATTGGTCCCTTATATTACACTCTAAGGAGCATTATCCCTTATATTACACTGTTGAGCGCATTGTTCCATATATTACACTGTAGGGGGCGCATTGTCTCTCAGATTACACTGTAAGGGGCGCATTCTCCCTTATATTACACTGTAAGGGGCGCACTCTCCCTTATATTACACTGTAAGGGGAGCATTATCCCTTAAATTACACTGTAAGTGGCGCATTGTCCCTTATATTACACTGTAAGGGGAGCATTATCCCTTATATTACACTGTAAGAGGCTCTTTGTCCCTTATATTACACTGTAAGGGGAGCATTGTGCCTTATATTACACTGTAAGGGACGCATTATCCCTTATATTACACTGTAAGGGACGCATTGTTCCTTATATTACACTGTAAAGGACGCATTACCTAAATGTGTTTTATTCACACTGTAAGTACAGTATATACCCGAGTAAGCCGACCCGAGTATAGGCCGAGTACCTATTTTTACCTCAATAAGTAGATCCCATGATTGACTCGTATCTAAGCCGAGGTTGAAATTATGGGAACTCTGCTGTCCATAAAAAAGCCTCATTCCTTGGCACTCCAGATGTTTTGGAAACTACAACTCCCGCATGCTTATAGTATCTGGAGTTGTAGTTTCCAAACCCCTTTAGTGCCAGGAATGAGGCTTTTTTTATGGACAGCACCCCCCAGGAAAGGCCCAAAAACATCACATGTGGTAAATCAGTGTAAATCTGCAAAAATCTCTGCTGCTTACCGTACCGTACTGTACTTCTCTATGTAACCAGCTACAGGTAACTTAATTCTCTGGATCCTGCTGCGCTGCATGTCCGTACTCGCGGCTGTACTGTCCGGCGCCGATTAGTGGATCCTGCCTGCTGCACTCTGCTCTGCATGTCCGTACTCGCCGGCTGTCTAACTTACTGCCCGGCGCCGATACGCCGTCACTACTCAGCGGCCGGGCAGTAAGTTAGACAGCCGCGCGTACGGACATGCAGAGCATGTGTGAGTGCCAGCAGGAATCCACTACTCGGCGCCGGACAGTACAGCCACAGAGTACAGACATCAGCGCAGCGCAGCAGGATCCAGAATTAAGTTACCGTAGCTGGTTACATAGAGAAGTACCGGTAAGCAGCAGCAGATTGTGAAATTTACACTGACCGCGAGTAAGCCGAGGTCGGGTTTGAGGCTATTTTAAAGCCTGAAAACCTCGGCTTATACTCGAGTATATAACGGTATTTGTCTTATCTCTAATCATTCACACATTTCCCACAATCACATTAGTTTCTGCTGACAGACGGTGGATTATCTCTAACATTAATTTCCACTGTTTTAAGATCATGGGCCCATTCATAGCCATTAAAAGGAAGGTTTAATAAAAAACACTGAACATTTCCTCAAAACACCTTCACTGCTTTTATATTTGTAACTGGTTTGTCCTGTTGTCCATAAATAAGATTAGACACATTATTAGTGTTTAATACTTCCTAGTATTTGTTTTCATTCACATGAAATGTTATTGGTTGGCCAGGGTCGGCCATAGGTTAAGTTACACCCCGATTAAAATCCCCCCCCCCAACTACCATTACACCCCTCATGGCCACGTCTCACGTGGGGTGAGAACAGTCGGGCAGCTGGAGGGGTTCCAAGTATCAAGTGTTCCTCAACCTAGTAAGAAGTATTAGAAGTTTTTATAATTCTGGCACAAACTAAAGAAATATTCCCAATCCAGCAGTCAATTAATTAATAGAGTAAACATTCCATCTATTAAATAGTAACTGTCAATCTAGCCACCATTTCTAAAGCAGCAACACCGTACTAGAGCTGCGTAGAAGGACCTCTTATCCTCACGGTTTAAAAGGATCAATCACTTCTAACAGCAATAAGCTAATGCACACAATGACTGTGATAGACCAAGTGCACTGCACAGCACAGCGGGGAAGGTTCTTTGATCTTGTATCTGACTGTACAGACAGAAATGCAAAGATAAAGCACCTGGAAATATCAGTAGCAATCCTGACCGTTCAAACAAAGCTTCCAGTCAAACTTGTGCGAAGTAAAAAGGGATCCAAGAGAAAGTAACCTTGTCTGGTAAAAAGCAAAAAGCAATCACTACCATCCAGATCCCTTAATGGCTGCCTATTTAACCCCTTTTCCATAGTGTAGGGTACCCCAGCCCAACCGCCGTGTTAGTTTTGTAAAACAAGCCCCAGAAACAGACTTACCCAACCATGTTCCTTTGTCTCTCTGCGTTGCCGGCAGCCGCGTCTGTGATTGGCTGACTCTCAAGCCAATCACAGATGCGGCTCTCGGTCCGACTCCTGTTTGCAACTTCCAGCAAACAGAGCTGGGAGCAGAGCGCGAAGGCAACGATCGGTGGTAATCTGCTTCTGGCACTGTTTTACAAATCTAACATGTCGGCTGGGGTACCCTTCACTATGGAAATTTTTAGTTTCTGGGGTGGAGATACCCTTTAAAAGATGACAGAGAGAACCTTTATTTCTGTCTGTCATGTGTTTCTAGCCCCCCCTATTTGGGATTGGCCAACTTGTTTTGCTATAGTATATATAAGGCAGCTTACTCAACGTTCGCTGTTTTGGGTTTTAGCTCTAGCCCCAGTGATGACACCGTATTTCCCCTTTAATAACACAGTACAGCTTGAGTAATATAACAAACAGACCCTGTCTGCATTTCCTTTACTAAAGTGATAATAAAAGTGTAAAAGGGTTAAACAACGTAGTTATTATGTAAATATAAATTCTTTCTATACACACATATATTGGCATAACAAAACAGTGCCTATTGTTAACAATATTTTCTATCTCTCCTATACATATAAATGTACTGGTACTTTAATAGATCCTTAAACAAAGTTAGTTTCTAGAGCAATTTGGTGCGCACCCCTAAAGTGAAGATCCCTGTATAGTGGTTGCATCCAGGCCTTATGTTGGAGCTCATTCAGTATTTGTAATCCATAAGGGTTAATTGGCACCACAGTCCCCTGGACTGGAGAATCCCAACAACACACTTATATTCAAAGGCAAATGCAGTTTACTGGTAATAATGGACTGGGTATTGAAGATTGGTCTCTGAGGACTGGCAGTGAAAGGGTATCTCAGGTACACCTGTATATCTGTTTGGGCCTCTTCTGTGCTTAGCAGGACCCTATGCAGCACACTGCACTACTCCACAGTTGGGAGTCACGGATAGTCACAAGTCAGACTCAGAACTTGACACAGTTTATCATCAACTTTTCCCACAGCTTTCTCAAAGCAACTTTCTAATGCGTGTGTCTTCTTCTCTCAGTCCACAGCAGCAGCAGCTCCTTGCAGTCTGTCCCTGATTCAGCACACACGGCAGTCTCCTCCCTCCTTCCTCCTAGGATTCCTTAGCTCTCCTTCCTCAAATTGACTGGTCCTTCCCATTGGGCTGCCTCAGTCATGTGACAGCTTTAGCAATTGCCAATTGGAAAGGGGAATACCTTAAATAAAATCTTTTGTTAGTGTTTTCTATCCCCAGACAGAGTGGCTGAATTTTACAATGTCCAGAAAGTTAAGAGAAAATTGAAGTTCTTAAGCATACTTAACTTGCAGCACTAATTGACAGCATTTTTTTATTTTACAGGGGTTACATGTTAAAGGCTATGTCCACCCTAAAAAATTTTTTTTCATATAAGGTCCCCCCTGGGCTCCCAGCCCCAACCGCTATAATTTTTTTTTTTAGAAAGCCCCCCAAACTCTACTTACCTCCCCCGATCCTCCGCCGCGCTCCCGGCCCTCTGCTTGCAAGGAATGCAAGCAGAGGGCGGGACCGGCAGCCGCGTCTGTGATTGGCTGAGCGGCAGCCAATCACAGACCGGCTGCCGGCAGCTCACTTCGCCGGAGGAAAGAGGAGAGGTAAGTAAGAGTTTGGGGAGCTTTCTAAAAAAAAATATGCGGTTGGGGCTGGGAACATGGGGGAATTCATTACTAAGGGTTTTATGCTAGGGGGGGATAGTAGAACGGGAGGGAGAGGGGAGGGAGGGAGGGAGGGGGGAGAGAGGGGGGAAGGCTCTTACGCATGGCAAAATCTACCTGAGGCCACTAGCAGCAGTTTCCTATGGACTCTGCTAGCCTCCTGGTAGTCATTTTTTGGGACTTTGGGGGGGGACTACAGGAGAACCCTATGGACTGGTGTGAGGTAGGATTAAACTACACTACATGGTGGGGCCAGTAGTTGGGGGGTTTGTTTTGGGGTGGCTGCCCTTTGATCGGCTCCACACAGCCCCGTGTTCTCCCTTTGTTAGGGTAAATTTGTGACTGCCTGACACTTCCCTTCAGCCACGCCAACTCAGAGGGAAATTTTCGAGCAGATCCGAGCATTGAGGTGTAGACACTTTCACAGATAAGGGGGCAATTCCATCAATCCCTAGGAATCGTCCCTTTACAGTTAAAGTGCGTAAGGACCATAACTTATAAGCTACAAACCCTAACAATCAGAGGTCTATTCTGTAATTAAATCTCTCTCACACCAAGATTACGGTGTAATGTTCTTAATACAAAACCTTTTAATGTATTTTTTATGATTTTTTAACTTACAATGACGTGAACTGTTTCCTCTGGAATTTGCAAGTCAAATTAATAAAAAAAAGACCTTAGAGGTTTTGCCTCAATAAACACAGCAGGAAAGATTAACTGGTCAAGCTATTACTGCTGCCAACTGGGCTGCCATAGTCATTTTACCCCTCACACTAAAGGGGGGGCGCCATTGTTCAATTGTTACACCTAGACCCAACTAAAAAGTGCGGGAGGTCAATGGATATTTGTTTGTCTTTATATAAAGATATAGAAACGTTATACTGTATTATATTATCATGAAATGTCAGATACGACAATCGTATATTCCAATATAACCCTCCCCTCTAAATAATATAACTACTAAGTAATGCTGGCAGTAAGGTTAGATCATCTAAATGGTTTTGTAATATCACCTAATATAACGGAACATGACTACTGAGCATCACTTTGGTAATTGGTTTTATTAATTTAACAAATTAATGGGGACTGATACAGTGCTAAATATTCTATTAATGGGACTGATACAGTGCTAAATATTCTATTAATGGGGACTGATACAGTGCTATTATCCCTATATTACACTGTAAGGGGCACATTATCCCTTATATTACACTTGTATAGTGGGTCACATATATTCCCTTATATTACACTGTAAGGGTCACATTATCCCTTATATTACACTGTAAGGGTCACATTATCCCTTATATTACACTGTAAGGGTCACATTATCCCTTATATTACACTGTAAGGGTCACATTATCCCTTATATTACACTGTAAGGGTCACATTATCCCTTATATTACACTGTAAGGGCACTAGGGCACTTATCCTTATATTCACTTGTAAGGGCCAGTTATCCCTTATATTACACTGTAAGGGCACATGTATCCCTTATATTACACTGTAAGGGTCACATTATCCCTTATATTACACTGTAAGGGTCACATTATCCCTTATATTACCTGTAAGGGTACATTATCCCTTTATTTACACGTAAGGGTCAATTATCCCTTATATTACACTGTAAGGGTCACATTATCCTTATATTACACTGTAAGGGTCACATTACATTATATTACACTGTAAGGGCCTTACTTTACCTTATATTACACTGTAAGGGTCACATTATCCCTTATATTACACTGTAAGGGGCGTACTATCCCTTATATTACACTGTAAGGGCCTTATCCCTTATATTACACTGTAAGGGGCACATATCCCTTATATTACACTGTAAGGGCCTTACTTTACCTTATATTACACTGTAAGGGCACATTATCCCTTATATTACACTGTAAGGGTCACATTATCCTATATTACACTAGGGACATTTCCCTATATACACTGTAAGGTCACATTATCCCTATATTACACTGTAAGGGTCACATTATCCCTTATATTACACTGTAAGGGTCACATTATCCCTTATATTACACTGTAAGGGGCACATTATCCCTTATATTACACTGTAAGGGTCACATTATCCCTTATATTACACTGTAAGGGTCACATTATCCCTTATATTACACTGTAAGGGCACATTGGGCACATTATCCCTTATTACACTGTAAGGGGCACATTATCCCTTATATTACACTGTAAGGGTCACATTATCCCTTATATTACACTGTAAGGGGCACATTATCCCTTATATTACACTGTAAGGGTCATTACAATCCTTATATTACACGTAAGGGGCACATTATCCCTTATATCACTGTAAGGGGCACATTATCCCTTATATTACACTGTAAGGGTCACATATCCCTTATATTACACTGTAAGGGTCCACATTATCCCTATATTACACTGTAAGGGTACATTATCCCTTATATTACACTGTAAGGGGCACATTATCCCTTATATTACACTGTAGGGCACATTATCCCTATATTACACTGTAAGGCCACATTATCCCTTATATTACACTGTAAGGGTCACATTATCCTTATATTACACTGTAAGGGCAATTATCCCTTATATTACACGTGTAGGGGCACATTATCCCTATATTCACCGTTAAGGGTCACATTATCCCTTATATTACACTGTAAGGGGCACATTATCCCTTATATTACACTGTGGGCACATTATCCCTTTATATTACACTGTAGGGCACATTATCCCTTATATTACACTGTAAGGGCACATTATCCCTTATATTACACTGTAAGGGCACATTATCCACGTGTAGGGTCACATTATCCCTTATTTACACGTAAGGGTCACATATCCCTTATATTACACTGTAAGGGCGCACATTATCCCTTATATTACACTGTTAAGGGGCACATTATCCCTTATATTACACGTGTAAGGGGCACATTATCCCTTATATTACTGAAGGGGCACATTATCCCTTATATACACTGTAAGGGTCACATATCCCTTATATCACTGTAAGGGACACCATTATCCCTTATATTACACTGTAAGGGGCACATTATCCCTTATATTACCACTGTAAGGGTCACATTATCCCTTATATTAACTGTGGGTCAATTATCCCTTATATTACACTGTAAGGGTCACATTATCCCTTATATTACACTGTAAGGACGCATATATCCCTTATATTACGCTGTAAGGGGCGCATTATCCCTTATATTACGCTGTAAGGGGCGCATTGTCCCTTATATTACGCTGTAAGGGTCGCATTGTCCCTTATATTACGCTGTAAGGGTCACATTATCACTTATATTACACTGTAAGGGTCACATTATCCCTTATATTACACTGTAAGGGTCACATTAGGGCACATTATCCCTTATATTACACTGTAAGGGGCACATTATCCCTTATATTACACTGTAAGGGTCACATTATCCCTTATATTACACTGTAAGGGGCACATTATCCCTATTTACCTGTAAGGGGAACACATTATCCCTTATATTACACTGTAAGGGTCACATTATCCCTTATATTACACTGTAAGGGTCCACATTATCCCTTATATTACACTGTAAGGGTCACAATCCCTTATTATTTACACTGTAAGGGGCACATTATCCTTTATATTACACTGTAAGGGTCAACATTATCCCTTATATACACTGTAAGGGCACATTTCCCTAATTACACTGTAAGGGACATTATCCCTATTATTTACACCTGTAAGGGGCACATTATCCCTTTATATTACACCGTAAGGGCACATTATCCTCTATTACACGTAAGGCACATTATCCCTTATATTACACCGTAAGGGGCACATTATCCCTTATATCACTGTAAGGGGACATTATCCCTTATATTACACTGTAAGGGGCATTATCCTTTATATCACTGTAAGGGCACATTATCCCTATATTACACTGTAAGGGGCACTTATCCCTAAGGGTCACATTATCCTTATATTACCACTGTAAGGGTCACAATTAATCCTTATATTACACTGTAAGGGGCACATTAATCCCTTATATTACACTGTAAGGGGCACATTATCCTTATATTACGCTGTAAGGGGCGCATTGTCCTTATATACGCTGTAAGGGCGCATTGTCCCTTATATTACGCTGTAAGGGGCAATTGTCCCTTATATTATGCCTGAAAGGGTCGGCATTATCCCTTATTATTACCCTGTAAGGGGCACATTAAATCCCTATATACACTGTAAGGGCACATTAACCTTATATTACACTGTAAGGGACATTATCCCTTAATTACAGTAGATTGGGTTACTTCCGCGCTATGGTGTGGTAGGGAATGTCTCCTTAAGTAGGGTGGCTGCACTGCAAGTTGTCCACTGAATTGTTTAAAATCTTTAAAAGTATCTTGCTTGCGCTTGGGGGTATGGGTAGGGAAGGGTTAAAACAAGAAGTAAAAATAAAAAATAAATAGGTTAAGATCTCTGTAAACAAACCAGTTTAAATGACACTTCCATATATTAAAATAAACTTCAACCACTCACTTGTGTCTATCCACCACTAGGGTAATGCAGGCTTTACTCTGTGCTGTTCTGATGCTTGCTTGGTCCTTACACTGTAAGGGGCGCATTATCCTTATATTACACTGTAAGGGGGCGCATTTATTCTTATATACACTGTAGGGACACATTATCCCACTGTAAGGGGCACATTATCCCTTATATTACACTGTAAGGGGCGCATTCTCTTATATTACACTGTAAGGGGCATGTTATCCCTTATATTACACTGTTAAGGGGCAGTTATCCCTTCTATTACACTGTAAGGGGCATGTTATCCTTATATTACACTGTAAGGGGCATGTTATCCCTTATATACAATGTAAGGGGATGTTATCCTTATATTACACTTGTAAGGGGCATGTATCCCTTATATTACACTGTAAGAGGTGCATATCCCTTAATTACACGTAAGGGGCGTATTATCTCTTATATTACACTGTAAGGGGCACGTTATTCCTTAATACACTGTAAGAGTGCATTATCCCTTATATTACACTGTAAGGGGTGTATTTTCATGTATATACACTGTAAGGGGCGCATTATCCTTTATATTACACTGTAAGGGGTGCATTATCCCTTATATTACACTGTAAGGGGTGCATTATCCTTTATATTACACTGTAAGGGGTGCATTATCCCGTATATTACACTGTAAGAGGTGCATTATCCCTTATATTACACTGTAAGGGGTGCATTATCCTTTATATTACACTGTAAGGGGTGCATTATCTCTTATATTACACTGTAAGGGGTGCATTATCCCGTATATTACACTGTAAGAGGTGCATTATCCCTTATATTACACTGTAAGGGGCGCATTATCCTTTATATTACACTGTAAGGGGCGCATTATCCCTTATATTACACTGTAAGGGGCACGTTATTCCTTATATTACACTGTAAGAGGTGCATTATCCATTAAATTACACTGTAAAGGGCGCATTGTCCCATATATTACAGAGTAAGGGGTGCATTATCTCTTAAATTACACTGTAAGATGTGCATTGTCCCTTATATTACACTGCAAGGGGCTCATTATCCCCTATATAACACTGTAAGGGGCACATTGATTGTCCCTTATATTACACTGTAAGGGGCTCATTATCCCTTATATTACACTTTAAGGGGCTCATTATCCCTTATATTACACTTTAAGGGCTCATTATCCTATTTATGCCGTAAGGGGCGCATTGTCCCTTATTTACACGTAAGAGGAGCATTGTCCCTTATATTACACCGTAAGGGGCACATTGCCCCTTATATTACACCGTAAGGGGCGCATTGTCCCTTATATTACTCTGTAAGAGGAGCATTGTCCCTTATATTACACCGTAAGGGGAGCATTGTCCCTTATATTATGCTGTAAGGGGCGCATTGTCCCTTATATTAAACTGTAAGAGGAGCATTGTCCCTTATATTACACCGTAAGGGGGCATTGTCCCTTATATTACACTGTGAGGGAGCATTATCCCTTATATTACACTGTAAGAGGCGCTTTGTCCCTTATATTACACTGTAGGGGAGCATATCCTTATATTACACTGTTGAGGGCGCATTGTCCCATATTTACACTGTAGGGGGCGCATTGTCCTCAGATTACACTGTAAGGGCGCGCATTATCCCTTATTACACTGTAGGGCACATTATCCCTTATATTACACTGTAAGGGCAATTATCCCTTATATTACACTGTAAGGGACACATTATCCCTTATATTACACTGTAAGGGGCACATTATCCCTTATATTACACTGTAAGGGGCGCATTGTCCCTTATATTACACTCTAAGGGGAGCATTATCCCTTATATTACACTGTTAGAGGCGCATTGTTCCTATTACACGTAGGGGGCGCATTGTCTCTCAGATTACACTGTAAGGGGGCATTCCCCTTATATTACACTGTAAGGGGCGCACTCTCCCTTATATTACACTGTAAGGGGAGCAGATCCTAAATTACACTGTAAGGGCGCATTGTCCCTTATAAACTGTAAGGGGAGCATTATCCCTTATATTACACTGTAAGAGGCTCTTTGTCCCTTATATTACACTGTAAGGGGAGCATTGTGCCTTATATTACACTGTAAGGGACGCATTATCCCTTATATTACACTGTAAGGGACGCATTGTTCCTTATATTACACTGTAAAGGACGCATTACCTAAATGTGTTTTATTCACACTGTAAGTACAGTATATACCCGAGTATAAGCCGACCCGAGTATAAGCCGAGGTACCTATTTTTACCTCAATAAGTAAGATCCCATGATTGACTCGAGTATAAGCCGAGGGTTGAAATTATGGGAACTCTGCTGTCCATAAAAAAGCCTCATTCCTTGGCACTCCAGATGTTTTGGAAACTACAACTCCCAGCATGCTTTATTAGCTGGGAGTTGTAGTTTCCAAACCCCTTTAGTGCCAAGGAATGAGGCTTTTTTTATGGACAGCACCCCCCAGGAAAGGCCCAAAAACTTCACATGTGGTAAATCAGTGTAAATCTGCAAAAATCTGCTGTGGTTACCGGTACGTACTTCTCTATGTAACCAGCTACAGGTAACTTAATTCTCTGGATCTGCTGCGCTGCATGTCGTACTCGGCGGCTGTACTGTCCGGCGCCGATTAGTGGATCCTGCCTGCTGGCACTCTGCTCTGCATGTCCGTACTCGCCGGCTGTCTAACTTACTGCCCGGCGCCGAGTAGCGACGTCACTACTCAGCGCGGGCAGTAAGTTAGACAGCCGGCGAGTACGGACATGCAGAGCAGTGTGTAGAGTGCCAGCAGGATCCACTACTCGGCGCGGACAGTACAGCCACAGAGTACAGACATGAGCGCAGCGCAGCAGGATCCAGAGAATTAAGTTACACGTAGCTGGTTACATAGAGAAGTACCGGTAAGCAGCAGCAGATTGTGAAAATTACCATGACCGAGTATAAGCCGAGGTCGGGTTTGAGGCTATTTTTAAAGCCTGAAAACTCGGCTTATACTCGAGTATATACGGTATTTGTCTTATCTCTAATCATTCACACATTTCCCACAATCACATTAGTTCTGCTGACAGACGGTGGATTATCTCTTAACATTAATTTCCACTGTTTTAAGATCATGGGCCCATTCATAGCCATTAAAAGGAAGGTTTAAATAAAAAACACTGAACATTTCCTCAAAACACCTTCACTGCTTTTAATATTTGTAACTGGTTTGTCCTGTTTGTCCATAAATAAGATTATGACACATTATTTAGTGTTTTATACTTCCTAGTATTTGTGTTCATTCACATGGAAATGTTATTGGTTGGCCAGGGTCGGCCATAGGTTAAGTTACACCCCGATTAAAATCCCCCCCCCCAACTACCATTACACCCCCTAGTGGCCACGTCTCACGTGGGGGTGAGAACAGTCGGGCAGCTGGAGGGGTTCCAAGTATACAAGTGTTCCTCAACCTAGTAAGAAGTATTAGAAGTTTTTATAATTCTGGCACAAACTAAAGAAATATTCCTCAATCCAGCAGTCAATTAATTATATAGAGTAAACATTCCATCTAGTAAATAGTAACTGTCAATCTAGCCACCATTTCTAAAGCAGCAACACCGTACTAAGAGCTGCGTAGAAGGACCTTCTATCCTCAGCGGTTTAAAAGGATCAATCACTTCTAACAGCATAAGCTAATGCACACAATGACTGTGATAGAACAAGTGCACTGCACAGCACAGCGTGGGAAGGTTCTTTGATCTTGTATCTGACTGTACAGGACAGAAATGCAAAGATAAAGCACCTGGAAATATCAGTAGCAATCCTGACCGTTCAAACAAAGCTTCCAGTCAAACTTGTGCGAAGTAAAAAGGGATCCAAGAGAAAGTAAACCTTGTCAGTGTAAAAAGCAAAAAAGCAATCACTACCATCCAGATCCCTTAATGGCTGCCTATTTAACCCTTTTCCATAGTGTAGGGTACCCAGCCCAACCGCCGTGTTAGTTTTGTAAACAAGCCCAGAAACAGACTTACCCAACCATGTTCCTTTGTCTCTCTGCGTTGCCGGCAGCGCGTCTGTGATTGGCGACTCTCAAGCCAATCACAGACGCGGCTCTCGGTCGACTCCTGTTTGCAACTTCCAGCAACAGAGCTGGGAGCAGAGCGCGAAGGCAACGATCGGTGGTAAGTCTGCTTCTGGGGCATGTTTTACAAATCTAACATGTCGGCTGGGGTACCCTTCACTATGGAAATTTTTAGTTTCTGGGGTGGAGATACCCTTTAAAAGATGACAGAGAGAACCTTTATATTCTGTCTGTCATGTGTTTCTAGCCCCCCCTATTTGGGATTGGCCAACTTGTTTTGCTATAGTATATATAAGGCAGCTTACTCGAACGTTCGCTGTATTTGGGTTTTAGCTCTAGCCCCAGTGATGACACCGTATTTCCCCTTAATCACACAGTACAGCTTGGAGAATATAACAAACAGACACTGTCTGCATTTCCTTTACTAAAGTGATAATAAAGTGTAAAGGGTTAAAACACGTAGTTATTATGTAAATATAAATTCTTTCTATACACAATATATTGCATAACAATAACAGTGCCTATTGTTAACAATATTTTCTATACTCCTATAACATATAAATGTACTGGTACTTTAATAGATCCTTAAACAAAGTATAGTTCTAGAGCAATTTGGGTGCGCACCCCTAAAGTGAAGATCCCTGTATAGTGGTTGCATCCAGGCCTTATGTTGGAGCTCATTCAGTATTTGTAATCCATAAAGGGTTAATTGGCACCACAGTCACCTGGACTGGAGAATCCCAACAACACACTTATATTCAAAGGCAAATGCAGTTTACTGGTAATAATGGAGGGTATTGAAGATTGGTCTCTGAGGACTGGCAGTGAAAGGGTATCTCAGGTACACCTGTATATCTGTTTGGGCCTCTTCTGTGCTTAGCAGGACCCTATGCAGCACACTGCACTACTCACAGTTGGGAGTCACTGGATAGTCACACAGTCAGACTCAGAACTTGACACAGTTTATCATCAACTTTTCCCACAGCTTTCTCAAAGCAACTTTCTAATGCGTGTGTCTTCTTCTCTCAGTCCACAGCAGCAGCAGCTCCTTGCAGTCTGTCCCTGATTCAGCACACACGGCAGTCTCCTCCCTCCTTCCTCCTAGGATTCCTTAGCTCTCCTTCCTCAATTGACTGGTCCTTCCCATTGGGCTGCCTCAGTCATGTGCAGCTTTAGCAATTGCCTATTGGAAAGGGGAATACCTTAAATAAAATCTTTTTGTTAGTGTTTCTATCCCAGACAGAGTGGCTGATTTTACAATGTCCAGAAAGGTAAGGAAAATTGAAGTTCTTAAGCTACTTAACTTGCACACTAATTGACAGCATTTTTTATTTTACAGGGGGTTACATGTTAAAGGCTATGTCCACCCTAAAAATTTTTTTCATATAAGGTCCCCCCTGGGCTCCCAGCCCCAACCGCTATAATTTTTTTTTTAGAAAGCCCCCCAAACTCTACTTACCTCCCCTCGATCCTCCGCCGCGCCCCGGCCCTCTGCTTGCAAGGAAATGCAAGCAGAGGGGCGGGACGCAGCCGCGTGTGATTGGCTGAGCGGCAGCCAATCACAGACGCGGCTGCCGGCAGCTCACTTCGCCGGAGGAAAGAGGAGAGGTAAGTAAGAGTTTGGGGTTTCTAAAAAAAAATATGCGGTTGGGCTGGGAGACATGGGGGAATTCATTACTGAAGGGGTTTTATGCTAGGGGGAGGAGAGTAGAACGGGAGGGAGAGGGAGGGAGAGGGAGGGAGGGGGAGGGAGAGGGAGGGGGGGGAGGGACTTACAGTGTAATATAAGGGATAATGCACCTCTTACAGTGTAATATAAGGGATAACATGCCCCTTACAGTGTAATATAAGGGATAACATGCCCCTTACAGTGTAATATAAGGGATAACATGCCCCTTAACAGTGTAATATAAGGGATAACATGCCCCTTACAGTGTAATATAAGAGAGAATGCGCCCCTTACAGTGTAATATAAGGGATAATGTGCCCCTTACAGTGGGATAATGTGTCCCTTACAGTGTAATATAAGAGATAATGCGCCCCTTACAGTGTAATATAAGGGATAATGCGCCCCTTACAGTGTAAGGGACCAAGCAAGCATCAGAACAGCACAGAGTAAAGCCTGCATTACCCCTAGTGGTGGATAGACACAAGTGAGTGGTTGAAGTTTAATTTTAATATATGGAAGTGTCATTTTAAACTGGTTTGTTTACAGAGATCTTAACCTATTTATTTTTTATTTTTTACTTCTTGTTTTAACCCTTCCCCTACCCATACCCCCAAGCGCAAGCAAGATACTTTTAAAGATTTTATAAACAATTCAGTGGACAACTTGCAGTGCAGCCACCCTACTTAAGGAGACATTCCCTACCACACCATAGCGCGGAAGTAACCCAATCTACTGTAATATAAGGGATAATGTGCCCCTTACAGTGTAATATAAGGGATAATGTGCCCCTTACAGTGTAATATAAGGGATAATGTGCCCTTACAGGGTAATATAAGGGATAATGCGACCCTTTCAGCATAATATAAGGGACAATGCGCCCCTTACAGCGTAATATAAGGGACAATGCGTCCCTTACAGCGTAATATAAGGGACAATGCGCCCCTTACAGCGTAATATAAGGGATAATGTGCCCCTTACAGTGTAATATAAGGGATAATGTGCCCCTTACAGTGTAATATAAGGGATTATGTGACCCTTACAGTGTAATATAAGGGATAATGTGACCCTTACAGTGGGATAATGTGCCCCTTACAGTGTAATATAAGGGATAATGTGCCCCTTACACAGGGGCACATTTTCACAGGAATTCTAAGAATTTTTTAAAAGAAGGATGTAAAAGGATTTATTGAGAGGAGCAATGGAAACCAAAGGCCAAGTAATTAGAGATAAATATCACACTTTATGGCTTACTTCTTGAGGTGTTTATAGAAAATATTACATGTAATATTGTAAAATGGCCACCTTTTATACTTGACCAATTTTCAGTTAGGTTAGTAAGGTTTTTATTGCCAAAGTAGCCAAGAAGCCAATGGGTACTGGCATTCTAAGGAAACTCCTACATCTCCTTCATGTTCTAGGAAGCAGTTTGAAAGAAGAAGTTAATGGATTACTAGATTTAGTTAAAGATCGTTTAGCACCGTATTTCAGTGTAGTAATCAGCAGTCATGGAAAAAAGCCTTTAAGTTATGTAGCAAACTGATCTGGCAAATGAAATAAATGTCTAATCTGTGCTATTGCGTTCTCTGTACATCACCTATAAAGGTTCCACTGTAAACAGTTGACTGTGTACAAAATCCAGTACAACATTTTTAATGGGATATTATGTACAGTAGCGTGTGGATCCTTCATTGATATGTTGATAATACTTCTCCTTTTTGTTTCTTTCAGTGTTCATCATGGCATCTGGTCTTCTGGTGTATCCGTTTGGTCTCAACTCTTCTACTGTGAAAAAATACTGTGAGAACTCAAGCATTTACTATGCAGGAGACTGCCAGATTGGATGGAGCTACATGCTAGCTATTGTTGGGGTCATGTTATCTCTGTTTTTGCCATTCTTTGCTAAATATGCTCCAAAAGAACACATATCACCTACGCCGATACCGACAATTTTATAATGGGGGATCTTTTTTTGTTGTTTCAAGATATGGTTTGTCTTTAAAGGGGTGGGCAGATGTATCAGAGCACTTCCTTGAAGGTGTACAGTGAAATGAGTAGGTCAAATATATAACGAACAAAAGAATACCGAGTCTTCCTACAGCATGATAAATGAAACACCTGGGATTTCAGACATTTCCTTGTTTTATTTTTCCAAAGCTTTCCTTTTGACATATGTATATTGGTTATTCCAAGACATCTACCTCCTCAATTAAATTTTTACAACAGAAACTCTTATTCCTTTGCTTAAAGTTTTTGTACACACGAGAGTCCTATTTCATTTTGTTTTACCGAGTTCTGCTACTATCTGTATGATATACAATTGTATCCTTTGACTCATATGTCCTGCAGATATGGTATTTTGAAAAACACAGAAGGGGCACATAGTTTCTGGAATCAGTGGCCAGATCTTGATACTAATGTAATCCATTCAAAAATGTTATTTGATTAAGGTGTAATTGATATTTACCGAAGAAACCTTTAAAAAACATTTGATTAATAACATCTGTCACATGTTTGTGAAGTTTCTCATTCATCCAGTTATACTGTGTCTGTGAAGGTACCGGGATATCTGTGAAGGTTCCAATTCATCCAGGTCATGGTATATCTGTGAAGGTTCCAATTCATCCAGGACATGGTATATCTGTGATGGTAATTATTTATCCAGGTCATGGTATATCTGTGAAGGTTCTCATTCATCCAGGTCATGGTATATCTGTGAAGGTTCTTATTCATCCAGGTCATGGTATATCTGTGAAGGTTCTCATTCATCCACGTCATGGTATATCTGTGAAGGTTATTATTCATCCAGGTCATGGTATATCTGTGACGGTTCTCATTCATCCAGGTCATGGTATATCTGTGAAGGTTATTATTCATCCAGGTCATGGTATATCTGTGAAGGTTCTTATTCATCCAGGTCATGGTATGTCTGTGACGGGTCTCATTCATCCAGGCATGGTAAATCTGTGAAGGTTCTTATTCATCCAGGTCATGGTATGTCTGTGACGGTTCTCATTCATCCAGGTCATGGTAAATCTGTGAAGGTTCCAATTCATCCAGGTCATGGTAAATCTGTGGTATTCGGTTAGATCAACTGGACTTGAAATTCAGTTCTTGAAGACGGTTCACTAGTCCAATTGGATGACTTGTGAAATGTGTTTGAAAACTGACCTCTGGTTGATCTAACTGAATAGCACAGAAACATCAGCCACCGCATTCCGGTGATTATACTGTACAAATATGTTCCTTACCATAAGATTTATCATTCTAAAATGGTTAGTTTGCAGTTTACCACATTTTTCAATGTTTTTTTAAATTTTTTTCTGCTTTTAGGCAGTTTTCGAATGTTAAACATAGTAAAAAATCTTGGCAGTATACTTACAGAGGCAAAAAGGCAATTTTTAAAGAAATATTAGCAAAAAAAAATATTTTGTGGTGGTGTTATGGCATAACCCCCAAATGTACCTGTATGCCTGGGATAGAAAGGGCCTTTTCTCCTTTGTCCCACAGGGGCATGGCTTGGCCGCTCTGGGGTATGCTCAGTTCGTTCCCTGGCTCCCCAGTTACAGTGTTGGGAGGTATGCATGCAGTTTAACTTTACATCTAACCACACTGGATTAGAATTGCATAGTTTGGCTCTAAATTGCTGTATTTTCAGTCTTTTCTCTTTTCTTTTTTGTTTCCATTTAAAGCATTGTATAAAGAATGTTTTCAGTGTTACAGTTACAGGTGGGATATCTGAGATCCTTGGGCACCCAATTGCAATAAAATGTACTTTTATTAGGTAGATCTCTAAAGGGCAAAGTCTATTCTATTAAATAGGAATATACTGTAATACATGTTAGCACTTATAGAGATTCTAGTTAATTAGTGTCTTTAAAATGCTAAACACAAACAGAGCTAGTAGTTGCTTCTAACCGGTAATTATAAAAGATTGATGCAAATTTCCCTGTGTTCTTAATCAGGTTTTATCTAAGGCTGGATACACACCAGCACATTTTTTACCAATTGCAAGAGGTCCGGCAGGACGAATCACTGTCATTTGTGGCAAAAATAACCGCAGTTCACCGCAGCCGAAAGGGAGCTGCACAAATACATGGTTATATCAGTCGGCCCATTGGATAAGATTGGATGGGGTTACCCAGCCTTACTGCTGTAACCTAGTAGATTAATAGCACAGGCAAACCTTTGCATTCCTTATTGCATCAGGCCAAGTATAACCTAGATTAAGGGCTAGGCCCCCTATGCACAAATTATGTAGTCATGGTGTCCATACCGTTGTCATTTAACCCAATTTAGAATGGACGCTCAGGAGCTAGCGCTTTCCTAATTTTTTGAGCAGTACAGTGGGCCTTACCCTAAAGCATTTATAACTGGGACCCTGTGCACAGGAAGACCCCTTACCATTATTTAAGGGTTATTATGTCTACCTAATCTGCAGCCTGAATTCAGAAGTCCAGGCATTTGCTCCTCTCTTTCTGCATCAGTCCCTGGTGTTACAAACTGCATTATGGTTAATTTCTAGGGATTTAGAAGGAACAATACAGATAAATATTGCGCTGCTGCTTTATTTGCAAACGTTAGTTGTTATGGAAAGAACTTGCTTTACCATCGTGGTTTCCCATATATACAGCTGTAGCGCCATCATGTGGCCATATTCTTCCACAAACCGTGCTGGTGCTTTATCTGTAATGAGTAACAATCTAAAGGCAAACACACTGCATAAAGAAATATACAGGGTTATTCAATAAAAGTTCTTATCGTTTAAAATGGTGCTAATTTTGCCCCAACCAATCAGATGTTTAGCTTTCAAATGTGAATAAGTATCTTCTTGGGTTGGGGCAAAATTAGCACCATTTTAAACGATAAGAACTTTTATTGAATAACCCTGATGTTTTTATATAGTTCAGTTACTAATGCAGTTTTGGAACCAAAATACTAAAGTAATATCTGTTTCCTTATAGTAATAGGATTAGCATTAGTATTACATGAAAATCAGTGTTTCAAACTGCATCCTAAAATATTCTACTTGACTGTGAGATTAATCAGACTGTGCTAAAACATCACAGGTTATAACAGACATTGTCCGTTATAACAAATGTTGTCCATTATAGACATGGTTCATTATAACACACATTGTCCATTATAACAATTGTTGTCTATTATAGACATGTTTCATTATAACAGACATTGTCCATTTTAACATTCGTTGTACATTATAGACATAATTCATTATAGCAGACATTGAACATTATAACAATTGTCTATTATAACAGGAATTGTCCATTATAACAATTGTTGTCCATTATAGAGATGGTTCATTATAACAGATTGTCCATTATAACAGTCGTACATTATAGACATAGTTCATTATAAAGCCTGTCCATTATAACAATTGTCTATTATAACAGACATTGTTAATTATAGTAGATGTTGTCCATTATAATTATAACAGACATTGTTATTCAGAGAGAAAATTACATTTCGCAATAAGGTTTGTTGTATATTAATGAAATTGATTCCATTTTCTGTTCTTTTTCAGATAAAAGCTTAAGGCAAAAAACACTTGTTATTTACTGTGAGTGGAACCACTACCATTGGTATTTATTGACTGTACTGTATATACCACGGTAAATAGCGTGGTCATTAAATGACAACATTGGACACTATAAATAGCAAAACAACTGGCCATATTAACGAACGTAATCGTAGATTAATGATTGCGATAGTTATTGTACGCTGGTCTATACAATACTACTGTGGTAGTCTACTACTGCATGGTATTGTACAGCCGAATCACCGTAAAAAAAAAAATATGACCATGGCCTTACATTAACAATACCCCGTGGTATCGGAAAGTGCAATAACGCAGGTTAGTGCATATGACCCTCATACTAAAGTAAACACAGTGGGGTTTATGCCCCTTTATTGTTTATATCCATTTATTTATTTATAGAGATAGTCTAATCCCCAAGCACGGTATTTATAAAGGATCAATATTACCGTTACAGATACCAGCTGGTTTCAATAACATTTCAATAATCCCCGTTATTGTTGAAAGTCAATGAGCCAATACCGGGCAATATTGAAATAGAACTGTTTTCAACTGTGGTGACATTTGTGCCCATTTTAATGTCCCAAAATTATCATTAAAAATTATTTCTTCTTTCTACCTGAAAAGTTTGGTTTTCTGCCCCAATGTATTAAATGTTTCTACAGGGCTGATGACACCTAGATATATTAAAAGTTTCCCAAGTCAAGCAGAGGAAAATTGGTTGCCCTCTCCTAGTTGCAGGCCAATCAGAAGGCAGATGCAGCACTGGAACTGCGTTATGTCAGGGAACAATTTATCTATAAAAACTATTAGCCAAAATCCAAGGTCCTAGATTGATGGTTTATCTTTTCTAATGTTCATTCTTAACCATACCCTAACCCCACAATAGGTTCACTATAACCATCACGATAGGCTGAAGTTCAGTGCAAATACATATACTTTTAAGAAAAAAGAGCAGTATTTTTCTATCCTAATAACCTTAACCTGCCCATTCAGCATTTTGTCTGTGTATAAATAAATACTTCCGAAAAACTGACTTCCTGTTTGCAGGACCCCTAATAGAGACTGTTATGGTCTTGCCCTTGACCCAGCGCCTGGGTTGAATCAGTTGCTCAGTAGAGATCTGAGCATGTTTGACCCATCCAACAGCTCACTAATGTCAACAACAGGGAACAGCAAAGGGTATGAAATTAACTGATTTTTCAAAATGGGAGAGAATATGTAGAATAACTAAGAATGCATTATATAAATGAAAATTTTTAAAAATAATTATATTTTCCACAGAACTTTCCCTTTAACCTCTCCATATGTCCTTCACCCCCTTTCTGGGTTATGAATCAGGTCATTTTACAATATAAGATCAGTAATATTTTGGAACAGTTAGCCACAGTAGCCATATTACAAGAATGCCATGTTATACTTTGCTTCCTATGCAGCTACTGCATTCATTCATTGTACTGTTATCTGTGGTCTGTGGTATCTGTTTATCTCATGGTTTTGCACCTAGTTGGTTTTCCTATGTATCATGTGCAGATAGAACATAAACAGGCCACAGCCAATTCATTATTGGTTAGCGTGACTTTAACCCCTTCCTTAAACTGGCTGGTGCAACAAATTCAATATTTGATTTGCACTACTTATCGCATGACTAACACTAGCTAATAGCTGGCATTAAAGGGGCACTATACTGAAAAAATTAATTTGCTTCATCTTAATCTATAATTGAATACATGTAAGTAGCACTTATTCTGATTTGCGTGTGTTGCTGCATGCCTTCAATCCAGCACACATTTTGTTTAGGAGCAGTATCCCCCCTCCCTCTTAACCACTCCCACTTCCATCTGACCTGACTTTTTCCCAGAAACCAACTGTCAAGCCTGCACACAGCATACAGCATTCCAACTATCAAAACTCTGTCACCATTCCAGCTGCAGTAAAAATACTCACAGAAGAATAGTTTTTGAGAGCAAGGAACTTGATTGACAGCTGAAATATAAGATTTAAATTGGATATCTAAATAGGGGGTAGATCAACAAAATGGTACAGTGGTGGTTGGGAAGAATTATAGTTTCCAGTTATGGTCAATTTAAAATAACCTTTTTTCTGTATAGATGCCCTTTAAAGTCACACTCTGGTTAAATCCCTTTTGGTATTTACCAACCTGCACAAATCACATATGGAATCCTAAAATCGAGGTTTAACCAGAGCAATTGTGTCTCGGGGAAATCTCCCTCAATGACTCTCTGGAAGGACAATGTTTTCTACTCTAGTCATTTTTCTGTTACCATCCACTTTCTATTTCCTTATTCTTTATTGTCCCGGGTGCAATGTACTTGAAAAATGTACTTATGTTCCAAAACAACAATTTTACAATATTAGTATTCTATCCTTGTCCAATGTACTGTACAGTTTACTAGATTGATCATATAATGCAGGGCATTGTGGTTTACAATTTTATTAATATGTACTTATTCTTCCAGTCAAAAATAATGCAAATAGGGAGGGTCTGAAAAAGGTTTCCCAGTGCACATTCAAAAATAATTTGATTGCATGGGGTATCTAAAGCTTCCCTGCCTATTAGCATTCCAAAGGTGGCCATATATTAGGGTGATTTTACTTACCCGACTGAGCGCTCCCACGACATTAGACCGATTCTGCCGGAACCACCTTTCCTGTTCTTCTTTGCGACCAACATGTGCAAATCCCATTCATTTTGCAATCGCATGTCGGT
Organism: Hymenochirus boettgeri; assembly: GCA_019447015.1. Lineage (NCBI taxonomy): Eukaryota > Metazoa > Chordata > Amphibia > Anura > Pipidae > Hymenochirus > Hymenochirus boettgeri. The sequence continues at coordinate 52,482,262 of CM033470.1, read as the reverse complement.
CGCAAAGAAGAACAGGAACAGCGGTTAATAATAAGATGGTTTTATTTACCATTGACATAGAGGCTCTGGTGTGGTGGCTAGGAGCTATTTAAAGCCCAGCCAACTAACATACTCTTGTGAGTTCCTTCTCTGCCTGTAAGCATTCTAATTCTAAGATGTGACTTAGATGGCGAAAACTTTAGTCAGTCTCGAGAAAGCTTGTTTTCACACTTTACAGATAAAGGAGCGACTACGTTAAATCCAACTGAATCATCCCTTTATCTTTAATGTGAGTACCCAGCTTTAGTCCTCTGCTATAGAGCCCAGAGACATGAATAGAACTGGAGCCACTGCACACTTTTGAGCTGGGTACACACAGTACCAATAAAAGGACAATCTTTTATCATCTGCATGTGCCCAGGAAATGGTTGAAAATCTACCTCCATCACCTTTGAGCACTGTATTTACCTATAAATCTGTAACACGTGCTCCCAGCTTAATGAGGATGGGAAAGGTTTATAAGCAAAGCCCCATAATTCCCACATTTCAGGGAGTTTACTGGCCCTTTCCTCCGGTGATAACTGAGGATGGGTGCAATGTACTTATTGAAATGTTGTGCTTTTTATGTAGTTTTGTCTTATAGGAAAAACTTTATTGCTATAATAATAGTATCAACAGCCATACAGATGTGTTGACATGTTTTCTCTGTCTGGCTGTTGATACCCAATAAAGTATTTTCCTAATAGAAGGAAGTGTAACACATTACTGCTTTATATTCAGTGTTTCTTCTAGTTCTGTAATTACAATTCAAAGACACCATTATCCTTTCTACCCATACAGGGAGACCCAGAGCAGAACTGATATATATTCTTTTCCAGCAGGTGAATTGATATTCTACCTTCTTTTCTCTTTTTATTTTGCATCAATAGTAGGAATAGTTAACTTGTGACAGCTATGTACAAAATTAGTGTAAATTATAATGAAAGGGCAAAGAAAACTTTGAAATATCAAGGAGCATTTCCTGGGGAGGAAGGAATTTGTACTCCTATATCCGAGGGTGGCCATAAGCAGTGAGCTATCAAGGATCTGCTATTGCCACCCTCTGCATTTCAAGCATGACTAGCTCTATCTGTACAGTTAGGGAGAAATAGTCATGCATGCACAGAGGAAGGAGCGTTTTTTTTAATTATAGTTACCCTTTAAACCTAATGCATTTTACATCTGAACAGCTGAAATTGTTTATATATAACGTTTTTATTACGTATATTTTCACCAATTATTTAAATCACACCTTGTGCTACATTGCACATCGCTGTTGACACTGAAGTACATATGCAGTGTATATCACATTATTATATAAGATTATTTGTCATGGATAAAAAAACACTTTCTGTCCCACATGTAACTGCACATAGAAGGAATGTAAAACAGCAGACATGTTTGGCAGTTTTTGCAAGCTGCAGATATTTCTGTTTGAACTGATCATTCATAGTAAAGAACATTTTTAATAATAACTAGGATAAGATGTACAAAGACCCAATATCGCTCTCCACTACCCTGCGAACAATGTAGTAGTGCACTAGACTCTCTGTACATTTCTGATTCAGTCTTAAAGGAGAATTACATGCAGTAACTGACAGTTTTCAAGCTCCTCCCCCTGCTTCATTCACATATGTTCATTAATGTCAGAGATGGCTAATCGGCAGTGGCTTTGGGTTGAGCAAGAATGTGTTAAATTCTCCTTTAATCCTTGCATAACTTTATTTGTAAAATAAAACAAATCCTGGAAAATCCTGTCTTAGGGCACGGGCACACTGCTATGTAAACGCAACCGCATACGGAATCGCATGCGATTTCGTTGCGCTTGTGCATGCGTTTTTTCATTAGATATTGAAAAACGTGATTGCGATAAAAAACACGCGTTTTCGCTGCGTTGGCATGATTTCAATGATCGAAAAAGGCGCAAATGCAAAAAAAAACCGCGGTAGTGTGGCCTAGCCCTTAAAGCTACACTAACTCGGTACATAGACACATATAATATGGCATTAAGATGGAAATTAATGATAGCGTCTCCCATCACCCTGAATCATTTTAATTATTGCTTTTTGTGCTTTATTTGGATGGATGTATTTATTAAATTGCTGCAAATCTTTTAAAATATAAGAAATAGGCTTAGGTAGTGATATGCAATAGAGTAAATCTTTGGCTGGTATAGCAACCTCATAGGAAATAATGATCTACTACAGGTAAAACAATGAGGAAACAAGAAAATATCTAATTGGTTACTCTGGTTAGTAGGCTCGGTAAACAGTTTTAGAAACACACCATTTACATGTTACTTTTTATGTTTATAATTGTATTTTCACCCTCACAAAATAGTCCATATGACAGAATCTTTACAGAAAGGCTAGAGGTCGCAATATGCAGTAAAAGGTTGCAGTTTTTAGAGAAAATACTCTAAGTCCCACTGAGCTCAATGTTCTGAAAATAAAATGCTTAGAATTCTTCGCTACTAATTGATCGCAAATGATAATGTCCTTTTACTCATTACTATTTGTATAATAATTTTAGGACGGATGTCTGTGTAATTGCATGAAAATGTCAGTTCTTGTTTGCAGTGATATTTTATGGTGTGTCAGAGAGAAGACTGATGTACACACACAAACATTTAAAAGGAAAAATTGCCACCTAACCATCCTGTGCCTTTACTAAAAGATCGATAGAACGAACTTGTATGACCAGGGATGCTTGTTAAGTTAAAGATTCTGTAAATTCTGTAAAATATTGTTCCAATTTATGTATTTGTCAATTTGCAACTGTTAAGTGAAAAATTTGCTAAAAGATAAAAATATTTGTCCTGTTCCTATTTCGTGTCTTCTCAAAGCAAAATGGCAATTATTATTTTAATTTTATTTATACTCAAATGTGTAGATTCTGATGTTAAATACAGTAACCTAAAATATATTTTTAATTGATTTTGTCACACTAATAAACTACTTTTTATTCAAATAATTTGCTCTTTTTGTTTTACAAGTATAGGCAATTTTTTTTCTCTTAATGACTAATTGAATTTTGCAAAATGAAAAATTTGTCCTGAAAAATCTATATGTGCACAGTAAAGCTCAATGGCTGCAAGATGGTGTAGCCTATCTGTACATCTCAATTACAACTTAGATAATGCAGTTGGGGAAAGGAGTGATGGAAATTCTTCTGACCAGTCCCAATCCCTTGATGCTTGATAATAGAGATTTTGAAACCGGCAAGTTTTCTTCATTTTTTCAGAATTCTGAAAACCCATAGAAGTCAATTGGAAAAAAAAATCCAAAAGATCCAAGTAAGGCTAGTTATAAGCATGGTAACACTGTAGATGGCTAAGGCAGCTGGGAAATGGTCAAAGTAACACGTACGAATCACTAAAACTTATGTCCACCCAAAAAATAAACTTTTTATATGTTTCTTGTTTAGTTGCACCAACCTGAAACACCATGTTCATTTTTTTTAAAAAACCCTTACTTTCCCCGATATTTCATGCAATACACAGCAGGCCGCACCAAGCCTGCACTTCGCTCCAACACTTCTCTCCCGCAGCGTTCGCTGACCCCCGCGCTGGTGCGTAAAAAAAAAAACCTGTTACGCGAGAGGCAATAGGGAAACGGCAATCTCGGAGCAGCTGTGTAAACAGAGCAGAGAGCCACGGAATGTAGGTAAGTGAAGCTATTTATGTGAAAAAAGTATATTATTTCCTCTTTTCCAGGTGTTATTGCCAAGTCTCTCTCCATTACACAAATTACTTACCTTAGATACAAATTCAAATAAATTATTATCCATGGAAACCTTTTCTAGTTTTATTGTGTGATAGTGTGAGTGTATGAGTGTGTGTTTGTGTGTGATAGTGTGTGTATAATAATACAATAATAATTGTTTAATATATAAATGGTTTTTACATTACCTATTGTAAATGATATTCAAGTTTAGAAATCGCGATCCAGCAGTCACAGACCAATCAGTGCAGAGCGGAGCCGAAACAATCACATATAAGAGCTGCTGGAGCGTGTGAATCCAGTCTCTTCCGTACACAATCCTGTAAGGCTGCCGATTGGTTTATTACAAAAAGAGGGGTCAGTACTGTGAAAGATGCGACTTCCTCTGTGCTCGCTGAAAGATGGTAACGGACATGCGCGAGAACATGAAAAGAACAGAGGCGAGGTGACGTAACCTGCCTCAGTGAATCTCTGTTCTGCTCCATGCTGCAGGATTTTTCCAGCAAGAATGGTGAGTAACTTTTGAACCACTTGACCGATTTTAAAGCTGTAAAGCTTGTTTGTAAGCATTTATTTGGGCCAAATGCATATAAAAAGTTAGTTTTGGGGGTGGACATTCCCTTTAAATATGTTCTTCCAAATGTATTTTTGCGGCTATTTTGAGTTTTACTCTCAAAAGAAGCCTTGTTCTTTTTTAGAGGGCTATTGAAAAATATGGAAAGTTCCACAATCCGAAAGCTCCGAAAGATCAGATCTGGGAGTTCCGACTCGGACACATCTCTACTTGATAAACTGTCCAATATTGCCAGGCAGTCTATCAAACAGGAGGCCATACTCAATACAACCTTTCGAATGAAATCATTGCAAAAAACTTTGAAAAAAAAAATCCTGAAAATCCGAAAACGGAACAAATTTAGCCTTTAACATTCGATATTCCTCAAAAATCCGATCAGAGACTACTTTCGAGTTTGAATTGAAGATTATCGAACATTCAAGGCTATTTTTGGTTATCCTTGAAAGTTTGGTAATTATAGAAAATTATCCGTGTCGGATCCAGGTCCGACTCAGACCCGGATCCCATCTCTAAAAGGTACCTTAAGGTTATTGTTGAAAGGACATTGAAAATACTTCAAATCCGGCAATCAGAGCTGTGGCTGCTGGCAATAGAGAATGCTGCCGGAGCGAAGGGCTGTAAGTAGAGTTTAGTTTATTTTTTAAGCAACCTAATATAGTGGTTGGGGGTGGAAAGGGATGCCCTACATTATATATAAAACATTTTACACTAGGTGAAGGGCAGCCAGGGAGGGAGGGGTGGGAAGGGCTCCCCTGTGCATGCCACTGTCCTCTCAAAGGACAAGGAGGTGGCAGAAACCTTTCATACAGGAAGAAAACTCCTACTCATCAGTTTCCTGGACAAGCACTGCACGAGAACCAAAAGGAGCAGAGAAATAAGGTAAGGATTTTTTTAAACTACACAGTGGGGCCAGTAGTGGGTTAAATTTTAGTTTGGGGGTGGACATGCCCTTTAAACACCCTTACGGTTTAAACAAAGTTTGCCACCAGGGCAGATACTGTACTGGTACTTTATGGGCAATTGTACAATTACAATTGCTGATCATTAAAGGCATCATTACTTATCAGTACTGCGCCTTTATAAACAGGAACCCATGTATGCAGTTCTATATTAATTATGGCACACCAATTGTGAGAATACACACAATCTAACCTGATTTTAATCTGCAGTTTTAAAGTGTAGATACACATGGGGGTGTTCAGTTGAACTGTCTGCAATGAACCCAATAAAACATACATGACTTAAGGTTAATTAGTAGTTTAATTTTATTCCAAACATACAATATCGATACTGATACAGATGAACCACAGTATCAGTAATTAACAACACGGCTGGTTCATAAAAAGGCCCTTTGGGGCATTATTTCTAAAGATTTGTTATTGGCAAAGTCTGATAACGAATCTTTATTACAATCGGAATAACACTGACAAGAAACCTGCCTCATTTTTATCTCAAAACAGCCACAGACAGAATGAAATGACAGCACAGCACACACAGCTAATAACGATACTGCAGGAAATATATTTGAAAGCTGTGAGGTCTTCTCCTCCTTTTAAAATGATCTTTCATCAATACTGAGTAAAACAAAAACATGGTGCAACCCATTCAATATTAAAACAGCATATACTATATATTAATAACGTGGAAAGATAAGAAACAATACACAAAGTAAGCAACTGCAATGACATCATATTTCATTCACTGTAGAAACATAATTCTCCATCTCTACATTAGCAACAGCAATGAACTCATGGAAGGTATTTTGCTCAGCCACAGACGCAGGTCTCACGGAAAAACATCTGAACAAGTTTTTTCTTCTGTCATAATTTCCCATCGCTCTATGGACCTGACCTCTTATAAGTCTTGGAAGGTCACGATCCTTAAGAAAAATAAATACAATGTAAATAAGTCACAAAACAAGTATTGTGCATTTACAGGAAAAGACCTGTCACTCCAGAAGTAGAAATTATAATATGTGACCCATGCCTGCCTGCCAGCACACTTTCTGCAACATTTAAAAGAATCAGAAGAGAAAAGAAGGCAGGGGGAAGGGAGGGAGAGATGTGTAAGTAGAGCAGTCTCCATGGTGAGGCTGTGCAGGACTTAGGAGTGCGCAGACACTACAAGAAGGCAGTGAGTAAAGGAGGGTGGTACTCACTAAACATTAATAATTTAATGACAAAGCAAGCACAGATAAATATGGGAGCCCTACCATTTTACTTGTCTCAAATTATAGTTTCAGAAAATGTAAAGTTTTAGTGAGTATAGTGACCCTTTAAAATGACTGCAGTGCAAAATACCAAATTACTTTGTATCACCATAGTACACTGCATTGCTCTTTTAGGACTGTGAAAGTATTTTATAGGCACAGTCCTATGGTACAGCCGCAAAGTACCGTTAACAAGCGTTACTTTACAACTGCATTGTTAGCGGTCGTTATAAACACACGCTATTGTAAATTTTAAAGGGACACTATACTGAAAAAATTACTTTGCCCCCATTTTAATCTATAATTCAATACATGTAAGTAGCACTTACTCTGATTTGTGTGTGTTGCTGCATGCCTTCAATCCAGCATACATTTTGCTTAGGAGCAGTATCCCCCCTCCCTCTTTTTTCCCACAAACCAACTGTCAAGCCTGCACACAGCATACAGCATTCCAACTGTCAAAACTCTGTCACCATTCCAGCTACAGTAAAACTACTCATCGAAGAATAGCTTTTGAGAGCAAGGAGCTTGATTGACAGCTGAAATATACAAAGTTTTAGATTGGATATCTAAAGAAATAGGGGGCAGATCAACAAAAAAATGATCCAGTGGTGGTTGGGAAGAATTATGCAGGGAGATGCAATAAAAGTTCTTATCGTTAAAAATTGTGCTAATTTTGCCCCAACCAATCAGATATTATTTAACATTTGAAAGCTAACATCTGATTGGTTGGGGCAAAATTAGCACCATTTTAAACGATAAGAACTTTTATTGAATAACCCGGATAGTTTTCAGTTATGGTCAATTTAAAATAACCTATTTTTCGGTATAGATGCCCTTTTTTATAATTAGTATTCCTAACTATTCATATGCTGAAGACAGGTATTTGGGATCTACTGACAGATCCTCTCATCAACATAAAGCCGTTTTCTCCAAAAGTCTCTCATTTTTTTCAAATTGTAATTAAGCATACATGAGGTGCGTGCGTGCACACATTGAGGGGAAGCTGTCTTAAGGCTCTTGACATGGGTGGATCTGTCAACAAGGCCCAACCAAACGGCTCTTCCAGCCGACAAAGACCCTATACATGGCATGATTGTCAGCCGAAAAGCCCATTTATACAAATTGTGCATCGTGGGACAGAACCTTTATGTGTTTTGACTGATCGCCAGACACACAATATACAGCAGGAAGTAGGAATACACTCTTCTAGCTACACAACATTTATAGTTTTCTTAAAAGGTAACATGTTTAGTTATCATTTAAATGTAAGCAATTATATTTTTTGTGGTTCTAGGAATAGGTAAGTAAAAACAAAAAGTAATTACCGAGATCATTGGAAACCGCCTTGTTAGTTTGGAGCTACCAACCTATTCTTTATCTCTGGTGTCAATATTGTCATAAAACCCAGCATACAACTCATGTGAGAAGTTCAGAAAATGAAGTGTCACATGTTTCCCTCCTGGGAAATGCAGGGTGGTGAAAATGTCATGTTTGTCACTGACCATGGACATATACTTTTGGCTATACAGTATATGGTTTCTTGTGTTTAATAGAAATGTGTCTTTTATGTTAAATATCTCCGAGTTCTTTCCAAACATGTAAATATCAGGCAACAATGTAATGAACTAAAAATGATTTCTAAACACAAGTGATACAATAATATAAAGTTTTAATCAGACGTTTCTGGGGCATGCTAGTTTTAGACCAAAGTTCTCTTTGAACTTGAACACTTTTCCCATTCACAGGTGCAGGTTGAAATTGAAAAAAATCTACCTACTATTTCATGAAAAACGCAATGCACATTGTTCTTGCCATCTCTCAAAAGGAAAGTTTTTGACCCATAATCACCAGAGATTACAGCGGAATCCAGCATGGCTAAAGGAAAGACAACAAATCCTATTACTTATTTAATTGTATAATATTCAACCAAAAAATCATTCCTGTTGAATGGCAACAAATTAATCTTTGCACTTATTTAAAATTACCCATATTCCATGCAAGGTAACACAGAACACATTTTAAATTTCATGTTGTGCAACTTGCACTAATGTACAGGGAGGGTTATTTACTGTACAAATGGAAAGTAGAATTATTGACCACGGTGTTGCTTTCCGGGTACAGCAAAAATCAGTCAAAAAAGCAGATACAGGCCAGTATTTTGGTAATGGCTGGTATTGGCCCATCGACTGTATACCAGCCGGTCTGTTTCTTTTTTACCACCATGGTCGAAAAGCAGTCAAAAAAACTAGCTATCGGTAGTTTTTTTAACCACTATAAAGGATTGTTATCTGACATTACCAATAACAATATATTATAAATATGACCCAATGCGCCATATTCAATAATGCGTGGTATTGACAACTTTATTGTACGACCTTGATCATAAATGTACGTACAATATTGTAAGTTTACACTAGATGTGACAATCATTAAAGGCACATTATCGCAAAATTGCAACACTGTGCCTTCTTCCCTATTGTGAATGCTTCTGTGAGTTACAGCCAAGCGAAGGGCCTGGGGTGTGGATGCACCCAGGCCACTGATCAATGCTGGTGAGTACTGTAGTTGCTGTATCCTAATTCGTGCTGATTATGTTGGGGGAATTCTACTTGCTTAACAGTAGCGACTAGGACCGGGGGTCTACCCACCTGGTCCTACCACCACTTGGGTAGGTGTTTTATATTTATTAATCCTGGCACTAGTGGATGAGACGTTCTATTTGTATTATTATTGTTGCTAAAAACAGGAAGTAGAGTTGAGAAGGTGCGGCCTATTAATGCAGCCAGAGACTGGTCACATAACTGAAAAAAGGAAGTGCTCAAGTAGGAAGTAATATTACTGAACCTTTCCACCAATAACTCACTAATTTTACAGTAAATTTTGAAAGTAAGCCAGAAGGCTTTTTATATAAATCTTACTTGTTTGGGAAAATTAGATACCATAGTTACCTTTTAAGGAAGTTAATTTTCAAAAAAAATATATTTTTTTTTTGAGGGGGGCGTGGGGGGAAACAATATGAGCCCCTAATATCTGAATAAGGTTCCTGGTGTCAGGAGATGGGAGTTAAAAAAGAAGATTTTCTGAAAAGAGACTTCTGGTCATACTACTTTAAAAAATTCTAACCAGCTAACAATGTAACCAATAAACATGGGATGGACAGCAGTACAGTGTAGACTGTTAAGTGGAAGTTATAATTATAGCAAATAGATCAACAGATAACTTGATCAAATCAAGCTATCACAACAGAGTCAAAGGATGAGTGAGAGAATCCAAACAGATATATCCTGCAACCAGACAGTTTAACGCAGTGGAAATGCTTGCTCAACGACCAATAAAGATTCATACAAACATAATATTCTGTCAGCAAAGCCTCCAATGAACATGAACAAAGACCAACCACTGCGGCTGCTGTCAGTGTTGTTTGTGTTCCTGACAGGTCCGTTTCTAGGCATAAGCGACCTACAGTAGACAAACTTGTGGGGCGCCATTCAAATGTGGAGGGCACCATTCAAAGTTTTTTTCTTTTAAAAGACAGTGATCCTTATGAGCTATAGAGCAACAAGCTGATACCAATCTAGTTTCCTGTAGCATCTTTTTTGCTTGCAATATAATCATCTTGGCTGAGTTTTTCAATCTATGCAAAGACTAATCCAAGAGGTGGTTGGGGGAAGTTTCCATTGGAAAGTAGCACCAGGGGAGACTTGCATAGGGCACCAAAATGGCTAGAACTGACGCTGTTGCCGGACATTTAAGATTGCTAGCCAACAGTAATCTTACGTGTTTACAGGGCTTAAGACAAGCATACTCCAATTAATTTTACAGTAATTACCCCACCCCCCTATTACGAAGAGATACATAAAACAGAAATCAGATCTAAAAGGCCCAGGAGAATGGGAGTGAATGGCCCTCTGGGGACTACATAAAGAATAGGTGCAGAGGATAGAAGCTGCGGAATCCATTAATTTTGCAACAAAAATATATTGAGTTCCAAAAATCAAGAAAAAGTACGCTCTTATAATAAAAATAAATTGGGAAATTAGTCCCCGGACACTAGCTGCACTTTAACACCTCATTTACTGCTTTGTGAGATCTTTGTGAGAAGTAAAGCAGACAGCTTGCGCAGCTGATACAAGTCATTGGCCATGGTGTAACTGTCATGGCCTTGGCTGATGGCTGGCATCCAAAGAGCTAGAACAGGGCAGCAAGGGACCAGAGGAAATTAAGGTAAGGTATATTCACTCAGGAGTGCTGAGGAGAAAGCTAAGTGTTGTAAAAATGGGGTTGGGGGGGGGGGGGGCTAAGGGTATGCTTAACAGTTTGTAAGAGCCCTAGTCAGATTCTGATCTTGGTCAGTTTCTGTAGCCTTTTACAAGTGCAGCTTTTTTTTAAAGTGTTGGGCTGAATTAACATCAGAATTAAACCAGAAGTAACCTGAAGTGTCCTGACACTGAACTCTGCTCATTTGGATCATATCCGCAAAGTTCCAGATGTACTGTGGCACACTGCTGTTGGCTATTTAGCCAGACAAGTTGGTAGGTGCAGATCCTCCCAGCCCTCTACTTCCAAACATACAACGTTTCGAGACTCAAGGTCTCTTCCTCAGGTTTCCGTGCAAGCAGAGGGCCGGGATAGTGCGGCGGAGGATAGAGGGAAGGTAAGTAAAGATCGGGGCACTTTCTAACAATTCTATTACGGCGTTTGGGGCTGGGGGACCAATAACTATAATATCTAAAAAGTTAAAAAAATGGGTGGACATGCCCTTTTATAGTTTCAAACGTAAGCTTAAAACCCACCTCTTCAGGCAAGCATAACCTGGCCTAGACATTACACTTAGCCTACCGATTTGTGTCACCTTATGTCTCACCCCTATTTCCTCTAGACTGTAAGCTCTTTGGGCAGGGTCCTTATTCCTACTGTGTGTACTGTGTACTTGTGTACTTATATTATGTATTACCTGTGTATGTAATATATATGACTTTGTATACATTTTTTACTCTGTATGTCTGTAGTCAATGATGTTGGCACTACATAAATCCATAATAATATTAAACTAAAATGCCCTTTCAGGCATCATTGCCCAAAATGACTAATTATCTGTCCCCCGTTACAAAGGCTACATTGTAAAAGCTATGTCCTATGAAGCAAGTAATTAATTTTTTTGCTTGTAGAGTAAAAACCTCAGACACTCACGTGTTGCTTTGAAGTTGTATGTATGTATATGTTAATTTATATAGCGCCACATGGGGATTCAGCGCAGTAAAATATAATAATACAAAAAGCTGTACAAAGGGGACAAAATTATAAATATGTGCATGAATAAGCACACAAGTGTTTGAACCACGCAACATGAGGAAAGAGGTCCCCTACAATGTAGTTAATGGTAGGATAATATGAGGCTTTTTGCTCCTTTTGGCCCACCTCATCTTAAACTATATAGCTGCCTGGTAGATAATAAGAGTGCTAAGTGACAATTTATAACAGCTGCAATAACTGTAATATCAGTAGACAACCTTCTACCAAGTAGGAAAGTACATACCTAACACTTCATAGAGTAAACCAATCTTGTCTGTGAATTGGCTCCAGTATTTCATGCTTTCTATGGATGCAGGTATAATTCGTAATGAATTGTTTGTTTCTTTAAAGGTCATATGATTCGCTGGAACTTTCTATAAAGTGAAAATATTAAATTCACAATATAGATATGTCACATTGCATTGGTTAAATGTTTCCCTAAAACACACATTACAAAATAGTTGCACTATTATACAGAAATAGTCTGGAATATTTAGGGTTTATTTTTATTTAAAAATGACTTGTTGAGTATTTACAATTTTACATGCATGGAGATTTACTGAGTTTAATCACTTACAGTATATAGTTGGCATTATATACAGTATTTCACAAAAGTGAGTAAATATTTTATTAAATCTTTTAATGGGACAATACGAAAATTTTTACACTTTGCTGCAATGTAAAGTAGTAAGTGTACAGCTTGTATAACTGTGTAAATGTGCTGCCCCCTTAAAAATAACACTAAGCCATTAATGTCTAAACTGCTGGGAACAAAAGTGAGTTCACTTTTAGTAAGTGAGTTCACCTCTAGGGGAAAACGTACAAATTGTGCCTAAAGTGTCAATAGTTTGTGTGGCCACCATTATTTTCCAGCACTGCCATAACTTTCTTGGACCTTTCACTATCTATGTCCTTAACTACTAGTACTTGCCTTTTAAGCAATAAAATGCAAATATATTCTAAATGTAAGCAATTACAACTGCTAATAGAACTTACCTTTTCCAGTTTAATTGAAGAACGGTAGGGAAAGGGAGCTATATCTTACCTCCTGTTCTTCAATTAAACGGCCACGAAATAAGAGCAGACAGAGAGAACTTACCTGCGATCATGCTCCTCCTCTATTGCTCTGACATGTCCCAACATGCCCTTCCAAAGTACGGGCATGCACATACAGTGCAAGGGAATGCAGGACCAGCACTGAGTTAAGTGGCCCAGTGTGCAGAACATTCTGATGGTTCTCCAATTTGCAGGTAAACTCACGGGTGAAGACCAAGCATTTTAGGTCTTCATGCTGGATCTTGGCATTGATCAAAAAGAAGAGCAAGGTTTAGGTGAGTATAAATGTCTTTTAAAGGGCATGTTAACCCCTCAAAAAAAAAATACACAGGTAAAATGCCAGGTAACAAGAGCTAGAGCTAGCAAGATATTGTCTTGTATAAAGAGGGGAATAGATTCAAGAGAGAAAAATATTATTCTCCCTCTTAACAAGGCATTGGTAAGGGCTCATTTATAATATGCGGTGCAGTTTTGGAATCCCATATACAAAAAGGACATCTTGGAAATTGAAGCAGTTCAGAGAAGGGCAACTAAATTAATAAGAGGAATGGAGGGGCTTAAATATGCAGGCAGATTAGACAAGTTAGGGCTGTTTAAATTGGAGAAACGACGTTTGCGTGGGGATATGATAACCTTATACAAATATATTAATGGGCCATACAATAAACTCTCTGGTGCATTGTTCACTAATAGGTCATATCAGAGAACTTGTGGACATCCTTTAAGGTTGGAAGAAAAGAAGTTTCATCTTCAGTTTAGGAAAGGTTTCTTTACAGTGACAAAGGTGAAACTGTCTCCAGAAGATGTGGTAATGGCAAGTTCATTGAATAGCTTTAAAAATGGCCTGGATAAGTTTCTAAAGCTAAAAAATATTGAGAATTATTGGTATTAATACATATACTGTACAGTTTCTGACAAAAGTCTTATCGCTTGTGTACAAATAGACTTGAAGTGCCACTTAACAATAATTCTAATGCAGATTTTGTTTCAAGAAATGGATCATTTTACTCCAAACAGCTTTTGTAATAATGTTTCAATGCAAAACGAAACTAACAAAAAGTATTCTAATATTCACAGCTTGGTAAAGCCCATTGAGTCAATTTTTGCAAAGACATAAGTGTTGTCGCCTTGTCATATGGGCTTAACCTGTGACTAATAATGGATCAATTAGGTGACAGGTGTGTATAAAAAGAACCCCAGTACGCTAGACCTTCACATCAACTGCAAATAGACCTCTGCAAACATGCCTAAGATTCACCCTGAGACTAAAGTGTTGATTACCAAGAGGCTGAAGACCAAATCCACTGCTGATGTGGTGCACACCTTCAATGTCTCTCAGCGTCAAGTTCAGAGGATAAAGAAAAGATTTGAAGAGACTGGAGAAGTTTTTGACAAGCCCAGGTCAGACAGACCCCGCAAGACAACTGCTCGAGAGGACCGTTTGTTGGCTCGAAAATCCAAGGCAAGCCCATTTTCAACGGCAGCAGATCTCCAGGAGACCTGGTCACCTGAAATCCCTGTGTCAACCAGAACAGTTTGTCGGATTCTGTCTCATGATGGCCTCCATGGTCGAATCAGTGCCCATAAGCCGGCACTAAACAAAAAAGACAATTGAAAAACCGTGTGGCATTTGCCAAGTCCCACAGCCTGCTTAAAGGATGGACGCTGGAAAAGTGGCAAAAGGTGGATTTTTCAGATGAATCTTCTTTTGAATTACACCACAGTCGCTACAAATATTGCAGGAGACCTACTGGAACCTGCATGGAGCCGAGATTTACCCAGAAAACAGTGAAGTTTGGCAGAGGCAAAATCATGGTCTGGGGTTACATCCAGTATGGGGGTATGCGAGGGATCTGCAGGGTGGAAGGCAGCAGGATGGTGCTCCACTGCATACTTCCATCTCCACATCAAAGTTCCTTAAGGCGAAGAAGATGCTCCAGGATTGGCCAGCCCAGTCACCTGACATGAACATCATTGAACATATGTGGGGTAGGATGAAGGAGGAAGCATGGAAGACGAAACCAAAGAATATTGATGAACTGTGGGAGGCATGCAGAGTTGGCTATTCCTGATGATTTCATCAATAAATTGTATGAATCCTTGCCAAACCGCATGGATGCTGTCCTTCAAGCTCATGGAAGTCATACAAGATATTAAATTTGGATCTCACAGCACCATTACTTAAAGGAATAGTTCACTCTTGAATTGAACTATTTCTTTAATATACTGATTGAAGATCGGGAGGTTAAGGAGCAGTGCCTTACCTCCCGCGTAACGCGTGCTATGGCTGTACAGGAGATTGAAGCGGTCGGAGATTCCAGCTTGGCCACGGTAGATCGTGTAAAGGGTAAGTTAGCTCCCATCTTTGTTCTCGGGCCCTGCACTGCTCCTTAACCTCCCGATCTTCAATCAGTATATTAAAGGAATAGTTCAATTAAAGAGTGAACTATTCCTTAAATTTGCTGACATATTCTTGGATTGGCTGTAAAGTAGATCATTTTCTGTATAGGCGACTACACTTTTGTCTTGCAACATTTTGACCTTTCTGTCTTGATTAAATGATAAATCTTTTTTCAGTGAAACTATTTTTTACCAGTACATTTAATATTATTTGGGAGGGCTTTAGCTTTTCATATGAGCTATTTCTAACACCGATTGATCAATTAAAAATCAGGTTAATAGCAGGAGTTACTGCAAAATACACAGGCGACAAGACTTTTGTCAGAAACTGTAGATCTGGTTGATCCAGGGATACTTTCCGATCGCCATTTCGACTCAGGAAGGAATTTCCCCCCTCCTTTTTAGCTGGTTTTTTTTTTGCCTTCCTCTGGATCAACTGTTAGGTAGACTAAAAAAAGTGAATAGGTTAGACTTGATGCACTTATGCCTTTATTCAACATCAATTACCATGTTACTACAAAACCCAAAACTACAATAGTTAGAAATCTGATAGACATAGAGATAATCTGTTATGGAGCAAAATGATTTTCTCATTCACTTCACATTGGCTGTGATACCATCTGTTACAACCATGACTGACAGCTACAAACCAGAAAGCTCCTCTCAGCCCTTAACGTCGCATTAACCGATTTACAATTCATGCAACTCGTCGGCTGTGCGAGTGCCCTGTAGAGGCACTCGCACAGCCGACGCAAAGCAATTTACTAGAGGCTGCATGGCTCTAAAGGTTCGTACACACATGCGATCACGTGTCCCGAACCCTAGACGCACGATGTGTAACAACGTTCGTTTTTGCCAATAATCGTCCCGTGTGTAGGGCCTTTATCGGCTGAAACAGACGGTCATTTGGGGATCCGCCAAGTTGGTCGTTCGGCGATCCCCGACGAATGTCCGTTTCGGCCGATAAGGGCCCTATACACGGGCTGATTATCGGCCGAAACGAACGTTCGTACACATCGGCCGTTGCGGGTCTGGACCCGTGATCGCACGTGTGTACGAACCTTTAGCGCTATTAGCCAGTTGCGTTATCTCTGGTAAATCCCATACGGGAGCTTGTGCCTCTTGGTGAATCTCCCTGAAAGAGATGTAACAAAACATTGTGCAGCATTTCAGGTTAGTCTTAAGGTGGCCATCGCAATGTGCCGACAGATCACATTGGTATCTGTCGGCACATTGTGTCGGGAACCGCCACACACGTAAATGACCGATCCCCATACGCGGTATGGGGATTGGTCGGTCGTATGGCCATACACTTAACAATCGTATCGGCTCCCTTTGCTAAAGTAAAGGGAGCCGATGACAACCAACAGACATTTTCCGTCTTTCCCGACTACGGTCGTTCGTTGGCACTACGGTCGGTCGGGAAAAGCCCATAAACTTGAACGATAATGGTTAAATCCCGTTGTGGCATGTATGGCCACCTTTACCCCTCGAAGATTTCTAACTTTGCCGTTTTGGGATTTGGGGGATGATTTACCAATATAAAATTTTTCATTTGAGGGATGGACTTGCAATTTAATCTTTAGGCTACCTCCATGCCTCTTCCATAAAAAAGAGATCTCTAAAAGAATGATAAACATATTAAGGAATTCAACCTTACATAATAAATAGCAAATCTGTCTTATCACAATTATAAAACCAATAATTGATAAATATTTTTTTTTTAAAAAAGAATAAAAAAACAGAAGCTGTACCTGAACCATTTCATCTTCCGGCATATCTGCAAATGCGTTGTCTTTTGTTTTATTTTGATTGATTACTGTACATGAAGTCCTGGGATTCTTTGTGCCTGGGAGACTGTTGCATGACAATCTTTTGGGTGTTGATGTAGGAATTGATTCTGTTAGTTTTTTGTGTGATTGCACTTGGAAGTGGTATAATTTATGGCCTTTTTGTTCTTTTAAGCTTTCATTGCTTAACGGTTTTCCATAAGGTCCATTATCTCTTCTTGAGTACTGGTTTTGGTGTTTCATTCCTGTGAAGCTATTACAACTCTGCATTATTTTTTTTTTACCTGATAACATGTAGATTCATTTTAAAGGCTTAGTGAGTATGTACACCCTTAAAACAAAAAACTGGTCACTTGGCGCAACCCCAACTATTTTTATGAGTTTATTACATGCATTTGTAACCCGATCTATAATGATAAGTTATATTCATTTCTGGAAAAGGTATTTGCCTCCTCTATCTGCTGAATTAGCTTTTTATAAGCTTGAGCATGTGCAGACGAGGCTACAGGTGAAACAGAAGTCAATCATTAGCAATATCAGTTGTCAAATCCTTGATTGACATGGCATGGAGGGGCTAACTTGCTCTGCCAGAATGGAGGAAATAAATATAGTTAAATATCTGGTTAATATATAGAAGGACAGCTGCGCTCATCCGGGTTATGTATGTATAAATATACACAGGTGCTTCCAGGTTACACAGCTCCTTTTCACTGTATCTTTAATCCATGTATCAATTCAATCAATCCCTGGACACACTGTACTTGAATTATATGAATTTTATTTTTAAAGTTTCAACATCTTACAGGACAATGAGTTGTCCTGATGAAGACGTCCTGCGAGACGTCAAAACATTGAAAATAAAATTGATATAATTCAAGTACAGTGTGTCTGGGGATTGATTGAATTAATTCATAAATATCTGGTTAGTAAGTGCAAAATATATTAGTTGCGGTTGGGGCAGGTAAATAACAATTGACCAGTTTTTTGTTTTAATTTGGACATGCCCTTTATAAATGACTAATCTAAAAATGCACTATGGGCTTTTTCATTGCTTCTCAAAGATAGAAACACCTGTGTATTCCTGAGCCTTTCAATACCTTTTAAAGCCATTTACAGATGGGAAGATTCCTCCACAATCATGATAAGTCGAGCATTGTTGATGAAAACGATTGTAATGGACGTATGATGGGCGGTTGGATGTCATGCAGCAATCTTCCTATCTGTACCTGGCTTTACTCCTACTTATTTCTCCATTAAGTATGCATGAACCTGCCATTCGAAATTGAAAAATTTGGTAATAGAAACTTTGCTTCGAAGGTCAAGATGTCACCAAAATGTTGCCACTAGTTTCCATAAAACTCAACAGTGAAACTGGTAGTTTCGCCAGGTTTACATCTCTACTCTCCATCACTGCTGTGATACACAGATAAACTGTGCACTTCAACCAGGGAGAGAAAGAGGGAAAATGTAGAAGTTACTTTGGGGCATATTTATAAAGGTTAGTTAATTTTTTTGTCACCTTTAATCGTTATAATTTTTTTCGCACTGTTATACCTTTTCACAAATTTTGACTTATTGCAATTCACAAAGCGGCGATAACCAGTGGTGAGAAGTCATTACCGCTACCTTTCACCATTTTGACATACATAACTGCAGAAACTGCTCAATCATATTTATAAAATGGTGAAAAGTGTTTTATTGCATTAAGCTCAGCCATTCAAAATCTCAAAGTCTGAGGTGGCGAAACCACATAAGTGCCCATTTATCTAGCCAGCCAATGGGTCAATGGAAGGTGTCAATACATCGTGGAGTGTTTCTCAATACTAATAAGTACCCAGGGGGTGTTAGACTATTTTCCAGCATTTACTGTAATACGATTTCCAATTTTCCTAAGATTGCCCCTTTATACATATTTATAAAGGGGCATTATTTTCTCTATTTTTTCCACCAGACTTGCCACCAATTTTTTAAACTTTCAACTTTTCTTTTCATCATAGTTATTAAAAAAAAGCGAATTTTCATCAAAAAAATCGAAAAATATGTCACAAAAAGTAGCACTAATAATGCTGAATATATGGTGAAAAGTAAAGTTCAGCGCATATGATGGTAAATAGTAAACACTCCCTGGTGTAGTGTCAAACTGGTTAATACATATAGAACACTTATCTCTGTTATTTAAAAATTGCCTAACACGTGGCGATTTCGGCAAAATATATGATAAATAGTGTAGAACTCACTATTTTCACTCTATTTTATTACTTGGACTAATTTTTTAAATATTTGTTTTTTGGTTTTTTTACCAAATTGCAGCTAATTATCAAACCAGTTACATTAACTGGCCATGTGGTATGCAGCAGCAATCATTTCTATTGTTATTTGAAGCTGGCGTTAGCAGAGTGCTATAGCATGATTCTTTTAAACATTGTAAAGTAATTTTACTACTCACCTCCTGTCAACTTTTGCAGTTTGGTTACTTGTCTGAGGAAACTGAGATTCCCAAACTAAATCTGAAACAGAAAACATTGTCTATTTAATACATCTTTAAGCTATCTACCTATCTACACTAGATGTTAAAACCGTCTAATTGGCTTAAACATCTAACTGTCCAGGGGTTCTTACCCATAACGTTCCCTGGCTGGACTGCACCGGGAAATCTGGTTTGGAGAACGACGTAGGGATGTTGCAGGTAACATAAGTTACTAGTGTATAGACACCTTTAGTTTCAGCAACACGTATTACATGTTGATAATAAATGTGTCATCACACACATCACAACTGCTTTTAGACAATATGCGTTTGCTGTTGTTATTAAAAGAGACCACACACATACACAGAGAAACCTTGGCTGGAAATTTGGTCCTTTTGATACTGTTGTGAAAACTTTCTACAAATTAACACCAGAGTTGGCCATGCAATGGAAAACTGTAACATTTTATAAAAACCATGAGCATGGTTATGTAGTCACTGGCTATCCCAGAAGTGTAAGCAGAGATACCTTCATCCCTATAGGCCTGTTGATTGGAAAATGCTATAGTACCACCCACACTTACTGTAAGGCCAGACATTGCATTTGTATCAGAAATAAGCAGCATTGTTTTGAAATCTTAAAGGGCATGTCCACCCCTTCTTATAAATTTTTGGGGTACTGTAGGCCTCCCTCCCCCAGCCCCAACCGCTATAGTACTTTTTGCAGAAACTCCCCCATCATTACTTACCTTACCTCTTTCCTCCGGCGTACTGTCCCGGCCTTATGCTTGCATGAAACTGCAACGGACCAGCAGCCGCGTCCATGATTGGCTGAGAGGCAGCCAGTCACTGACGCAGCTGCCGACAGTGGTAAACGCCGGGGGAGAGTAGGAGAGAGGTAAGTAATGATCAGGGGAGTTTCTGCTAAAACTAATATAGCGGTTGGGGCTGGGGTAGGGAGACCTACACTACCCCAAAAGGGATTTACATCAGGGGGAGGGAGAACAAAACGGTGTGAGAGGGAGGGGGTGAGGGCTGCAGTGCGCATGGCAAAATTCTCCCGGAGGAGAGACAGGAGGCAGAGTCCTATATGGACTCTGCCAGGCTTCTGGTGGCCAGTTTTTGGGACTTTGGAGGGGCATAGCAGGGCAGTCATTTGGAGTTGGGAAGTAAGGTAATGATATTTATGCACTACACAGTGGGACCAGTAGTGGGTTAAATTGTAGTTTTGGGGGTGGACATGCCCTTTAAGTAATTTGGCAAGTTTATGACCAGCAGGTGGGTCCAGCATCTGTGTATATCTACACCCCTTGGTTAGTATAGGATGTTAAGTCATCCGGTAGTTATTTAATAGTTGTGCCATGGGAGAGGGCCTAGGAATTCCCAGAGTATGTGCAGATATGTAATTGGCTCTAGGACCCACTCTGTAAAATCTAAAAACCTTAAGCTAGATACACATAGTACAGATTTATAGCAGGTGACAGACAGATTCTGTTATCTTATGTTGTATAAGTGTAACGCTATGATGCATCTCTCTAGGGTTTACTCCCTGTTCCCTGTGCAGTTCGTTGTATCACTTGCAAACATGGCTTCTGTGCAGTAATCACTTGTGCTGACTATACTTACACCACATGAAACAGATTCTATTGAAAACTGTCAGTCAATGGCCATAAAAAAGCTTACACAGATATCTGATATATATACTAAAGTATTTGTTTTTTTGCCGTACATGCTGCCAATAAAATGTGTATCGTGTGTACCATTAATCCCTTCTCCTCTGTCTGAGTACTATACTCAACCCCCCTTCATTTCAATGCATTAAAACTTGAAATCAATGATATTGGATGCTACTTGATAAACAACATGCAAAGAGGCATCCATTTCTCTACCTTTACACTGCTATGGCTTATACTAGCAGAAAGAAATATATCATTATTAAAACACAAGCCGATATATGTTAGGAAGAGCCAGAAAAGTTGCAAAACATTCTAAAATAGATATATCATATACTGAATGATGTATTTACTAATATAAAATGTATATAATATGTATATTCAAACATGTTAATAATACAATAACAATGAAATCTCTCTATACCAAACAATAACAGCGCAGGCCAATACACGCAAGAAAGACAACATTTAAAGCATCCATTAGAGGGCGCCAGCATGCAGGATATTTATGTTATATATTGTATGTGCTAGCCAGCACTAATATTCTTTTACAAAGTGATGGACAAATTAGTTTTGATGTTAGAAGCCAGTCAAACAATTTTAGAAGTCAATCAATATTTTTAGTAACCAGTTCCATAAACACTATAAGCATTGCGTACCTGGCTCCTCTGGTTGTATATTTATGTATATAAGATATTTAACATATTTAAAAATCTATATATAAAACCGAAACCAGTGGATTACTGTTGGATGTTATTTTACATTAAAGGGCATGTTCACCCGCAGAACAAAAATCTATACTTACCTTCCTCACCTCTCGAAACCCTGATATCCCCATAGTTATACCTGTGGAACCCTGCATAACTAGATCATAACTATACTGGAATGAACTGGGGCCAGTCTTGAACATTCTACCTAGGTAAAGTATAAGGAGAACGCTCGGGAATGCAAATTTTCCTGAGCTGTGGCCGACTCCATTTACTTTATTTAAAGGGAGACATCCACGACCATAGGAAATGTTCCTGTATTTCTGATGGTGAACCTTCATCACCCTCAGGAGCACTCAGAAAAGCACTACACACATGAATGAGAAAAGGGACGATAGCGTCAGATTCAACAGTATCACCCCTTCCTTTAGGAAATTGAAAGGGGATTAAAACAATGAGAGCCAAAATACAGCCATTAAAGGTATTATGTGCTAGTAGGGACAGCTGTGAAAATGATCACATAGACAGAGGCCACACATTAGCACAAAGGGAAAATTATAATTTTATGGCTTTTTTTATTACATTTTGTGATACTATTTACATACCTATGCCTCATACTATTATATGGTCACTGAAAGCCATGGTAAATTCTAATAGTCCTTTATTTTAAAATAAAGGGGAGCATCATTCAATCAGGAACAAAAACTAGGGGCAAGGGAAATATAGTAAAGGTAACGTTATTTTTTTCAAATTAAAAAGGATTTAGTTCAATAAACTACAGGCCCCCAAGGATCTGGGAGGCCTTGCACTCCCAAATATACAGCTGTACTATTGGGCCACCCAGCTCAGATATCTACGATGCTGGGTTGATCCCTCAATAACTCCGACAGAATTGGACTGTATGATGTTGCAATATGCAAAATGCAGGCCCATACATGGCATATTTAGAGGCCCCAGCATTACACAAAATAGGTCAGGGCACTACATTTCACAAACAAAAAATCTGGTACCAATCCAACCGCTTAATGAATTTAACTGGATTACATACACACATGCCACTGTGGAGGGAGGGAGACCTTGTACAGGCCTCTGGAATGACACCTTTCCAGAATTTACAAGAAAAGCATAAACTACCTAACTCAACGCACTACAGATATTTACAAATTGGACATGCACTTAGAATGTACTTCGCACAATTCCCTAATGGCCCTACTAATCATCCAATTATTGGAGTGATTCGCACCCAGGGACAGCGAAGAAAGAGTTCAAAACTCTATACCTCCCTCATAAAAGTCAAATCACAAATATGCGTAGACACAATCAAGGCCAAATGGTCGACAAATTTACAAGATCTAGATAGCGAACAATGGTCAGAAATTATCAGCTCCCACACATACGCTTCGCCAGCAATAAATAATAAGATGATACAATTCAAAATAATTCACCAGGCCTACTGCTCTTGTAAACAGCTAAAACACTTTAAGCCCTCCAATGTATCAAAATGTCCTAAATATCATAGACCAGAAATTCTGACTTAATCCATCTCTTATGGAGTTGTCCCAAGATTTCCAAATTCTGGGGACAAGTAATTCAGTTTCTGACTCTATCATCTAGCTATCACCCCATCCCCTACAAAGTTCACTATCATTATTTATGTTTGGAGTAATGGAAGAAGAAATGTGGTCCAGTTACGAGCTAATGTTTTTACAAGCAGCTTTGTTTTACGCAAAAGATGGATGTCACATAAAAGACAGAAGGTGAAGACCTGGATCAGATTAATAAATGGGGATCTACCCCTACTACAAATCCTATATAAACATAGGAAATGCCCAGATACATTCAATAAAACTTGGGAAGTATGGACCAACTCTACTCTCACTATCAACTAAATAGATGTGCGGAATGCATTTGGAGGATGGAGTTGGCAGATGGACCAATAAAATGCATAATAATATATGTGAAACAACGTAAAGTTGATGAAGTACCAAGTAAGGACTTACTGCAACTCAAATTTGTGAAATTGCTTGTTTATTCATAACACGTGTTATGAATAATCAAGCAATTTCACAGATTTCAGTAGCAGTAAGTCCTTACTTGGTCCTTGCTCGGAGGCATAGCACAGAGGGAACCGCTAAGGCAGCTAATGGTTGAGAAGGGAAGGTGGAAATGGAAGTATAATGAGATATATATATATATATATATATATATATATATATAGTCAATACACAGAGACCATTTGTTTATTGTTGAAATGGTTTGATATGTTTATTTAATATATACACTACAGTAACCGAGTTCACCAACATATTATTCAAAAGTAAGAAACAAGTTTAAACTTATACATACAATAGATTGTAATATGAATATGCTATCGTAAATCCCCGGGAAAGAGACTATATTCTGAAAATATTTTTTTGTAGGAGTTTTTTGGGCATAGTTGCCCTAAATGACTGTCGTGTTTTTCCTACATGCACGCTTTATAACATTTACTTTTGTAGAGAACATGCAGGATACCAAGACCAGAAAGGGGAATAGAACATTATTTATTCTAACAATATATAATAAATTAGCATGGCTAGAAATAGAAAGCTTTTTATATACCTGTTGGTAAAGCACAAAAATCTGAACTCTCAGACATCATTTCATTTTTTGAAAGTGGCTGTTTGCCTTTATTCTTCTGGACAAAGATTGGTGTTGGTGCACAACCTAAAATGAACAGTGTAAATCAGAGCAATTCACAATCACTTATTACCTAAAAA
Source organism: Hymenochirus boettgeri (assembly GCA_019447015.1). Classification (NCBI taxonomy): domain Eukaryota; kingdom Metazoa; phylum Chordata; class Amphibia; order Anura; family Pipidae; genus Hymenochirus; species Hymenochirus boettgeri. The sequence goes on along the minus strand of CM033470.1, from coordinate 52,457,593 downwards.
CAGAAATCTGATGGTTACCTCAATACTTTGTCAAAAACACTTATTTCACCATAACTGAGTGAGAATTTTGCCTTTTCTGTTCCTAAAGTGAAATATTGTACATGGTTATGAGGATCAGTGGCATAAATAAGAATCATTGGGCGCCCCAGCAGAACTATGAAGGGGCCCCTATCCGTGCTTCATCCACAGTATTTTTCTCATAGGAAAAATAAGAGGATAGGGCCCCCCTGTGGCTGCAGAGTCTGTTCCCCTGGTCTGAAACATTGACCAGTGTGTCCTACTTACCTGCTTCCGGTCCGGCTACGTTTACCAGATGAATCATGGGTTGTATTTACGATAGTAAAATTGACTATAAAATCATTGGAAACAAAGGGATGTAAACCCTGAATCCTGTGACGTTTTGACAACTGCATAACCCTATCATTTTTAAATAATAATTGATCATAATTGATATTGCGAAGATCTGGCCAGATCTTTTTTCTGCCAACATTCACAGGTAAAACAGCAGCTCCACTCGATGTTACGATTGATTTGACGTTGACTTACCTCCATTTGTTCCTGCAACAAAAATCATCTGAATATCATTAATGTGCAGGAAAATGAAATAAGCCTAATTAAAACATTTACTAGTAGGAAAACGATAAAAGAAATATACATAGAGTTGTAACAGTCCAGTGTGTAATAATTTCTCAATGTTTTATGTTCTGGCAGATAATAAGAGTTGTACCAGAGTTTTAAAACAAACCATTGTCTATATGTTTTGTGTGCACTTAAAGAGCATGTCCATTCCCCTCCCTTACAAACTTTTAAACCACAAGTAAGACCCCCCCATTAATCTATTTTGCAATACTTACCTTTTTTCCCCGACATTACTGAAACCACTGGTTCCTTGCCATACAGTGTCTGCATCCTTTACAGCCATGAGCCCATGACAGTTAAGTTTGTTAAGTTTGTTAGGGGGTGGACATGCCCTTTAATAAAGCACCAGAATTTATTATTTACCTTAATTGAATTGTTTATTCAGTATAATAATTAGTGTGATTTGGGCTTTACAGCCTCCTGGCTTTGAGACAGGATGATAGATTAACTAACATATTTTCCAATATGCATAGGTAGCTGCCCTGGTCAACAAGTGCTAAATGGAATACTGTCAGTCCAACCTGCACATTCTTCATATTGAGATTTCAAAAATCAGACTATCACTGCAGACAAAACCCACAAGATCTGCAGTTTTAAAGTGCATACACACGTGCAATCATGGGGGCATTACACAATGTGTAAGCAGGGCCGTTTAAGCCACCAATCGTGCTGTGTGTGGACTCTTTGTCACCAGAAATGGCCGTTCGGTTGGGGTTTGTTGCCCACCCACATCCAGATCACTAACGAGCCCCAACCAAAGGCCGTTTCAGCCGACAAATCACCCATACACGGCACAAATGTCGTTCGAAACAGCACATACGATCGCACGTGTGTATAATCCTTTAAAGGGGCAGTTCAGTATAAATGATCAATATTTGTTAAATTGTTAGTTTGTGTAATACATACCTAGTTATTCTACATATTCTCTTAAATTATGAAAAATTAGTTGATTTTATACCCTTTGCTGTTCTCTGCTGTAGACATTAGTGAGCTGACATTGCAGGTTCTAACGGTCCTTCTTCTTCCCAGGATGCACCACATCCTTGGAATGTTCCTAACAGTAATTTCTACCAATTGGCTGTTGGATGGGTCAAAGATGCTCAGATCTCTACTGAGCAACTGAATCAACCCAGGCGCTGGGTCAAGGGCAAGACCATAAAGGTCTCTATTTGGGGTCCTGCAAACAGGAAGTCAGTATTTCGGTTGCATTTATTTATACACAGACAAAATGCTGAATTGGCAGATTAAGGTCATTGGGATGAAAAAATACTGCTCTTTTTTCTGAAAAGTACATGTATTTGCACTGAACTTCCCCTCTATGCTAGTTACACACAAGCATATATTTCGGGCCGACCAGTGTATATTGTATGTACTCCATATTTCCAACCAACCGAAATACAGGGTCCAAATAAGATAACAACCATCTGTTTGGGCCACAAAAAATTTAGACTATGCCATGGGTTGGGCATCACTGGATCAGACAGACAACCAATCAATTTCTTGATGAGTATTCTGTCTGAAGGGAATATAGGGTTAGTCCGTGTGTACCCAGCCTAAGGAGGATAGTGAAAGATGGAAGTCAAATTGGTGGAATGGGGAAAGCAGAAATTATACAGGAAAACAGATTGGAAGAAGAAAGAAGGGGAGGAGATTGGAGAAGAGCCTCTTTCTCACACATGAAAGCAGTTACACAAGATCAGACAGTCAGAGCAAAACTAGTAGTGCAACAAGATTAAATTACTGCTATAGTAGTTTTGAAGTATGGTATGCCCACAGTGCATACTGCCGCATTGTCCTGCTGCTACTACGTGAATTTTGGGTAAGACAGATCTATAATATTTCACATCTGTGTTAACATGATTCAGAAACATTGTTGGAATGTTACTACACCAGGCGTGTCTGAAATCTTTGCTGAGGAAGTGAATCAAATCTTTTTACACATTTTCACTTCTTTTTAGAGCTGTGTGTAAAGTGTCTTTCTAGAATAACGTACATTTAAAATGCACAAAGTTCAAAATGCACTGATTTCAGTGCCAGTAACAAAGTCTTTCTCATTGACTTCACAGCAAATATTTATGCTTAGGTCTCAAGTAGTTAAATATGTCTTGGAAAGTGTCTCAGTTGTGGCTTTGAAAAGTCCAACGATCACTTTTAGTTTCCAGACTTTCTGATCGGCCTGAGAGCTCTGCTTGGAAGGAAACAAACAACTGGTGAGGTTTTCTATTTTCTTTTTATCTGCTATGGAATTACTAAGTAGTTTAAGTTCCTTGGAACATTTCAGATTGCAAAGAAAGTAACTGACAGGCTCAAATGACAACGTTTAACATAACTATAAATAACCCTGAAGAAGAGACGTCTGATTATCATGTCACCACAAGCACAGGAAATGAATTTGTAAAACTGAGTATTTATCTGCTCATGTTACAAACAAGTGTTGATTTTAAAAATCTTTTGCAGTTAAAGGGTCTTTAAGTAATGGCAGACAGAACTGTGTACAATCCGATGCGGAAGGTGGCAATATTCGGGGGAACGCATGGTAATGAATTATCTGGAGTGGTCCTAGTTAATCACTGGTTAAAACATGGAGAAGAGATTGCGAGACCTGATATCGACGTCAGACCCTTTATTACCAACCCAGAAGCTGTGGAGAAATGTACTAGATACATTGACACTGACCTTAACAGAGTATTTGATCCCGAAAACCTTAGGTAAGACAATTTTTCCAAATATCTGGAGGGCCATAGTTTAAAGATCCCTAAAAACATTAAGGACTAGGCCCCAGTAACGTGTTTTTCACACATTTGCGCACATGATTTCGCTTGCGATTTTAAATAACGTGGAAAATGCAGGAATGAAAAAATTCCTGCAATTTCCGATGCGGATGCGATTGCGCGGATCCGATACAGATGCAATTGCATGCGTTTCTATAATGGAAAAGAAAGAAATCTCATGTGACAAAGCACAACCCCTCTGATGAAGTGATGTATGAGCGTCCCCTCTGATGAAGTGATGTATGAGCGTCACGAAACGCGCCAGGGTCTCTCTCCATGTAGCGTGTTTTATATGTATCGGCAATAAATGCTTCTTTTAGTTTTGTGGGATTGAGTCGTGGCCCATTTCTTCTTTGTATGGTGTTTTATATTTTGTGGATCGCTCCGGACTTTCCAGGGCCGATTCTCTCATGTTACTACGCGGTGGAAGGTATCGAGGTAATATACACACATTGACTTTTTCTATCGCACTGGAAACGCTGCACGTGCAATTCTAGTGCGTTGTAGTGGGGCCTCAGCCTAAGGGGGATATGCAGTCTAAAACCCTAGCTATCTAATGTACAATTGAGTTAGTGTTTTGTACTCATTTTGCACTACCTGCACCAACGTATTTTGGAAATAGCACAGCGCAATCAATTATTTTTAGCAGGAAAATTAGGGCTTTAAAGTCCTGTAAAAGATTGTAATAACGCATGTGTCCCCACAATGTATTAATGGTCGCAAAGTGTCTTATATATTGTGGAAACAAGTACATTTAAGTTAAAATGAAATATTACCTCTTACCGTCCAGGCCTCCCTTTGGTTGCAGGGGTGGCGGTAGTTACCCCACTGGCTGGAAACGTCTACTTATGTGACTTATTATTGACTTTAACTTATTCTTCTGTATGTGTGTAACTTTATTTATGGGATGCAGAGCTGTACAATATTACAATCCATGAGCAAACTTATACAAGGTCTAAACTAATATAAAATTATATAAGGGATAATTCCCCCCTTACAGTGTAACATAAGGATAGTACGTCACTGAGGAGTTCCCTGACCTTATAAAACCAAATGACGGCAAACCGAATGTATATGTTTATTATTTCTTATAATACACAAGGTATATATATATATATATATATATATATATATATATATATATATTTTCCCCCCATAAGTCTGTGTACAGCTTAAAAAACGGTTATGGCTTCAGTACCATTAATCATTTTAAAAGTAAATAACCTGGCTAGTGGCTGCTTGGCTTTACCTCAGTCACATGGCTTTCCCTTCACTAATTCTCCCTCAGTGGACTCTATCCTACTACATTGTAATGAACATTACGCTCACTGCGAGTGGGACTAGGAAAGGGAAACAAACCTTGCACTTTCTCCCTCTCCATAGCAACCAGGATCCAGAGCTCCTCCTCCCACCAAACACCCAGGAACAAGTGATAATGCAATCTATGCAGCTGAGAGGGAGGGGGAAGAGTCAAAGGTTCAGAGCTGCAGTGTGACAGTGTGGAGTACTGGGCTATGTACCTGTCTGTCTGAGCTGTTATTTCATTGGCCCAGAGGGAAGGGGTGGAGTCAAAGGCTCAGAGCTGCAGTGTGACAGTGTGGAGTATTTGGCTATGTACCTGTCTGTCTCAGATGTTATTTCATTGTCCCAAAGCAATTTACCTATTGCAAAACACCATCTTCTTATTCAAATGGCTGCACACTTTAGTGCCAATATTGACCAGGGTGAACTAAACTGAAATGTATGCCAGGCGTACATACCTGTCTACCTATTTCAGTGGTCCAAAGCTATTTCACTTTTGCAGTTCGCCTCCATAGAAAAGGTGTTAAAGGGCAAGTCCACCCCCAAAACTTACACTTAACCCACTACTGGCCCCACAGTACAGTATAAAATAATCCTTACCTTACAATCCTGCTCCTTATGGTTCTTCTGCATTCCATGTCTGCTTCAAAACTTTTTCAGATTTTAAATATGTGCTGTAGATCCTGAGAAATCATCATTTTAATCACAGCATTTCTAGGAAAAGACCTGTCACTCCAGGAGCAGAAAACTGTAATATGTGACCCATTAATGACCTATTACTAGGATCTTTAGCTGCCTGCCAGCATACTTTCTGCAACAATTATGAGAATCAGCAGAGAAAAGAAGGCAGGGGGAGGGAGGGGGAGATGTGTAAGCAGAGCAGGGTCTATGGTGAGGCTGTGCAGGACTTATAAGTGTCGCAGCACTACAAGAAGGCAGTGAGTAAGGGAGGGTGGGGGAATTAGGAACACTCAATTAACATTAATAATTTAATAACAGCAAGCACAGATAAATATTAAATAAAATATAGTCATGATAAACAAGAAGTGAGGCACATGATGTGATGTTTCAGAAGCACCCCCCCCCCCCCAATGATCTTCTCTAAAGCTATTTAGAGACCTGCAATCATTCTCTGTCGATTCTTCTACCTAATTTTCTTTTCAGGCTTGTGGCTACTTTTTAAAATGATTAAGACATTTGAGGTCACGACTTCTGCAGCAGATGATGCTCTGTTACAGCAGTAGGAAACAACTGGGCATGCTCAGTGCCTTTGGCATGGGGGGCGGAGCAATGTTGCTGGTGATGTGCTTGGAAACACCACCCTTAATGCTGTTGTAACTTTGGATAGACTGCAGCTAGAAGAATGATCCTGGAGTCATTTTAAAGTAAGAATGTGCTCTTCCTAGTAAAGGACACTTGTATGGAAACCACAGTTTACCCTGAAGGATGTTCTAGCTCCCATGAAATGTATATTGGATAAAGGATGGGTCCATTTATTAAACAAGAGCAAAGGTCCCCATTCTGTTGCATTTTCCAGAACCCCCTGACAGCATATTTGCAGCTTTGGTACTTGTAGAATGGAGGGAGTCTATTATTAGACTTGGCCTAATATAGGCTGGTATATGTAAATTCTGATTTAGCATACAGAGCCATTATAATGGGTTGTGCCCCATGGCTATAGATACTGTACCATGCTACCTTTCTGCTTTCAGTCCAATAAAGTAAGTAAGTTTGGGTTAGTAGGAGTTCCTTTTATCTTGTATATGTTGATGAGTATTAAAAAATGTACATGGGAATATTACATTTGTTAAAAGACAGCTAAAAATCTATATTTCAGTGTTAACATTACTGACCTTGGCTTTGTTTTTCCATGTTACAGAAAAGAAAACAAACTAAACTTGTCTTATGAAGTTAAAAGAGCTCAATACATAAACTCGGTGTTTGGGCCAAAAGGTAGTGACGAGGCTTATGATGTGATACTTGACCTTCACAATACGACCGCACATATGGGTGCAACACTAATTCTGGAAAATTCCAGGGATGATTTTACGATTCAGTTGTTTAACTATATTAAGGTGATTCTAATACAACAAATGCGGGGGGGTTATGTTATGATTCATGGTCTGTGTTCGTTTTCATACTCATGCAGACTTTATAAATGTTGTATGCAGAATTTAGAAATATGATCGATATGTATAAATATATAAGAGGATCTTAATTTACATTTTGGATATACAGCAAAAGATACAGCAAAAGATCTTAAAGTGTAAAGGGAACATTAAGGTTGTGAATATATGTACTGGCGCATAAAACATTGACTGAGACTAAGGGGGGTTTTCGTGGCGAAACGTCATTACCACCATCTTTCGCCATTTTGGGTTTTGCCCTGCATCGCTGCAGTAACTGCTCAATCATATTTATAAAATGGTGAAAAGTGTATTATTCAGTTAAAGGGCAAGTCCAGCCCCAAAATTAAAACTTACATACAGGTAAATCACCCCCTAAAATCCTAAATGGTAATAGTTTGAAATCTGAAATATATAAGTCTAACCTGAAATCCTGCACAATGTCCTGTTTCCCTGTTTCTGCTTCCTGGTTCTTCCTGTTAGTAACTGTCAGTTATGGATTTGACAGTTGACATCACAGCCAATGACTGAATCTTAATCCCCTGTCTACCTCTTCTGAGCATGCCCAGGCTCCGTACAGATTTCTAAATTGCCCATTTTCTATGAGGCATCCAGAAGCATAGCAGGCATACAGTAATGCATTCATAGGACAAAGTATGATATATCAACATATTTTATTTTCAGCAAACTGCAGCTAATTATCAAACCAGTTCCATTAATATGGGAACATACCATAGTGCTGGGTAAGAAACAGTCATGTTAATGGAACATTCCAGTATGTAAAAGAACCTATTTCTGGGCCCTTCCCCATAGATACATTTATGCCACCTCAGATAAAAATCCACATGGCACTTTATAATTACCGCTTTGATTTACTTTTATTGCCATTAAAAATGCCCTAACGATGTTTGGCGAAAATTTTGGTAAAACTGCAAAAAATGCAACAAAAGACAGAAAAGGGGCAGAAAGGTGAAATATCACCTATTTATAGATAGCGTTAAATCAAAATATCAAAAATAGCTCTGAAATTCCTCCTTCTCTGCTTTATAAATAAGCCTCTAAATTCAACATATACATTAGTGTTTTCTTTGCTAAAGTCCCCCTTTAATGCTTGCAAATTTTGTCTTGCAGCCCTGGTCTGGTAATGGCCAACACTAGAGAGTAATTTCTCTTTTCGCCGCGATACCAGACTTAACACTATGAATAAGGGAACTTGTGAGTGACCATCGCTGATACTACTGCCCCACATCGCCATAGCGATACCGTTGGCGATGAAAACGAGTGGTTTTATAAATACGGTAAAAATAAAGCTCTTTGCCATTGCAATGTCCTGCGATAGCAAAATAGCGACCGTTTATAAATATGCCCCTACCTTTTGAAAAGGTTTCCATCTCTATCATTTTTAAATGCTCTCCACGATCTATGGCACTGGGTTCCTCAACCAATGTGTGGTATATGTGTCAACCTAACATGCCGAGCAAATAGTAAGGCTACATCTGTAAAATTCTTTCAATAACCCATTGCCTTCCAGCTTTGTTTCTAGTCTGGCTCTAATCAATAGAAATCACTGTGTCATTACAACTCTGTTCCTGTATCTGTTGTATTTAATTAGATCAACTGGACTTGAAGTTTTGTTCTTGAAGACGTTTCGCTAGTCATCCGACTGGCTTTCTTAATTCAGAATGACTTGTACAAGAATCTGTGGCAATTATGTACCTTAGAAAATCCCAATTAGCATATCACAGCCAAGTGTTAAGGGCGTGATTGGATAGTGGCTAAGAGGTGTTATAGGAACGCCCAGAGTAAGGTGTCAAAACAGCATTGTACATGGCAGACAGATGGTGTCGAACCCCCCCACCTCTATTTAGGCTTGGTTTCTTTATTTTCACATAAATGGCCTCCTTAACACCTCTTTTGAACCAGTCACGTTCCTTTGCCAATATCTTAACATTACAATCTTCAAAGGTATGTCCTTTATCCTTAAGATGCAGGTACATGGCTGAGTCCTGACCCGAGGAATTGGCTCTTCTGTGCTGGGCCATACGTTGATGCAGTTGCTGTTTGGTCTCCCCCACATACAAATCAGAGCATACTGCACTGCACTGCGTATACGATGTCGCTTTTCTTGTGTTTCGGTATTGGGTCTTTCGGATATACCAATTGCTGCCTCAGCCTGTTGCTCGGTTTAAAGCAGACAGGGATACGGTGTTTTTTGAAAACTCTTCTTAGTTTCTCGGAGACCCCTGCTACATATGGGATGACCATGTTCTTTCTCCTGTCTTGATTTTCCCTTTCACTGTTGGTATTCGTGTTCTTTTCTTTCCTTCTGCTTCTTTTGACAATGTACAATGCTGTTTTGACACCTTACTCTGGGCATTCCTATAACACCTCTACCACTATCTAATCACGCCCTTAACACCTGGCTGTGATATGCTAATTGGGATTTTCCAGGGTACATAATTGCCAAAGATTCATGTACAAGTCATTCTGAATTAAGAAAGCCAGTCGGATGACTAGCGAAACGTCTTCAAGAACTAAACTTCAAGTCCAGTTGATCTAATTGAATACAACAGATATACCATGAACTGGATGAATGGGAACCTTCACAAGCATAACTCTGTTCCTGCAATTTCTTAAATCCTTTGCTTTGTATACAGGATGTTGACTTGGTTTATCCAAACATTCTAAGGCGAACACTTGTCTTTTTAATTGTGCCCTCATCCATTTATTCGTTTTGCTAATATGGCTTTGTCCTATTTATTTTCTGTGTTCTTGCCTTTTAAATTCCCCCTTTCAGAGCTATTTTATCAGTCTTGGTAAAGATTTACTAACATTCTTCCTAGCTGGGGTTTGTTTTTAGCCTCTTATTGGATTTTATTACCTTCTGTCTACGTTGGGAACCCTGTCGTCCAGATATAGTCTTTAAATCTGCTGAGTCCCTCACTTCCTCTTCATAATCATATGGGATATTGGTGAGTTTGTCCCTAGACTGAAAACTTTCTCAATGCGATACTTCTTTTGTAGAAAAACGCACTCATCCATTTTTTATCTCAATTTTATTTGTGACATGCTGTGTGCACTACGTTTCAGGGTCCTCCCCCTTCCTCAGGTGCATCTGAAACGTAGTGCACACAGCATGTCACAAATAAAATTGAGATAAAACTTGAATGAGTCTAGGGACAAACTCACCAATATCCCATATGATTATGAAGAGGAAGTGAGGGACTCAGCAGATTTAAAGACTATATCTGGACGACAGGGTTCCCAAGAGGCTAAAAACCAACCCCAGATAGGAAGAATGAGTGCGTTTTTCTACAAAAGAAGTATCGCATTGAGTATCACTGCTGGTGGTTAGCAGAAGGAATAAAAACAGCACCATCAAGACAAACAAAGGAGTGCAAGGCTGAGGACACAATGAAATTGAAAACTTTCTCTGTATTCTTTACTTTGTTTTTGCTGTCAGTGGCTGATTGTAAGGTACAAGGAAAGACTACAATTGCATGATAAATGTAAAAGGTGCTTTTATTAATATACCTTACTAATACAATTGTTTTCTGCACAAGAAATTAATTTACATGAACCACATTCTGATTCTGAACTTAATTTGACTAAGAATACTGCTAAGGCATCCCAGTGTCATTAAGAAACCCTGCAGGACAGGACTTGCAAGACTGGGGTAGTCACAAAGCATGTTAGTGGTTTTAGGAGAGTTAAAAATACTTGTTGGACCCCATATACTAATGAGGTGCTTATTACCTGGGTGGGGGGAAAAGGACAAATGTGTTGATAGTAATGACCTGTTTTGGGGCCTGCCTGCTGATGGACGTGGCTAGGATTTGCGAACTGATGCCTGCAATAGGTTTCTAAAAGTCTTGGGGACAATAGTTGTAAGGGCAACTGCTTATAGAATAGAATTTCTGCTTCTGTACAGTACATAGCCAAATAAAGCTTTATTTAATAAAATACCAGAAACAAAACAAAAGGCCTTATACATGTTGTTTGTTTTGTTCTGACAAGGCACATTTGGGGCTAGGCCACACTTCTGCGATTTTTCTGCGTTTGCACTTGCGTTTGCGCATGCATTTTTTCAAATCATTGGAATCGCGGCAACGTACCGAAGACGTGCGTTTTCGGGTACAATGCGATTGCGATTTGCGTTCCACATTTTAAATCGCAATCGCATACGTTTTCCAATACTTAATGAAAAAAACGCATGTGCAAACGCAACAATGCAATTCCGCAATTACGTTTGCGTTGCAGTGTGGCCGTGCCCTAAATGCCCATTTCTTCAGTGTGGCCTTTATTTGTACTATTAGTAGGCCTTAAGGTACATACACATGTAAGATTGTGCCAAAGAATGAGCAACCATTGGCCATCAATCGTACGTGTGTGTGGCTTCCAGCTGAGTCATTGGGCATTCTTTTTGATGGATAACCTGCCACATTTCGTTCACAGCGGCTGGTAAATAACACAAGTGCAAACTGCATTTTCTGAGATATTTTAGGGCCTCTAGGACTTTGGCTGCATAGGTATTCAGTGTATCCATGCTGACATGTTGTTATTTGGGCTTTTGATTAATCTGGGTGAAGCTGTAAATTCATCTTTAAAGGCCCTTGAGAACTTAGTGCAATTTTCTTTACCATAGCAAGTGAAATCTCCCATTTGTTATATGTTTTCTATCTGAACGTTAGGACTAAGGTTTGCATTGTTTTGTTGCAGAAATGCATGGCGCCATTGACTTGTTCTGTCTTGTTAAATGAGCATCCACAATTAAAATATGCAACAACCCGTTCAATAGCGAAACATCCCGTGGGTAAGTTTACATCAATAATTGTCTACAGTTGGTTAGTGAACAATATTGTGATAAATATTTTTTCTACCATTTACTTTTGTCTTTCCAGGTGTCGAAGTTGGACCTCAGCCTCAAAGTATCATAAGAGCTGATGTTCTGGATAAAATGAGGATGGTAGTAAAGTACGCTCTCGACTTTCTAAAAGATTTCAATGAAGGTAGGATGGTATGTTTGTATGAAAGGAGGTTTGGTAATGTAATGGTTTACTGGATTAGATCTGGTGATGTTATGATTTAGAAAGCTGGTTATATGGAGCCGTATTTATATTATTTTTATATTTACCATATTGCAAATTTTATGATTCCGCACCTGTACCAGCATTGTAAAATACAGACAACAATCCAGATTTTACATTTCCATCTGTATTTTGCAAGGCTGTCATTTAAAATAAAGATACTGCGCTGATAAGTACTGATAATGGGATTGTTACTTTTTGTCCGTGTCGTTAGCGGCTGTTATAAACCTACAGTGTAGGACTTTTCTGATACCGCAGGATTATAAATATTCCCCATGGAATTAAAGTTTAGAAATGAGGTAGAAAACCTTTCTAATGTGAGTCATGCTATAAAAAAAAAGGTACCTGCTTGTCATTTTAGGTAAAGAATTTCCACCATGCAATCTTGAGGTGTATAAGGTGCTGGAGAACGTAGCGTATCCCAGAAAGGAGAATGGTGACATTGCTGCTGTCATACATAAAAATCTGCAGGTATCTTTTGATCATTCAATTGATATACAGTATTAGTCTATCTGCTAGTAAAGCTGTTTCTTTAGGCTGAATTTCTGCAATCATATTCAGAAGAAATATAATGCAAATGAACCATGCTTCTCTCCTTTACTAACCCAAAAGAAATGTTTATGGTTTCTTTATCAGATTTTTATGACCTGTGTAAAAGATTTTGGCCATGCTTTTATATGACCATGGAGTTCCTTGATGACATCCTTATATACAGTAATGTACAGTTAATATGGCATTATTGGCCATATTATGTTCCCTGCAATTGTATTTGTATTGTATGTCCTACCTGTGCCACACAGTGTATACTAAATAGTTAACACAAATGTATAAGTGACACTAAACAAAATGTTTATCATAAACTGAGATAAATATCAAAGGCTTGTGTAATTAACATTGATTTCCCCACATTCTCACCAGGCTGTTAGTTTCAGTTTTTACATAGTAATTGAGGTGGAATAAAGACATACGTCCATCAAGTCCAACCTATTCACTTTTTTTTTTAACCCTTCCTAACTGTTGATCCAGAGGAAGGCTAAAAAAAAACCCGCTAAAAAAGGTGGGGGGTGGATTCCTTCCTGACTCGAAACGGCAATCGGAAAGTATCCCTGGATCAACCAGTTCTACAGTATATGTATTAATACCAGTAATTCTCAATATTATATAGTATCCCTGTACCAACCAGAACTACAGTATATGTATTAATACCAGTAGTATTTTTTAGTTTTAGAAACTTATCCAGGCCTATTTTAAAGCTATTCAATGAACTTGCTATTACCACATCTGCTGGAAGACAGTTTCACAGTTTCACCGTTCTCACTGTAAAGAAACCTTTCCTAACCTGAAGAGGAAACTTCTTTTCTTCCTATCTTAAAGGATGTCCACGTGTCCTCTGATATGACCCATTCGTGAACAATGCACCAGAGAGTTTATTGTATGGCCCGTTAATATATTTGTATAAGGTGATCATATCCCCACTCAAACATCGCTTCTCCAATGTAAACAGCTCTAATCTTCCTGTATTGTCAAGCCCCTCCATTCCCCTTATTAATTTAGTTGCCCTTCTCTGAACTGCTTCTATTTCACAGATGTCCCTTTTGTATATGGGATTCCAAAACTGCACCGCATATTCCAAATGAGGCCTTACCAGTGCCTTGTAAATAGGGAGAATAATAATTTTCTCTCTTGAATCTATTCCTCTCATTATACAAGACAATATCTTGCTAGCTCTAGCTGTGGCTGTCTGGCATTGTCTGTTATACAACTTCATACAGATGTGAAGAAGATGTGACAGAATCGTACGTCTGTACGAAGCTTTAGGCCAGGCCAAAGAGAGGGCCTGTTTTTGTGAGTGATGTTGTGAGGGATGATTGGCAGGTGAGTGAGCTGCTCAGTAACAGTTTATTAGCAATAAGGATTGTTTCACTTGAGCTTGGAAGCAGGCCCTCTCTGATTAGGCGAGGGAACTGTTTTCCCATGGTCCCTAAACCATGGGAACTATAGGGTTATTTTAACCCCCTCCTCCCTTCTGTACTCTGGAAAAAGATTAAAATATTGTGTCCTCAGCCAGGGGAGGGAAAAATCTTATCTACACAGTACAGTTGGAATTCAGCTCTGTGCCTTTCACTTGGCAGGCAGGCCAAGCTACGGGAATTCAAGCTCTGCTATGGGTGTATCTAATCCATCTCACTGTCAGCACAAAGTTTATTTTATTCAGCAAAGGAAGGAGGGTGTGGGTGAGTTGACGGAAGCTAGTTGGCTGAATGTAAATGTTTTTTTCACAGTACAAAATAAGAACAGAACAGATCATAGGGCCATATTTATAAAGGCGCAGTATCGCTTTTTAGTTACACCGCACCTTTATCGTTTTGTAGATCGTTAATTTATGTTCGATATCATAAACCTATAATATTGATCATAAATCTACGACTGTGGTTGTAGATTAACGATTGTCTATACTAATACTAATATAATAATGTCTATATAATACCATTGCGGTATTTTGCAAAAACTTTCTGTCGTGCAGTAACAATAACCCACAGTATTGCAAACTTGCAATACTGCGCTTGTAAAGGCAAATACGTCCATGTGGCATGTGAGTGATACTGGTCTTTTTATGAGATGTGCATTTGATATAATTTATATGCTGACTGTTTTACATGCATATTGGCAAACTGCATATTTGTAACAGTAAATTATATTAAATTGACCACTGTACCTTATTTTGTTCATCTTCTCCCTATTTATTTAGATATCCAATCTAAAACATCTTACATTTCAGCTGTCAATCAGTGTCTTGCTATCATTAACTCTTCTTCTGTGAGTTTTGCTGTAGATGGTAGAATGGTTGACATAGTTTTGACAGTTGGAATGCTGTATGCTATTTGCTGTTTTGACAGCTGGTTTGAGTGAAAAAAGTCAGGTCAGATGTAAATGGGAGTGGTTGAAAGAGCAACACACACACCTCAGAGTAAGTGCTACTTACATGTGTTTATTTATAGATTCAAATTTAATTTTTTCAGTATAGTGTCCCTTTAAATGAAATTCGATTTATCTTAATTGCATGTACATTTATATTAGTGACATGTTTGTATAGGCAGATTTTAGGAGAATCCCTTTGGGATAACAAACTAAAACTGTAATTACAATATTTATCAATTTCTTGCAGGACCAGGACTGGAAAGAACTAAACCCTGGGGAACCGATATTTTCCACATTAGATGGCAAAACAATTACCTATGAAGGAGAGTGCGCAGTACACCCGACATTTGTGAATGAAGCTGCATACTATGAAAAAAATCAGGCTTTTACCATAACACAGAAAATATTATTAACTGCACAATCAGTTAGATGTATAAATTCAAAATAAAGGCTTGTTAATAAAGTTATTAAAATACTATTTTATTTTTATCTCTTTTTTAAGAGGTCACAGAAATGCTGATGAGGCTTAGTAACATCAGCTCCCTGGATGGTATTTAACGTCCTTTAACGTGGTCAAAAATGGCTAAAGGTAGAGACTAAAATTTTCACTGTGGTCAAAAAATTCCAATACCGGGATGGTGTTTTAATACCCATTGATCGTCACAGGCATTATTTTACATCATAACAAGCATTATTTTAAGTCTGCTGCCTTAAATAATGCATCCGGTTTTTACCAATATAGATCCTTTATAATTACCTCCCCGTTTTGATATTTGATGTGGGATTGATCAAAAAATATGATATTGTGAGAAGATTAATACAATGATTCGGGGTGCAGGGATGCTGACCTTTCTAACTGATTTAAGACACTTACTTTAACTCATGATCATTTAGGTCACATCTTGCATCTGTACATTTGGCGGCTATGTTCTTCGAAATTTGGCATACTGGCCAGCCAAATGGTTCTTTTTTCCAACTAGAGAGCCTACTGATCACCTTTCTCTCTAAACCATTGGTAGCTGAGCAACCTTTCTGTATAGCAATTGTATCAGGAACTGTACATAGTTTTACACCTAACAGAGAACTAAATAAAGACTTCCAGTAAGCCCCCCTACCTATTGTGCAGCATCTTAGAGGTAAGTTTTTATTAAAGGGCATCTATGCTGAAAATTATTTGTTTTTTCATTTCCTATTTCTGGAAACTATTATTGTTTTTACTGTACCATTTTTGTGTAGCTCTGCCCCATATGTCTTCAGATATCTTTATAAACATCTTACATTTCAGATGTCAATCAAGTGCCTTATTACCATAAACTCTTCTGCTTTGTGCAGTTTTGCTGTAACGTAAATAGTGACAGTTGGAATGTGTAAATTGGTTAAAATTCCCTCTCTCAGTGCTGCCTCATTGTGATTACTCAGCATGCTTGACTTCTCAGAAAGTCCTGTCAGATGAAAGGAGGAGTGGGAGGGGAATACTAAGGCTGAGCAAAACAAGTGCTACTTACCTGTATTTATTTATAGATAAAGATGAGGCAATATAATTTTTACAGTATAGTTACCCTTTAACTGTATCTGCTGTACTAACAGGGGTGAAAACCTTTACCTTTAGTTCCATCTTTTCTGTAAATTAGTTGCTGTTTTTAAAACTGAAAAATAGCCTCATTGTTCCTGTTGTGGATGAGGAAGACTTCAAGATGGTTATAGATTAGATGTCTTGTGCTAAAGCCTAATCTTAGTTTTTTTCTGAATAAACTGGAACATTTTAACATTAGCCAAGTGAAACTAAAGACTAGAGCTGCAATTTAAATAACATTCTTTGTGTGTACCAAGGCATCTTGCCAACTTCTGAACCGAGCTGCTGAGTAGGAAATCCTCCCCCACTGCCTTTTCAAAGAAAGTGCAAAGTCACAGTGTTCTTTTCGCCCCACTTTTTATTCAAAGTTTGCAGACTTCCACAAGCAGTTAACATAACATAATAACATAACATAATAATAACGCATCTCATTATATTCTTAATAAACTTTACAGTCAATGAATAAATATTTTAAAGGAGAACTACATTTTATAAATAATAATAATAAAATATATTATTGTCAGGTGAGTTCCTTCCTTGTTAGGTCCTCTGAATAGCTGCATCTACCCATCCATCTCAATACTGTGTATGCTGTATACTAGTCACTGTAAGAGTCCCACACAAACCAACTTCAAAAATTCATAGCAGATTTCATTGGTATCTCTTGTGAATTCTATCTGGACCAGTCCGACAGCAGTATATGGCTTCTTTAAGTTAAAGGGCATGTCCACCCTTAAAATAAATAACCGGTCACATGTTGGTTACCTGTATTATTAAACCGATATTTAAGTATAAATATTGCTTAAAATCTGGCAGAGTAACCTGGTTCCTCCCTCTATGCAGTCAATCAAGACTGTAACTGCTGACATCATAAGCAATGATTGTTGTTTCCACTGCTGCCTCCACTGCACACACTCAAGCTTTAAATAGCTCATTGAGCAGAGGGAGGAAGCGAGTCCTTTGCCCCAGAACGGAAGACAACTTATAATTAAATATCTGGTTATTAATGCATATAATAAACTGGTAAAATAGCAGTTGGGAATGCGGTCAGATATCTGAAAAATCTCCAGTTTTTTCTTTTCTTAAGGGCGGACATTTTAAGGGATGTCATTTAACATATGAAAATTGAAAACCCATCCTTGCAGGCCTTCACATTGCATTGAACTTTGCTTTGCAGGTAACTCATTGTGCGTTTACTTATTATCAACTCTTATTTTGAAACTTTATCTGCACACAAACAAATGATTCTACAATAAACTGCTGTAGTGTAACAACAGTTTTATTGTCTTTTATAATTATTATAACACTGTATAAAAATAATAAAATACAAAACATATATTGAAAACTATGCAATTATGTTGAGAACATTAATGAAACTTATGTGAGTATTAAAAAAATTTTTTTCTTTTCTTTAATGTTGTAGACTAGCAGTGCACGTGTCTGGCAGGGATCGTTCAGAGAACAGACCCAGGTTTGCTCACAGAATTTCACCAGTCCAAACCGAAATTCCATGTTGAAACTGCAAAATCTCGTTGTTGGAATCTGGATTTAATGGGTGTCAGTGTTGACATTTCGATGGTAATTAAAAAATTTCAACAGTGAAACCGTGAGTTTTAACCTAAAAAGAAGTTTAAGACACCACTTTGGTACATCCCTTAAAGGGACCACTAAATTCTTTCAAAAGCTGAACATATATTAATATAAGAAAACATAAATACAATTAATCTTCTTGTTTCTATGTTGTATCCACATAATTATCCACACAGAACAAAACACTAACTAAATAAGCACCCCTAAGAGTAAGGGTAATTACAGTACATTATCTAAAATGACCTACGATTATTTAGTATGAACTAGAATTATTTATCTAGTATGAACTAGAATTATTTATCTAGTATGAACTAGGATTATTTATCTGTTATAAACTAGGATTATTTATCTAGTATGAACTAGTATTATTTATCTAGTATGAACTAGGATTATTTATCTCTTATAAACTAGGATTATTTATCTAGTATGAACTAGAATTATTTATCTAGTATGAACTAGGATTATTTATCTAGTATGAACTAGGATTATTTATCTCTTATAAACTAGGATTATTTATCTAGTAACTGATTATTATCTGTAGAACTAGGATTATTATTATAGTATGAACTAGGATTATTTATCTGTTATGAACTAGGATTATTTATCTGTTATGAACTAGGATTATTTATCTGTTATGAACTAGGATTATTTATCTAGTATGAACTAGGATTATTTATCTGTTATGAACTAGGATTATTTATCTGTTATGAACTAGGATATGTATCTATAAACTAGGATTATTTATCTAGTATGAACTAATTATTTATCTAGTATGAACTAGGATATTTATCTAGTATGAACTAGGATTATTTATCTGTTATGAACTAGGATTATTTATCTAGTATGACTAGGATTATTCTAGTATGAACTAGGATTTTATCTGCTATGACTAGGATTATTTATTTAGTATGAAACTAGGATTATTTATCTAGTATGAACTAGGAATTATTTATCTGTTATGAACTAGGATATTTATCTTTATAATAGGATTATTTTATCTAGTATGAACTAGGATTATTATTTTACTGATTATTATCTAGATGAACTAGGTTTTATCTGTTATGAACTAGGATTATTTATCTAGTTGAACTAGGATTATTTATCTGTTATGAACTAGGATTTTTATCTATATAACTAGGATTATTTATCTAGTAGAACTAGGATTATTTATCTGTATGAAACTAGGATTATTTATCTAGTATGAACTAGGATTATTTATCTAGTATGACTAGGATTATTATCATTGAACTAGGATTATTTATCTGTTATGAACTAGGATTATTTATCTAGTATGAACTAGGATTATTTATCTAGTATGAACTAGGATTATTTATCTAGTATGAACTAGGATTATTTATCTATTATGAACTAGGATTATTTATCTAGTATGAACTAGGATATTATATAGTATGAACTAGGAATTTATCTGTATGAACTAGGATTATTATTATTATGAACTAGGATTATTAGTAGAACTAGGATATTTATCTAGTATGAACTAGGATTATTTTATCTAGTATGAACTAGGATTATTTATCTCTATGAACTAGATTATTTATCAATTGAACTAGGATTATTATCTACTATGAACTAGGATTATTTATCTAGTATGAACTAGGATTATTTCTAGTATGAACTAGGATATTTATCTAGTATGAACTAGGATATTATTATCTAGTATGAACTAGGATATTTATATATTATGAACTAGGATTATCTGTATGAACTAGGATATTTATCTAGTATGAACTAGGATTATTTATCTAGTATGAACTAGGATTATTTATCATATGAACTAGTATTACTAGTATGAACTAGGATTATTTATCTTATGAATAGATTTATCTAGTATGAACTAGGATTATTTATCTAGTATGAACTAGGATTATTATCTAGTATGAACTAGGATTATTTATCTAGTATGAACTAGATTATTATTCAGTATGAACTAGGATTATTTATCTAGTAGAACTAGGTTATTATCTAGTATGAACTAGGATATTATTAGTAGAACTAGATTATTTTATCTAGTATGAACTAAGTATATTACTCTATGAACTAGGATTATTTATCTAGTATGAACTAGGATTATTTATCTCTTATAAACTAGGATTATTTATCTAGTATGAACTAGGATTATTTATCTAGTATGAACTAGGATTATTTATCTAGTATGAACTAGGATTATTTATCTAGTATGAACTAGGATTATTTATCTAGTATGAACTAGGATTATTATCTATTATATAGTTATATAGTATGAACTAGGATATTTACAGTATGAACTAGGATTATTTATTAGTATGAACTAGGATTATTTATCTCTTATGAACTAGATTTATTAACTAGTAGAACTAGGATTATTTATCTTGATAGAACTAGAATTATTTATTACTAGTATGAACTAGGATTATTATTCTGTTATAACTAGGATATTTATCTAGTATGAACTAGGATTATTATCTAGTATGAACTAGGATTATTTATGTTATAAAACTGGATTATTTATCTAGTATGAACTAGTATTATTTATCTAGTATGAACTAGGATTATTTATCTAGTATGAAACTAGGATTATTTTCTAGTAGAACTAGAATTATTATCTAGTAGAACTAGGATTATTTATCTAGTATGAAGGATTATTTATCTCTATAAACTAGATTATTTATCTAGTAGAACTAGATTATTGTACTCTATTAAACTAGGATTTATCTAGTATGAACTAGATTATTTATCTGTATTGAACTAGGATTATTTATCTAGTATGAACTAGATATTATCTATAAACAGGATTATTATATAGTATGAACTAGGAATTATTTATCTAGTATGAACTAGGATATTTATCTCTTATAAACTAGGATTATTTATCTAGTATGAACTGGATTATTTATCTAGTTAACTAGGATTATTTATCTCTTATAAACTAGGATTATTTATCTGTATGAACTAGAATTATTTATCTGTATGAAACTAGATTTTTATTGTTATGAACTGGATATATCTAGTATGAACTAGGATTATTTATCTAGTATGAACTAGGATTATTTATCTGTTATGAACTAGATTATTTATCTGTATGAACTAGGATTATTTATCTGTTATGAACTAGGATTATTTATCTGTTATGAACTAGGATTATTTATCTAGTATGAACTAGGATTATTTATCTAGTATGAACTAGGATTATTTATCTGTTATGAACTAGGATATTATCTTATGACTAGAGATTATTTATCTAGTATGAACTAGGATTATTATCTGTAGAACTAGGATTATTTACTAGTTGAATAGGATTATTTATCTAGTTGAACTAGGATTATTTATCTAGTATGAAACTAGGATTATTTATCTGTTATAACTAGGATTATTATCTAGTATGAACTAGGATTATTTATCTAGTATGAACTAGGATTATTATCTAGTATGAACTAGGATATTTATCTACTAGAACTAGGATTATTTATCTAGTATGAACTAGGATATTTATCTAGTATGAAACTAGGATATTTATCTAGTATGAACTAGGATTATTTATCATTATGAACTAGGATTATATAGTATGAACTAGGATTATTAACTAGTATAAACTAGGATTATTTATCTTATGAACTAGGATTATTTATCTAGTATGAACTAGGTTATTATCTTTATAAACTAGGATTATTTCTTTAGTATGAACTAGAATTATTTATCTAGTATGAACTAGGATTATTTATCTCTTATAACTAGGATTATTTTATTCAGTATGAACTAGGATTATTTATCTAGAAACTAGGATTATTTATCTCTTATAAACTAGGATTATTTATCTAGTATGAACTAGGATTATTTATCTAGTTGAAAAGGATTATTTATACTGTAAGAACTAGGATTATTTATCTAGTATGAACTAGGATTATTTATCTAGTATGAACTAGGATTTTATCTGTATGAACTAGGATATTTATCTGTATGAACTAGGATTATTTATCTGTTATGAACTAGGATTATTATCTGTTATGAACTAGGATATTTATCTAGTATGAACTAGGATTATTATCTAGTTGAACTAGGATATTTATCTAGTATGAACTAGGATTATTTATCTCTATGAACTAGGATTATTATCTAGTATGAACTAGGATTATTTATCTGTTATGAACTAGGATTATTTATCTCCTATGAACTAGGATTATTTATCTAGTATGAACTAGGATTATTTATCTAGTATGAACTAGGATATTTATCTAGTATGAACTAGGATTATTATTAGTATTGAACTAGGATTTATTATCTTATGAACTAGGATTATCTAGTATGAACTAGGATATTTATTTATATGAACTAGGATATTTATCTAGTATGAACTAGGATTATTTATCTATTATGAAAATATATACTAGTATAGAACTAGGATTATTTCTTGAATGAACTAGAATTATTTATCTAGTATGAACTAGGATTTATCTAGTATGAACTAGGATTATTTATCTAGATGAACAGGATTATTTATCTAGTATGAACTAGATTATTTATCTAGTATGAACTAGGATTATTTATCTAGTATGAACTAGGATATTATCTGGATGAACTAGGATATTATCTAGTATGAACTAGGATTATTTATCTAGTATGAACTAGGATTATTATCTCTATGAACTGGAGATTTATCTAGTATGAACTAGATATTTATCTCTTATATAAACTAGGATATTTATCTAGTATGAATAGGATTATTATCTAGTTGAACTAGGATTATTTATTCTAGTTGAACTAGGATATTTATCGTATGAACTAGGATTATTTATCTAGTATGAAAACTAGGATTATCTAGTATGAACTAGGATATTTATCTAGTATGAACTAGGATTATTTACTAGTAGAACTAGGATTATTTATCTATATGAACTAGTATTAACTAGTAGAACTAGGATATTTATCTTATGATAGAATTATTTATCATATGAACTAGGATTATTTATCTAGATGAACTACGATTATTTATCTAGTATGAACTAGGATTATTTATCTAGTATGAAACTAGGATTATTTATCTAGTATGAACTAGGATTATTATTCATGAACTAGGATTATTTATCTAGTATGAAATAGGATTATTTATCTCTATAAACTAGATTATTTATCTAGTATGAACTAGGATATTTATCTAGTATGAACTAGGATTATTTATCTAGTATGAAACTAGGATTATTATCTAATGAATAGATTATCTAGTATGAACTAGGATATTTATCTAGTATGAACTAGGATTATTTATCTAGTATGAACTAGGATTATTTATCTATTATGAACTAGTATTAACTAGTATGAACTAGGATTATTTATCTTAGAACTGATTATTTATCTATATGAACTAGGAGATTTACTAGAATGAACTAGATATTTATTAGTATGAACTAGGATTATTTATCTGTAGAACTAGGATTATTTATCTAGTATGAACTAGGATATTTATCTATACTTTTGAACTAGTATAACTAGTATGAAGGATTATTATCTTGTATGAACATAGAATTATTTATCTAGTATGAACTAGGATTATTATCTCTATGAATTGGATTATTTATCTAGTTGAAATAGGGACTATTATCTCTATGAACTAGGATTATTACTAGTATGAACTAGGATTATTTATCTTTAAACTGGATTATTATCTAGTATGAACTAGGATTATTTATCTAGTATGAACTAGGATTATTATCTGTTATGAACTAGGATATTATCTGTTATGAACTAGGATTATTTATCTGTTATGAACTAGGATATTTATCAGTATACTAGATATTGATTATGAACTAGGATTATTTATCTCCTATGAACTAGGATATTTATCTAGTATGAACTAGGATTATTTATCTTATGAACTAGGATTATTTATCTAGTATGAACTAGGATTATGTATCTAGTATGAACTAGGATTATTTATCTAGTATGAACTAGGATTTTATCTCTATAAACTAGGATTATTATCTAGTATGAACTAGGATTATTTATCTAGTATGAACTAGGATTATTTATCTTTATGAACTAGGATTTATTATCTGTATGAACTAGGATTATTTATCGTTATTGAACTAGGATTATTTATCTAGTATGAACTAGGATTATTATCTTATAACTAGGATTATTATCTCTATGAACTAGATTATTTCTAGTATGAACAGGATTATTTATCTGTATGAACTAGGATTATTATCTGTTAACTAGGATATTTATCTAGATGAACTAGGATTATTTATACTAGTATGAACTAGGATTATTTATCTATATGAACAGGATTATTCTAGTATGAACTGGATATTATCTAGTATGAACTAGGATATTATCTAGTATGAACTGGATTTTTACTATTATGAACTAGGATTTTATCTAGTATGAACTAGGATATTTATCAGTATGAACTAGGATTATTTATCTAATGAACTTGGATTATTATCTCCTATTAACTGGATTATTTATCTAGTAGAACTAGGATTATTTATCTCTATGAACTAGGATTATTTATCTAGTATGAACTAGGATTATTTATCTAGTATGAACTAGGATTATTTATCTATTATGAACTAGGATTATCTAGTATGAACTAGGATATTTATCTAGTATGAACTAGGATTATTTATCTAGTATGAACTAGGATATTTATCTATTATGAACTAGTAAACTAGTATGAACTAGGATTATTTATCTTGAATGAACTAGAATTATTTATCTAGTATGAACTAGGATTATTTATCTAGTATGAACTAGGATTATTTATCTAGTATGAACTAGGATTATTTATCTGTTATAAACTAGGATTATTTATCTAGTATGAACTAGGATTTTTATCTAGTATGAACTAGGATTATTTATCTAGTATGAACTAGGATTATTTATCTCCTATGAACTAGGATTATTTATCTAGTATGAACTAGGATTATTTATCTCCTATGAACTAGGATTATTTATCTAGTATGAACTAGGATATTTATCTAGTATGAACTAGGATATTTATCTAGTATGAACTAGGATTATTTATCTATTATGAACTAGGATTATCTAGTATGAACTAGGATATTTATCTAGTATGAACTAGGATTATTTATCTAGTATGAACTAGGATATTTATCTATTATGAACTAGTATTAACTAGTATGAACTAGGATTATTATCTTGAATGAACTAGAATTATTATCTAATAGGAATAGGATTATTTATCTAGAATGAACTAGGATTATCTAGTATGAACTAGGATATTTATCTAGTATGAACTAGGATTATTTATCTTGAATGAACTAGAATTATTTATCTAATATGAACTAGGATTATTTATCTAGAATGAACTACGATTATTTATCTAGTATGAACTAGGATTATTTATCTGTTATGAACTAGGATTATTTATCTCCTATGAACTAGGATTATCTAGTATGAACTAGAATTATTTGTCTAGTATGAACTACTATTAACTAGTATGAACTAGGATTATTTATCTTGAATGAACTAGAATTATTTATCTAATATGAACTAGGATATTTATCTAGAATGAACTACGATTATTTATCTAGTATGAACTAGGATTATTTATCTCCTATGAACTAGGATTATTTATCTAGTATGAACTAGGATTATTTATCTCTTATAAACTAGGATTATTTATCTAGTATGAACTAGGATTATCTAGTATGAACTAGGATTATTTATCTAGTATGAACTAGTATTAACTAGTATGAACGAGGATTACCTAGTATGACCTAGAATTATTCATCTAATTTAATGAAATGTACAGACGGAGATTAATGGAATTTTTGGTTTAATCCTTCATATTTAAAAACGTTAGTTTTCATAATTAAAACTAGAAAATACACTTTATTAGAATAGAAAGCGCGGGAAAGCAAACATTCCCACGATTTTCACTGTGCAATGCGGTTGCACGTCCGTTTCCATTTTGGAAATTAGCAAAATCACATGCGCAAACGTGAGACAACACAACGGAATCGCACACACAATCAGGTGATTATGTGCGCGCTTTGATGCATTGCAGTGTGGCCTCAGCCTTAAATCTTGAGAAGAAAAATAAATAAACCTGGTGATAATATGATGTATGATCTAAATTGGCATAAAATTTTACAAAACTGTTTTTTTTAATAATAATCCAGAGAAACTGACATATAATAAAAATACTGTAAACAACATAGTGTAACAATTTACACAGTTAATAGTTAGCAGCAGGACCATTATAACCAGGGATGCAGAGGTAGCAGCCAGGGCCAGGCTAATTAACTTAATTAGCTGAGTAGTAAACAGAACAATCATGTATTTCA
This sequence comes from Hymenochirus boettgeri, assembly GCA_019447015.1. Classification (NCBI taxonomy): domain Eukaryota; kingdom Metazoa; phylum Chordata; class Amphibia; order Anura; family Pipidae; genus Hymenochirus; species Hymenochirus boettgeri. The sequence goes on along the minus strand of CM033470.1, from coordinate 52,431,280 downwards.
ATGTGGCTGCCAAATTGCCATGTGTAATAATGTTCTTGTTTAGAGATTGTGACATCTATATCAATCATTATGAGCCAGCAGAAATTTTATGATTGACAAAAAGACTCATATCCATGCAAATGCCATTCTCTGGAACTGCTTCTTATATGGCGTGATTACTTAGTACTACAGTATCTCGTATCTTAGTGTGTATGGCTATTGTTTATCCTATTAGGGCTCCTACTGCAACCCTGGTTGGCAGAAATATATTCACAGTTTAGGATGATGAGGCACCAGTGCAGTATTAAAGGAGAACTGTAAAGTTTGAGTTTAAAGTTTCTGCCAGTCCTATATTTAATACTGGTAGACCCAGGGCAATAACCTGGCAGATGAAGCCTTTATGTGCTGTAGCTCCTCAACAAAACAATATCAGGAGGTAGGAATAGTCAATCTTACCCCCCGGCCCAGGTACCTTTTATTTTTAAAAAGTTCATTTTTACAGTATAGTTGCCCTAAACTTAACATGTAACTTATTAAGTTTGTTTATAGATAGGATAGCTTACATATCTGATCTATAATGATTTCATTCACAGGACTCAATAGTCCTAAACAGAAGTCTCCAGCATGTTCTCTTCAGAGTCATCAACGTTGATTGTAGTTACTTCTTCTTTTTCAAAGCTTTCGAGTTCATCTTCGCTAGCTGTGTTTGTATCTGCTGCTTCTTTAAACAGAGAGGAGGGATACGTTACAAACCAGTCCTTTAGGGGTGTTTTGTCATTTTGTGATCTGCCATACAATTTGCTTTAAAGGAATGGTTCACTGCAATAGTGAATTATTCCTTTTCTACATTGATTGAAGACCGGGAGGTTAAGGAGCTATGCCTTATGCGTGATCCAGCATGGCCGCTCTGAAATTCCTGACTGGTTCCTGCTTCTGCTCCGCTATAGCGCGCATTATCGGGCATGCGTGTTATAGTGGAACAGAAGCAGGAAGTGATCGGGACCTGTCAGTGAGGCCATGCTGGATCGCGCAAAACGTAGGCTTTCGGCATCTTCGTTCCTGGCTCTCCAACAATTGATTGAAGAACGGGAGGTAAGGCATAGCTCCTTAACCTCCCGGGCTTCAATCAATGTAGTAAAGCGATAGTTCACTATTGCAGTGAACTATTATAGCTGTTTATAATACATTTAGGCTGTGGCCACACTACAACGCACTGTAACACCTTTCCCACCCATTACCGTCCAGCGTAGTGTGGCATCAGCCTTGCAAAGAATACATGTCCTAGCATGCACAGCTGTCCAACACAAGTAAACTACACATTAACAGCAATTTTGTCCATAAAAAACAGGCACTTGTTACTTTACTTCTATATATATGAGTATGAATAAAATAACAAGGGCAACAGGGTCAACAATAACAAAATTCCATTATGTGACTTTCCGAATCACAGAGCAGAATGTACACAACTGATATTCTGCCTTAATAGACCAAAAAAACAAAAAGGATTCTTAATAAAGCATACAATTCCCAGCATGCACAGTGATCTTATACAAGCGAACTAAAGTTTACAACCATTCAATCCCTTCATCGATCATACGTGTTGTAAATATTTAAAGTGTGAGTATGAATGTCTGACTGGTCTCAATAGGTAACAGGATCCTATTTTACTAATAATAGTAGTTGGCTATTGAGAACATCCAGCCATTCGTACCTGTGCATTGATTATTTACATTACATATAATTGTAAGGCAAGAAGTAGTGGTAAAATGCATGCTGGTAACGGTATATATACCAAGATCTGTCTGCGATGCCCGACCACACTTTTGTTTCCGGTTTGGCTCACTAACAATGCCTGACTAGCTTAGCATGCTGGGATCTGTATGCTATATGAAGGATCATTTTTTTATTCTAGATCTGCTTTGGTGAACTGACCCTAAAAAAGTAAAAACATCTGTTTTTGTTGTGGAAGCCATGGCCAAAGGTTCTTGTGCAATTGGGAATAGTCCCTTCTCCCCTTCTCACCTTGCAGCCTTGTGAACATGAGAAATAAGATAGGATTGCCACCTCATCCCTTTAAACCAGAACATATGCCTCCTTTGTAAGTGCACGGACAAGAACAGCAAAGACAGGTAAGAATAACAGGCTTTTGGGACCGAGGGGAGGCAAATAACTATAAGGGTTCGGAGTTTGGGTTGGTGGCAGGGGTGTATCTAGGGTCTAAGAAGATCAGGGGCACCATTGGGCACTCCATGTGCCGCGTTGTGCGCGGTGCAAACATTTTTAGGTCACGCTCCTTTCTCCGCCCCAATTAAGCCACACCCACTAGGTACTTGATAGAGACAGCCAAAAAGACACAGACAGACAAACACAAACATAGATACACAGCCAGATAGTGATAAACCTACAAAACGACAGAGAATTAGAAAGAGAGCCCTTGTAGCACAGCTGGAGATCAATTTGTTGTCCAAAATGAACTCTGCTGATTAGTTAATTACCTTGCCCTGTGTCTGGCTTTCTCCCTTTAAGTTCAGACAATCTTAAGGGGGAAGCTGTGCTGGGGTTAGAGCTGTGCTGGTCAGAATCATCCCAAGTCTAGATGTCCTAATTATATTGGAGTTTAACAAGGGAGATCAACAACACAGAATTGTAGAAGAAGCTGAGGATCCAATTTCAACAAAGTATTAATATCTGCCTAATCTGATTGAATCATTATGTATATACTGTGGCTGGGTCTCGCTGTTTTCTGCACCTTTTTCCCTAGATTGTCCCTAGATTGTATTTGTATTCCATCCTCACCAATCTCCCAACTCTGGTTATATCTCTCTATCCCTTCTCTCTAACCCCTCTTTCTGCCCCTATTCGCTATATCAGCTCCTCACTGCTCTTCCTTCTTGTTCAAATGCAAAAAAGAAAAACCGTTACAAATCCTTCTCCTACCTTCTGTCTCTGTTCATCCTCCTACTTCTTCCTGCTGGTGATGTGACCCCAAATCCTGGGCCATGCAATATCTCTGTCTGCCACCACCCACGCCCTGTCTTACCTTCTCTCGCCCCCTGTTGTGGTTCAATTCCCTCCAACATTCTATTTATTCCTCTGATTCCACCATCTTGTCTGCCTTTCTCCTGTGCTCTGCTTAATGTTCGCTCGCTGGTTAACAAATCTACCATCATTCATGATCTCTTCTGCTCTAATAATTTTCATCTTCTTGCCCTTACTGAAACCTGGCCTTCCTAACATGACTCTGCTATCGAGGCCTCCCTTGCTCATGGTGGGCTCAGCTTTTCCCATTCACCTCGCTCCTCCGATTGTGGTGGGGGTGCTGGCCTTTTACTTTCCTCCTCTTGTCGATTTACTAACATTACCTCCCCACCTGACCTTTCATTCACATCTTTTGAGGCTCATTCAATTCAGCTTTCGCACCCCTTGTCCCTACGAGTAGCTGTGTGTACAGACCGTCGTCAACAACGTCTCTGTCTGCATTCCTCTCCAATTATGAAACTTGGCTTAATTTCTTCCTCTCTGTGATTGTCCTGTTCTTATTCTGGGGGATTTCAACTGTCACATTGATGACTCCTCCCTCTCCTGGCCCTCTCGCTTCCTACAATTAACCTCCTCCTTCGATCTTCAGCAATGGACTAACGCTAGTACTCACAAGGATGGCCACTCCCTGGAGCTAGTGTTCACTAAAAACCTCTCTTTCTCATCTTTTCAATCTAACCCCTTCCTGCTTTCTGATCATCATCTTATTACTTTTCAGGCTCAACACCCTCTTCTTCCTCCTCCTGTCCCTCCATCTTGTGGGTCTGTTCGTAATATTAGATCCATAGATCTCCCGACACTCGCCTCATCCCTGTCCTCTTGTCTCTCCTCCCTTTTGAGAGTTGATGACCATGACTCGCTTGCTAATTCCTATAATTCTATCCTGACTAACACGATAGACTCTTTTGCCCCCTTGCATTCCCGCACCCGAAGAACCTCTAATCCTCGTCCGTGGCTCAACCCCACTTCCCGTTTTATACGCAGGTGCAAGCATTCTGCTGAACGTGCATGGAGAAAGTCCAGTACAAAGGCTGACTTTCTCCATTACAAGTTCATGCTGCAATGTCTCGGCTCTGGGCTCCTGCTGGCAAAACAGAACTACTACCGAAAACTTATAAATAACAACAAATCGAACCCACGTCGCCTGTTCTCTATCTTCAACTCCCTTCTGCACCCCTCTCCCGCTGACCCTCTCCTTTCTCCGCACTCTCCCCAGGACTTTGCGCATTACTTTCAGCATAAAGTGGAGTCCATCCGTGTGCAGCTATCTGGTCCTAGGGATGACACTCCGATTATGAGATAAGGCCATCCACCTACACTCACATGCCGAACAAGGAGAGCGATGATCAGAAATGCAGTCATGGTGACTCTGGACGAGCTGCAGAGACCTACAGCTCAGGTGGGGGAAAATGTCCATAGGACAGCTATTAGTCATGCACTGCACAAAGTTGCCCTTTATGGAAGAGTGGCAAGAAGAAAGCCATTGTTAACAGAAAAGCACAAGAAGTCCCATTTGCAGTTTGCCACAAGCCATGTGGGGGACACAGCAAACATGTGGAAGAAGGTGCTCTGGTCAGATGAGACCAAAATGGAACTTTTTGGCCAAAATGCAAAACGCTATGTGTGGCGAAAAACAAACACTGCACATCACTTAGAACACACCATCCCCACTGTCAAATATGGTGGTGGCAGCATCATGCTCTGGGGGTGCTTCTCTTCAGCAGGGACAGGGGAGCTGGACAGAGTTGATGGGAAGATGGATGGAGCCAAGATTTTCTTGGAAGAAATCTTGGAGTCAGCAAAAGACTTGAGACTGGGGCAGAGGTTCACCTTCCAGCAGGACAATGACCATAAACATAAAGCCAGGGCAACAATGGAATGGTTTAAAACAAAACATATCCATGTGTTAGAATGGCCCAGCCAAAGTCCAGATCTAAATCCAATCGAGAATCTGTGGCAAGATCTGAAAACTGCTGTTCACAAACAATCTAATCTGACTGAGCTGGAGCTGTTTTGCAAAGAAGAATGGGCAAGGATTTCAGTCTCTAGATGTGCAAAGCTGGTAGAGACATACCCTAAAAGACTGGCAGGTGTAATTGCAGCAAAAGGTAGTTCTACAAAGTATTGACTCGGGGCTGAATAATTACGCACACCCCACTTTGCAGTTATTGATTTGTTAAAAATGTTTGGAGTCTATCTATCTTACTCTATCTATCATCTATCTATTTAGTTATCTAATTCTGTCTATCTATCTATAGTATAGTATTTGAGGTTGAATAAAGACATATGTCCATCCAGTCCAACCCATCTAGCAATATCCTCATTTCCTGCCTAACTGTTGATCCAGAGAAAGGCAAATAAAAAACCAACAAATTTATAAGGGGGAAAAAATTCCTTCCTGACTCCAAGTGGCAATCGGAAATTTCCCTGGATCAACTCTACTTTATGTATCAATACCAGTAACTTGTAACATTCCTTGTTTGCAGAAACTCATCCAGCTTCTTTTTAAAACTGACCAATGAACCTGCCATAACAACGTCCACTGGAAGAGAGTTCCATAGCTTTACCGTTCTCACAGTGAGAACTTGAAGCCTAAACCTTTCTGAACTTGAAGCCTAAACCTTTTTTCTTCAAGTCTTAAGGGATGTCCATCTGTCCTCTGACATGCCCTATTAGTAAACAATGCCCCAGATTGTATGGCCCATTAATGTATTTATACACAGTAATCGTATCCCCACGCAAGCGCCTTTTCTCTAGCATGCATAATTGTAACTTTTCCAGTCTTTCTTCATATTCAAGCTCCCCCAATCCCCTTATTAATTTAGTTGCCCTTCTCTGAACCCTTTCCATTTCAAAGATGTCCTTTTTGTACACAGGATTCCAAAATTGCACTGCATATTCCAAATGAGGCCTTACCAATGCTTTGTAAAGAGGGAAAATAAAATTTTCCTCCTTTGAATCCATACCTCTCTTTCTAACTCTCTCTATCTGTCTCTATCTATCTATCCTTTTAATTCTGTCTATCTATCCATCTAACTTCTATCTATCCCTTCAACTCTGTCTATCTAACTCTGTCTCTCTATTTCTATCTCTCTACTCTAGACAGTGTAGACTGTAGTGGGAAGCACAAAAGCTGCTTTATCCATGCCATGCCACCGTGCCCATGATGTCATTGCGCCAGCGTGTGTGACGTACTGTCAGGAAGTCCGAAACTCCGGAAGTTTGAAGAGAGGTTAGGGGCACTTTGAAAGGAATCAGCTGTTAAAACATTCTTCGCCAAATATCCGGGGCACGTGCCCCGAATGTTTTAACATAGCGACACCACTGGTTGGTTGGGACAGTAAGTATAGATTTGTGTTCTGGGGGTGGACCTGCCCTTTAAGATTCCCATAATATAATTTAATATAATTTGAATAACAAATTCCATAACAGACTAAAAACATTCTTATCCTTGACACCTATGTAATGTCTGTCATTTTCCACCTTTAATCCCTGCGGAGCCCCTTCTGTACATTGAAACCATTTATGCTAATGCAGGGATTGAAAGGGTGGACACCCCCAAACATCACATTTATGGGGTACATTGTCCCTTCCCTTACTTAAAACACAGTTTGAATAAAGTTTGGGAATGATCTTACATACCGGCAATGAGACTACTCACAGGTTCTTCATTGATGCAGCTTACATGATTCTGCCATTCAGTCCACTTCACTTCATTAATTCTGTTTAGTAAACCAAAATAATAGAATGAAATCCGTGCGGTGGGCCAAGGTTCACACAAGATCAATGCAGGTTTGTAGGAAAGTTATTTGGTTACCGTAAACATGTTCGGTTGTCCCGCTTTGAAATTGTGCAGGATTCCCCAAGCTGAAATTTTCTGTGTAGCCAATCTGGTAAACTTTTTTCAAACTCCAGTATTGTTCTTGCTCTCTGCACATGGAAATGTTACAGATAAACTGAAGGAAATAGGATTATCAGAGGTAGATATCTAAAGAAATGTCCTAACAATGTTTCTATTAATACCTTTCTACAAGATTTCATTCAAAATAACATAAATATAAAGACATTACTATACGTAAACAGTCCAAATTTCTATGAAGGTTTTCAGACGTCCAGGACATTGTATGTCAAGGAATATTTTTATTCTATCAGCCGTAAGCTAGCCATACAAAGCCAGATGTTCTTCCGAACAAGTGGAACAATCAGAAATCTGATTTCTGCTGTGAATACACCAGCTAATATGTGGTAAACTCGACCAGTAGTTGGTCTGGTAGAAATAAGGCGTTGCCAATATTTTGGCGCGACTGATCACTTGGCCCATTTAAAACCATTCTGTCACTTGAAAATTTCCACCGTGTATGACCCATTTATCATCCGATTAGAAAAAGTATGGTCACTGCACACATTTTCCACATTTCAACCCAACCAACCAAGATTTTATGTTATCATTGCTCCTACTACTCCTCTTTTCTCCAAGCACCTCTGCTTCTGGTTGCACCCCTGGGTGAGCCAAATCCTTATTTGGCACACTCCCCATAGGGTTTACACCTCTGCCAGCTGAGAAACATGAAGAAACAAAGGGCCTGGTTTACCCACATGTGCTGTGCTAAAAATAGGGGTTAAACTTGTGTTAACTGATACTGAATAGGTTAGCACAAGTTTAACTCCATAATTGCACTGGCTGCACAAGTTTCACAAAAGACACCTGTGCAACCGGCGCAATCTATTTAATAAAGGATTTGCACCACTTTTAACTCCACAAATTAAGACCAGCTAATGGCTGGTCTTAACGTGGCGCTGGGGTAAAATTCCTTTTGGGATTTACCACCAGGTGCAAATCCAGTATTAAATACCAGAAGCCACATTTGCCTGGAGGAATTTGCACCTCTGGGTAAATGAGGCCCAAAGCATTAATAATTTGAGTGGTTTTACGTTATTTGTTACGGTAACTAAAAATAGAAAAAAAAAATCACTCAATTTACCACCAGATGGCAGCACACAGATTAACCCTAATCCCCAATTAACAGTGGTAGAAAAAAGGGATATGGAGTGGTTTGTAAAAGTAAAGTATTAACAATTCATCCGATACTATAAACACACCTGTAGTCTCCATATATGTTCACTTTCATTTGAAATCTTCTCAACGGTCTCTCCCATTAGCGCAATCAGCATGTTTAAAAGGAGCACAAATGTTAATATGACATATACTATGAGAAGGAGAAGAAATAACACAGGATATCTTGACTCTTGCTGGATCTCCAAGTCTCCTAATCCTATAGTGAGTTTAAATAGTTCCACTATGGCTGTACTGAAACTCTGGTAGGCGACACAGTCTTCCCCATCTACACAATGTTCGATTAATGATGCAAGCGCTGTAATAAAAAGAAATCATATCTGTCACATCTCAGAATTCTCTTGTCCTTTGTATTAGACAGTAATACAAATATATATATTGTTTCCATGTTTCTAGACTAGAGAAATAAGCAAACAGAAATGTCTTTCTATCCATGATCTCCATAACGATCCTGGAGGTCCCAATTCTATCTGGTCGGTGGTTTCAGTTCCCAGTTCCAGGGAGTTTAAAGGGCATGTCCACCCTTAAAACAAAAACTGGTGACTTGTTTATTATTTGCTTGCAAACCCAACTGCTATTTTTCCCAGTTTAATACATGAATTTGTAACCAGGTATTTAATGATAAGCTCTGCCCCTTTCTGGCAAAGGTATCTCCCTCCTCCCTCTGCTCCAAGAGCTTTTTATATGTTTGAGCATGTGCAGAGGGGGCAGCGGGTAAAACAGCAGTCACTCATTGGTTGTGATGTCAGTTTTCACAGCCTTTATTGACTGCATGGAGGGAGGGGCAAGATTAGTTGGCTAGAATTGGGACAATAATAATCCTTCAATGCCTTACCTTCCATTCTTCAATCAATATCTCAGGAGCCAGGGACGAAGATTGCAGAAACTTAACTTTTGCGTGATCCACCGCAGCAGCACTGAAAATCCCCAATCGCTTCCTGGTTCTAATCAGCTATAGTGCTTATTATTGTGCATGCGCGCTGTAATTGATTAGAACTAGGAAGGAGTCGGGAACTGTCAGTTCTGCTGCGTTGGATCGTGTGAAAGGTAAGTTTCTGCTATCTTCGGCCCTGGCTCCTGAGATATTGATTGAAGATCGGAAGATAAGGCATAGCTCCTTAACCTCATGGTCTTCAGTCAATACATTAAATAAATAGTTCACTATACATAAATAGAGTTATGGTGATTTGCCAGCCTTGCTTGGATTTCACATTTCAATGACTTCTACGTAAATTTTGAAGGGTCCTGGCTTCCCTTGCCCAGTGGGTGGCTACATGCTACGTAGAACTGGGTTTATAGCTAAAGAAAGAGCCGTCCCTTTTGCCCTCCACCCTCCCTGACTAGGTTGGGTGAAGTGGAATGTACTGTGAATGTGGTTTGTGTTTGTGGTTTGCACGTTACCAAATAGGATGTAAAAATGGTGGACTCATTTATTTTTTAATTAAACTCTTTCTGCATTCAGTGTTGACATAACAGATTTCTTTGACATGTAACCAAAAAACAGGAAACACCAGCCACTGAAATTCAGTAGTTAAAGGGCATGTCCACCCCCAAAACTATAATCCCCCAACTACTGGCCCCACCATGTAGTGTAATTTAATCCTTACCTCACATCCCAGCTCCATAGGGTTCCGTAGACCCCCCCCCCCCAAGTCCAAAAACTAACCACCAGGAGGATAGCAGGGCTCTGCCTGCTACCTTGCCTCCGGTAGATATTTGCCATGCGTACTGAGCCCTTCTCCCCCTCCCTCCCCCTCCCTCTCCCCCCTCTCCCTCCTGTTCTACTATCCTTCCCTCTAGCATAAATCCCCCTATATGTTGTTCCCCCATGTCTCCCAGCCCCAACCGCATATTTTTTATTTTCAGAAAGCCCCAAATCTTACTTACCTCTCCTCTTTCCTCCGCTGCACTGAATGACCGGCAGCCGCGTCCGTGATGGCTGCCGCTCAGCCAATACAGACGCGACTGCCGGTCCCGCCCCCTGCTTGCATTCTCGCAAGCAGAGGGCGGCAGTGCGGCGGGAGGAACGAGGGGAGGTAAGTAAGAGTTTGGGGGGCTTTCTGAAAAAAACATTTATGCGGTTGGGGCTGGGAGAATGGGGAACATCATATTAAAAATGATTTCTAAGGGTGGACATACCCTTTAATTTAAAGTTCTGCTTACCTACTCCGAATCCAAACAGGAACAGGATGTACACAAATAGGAATTTCAGCACATCATTTAGGATGACCTTACAGGAAAAGAAAAATATATGTAAGTACAAACATCATTTTTGTTCTAGTCGAAATCCAGCTCTAGTTCCTGGTGATGACAGGCGTGTGTTAATAACGTGTGTGTCATCAACAGGGATCAAAAAAACAATAATTATGTCTCTTGCCCTTACAAACACTGATGATGCACTTGTTAGCACCTGTGTCATCCAGATGAGGGTGTGTGACTGCACAGAAAATCAGCTGGACTTAATATGGGTGCAAACACTAAAGATCTCTGAAAGGTGGCAGACAGAATCTGCAGGATCCTTGTACACACAGTCCCGAGCGTTCCCCCTATGTAAAGTATATGTAAAGCATAGGGAGAATGCTCTGGACTGTACTTTTCCCTCAGCCGCTGCCATCACCCCTATACTTTAATACAGGGAGACGAGAGAAATTTGGGGCATTTCCAAAGGATCACAAGGCCAACGGTGAACATCAACCTCACGATCTTTGAAAAAAACCTACACACATTAACAGTAAATGGCTGATACCATCGGATCCGACGGTATTGACCTTTAGTTACGGGAAGTGTGGAAGATAGCAAAGGTGGTTACAGCAAGTTCTTTAAACCACATCTACTTTTTTGTATTTATTTTTAATTTTTTTATGCCGATTTTCATGATTCTTCCAATAGGTCGTTGACACTTGCCTTTTGGATCATGACACTGTAGATTCCTAGTGACTGAAATCCTCTGGTATAGTAAAGTAAGTTTGTCCAACCAAGGGCCATAGCCAAGACAAGAAAGGCCAGATATTCCTTCACGCCAAATAGATAGCAGAAAACCGACAGTATAACCAGAATCGCTTGTATGAAACTGCGGAGCAGAAAAGGAAGTTCAGTGGGAGATGTCTAAATAGGTCCACATTATATCTACAACAGGCAATTACAGATTATAACAAACTCCTCTCCTCTATGGAATTATACAGCAGTTGTGTAATATCATTGTCTACTTGGATTCTATTTATTATTGCAAATGTTAAATGAAGGTTCTGAGATACTGCATGTATCCCACCATTCCCGATAGTTCTGGATTCTGGGGTGGTCTCCCATACACCAGCAAGACCACCCCAAACTCCCTTGAGGTCCCGAAGTCTAGTGAAACTCCCAATTAGGGTGGGGGGGGGCGGGTGGTCCAGGGGGAGCGGTCCCCCAGAGGTGTGTCCCGGAAGGCACATTTGCCAGGGTGGGATGTCTGGATAATGCTACTCTATTTCATGATGCAAACACACTTTACGGCTGATTTCTCCACATTCACTCTCCTGGCCTCAAGAGCTTTATTTAAATCATTGCCATCCATTTACTGTTGATAGTAGATGTATATTATGCCCTCTGATTTCCCTTTCTTTTCTTTTTATATATATTTAATAAAAAATACAATTTAAATAGATACACTTTAATTACCAGGAATAGAACTTACAAAAGGACATGGAACCAGGCGTCAGACAGGAGAGATTTTAGGTTTGAGTTCTTCCCCCAGAAAATGACAACACTCTTTATGAGAAAAACAAAAAGTTATGATGTAATTAAATACAAATTGTTCAAACTAAATCATGACATCATATTCAGTGCTATGTTAAATAAGACATTTCCATAAAAGTGCCACATGACTGTTTGTAGTAGTATTCCATTTTGTTACATCATAATTGCTGTTGCCTCAATAAAAATGTATAATTTGAATAAATGGATTTGGACTAGATGAAGGGGGAACCATGTAGGCCCAAGCTGCCATAAGGGTTTGGATTCCATTCCTAACACTATGTGTATCCAACTACAACTGGATTTTCTTGCTATGAGGCGTGCCTGGGGTACCAAGGTTTGACATCACTGTAGCATTGTTAATAGCACTTGCTTATTTGACTAAAACAAAGAATATAACATACGTACTGTAGAACATAGTAAAAACGTACCTCTTTAATCATCAAGTAGGTTGCAAAAACAATTATAAACATTTGTCCAACCAACTGTAACCATCCTTTATCATGGGAGAAACTCAGTGGATAAAGTTGCTAAAAAAAGAGGAAAAGGATTTATATAAACAGAGATTAAAATACATTTACAGACTGAATGGCTAAATACTAAAGTGTGCAAGAATTGATTTTTATTAAAGGGGATATAAAGGCTAGAAATAATAATCAACCAGTGAAAATCCCATTTCTGTATGCATATTTCAAACCATTTGTGAGATACAATCAGTAAATATTATTAAAAAATCATCCACAGGAGGAGAGTGTGTGTTCTATGTACCTTACTCGCATAAAAACTCTGTTTACACTTACACAAATAAAGAAGCAAGTGGAGGAGCACACTACTGAGTGTGAATTTAACAAGTTATTAATGAAAACAACAAACAACATTTCAGAAACACTATGTTCTGAGGAAGGGACATGGCATTCCCAAAACGTTGTTTGTTGTTTTCATTAATAAATTGTTAAATTCACACTGGTAGTGTGCTCCTCCACTTGTTTCTTTATTTGGTTTATCTAAGCCTGTGGAGTAGAGGGATGGAGGATTGCATCTACCTATTGTCTAGCTAACAGCCAACAGCAGTGTGCTTGTGTGTTCCTGACCTGTATTGATACACACGCACACATTTACACACACGCATATATATATTTTCCAAAGTGAGCTCTTTTATCTGAATTAAAATAAACTTATATTACTGGTCCTGAGTGCACTAAGACTTATGGGAAATATATATATACTTACGTGATAGCATGCATTTTTTACAGAAATTGGGTGACTTGAAACTGGATAACATTAATGAGGTTATTATAGCTTCTTTGGACATCTCAAGCCTGTATACCTCAATCCCCCATACAGATGGGATCCAAGGCTTCTATATCAAAGAGGATTGTACTCGGATTTTCAAATTGATTATCGGAATTACTTCAGATATGGTAATATGTTTTAGCTTCAATGTCGTGGTACTGCCATGAGGTCGAATGTCGCTCCGTCATATGCCAACTCATTTATAATTTGCCTAGAAGAGGAACACATTTTTCGTCATATGTTCTTCGCCCGCTACTGTGTGGCGTGGTGGAGATACATCGACGACATGTTCCTCTTATGGCGGGGCGACATTAGATACCTGCTAGAATTCCATGCTACGTTGAACCAGATACATGCAATCATAGAGTTTACCTTAACACATGACAAATGTACTGTAAACTTTTAAGATATCAAGGTGACATTGGGTGAAGTGATTCTGAATTATTTACTAAATCTACTGACTGTAACCAATTGTTACATTTCAATAGTTATCATCCCAAGCATGTTCTTCGATCTATACCAGTAAGCCAATTTACCAGGGTCAGGAGGGTGGTTAACAATGAGAGGAGACCACAAGAACAGTTAGGTAATATGTTTACCAAATTTAAACAACGTGGGTATCCAGACAGGGTGTTGAAACAGGCACTTATGTGACAGGGTCACCATGAGTCTGAATTACGCTTTATGTTATAGATGGGGTTAAACCTTTGAGACGAGTAGGAGATATGGAATTGTTTTTGTGAAAAAAGTAAGTGGATCCACAGATTAAAATCCCCATCCCCCTCTGGTCCTAATAAGGATTATGATCTGTATGTATTCAGTTAATATGTTCTTTTGTGATGCCTCTTGTCTTTTCTTAAAGTAACATGTTTTCTAAGGTAATCTGTTATGCTTGTATAGCACTTGTCTTAAAGGACAACTCCACCCTCATAAGAACATCTTTTAGAAAGAATAGCCTCTTTAAAATATGTTGATATATCATAATTTGTCCTATCAATTCATTACTGTATGCGTGCTATGCTTCTGGAGGCCTCATGGAAACTGAGCAATTTAGAAACCTGTACTGAGCCTGTATTGAGCCTGGGCATGCTCAGAAGAGACAGACAGGGGATTAACATTCAGTCATTGGCTGTGATTTCACCATTTAGGGGTTTGGGGGGTGATTTACCTATATGTAAGTTTTCATTTTAGCTCTGGACTTGCCCTTTAAGGGGATGAGTGCTTTTAAATGTAAATTGGTTAAAACTTCTCAATTACTAATAATGATGATGTCATTTCCTGAGTGTGGGGTATAAATGCTTATTTGTGTGTGTAAATGTACCATCCTTTACCTGATAAAGGAGTCAGTATGAACTCTGAAACGTTGCATTCCTGGGTTAGATTGTATACCATGTATTACCAATAATACAAATGATTTTACCTGCTGTGCTGTGTCAAGATGTCTTATATATACATACATATTTCCCAGAAGTCTTAGTTCATCTCTCTATAATATATTATAATTATATATATATATATATATATATATATATATATATATAATCCAAAATGTGGGCACTCACCCTTGTGGGTTAATAGAATTAATAAAGCATCTAACCCCAGTGCTACCAGATGATAAATAGATAAAAATGGATACAGTCCAGTGCACACATGGGAATTTTTTCAAAAGTGCCTTTAATTGGCTACATCAAACAGTAGGCAACGTTTCGGCCCTGTATTCCGGGCCTTTGTCGGCCCTGTATCGATGATATATATACAGTATATTTTGTGAAAAACGTTAGTATTGTGGTTCAAGTGTTTGGCTAGATACAAATTTTAAGAGTGGACTTTCCCTTTTATATATTACTATGTATCATATGTGATACCAAAGGCTATTATATTAAAGCTATCATTTCTATTTGATTTAGTCTATAATTTCTATTTGCCAGGTACCTGATCTCCCCTTGGGCGGTAATATGATACAAGAGTCAGAGCAATGTTATAAATAAAGCATAGCAAAAACGACATGAAGAACATGTATCTTGCAAACTTTTTCCATTTAAGTTGTAGAAGTGTGTGTAGAGGTTCCAAAGTCAACAATTCGTATCGATTCTGTAAGAGACATTACACAATGAATATTATTAATAACTGATACCGGCAACAAGAATTTCAAATGCCTATAAATACACATCAGTAGTATGAATATGATAGTACTTTATTTTTTAACTGTATTATGTAACATAGGTTAGTACCATTTAACAAATAGCTGCAAACTAATTTAACAATGGGAAGTATACTTAACTAACTAATATGTTCATTTATGCAGAGATATTAATACAATGTTACTGATATATTCCTTAACATTATGTAATAAAAATGTAGTACATGAATAAAAGAAATTCCCAATGCGTTCCATGACTACATAGTTTTAATGTTGATGGAACTCCAAGATGACTTCTAATATCTTTAGGGGCTATGTACTGAGAGTCTCTATTGCTCTCTATTGCCCCCTTTAGGTAATGCACTGAGCTGATAGTGGCTCTCAGTGCATTGTGACTGGAGTTTGCCTTTTGCAAATCTTTAACACCAGCTATCTGCTGGCGTTAGAGATTATGTCTTACAGAGCCGTTAATGGCTCAGTATATTGGTTGCGTCAGTAACGTTTTGCGTAATGTCGCAAGTTCCGTTAGTTGTGTCTTAAAGTCACGTTAACTCTTGATACACTGGTTAACGTGACTTTAACATACAAATAGCCCATAACAGCTCTCGGTACATAGCCCTATTTATATTTAAAAGTAGGGGGCAGAGGACAAGTAGGGTGTAGTAGGGTATAGCGCCCCTAAATAATTTAGTTATCCAGATCTACAGATTTTGAATAATGTCATTCAACAACCACCAACAATTGTGTAATTTGTGTTTTGGTTTTAAGAGCAAATTCAGAGCCTTCCATAGACATTTGTAATCCTATGTTACAGATTATGTTCAGAAAAATCACACAAAAAACCTACATCAATATTTGTGTTGTAAACCACAATTTCAAGCAGAGACTTTGGCCAGCAGGTGTCCACATCTTGTAAATCATAAAGAGAAGAAGAGACGGGTCCGTAAGCCCAATCTGTGAATTTCCGAGAAAGAACACGATTTTCTTTATCTTTTATTTCCCGACTGAGTATATAGCGCAGGATCTAAAAATATTAAAACTGCAATAAGTATGTGTGTAGGAAATAATGTACCTAGTGCAGTATAAATAATATTACTCATATTTCTGAATAATACAGTGTAGGAAAATGAAATGCTTGTAAGATGTTAGCTGATTCATTATGTATTAAAGACCTGAAGTAATAATTATTTTTAGCTATCAAAATGCTAACACCTAACTAAAAACTAATTGATCCTCTACTTGTCTCTTTGTGGTTGGTGACACCTTATGGATGAAATCTATATTTTATATACATTACGGTACTTTAACTTAAATAGGTCTGAAGTCACCAACCACCGAAAACCACAGGAAACAGGAAGAGATGATTCAACAGTTTAATGTTATGGATATAAAAGTAAAAACATGCAAACAACATGTGACCTCACTGCCCAAGGTCCTAAATGAATATACCGAGCCATTGAAAATAGTAGATATTTATCTTCCTGTACTATTGGATGAATCAACACTTTAAAACTGTTGCATTGATTTTTGAGCAATTGGTTTGGCATTTTAGAGTTAAAAAATAAAGAACTAACATTGGCAATATACTGTATCAAGCTAAAGATATTATTCACATTTATTCTTTCATTTAAAGGGGAGTTTTATGGAATTCTAAGCTTACAATTGACATATTGTAAGTAATTTGACGGAATTCTACTTTCTATGTGTGTGAATTGATTGTATAAGCAAAGAAGAAATTTGATCAATGTACATTCCATATGGAAGATCCTAAAGTAATAACCAAGGGTCATATCTTTGAACTGCTTGGTTACATTTTCATGGAAAGTTATCTCTCTAAACCTTGCATTGGGTTAGGGTAACAGGCTTTTAACTACTGGATTTTAACAAGGAGGAAAGAGGCCTCCCATCCAATACTTAGTATCACCATTAAAATTAGAAGGCTGGCCTAGCTACCCATGGAGCAACTCTGCTAAATTACAGTGTAATTTAGCAGAGTTCCCACAGCACCCTCATAGGAAACTGTACTTGTGATAATTTTGATCCGCTGTGCTTTTACCGGCTGGCACTTACAAGTGAACTCTACAGTCTAAACTCCGCAAAGTTATACAGACAGGTCCAGTTAATTAGAAACTAGCTGTAGCTTTTATATAATTACCTATCGTTTAACATCTATACTCTATGCACAACACAGTAAAAGTTCTTATCATTAAAAATGGTGCTAATTTTGCCCCAAGCAATCAGATATTATTTAGCATTTGAAAGCTAACTTCTGATTGGTTGGGGCAAAATTAGCACCATTTTTACTGATAAGAACTTTTATTGAATCTCCCAGTTAGTCAACAAAGTCAGCCTAAAAACAAGCCGTAAATTATACTGATATAAACAATACAAGACATAATGTAGAAGCTAAATTATAAAGAACGGGACAACTATCAAAATTAATGTTTTAAGAAATAACTTAAATAACTTAATAATTATTTGTTCTGTTTTATTTATTATTTGACAGACTTCTTGTTACTTTTCTTCATTGTGATCTCTCCGATTTTACTTTAATGTCATTTCTGAATTCTAGTAACTATTCATGTATGAAAGGGGTAAAGGCCCTGATAGGGGGCATAGCTGGACAGAATGGTATGAGCGATCCATTTACTGTAACTGTATTTAAACTATTAGAGGGTTGTTTTATTCCGTAGAGTTGCCCCTTAAGAAACGTGAAACATTTAGGGAGTGTTATGTTTAAGAAATGACAATTAAAGGGTTAATTGTGTTAGTTAGGGCATTTTAAGGATATACAGGGTTATTCAATAAAAGTTCTTATCGTTATAATTGGTGCTAATTTTGCCCCAACCAATCAGATGTTAGCTTTTTAATTTTTAAATAATATCTGATTGGTAGGGGCAAAATTAGCACCATTTTTAACAATAAGAACTTTTATTGAATAACCCTGATAGAATTTAGCCAATATTTCAATTGCTCCAAGTATTAGTTATTTTCCAATAGAATTTATAGTTTACTCTTAAATAGGAGATTGTGTTTGGAAGGAAGTGATCACATTCTGGCGCATTCTATAGCATCCCCAGACTTTCTAAATATGTCCCCAGGTTAAAGGGACACTAGACTGAAAAAATTACTTTGCCTCATCTTAATCTATAAATAAATATGTGTAAGTAGCACATACTCTGAGGCATGTGTGTTGCCTCAATCGAGCACATGTTTTGCTCAGGAGCAGTATCCCCCCTCCCTCTTTTAACCACTCCCACTTCCATCTGACCTGACTTTTTCCCCACAAACCAACTGTCAAAACTGCACACAGCAAAAAGAATTATAACTGTCAAAACTGTGTCACCACAGTTGGGAAGAATTATAGTTTCCAGTAACAGACAATTTAAACTAACTTTTTTTTCCAGTATAGGTGGCCTTTAATAGTTTAAAACATACTTTATACTATACTTATATTGTAAATATGACCCCCAATTAATAAAATAGATTCAATGTAGCGTCTCCAAAGATATTTATTAATTAGTTCTTATCGTTATTGAAGCAGAAAGGTTTGTATTGAGCCTACCTCTGTTTTCCCAGTCTTGGCTGCTAGTTGCATTGGTGTAAGCCCTTCTTTGTTGGTTATGTGCTCCAAGGATTTGTTTTTGCTCTTTCTCAGGATTGTATCATACATATCTAAAATGAAGGCATTTTGCGCCTCAGAATTGTCTGCCACAGTCACTAATGCGTGAAGTACGGTGTTTCCCAAGGAGTCCTGATTAGTCACATTTGTTGGTTTTTTGTCTATAAGAAGCAGCACAACCTCTAGTTGATTGGTGCAAGCAGCAAGGGCCAGAGGTGATTCACCTTAAGAAGGAAATGAATGTTAATTTTCTAAAAGAACAGGAAAGCTCTAAACTGGAGAGGTACATGCAACTTTTGCTTTGTCTTTTCTCCAAAAAATTTCCAGTTTAGTTACATATATTGGCGAACTAAGCAAATTAACAAGCACACATAGAATGGTCATCATAATAATGAACTTCCTGTACATGCAAGCTATTTTTGAGCGAGGCAAAATGTGACGCAACTTTCGAGGATTACCAAAAGAAGCCTCATATATTTAGTAACCCTTGAAAGTAGCGTCAACAACCCTCAAAAGTAGCCTTGGTAACCCTCAAAAAAACCCTCATTAACCCTTGAAAGTAGCCTCATTAACCCTTGAAAGTAGCCTCATTAACACTTGAAAGTAGCCTCATTACCACTTGACAGTTGCCTCATTAACCCCTGAAAGTAGCCTCATTAACCCCTGAAAGTAGCCTCATTAACCCCTGAAAGTAGCCTCATTACCACTTGACATGCCCATTAATCCTTGAAAGTAGCCTCATTACCACTTGACAGTTGCCTCATTAACCCCTGAAAGTAGCCTCATTAACCCCTGAAAGTAGCCTCATTACCACTTGAAAGTTGCCTCATTAATCCTTGAAAGTAGCCTCATTACCACTTGAAAGTTGCCTCATTAACCCCTGAAAGTTGCCTCATTAACCCCTGAAAGTTGCCTCATTAACCCCTGAAAGTAGCCTCATTACCACTTGAAAGTTGCCTCATTAATCCTTGAAAGTAGCCTCATTAATCCTTGAAAGTAGCTCCAAATTTTCGAGGGTTACCGAAAATATGGAAAGCTCAAGATCTGAAAGTTCCGAACAGTACTAATGGAACTTCGGAACCGGTTTGAGTAAGATGCAAACTTTATCTCCATTTGATTTTATTAAGACATGCTGATATGTTCAGCTCTTCAAAAGAATACAATTCAAACACAAGTCTCTATTATTGCTTTAGATTTTGTCCTTTATTTCTGTTATGGAATTATCATAACAACACCTGCTATTAGTATATACCATGTAGGGACCACTTACCAAAATAAAATCCTTCAAATTTATTTTTAGGACTAAAGAACCGTCCCTTGGCACGCACATCGATGTTCGCCCCTTTGTCAATCAAGTATCTTACCAGCTCGGTCTGTCGTCTCTCTATAGCTATATTCAGTGCTGTTTGACCTGTAAGAAAATTCAAAAAGCATATATATATATATATATATACAGCAAAAATATATATGGAGCTTATGTTTTGCAAAAATGAGTTATGGTTCAATTATTACGTTCTTACTGTATTTGTATAAATGTATGTATATATTACTTGCTCTGTAATACCCTATAGTCTTATTCTAAAACGCTCGTACACTTGTACGATATTACCCCCGACCCCAGAGTGCAAGGCAAACAGGCGAGGAATGGCCGTTCCGGCCTATAATCACACGTGTGTTTGCATACACTCTGAAACGGACGTTCATTGCCTGTGTGCTCGGGGGTTGTGCGTCGGCCGTGAAATCGGACATGTGTACAAGGTCTGGTGCATAATATCTAGTTGACAGTCTAGTTGAGGTCTAGGAGCTATCGAAAGTTTTGCTTTGACATAGGACAACTATGGGGCATATTTATAAAGCAGAAATCTAGATTTAATGGTGATACTTTCGCCAGCGGTAAATTAACGTAATTTATAAAAAGTATATTGAGTTTTCCCTACTTTTTCTATTGGTTTATGAAATTCTCAACGCAAATATACTTTTCTTGGCATTAACCATATCAAAGCCACAGAGGTATTCATAAAAAGGGTGAAAATCTGATAGGTCAGTAAATCTCTCCAAATCTGTGTCGAATCTTTTCCCCACCTTATCAAGGGAGGATACATACATCCTGGTTATTATAATGAAATGAAACTCTTTCTTCTATAGAAATAATACATCATTCAAATGAAATATTCTCCTACTAGTTCTGACTCATTGTACACATTGTGTTATTACATGTTGCATGTGAGGTTATGTTACATGTGACATGCTTGTTCACTTACTAGAATGTTTCTATAATGAGTGGACATAGCACTAGACTCATTGGGATTTAGCCACCAAACAGGAATTAATTCATGTTGTAGGTAGATTTATTTTGTTTCGTCATATTAACTGTGGATTAACATTTTTGTTACTGGCAACACATTATCTAAATTTCCCATGTTTCTTAAAAACACTGATTTGTTACACCGATTCGAACCTTTATAATTCTCTTCCGTGTATTCAGCATTAATAAATTTTTCCATGAATCCATTCTCTTCAGCAAATGAAAGAAGAATACAAACAATTTCAGGTGTCTTCTCATTTATGTTCAATAAGGCTTTCATCAGACAGGTCTTCCCAGTGTCCTTTGCTGTTAGTTTGTGCAATAAAAATTCTAAAAATGTGCAAAAATTATATATTGTTATAATAATGTTATATTTTACAAACCACATTGTGCAGGGCGATTGCAAAAAGTCAGCGTGCCATTTTAAGTGCGAGTTTAATATTATATGGGGATGTTAAAGGAGAGCTACAGTATACTGTAATAAACCCATCTGGGGACCTAAAACTGGAATTAGATAATATAGGGAGAACAAATGGCTTTGCTCCTTCATTCTGATCCAGCCCCACCCCCTTTATTCAATTGGTGAGAGTGCCTGGAAGATGTGCTTCACTAAGAAAATATCCCCTTTAGGAAATATTATATTACCGAACACTTTTTTCTGTTTAAAATTTAAAAAAATTCAATAGTAAAAAAGAAAATATCCCCTTTAGAAAATACTATGGGGTCCATGTAATACTGGCCATTTTTGGCCAAAATTAGTGCACCACCCCAACTAGCCATGTATATCGGGTTAGCATGGGTTTTGCAGAGATTGGGTTAGCATGCAAATAGCGTGGCTTAGGGGCATATTTATAAAGGTTCGTTAACTTTTCGCGGCCGTTTTGGCGGCCATTAACGCATAAATCCGTTTACCGCGATTTATAAGGCCCGAAAACGGCCGCGAAAAGTTAACGAAGCGTTAACCTTTCGCGCCGATACTTACCTGTTACCGCCGCTTCTATTTATAAAGGCGGCGGTACTGGTTTCGCTCGGCTAGTATCGGCTGTTTTACTTCCCACCTTGAAGGAGGCGAAGTCAGCCGATACTAACCTCCCGCGGCGGGGATGGGCAGGCAACCCGCGGCGGGTGTCGCACCCGCCCCGGAGACACGCCCACCCCGCCCACACACCCCCCGCGCGGCAGCGGCGACCACCCGCCGCCGCCGCCACTTCCCAGCAGCCCCTCCCAACCCGTTCCCGTTCGCGGCAATCTCGGAACGGGAGGCTAGGAGGGGCTGCCGGGAAGGGGCCGCAGCAGTGGTGTCGCGACCACCCGCCGCGCACCCCCTCCCCGGCAACCCCTCCAAGCCCCCCCCCCGGCCGCTCCCGGGAGGGGACGGGAGGGAGCCGCTGGGGGGGTGGAGGCTCCCCCACGGGCCCTGAGAGGGCCTTTTGGGGCTTAGGGGGTCCCGCAGCTCGAACCGGGACCCCCCTCCCCGGCCCTTATAAGGGCCCTTGCGGCACTGACAAGCACATCGCGGCCGCGATAGGTATCGCGGGAATAGCGCTCGCCGTTATAATACGGCGATAGCGCTATTTTCGCGGCCGCGTGTGGGCGGTAATTTTTTTGCGTAACATCGTTCCTTTATAAATATGCCCCTTAGACAACTACACCATATAGTAATGGCGTAGTCGAGATAAGAGCAGTCTACATTACATTAAGATAGGTAGATGGAATACTGTTAAAGCCTCTTAGAGGTAAAAGGTCAATGTGCATTTAAAAGGTATCTATACTGAAAAATAGGTTATTTAATTTGACCATAACTGGAAACTATAATATTCCCAACCACCACTGTATCATTTTTTTTTTGATTCTGCCCCCTATTTCTTCAATATCCAATCTAAAACTGATTACATTTCAGCTGTCAATCAAGTTCCTTGCTCTCAAAAACTATGAGTAGTTTTGCTGTAGCTGGAATGGTGACAGAGTTTTGACGTTGGAATGCTGTGTGCTGTGTGCAGGCTTGACAGTTGGTTTGGGGGGGTGGGAAAGTCGTCGGATGGAAGTGGGAGTGGTTAAAAGAGGGAGGGGGGGGATACTGTTCCTAAACAAAATGTGTGCTGGATTGAAGGCATGCAGCAACACCACACCTTAGAGTAAGTTGCTACTTACATGTCTTTAATTATAGATTAAGATGAGGCAAAATCATTTTTTTAGTACAGTGTCCCTTTAAGTAAGACAGGTATTGTATGGTCAGTTTTGCAAGGACAAAAGGAAAAGGTATGGTGGGACACAAGGAAATAGGTAAGGTGGGACAAAAGAAGTAGGTAAGGTGGGACACAGGAAGTAGGTTAGGTGGGACACAAAAAGTGGGTACGGTGGGACACAAGGAAGTAGGTACGGTGGGACACAAGGAAGTGGGTAAGGTGGGACACAAGGAAGTGGGTATGGTAGGACACAAGAAAGTAGGTATGGTGGACACAAGGGAGTAGGTAGGTGGACACAGCAAGTGGGTATGGTAGGACACAAGAAAGTAGGTACGGTGGAACAAAAGGAAGTAGGTAAGGTGGGACACAAAGAAGTAGGAAACAGAGAGACCTGATTTATCTATAGGTATGGGCTAAACTGAGCTAGAAGTTGTTCTTCTTTAACTTAACTTATTCTTCAACCACAGTGTTTCTTGATCTACTTTTTTACTATTGAATTTTTTAAATTTTAAACAGAAAAAAGTGTTCGGTAATATAAATTGTTGCCATACTGGTTAAAACTACTAGTTCAAATATTACCTTGAGGCTGCCTGTCTTGGGACGTTTTAGAACTTTCTTGTGCTTCTTCAAGAAGCTGTTTTAACATATCGGCGTCCCCTTCAGCAACAGCTTTAAACAACATTTTTTTTGTGGTTTTCTTGCACTCTTGATTGAGTTTTTACTTTTATATCCCTTTAAAAAACAAAAGTAGACTTTAATAGATGTATATTTGAAAGCTAATACACAATAAATATACTTCCTGTTAGAAACCCTATAGTTTTAAAGGTTAACTCGGGTTTCCAAAAGTCAGAGTTAAATATAAGCATGCATTCTTATCACTAAAATCAGTCAAAAATTATATTCTAATTTTAGATTCTTGAAGTTATAGTTAATAAACCTGCACCCGCTACCCCCCCCCCCCTGTTCTGGAGTCTAAGCATGCTCTCTGAGGAATTGGAAAGATAGGATGTCCCTGCACTGACACTATCATCAAAGTGTTGTATTGAAAACACAATTTCTCAGTTTGTGCAAATACATGTACTTTTCAGAAAAAAGACAGTATTTTTCATCCCAATTACCTTAATCTTCCCATTCAGCATTTTGTCTGTATATAAATAAATACAACCGAAATACTGACTTCCTGTTTGCAGACCCCTAATAGAGACCGTTATGGTCTTGCCCTTGACCCAGCACCTGGGTTGAATCAGTTGTTCAGTAGAGATCTGAGCATGTTTGACCCATCCACAGCCAATCAGTAGAGGCATGCAGCAACACACACACCTTAGAGTAAGTGCTACTTACATGTCTTTAATTATAGATTAAGATGAGGCAAAATCATTTTTTTAGTACAGTGTCCCTTTAAGTAAAGACAGGTATTGTATGGTCAGTTTTGCAAGGACAAAAGGAAGAAGGTATGGTGGGACACAAGGAAATAGGTAAGGTGGGACACAAGGAAGTAGGTAAGGTGGGACACAAGGAAGTAGGTTAGGTGGGACACAAAGAAGTGGGTACGGTGGGACACAAGGAAGTAGGTACGGTGGGACACAAGGAAGTGGGTAAGGTGGGACACAAGGAAGTGGGTATGGTAGGACACAAGAAAGTAGGTATGGTGGGACACAAGGGAGTAGGTAAGGTGGGACACAAGCAAGTGGGTATGGTAGGACACAAGAAAGTAGGTACGGTGGAACAAAAGGAAGTAGGTAAGGTGGGACACAAAGAAGTAGGTAAACAGAGAGACCTGGATTTATCTATAGGTATGGGCTAAATACTGAGCTAGAAGTTGTTCTTCTTTAACTTAACTTATTCTTCAACCACAGTGTTTCTTGATCTACTTTTTTACTATTGAAATTTTTTAAATTTTAAACAGAAAAAAGTGTTCGGTAATATAAATTGAGATTGCCATACTGGTTAAAACAATACTAGTTTAAATATACACTTGAGGCTGCTGTCTTGGGACGTTTTAGAACTTTGTGCTCTTCAAGAAGCTGTTTAACATATCGGCGTCCCCTTCAGCAACAGTTTAAACAACATTTTTTTGTGGTTTTCTTGCACTCTTGATTGAGTTTATTATTTATTATCCTTTAAAAAACAAAGTAGACTTTAGATGGATATTTGAAAGCTAATACACAATAAATATACTTCCTGTTAGAACCTATAGTGTTTTAAAGGTTAACTCTGGTTTCCAAAAGTCAGAGTTAAATAAAGCATGCAGTCTATCACTAAAATCAGTCAAATTATATTCTAATTTAGATTCTTAGAAGTTATAGTTAATATAACCTGCACCCGCTACCCCCCCCCTGTTCTGGAGTCTAAGCATGCTCCTGAGGAATTGGAAAGTAGGATGTCCCTGCACTGACGCTACATCAAAGTGTTGTATTGAAAACACAATTTCTCAGTTAGTGCAAATACATGTACTTTTCAGAAAAAAGAGCAGTATTTTTTCATCCCAATTACCTTAATCTTCCCATTCAGCATTTTGTCTGTATATAAATAAATACAACCGAAATACTGACTTCCTGTTTGCAGGACCCCTAATAGAGACCGTTATGGTCTTGCCCTTGACCCAGCACCTGGGTTGAATCAGTTGTTCAGTAGAGATCTGAGCATGTTTGACCCATCCAACAGCCAATCAGTAGAAATTACTGTAAGGAACATTCTAAGGATGTGGTGCATCCTGGGCCGTTAGAACCTGTCAGCTCACTAATGTCAACAGCAGGGAACAGCAAAGGGTATGAAATCAACTGATTTTTCAAAATGGGAGAGAATATGTAGAATAACAAAGAAGGCATTACACAAACTAACAATTTAACAAATATTGATCATTTCCACTGAACTGTCCCTTTAACGTCTTATTTATAGAAACAGGCTGTAGGTTTGTATTTTCATTCAGAAGAGTTTGTCGAGCTGTATTTTCCCATTTAAAAAAAAAAAAAATTATTAAAAAAACCCCCAAAGAATTCATCCAAAACATGGGAAAGTTTAAAAGTATATCAGTGATTAGAGCTGATCAAGATTTTAAAAATCTCCTTGCCTATAAATCGGTGGAAGCTTATTGGTAGTTGTTTGTGGCGAATCAACATCTTCATTTTTAATTCCATCACTGGAAGATACAAACACATACATCTTAATTGATAACATATACATTATGCAATTACAAATAAATAAATGAATGAATGAATTTATTAAATTGAATGAATGGAATTGTGTTATCATATATTTCCTTTATATTAACTGAGAGGTGTAATTAGCATGGGTCACGGATACATAAGCTCGAGCGCTGCCTCCTCCCCGAGACATGCACGAGAGAGACTGCCTTTTCCAGGAGGGGGGCAGAGCGAGGAGTGTGATAGGAGGGAGAGAGAGAGAAAGAGAGGGAGGGGAAGAGAGAGAGAAAGAGAGGGAGGGGAAGAGAGAGGGGAAGAGAAAGAGAAAGAGAGGGAGGGGAAGAGAGAGAGAAAGAGAAGGGGAAGAGAGAGAGAAAGAGAAGGGGGAGAGAGAGAAAGAGAGGGAAGGGGAGAGAGGGGAAGAGAGAGAGGGGAAGAGAGAGAGAAAGAGAGGGAGGGGAAGAGAGAGAGAAAGAGAAGGGGAAGAGAGAAAGAAAGAGAAGGGGGAGAGAGAGAGAAAGAGAGGGAAGGGAAGAGAGAGAAAGAGAAGGGGGAGAGAGAGAGAAAGAGAAGGGGGAGAGAGAGAAAGAGAGGGAGGGAAAGAGAGAGAGAAAGAGAGGGAGGGGAAGAGAGAGAGAAAGAGGGAGGGGAAGAGAGAGAGAAGGGAAAGAGAAAAAGGATGGAGATGTCTTTAAATGTCTATCTATCTATCTATCTATCTATCATCTATCTATCTATCTATCTATCTATCTATCTATCTATCATCTATCTATCTATCATCTATCTATCTATCTATCTATCTATCTATCTATCATCTATCTATCTATCATCTATCTATCTATCTATCTATCATCTATCTATCTATCATCTATCTATCTATCTATCTATTATCTATCTATCTATCTATCTATCTATCTATCATCTATCTATCTATCTATCTATCTATCTATCTATCATCTATCTATCTATCTATCTCTCTCTCTCTCTATCTATCTATCTATCAATCATCTATCTATCTGTCCATCTATCTATCTATCTATCTATCTATCTGTTATCTATCTATCTATCTATCTAACTCTATATATCTATCATCTATCTATCTATCTATCTATCTATCTATCTGTCCATCTATCTATCTATCTCCAGCGGTAAATTAACGTAATTTATAAAAAGTATATGAGTTTCCTATTTTTCTATTGGTTTATGAGAATTCTCACCGCAAATATACTTTTCTTGGCATTAACCATATCAAAGCACAGAGGTATTCATAAAAAGGGTGAAAATCTGTAGGTCAGTAAATCTCTCAAATCTGGCGAATCTTTCCCCACCTTATCAAGGGAGGATACATATCCTGGTTATTATAATGAAATGAAACTCTTCTTCTATAGAAATAATACATCATTCAAATGAAATATTCTCCTACTAGTTCTGACTCATTGTACACATTGTGTTATTACATGTTGCATGTGAGGTTATGTTAATGTGACATGCTTGTTCACTTACTAGAATGTTTCTATAATGAGTGGACATAGCACTAGACTCATTGGATTTAGCCACCAAACAGGAATTAATTCATGTTGTAGGTAGATTTATTTTGTTTCGTCATATTAACTGTGGATTAAACATTTGTTACTGGCAACACCTATCTAAATTTCCCATGTTTCTAAAAACACTGATTTGTTACACCGATTCGAACCTTTTATAATTCTCTTCCGTGTATTCAGCATTAATAAATTTTTCCATGAATCCATTCTCTTCAGCAAATGAAAGAAGATACAAACAATTTCAGGTGTTTCTCATTTTAGTTCAATAAGGCTTTCATCAGACAGGTCTTCCCAGTGGTCCTTTGCTGTTAGTTTGTGCAATAAAAATTCTAAAAATGTGCAAAATTATAATTGTTATAATAATGTTATATTTTACAAACCACATTGTGCAGGGCGATTGCCAAAAAGTCAGGTGCCATTTTAAGTGCGAGTTTAATA
The DNA here is from genome assembly GCA_019447015.1 of Hymenochirus boettgeri. NCBI lineage: Eukaryota > Metazoa > Chordata > Amphibia > Anura > Pipidae > Hymenochirus > Hymenochirus boettgeri. Next base: position 52,402,785 of record CM033470.1, on the reverse strand, counting down.
TTATATGGGGATGTTAAAGGAGAGCTACAGTATACTGTAAAAACCCATCTGGGGACCTAAAACTGATTAGATAATATAGGGAGAAACAATGGCTTTGCTCCTTCATTCTGATCCAGCCCCACCCCCTTTATTCAATTGGTGAGAGTGCCTGGAAGATTTGCTCACTAAGAAAATATCCCCTTTAGGAAATATTATATTACCGAACACTTTTTCTGTTTAAAATTTAAAAAAATTCAATAGAAAAAAGAAAATATCCCCTTTAGAAAATACTATGGGGTCCATGTAATACTGGCCATTTTTGGCCAAAATTAGTGCACCACCCAACCTATCCAATGTAATATCGGGTTAGCATGGGTTTTGCAGAGATTGGGTTAGCATGCAAATAGCGTGGCTTAGGGGCATATTTATAAAGGTTCGTTAACTTTTCGCGGCCGTTTTCGCGGCCATTAACGCATAAATCGCGTTTACCGCGATTTATAAAGGCCCGAAAACGGCCGCGAAAAGTTACGAAGCGTTAACCTTTCGCGCCGATACTTACCTGTTACCGCCGCTTCTATTTATAAAGCGGCGGTACTGGTTTCGCTCGGCTAGTATCGGCTTTTTACTTCGCCACCTGAAGGAGGCGAAGTCAGCCGATACTAACCTCCCGCGGCGGGAGGGCAGGCAAACCGCGGCGGGTGGTCGCACCCGCCCCGGGAGACACGCCCACCCCGCCCACACCCCCCGCGGCGGCAGCGGCGACCACCGCCGCCGCCGCCACTTCCAGCCAGCCCTCCCCAACCCGTTCCCGTTCGCGGCAATCTCGGAACGGGAGGCTAGGAGGGGCTGCCGGGAAGGGGCGCAGCAGGTGGTCGCGACCACCGCCGCGCCCACCCCCTCCCCGGCAACCCTCCAAGCCCCCCGCCCCGGCCGCTCCCGGGGAGGGGACGGGAGGGAGCCGCTGGGGGGGTGGAGGCTCCTCCAGCGGGGCCCTGGAAGGGCTTTTGGGGCTTAGGGGGTCCCGCAGCTCGAACCGGGACCCCCTCCCCGGCCCTTATAAGGGCCCTTGCGGCACTGACAAGCACATCGCGGCCGCGATAGGTATCGCGGGAATAGCGCTCGCCGTTATAAATACGGCGATAGCGCTATTTTCGACGGCCGCGATGTGCGGCGGTTAATTTTTTTGCGCTAACATCGTTCCTTATAAATATGCCCCTTAGACAACATACACCTATAGTAATGGCGTAGTCGAGATAAGAGCAGTCTACATTACATTAAGATAGGTAGATGGAATACTGTAAAGCCTCTTAGAGGGTATAAAGAGTGCAATGTGCATTTAAAAGGTATCTATACTGAAAAATAGGTTATTTAATATTGACCATAACTGGAAACTATAATTATTCCCAACCACCACTGTATCATTTTTTTTTTTGATTGCCCCCTATTTCTTCAAATATCCAATCTAAAACTGATTAAATTTCAGCTGTCAATCAAGTTTTTGCTCTCAAAAACTATGAGTAGTTTTGCTGTAGCTGGAATGGTGACAGAGTTTTGACAGTTGGAATGCGTGTGCTGTGTGCAGGCTGACAGTTGGTTTGTGGGGAAAAAGTCAGGTCGGATGGAAGTGGGAGTGGTTATTAAAGGGGAGGGGGGGGGATATGTTCCTAAACAAAATGTGTGCTGGATTGAAGGCATGCAGCAACACACACACCTTAGAGTAAGTGCTACTTACATGTCTTTAATATAGATTAAGATGAGGCAAAATCATTTTTTGTAGTACAGTGTCCCTTTAAGTAAAGACAGGTATTGTAGTGCAGGTTGCAAGGACAAAAGGAAGAAGGTATGGTGGGACACAAGGAAATAGGTAAGGTGGGACACAAGAGAAGTAGGTAAGGTGGGACACAAGGAAGTAGGTTAGGTGGGACACAAAGAAGTGGGTACGGTGGACACAAGGAAGTAGGTACGGTGGGACACAAGGAGTGGGTGGTAAGGTGGGACACAAGGAAGTGGGTATGGTAGGACACAAGAAAGTAGGTATGGTGGGACACAAGGGAGTAGGTAAGGTGGGAACAAGCAAGTGGGTATGGTAGGACACAAGAAAGTAGGTACGGTGGAACAAAAGGAAGTAGTAAGGTGGACACAAAGAAGTAGGTAAAAAAGAGAGAGACCTGGATTTATCTATAGGTATGGGCTAAATACTGAGCTAGAAGTTGTTTTCTTTAACTTAACTTATTCTTCAACCACAGTGTTTTCTTGATCTACTTTTACTATTGAATTTTTTAAATTTTAAACAGAAAAAAGTGTTCGGTAATATAAATTGAATGCATACTGGTTAAAACAATACTAGTTCAAATAATTACCTTGAGGCTGCCTGTCTTGGGACGGTTTTAGAACTTTCTTGTGCTCTTCAAGAAGCTGTTTTAACATATCGGCGTCCCCTCAGCAACAGCTTTAAACAACATTTTTTTTGATGGTTTTCTTGCACTCTTGATTGAGTTTTACTTTTATTATCCCTTTAAAAACAAAAGTAGATTTAATAGATGTATTTTGAAAGCTAATCACCAATAAATATACTTCCTGTTAGAAACCCTATAGTTTTTAAAGGTTAACTCTGGTTTCCAAAAGTCAAGTTAAATATAAGCATGCAGTCTTATCACTAAAATCAGTCAAAATTATATTTCTAATTTTAGATTCTTAGAAGTATAGTTAATATAACCTGCACCCGCTACCCCCCCCCGTTCCTGGAGTCTAAGCATGTCTCTGAGGAATTGGAAAGATAGGATGTCCCTGCACTGACAGCTATCATCAAAGTGTTGTATTGAAAAACACAATTTCTCAGTTTAGTGGCAAATACATGTACTTTTCAGAAAAAAGAGCAGTATTTTTTCATCCCAATTACCTTATCTCCCATTCAGCATTTTGTCTGTATATAAATAAATACAACCAAATAATGACTTCCTGTTGCAGGACCCCTAATAGAGACCGTTATGGTTGCCCTTACCCCAGCACCTGGGTTGAATCAGTGTTCAGTAGAGATCTGAGCATGTTTGACCCATCCAACAGCCAATCAGTAGAAATTACTGTAAGGAACATTCTAGGATGTGGTGCATCCTGGGCCGTTAGAAACGTCAGTCACTAATGTCAACAGCAGGGAACAGCAAAGGGTATGAAATAACTGATTTTTCAAAATGGGAGAGAATATGTAGAATAACAAAGAAGGCATTACAAAACTAACAATTTAACAAATATTGATCATTCCACTGAACTGTCCCTTTAACGTCTTATTATAGAAAAGAGGCTGTAGGTTTGTATTTTCATTCAGAAGAGTTGTCGAGCTGTATTTCCCATTTAAAAAAAAAAAAAATTATTAAAAAAAACCCCCAAAGAATCATCCAAAACATGGGAAAGTTTAAAAGTATATCAGTGATTAGAGCTGATCAAGATTTTAAAAATCTCCTTGCCTATAAATCGGTTGGAAGCTTATTGGTAGGTGTTGTGGCGAATCAACATCTTCATTTTAATTCCATACATGGAAGATACAAAACACATACATCTTAATTGATAACATATACATTATGCAATTACAAATAAATAAATGAATGAATGAATTTATTAAATTGAAATGGAATTGTGTTATCATATATTTCCTTTATATTAAACTGAGAGGTGTAATTAGCATGGGTCACGGATACATAAGCTCGAGCGCTGCCTCCTCCCCCGAGCATGCACGCGAGAACTGCCTTTTCCAGGAGGGGGGGCAGAGCGAGGAGTGTGATAGGAGGGAGAGAGAGAGAGAAAAGAGGGAGGGGAAGAGAGAGAGAAAGAGAGGGAGGGGAAGAGAGAGGGAAGAGGAAAGAGAAAGAGAGGGAGGGGAAGAGAGAGGAGGAGAAAGGAGAGGGAGGAAAGAGAGAGAGAAAGAGAAGGGGGAGGAGAGAAAGAGAGGGAAGGGGAGAGAGGGGAAGGAGAGAGGGGAAAGGAGAGAGAAAGAGAGGAGGGAGGGAGACGAGAGAGAAAGAGAGGGGAGAGAGAGAGAAGGGGAGAGAGGGAGAGAGAGAGAGAGGGAGAGAGAGAGAGAGAGAGAGAGAGGAGAAGAGAAAGAGAGGGGGAAAGGGAAAGAGAGAGAAAGAGAAGGGGGAGAGAGAGAGAAAGAGAAGGGGGAGAGAGGAGAGAGAGAAGAGAGGAGGGAAAGAGAGAGAGAAAGGAGGGAGGGGGAAGAGAGAGAGAAGAGAGGAGAGGAGAGAGAGGAAAGAGAGGGAGGGGAAAAGAGAGAGAAGAAGAGAGGGAGGGGAAGAGAGAGAGAAAGAGGGAGGGGAGAGAGAGAGAAGGGAAAGAGAAAAGGATGGAGATGTCTTTAAATGTCTTCTATTCTATCTATATATAGCATCGTATCTATATCTATACCCCCCCCCACCTCTATTTAGGCTTGGTTTCTTTATTTTCACATAAATGACCTCCTTGACACCTCTCTTGAACCAGTCAGTTCCTTTCCATTATGTTAAAATACAATCTTCAAGGTATGTCCTTTATCCTTAAGATGCAGATACACGGCTGAGTCTTGAACGAGTAATTGGCTCTTCTGTGCTGGCCATACATTCATGCATTTGCTGTTTGGTCTCCCCACATACAAATCAAAGCACTCTTCACTGCACTGCACTGCGTAAATTATGTGCTTTTCTGTGTTTCGGTATTGGGTCTTTTGGGTGTACCAATTGCTGCCTCGGTGTGTGTTCGGTTTAAAGCATTAAACATCTGATTTGTGTGTGGGGAAGACCAAACAGCAACTGCATCAATGTATGGCCAGCCCAAGAAGAGCCAATTCCTCGGGTCAGGACTCAGCCATGTACCTGCATCTTAAGGATAAAGGACAATACCTTTGAAGATTGTAATGTTAACATATTGGCAAGGAACGTAACTGGTTAAGAGAGGTGTAAGGAGGCCATTATGTGAAAATAAAGAAACCAAGCCTAAATAGAGCTGGGGGGGGAGGGTTCAACACCAACTGTCTGCCATGTCAATGCTGTTTTGGGCGTTCCTAAACACCTCTTAGCCACTATGCAATCACGCCCTTAACACCTGGCTGTGATATGCTAATTGGGATTTCCAGGGTACATAATTACCACAGATTCTTGTACAAGTCATTCTGAATGAGAAAGCCAGTCCGATGACTAGCGTAACATCTTCAAGAACTAAATTTCAAGTCCAGTTGATCTAATTGAATACAACAGATATACCATGACCTGGATGAATGAGAACCTTACAAGCATATTTTTACTGCATTCTAAAGTTTTTTCCCCACATTTCACCTTATGCAACCTCTCCATGGCCCATCTAATTCAAAATGACAATGGCCTCTCTTCCAGTATTCTATACAATACAGCAGTTTATATACCAAAAGATTGGGCCTAGGCACTCCTTGTTGGCAACGTGCCACTGATGTTGAAGGTGCAGCTCCTCTACCTATAGGACTCCCAGCTATAGCACAAGCATTAAGAGATGGAAGCGCACACTTATCCTCAGATTGACTGTTTATTTATATCACACAAACGAACAACGTTTCAGAGAGCACTATGTCTCCTTCACAGGTAATCTGATGAAGGAGACATAGTGCTCTCCGAAACGTTGTTCGCTTGTGTGATATAAATAAACAGTTGAATCTGAGGATAAGTGTGCGCTTCCATCTCTAAATGCTGTAATACAGCAGTTTACCCTGCCAACCAACAGTCTAATCTTACAGAGCATTGCTCTAACCACTAATTTTCTATTGATCTATACCTTACTGCGGCACAGAGCCCATCATACCATGTAACAAATTACCCAGCATGTAGTGTGCCTACAGTGACAAATGTCCTTAGAGAAGAAATGCAACATCCCAATGACTAATTTAAGACGGTAGAAACTCCCTATGACCCTTATAGCTAATGGATCTTCAGTGCTTCACTCATATGTAACCACTGTGTATAGACAACTTGCTTTAAAGGGAACGTAAGGCTCCCGACATCATTCCCCCAATAGAGTGAGCACATTCATAAAGACACCAAAAGCTGTGTCTACCACTCCTTTGCTATAAGTGCTGGGTAATTTATGAATTTAATAGGGGTCCGCTCCCATAATCCACCATAGCTGGGACACTCAGATAAGTGTATGCAGTACACTTACAGAAAGCTGCAGCTTGCCTCCTGGAAGCTGACAGCCAATCATGTTACAGCCTAGAGATCCTCCCTCCATCTGACACAGTACACAGATTTCAGTGCAGTTTTTGTGTAAATTATATTACGATGCTCCTGGCACTAACAATGATAAACACCTTTGCCTTTTAACAAAAAGCAAAAGAAAACTTTGCAGTTATTTCTTAGCTAGCATGGATGTAGAAACAGAATATTATATTTTTGTAAAAAAAAATGTCTGGGAAATCAAACCTGCAACCTCATGTACTCTGATGTGCTAAAAGAAATCTTTCTACCACTTCTCCACAAGAGCTTAGGTGGAACCTAAGTACAGGTAGAATCTTATCTTTTACTAGGAACATATTGAAAATAAACGAAAAACATATACAAAGTTCGTACATATGTAAAAAAAAACTTATATTTTTCTAGAAACATGATGAAAACAAACAAGAAAAGCAATAAACTCAGGCAGTACACTATTTTGTATTTTTTCATAAGTAACAAGGGGGTTTGAACCTGTGACTTCTTAGGCTGGTGTTCCTAAAAACAAAGCATTTATATGTGTGCCACCAGAGATACAACAAAGAATACAGGTACATTTGGAAATGTTATCAGAAGCTAGAAACTGTGCATAGAGACATAGCGAATCCTGGGGTCAGGGGTGTGACTCTGGGCTATGAGTTGCACTGAATAAACATGGAAGCCTTTTTGTTACAGAACTTACATGTACTAAATGCAACTTACTAGAGAAGAATTTACAATGTATAGGTGTTCTGGGGAGAAAAACTTTACATTAGGATAAAAAATGTAAGTTCAATTCTTCTATATCAATACATCCTTTTAGTTTTTTTCACATTCCCTCTTATTCAATATGCCCTACAAAGAGAGTCACAGCTGACAATATGCCAATGGGCCCTATTTATAAAAAATCGTTTATGATCGTAAAATACTGATCGTTATCGTAAAATAACGACCGGGGTTTTACCGATAACGACTGTTATTTACCAATAACGGTCGTATTTACCGATAATGGTCCTTATTTACCGATAACGACGTTATCGGTAAATAACGACCGTTATCGGTAAATACCGGTCGTTATCGGTAAATACCGACCGGTATTTACCGATAACGACCGGTATTAACGATATCGGTAAATAACGGTGTTATCGTAAAACGGTCGTTATCGGTCAAACCCGGTCGTTATTTTACGATAACGATCGGTATTTTACGATAACGATACCGATTTTTAAAATAGGGCCCAATGTCCTCTATTTCAACTCGTTATTAGAAGATGAAGAATAAATCCATTTAAGGTGAGACACAGAAATGGTCAGTTTGGAAACCTTAAACTTGAACCAACAAACAGACACTGACCCTCTTCTCCCTGATTCTGTTCTGCTGTTTGACCCCAATGCTTTTAGCCAGTGAGTCTCTCCACAAAGAGTGGCTGATTCCAATAAGGGTTTTTATTGGATAAGGAGGATGAGCTCTGTCACTTTCATCATTGGATTGTTCGAGATGTTAGGGGTTTTTGAACCTATGTGGAAAAAAAAAACAGAGATGCAAATCAGAAAAGCCATTTTAGTGTGACTTCCGCAAATTTGCACCTGTGCATCTGCCACAAACGAACTTTTGCACTCCCCCTAAACATCCCCCTAAACCTTTAAACTGCAATAGTGAGAAATCTGAGAGATGAAAGTGTTTCTTCTCCTGGCTTTTTCCAGTTAGTAGCTATCAGTCATGGATGTAACAGATGACATCTGTCTGTTTTAATGGTTAAAAATTCCACTAACTTTGCCCCAACCAATCAGATGTTAGCTTTCAAATATAAAATAAGATCTGATTGGTTGGGGCAAAATTAGCACTATTTTAAAGTATAAGAGCTTTTATTGAATCTCCTGATAGTCTCCCAAATCTTTCTGAAAATTCAATAATAATGGAGTTAAAAAACAATCATGTTGTACTTATTCCTTTCTAAAGCAAGTGTTTATTTTCTATAAGAGATCTTAAATAAGAATGTCCATTGAGGTAAACATAGCAAATTTACCTCCCGTTTTTCAGTTAAACAGATAAAAGAAGGTTACAAAAATCAATGGACATCCTATTTAACATCTCTTTGTCAAGAACTTACCTGCTGCTCGCCATCCAGCGCGCTCTAATCACAGCCGGGTGCTTCCAGGTAGGCAGCCCTGCTGGCGTGATGACGCCGACGCATCTCCTGGCGCAAACTTTGAAAAGCCGTCTGAGTCCTCCTCTCGGGACCGATTGAGCTCTGCTACCCCTGGCTCCTGTACGCAGAGCAGGATCATCCACAAGGCAACCCTAGGAACCTGCCTAGGGCCCAGGAAACTTCTGGGGGCCAGCTTCAGAAGCAGTAACAATATTATAGTCTATACAAAATATGTAGCAAAAAAAGGGGGCCTAAATGATGACCTGCTAGGGCCCCATTGATATAATCCATCTCTGCCTGTACGTATCCTGCTACTTACAGTTCCCAGCAGCAGCAGTTCCCAGCAGCACCTTATTCCAGAATCCAGCCTACTGTTCCTAGCAGCCTTTGGGTCCTGCATTTTCCAGACTATCAGCCTCCTCCTGAAAGCGTACTTGTCAGTACATCAAGGCCATATTCTTTACAGTACTATCAGGCCATGGAAACGCCTATGGCGGAGTTGAGTAAAACGCTCCAAAATTTGTCCAAAAACATGGATGTTTTTAAACACCATCAGAGACAGTGGCCCATACATGGACACCCTCGCTGTCCAACTACGCTCGCTGTCCAATCCTCTGCTCCTGGTTCTACACGCGTCTTCACTGTCCGGATCTGGTGATCCCTTTTCATAGAGAACCCACATACCTCCGCCTTCCCGGTTTGATGGTAATGCTAGGCTTGCCGTGGTTCATTAATCAGTGCCAAATCCAATTTGAACTTCAACCATCTCATTTTGCATCTGATGAGCAAAGGTTGGTTACATCATCGCCTTGCTTGGGGCAACGCTCTGACCTGGGCTCTCCCCTATGTGAGAAAGATGATCCTCTAGTCATAATGTTACCAGTTTCCTGGGTATGTTTCACAGGTCTGATGCACCAGGAAGAACCTCGGCTGCCTCGTCCGATGATGCAGCTCCGCCAAGCGTCTCGTTCGTAGGACAATATGCTATTGAATTTCGGAACCTAGCTGCGGAGACTTCTGGAAAGAGGCACTTTCTGGCCTTTTGGCAGGGACTCTCTGATCGCCTTAAGGATGAATTAGTGTCTAGAGAATTACCCGTCCTTTTGGAAGATTTAATTACTCTCTGCATCCAAATTGATACCGCTTTCGTGAACAGCAGGCAGAAAGGTCTGCAGCTCGTTCCAATTTCTCTAAGACCTTTCCTCGGCTGCTCAGACCTCTCCCCAATCTGTATCTTCGGTTGAAGAGCCTATGCAAATTGGCGGCACTCATCTGTCTCTTGAAGAAAAGTCATGTCGACGTACTAACGGACTTTGTCTCTATTGTGCCGGACCAGGGCACTTTGCAAGGAACTGTCCCTTTAAGTCGGGAAAACTTCATGACCTAGAAGTAAGGAGGAGCTCCTTCTAGGTAATTTCAAGTCTCCTACTAAATTTGAACCAATGAAACTCTTTTGCCTGCGACTATCTCCTTTAATGCTAAAACTTTTTCCACCCAGGCCTTTGTCGATTCATGCTGCTGGAAACTTCATTGAATCTACCTTGCAGCACAATTGGGGCTTCTTTCTTCACCTGCAGCAACCTCTTCGGGTTCTGGCTATTGATATAACCCCTTGGCTTCTGAATTCATCTGCAAATCCATGTATGAAGATTCTTTGCATATCGGCATACTCCATCAAGAATGTTTATCCTTTTTGGTTATCCACAGTCCTTTGCTCCTCTGATCCTAGGACTTTCATGGCTCTGTGTTCACAACCCTGTCATAGACTGGTCTAACAATTAATTAGTATCGGTGAAGTTCTTCTTGTTTTTCCAAATGACTCTCTTCTCTATTCTTTGTTCTTCCATTAATTGTGCAAACAAAAACAGCATTGTACATGGCAGACAGTTGGTGTCGAAACCCCCCCCCCACCTCTATTTAGGCTTGGTTTCTTTATTTTCACATAAATGACCTCCTTGACACCTCTCTTGAACCAGTCACGTTCCTTTCCATTATGTTAACATTACAATCTTCAAAGGTATGTCCTTTATCCTTAAGCCAGCGGTAAATTAACGTATTTATAAAAAGTATATTGAGTTTCCCTATTTTCTATTGGTTTATGAAACTTTCACCGCAAATATACTTTTCTTGTGATTAACCATATCAAAGCCAACAGAGGTATTCATAAAAGGGTGAAAATCTGTTAGGTCAGTAAATCTCTCAAATTCTGTGCGAATTCTTTCCCCACCTTATCAAGGGAGGATACATAAAATCCTGGTTATTATAATGAAATGAAACTCTTTCTTCTATAGAAATAATACATCATTCAAATGAAATATTCTCCTACTAGTTCTGACTCATTGTACACATTGTGTTATTACATGTTGCATGTGAGGTTATGTTTAATGTGACATGACTTGTTCACTTACTAGAATGTTTCTTAATGTGAGTGGACATAGCCACTAGACTCATTGGGATTTAGCCACCAAAACAGGAATTAATTCATGTTGTAGGTAGATTTATTTTGTTTCGTCATATTAACTGTGGATTAATATTTGTTACTGGCAACACTATCTAAATTTCCCATGTTTCTAAAAACACTGATTTGTTACACCGATTCGAACCTTTTATAATTCTCTTCCGTGTATTCAGCATTAATAAATTTTTCCATGAATCCATTCTCTTCAGCAAATGAAAGAAGATACAAACAATTTCAGGTGTATTCTCATTTTAGTTCAATAAGGCTTTCATCAGACAGGTCTCCCAGTGGTCCTTTGCTGTTAGTTTGTGCAATAAAAAATCTTAAAAATGTGCAAAAATATATAATTGTTATAATAATGTTATATTTTACAAACCACATTGTGCAGGGCGATTGCCAAAAAGTCAGCGTGCCATTTAAGTGCGAGTTTAATATTATATGGGGATGTTAAAGGAGAGCTACAGTATATGTAAAAACCCATCTGGGGACCTAAAACTGGAATTAGATAATATAGGGAGAAACAATGGCTTTGCTCCTTCATTCTGATCCAAGCCCCCACCCCCTTTATTCAATTGGTTGAGAGTGCCTGGAAGATGTGCTCACTAAGAAAATATCCCCTTTAGGAAATATTATCTTACCGAACACTTTTTCTGTTTAAAATTTAAAAAAATTTCAATAGAAAAAAAGAAAAATCCCCTTTAGAAAATACTATGGGGTCCATGTAATACTGGCCATTTTTGGCCAAAATAGTGCACCACCCAACCTAATCCAATGTAATATCGGGTTAGCATGGGTTTGCAGAGATTGGGTTAGCATGCAAATAGCGTGGCTTAGGGGCATATTTTATAAAGGTTCGTTAACTTTTCGCGGCCGTTTTCGCGGCCATTAACGCAATAAATCGCGTTTACCGCGATTTATAAAGGCCCGAAAAACGGCCGCGAAAAGTTAACGAAGCGTTAACCTTTCGCGCCGATACTTACCTGTTACCGCGCTTCTATTTATAAAGCGGCGGTACTGGTTTCGCTCGGCTAGTATCGGCTGTTTTACTTCGCCACCTGAAGGAGGCGAAGTCAGCCGATACTAACCTCCCGCGGCGGGATGGGCAGGCAAACCGCGGCGGGTGGTCGCACCCGCCCCGGGAGACACGCCCACCCCGCCCACACCCCCCGCGGCTGGCAGCGGCGACCACCCGACGCCGCGCCACTTCCAGCAGCCCCCACAACCCGTTCCCGTTCGCGGCAATCTCGGAACGGGAGGACGGGTAGGAGGGGTGCCGGGAAGGGGCCGCAGCAGCGTGGTCGCGACCACCGCCGCGCCCACCCCCTCCCCGGCAACCCACTCCAAGCCCCCCGCCCCGGCCGCTCCCGGGGGAGGGGACGGGAGGGAAGGCTGGGGGGGTGGAGGCTCCTCCAGCGGGGCCCTGAGAAGGGCCTTTTGGGGCTTAGGGGGTCCCGCAGCTCGAACCGGGACCCCCTCCCCGGCCCTTATAAGGGGCCCTTGCGGCACTGACAAGCACATCGCGGCCGCGATAGGTATCGCGGGAATAGCGCTCGCCGTTATAAATACGGGCGATAGCGCTATTTTCGCACGGCCGCGATGTGCGGCGGTTATTTTTTGCGCTAACATCGTTCCTTATAAATATGCCCCTTAGACAACATACACCATATAGTAATGGCGTAGTCGAGATAAGAGCAGTCTACATTACATTAAGATAGGTAGATGGATACTGTAAAGCCTCTTAGAGGGTAAAACGAGTGCAATGTGCATTTAAAAGGTATCTATACTGAAAAAATAGGTTATTAAATTGACCATAACTGGAAACTATAATTATTCCCAACCACCACTGTATCATTTTTTTTTTTGATTGCCCCCCTATTTCTTCAAATATCAATCTAAAACTGATTAATTTCAGCTGTCAATCAAGTTGTTGCTCTCAAAAACTATGAGTAGTTTTGCTGTAGACTGGAATGGTGACAGAGTTTTGACAGTTTGGAATGCTGTGTGCTGTGTGCAGGCTTGACAGTTGGTTTGTGGGGAAAAAGTCAGGTCGGATGGAAGTGGGAGTGGTTAATAAAGCGGGAGGGGGGGGGATACGTTCCTAAACAAAAGTGTGCTGGATTGAAGGCATGCAGCAACACACACACCTTAGAGTAAGTGCTACTTACATGTCTTATAATATAGATTAAGATGAGGCAAAAATCATTTTTATGTAGTACAGTGTCCCTTTAAGTAAAGACAGGTATTGTAGGTCAGTTTTGCAAGGACAAAAGGAAGAAGGTATGGTGGGACACAAGGAAATAGGTAAGGTGGGACACAAGGAAGTAGGTAATGGTGGGACACAAGGAAGTAGGTTAGGTGGGACACAAAGAAGTGGGTACGGTGGACACAAGGAAGTAGGTTACGGTGGGACACAAGGAAGTGGGTGGTAAGGTGGGACACAAGGAAGGGGTATGGTAGGACACAAGAAAGTAGGTATGGTGGGACACAAGGGAGTAGGTAAGGTGGGACACAAGCAAGTGGGTATGGTCGTAGGACACAAGAAAGTAGGTACGGTGAACAAAAGGAAGTAGGTAAGGTGGACACAAAGAAGTAGGTAAAAGAGAGAGAGACTGGATTTATCTATAGGTATGGGCTAAATACTGAGCTAGAAGTTGTTTTCTTTAACTTAACTTATTCTTCAACCACAGTGTTTCTTGATCTACTTTTTACTATTGAATTTTTTAAAATTTTAAACAGAAAAAAGTGTTCGGTAATATAAATTGAATGACATACTGGTGTTAAAACAATACTAGTTCAAATAATTACTTGAGGCTGCCTGTCTTGGACGGTTTAGAACTTTCTTGTGCTCTTCAAGAAGCTGTTTTAACATATCGGGCGTCCCCTTCAGCAACAGCTTTAAAACAACATTTTTTTTGATGGTTTTCTTGCATCTTGATTGAGTTTTACTTTTATTATCCCTTTAAAAAACAAAAGTAGATTTAATAGAATGGATATTGAAAGCTAATACACCAATAAATATACTCTGTTTTAGAAACCCTATAGTTTTAAAGGTTAATCTGGTTCCAAAAGTCACAGTTAAATATAAGCATGCAGTCTTATCACTAAAATCAGTAAAAAATTATATTCTAATTTTAGATTCTTAGAAGTATAGTTAATTAACCTGCACCCGCTACCCCCCCCCCTGGTCCTGGAGTCTAAGCATGCTCTCTGAGGAATTGGAAAGATAGGATGTCCCTGCACTGACAGGCATCATCAAAGTGTTGTATGAAAACAACAATTTCTCAGTTTAGTGGCAAATACATGTACCTTTCAGAAAAAAGAGCAGTATTTTTTCATCCCAATTACCTAATCTCCCATTCAGCATTTGTCTGTATATAAATAAATACAACCGAAAATACTGATTCCTGTTTGCAGGGGACCCCTAATAGAGTACCGTTATGGCTGTGCCCTTCACCCCACACCGGGTGAATCAGTTGTTCAGTAGGAGATCTGAGCATGTTGACCCATCCAACAGCCAATCAGTAGAAATTACTGTAAGGAACATTCTAAGGAGTGTGGTGTGATCCTGGGCGTTAGAAACTGTCAGCTCACTAATGTCAACAGCAGGGAACAGCCAAAGGGTATGAAATTAAACTGATTTTTCAAAATGGGAGAGAATATGTAGAATAACAAAGAAGGCATTACAAAACTACAATTTAACAAATATTGATCATTTCCACTGAACTGTCCCTTTAACGTCTTATATAGAAAAGAGCTGTAGGTTTGTATTTTCATTCAGAAGAGTTGTCGAGCTGTATTTTCCCATTTAAAAAAAAAAAAAATTATTAAAAAAAACCCCCAAAGAATTCATCCAAAACATGGGAAAGTTTAAAAGTATACAGTGATTAGAGCTGATCAAAGATTTTAAAATCTCCTTGCCTATAAATCGGTTTGGAAGCTTTTGGTAGTGTGTTGTGGCGTAATCAACATCTCATTTTAATTCCATCACTGGAAGATACAAACACATACATCTTAATTGATAACAATACATTGATGCAATTACAAATAAATAAATGAATGAATGAATTTATTAAATTGAATGAATGGAATTGTGTTATCATATATTTCCTTTATATTAAAACGAGAGGGTGTAATTACATGGGTCAGGATACATAAGCTCGAGCGCTGCCTCCTCCCCGAGAACATGCACGAGAGAGACTGCCTCTTTTCCAGGAGGGGGGCAGAGCGAGGAGTGTGATAGGAGGGAGAGAGAGAGAGAAAGAGAGGGAGGGGAAGAGAGAGAGAAAGAGAGGGAGGGGAAGAGAGAGGGAAGAGGAAAGAGAAAGAGAGGGAGGGGAAGAGAGAGGAGGAGAAAGAGAAGGAGGGGAGGAAGAGAGAGAGAAAGAGAAGGGGGAGGAGAGAAAGAGAGGGAAGGGGGAGAGAGGGGAAAGAGAGAGGGAAGCGAGAGAGAAAGAGAGGAGGGAGGAGAGACAGAGAGAGAGAGAGAAGAAAGAAGAGGGGGAGAGAGGGAAGAGAGAGAAGGAGAGAGAGAAGAGAGGAGAGAAGAGAGGGAGAAAGGAGAAAGAGAGGGGGAAAGGGAAAGAGAGAGAAAGAGAAGGGGGAGAGAGAGAGAAAGAGAAGGGGGAGAGAGTGAGAGAGAGAAGAGAGGAGGGAAAGAGAGAGAGAAAGGAGGGAGGAGGAAGAGAGAGAGAAGAGAGGGAGGAGAGAGAGCGAAAGAGAGGGAGGGAAAAGAGAGAGAGAAGAGAGGGAGGGGAAGAGAGAGAGAAAGAGGGAGGGGAGAGAGAGAGAAGGAAAGAGAAAAGGATGGAGATGTCTTTAAATGTCTTCTATTCTATCTATATATAGCATCGTATCTATATCTATCTCTATCTATCTATCTAGCAATCATCTATCTATCTGTCCATCTATCTATCATCTATCTATCTATCTGTCTATCTATCTATCTATATACTAACTCTATATATCTATCTATCTATCCTATCTATCATCTATCTATCTATCTATCTGTCAATCTATCTATCTATCTTCTATCTATCGATTATCTATTATTGTCTCATCTATCTATCTATCTATCTATCTATCTATCTATCTATCTATCTTACATCTATCTCTCTTATTATATACTCTATATATCTATCTATCTATCTATATATCTGTCATTATCGTACTATCTATCTATCTATCTTCTTCATCTATCTATTATCTCATCTATCTATCTAATCTATCTATATTATCTACTATCTATCATCTGTCTGTCTGTCTGTCTGTCTGTCTGTCTGTCTGTCTATGTATATATTTATCTATCTGTCCATCTTCTATCTATCTATTGTATTATCTATCTATCTATCTACATCTATCTATCTATCTATAATCTGTCCAATATAGTCCATCTATCATCCATCTATCTATCTATATATCTATCTTATTCTACTATTATCTATCTATCTATCTATATCTTGTCCATCTATCTATCTATCTATCTATCTATCTATCTATCTACTATCTATCTATCTATCTATCTATCTGTCCATCTATCTATACTATCGTTCCATCTATCTATCACATCTATCTATCTATCTATCTATCTATCTATCTTCTAATCTATCTACTAATCGTATATGTCCATCTATCTGACCATCGTATCTAGCTAATCTATCGATCTATCTATATATCGATCTATCTATCTATCATCTATCTATCTATCTATCTACTATCATCTATCTGTCCATCATCTATCTATCTATCTATCTATCTATCTATATATCTGTCCATCTATCTATCTATCTGCCATCTATCTATCTTATGTCCATCATATATCTATCTGTCCATCTATCTATCTATCTATCTATCTATCTATCATCTATCATCTGGCATTATCTAATCTATCTATCTATCTATCTATCATCTATTATCTATCTACTATCTATCTATCTATTGTCCATATATCTGTCTATCTGTTCTATCTATCTTCTATCTAATCTATCTGCTGTCTGTATGTCTGTCTGGTCTGTCTGTTCTGTCGTTGTCTGTCTGTTGTCTGTCTATCATCTATGATACTTCGAGCTATCTATCCATCCATCCATCGACCAGCGATCTATCTATCTATCTATCTATCTATCTATCTATCTATCTATCTATCTATCTATCTATCTATCTATCTATCTATCTATCTATCTATCTATCTATCTGTCTGTCTATCTATCTATCTGTCCATCTATCTATCTATCTATCTATCTAGTATGGTGGTGCATTAATCTCAGTTATAGTGATTGATTAGGCTATACCACTTTTCCCCCAAAATTTTTGGAAAATGGCGCAGAAAGTGCGAAATTACTGCAAAACCCGCGCTTACCCAATATTACATAAGGTAGTGCGAGTTTTGCACTAATTCAGGCCAAAAATGGCTGATATTGCAATGTTCTGCAAATCCCCCCCCCTCCAGTTATTTCAAATTGGCGTCAATTTATAGATTTACTCACCAGTAAGTATTTGTGTCCATTGGGGTATTAATTATAAGTGGATTTGAATTGCCAAAATCTGTTGTGTCACTGTAAAAAGAGGTTTAAATGAATGAGTTTAGCACCACAAAACATGGAGATTGGTACAGGACAGAATGTACAGTACATTAATAACCTGCGTGACTACAACTATACTAGCCAATTCCCCCAACCTCCCATTCACACTACCTTAAACTGCTAGGTCCTCACTAGAGATGGGATCCGGGTCAGACTCGGACCCAGATCCAACACGTGACCCCCTCAATTCTGAAATCAGAATGATCCATCCGAATCCGGACAGATCGTCCGGATTTCAGGACTTTGGAGCCTATCTTATATAATAAAAGCCCTAATGTGCGTCCATTAATCTCTGTGTGGCTTTTTGTTTGTGCACATGCGCGAGAGGAGGAGTCTCTCGGTTATGCGCGAACATCCACTGACCCGGACGCATTGCGAGCAGAGATGATTCAGTGACCCAGACAAGTACATACTCCAGTTTCAACTCCCGGGACACACAAGAGAGAGAGAGAGACTGACTCTGTTTAGCGCCTGTTTATAATGGGCTTAACTGTCTAGTTTTCTGTAATTATTGAATGTTCGATGATTATCAAAAAAAACCTTGAATGTTCGATAATCCTCGAAAATAAAATTGGAAACTCGAAAGCAGGCAGGATTATAGAATGTTTGAGGCTATTTTCAATAATCCTCGAATGTTCGATAATAATCGAAAATTTGTTGCGATTTTGGATTTTCGGATCTTTGGGATTTTCCCAGGAGGAATCCGGGGCCATGCCCTGCAGACACACAATTTGTATATGTACAACTATGCATTCTATTTAAAATAGAACAACCTCAAGTAGGTATTAACCAAAGTGATGACAAAATAATACAATCCTAGTAAAGACTAGTAATAGATTGTGAGAGCCTGTACATATCACAGGACAGAGGAGTTAAGACAGAGTTAGGTCACTTGTGCACCAGAAGTATGAATGGATTAAGAATTTCATGTGCATTATACCACTCTGGATCTTGCGAGACTGTAAAACGAGCCAGACTTAAGCCTTATACGTATGCGATTTGGCGTACGAGGCCCAACACCTGAGCGGACAACATTTGCACGGCGAACAGCCATTTCAGGCAATGATTTTGCGTGTTGCCGTTCCGTTTTGCATAGTCTGTTGAACTGATGGGCATCGGGCCTTTTACACAATATCGTAGGTGGGTACGAGGCTTAAAGTTCAAAATTCCGACAGTCTCAGATTCTTTGACAATTGGTAAGTATTAAGATAATCAATAATAATTCCAATTCCTTGTGGAAATGACATATAGAAAGGTGATTCACAGTTCACAACCACCGAAGTTCTGATTTATCATCCCTACCCCAAACTCCAATAATAGCCGCTAAATGGGTTAATGGTTTTATGTCATATAAACCAATACCCCTATAAAATCTTACACCAATGTGTCTAGAAAAACCTCCCAATTAAGTTACAGGGATCCATGTGTATACCATATAATTAGGTATTGCCAGAGCTCTCCCGGTTACATGCTTTTTCAAGACACATTGGTATGAGATTTTATATGGGTATTGGTTTAATGTTAGAATTGTATTAGATACAATAAGAGCTTGATTTAATTCTTTATTTTTTGCTTGGGATGTGATTTCACCCTTTTAACAAGAGTGCCATTAACAGATACCCAGGGAGAATCAATATGGCCAAAATCCAAACAAAACCCATGTTACCCCAAAATAAGCTCCATTTCCTAATGTTTTTGGAAATAGCACTGTGCTACCGATCCAAAACCCCTATGGTAAAGTTCAGTGCTACCTTTAGTGCGAAACTTAACAGGGCTCTGTATAGGACTTTAATAACCCAGGGCAACTGGAGCTTCTTACCTTTACGCCATCCCACGATGCAATACCTGATGTAATCTCATTTATGTCTGCAATTGTATCGTAGTATCGCGATAAGGTAAGTAACGTGAGTCCTGGGTATTGAATCTCCCCGACTGTCTATATTTTTGTGATATTTATATGTAAGATATCTGTTACCACTTTCTATTAGAAGGTTTTATACTAGAAACCCATTTATATTTGGGTTTGGTTCTCCTTTAAGCTTAGTTGCTGACCATTGATTGGTAAGATAATAGCTTAGACATTTTGTTCTTACTTTCTCTTCAGGCCGTTTTCCACATGTCTAGGAATTCTGGGAGGGGTTGGCGGCGTAATTAACTTGCCCAAAAGCGGTAGTACTTCATTTGGTTTATTCGCCATCTTCTGCACTAAAAATAAAAGACATTCTAATTAGAATAGAATAATAGAATAGAATGAATGTTTTGTTAATTAATGTTTTGTTTGAAGTATACACTCCTCCTCACTGACCAATCCCAGAATAGCTCTGGTGCTGGAGTGTGCACTGATGTAAATCTGGTGCAGTAAGGTATGAATGGAGAAAAGTTTGCCTCTACCAGGGAGTAGCTTCTAGTGACCAGAAAGGACAGAGGGGATGTAGTTATGTTTTGCTGCATTACTTTCCTGTCCGAGATCCTGCGATGTAATGAACTTAGAACATCAGGTGATCGCACTCAGGCAAGCAGCAGGGCGTGCATTGGGATAACTTAACTTAATGCGTATTGCATCACGTGTATTTTTGGACTCCATACAGGTCCTGTAAAGTAAGTTTAAATCTTACACTAGCCCGCTAGTACATTGGGTAACATGGGTTACATGGGTTTTAATTTAAACTCACTTTTAAAATAAGAATTAAGATCTCCCTAAAAGACTCAAATCTTATAAGCCTGTTTGTGAATGAAGCATAAACTTCACCACAGAACTAATAAGGCAAATGTGCAAAAAGAGACATAACCAATAGAGATGGCGAACTAAGTTCAGTTTGTTTCAGTAAAAGTTCGGAAGTCCAAAAACAAACCCATTAGTCAATGAGAGAAAATAGTTCGAAAAGTTTGGAAAAGGGACAGCAAAAATAGCAAATGTACCTTACTGTAAATGGCTGTGGCACCCGGGAAATGGTCTGGGGAACATATCACCATAATTCTTTACACATGCTACATTCGAGGGTTACGGACACCTCGAGGGTTACCGAGTTATCAAATTCGAATGCTACATTTGAGGGTTACCGAAAACGAACATTAGATTTGAGGGTTACCGAAAACTAATATTAGATTTGAGGGTCACCGAAAATGAACATTAGATTTGAGGGTTACCGAAAACTAACATTAGATTTGAGGGTCACCGAAAATGAACATTAGATTTGAGGGTTACCGATAATGAACATTAGATTTGAGGGTTACCGAAAACGAACATTACATTTGAGGGTTACCGAAAATGAACATTAGATTTGAGGGTTACCCAAAACGAACATTAGATTTGAGGGTTACCGAAAACAAACATTAGATTTGAGGGTTACCGAAAACAAACATTAGATTTGAGGGTTACCGAAAACGAACATTAGATTTGAGGGTTACCGAAAAAGAACATTAGATTTGAGGGTTACCGAAAACGAACATTAGATTTGAGGGTTACCGAAAACAAACATTAGATTTGATGGTTACCGAAAACGAACATAAGTTTTGAGGGTTACCGAAAACGAACATTACATTTGAGGGTTACCGAAAATGAACATTAGATTTGAGGGTTACCGAAAACGAACATTAGATTTGAGGGTTACCGAAAACAAACATTAGATTTGAGGGTTACCGAAAACAAACATTAGATTTGAGGGTTACCGAAAACGAACATTAGATTTGAGGGTTACCGAAAAAGAACATTAGATTTGAGGGTTACCGAAAACGAACATTAGATTTGAGGGTTACCGAAAACAAACATTAGATTTGAGGGTTACCAAAAACGAAAATTAGATTTGAGGGTTACCGAAAATGAACATTAGATTTGAGGGTTACCGAAAACGAACATTAGATTTGAGGGTTACCGAAAACGAACATTAGATTTGAGGGTTACCGAAAACAAACATTAGATTTGAGGGTTACCGAAAACGAAAATTAGATTTGAGGGTTATTGAAAACGAACATTAGATTCAAGGGTTACCGAAAACAAACATTAGATTTGAGGGTTACCGAAAGCGAAAATTAGATTTGAGGGTTACCGAAAACGAACATTAGATTCAAGGGTTACCGAAAACAAACATTAGATTTGAGGGTTACCGAAAACGAACATTAGATTTGAGGGTTACTGAAAACAAACATTAGATTTGAGGGTTACCGAAAACGAACATTAGATTTGAGGGTTACCGAAAACGAACATTAGATTCGAGGGTTACCGAAAACGAACATTAGATTCGAGGGTTACTGAAAACGAACATTAGATTCGAGGGTTACTGAAAACGAACATTAGATTCGAGGGTTACCGAAAACGAACATTAGATTCGAGGGTTACTGAAAACCTACATTAGATTCGAGGGTTACCGAAAACGAACATTAGATTCGAGGGTTACTGAAAACGAACATTAGATTCGAGGGTTAATTGCAGGGTAACAAGCAGCTTTCAAAGTCTTTTCAGGGACTTCTATATTGGTGTGGAGACATCTGTATAGAAAATGCTTTGTGCATAGAGACAGTGAATACTGGGGTCAGGGGGCGTGGTTCTTTGATGACTTCATGAACTGTGGGTTGTACTGAAAACAACATGGAAGCCTTCTTATTTATAGAATCTATTTTTCACATCATACAGTACTAAATGCGATTGGAGGCCCGTATCCGAAACCTGACGCACTTCTCTCATTAGTTTTTCTTCCCGACAGGGTTGAAAGTAAAACTGAAAAATTGATCCAGAGGTACGAAACCCCCACGAACATTAGATTCACCAAATTCGAATGCTACATTTGAGGGTTACCGAAAACGAACATTAGATTTGAGGGTTACCGAAAACTAATATTAGATTTGAGGGTCACCGAAATGAACATTAGATTTGAGGGTTACCGAAAACTAACATTAGATTTGAGGGTCACCGAAAATGAACATTAGATTTGAGGGTTACCGAAAACTAACATTAGATTTGAGGGTTACCGAAAACGAACATTACATTTGAGGGTTACGAAAATGAACATTAGATTTGAGGGTTACCCAAAACGAACATTAGATTTGAGGGTTACCGAAAACAAACATTAGATTTGAGGGTTCCGAAAACAAACATTAGATTTGAGGGTTACCGAAAACGAACATTAGATTTGAGGGTTACCGAAAAAGAACATTAGATTTGAGGGTTACCGAAAACGAACATTAGATTTGAGGGTTACCGAAAACAAACATTAGATTTGATGGTTACCGAAAACGAACATAAGTTTTGAGGGTTACCGAAACGAACATTACATTTGAGGGTTACCGAAAATGAACATTAGATTTGAGGGTTACCGAAAACGAACATGATTTGAGGGTTACCGAAAACAAACATTAGATTTGAGGGTTACCGAAAACAAACATTAGATTTGAGGGTTACCGAAAACGAACATTAGTTTGAGGGTTACCGAAAAAGAACATTAGATTTGAGGGTTACCGAAAACGAACATTAGATTTGAGGGTTACGAAAACAAACATTAGATTTGAGGGTTACCAAAAACGAAATTAGATTTGAGGGTTACCGAAAATGAACATTAGATTGAGGGTTACCGAAAACGAACATTAGATTTGAGGGTTACCGAAAACGAACATTAGATTTGAGGGTTACCGAAAACAAAAATTAGATTTGAGGGTTACGAAAACGAACATTAGATTCAAGGGTTACCGAAAACAAACATTAGATTTGAGGGTTACCGAAAACGAACATTAGATTGAGGGTTACCGAAAACAAACATTAGATTTGAGGGTTACGAAAACGAAAATTAGATTTGAGGGTTATTGAAAACGAACAATTAGATTCAAGGGTTCCGAAAACAAACATTAGATTTGAGGGTTACCGAAAGCGAAAATTAGATTTGAGGGTTACCGAAAACGAACATTAGATTCAAGGGTTCGAAAAAAACATTAGATTTGAGGGTTACCGAAAACGAACATTAGATTTGAGGGTTACTGAAAACAAACATTAGATTTGAGGGTTACCGAAAACGAACATTAGATTTGAGGGTTACCGAAAACGAACATTAGATTCGAGGGTTACCGAAAACGAACATTAGATTCGAGGGTTACTGAAAACGAACATTAGATTCGAGGCTTACCGAAAATGAACATTAGATTTGAGGGTTACCGAAAATGAACATTAGATTTGAGGGTTACCGATAAACGAACAATAGATTTGAGGGTTACCGAAAACAAACATTAGATTTGAGGGTTACCGAAAGCAAACATTAGATTTGAGGGTTACCGAAACGAACATTAGATTTGAGGGTTACCGAAAACGAACATTAGATTCAAGGGTTACCGAAAAAAAAACATTAGATCGAGGGTTACGAAAACGAACATTAGATTTGAGGGTTACCGAAACGAACATTAGATTCGAGGGTTACCGAAAACGAACATTAGATTCGAGGGTTACCGAAAACGAACATTAGATTCAAGGGTTACCGAAAACAAACATTAGATTTGAGGGTTACGAAAACGAACATTAGATTGAGGGTTACCGAAAACGAACATAGATTCGAGGTTACCGAAAACGAATTAGATTTGAGGGTTACCGAAAACAAACATTAGATTTGAGGGTTACCGAAAAAAAAACATTAGATTTGAGGGTTACCGAAAACAAACATTAGATTTGAGGGTTACCGAAAAACGAACTTAGATCAAGGGTTACCGAAAACGAACATTAGATTCGAGGGTTACCGAAAAAGAACATTAGATTGAGGGTTACCGAAAACGAACATTAGATTCGAGGGTTACCGAAAACGAACATTAGATTCGAGGGTTACCGAAAACGAACATTAGATTCGAGGGTTACCGAAAACGAACATTAGATTTGAGGGTTACCGAAAACAAACATTAGATTCGAGGGTTACCGAAAACGAACATTAGATTCGAGGGTTACCGAAAACGAACATTAGATTCGAGGGTTACCGAAAACGAACATTAGATTCGAGGGTTACCGAAAACGAACATTAGATTCGAGGGTTACCGAAAACGAACATTAGATTTGAGGGTACCGAAAAAACACTTAGATTTGAGGGTTACCGAAAGAAACATTAGATTGAGGGTTACCGAAAACGAACATTAGATTCGAGGGTTACCGAAAACGAACATTAGATTTGAGGGTTACCGAAAACGAACATTAGATTTGAGGGTTACCGAAAACAAACATTAGATTTGAGGGTTACCGAAAACGAACATTAGATTCGAGGGTTACCGAAAACGAACATTAGATTCGAGGGTTACGAAAACGAACATTAGATTTGAGGGTTACCGAAAACAAACATTAGATTTGGGGTTACCGAAAACGAACATTAGATTCGAGGGTACCGAAAACGAACATTGATTTGAGGGTTACCGAAAACAAACATTAGATTTGAGGGTTACCGAAAACAAACATTAGATTGAGGGTTACCGAAAACGAACATTAGATTCGAGGGTTACCGAAAACGAACATTAGATTCGAGGGTTACCGAAAACAAACATTAGATTTGAGGGTTACCGAAAACAAACATTAGATTTGAGGGTTACCGAAAACGAACATGATTTGAGGGTTACCGAAAACGAACATTAGATTCGAGGGTTACCGAAAACGAACATTAGACGAGGGTTCTGAAAACGACATTAGATTCGAGGGTTACGAAAACGAAATTAGATTCGAGGGTTACCGAAAACGAACATTAGATTCGAGGGTTACTGAAAACCACATTAGATTCGAGGGTTACCGAAAACGAACATTAGATTCGAGGGTTATGAAAACGACATTAGATTCGAGGGTTAATTGCAGGGTAACAAGCAGCTTTCAAAGTCTTTTAGGGACTTCTATTGGTGTGGAGACATCTGTATAGAAAATGCTTTGTGCATAGAGACAGTGAATACTGGGGTCAGGGGGCGTGGTTCTTTGATGACTTCATGAACTGTGGGTTGTACTGAAAACAACATGGAAGCCTTCTTATTTATAGAATCTATTTTTCACATCATACAGTACTAAATGCAATGTACTAGAGAAGGATAAGGTGTCAAAACAGCATTGTACATGGCAGACAGTTGGTGTCGAAACCCCCCCCCCACCTCTATTTAGGCTTGGTTTCTTTATTTTCACATAAATGACCTCCTTGACACCTCTCTTGAACCAGTCACGTTCCTTTCCATTATGTTAACATTACAATCTTCAAAGGTATGTCCTTTATCCTTAAGATGCAGATACACGGCTGAGTCTTGACCCGAGTAATTGGCTCTTCTGTGCTGGGCCATACATTCATGCATTTGCTGTTTGGTCTCCCCCACATACAAATCAAAGCACTCTTCACTGCACTGCACTGCGTAAATTATGTCGCTTTTCTTGTGTTTCGGTATTGGGTCTTTTGGGTGTACCAATTGCTGCCTCGGTGTGTTGTTCGGTTTAAAGCATTAAAACATCTGATTTGTGTGTGGGGAAGACCAAACAGCAACTGCATCAATGTATGGCCCAGCACAGAAGAGCCAATTCCTCGGGTCAGGACTCAGCCATGTACCTGCATCTTAAGGATAAAGGACATACCTTTGAAGATTGTAATGTTAACATATTGGCAAAGGAACGTAACTGGTTCAAGAGAGGTGTCAAGGAGGCCATTTATGTGAAAATAAAGAAACCAAGCCTAAATAGAGCTGGGGGGGGAGGTTCAACACCAACTGTCTGCCATGTCCAATGCTGTTTTGGGCGTTCCTATAACACCTCTTAGCCACTATGCAATCACGCCCTTTAACACTGGTACCACAGATTCTTGTACAAGATCAATTTGAATGAGAAAGCCAGTCCGATGACTAGCGTAACATCTTCAAGAACTAAATTTCAAGTCCAGTTGATCTAATTGAAACAACAGATATACCATGACCTGGATGAATGAGAACCTTCACAAGCATATTTTTACTGCATTCTAAAGTTTTTTCCCCACTATTTCACCTTATGCAACCTCTCCATGGCCCATCTAATTCAAAATGACAATGGCCTCTCTTCCAGTATTCTATACAATACAGCAGTATTATACCAAAAGATTGGGCCTAGGCACTCCTTGTTGGGAACGCCACTGATGGTTGAAGGTGCAGCTCTCTAACCTATAGGACTCCCAGCTATTAAGCAACAAGCACTTAACGAGATGGAAGCGCACACTTATCCTCAGATTCGACTGTTTATTTATATCACACAAACGAACAACGTTTCAGAGAGCACTATGTCTCCTTCATCAGGTAATCTGATGAAGGAGACATAGTGCTCTCCGAAACGTTGTTCGCTTGTGTGATATAAATAAACAGTTGAATCTGAGGATAAGTGTGCGCTTCCATCTCTAAATGCTTGTAATACAGCAGTTTACCCTGCCAACCAACAGTCTAATCTTACAGAGCATTGCTCTAACCACTAATTTTCTATTGATCTATACCTTACTGCGGCACAGAGCCCATCATACCATGTAACAATATTACCCAGCATTGTAGTGTCCCTACAGTGACAAATGTCCTTTAGAGAAGAACTGCAACATCCCAATGACTAATTTAAGACGGTAGAACTCCCTATGACCCCTTATAGCTAATGGATCCTTCAGTGCTTCACTCATATGTAACCACTGTGTATAGACAACTTGCTTTAAAGGGAACGTAAGGCTCCAGACATCATTCCCCCAATAGAGTGAGCACATTCATAAAGACACCAAAAGCTGTGTCTCACCACTCCCTTTGCTATAAGTGCTGGGTAATTTATGAATTTAATAGGGGTCCGCTCCCATAATCCACCATAGCTGGACACACTCAGATAAGTGTATGCAGTACACTTTACAGAAAGCTGCAGCCTTGCCTCCTGGAAGCTGACAGCCAATCATGTTACAGCCTAGAGATCCTCCCTCCATCTGACACAGTACACAGATTTCAGTGCAGTTTTTGTGTAAATATATATTACGAATGCTCCTGTCACTAACAATGATAAACACCTTTGCCTTTTAACAAAAAGCAAAAGAAAACTTTGCAGTTCATTTCTTAGCTAGCATGGATGTAAGAAACAGAATATTAATATTTTTGTAAAAAAAAAATGTCTGGGAAATCAAACCTGCAACCTCATGTACTCTGATGTGCTAAAAAGAAATCTTTCTACCACTATCCCACAAGAGCTTTTAGGTGGAACCTAAGTACAGGTAGAATCTTTATCTTTTACTAGGAACATATTGAAAATAAACGAAAACATATACAAAGTTCGTACATATGTAAAAAAAAACTTATATTTTTCTAGAAACATGATGAAAACAAACAAGAAAAAAGCAATAAACTCAGGCAGTACACTATTTTGTATTTTTTCATAAGTAAACAAGGGGGTTTGAACCTGTGACTTCTTAGGCTGTGTGTTCCTAAAAACAAAGCATTTATATGTTGTGCCACCAGAGATACAACAAAGAATACAGGTACATTTGGAAATGTTATCAGAAGCTAGAAACTGTGCATAGAGACATAGCGAATCCTGGGGTCAGGGGTGTGACTCTTGGGCTATGAGTTGCACTGGAATAAACATGGAAGCCTTTTTTGTTACAGAACTTACATGTACTAAATGCAACTTACTAGAGAAGAATCTTACAATGTATAGGTGTTCTGGGGAGAAAAACTTTCACATTAGGATTAAAAAATGTAAGTTCAATTCTTCTTATATCAATACATCCTTTTAGTTTTTTTCACATTCCCTCTTATTACAATATGCCCTACAAAGAGAGTCACAGCTGACAATATGCTCAATGGGCCCTATTTATAAAAAATCGTTATCGTTATCGTAAAATACTGATCGTTATCGTAAAATAACGACCGGGGTTTTACCGATAACGACTGTTATTTACCAATAACGGTCGTTATTTACCGATAATGGTCCTTATTTACCGATAACGACCGTTATCGGTAAATAACGACCGTTATCGGTAAATACCGGTCGTTATCGGTAAATACCGACCGGTATTTACCGATAACGACCGGTATTTAACGATATCGGTAAATAACGGTCGTTATCGGTAAATAACGGTCGTTATCGGTAACAACCCGGTCGTTATTTTACGATAACGATCGGTATTTTACGATAACGATACCGATCTTTTATAAATAGGGCCCAATGTCCTCTATTTCAACTCGTTATTAGAAGATGAAGAATAAATCCATTTAAGGTGAGACACAGAAATGGTCAGTTTGGAAACCTTTAAACTTGAACCAACAAACAGACACTGACCCTCTTCTCCCTGATTCTGTTCTGCTGTTTGACCCCCAATGCTTTTAGCCAGTGAGTCTCTCCACAAAGAGTGGCTGATTCCAATAAGGGTTTTTATTGGATAAGGAGGATGAGCTCTGTCACTTTCACATCATTGGATTTGTCGAGATGTTTAGGGGTTTTTGAACCTCATGTGGAAAAAAAAAACAGAGATGCAAATCAGAAAAGCCATTTTTAGTGTGACTTCCCGAAATTTGCACCTGTGCATCTGCCACAAACGAACTTTTGCACTCCCCCTAAACATCCCCCTAAACCTTTAAACTGCAATAGTGAGAAATCTGAGAGATGAAAGTGTTTCTACTTCCTGGCTTTTTCCAGTTAGTAGCTATCAGTCATGGATGTAACAGATGACATCTGTCTGTTTTAATGGTTAAAAATTCCACTAACTTTGCCCCAACCAATCAGATGTTAGCTTTCAAATATAAAATAAGATCTGATTGGTTGGGGCAAAATTAGCACTATTTTAAAGTATAAGAGCTTTTATTGAATCTCCCTGATAGTCTCCCAAATCTTTCTGAAAATTCAATAATAATGGAGTTAAAAAACAAATCATGTTGTACTTATTCCTTTCTAAAGCAAGTGTTTATTTTCTATAAGAGATCTTAAATAAGAATGTCCATTGAGGTAAGACATAGCACATTTACCTCCCGTTTTTCAGTTAAACAGATAAAAGAAGGTTACAAAAATCAATGGACATCCTTATTTAACATCTCTTTGTCAAGAACTTACCTGCTGCTCCGATCCAGCGCCGCTCTAATCACAGCCGGGTGCTTCCAGGTAGGCAGCCCTGCTGGCGTGATGACGCCGACGCATCTCCTGGCGCAAACTTTGAAAAGCCGTCTGAGTCCTCCTCTCGGTACCTGATTGCAGCTCTGCTACCCCTGGCTCCTGTACGCAGAGCAGGATCATCCACAAGGCAACCCTAGGAACCTGCCTAGGGCCCAGGAAACTTCTGGGGGCCCAGCTTCAGAAGCAGTAACAATATTATAGTCTATACAAAATATGTAGCAAAAAAAGGGGGCCCTAAATGATGACCCTGCCTAGGGCCCCATATGATCATAATCCATCTCTGCCTGTACGTATCCTGCTACTTACAGTTCCCAGCAGCAGCAGTTCCCAGCAGCACCTTATTCCAGAATCCAGCCTACTGTTCCTAGCAGCCTTTGTGTCCTGCATTTTCCAGACTATCAGCCTCCTCCTGAAAGCGTACTTGTCAGTACATCAAGGCCATATTCTTTACAGTACTATCAGGCCATGGAAACGCCTATGGCGGAGTTGAGTAAAACGCTCCAAAATTTGTCCAAAAACATGGATGTTTTTAAACACCATCAGAGACAGTTGGCCCAATACATGGACACCCTCGCTGTCCAACTACGCTCGCTGTCCAATCCTCTGCTCCTGGTTCTACACTGCGTCCTTCACTGTCCGGATCTGGTGATCCCTTCTTCATAGAGAACCCCACATACCTCCGCCTTCCCGGTTTGATGGTAATGCTCAGGCTTGCCGTGGTTTCATTAATCAGTGCCAAATCCAATTTGAACTTCAACCATCTCATTTTGCATCTGATCGAGCAAAGGTTGGTTACATCATCGCCTTGCTTGAGGGCAACGCTCTGACCTGGGCTTCTCCCCTATGTGAGAAAGATGATCCTCTAGTCAATAATGTTACCAGTTTCCTGGGTATGTTTCACAAGGTCTTCGATGCACCAGGAAGAACCTCGGCTGCCTCGTCCTGATTGATGCAGCTCCGCCAAGCGTCTCGTTCCGTAGGACAATATGCTATTGAATTTCGTAACCTAGCTGCGGAGACTTCCTGGAATAATGAGGCACTTTCTGCAGCCTTTTGGCAGGGACTCTCTGATCGCCTTAAGGATGAATTAGTGTCTAGAGAATTACCCGTCCTGTTGGAAGATTTAATTACTCTCTGCATCCAAATTGATACCCGCTTTCGTGAACAGCAGGCAGAAAGGTCTGCAGCTCGTTCCAATTTCTCTAAGACCTTTCCTCGGCCTGCTCAGACCTCTCCCCAATCTGTATCTTCGGTTGAAGAGCCTATGCAAATTGGCGGCACTCATCTGTCTCTTGAAGAAAAGTCATGTCGACGTACTAACGGACTTTGTCTCTATTGTGCCGGACCAGGGCACTTTGCAAGGAACTGTCCCTTTAAGTCGGGAAACTTCATGACCTAGAAGTAAGGAGGAGCTCCTTCTAGGTAATTTCAAGTCTCCTACTAAATTTGAACCAATGAAACTCTTTTTGCCTGCGACTATCTCCTTTAATGCTAAAACTTTTTCCACCCAGGCCTTTGTCGATTCTCATGCTGCTGGAAACTTCATTGACTCTACCTTCGCAGCACAATTGGGGCTTCCTCTTCTTCACCTGCAGCAACCTCTTCGGGTTCTGGCTATTGATAATAACCCCTTGGCTTCTGAATTCATCTGCAAATCCATGTATGAAGATTCTTTGCATATCGGCATACTCCATCAAGAATGTTTATCCTTTTTGGTGATCCACAGTCCTTCTGCTCCTCTGATCCTAGGACTTTCATGGCTCTGTGTTCACAACCCTGTCATAGACTGGTCTAACAATTAATTAGTATCGTGAAGTTCTTCTTGTTTTTCCAAATGACTCTCTTCTCCTATTCTTTGTTCTTCCATTAATTGTGAAATTAAACCTATGGAAACTCTTCCTGAATGTTACCATGAATTTATCGATGTCTTTTGTAAGAAAAGGGCTGAAAAACTTCCTCCACATTGCCCTTATGATTGCCCCATTGATTTTCCTTCCGGTACCATGCCTCCTCAGGGACGCACATATCCTTTATCCCCCTCTGAGACCAAAGCCATGAAAGACTATATTAAGGAACATTTGGCTCGGGGATACCTTAGTCCATCCAGCTCTCCAGCCGGGGCCGTTTTTTTGTGGAGAAGAAAGACGGAGGTTTATGGCCCCGTATTGATTATAGGGGTTTAAATAAAATCACTATAAAGAACCGTTACCCTCTTCCACTCATCTCTGAATTATTTGACCAGATCAAAGGAGCTAAAATATTCACCAAACTCGATCTTCGAGGAGCATATAATCTAATCCACATTTACAAAGGGGACGAGTGGAAAACCACCTTTAATACAAGTGATGGCCACTACGAATATCTTGTGATTCCCTTTGGCCTTTGTAACGCCCCAGCGGTTTTCCAAGAGTTTGTTGTTGACATCTTTCAAGATCTTCTAGGTAACTCAGTGGTTGTAAATCTCGATTATATTTTAATCTATTCTCAAGATCTACCTACACATCGTCTCCATGTACAGCAGGTTTTAGCACGTTTAAGGAAAAATAACTTATATGCCAAACTTGAAAAATGTCTCTTTGAACTTCCTCAAGTATCCTTTCTTGGTTACATTGTATCCGCTCAAGGTTTTTTGTTGGATCCTGTCAAAGTTTCTACCATCCAAGACTGGCCTCTTCCTACTGGTACCAAAGCCATTCAAAAGTTTATTGGCTTTGCGAACTATTATAGACAGTTTATTAAAGCATTCTCATGCATCATTTCTCCTATTTGGCCCTCATTAGAAAGGGTGGTAGACCCAACTCCTGGTCTCCGGCTGCCATCCAAGCGTTTAACCAGTTACAGAAAGCCTTTGCCTCTGCCCCTATTTTAGTTCATCCGGATCCCAACCTCCCTTTCTATATTGATGTAGATGCCTCTAACTTGGGTGCCGGTGCCGTCCTGTCACAAAGACAAGGTATCAAAGAGAAACTCCATCCGTGTGCCTATTTTTCTAAGAAGTTCCTGCCTAATGTCCCTGTGGACTTCTTCAACCCCTTCCCATTCCATGGATTTCATTGTTGAGCTTCCTCCTTCCAAACGTAATACTGTAACGTAATACTGTAATTTGGGTAACTATAGACCGCTTTAGTAAAATGGCTCATTTTGTCCCTCTTCCTAAATTACCATCTTCTGTTGAATTGGCTCAATTATTTATTTCTCATATTTTTCGCCTCTATGGACTTCCTTCTGAAATAGTTTCTGACAGAGGAACTCAGTTTGTTTCTAAACTCTGGAGGGAATCAAATTACAATTTTCTTCTGCTTATCACCCACAGTCCAATGGGGCTACTGAACGCATTAATCAGTCTCTAGAACAGTACCTCAGGTGTTATATTTCCTATACCCAATGCCACTCATGCCTCTCCTGGAAAATCTCCTTTTTTGTGTCTTCGGCACTAATCCAAGATGTTTTCCTCAGGATTTCCTTTGTACCCAGGTTCCAGGTTCCAACTGTTGGCTATTTGGCACTCTACTGAAATTTGCCTTCAGAAATCCGCTCTGGCACAAAAAAAAGCTGCTGACAGGAGGTGAAGGGAACCTCCATCTTACTCTGTGGGAGATAAATTGTGGCTTTCTTCTGCCCATATTAATCTACGTGTTCCCTCGGCTAAATTGGGACCCAAATTTATCAGTCCTTTTTCTACTAATGGAACTAATTGGTTCTGCTTCTGTTCGCCTCCAACTCCCTACCAACATGCAGATCCCTAATGTGTTCCATATTTCCCTTATTAAACCAGTAATCTCGAATCAATATTCTACCTCTCCCACTCCATTTTCTGTTAATGGGCAACAAGAATTTGAGGTTGAAAAAGTACTGGACTCTAGGTTCTTTAGGAGATCTCTCTGGTATCAAGTCCATTGGAAAGGTTTTCAGCCCTGAGGAAAGATCGTGGATAAAACACTCTGCTCTGCATGCTCCTCGCTTGATCAAGAATTTCCACAAGAGTTTTCCGGATAAGCCTGGTCCGTTGGGTCTGGTGGCCCCCCGTAGAGGAGGAGGTACTGTCTCGAACTTACCTACTGCTCCAATCCAGTGCCGCTCTGGACACAGCTGGGTGCTTTCAGGTAGGCAGCGCCGCCAGCGTGATGATCTCCCGTCGCGAACTTTGAAAAGCTGGCGGCATCCTCCTCTCGGTGCCTGATTGTAGCTCCGCTACCCCTGGCTTCTGTACGTATCCTGCTACTTACCTTTCCTGTTCCAGAGACTATACCTACCTTGCCTGTTCCAGAGTCCTTACTTACCTTGCAAGTTCCTGAGACAATACCTACCTTGTCTGTGACCACTTACCTAGCCTGTTCCTTTGCCTACTTACCCTGCTTATTCTAGTACTACTACTTAAGCATCTTGGTTTCGAAAATCCATCCTACAGTTCCCAGCAGCACCTTGTTCCAGAATCCAACCTACAGTTCCCAGCAGCACCTTGTTCCAGAATCCATCCTACAGTTCCCAGCAGCACCTTGTTCCAGAATCCAACCTACAGTTTCCAGCAGCACCTTGTTCCAGAATCCAACCTACAGTTCCCAGCAACACCTAGTTCCAGAATCCAGCCTACAGTTCCCAGCAGCACCTTGTTCCAGAATCCAGCCTACAGTTCCCAACAGCACCTTGTTCCAGAATCCAAGCTACAGTTCCCAGCAGCACCTAGTTCCAGAATCCAGCCTACTGTTCCCAGCAGCACCTTGTTCCAGAATCCAGCCTACAGTTCCCAGCAGCCTCTGTGTCCTGCATTTTCGGGACTATAAGCCTCCTCCTGAAAGCGTATTCATGAGTACCATGGCCATCAAGGCCATATTCTTTACACTCTTATAGAAACTAAACACATGCTTAAAAAGTGATTACTCAACTGGTTAATTAGATAGTAATGGATCAGCATGATAGCTGGCTCCTCCCTCATATTTGGAAGGGGAAGTTACACTTTGGGATCAGTGACTATTTACAATTATGTATGAGCAATGAATTAGCAATATGTCATATGCTAGATCAAATGTTTCACTAATACTTTAAATGCCAACTAAAAAAATAAAAAGGATCAAATCAGCCCCTTTTCATTCCACTGCCTTTATAAAAGATAAGTGCCGAGCATAGTAAATCTTAATTTTTAAATTGCTTTAGCTGGCAATGTCATACACAAATGAGCCTTACTTAGCCTTGTATTTGCTACTACAGAGTTTTACATTTTTGAACAATTAAAGACTACATTTATTTTAGATACTGGTGCTGCCATCAGATACATGTCAGATCAGAAGAAACATTAGACTCAGAAGAGTCAGAAACAAAAGTTTCTAACCACAAATATCATGCAACAATGTCAGTCAACATACAGCGTTTCTCAACCAGGGGTCCAGAGACCTCAAGGGGTTCCTGAAAGGTTGCGTGGGGGTCCTCAAGAGATTGACAGAAACTCTGTAGATCCACTATTGTGATGAATACTTATATTTTTCCATATATTTTATCTGATCTGAGTGAATTATGTGTTTGGTGTATTGATGTCTGAGATATAAGTAAAAATAAGTAATAATGTTTTCATGTAAGGTAAGGGTTCCCTGAAATATTTTTTCAAGGGTTCCATAAGGATAAAAAGGTTGAGATAAACCAATTCCCTGTGGTGAATATGACTTGATGACTAGAAAGAAATGATAAATAATAATATATAATCATTATTTTATGTAGGGGGTCTTCAAGACACAAACATTGTTTCAAGGGTTCCCCACAGATATCAAAGTTGAGAAACACTGGTCTACAATGATAGTCCTGTGTATTGTAAGTTAATGTCCTCAAAGTACAGCAGTTAGTGGTATTAACACACCAATGCCTTTAAAAATATATAAGAATAATTACCAATTACCATATCGACCTACAGTATTTCCATTTGTAATGTATGTACTACCCACTGCCTGGACTGATTACCATGACTGTACATTGAAAGAATCGCAGGTTTGTACATTACAGTATATCATACTCAAGTGACAGTATACAAAATAAGCAATAAACATGGTGTATACTTATAGACTTCCATTTTGTGTGTGTAGAATATATGTGGATTATTTGTCTTTATTTACTTCTACTTCTCAAGGAATGTGGGGATTTCATTACATAGTTAGTCATTGAATTAGAATTTTATCAGTGAATAAAAGTTACAAGAAAGAAAGACAAAAGGGAAAAATAAAAATAAACATTGATGTTGTTTACCACTTACCTGGTGTGCCTACTGTCCTATAGGGTTATACAGTTACCCCTTCCATGGGATGGTGCAGTATTGCAGTGTGACTGGAAGTCATTCAGAGATACATTTATAAAAATATAACCAATTAAATTAGACGCACCTCCCATACAGGACTTACTGGTTAAGCATATTACTGTGGAGAGTTCCAATGTAATGTTTCACTTTTAGCACCTGGAACTGCTGTAACACATTCCAAATTAGTGTATGGACTACAGGCAAAGCCCAATGCCTTCTTTACATGGAATGTGGATGGCATGTGTGTCTTCCTAGGATGTACAATAAAAAATATAGATCAGCGATCGGGGGAACACTGGCTCACAGTAATGCAAAATGGTTGCAGTTTTACTTTTAATTCTTTACTTTTAATTTTAATATAATTAACTTTTTTTTTTTACATTTTGATGTTGAACATGTCAGGGGCACCTAAAGACCACGAACCAGTCCAGCATGCATGAGATTTTAATCTGTTTCCCATCCACAAGTGAACGAGGCCTAATAGTTCAAATGTATGTAAAGTCCCGCACAATGGGAAGCAGATAAGAGCCACTACTAGTGTTTCCCTGTAAATGTATGGCTTTTATAGAGCTTGAATATAGTCAATGATTGACAAGGCACCACGTGGGCTCAATGAATTTACCCCTTGACTTTAGGGTCTTATCATTGTCTCTTTTAAATTTATCTTCTCTTTTGTCCTCCAGACCACTAGTGGGTGTTAACTGACCATTAAAATTGGATGAAACATTTTTAAAAAATTAGACCGATTGCAAATTGTCCAGAAGCAGGTGCAGGTTCATAACCAAAAATAATAGGGCAGTTGCTTAAAGGAATAGTTCACTCGAAAAGTGAACTTTTCCTTT
Source organism: Hymenochirus boettgeri (assembly GCA_019447015.1). NCBI lineage: Eukaryota > Metazoa > Chordata > Amphibia > Anura > Pipidae > Hymenochirus > Hymenochirus boettgeri. Next base: position 52,366,253 of record CM033470.1, on the reverse strand, counting down.
AATGTACTGATTGAAGCCAGGGAGCTATGCCTTACCTCCTATTAAAGTAAGACATAGCTCCTTAACCTCCCAGGCTTCAATCAATACATTACACTTTTCAAGTGAACTATTCCTTTAAATATCAAAAAAGAGGAAAAGATCATGCACACCTTAAACAGGGAAACAGAGTGTTTTTTCCTTTGTTGCTGGGTGCCTCCAGAGCAGTCGCCAAATGCAGATAAGTGAGTAAAAGGATAAAGAAGCTGGGCACACCAGTCTTACATCACTACAACGTGTTTATTTGTGACGTTTCGTCTCACGTCCTGTGCCTTCCTCAAACAAAATATTATTTATTATCTATTTTATCTACCTTTAAATAGGTCAGTAGATCCCAAAACAACCCTTTCCCGGACAGTTGCATTTTTTTCCTAGTGACCATTGCATTGTCAATAAAGTTGTAATTCCTGATTTGCAGCGTTGCGGTGTTCTCCATTCAGTTTATTTCACTGAACGTGATGTCACTAATATACATTTATCTACAACTAATTGTAAAGAACTATCACATGGGGAAGCCGTCTGAAGCATAAAATGATTGTACTATTCATAACCACATTGTTCACCTATGTAATAATTAGAATTACTTAACTCTGTACATTCCGCGTTGCATAATAACAGGGAATCTATCTAATAAGCAGCCTATAGAGGCAGGAATACCAGACCAACTAGTTTCTTTTTTGCTGTGTTTACTAATTATTATTTCATTATTTCCATTTATATTCCAGTTATATTCCCTGACATCAACCACATTATCTAATAACATGGCAGGGTTAAAGCACCTCTTAATTGTGCTATTATTTTACAGGAACCAATCAGATGTTCTGAAATGTTTTCTAACTGGAGTTACCAACTGCTAATACTAAAGAAGAAACAGGAAATAACAATTGCACTTTATGTGTTTCTGACCATATTTACTGTTGTTAGTGCAGGGTTAGTACGGTACAATACACACAATACACACACCTTCAGTTTTAGGCTGGGTACACACAAAGGGACTATTTGTCCCGACCGGCCGCCGGCCGAGTCAAATTCGTCTGCTGCGAAAGTGCGAATGATCGATCGTCTGGTCCCATAGGGAACCGCACGATCGATCGAAAATTGTCCTTCATTTATTTTTTAATATACATATACAAGATTTGTCCTGAATCTATCCCTAAATTACCATCCCCAGTAAATGCCATTAAAGTAAATGTAATCCCCTGAAGATCTGGATAAGATAACCGTATGTGAATTGTCTGGCCATTCTCTGGCCGGACTTCAGTCACGTGCTCCCCTGATAAATACGGACTGTAACAGGATAGGGTAGAGAATACTAGTAAGCTTGACCTGCTATAACAAATTCCTGCAGTAATTTAGATTCGAGCATGTGCAAAGAACACAGTGGTCAGTGACCAGACTATGCAAAAGGTAAATTAACCATCAAATTGAGAGGCAGATTACTGCTTTTATATCAAGACCTTCTTCTCCATTGCGAATAGCCCTAATTTATCTAGACTTTCTTCATATATCTTATTCATTACATTGCCCCCCCATCCAGGTTGTAAGTAAAAATATTATTAAAGGGCATGTCCACCCCCAAAACTACACCAATGTGTAGTGTATAAAATCCTTACCCTACATCCCAGCTCCAAATGGTTCTCCTGTATTGTCCCCCCAAAGTCGAAAAAACTAACCACCAGGAGCACTGCAGGGAGGGAAATTGTTTCCGCCTCTGAGGCTTTCTCTCAGAGGTTTTTGGCTTGCTTAGAGCAGCCCCCCCCCCCCCTCCCTCTCCCTCTCGTTTTCCTCTCCCCCTAGTGTAAAAACTGCTATAATAGATTTTCCAGAGACTCCCCCGATCTTTACTTACCTTACCTCTCTCCCCCGGCACTCTGTGCAATCGGCAGCCGCGTACGTGATTGGCTCCCTCTCAGCCAATCCCGCGTACGTGATTGGCTCCCTCTCAGCCAATCATGGAAGTGGCTGCCAGTCCGGCCATCTGCTTGCATGAAACGGCAGTAAGGCAGAGGAAAGAGGGAAGTAAAGATCGGGGAAGTCTCTGGCAAATCTATTCTAGGGGTTGGGGCTGGGGGAGGGAGAGCAATTATATAACAAAAATTTTTAAAAGGGGTGGACATGCCCGTTAATGTATATTTTTTAAAAAAGGAGGGGGGGTGACCCAGGCTACATGCAAACGTCATAGCTGGTGGCTGGTTAAAGGGCATGTCAACTAAACAAAACCTTTGTTTTAAAATGTAGATCACCCCCCAAACCCCACTTTCACATTATTAACAGTTTCCAAAGACGCTCCTGAAGTTCCTCACCTGACCCGGTCTACCGCCGCTCCTACTCTGCTGGTAACAGACGCTCCATTTCTTGGTTGCGGTGTGGCTGTCAGTTAAGGCATCACATGACATCACGCCCAATCGCCATGACCAGGAAATAAAACGGTTGTCAGCGCAAAAGTCCCCTGCTCCTGTTTTAGCTCAGAACGAGTTTGAAACACGAGCAGGGGGCGGCACCTAGTCTGCAAGGGACCGGGTCAGGTAGGGAAGTTCAGGAGCATCTTTGGAGACTGTAAATATTGTGAAAGTGTGGTTTTTTTTGAGTGGACTTGCCCTTTAAGGACAATTATAGCCAAGGGCTGATTAATTAAGAGTGACCCTGGGGTAGGTGAATATTTTGGCGGCTGAGACGGAGCTGGCTAGGTGCGTTCAAAAATAGTTAAAAACAAAATGTTGGAGAATATCTGGATTTTTGAAAACAATAAAATTATTAAAGCTGCAGCCATTTTCCCCACTTCCAAATCGTTATTATTTAAATGTGTTTCTTTAAATAGTTTATGTGTCCCATACATGTCCCATGCAGTTTGGATGCAATCAGTTTGTAAATGGGTACAGCCCTGCGAACTACTGGGGAGATTCAATATTCCAACTCGTGCTACTTACCTTACCCCGATGCCTCGATACAATACCTGATGTAAACGAGATTACGCCAGGTATTGCATTGCGGGATCGGGGTAAAGAGCGTGACTTTAACACTCCACAACCTGTCCCTACGAAGGAGCTCAAAACTTTTGCAAATGGTGCTCTGCTCTAAAATCCATATAAAACCCACGTTAACCCGAAATTTCTTCGGGTTAACGTGGGTTTTAGAAGGATTTGGGCCATATTGAGTCTCCCCCTACATTTATTAAAAGCATCCTACAATCAGCAGGTGATCTGGAAACCTTCAGGGTTATTCAATAAAAGTTCTTATCGTTTAAAATGGTGCTAATTTTGCCCCAACCAATCAGATGTTAAATTTCAAATGTTAAATAAGATCTGATGTCCTTAGTGCATGTTGGATTTTAGACCTGAACTGCAGTGCACAGAAGAGACCTTACCGGTGATTTGTTAAAAAAACAAGAATTCAAATTTGCTCTCTCGAATCTCTAAAGGTGGATACACACAGTAATGACAGAATCTGCAAGACAGATGGGAGTACACACAGTTACACGTATAGGGAGAACCTTGGTGACTGCCATACTCCCTATGATTGCGGACAACTCTGTATATTTCAGTACAGGGAGCCAACCATAAATGAGGGAAATTTGTCGCCCGAATCGATCGGTGCTGACACGGAACGTTTATTTCCGTCAGAAACGATCATTTCGACCGCACACACCTAAGCGATATAGGGCCAATCCTGTTGGTACCGACATGTGCGGGGAAACAGTATTGCCCTTAAAATTAAGGCAGAATAAGGTGAGTTTCTGCTATGACTTTATTTTTACTATAGGAATAAATTTAATAGAGTTCATGTATCGCGACGTCTCACTGACAATTTCCCTATAAGCTTTCCCTGCAGTTTGATACTGACACTACCGCTAGGATTATCAGAATCAATGATGGAGCCTCTATAAGACTATTAGTGGGGGCTGTGCTGATTTAAACCATAAATGGTCTAAGCTATGCTGACTGTATAATTACTGTACTAACACTGCACACATATAAACCTTCTATTCTCGTACTAATAAACTGGATGCTTGTGGTGGTGAATAACAAATCTTTGGTTTGTTTTATTTCAGTGTTTGTTATTCTACATCATGTCATGTTCTTACCCAAAGGCCAATTAAGATGCACATCTGGTGATTCATTGGCTAGTTAATTAGCTCTGACTATGATTGTAATAATGAAAGGAATTGTGACTACACCCCTGTATATAGAGGCTCTCGGGCAATGTGTGTTGTAATGTAACTGCCATAGGAAATAACATCAGGAGGGTACACACAATTACAATAAAGGGGCAATACCTTTGTGTCCGACAGTATCGCCCCTTTATGTTTAGTGTGTGAGCTCATTTCGGAGAGCTCCCAAGGCTGATCTGATTGCGCATTAAAAAGCACACTAGGTGCACTGCCTGGTGTTGCGACCTGCTAATCAGAGCACACGTGAACCAAAGCGATACTTCACAATGTACTGTGGCCTCCGCATAAGTGACAAAAACTACTGGAGGTTTTATTTTCCACTTGTCCCCTGAGTGTTTTAACTTCTAAAGTCCCCTGCTAACTACCTGCTTTATATACACACCAATAATAATGATATTTGCCATTGCAAAGTCGTAAATAATGTGAAAATAATGGTACTTTATAAATATGCCCTTAGGGTGCGGCCACACTGCAACGCACAGGAATCGCACACCAAATCGCGAGCGCTATCGCACGCGATTGTGTGTGCGATTCTTGTGCGTTTTGCGTTCGCGTTTTTCGCATGCGTTTTCGCCTTTTTGCATCATGGAAACGCATACGTTAACGCACCAAAAATGGTGAACACATTCGTTATCAAAACACGAACGGACACGCAATCGCATCAGAAACGCGAAAATTCACGCAATTTCCATTTAAGCCAAAAATCGCGGGCGCAAATGCGAAACGCAGGCGCAAAAGCGCGAAAAACGCGCTAGTGTGGCCTAGCCCTTAAAGGACAATTATACTTACCTTTTCCCCGATCCACTCCTGCAAAGTATCTAGAGTGAGGACCTAAAACACCAAGTCCTCACCTCTGGGTACTTTACAAAAGTCCTGCACTACTTACTTGTAATTTCCCTCGTTGCTCCGGTTGGATCCTCCCCACTGGCACTGTCAGTGACAGTCCAGGAGGCAGCTTATGGGAAGACACGCCTCCTTGCAGAGCGCGTCTTCCCGCTGGCTGCCTCGCGACCTGTCACTCAAAGTGCCAATGGGGAGGATCGGACCGCAGCGACAAGTAAGTAAGTAGTGCAGGAATTTTGTAAAGTACCCAGAGGTGAGAACTTAGCCTTTTAGGCCCTCACCCTGGGTACTTTGCAGGAGTGGGGGGAAAGGAAAATGAGTTTAAAATGACCTCCTCCTCCTACACCATGTCGTTTCTGTATGAGTCCCCTTTGAAAGGGGCATGGTGGATGGTGTGTTTCTGTAAATTGCATTTATTACAGTATAAAGTGTTGTTTTGTTCAGCTTACCTAGTAATTAGGTGTTTATAACCACATGAAATAAATATCCTTTTTAAACAGGATTTACCAGGCTTATGCTTTTTAAATCAATATGCAGTTTTTAGTTCACACGCAATGTGCGTTAGTTTCTAAGGTGCAGAATTTATTAGGTCTCATAAGTAAATAGCTGTGCAAAATGAGTTTACACTCAATACCATCAGATCCGACGGTATCGGGGCTTTATCGGCAGTGTGCGTAACGTCTTTCTCGAACGAACGTACAGCCACTGAACGTTCCCATCAGCCTCACGGTCGTTAGGGAAAGACCAAAAGTTTCCCTCGGTCATGGTGGTCTCCCTATAGGGGAGTCGGCCGCGGCCGAGGGAAACACACAGTCCCGATTATTCTCCCTATGCACTGTATAAGCTGTATATAGGGAGAACGCTCGGGACTGTGTGTTCCCCGATCTTTGAACAATGACAGACAGATCTTGCAGATCCTATCCATCATCTTTCAAACATCTTTACTGTGTGTACCCAGCTTAAGCCTCTATACCAGGGCTATTGATGAGCATGTGAGATACACGGTGAGTACAGGAGGAGATGTAAAGACGACAACCCCATAGGAAAACTCTAAAACTATTAAACATCACTATCATTGGGTTAGTGTGATTCTGCAAGTACTATGCCATTTGTTTTCAGCCAAAGTTGCCTTTTCACTTTACTTCCCTTTTAATAAAACACCAATAACGCTGAGAGACAAACGTACATCCAAGGACAAGGGACAATTGATTTATATAAAATACAGTAGGCATTCTGTCAAATATGAGAATTGTTTGTTTTCTCTTGCTTGTGCATAGCTACACTCGAGTGGGCTATTTATATGACTAATGGGCTGATTAGTTAGCCAATGACAGGCTGGGAACTGTTTACTCCATTAAGCTCAATTAAATTCCTTTGCTTCCCAGAGTGAGATCCAGTAACTGTTCAGGTTCCATCCTTTTCAGGAATGTCATTGGAGGAGATTTTAAACTAGGTATGGGGGGGGAGGGAATGTTTAACTACACAGGGGTAGATAGAGAAGTTAGGGATCTGGGGGCTAGTAACACAACGGAGGGAGGAGAAGGAGGAGGGGGGAGCATAGAGGATAAGGAGGCATGTACGACCATGTATGGAAGTAAATCAATTGATAATCTAAAATGTATGTTTACAAATGCAAGGAGTCTGGCTGGAAAAACCGGCGAACTTGAAATAATAGTCTAAAGGAAAGGTATGATGTAATTGGTATAGCAGAATCATGGCTTAATGATTCACACGACTGGACAGTAAATATTGAAGGGTACTCCTTATTTAGACATGACCGAGTTAATAAGAAAGGAGGAGGAGTATGTATGTATGTTAAACAGGAATTGAAGCCAAATTTAAAAGATGGAATAGATGGGGGAGCAAACGATGAGGCAGAAACATTATGGGTGGAACTGTGTACAGGAAGCAAGAAGGTAGGTAAATTAATTGTTGGAGTGTGTTATAAGCCGCCAAATGCCGGGGAAGAGGTGGAAATGAATCTCCATATGCAGTTGGCGAAGGCTGCTGGGATGGGGCATGTTCTGGTTATGGGGGATTTTAACTACCCTGAAATAGATTGGAGTAATGGAACTGCCAGCACCTCAAAAGGTATAAAGTTCTTAAATTTCCTATATGAGCATTTTCTTTCACAGATGGTAGAAGTTCCTACTAGAAAGAATGCGTTGTTGGATCTGGTGATATCTAATAACCCAGAGCTCATTTTGGAGATGAAGGTAATGGGAAGCTTAGGGAATAGTGACCATGATATAGTGTCATTTAATATAGGTTGCAGAAAACTAAAGTGCACTGGCTTAACAAAAACTTTTAACTTTAGGAAAGCTAATTTTATGCTTTTAAAGGAATCGCTCCTGCTCATAGACTGGGGGGAACTGTTTCTAGGTAAAGATACTGAGCAGATGTGGACCACTTTTAAAGGGATATTAAACTATAACATTTCCAAATCGGTACCTTTAGGAAACAAGTGTAAAAAAATGAGGTCCACTCCTGCATGGCTTAATGCTCAGGTAAAAAGGGAAATGGAAAAAAAGAAAAGGGCTTTTAAAATTTTGAAAGCAGAAGGCACAGAACAGGCTTACAGGGACTTCAAAAGTTGTAATAAAGAGTGCAAGAAAGCAATTAAACTAGCTAAAATAGAAAATGAAATACGGATTGCCGAACAAAGCAAGTCCAACCCCAAGATGTTTTTTAAGTATATAAATGGTAAAAAAATGAGGACTGAGAATGTGGGACCATTAAATAATGGAGCTGAGGTGGTTGTAGAGGATGCCGAAAAGGCTAATCTGCTAAACCGTTTTTTTACATCGGTTTTTACTGTTGAGAATCCTTACAGTAGGGATTGTAACAATGTGCAGGGAGGAAATGAAGAGTTTTCACATTGGATAACAGAGGATATGGTACGGAATCAATTAGACAAAGTTAATATCAATAAAGCGCCAGGACCAGATGGATTGCATCCTAGGATTTTAAAAGAGCTTAGTTCAGTTCTAGCAAGACCACTGTGTCTCATCTTTTCAGATTCACTTTTGTCTGGGGATGTGCCGCTGGATTGGAAAAAAGCCAATGTAATACCAATATTCAAAAAAGGTAGTCGTTCACAGCCTGGTAACTATAGACCTGTAAGCCTAACATCAGTGGTAGGGAAGGTGATGGAAACTTTGTTAAGGGATCATATCCTTGACTTTGTCTCCAGAGATCATCTTATTAGTAGTAGTCAGCATGGATTTATGAGAAATAGATCATGCCAGACAAATTTAATTGGTTTTTATGAAGAAGTGAGTAAGAAGTTAGATTCAGGCACAGCTGTGGATGTGGTATATTTGGATTTTGCAAAAGCCTTTGATACTGTGCCACATAGGCGACTAATGTATAAACTGAGGACTGTTGGCCTTGAAGAAAACATTTGTTCATGGATAGAGAACTGGTTATTGGACCGCAAACAGAGAGTGGTGGTTAATGGAGCTACATCTATGTGGGCTAAAGTTCTAAGCGGAGTTCCTCAGGGTTCTGTACTGGGGCCGCTTCTGTTTAATCTGTTTATAAATGACTTAGAAGGGGGCATTGAGAGCAAGGTCTCTGTGTTTGCTGATGACACTAAATTATGCAGAGCTTTGGAAACTTCCAATGATGTGCAAGTGCTGCAAGCAGACCTAGATAGATTATCAAAATGGGCAGCAGAATGGCAGATGAGATTCAATGTTGATAAATGTAAGGTGATGCATTTGGGATTTAATAATCCCTGTGCCACCTACACCATAAATAACTCTGTGTTAGGTGCATCTGAAATGGAAAGAGATTTGGGGGTTCTGGTAGATAACAGACTTAGCTGTAGCAAACAATGCCAGGTAGCAACAGCTAGAGCTAGCAAGATATTGTCTTGTATAAAGAGGGGAATAGATTCAAGAGAGAAAAATATTATTCTCCCTCTTTACAAGGCACTGGTAAGGCCTCATTTGGAATATGCGGTGCAGTTTTGGAATCCCATATACAAAAGGGACATCTTGGAAATGGAAGAAGTCCAGAGAAGGGCAACTAAATTAATAAGGGGAATGGAGGGGCTTGAATATGCAGGCAGATTAGACAAGTTAGGGCTGTTTACATTGGAGAAGCGGCGGTTGCGTGGGGACATGATAACCTTATACAAATATATTAATGGCCCATACAGTGAACTCTCTGGTGCATTGTTCACTAATAGGTCATATCAGAGGACTCGGGGACATCCTTTAAGGTTGGAAGAAAAGAAGTTTCATCTTCAAGTTAGGAGAGGTTTCTTTACAGTGAGAACGGTGAAACTGTGGAACTGTCTTCCAGCAGAGGTGGTAATGGCAAGTTCATTGAATAACTTTAAAAAAGGCCTGGATAAGTTTCTAAAACTAAAAAATATTGAGAATTACTGGTATTAATGCATATAGATCTGGTTGATCCAGGGATACTTTCCGATTGCCGTTTGGAGTCAGGAAGGAATTTTGCCCCCCTTTTTTAGCTGGGGTTTTGGCCTTCTCGATCAATGTTAGGGAGGGTAAAAAAAAAAAAAAAAAAAAAAAAGGGAATAGGTTGGACTTGATGGACGAATGTCTTTATTCAACCTTAATTACTATGTTACTATGTTACAACAAGGGGAACTAATCAGGATAACAGCCCCTGCATCTGGGAGCTGGGGGGAATCTTCATACTTTCCCTATGACAGATGCAGAAAAAAGTCAGAATCAAATTCTACTGACAATATATTGAACTTTTCCCCCCCAGCATATTAAAATGTTCAAGGTTGATGAATAGACTGGTAATAAAGATAGCTATTCAGGTAAGAATGAATAAACCACTCTGTAAAGAAACAAGCATATCTGACCCTGGAATCAGATTTCATTAATGGGATGTGTAAGGTTGGGGTACAGGGTGATGCTCTCTGTTCCACTGGGTTTTTTTTTGGAGTGTTTACCTGAGTAAACACTCCAAACAATTTAGGATGCCACATGCAGACATGTGAAATATAGTGGTATCATTTTCTGACCTAACTCACAAAATCGTTTTAGACCCAGGGTTGCCAGTTTAACCCAGCGGCCAGAGGTGTAGGGTTTGGGGTTACATAAGTTCCAGAGCGGGAGTGGACATTTTAGGACAGTGGCTGCCAGGGACGTTCCTAGACCACCCTGACTAGACCTTAATATATTATCCACATCTACCATATACTGTATCAGCCATACGTCCCTCACGCTGCCATGTTTATAGGCATATGTTCCTATGGCTGTAAAGTTCTATACTTCAGCTTTTTATGTGGCTAATGACTAACATTGCAAAGGTATAGAGATCCTAAAGCAAAAGTCAAAATACCTGATACAGAATTACAGATATTCAATGTGAGGTTTGGTGGGTGAACCCTAGACTACGTGGATAAACCTGATACAGATATTCAATGTGAGGTTTGGTGGTTAAACCCTAGACTACGTGGATAAACCATACAGATATTCAATGTGAGGTTTTGGTGGGTAAACCCTAGACTACGTGGATAAACCTAATACAGCTATTCAATGTGAGGTTTGGTGGGTAAACCCTAGACTACGTTTTATAACCTGATACAGATATTCAATGTGAGGTTTGGTGGGTAACCCTAGACTACGTGGATAAACCATACTAAGATATTCAATGGAGGTTTGGTGGGTAAACCCTAGACTATGTGGATAAACTAATACAGATATCAATGTGAGGTTTGGTGGGTAAACCCTAGACTACGTGGATAAACCTGATACAGATTCAATGTGAGTTTTGGTGGTAAACCCTAGACTAGTGGATAACCTGATACAGATATCAATGATAGGTTTGTGGGTAAACCCTAGACTACGTGGATAAACCTGATACAGATATTCAATGTGAGGTTTGGTTGGTAAACCCTAGACTATGTGGATAAACCTGATACAGATATTCAATGAGAGGTTTGGTGGGTGAACCCTAGACTACGTGGATAAACCTGATACAGATATTCAATGTGAGGTTTGGTGGGTAAACCCTAGACTACGTGGATAAACCTGATACAGATATTCAATGTGAGGTTTGGTGGGTAAACCCTAGACTACGTGGATAACCTGATACAGATATTCAATGTGAGGTTTGGTGGGTAAACCCTAGACTACGTGGATAACCTGATACATATCAATGTGAGGTTTGGTGGGTAAACCCTAGACTATGTGGATAAACTTAATACAGATATTCAATGAGAGGTTTGGTGGGTAAACCCTAGACTATGTGGATAAACCTAATACAGATATTCAATGTGAGGTTTGGTGGGTAAACCCTAGACTATGTGGATAAACCTGATACAGATATTCAATGAGAGGTTTGGTGGGTAAACCCTAGACTATGTGGATAAACCTAATACAGATATTCAATGTGAGGTTTGGTGGGTAAACCCTAGACTATGTGGATAAACCTAATACAGATATTCAATGTGAGGTTTGGTTGGTAAACCCTAGACTATGTGGATAAACCTAATACAGATATTCAATGTGAGGTTTGGTGGGTAAACCCTAGACTATGTGGATAAACCTGATACAGATATTCAATGTGAGGTTTGGTGGGTAAACCCTAGACTATGTGGATAAACTTAATACAGATATTCAATGTAAGGTTTGGTTGGTAAACCCTAGACTATGTGGATAAACCTGATACAGATATTCAACTGTCCTGGACAGTTTGAACATGATCAGTGAGTTCTATACCCCACTCCACCCCATTGCAAAACTGTAAGGTCACAAATAGCTGGCCTTCCTGTAAACGCCTTCTGGGGATGTCAAACCTGTGGGATTACAGAGCATTCCATGACCATTGCTGGATGTTGTAGTTTTAAAACATCTGGAGGGCTACAAGTTTGACATTTCAGTTGTATGTAATCAAGACTGAGCACTAGAAAGGAGAGCTGAAGAAATCAGGAAAATGTCAGCCACCTGCTGAATTTCTTAGGATTTCTACACAATGATTTTTTATTGGCTAGTTAGAAACTATAGAATCCATTTAGGCTTGTTTATATTTCAGATGTAATTATCCTTTAAATTATTCCTATCTGCACATAGTGGAACATACAGTGGATAAAGACTTGATGGGAAAAGAAATGGAGATAAAACAGAAACATCATTATAAAATGTCAGGTTGGTCTACGGTAGATGTAAGTGATTAAAATCCAGGTTCTAGGAGAACTATGAAGAGGGATTTCTAATTAATGCAAATGAAAAAGGAAAGAAAAACATAGTAACATAGTATTGGAGGTTGTATAAAGGCATACATCTATCTAGTCCAACCATTATACCCTACCCATAATGTCTGTATAACAGTTACATAGTAACATAGTATTGGAGGTTGTATAAAGGCATACATCTATTTAGTCCAACCATTATACCCTACCCATAATGTCTGTATAACAGTTACATAGTAACATAGTATTGGAGGTTGTATAAAGGCATACATCTATCTAGTCCAACCTTTATACCCAACCCATGATGTCTGTATAACAGTTACATAGTAACATAGTATTGGAGGTTGTATAAAGACATCCATCTTGTCCAACCTTTATACCCTACTCATGATGTCTGTATAACAGTTATATATTAACATAGTATTGGAGGTTGTAGAAAGACATCCATCTAGTCCAACCTTTATACCCTACCCATGATGTCTGTATAACAGTTACATATTAACATAGTATTGGAGGTTGTAGAAAGACATACGTCCATCTAGTCCAACCTACTTACAATGTCTGTCTAACAGTTACATAGTAAGATGGCTGTGGCTTCTTCACAATGCTTTTGATTTCAGAGACGATTGTTGCAGCTATTGGCTAGTTAGAAACTATAGAATCCATTTAGGCTTGTTTATATTTCAGATGTAATTGTCCTTTAAATTCTTCTGATCTGCACATAGTGGATTATAGCAACATACAGTGGATAAATAATTGTTGGGAAAAGAAATGGGGATAAATCAGAAACATGAGTATAAAATGTCAGGTTGGTCTATGGTAGATGTAAGTGATTAAAATGCAGGTTCTAGGAGAACTATGAAGAGGGATTTCTAATTAATGCAAACGTAAAAGGAAAGAAAAACATAGTAACATATAAATGGAGGTTGTATAAAGACATAGGTCCATCTAGTCCAACCTTTATACCCTACCCATAATGTCTGTCTAACAGTTACATAGTAACATAGTATTGGAGGTTGTATAAAGACATACTCCATCTAGTCCAACCTTTATACCCTACTCATAATGTCTGTCTAACAGTTACATAGTAACATAGTATTGGAGGTTTGTATAAAGACATACGTCCATCTAGTCCAACCTTATACCCTACTCATAATGTCTGTCTAACAGTTACATAGTAACATAGTATTGGAGGTTGTATAAAGACATACGTCCATCTAGTCCAACCTTTATACCCTACTCATAATGTCTGTCTAACAGTTACATAGTACCACAGTATTGGAGGTTGTATAAAGACATACGTCCACCTAGTCCAACCTTTACACCCTACTCATAATGTCTGTCTAACAGTTACATAGTAACACAGTATTGGAGGTTGTATAAAGACATACGTCCACCTAGTCCACCTTTACACCCTACTCCAATGTCTGTCTGTTATGTTGTAACAGAGTATTGGGGGTTGTATAAAGACTATGTCCATCCAGTCCAATCTTTATACCCTACTTAAATGTCTGTCTAACTGCTACGTAGTAACATAGTATTGGAGGTTCTATAAAGACATGCGCCCATCTAGTCCAGGATCCTCAAACTACGCTCCCAGATGGTTGAAAAACAACTTCCAACATTCCTAGACTTTCTTCTGTAGTTGAGGAATGCTGGAGTTGTAGTTTTTCAAACATCTGGAGAGCCGTAGTTTGAGGATCACTGATTTAGTCCAAAATTAAACCCTACCCCACGATGTCTGTCTAACAGTTAAATAGAAACTTAGTAATGGAGGTTGTATAAGACATACGTCCATATAGCCCAATATTTATACCCTACCCATAATGTCTGTCTAACAGTTACATGGGATAATAGTATTGAGGTTGTATAAAGACATACGTACATACATCTAGCTTCTAGCCCAACCTTTATACCTACCCTAATGTCTGTCTAACAGTTCATGGTATAATAGTATTGAAGGTTGTATAAAGACATACTGTACATACATCTAGCCCAACATTTTCACCCTACCCATAATGCCTGTCTAACAGTTACATAGTAACATAGTATTGGAGGTTGTTAAAGACATAGGTCCATCTAGTCCAACCTTTACCCTACCCTAATGTCTGTCTAACAGTACATAGTAACATAGTATTGGAGGTTGTATAAAGACATACGTCCATCTAGTCCAACCTTTATACCCTACCCATAAGTCTGACTAACAGTCATAGTAACTAGTATTGGAGGTTGTATAAAGACATACGTCCATCTAGTCCAACCTTTATACCCTACCCATGATGTCTGTCTAACAGTTACATAGTAACATAGTATTGGAGGTTGTATAAAGGCATACTTCTATCTAGTCCAAACCTTTATAACCTACCCATATGTCTGTATACAGTTACATAGTAACATAGTATTGGAGGTTGTATAAAGACATACATCTATCTAGTCCAACCTTATACCCTACCCATAATGTCTGTAAACAGTTACATAGTAACATAGTATTGGAGGTTGTATAAGACATACGTCATCTAGTCCAACCTTTATACCTACCCATAATGTCTGTCTAACAATTACATGGTATAATAGTATTGAAGGTTGTATAAAGACATACTGTACATACATCTAGCCCAACCTTATACCCTACACATGCCTGTCTAACAGTTACATATACATAGTATTGGAGGTTGTATAAAGACATAATACCTCTAGTGAAACCTTTATACCCTACATATAATGCCATAATGTAATTACTAAATAGACAGCTTTTCCTCTGTAACACCAGTGAACATAATTACTACATTCAGAAAGATGGATCATTCCTGGCTATTGACCAAGGCCCGAACAAAACTGCTTACTTCCAGTGAAAAAATCCCAGTCTTAAAACAAAATGTTGAAAGTAGTAAAATAACCTCCCTTTGCTTAATTTACTCGCACCCACTACTTTAACCACCTTAAACACCCGATAACTCAGTAACAACCCCTTCTCCCTATATTGGCGGAGACAAGTGGCGGTCCCTACTGGCGGCACCGGAGGGGGCAATTCCCATGGCAACTTGGATTCTCCGAGTAAGTACATTCAACCATTTTTTTATATATATGTAGTTTCCTTTTATTGTTAAATAGTAACAATGGAAGTTATCCCCAATGATAAAATGTAAAATGCATATCACTATTACCGGTCAAATCTGAGATTAACTGTTTTATACATGATATAGAAAATAAAATGTATTAAAAAAATAGTGTAATATTTTTACGAGATTGACATGACAGTGAAAGCTTATACAGATCCTTTTACACTGAAACCCGTGAACAAAAAGAGTGTAATCGCACGGCCACACTGCGCCGCAAATGCAATAGCAGGCAATAGCGTGGTGCGATTTCGTTGCATTTGCGCGTGATTTCTCCTTTTGAGATACTAAGTCGCATGCGTATTACGCATTAAAATGGTGATCACACATGCGATTGCGTATGCCAAACGGAAACGCAATCGCATACGTTGCCCGCGATTGCAGTGTTAGAAAAAAAAACCAAGCACAAAAAAAAAAGCGCGATCGGGTGGCCTAGCCCTCAGTGCTGAGTCAGGTGTAGAACAGTTACCTGTTAATTGAAGATGGCTCCATACACGTCTAGATTCTGTGGCTTTATTTCTGGCTTTTCCCTTCCTGTGAATTTACACCAAAAACAAGATTCCGAGCTTTCGGCTCTGCCATAGGTTTATATATTTTCAGCCCCAGTGTCCCAATGTAGAAGTAATATCGCTCTGTGTTATCAGCAATTTAGTTGATTGGAAGCATCTTAAACTGAATGGACCATTGGATGCAGTTTGTTTTCTGCCTGAATTTGAGCATTACATAAATAAAATCCACAATTAGCAATAGTCAGTCAGTTAGTAGGATTTGTATAGGATATTCTGGGTGGCCACACATGTAGTAGTCACTATCAGCTCCATATACTAAAGCCACCAATCAAAACTCTTGGTCACAACCAAATAATTGCTTTGTCTGTGAGATCGCCCGATTCTTCACCACACACACGGTTCATAATCACCAATAGGAATTGTCTCTAAAAGGCCCCGTGTGTGCTCAGCTTTACACCGTATAAAGTATTACATATAACAATGGGGGGGTCTGTTCCCTGGAATTATCTGGCCTTTTACCCAGTAATGAGTTTCAGTGTTTAGGGAAATCTGAATGTATTGAACTGACGCACTTTATCCAGACAATGTTAATGTTACATGTGTCAATTAGAATGAGAGGACTAAAAGGAAGAATACAGTTTCTATGAAAGAAAATAGAGAATAACTTGTTTATCCCAGAAATAACTTACTAAAAGTCATGGTTGCAGTAAACAAACCATTTTTAATGATTTTTTTTCTGAAGATTTTACATTGGTAAAGATCGCCACCTACTGACCAATAGCTCTTACTTCCATTTAAAACGTATGATTTGTACTAATCAGTGCATATATTAATGGCCGAATGATCAATAACCATGGCAAATAGAGTTAACCTTTTGTATGATTTTGATTTACCGGTACCAACTTTACTGAAGCTAAAGCCTTGTGTAATACATGGTTTTTTTGCAATTTTCCATTTTTAAAAGCAAGCTATACATTTGTATATAATAATACAAGGCCATTCCAGGTGGCCTCAAACTAGTGTGTACATGTATAGGCAAAAATAAATCCAAGGTTGCACGAACTGGGTCTTTGCTGCACCATATTTAGTTGCATTTGCACGTGGCACATGACTAAAATACACCTGTGCAAACAAGCAACATTGGGTGATGCATCTAAGACACCAAACACTGTTAAACACCAGTGGATGGATTCCTGAGGAGATGGCCAGGCCTACCCAGATTATCACCCAAGGGAGATACTTTTGAGGAAATAGATCGCTCCTATCTTATATGATGCGAACATAACATCCAAATGGAAAAAACCTGAGAAATTAAGTCGATTTACCAAATCTGATTAAACATGGAAGGAATACTGGGCCTGAAATATGATATTAATACCATATGGCTGATTATGGTGTGAACCTTTATTTGGGTTTTTACTGTTCTGAATAGAAACAAACAAACTTGTTCCAACTGATCTTTACAATAATAGAGAACAACCCTGTGTGCAGTCTAAATAGTGAACAGGACAGCCTTAAAGGGTTATACGAGTTATAAATGCAAAAGTCTTTCTCAAGAAAGGACTTTGACTGTCCGAAACATTTGTTGCACAAAAATGCACGTTTGTTTATAGGAATACCTGTGGGGTTGCCTGAGTTTTTGGTTGCTCTTTACATACACTTTTATTTTGATTTTATGTCACGTGGGCATCCTGCAGACCAGTAGCTGTGATCTGATCTTCCAGCCTCTTCCTGTATGCTATTACATCTCCTGTCACAGCCACAGTAAGATAAACTTGTATTACCAATCACTGTGGGCAACTTGTATGTATGTCTGTGTGGGCAACTTGTATGTATCAGTTTGTGTGGGCAACTTGTATGCATCAATCACTGTAAGCAAATTGTTTTGTACCGGTTATTGTGGGCAACTTGTATGTACAAGTCACTGCGGGCAACATTTATATACAAGTCACTGTAGGCAACTGTTAAGTCAGTACTCCAGTTCACCAGCCCGTTAAGTCAACACTGGCTGGTAACTAGGCTGCTGAGCTGGAGGTTTCATCAGTCGCTGTTAGGCTAGCCCTCCAGCCACTGTGAAGTAGCCCTCCAGTTCACCAGCCACATTAAGTCAGCCCTTTAGTTTACCAAGCAGGGTTAGGTCAGTCCTGCAGTTTACCAGCCACTGT
This sequence comes from Hymenochirus boettgeri, assembly GCA_019447015.1. NCBI lineage: Eukaryota > Metazoa > Chordata > Amphibia > Anura > Pipidae > Hymenochirus > Hymenochirus boettgeri. The sequence continues at coordinate 52,348,236 of CM033470.1, read as the reverse complement.
TATCACTGGCTAGTGAACTTGAGGGCTAACATAACAGTGGCTTGTGAAATGGAGGGTTGCCCTAACAGTGTCTACTGAACTGGAGGGCTGACCTAATAATCTCTGCTGAATTGGAGGGTTGACCCAACAGTCTCTGCTGAACTGGAGAGCTGACCTAACAGTGTCTGCTGAACCCCTCCATCATCTCCATGCCCTCCTTCTCTGACCCTGATCTTGCAGCCCTCCACTACCATATCACGGTTTCCAATGCCCTTGACTCTGTTGCTCCCTTATCCACCTGTTGCCTTAGTCGCAAGAACTCACAACCATGGTTTACGGATCAGATTAAAAAGTTGAAAAGGCCGAACGAGGCTGGCGCAAGAGTAACAAAAATAGAGACTCTTGAATTTAAAAGTGCCCTTTATCAGATCAGAGGTGCTTTATCCATAGCCAAAGAAAACTAATCTTCAATCATATCCACACAATCCCATAACCCCAAAGAGCTCTTTAAAGTATTCAACTCCCTGCTCTGTTCCCCACCTCCTCCGACTACCCCGTTATCAGCTGATGAAATAGCCTCATATTCACAGAAAAAACCAAAATGGTTTTCCTGTACACCCTACTACCTCCTCCCTACAGCTTCAACTCCTACCACACTGCGCTGGCTTTCCTCCTTTCATTGATTAATCCCTTTAATTGTACCCTAATGAGCTTCACTACTATTACAGAACGGGGACTTTAATCTCTCCTATCCAGGACAGGTCTCACCACCAGCCCCCTTGACCCCATCCCCTCTTATCTTATTCCCACTTTCACCTCTTCATTCATACCAGCCCTAACCTCTCTTTAACTTGTCCCTCTTCACTGTATTTTTCCCTCATTTAAACATGCAGTGGTATCCCCTATACTTGAAAACCCCTCCCTTACCCATTGATGCTTTCCAGCTACCGCCTGTCTCCCTTCTCTCGTTTGCTTTTATTTACACTATTGTAAAAACATGTCTATGCTGAATTGGTCAGTCACCTGTCTGCTAACTCTCTCTTTGACCACCTCCAGTCAGGCTTCGTCCTAACCACTCACAGAAACTGCCCCAAAAGTGACCAATGATCTACTTAATGCTAAAGCTAGTGTCACACTCTTTGCTCATTCTTCTTAACCTGTCCTCTCGTTTTGATACTGTTGATCACCCTCTACTTCAGATCCTGGCCTCCTTGGGTATCCAGGACACTGCACTTTCTTGGCTTATCCTCCTATCTCTTGGTAGATTTGTTTTTCCACTCTGGAATTAGCTCCACCACTCGCCTTCTCCCTGTGGGGGTCCTGCCAGGCGCAGTACTCTTTTTTTTCTCCATCTACACCTATGGCCTTGGGATAACTCATTAGTTCATTTGGATTCCAGTTATCACCTGTATGTGGATGATACCCAAATTACATCTCTGCCCCAAATCTCCCTACACTGACATCCAAGTCCCTGACTGCCTGTTTTCATCTCTGCTTCATGTCCTCCCGCTTCCTCAAACTCAAATGGACAAGACTGAACTTGTCCTTTTCCCACCCTCACAATCTGTTCCCCTCCCTAGTCTTACTATTAATATTAACAAAGCATCTATATCCCATCTCCTCATGTCCGCTGCCTGGAAATAACGCTAGATTCCAATCTTTCCTCAAAACCCCATGTCAATTCACTTGCCAACTCTTGTCGGCTCCAACTCAAAACACATCTCCACATTCGACCCTTCCTCTCTGAATAAAGCTACAAAATCCTAGTCCATGCCCTAATCATATCCCGGCTATACTACTGCAACCCACTCCTGTGTGGTTACCAAACAACCGCCTGGCACCTCTTCAATCCATCCTCAACTCTGTTGCCTGGTCATTCATTTCTCTTCTCTAATGCCTTCCTCTCTGTGAGTCCCTCCACTGGATGCCCATCATGCAAAGGATTCAGTTCAAGCTGCTTACCCTATCCAATAAAGCACTATCCAACACAGCCCTTCATATATCTCAGAGCTGATCCACGATATCATCCCAGGTGCAACCTCCGCTTTGCAAACGATCTCCTCCTCTCATCCACCCTTCTCACCTCTTCCCATGTCATATTCAAGACTTTGCTGTGCTGCCCCTCTGCTCTGGGAACTCCCTTCTCCTTCTGTCCATCACTTACCATCTTAATACCTTCAAATGTAACCTTAAAACCCACCTCTTCAGGCAAGCATATAACCTGGCCTAGACATTACCCCTCTTACTACCCAATATGATCCAACCCACCTTTCACACACTCCACTGCCAATCTATTTCAGCCTCCATACCCGATTCCCGCAACCTGTCTACCCCCCATATCCTCTAGACTGTAGCTCTTTGGGCCGAGTCCCTCTATACACAGTATTGCTGTAAGAAACTCATCACTCTGTTACTTATATTATGTATTACCTGTATATGTAAGACTTCATATAAAATGTATTACCTGTACGTAATGTATGACTATGAAACTTCTAAGCACCACGGTAAGATGTTGGCACTATATCAATCTATAAATATAAAGGGCTGACCTCACTCAGTATCTTGAGGGTTCAGCACCGCTGTTAGGCCTACCCTCCAGTTCACCAGTCATTGTCAAGTCAACCCCCCATTTCACCGAAGTGTTAGTTCCCCCATTACACCCACCCCATAACCACGCCCCCCTTCACTAGTCATGGCCCTCCTCCACAACAGCCAAACTTTTTGCAAGACGATATAGGGGAGCTTTTAAATTTTAGCTCAGGTGCAGGGGCACTTTTAGGATTTTTGGCACCGAGGCAAACTTTGTAAAAAGACACTTCTCAACTCTATTAGGTTGCAGTAAGGTGGGCTGGGCTTCAGGTTGTGAGACGTGGTCTTCCGGCCATGGTTAAAAGATTTAGCAAAATTCAAACTTTACAAGTGGGATCGGGCAAAGTTAGGCAAATAAGGGAGAAGAGATAATAGCTAGTAAACTGCACAGACAGATATGCTGATAGAAGGCAGTATAACTAGGAAGTGGTGTTTAACAGAGAAAGGAACAGTGGAATAACTGTGAAAGAGACACTGGTGGTTAATGGTGAAATTAAAGAAAGAGAATTGTAATAGAAATGGCCGCCCCCACAGATAACTATAATATACGTGTCCCACTCATAGGAATGATAAATAATTTCCCTACACTATAATGGTATAAGCCGCCAGACTGTGAATTTACTTACTGTATATCAGAATTTTCAATTGATTTAGAATACATCATAGCAAAAAAAAAATGTCATTCCTCACACAAAGAGATAATAACAGACGATATCCTCGCTAAAACTTTTTGGTATTAGTTTTCTGAGAATTTTTGGAGCCAATTTATTCCCCCTGCGTTTTTGAATGTGAAGTGAGGCTTAGTTTCCCTTGATATCGGTGGATGTCTAATCTCTGCGTTTTCCTTTGATTATTCCCTGGGGGGGTTGTGCAGAGGTGGGCCGTATTTGTGCAGCTTGTAAGGGGCAGTTTTCATATTTTTATTGTAAAAAAAAAAAAAAAGTGTATCACTTAAGATTTTTGGAAAATGTTTCACTTTAATATTTTTTTTTTATTATTCGCAAAGATGATCTGACGATAAGAATTGTTGAATACGGGTCGCATTTTCGAATCCAAATCGGTAAAAACAGGAAGTTTTTTTTTTTCTTCATTGGCACAATACTTAGGTAATCAGAAACTGATCTCTTTGATTCCATTCACAAAAACTATAGTAAGGTGATAGGGTGACAGCTTAGTACATAGCAGGTAATTAATACTGTGGATCAAACAGACTGATCAAAGTGCAGTACCTGCACCCACCACCGGCGTGCTCTTGGTTCCTATGTCTGTTCTGGCTTGTTGTGTGTATAGCCACTTTAAAATTTTGGGCTGTAGACTATTTGCCCTTTATCCCTGCATACATGTGTGCAGCTGCAGGGGTTGGGGGGCTACATGAGGGTGAACCAGATCTCAGACCAATGCATTTCTCTATAGTGAAACCATCTAAAGGTGAGCGTTGGAGGGTAAAAAGTGGCCTGGCACAATGTACATTGACACGAGGCCCTGTTTTAAAGGGATAAGTTTTGCATTGTTGGATCCCACCAGATTCTGCCTGTCTATGGGCACATTAACTAGGAATATTCGCAGCCAAACACACTGACCACCAATCCGAATAGTGACTCTCCCTTTGCTTTCCTCCTCCCATGGCTTCCTCGGCTTCGACGACCTACGCCCCTACCCATCTACCACGCGGCTTCACGGAGCGGCTGCGCTGTTGACAAGTATGTTGCGGGGTTTGTGTACCGTGGCTGCGGAAAGAAAAGTCTCATCATGTGGATCTAACCCCGCAATCCCTCTGTGCCGCTACGTGACAAAACACAGCCGGTGCCCCGGCGTCCCGACCGCGAAGGAGGACGCCGGGACCCCCCAGCATGAACTGTTGTCCTTTCTCATTTGCTGAGACACCATGTCCTTACTTCCGAGGAAGGTAAGTAAGGGGCGGCGTGGTGGAGGTGCTCACCCTGCACAGCAATGGATTGTTATATAGACAGCAGGAGACTTACAACCAAGGTATAGGACTACCGCAAAGTACCTGGGGGGGAAGGGTGAAAAGGCACTATCCTGGTGCACCCTTGGATATGTTGGGAGAGGGGTCTATATTGTCTAGGAGGTTGACAGCTGAGAGGCTGGGAAGGGGAGATAAACCTGGCAGCTTTATCAGGGATCTGTAAATGGGGGGGGGAAACAGGTTTTAAATGGGGGAACAGTCCACAACTGCAGGGATAGGTAACCAGTAGATTCCATATTGTTTGGAAACTACAACTTCCAGCATTCCTCTAAATAGTACTCGTAGTTAGGGAATTCTGGGAGTTGCAAGTTTCCAAATATTTGGAGATCTCTGGTTACTCCTGGAATTTCAACGGGTGCATCATTGTCTTGATTAGTAAAAACTATGATGGGATTTAGTGAGTTGACGACTGCATAAAAGGCTGGTATTTTGCCTTCTTAGGTTTAAAGGGCATGTCCACCCACAAAACTATAATACCCCAACTACTGACGGCCCCATATGTATGTAGTGTAATCCTGACCTAACATCCCAGTCCATATGGTTCTCCTTAGTCCCCCACCCACCAGTCCCAAAAACTGCCCCACCAGAGGATACGCAGAGTTCATATAGGACCTCCCCTTCTACTGGCCCCAGGGAGAAGTTTGGCATGAGACTGCTTCAGCCCTTCTCCCCCTCCCTCCCTCTCTCTCTTCTCCTATCTCTCTCTCCTCACCAGCCTAGCTTAAAAAAAAAACTTTAAACCCTTTAGTTATAAATTTCCCATGCCTGCCCAGCCAACAACACGCTATATTTCTATGTTTAGAAAGCGTCCCAAATCTTTACTACCTCCTCCTTTCCCGTCGAAAGAACTGCCGGCAGCCGCGTCCGTGATTGGCGCCGCTCAGCCAATCACAGGACGCGGCTGCCGGTGCCGCCCCTCTGCTTGATTGTTCTCAACAGCAGAGGCCGGGAGCGCGAGGAGGAAAGAGGGGAGGTAAGTAAGTTTATGGGGAGCTTTTCTATACAATAAATATAGCGGTTGGGGCTGGGCAGGCATGGGGAATCTTAATCAAAAATAATTTTAGGGTGGACATCCCTTTAAGGTTCGCAGAGCGATGCAGCTAATGTGACAATTGCATAATATTAAAAAAAAAACTGGAGTGTGACCTGGTTCACCTGTATAGCATCGTGAGAAGCCCTTCACTTGGATCCAGAGACACTCCTAGTAGAATCTTGGGTCGGGGAGACCGTGGGTTACCCAATTGCAGTTTCTGGTTTTGGGTTAGAAAGAACTGTGGTAAGATTGGCCGAATTAACAGTTGAAATAAAAAGCTTGGTTTTGGATATGAAGAGGGTCTGTTACTAATTAAGAACTGAGAATACATTATATCAATTCCAAAAATAATGGTGCCGGGGCATAAGCACCCCTCATTCCGTTTGCAGATCGCTGACGGTAATAGCCCGTGTGCCTTAGTGTGCCCTTACCAGCCTTTTGCAACTCTCCTTGTTCTCAAGCAAAAATCTGCCCCAATAAAATCTTATTACTCATGCGGAATGTAGACTCTCACGTTTTTTCATTGCTGCCTTAAACATCTTAATGGTTCAGCCAAACAAAATAAACCTCAACCATGGGGTTCACTGTGTGTTAACACCCCCAATTTACTGCAAAAACCCCACTGCCTAGGTAATATGATGTAGCAATGGATTTTAAATGTTAGCATGTGCAATAATGTTATCCAATATGCATCCCAGATCTTGTTTAGGGTGGGGGTGGGGTAAAATTGCTCTTATCTAAGTGGGAACTGTGCTTTTCCCATATACATTAGCACTGGCTTTGAAGGTCCGTGATTTCTCTAGTAACATGAGGTCATGATAGAGTTTTGTCATGTTGACAAGTGACGTACTGTTGTACCCTCTCTGTCACATATTTAGAAGCTCTCTTCTAAGAATTTCATTGAGTTTCTCATGGTGTGTTAAGAAATTCCACGCTAAGAAAAAACTTAATATTTCACGTTTCTTATATTCGTGCTTGGTTATCCGTGGGGAACAATTGCATGCGTGCTCTGTGTTAAGCATTTTTTTTGCGAATGGCATGTGTCAGATTACATAAGTATTGTGCGTATCGTCGTGAAACCGACGGCAACATGTGCCATTCCCACATGTGATTCAAATGCATTGCTGTCTGGCAACAGTGTGGCTTCTGCCCTTATTATGCATTCTGATGGGCACTCCCCTTGGGCAATTTTTTGATTTGTGTTTTGCAACATTGGTTTGAATATTCACCACCTACTTTTCATATAAGCCTTTTAAAAAGTTTTTGGTATGGTGTAAATACTAAGGCCATAAATTTATTATACTATAAAAATAATATCTAGAAGATTAGTGTAGAAATAACCACCTGTTGGGACAGAAATTATTCGTTTTGTATTGGTTTTTTAAGCAAAATCAGCCAAAAGTTGAATTTGAGATTGCTGGCATAGAGCAAAACAAACAAAGAAATCACAGTCGGTATTGACATAGTAATGGTAGGAATGGTAGGTTTGCAACCTTTTACTAGGAAAGTACTAGTTTTATATGGTTTACATTGAAATAGTAATTGAGGTTACCGGTAAATAAACAATATGTCATCGATTCCAACTTTTTTACACCCTACTCTTTTAACCATATTTAACAGTTGATCCAGAGGAAGGACATTACTCCAAATGCAAACCGGAGTATCCTAGATCACAAGAACTACTAGATATATACCAGTAATTCCTCAATAATTTTTAGCTTTTTAGAAACTTACTCAGCCCCCATTTTAAACGCTATTCAACTGATTGCCGATTACCACATCTGCTGGAAAGACACTTCCACAGTTTAATCCAGTTCTCACTGTAAAAACTTTCCTAACCTTGAAGATGAAACGGCTTTTCTCTTCAATCTCAAAGGATGTCTCCATGTCTCTTATAGTGAACAATGCACCAGAGAGGTTCTATATGTCCAGTTAATATTTGTTATAAAGTGATCATATCCCCGCACAAACCAGGGATTAACTAGGTAATGACACTGAATCCAGGTGGTGTGGCATCTTAATGTAATATAATTCCCTTTTTTAAGCCTAGAAGTTCTATTAAAAGGCTGTATGACTTGCTTTGTCTAAATTATTTCTATTTCTATGAAATTAAGCTTTCCATGTACTTTTAGCCTCACCGGTAAGGGCTCAGTCATGCCAAATTTTACACAAAAAAGTATCTACTGGGAACTTATGTGTGGTATTAAAATCAATTATTGTAGGCTATGCACAGGGGAGTGGATTGCAGATTGTGGAAAATCTACCCCACATGCTTATGGAGACGTATCATTATGCTACAAGCATTGTACAGGAAAATGGACTTGCCAAACCTCACCAATGCATTGTACCAGGTTGAGGACCTAGCTAAGGTCCTCACACCTGGGTTCATATTTAAGCTCTTAATTAGTTTCCTTTGTGCCCAGTCTCTCCACCTCCCCAATTACTGGCGATGGGCCACTAGAAGACAGACCCTGCAAGTAGACGTTCTTCCTTGGCCCCTTATGCATCCAGAAGAGGACAGACCATTTGATGGAGAAAGAAGGAATAATATCGATATATAACAAATTTTATTTGTAATATTATATATGTATTTTACAAATTAGATAAATTTCCCATTTTTTTTCCGATTGACGTATGGAGTTGAGCAGCAGATGACAAAATTTTCCTGAAAAATATCTGCCAGTTTAACCTTTACATTCACAATGCAGATGATAATTCAATTAGGCATCCTGTAGCAGACCCCACTAGTTTTTTGCTTGATGTATGTCCTAAAAAACAATGTCACCCTTTTGCGTTAAGAGCTGCAAAACTGGAACTAGCACTGACAGTTGCTTGACATGTTTTGAGAAGAGGGCTGGCAAGTTTTTAAATCAAGAAATTACGGTTATTGGTACAATGCATAGGTCTTTGTAATACAGGAATTTGTCTTACTGCCATTTGGAGTCAGGAAGGGAATTGTTCACTTAACTTAACCTACTTTTAATACTAAATCTGAGCTGTTAGATACTGAGATTTCTGAAAGGACAATCCATTGAATTCACAGCATTTACACGGGAAAGAACCTGTCACTCAGAAAGCAGATATTATACATATGGTCCCTATCAATGACCTCTTACTAGATCTTGTCCTGCCTGCTAGCACATTTCTGTAACAATTAAGAACCGCAGAGAAAAGAAGAAGGGGGGAAGGAGGGGTCATGCAGAAACTTTAAAGATGGTCGCAGACACACACGAAGGCAGTGATTAAGGGAGGGTGACTGGCAATAAGTAGCACTCACTAAACATTAAAAATGTAATTGACAAAGCAAGCACGTTTAAATATGTGAGTATCTCACCTTTATTCTCTTCTCTCAAATTGTAGTTTTCAGATAAGTGAAATTGATGATAATTTTATATTGTTTACAGGTTGGGCTTTCAAGAGCCCGTTCAGTATGCAAATGAGGAACTTAAGGTTTTGGACTAATTTTCTGTGAGGTTTTTGTATACCCTAATATTCCCTGCTGATTGGGCTAAGGCTGGGAACATACGGTATGATTTTTGTGGGGGACTGAAAAAACAGATGTGATTTCCAGTTCAGCCACGACCTTTTGTCCGGTTCATCCGAACCCGGACAAGCTATCAATCATGTCACTATAGGCATTGCCAATCATTGGTCATGGTAAAACTCAACCGCCAGTGATTCGTCCCATCTGACCGTTTGCTAGTGGAAAATGGTTGGCGGACAGATAATCTGACCGTGTTACACCCTAATAATTTCCAAAGGGATGTGTTCATTCTGTTATACAGCAGATCTATATTGAATGCTTATGAACAGGCTGTTGCAAATTGGCCACCATTATGTTGTGTCCAGAATGCATATTTTTTTAGGTTAGTCCTTTCCTCGTTCCTGGTTTAATCGTCTAATCCGTTCCACTTCCTACTTCCGTTGTGAGCTGACTAATAGGAAGAACAATGTTTAGAATGTTCCTTCCTTTGCTATAGCTCGGGCCAGCTTTCACAGTGCTTAAAGATTCTCTTTGTGTCCCCACCGTCTTTCTGTACCATATGTGCGGATGTGTATTGGTTATAGCTTTGCTAGCAACACTTGGCCATCATTACATCAATTACATTGACCATGCTGCTTTGAATTGGTTGTGGTAGTAATATTATGTACTCTTACTTGGCCACAAAGTATCATGATGGGCTTTTTCAGAGGAATTTTGGAAAGGGTAAGTTCAGTGAGACGAGAGGCTTTCAGCCGTTGGAGGATCAGTCAGAGCTGCAACCGTGGCTTTTTAGAAGTGGTTGTTTTGTGATTGCAGTAAAAATGGATGTGTAGTAGTTGTCCTTTAATCCAAATTTAGGATTCTATTGCCATAACTTATTCTCACATAATTCTAAATATTTTCTAAATTTATATTGCATATTAACATAGCAATTGAGGTTGAGCATACGGCCCATCTCTCCAGCCTTTATACCTAACTTCCCTTACAATAAAGGATCCAGAGGAAGCGAAAAAAACAAAAACAGCTTAAAGTGGTAAAAAAGTTCAATCCCATGACGCCAAATGGCAACCGGAAAGGTTTCACTCCTCTGATCAACCAGAGTACAGTATTATTAATACCAGAAATTCACAATATTTTTTAGTTTTCAGCAACGTTATCACAGCCCACATTATAAGTATTCAATGAACTTGCCAATTACCACATCTGCTGAAGACCAGTTCCACAGTTTCAACTTCTCATGTAAAGAAACCCTTTCCTTAAACTTCCTTTCTTTCTCCAATTGAAACAAGGGGGATATTTATAAAGTTCGTTAATTTTCACGGCCTATTCCCGCCATTTTCGCAAAAAATTGCGTTTTCCGCGATTTATAAATGGGCAGGAACTTAACGAATCGGCTACCTGAAACAGTTCCTGCCGCTTCTATTATAAAGCGGCAGTAACTTTGTTCCAGCACACCGTAATCCGTCCGTATATTAACTTGAAAGTGACTGAAAACGCCAAGGTTACAATCTGGATTGTGGGGGGGTCGCACCCGCCCGGGAGGCACCCGCTCACCATGGGTGGTCGCGCTGTGAAGGGGGGAGCGGGTCTACGCCCTCGTCCCCATGGTGGCGGCGACCACCACTCCTCGCCACCCGCCTCACTTCCTTCCAGCAGCCCCTCCCACCACCCCCATCCCCCCGCTCGCGGCGAACCATAGGAACGGAGTAGGGAGGGTGCTAGAATGTGGCCGCAAGCAGGGTTGCTACCACCACTTCCGAGCACTCCCTCCCCAGCAGCCCCCATCCGGCGCTGGTCAGGGAGGGGAAGGAAGGGCCCGCTGGGGAGAAGGTGGAGGCACCCTCCAGTGGGGCTCTAAGACGGGCCTTTTGGGGCTTAAGGTCCCGCAGCTCGAGCGACCACCTGCGCGGCCCCTTCCAGCAGCCCCTCCTAGCCCGCCCTGTTCCATAGTCGCCGCGAGCGGGGTTGGTGGGGGAAGGGAAAGTTTAAATAGTAAACCTTGTATTTGGCTTGAAGACTGCCATTTGGAAGGGAATTTGTGTGTTTGGCTGCAGATTTTAAAACTCAATAATGTCACTGAAGAGGACCTTGTTGTTTTTACCTATACTTTAAATATGTCCACATGCATTAAGGTAGGTCATTGGTGTGTGTGGTATTCATAGCGGTTGGGGGATAAATAAACTTTTTTGAGATTGGTCAAATGAGTTTTTTTACTTTAGGTTACCCTTTACGTATGGCTGCCTCAGTAAATGGATAATTAGATCAGTAGGTTGTGTACCGTGTCGGGGGGTGAGAGTTAAAAAAAAACCTTTTTGGATGATTGTCAAAGTTAGTTTTTTTTTCTTTACTTTAGTTACCCTTTAAATATTGGTTCCACAGTAATGGATAAGTAGATCAGTAGTGTGTGGTTACTTGGGTGTGGTTGAGGGGTATTCTTTTTGATTTGACACATAAAACTCTTTATTTGAGAATAACATTAAATTAGTTTTTTTTAACTTTATTCCCCTTAGTATGCCTGCACAGTAAACGGAGAAAGTCAGATAGTAGTGTGTGTACCCTGGGTCTGTGTTGAGGGTGGTATGTTCTTTTTAGTGTTTAATTTTAAAACAACCATACAACTATCTTTAACGGAGGAGTGAGATATCTAATAATTTTTTTTACTTAGTTTACTCTTTAAATATTGGGTCATATACCATGGGAATGGAAAGATCATGCAGGTGGTGGGTGGTACCCCTGGGTCTGTGTGAGGTGGATTTGAGGGGATAAATCACATTTGATTTATGCTGCGATGATAAAACGTGTTGTGACACATACCACATGGATGATTGTTACCAATATAGGCATAATTGAAAAAATGTCCTGAGAAAAGTCGGGCGATAATCGGGGCTGGATAACGCTGTCCTGCGTGTCCATAGCGCAAGATCGAGGAATTACACACTCGTCTATGTGCCGCGCGACATCTGTACCGAATTCATGTCTCTAGCTTAAAACTGTGGGGGAGGATATGGTCCAAAATAGCGAAGAAGAATGAAATGAGGAAGAAGAATAGAAAGCAAAGTAATTTGGCTTTTCAAGCAAATTAATCATATCAAAAAAAATTGATACTTTATTAACATAGTAAAACCAGTAACGGTTCGGTGCGTTTGGGTCTGACACTTATTATCTGCAAAGACTGTATAAAGACATACGTCCCATCTAGTCCAACCTTTATACCCTACTCATAAGTCTGTCTAACAGTTCATAGTAACATAGTATTGAGGTTGTATAAAGACATACGTCCATCTAGTCCAACCTTTATACCCTACTCATAATGTCTGTCTAACAGTTACATAGTAACATAGTTGGAGGTTGTATAAAGACATACGTCCATCTAGTCCAACCTTTATACCCTACTCATAATGTCTGTCTAACAGTTACATAGTACCACAGTATTGGAGGTTGTATAAAGACATACGTCCACCTAGTCCAACCTTTACACCCTACTCATAATGTCTGTCTAACAGTTACATAGTAACACAGTATTGGAGGTTGTATAAAGCATACGTCCACCTAGTCCACCTTTACACCCTACTCAATGTCTGTCTGTTATGTTGTAACAGAGTATTTGGGGGTTGTATAAAGACTATGTCCATCCGTCCAATCTTTATACCCTACTTAATATGTCTGTCTAACTGCTACGTAGTAACATAGTATTGGAGGTTCTATAAAGACATGCGCCCATCTAGTCCAGGGATCCTCAAACTACGCTCTCCAGATGGTTGAAAAACAACTTCCAACATTCCTAGACTTTCTTCTGTAGTTGAGGAATGCTGGGAGTTGTAGTTTTTCAAACATCTGGAGAGCCGTAGTTTGAGGATCACTGATTTAGTCCAAAATTAAACCCTACCCCACGATGTCTGTCTAACAGTTAAATAGAAACTTAGTAATGGAGGTTGTATAAAGACATACGTCCATATAGCCCAATATTTATACCCTACCCATAATGTCTGTCTAACAGTTACATGGGATAATAGTATTGAGGTTGTATAAGACATACGTACATACATCTAGCTTCTAGCCCAACCTTTATACCCTACCCTAATGTCTGTCTAACAGTTATGGTATAATAGTATTGAAGGTTGTATAAAGACATACTGTACATACATCTAGCCCAACATTTTCACCCTACCCATAATGCCTGTCTAACAGTTACATAGTAACATAGTATTGGAGGTTGTTAAAGACATAGGTCCATCTAGTCCAACCTTTATCCCTACCCTAATGTCTGTCTAACAGTTACATAGTAACATAGTATTGGAGGTTGTATAAAGACATACGTCCATCTAGTCCAACCTTTATACCCTACCCATAATGTCTGACTAACAGTACATAGTAACTAGTATTGGAGGTTGTATAAGACATACGTCCATCTAGTCCAACCTTTATACCCTACCCATGATGTCTGTCTAACAGTTACATAGTAACATAGTATTGGAGGTTGTATAAAGGCATACTTCTATCTAGTCCAAACCTTTATAACCTACCCATATGTCTGTATACAGTTACTAGTAACATAGTATTGGAGGTTGTATAAAGACATACATCTATCTAGTCCACCCTTATACCCTACCCATAATGTCTGTAAACAGTTACATAGTAACATAGTATTGGAGGTTGTATAAGACATACGTCATCTAGTCCAACCTTTATACCCTACCCATAATGTCTGTCTAACAATTACATGGTATAATAGTATTGAAGGTTGTATAAAGACATACTGTACATACATCTAGCCCAACCTTATACCCTACACATGCCTGTCTAACAGTTACATATACATAGTATTGGGGTTGTATAAAGACATAATACCTCTAGTGAAACCTTTATACCCTACATATAATGCCATAATGTAATTACTAAATAGACAGCTTTTCCTCTGTAACACCAGTGAACATAATTACTACATTCAGAAAGATGGATCATATCCTGGCTATTGACCAAGGCCCAGAACAAAACTGCTTACTTCCAGTGAAAAAATCCCAGTCTTAAAACAAAATGTTGAAAGTAGTATAAATAACCTCCCTTTGCTTAAATTACTCGCACCCACTACTTTAACCACCTAAACACCCAGATAACTCAGTAACAACCCCTTCTCCACTATATTGGCGGAGACAAGTGGCGGTCCCTACTGGCGGCACCGGAGGGGGCAATTCCCATGGCAACTTGGATTCTCCGAGTAAGTACATTCAACCATTTTTTTATATATTGTAGTTTCCTTTTATTGTTAAATAGTAACAATGGAAGTTATCCCCAATGATAAAATGTAAAATGCATATCACTATTACCGGTCAAATCTGAGATTAACTGTTTATACATGATATAGAAAATAAAATGTATTAAAAAAATAGTGTAATATTTTTACGAGATTGACATGACAGTGAAAGCTTATACAGATCCTTTTACACTGAAACCCGTGAACAAAAAGAGTGTAATCGCACGGCCACACTGCGCCGCAAATGCAATAGCAGGCATAGCGGTGTGCGATTTCGTTGCATTTGCGCGTGATTTCTCCTTTTGAGATACTAAGTCGCATGCATTACGCATTAAAATGGTGATCACACATGCGATTGCGTATGCCAAACGGAAACGCAATCGCATACGTTGCCGCGATTGCAGTGTTAGAAAAAAACGCAAGCACAAAAAAAAAAGCGCGATCGTGTGTGGCCTAGCCCTCAGTGCTGAGTCAGGTGTAGAACAGTTACCTGTTAATTGAAGATGGCTCCATACACGTCTAGATTCTGTGGCTTTATTTCTGGCTTTTTCCCTTCCTGTGAATTTACACCAAAAACAAGATTCCGAGCTTTCGGCTCTGCCATAGGTTTATATATTTTCAGCCCCAGTGTCCCAATTAGAAGTATATCGCTCTGTGTTATCAGCAATTTAGTTGATTGGAAGCATCTTAAACTGAATGGACCATTGGATCAGTTTGTTTTCTGCCTGAATTTGAGCTACATAAATAAATCCACAATTAGCAATAGTCAGTCAGTTAGTAGGATTTGTATAGGATATTCTGGGTGGCCACACAGTAGTAGTCACTATCAGCTCCATATACTAAAGCCACCAATCAAAACTCTTGGTCACAACCAAATAATTGCTTTGTCTGTGAGATCGCCCGATTCTTCACCACACACACGGTTCATAATCACCAATAGAATTGTCTCTAAAAGGCCCCGTGTGTGCTCAGCTTTACACACGTATAAAGTATTACATATAACAATGTGGGGGTCTGTTCCCTGGAATTATCTGGCCTTTTACCCAGTAATGAGTTTCAGTGTTTAGGGAATCTGAATGTATTGAACTGACGCACTTTATCCAGACAATGTTAATGTTACATGTGTCAATTAGAATGAGAGGACTAAAAGGAAGAATACAGTTTCTATGTGAAGAAAATAGAGAATAACTTGTTTATCCCAGAAATAACTTACTAAAAGTCATGGTTGCAGTAAACAAACCATTTTTAATGATTTTTTTCTGAAGATTTTACATTGGTAAAGATCGCCACCTACTGACCAATAGCTCTTACTTCCATTTAAAACGTATGATTTGTACTAATCAGTGCATATATTAATGGCCGAATGATCAATACCATGGCAAATAGAGTTAACCTTTTGTATGATTTTGATTTACCGGTACCAACTTTACTGAAGCTAAAGCCTTGTGTAATACATGGTTTTTTTGCAATTTTCCATTTTTAAAAGCAAGCTATACATTTGTATATAATAATACAAGGCCATTCCAGGTGGCCTCAAACTAGTGTGTACATGTATAGGCAAAAATAAATCCAAGGTTGCACGAACTGGGTCTTTTGCTGCACACATATTTAGTTGCATTTGCACGTGGCACATGACTAAAATACACCTGTGCAAACAAGCAACATTGGGTGATGCATCTAAGACACCAAACACTGTGTAAACACCAGTGGATGGATTCCTGAGGAGATGGCCAGGCCTACCCAGATTATCACCCAAGGGAGATACTTTTGAGGAAATAGATCGCTCCTATCTATATGATGCGAACATAACATCCAAATGGAAAAAACCTGAGAAATTAAGTCGATTTACCAAATCTGATTAAACATGGAAGGAATACTGGGCCTGAAATATGATATTAATACCATATGGCTGATTATGGTGTGAACCTTTATTTGGGTTTTTACTGTTCTGAATAGAAACAAACAAACTTGTTCCAACTGATCTTTACAATAATAGAGAACAACCCTGTGTGCAGTCTAAATAGTGAACAGGACAGCCTTAAAGGGGTTATACGAGTTATAAATGCAAAAGTCTTTCTCAAGAAAGGACTTTGACTGTCCGAAACATTTGTTTGCACAAAAATGCACGTTTGTTTATAGGAATACCTGTGGGGTTGCCTGAGTTTTTGGTTGCTCTTCTATACACTTTTATTTTGATTTTATGTCACGTGGGCATCCTGCAGACCAGTAGCTGTGATCTGATCTTCCAGCCTCTTCCTGTATGCTATTACATCTCCTGTCACAGCCACAGTAAGATAAACTTGTATTACCAATCACTGTGGGCAACTTGTATGTATGTCTGTGTGGGCAACTTGTATGTATCAGTTTGTGTGGGCAACTTGTATGCATCAATCACTGTAAGCAAATTGTTTGTACCGGTTATTGTGGGCAACTTGTATGTACAAGTCACTGCGGGCAACATTTATATACAAGTCACTGTAGGCAACTGTTAAGTCAGTACTCCAGTTCACCAGCCCGTTAAGTCAACACTGGCTGGTAAACTAGGCTGCTGAGCTGGAGGTTTCATCAGTCGCTGTTAGGCTAGCCCTCCAGCCACTGTGAAGTTAGCCCTCCAGTTCACCAGCCACAGTTTAAGTCAGCCTTTAGTTTACCACAGGCAGGGTTAGGTCAGTCCTCAGTTTACCAGCCACTGTTATCACTGGCTATGAACTTGAGGGCTAACATAACAGTGGCTTGTGAAATGGAGGGTTGCCTAACAGTGTCTACTGAACTGGAGGGCTGACCTAATAATCTCTGCTGAATTGGAGGGTTGACCCAACAGTCTCTGCTGAACTGGAAGCTGACCTAACAGTGTCTGCTGAACCCCTCCATCATCTCCAGGCCCTCCTTCTCTGACCCTGATCTTGCAGCCCTCCACTACCATATCACGGTTTCCAATGCCCTTGACTCTGTTGCTCCCTTATCCACCTGTTGCCTTAGTCGCAAGAACTCACAACCATGGTTTACGGATCAGATTAAAAGTTGAAAAGGCCAACGAGGCTGGCGCAAGAGTAACAAAAATAGAGACTCTTGAATTTAAAAGTGCCCTTTATCAGATCAGAGGTGCTTTATCCATAGCCAAAGAAAACTAATCTTCAATCATATCCACACATCCCATAACCCCAAAGAGCTCTTTAAAGTATTCAACTCCCTGCTCTGTTCCCCACCTCCTCCGACTACCCCGTTTATCAGCTGATGAAATAGCCTCATATTTCACAGAAAAAAATCCAAAATGGTTTTCCTGTACACCCTACCTACCTCCTCCCTACAGCTTCCAACTCCTACCACTGCGCTGGCTTTCCTCCTTTCATTGATTAATCCCTTTAATTGTACCCTAATGAGCTTCACTACTATTACAGAACGGGGACTTTAATCTCTCCTATCCAGGACAGGTCTCACCACCAGCCCCCTTGACCCATCCCCTCTTATCTTATTCCCACTTCACCTCTTCATTCTACCAGCCCTAACCTCTCTTTAACTGTCCCTCTCACTAGTATTTTTCCCTCATTTAAACATGCAGTGGTACCCCTATACTTGAAAAACCCTCCCTTACCCATCTATCTTTCCAGCTACCGCCCTGTCTCCCTTCTCTCGTTTGCTTTTATTTACACTATTGTAAAAACATGTCTATGCTGAATTGGTCAGTCACCTGTCTGCTAACTCTCTCTTTGACCACCTCCAGTCAGGCTTCGTCCTAACCACTCACAGAAACTGCCCTCAACAAGTGACCATGATCTACTTAATGCTAAAGCTAAGTGCCACTACTTTGCTCTTCTTCTTAACCTGTCCTCTCGTTTGATACTGTTGATCACCCTCTACTTTCAGATCCTGGCCTCCTTGGGTATCCAGGACACTGCACTTTCTTGGCTTATCCTCCTATCTCTTGGTAGAGATTTGTTGTTTCCACTCTGGAATTAGCTCCACCACTCGCCTTCTCCCTGTGGGGGTCCTGCCAGGCCAGTACCTTTTTTTTCTCCATCTACACCTATGGCCTTGGATAACTCATTAGTTCATTTGGATTCCATTATCACCTGTATGTGGATGATACCCAAATTTACATCTCTGCCCCAATCTCCCTACACTGACATCCAAGGTCCCTGACTGCCTTAGTTCATCTCTGCTTCATGTCCTCCCGTTCCTCAAACTCAACATGGACAAGACTGAACTTGTCCTTTTCCCACCCTCACAATCTGTTCCCCTCCCTAGTCTTACTATTATATTACAATGCATCTATATCCCATCTCCTCATGTCCGCGTGCCTGGAAATAACGCTAGATTCCAATCTTCCTCAAACCCCATGTCAATTCACTTGCCACTCTTGTCGGCTCCAACTCAAAACATCTCCCACATTCGACCCTTCCTCTTGAATAAAGCTACAAAATCCTAGTCCATGCCCTAATCATATCCCGGCTATACTACTGCAACCCACTCCTGTGTGGTTTACCAAACAACCGCCTGGCACCTCTTCAATCCATCCTCAACTCTGTTGCCTGGTCATTCATTTCTCTTCTCTAATGCCTTTCCTCTCTGTGAGTCCCTCCACTGGATGCCCATCATGCAAAGGATTCAGTTCAAGCTGCTTACCCTATCCAATAAAGCACTATCCAACACAGCCCCTTCATATATCTCAGAGCTGATCCACCGATATCATCCCAGGTGCAACCTCCGCTTTGCAAACGATCTCCTCCTCTCATCCACCCTTCTCACCTCTTCCCATGTCATATTCAAGACTTTGCTTGTGCTGCCCCTCTGCTCTGGAACTCCCTTCCTCCTTCTGTCCATCACTTACCATCCCTTAATACCTTCAAATGTAACCTTAAAACCCACCTCTTCAGGCAAGCATATAACCTGGCCTAGACATACCCCCTCTTACTACCCAATATGATCCAACCCACCTTTCACACTCCACTGCCAATCTATTTCAGCTACAGTACCCGATTCCCGCAACCTGTCTCACCCCCATATCCTCTAGACTGTAGCTCTTTGGGCCGGTCCCTCTATATCACAGTATTGCTGTAAGAAACTCATCACTCTGTTACTTATTTATGTATTACCTGTATATGTAAGACTTCATATAAAATGTATTACCCTGGTACGTAATGTATGACATGAAATTCTAAAGCACCACGAAGATGTTGGCACTATATCAATCTATAAAATAAAGGGCTGACCTCACTCACAGTATCTTGAGGGTTCAGCACCGCTTTAGGCCTACCCTCCAGTTCACCAGTCTTGTCAAGTCAACCCCCCATTTCACCAGAAGTGTTAGTTTCCCGCCTTACACCACCCCATAACCACGCCCCCCTTCACTAGTCATGCCCTCCTCCACAAAGCCAAACTTTTTGCAGACGATATAGGGGAGCTTTTAAATTTTAGCTCAGGTGCAGGGGCACTTTTAGGATTTTTGGCACCGAGGCAAACTTTGTAAAAAGACACTTCTCAACTCTATTAGGTTGCAGTAAGGTGGGCTGGGCTTCAGGTTGTGAGCGTGGCTTCCGGCCATGGTTAAAAGATTTAGCAAATTCAAACTTTACAAGTGGGTCGGGGCAAAGTTAGGCAAATAAGGGAGGAAGAGATAATAGCTAGAAACTGCACAGACAGATATGCTGATAGAAGGCAGATAACTAGGAAGTGGTGTTTAACAGAGAAAGGAACAGTGGAATAACTGTGAAAGAGACACTGGTGGTTAATGGTGAAATTAAAGAAAGAGAATTGTAATAGAAATGGCCGCCCCCACAGATAACTATAATATACGTGTCCCACTCATAGGAATGATAAAATAATTTCCCTACACATATAATGGTATAAGCCGCCAGCTGGTAAATTTACTTACTGTACTATCAGAATTTCAAATTGATTTAGAATACATCATAGCAAAAAAAAAATGTCATTCCTCACACAAAGAGATAATAACAGAGATATCCTTCGCTAAACTTTTTGGTATTAGTTTTCTGAGAATTTTTGGAGCCAATCTTTTCCCCTGCGTTTTTGAATGTGAAGTGAGGCTTAGTTTCCCTTGATACGGTGGATGTCTAATCTGCGTTTCCTTTGATTATTCCCTGGGGGCTTTGTGCAGGGTGGGCGTATTTGTGCAGCTTGTAAGGGGCAGTTTTCATATTTTTATTGTAAAAAAAAAAAAAGTGTATCACTTAAGATTTTTGGAAAAATGTTTCACTTTAATATTTTTTTTTTATATTCCAAAGATGATCTGACGATAAGAATTTTGAATACGGGTCCATTTTCGAATCAATCGATAAAAACAGGAAGTTATTTTTTTTCTTCATTGGCACAATACTTAGGTAATCAGAACTGATCTCTTTGATCCATTACAAAAACTATAGTAAGGTGATAGTGTGACAGCTTAGTACATAGCAGGTAATTAACTGTGATCAAACAGCTGATCAAAGTGCAGTACCTGCACCCACCACCGGGGTGCTCTGTCCTATTTGTCTGGCTTGTGTGTGTATAGCACTTTAAATTGGCTGTAGACTATTTGCCCTTTAATCCCTGCATTAACATGTGCAGAGCTGCAGGGTTGGGGGGCTATGAAGTGAACCAGATCTCAGCCCAATGCATTTCTCTATAGTGAACCCATCTAAAGGGAGCGTTGGAGGGTAAAGTGGCCTGGCCAATGTACATTGACACGAGCCCTGTTTTAAAGGGATAATTTGCATTTGTGGATCCCACATATCTGCCTGTCTATGGGCACATTAACTAGGAAATTCGCAGCCCAAACACTGACACCACATCCGAATAGTGACTCTCCTTTGCCTTTCCTCCTCTCAGGCTTCCTCGGCTTCGACGACCTACGCCCCCTACCCATCTACCACCGCGGCTTCCGGAGCGGCTGCGCTGTTGACAATATGCGGGGGCTGTACCTGTGGCTGCGGAAGAAGGAAAGTCTCATTCATGGTGGATCTAACCCGGCATCTCTGTGCTCTACGGCAAAACACAGCGGTGCCCCCCGGCGTCCCGACCGCGGAAGGAGGAGGCCGGGAACCCCCCAGCATGAACTAGTTGTCCTTTCATTGCTGAGACACCATGTCCTTCTTCCGTCACGGAAAGGTAAGTAAGGGGCGGCTCGGTGGAGGTGCTCACCCTGCCACATGCAATGGATTTATATAGACACGCAGGAGACTTACACCAGGTAAGGCTACGCAAAGGTCCCTGGGAAGGGTGAAAAGCACTATCTGGTGCACCTGGGATATAGGTTTGGGGGAGGGGTCTCATATTGTCTAGGATGTGACAGCTGAGGGCCTGGGAAGGGGAAGATAAACACTGGCAGCTTTATCAGGATGATCTGTAAATGAGGAAACATTTTAAATGGGGGATGTCCAAACTTGCAGGGATAGGTAACCCAGGTAGATCTTCCATATGTTTGGAAACACAACTTCCAGTTCCTCTAATAGTACTCGATAGTTAGGGAATTTGGGAGTTGCAGTTTTCAAATATTTGGAGATCTCTGGTTACCTATCCCTGGAATTCAAAGGGTTCATCCATTGTCCTTGATAGTAAAACTATGATGGGATTTAGTGAGTTTGACACCTGCATAAAAATGTCTGGTATTTGCCTTCTCTATGGGTTTAAAGGGCATGTCCACCCACAAAACTATAATCCCCCCAACTATGATGCCCCATTATGTATTGTAGTGTAATCCTACCTACACATCCCAGCTCATATGGTTCTCCTTAGTCCCCCCCAAGTCCCAAAAACTGCCCACCAGGAGGATGCAGAGTCATATAGGACTCCCCCTTCTACTCTGGCCCCAGGGAGAAGTTTGGCATGGCGTTGCAGCCCTTCTCCCCCTCCCTCCCTCTCTCTCTCTCTTCTCTCTCTCTCTCACCTCCCCTAGCTTAAAATCCTTTAGTTATAAGATTCCCCATGCTGCCCAGCCCAACCGCTATATTTCTATTTTAGAAAGCTCCCAAACTTTACTTACCTCTCTCCTCTTCCCGTCGAAGTGAGCTGCCGGCAGCCGCGTCCGTGATTGGCTGCCGCTCAGCCAATTCACAGACGGGCTGCCGGTCCCGCCCCTCTGCTTGCATTTTCTCACAAGCAGAGGGCCGGGAGCGCGCGGAGGAAAGAGGGGAGGTAAGTAAGTTTGGGGAGCTTTTCTATACATATAAATATAGCGGTTGGGCTGGGCAGGCATGGGAATCTATATCCAAAAATACATTTTAGGGTGGACATCCCTTTAAGGTTCGCAGAGGCGATGCGCTAATGTGACAATTGCATAATATAAAAACAAAAACTGGAGTGGTACCTGTTCCACCTGTATAGCATGCATGAGAAGCCCTTCACCTTGGATCCAGAGACACTCATAGTAGAATCTTGGGTCGGGAACCGTGGGTTACCCAATTTGCAGTTCTGGTTTGGGTAGAAAGAACTGTGGGTTAAGATTGGCCGAATTAACAGTCTGTAAATAAAAAGCTTGGTTTCTGACTATGAAGAGGTCTGTTTATAATTTAAGAACTGAGAATACTTATCAATTTCCAAAATAATGTGCCGTGGGCATAGCACCCCCTCATTCCGTTTGCAGATCGCTGACCGGTAATGCCCGTGTGCCTTAGTGTGACCTTAACAATGCCTTTGCAACTCTCCTTTTGTCCTAAGCAAAATCTGGCCCAATTAAAATCTTATTACTCACTTGCGGAATGTAGACTCTCACGTTTTTTCATTTGCTGCCTTAAACATACTAAATGGTTTCAGCCAAAATAAACTCAAACCATGGGGTCACTGTGTTAACCCCCAATTTACTGCAAAAAAAAACCCCACTGCTTAGGTATATGATGAGCAATGGATTTTAAATGTAGCATGTGCAATAATGTATCCCAATAATGCATCCCAGTATCTGATGTTAGTGGGGGTGGGGGTAATAATCTTCTTATCTTAAGTGGAACTGTGTCTTTCCATATACATTAGCACTGGCTTGAAGGTCGTGATTTCTCTAGTAACATGAAGTGTCATGATAGAGTTTGTTGCATGTTGACAAGTGACTGTCACTGTTGATACCCTCTCTCTGGTCACATATTAAAGCTCTCTTCTAAGAATTTCCCATGAGTTTCTCATGGTGTGTTAAGAATTCCACGCTAAGATAAAACTTAATATTTCACGTTCTTATATTCGTGCTTGTTATCCGTGGGTGAACAAATTGCATGCGCTGCTCTGTGTTCAGCATTTTTTTTGCGAATGGCATGTGCTCAGATTACAAAATTGTGCGGATCGTCGTGCAAACGACGGCAACATGTGCCTATCCACATGTGATTTTCAAATGCATTGCTGTCTGGCACAGTGTGGCTTCTGCCTTATTAGACATCTGATGGGCACTGCCCCTTGGGCAATTTTTGATTTGCTGTTTTGCAACATTGGTTATGATATTCACCACCTACTTTTCAATATAAGACTTTTAAAAAGTTTTTGGTTGGGTAAATACTAGGCATAAATGTTTTATATCTAAAAATAATCTAGAAGATTAGTGTAGAAATAACCAACTCTGTGACAGAAATTATTCTTTTGTATTTGTTTTTTAAGCAAATCAGCAAAAGTTGAATTTGAGATCGCATAGAGCAAAACAAACAAAGAAATCAACAGTCGGTATTATTCTACTAGTAATGGTATGTTGCAAGAGTTCCTTTTACTAGAAGTACTATTATATGGGTTTACATTGTAATATAGTAATGAGGTTTACCGTAAATAAACACATATGTCCATCTATTCCAACTTTACACCCTACTCTTTAACCATATTTAACAGTTGATCCAGAGGAAGGCAATTACTCCAAATCCAACCGGAGATATCCCTAGATCAACAAGAACTACTAGTATTAATACCAGTAATTCCTCAATAATTTTTAGCTTTAGAAACTCTAGCCCACTTTTAACGGCTATTCACTGAACTTGCCATTACCACATCTGCTGGAAGACACTTCCACAGTTTCATCCCGTTCTCACTGTAAAAAAAACTTTTCCTACCTGAAGATGAAACGGCTTTTCTTCTAATCTCAAAGGATTGTCCCATGTCCTCTTATTAGTGAACAATGCACCAGAGAGGGTTTCTATATTCCCATTAATATATTTGTTATAAAGTGACATATCCCCCGCACAAACAGGGTATTAACTAGGTAATGACACTGAATCCAGGGTGGTGTGGCATCTAATGTAATCATAATTCCCTTTTTAAGCCTAGAAGTTCTATAAAATGGCTTATGACTGCTTTTTGTCTAAATTATTTCTATTCTATGAAATGTAAGCTTTCCAGTTACTTTTTAGCCTCAACTGGTTTAAGGGCTACAGTCATGCACAAATTTTACTACAAAAAATGTATCTACTGGGAACTTCATGTGTGGTATTAATAATCAATTTGTGGCTGCACAGGGAGGGATTGCAGATTGGGAAAATCTACCCCAACATGCTTATGGAGACTATCATTCTACTACAAGGCATTGTACAGGAAAACTGTACTTGCCAAACCTCCACACATGCATTGTACCCAGGTTGAGGACCTAGCTAAGGTCCTCACACCTGTGTTCATATTTTAAAGCCTTTAATTAGTTTTCCTTTGCTGCCCAGTCTCTCCACCTCCCAATTTCTGGCGATGAGGCCAATGAGAAGACATACCCTGCAAGTAGCACTTCTTCCTATGGCCCCTTATGCATCCAGAAGAGGGACAACATTTGATGGGAAAGAGGAATATATCTGTATATACAAATTTATTTGTAATATTTATATATGTATTTTACAAATTAAGATCAAATTCCCATTTTTCCGATTGACGGTATGGAGTTTTGAGCCAGATGAAAAATTTTCCTGAAAAATATCTGCAGTTTACCTTTACTCACAATTGCAGATAGATTACATTCATTAGGGCATTCCTGTAGCAGACCCCTAGTTTTTTCTTGATGTCATGTCCTAAAAAACAATTTCACCCTTTTGCAGTAAGAGCTGCAAACTGAACTAGCACTGACAGGGTTGCTTTTGAATGTTTTGAAAGAGGGCTGGAAGTTTTTAAATCAAGGACAATTCGGTTAGTTGGTACAATGCATGTCTTTGTAATACAGGAATTTGTCTTACTGCATTGGATCAGGAGGAATTGTTCACTTAACTTAACCTACTTTTAATACCTAAATCTGAGCTGTAGATACTGAGATTTCTGAAACAATCATTTGAATTCACAGCATTACGGGAAAGACCTGTCACCCAGAAGCAGATATTATAATATGTTCCCTATCAATGACCTCTTACTAGTTATCTTGTCTGCCTGCTAGCACACTTTCTGTAACAATTAAGAGACCGCAGAGAAAAGAAGAGGGGGGAAGGAGGGGGTGATTTGCAGAACTTTAAAGTGTCGCAGACACACAAGAGGCAGTGATTAAGGGAGGGTGATGCAATAAGAGGCACTCACTAAACATTAAAAATGTAATGACAAAGCAAGCACGTTTAAATATGTGAGTATCACCATTTACTTCTACTTCTCTCAAAGTTGTATTTCAGATAATGTGAAATCTGATGATAATTTATATTGTTTATAAAGTGGGCTTTCAAGAGCCCGTTCAGTATGCAAATGAGGATTAATGTTTTGGACTATTTTTCTGTGGTGTTTTTGTATATCACCTAATATTCCCTGATTGGGCTAAGGCTGGAACATACGGTATGATTTTTTTGGGGTGACTGAAAAAACAGATGTGATTTCAAGTTCAGCCACGACCTTTGTGTCCTGTTCATATTCCGAACGGACAAGCTATCAATCATGGTCAACTATAGGATTGCATCATTGGTCATGGTAAACTGCAACCGCCAGTGATTCGTCCCATCTGACCGTTGCAGTGGAAAATGGTTGGCCGGACAGATATCTTACCGTGTGTACCCCCTAATAATTCACACAAGGATGTGTTCTTCTGTTATACAAGATTATATTGATGCCTTATGAACAGGTGTTGCAAATTGGCCACCATTATGTGTGTCCAGAATGCAATTTTTTTAGGTTAGGTCCTTTCCCCTCGGTAAGCGTCTAACCTGTTCACTTCCTATTCCATGTTTTGTGAGCTGACTAATAGGAAGACCAATGTTTAAGAATGTTCCTCCTACTTGCTATAGCCTCGGGCCAGCATTCACAGTGCTTAAAGCTTCTCCTTTGTCCACCCCCGTCTTCCTGTACCATATGTGCGATGTGTATATGGTAGAGCTTTGCTAGCCATACACTTGGCCATCATTACATCAATTATCTTGACCATGTGCTTTGAATTGGTTTGTGGTAGTAAATATTATGTCTCTTACTTGGCCACAAAGTATCATGATGGGCTTTTTCAGAGGTAATTTTGGAAGGTAATGTCAGGGAGAGTAGGCTTTTTCAGTTGGAGGATCAGTCAGAGCTGCAACCGTGGCTATTTAGAAGTGCTTGTTTTTGGATTGCAGGTACAAAATGGAATGTAGGAGTAGTGTCCTTTAATCCAAGTTTAGATTCTATTGCCAGTTAACTTTTCTCCATAAATTCTAAATATTTCTAAATTTTATATTGCATATTAACATAGCCAATGAGGTTGAGCATACCCCATCTACTCCAGCTTTATACCTATTACCTACCAATATAGCTGATCCAGAGGAAGCAAAAAACAAAACAGCTTAAAAGTGGTAAAAAAGTTCATCCCTGACGCCAAATGGCAACCGGAAAGGTTTCCTTGCCTTGATCAAACCAGAAGTACAGTATATCGCATTAATACCAGAAATTCACAATATTTTTTAGTTTTAGCACTTATCCAGCCCACATTTAAAGCTATTCAATGAACTTGCCATTACCACATCTGCTGAAAGCCAGTTCCACAGTTTCAACCATTCTCATGTAAAGAAACCTTTCCTTAACCTTCCTTTCTTTCTTCCAATTGAAACAAGGGGGCATATTTATAAAGTTCGTTAATTTTCAACGAGGCCTTATTCCCGCCATTTTTCGCAAAAATTGCGTTTTCCGCGATTTATAAATGGGCAGGACACGTTAACGAATCGGCTACCTGAACAGTTCTGCCGCTTCTATTTATAAAAGACGGCAGTAACTGTTCCGCACCGCACCGCTAATCTCGTCCGTATTACTTGAAAGTGACGAAAACGGCCAAGGTTCCCCTCTGGATTGTGGCGGGTGGTCGCACCCGCCCGGAGGCACCCCAGCTCACCATGGGTGGTCCGCTGCTGTGAAGGGGTGACGGGTCTACACCCCCTCGTCCCCCATGGTTGTCGGCGACCACCCTCCTCGCCACCCGCCTCCTTCCCTCCCAGCAGCCCCTCCCCTCCCACCATCCCCCGCTCGCGGCGACCATATGGAACAGGAGGCTAGGATGGGGCTGCTAGGAAGGGGCCGCAGCAGGTGGTTTGCACCACCCTGTCCGCACTACCCGATCCCCGCAGCCCCCATCCCGGCCGCTGCAGGGAGGGGAAGGGAAGGGCCCGCTGGGAGAGGTGGAGGCACCCTCCAGTGGGGCTCTAAGAAGGGCCTTTTGGGGCTTAAGTGTCCCGCAGCTCGAGCGACCACCTGCGCGGCCCCTTCCAGCACGCCCCTCCTAGCCTCCTGTCCATATGTTCGCCGCGAGCGGGGTTGGGGGAAAGGGAAAGTTTAAATATAAACTTGTATTTGGCTTGAAAGACTGCATTTTGGAAGGGAATTGTGTGTTTGTTGCTGCAGATTTTAAAACCAATAGATGTCATGAAGAGGACCTTGTTGTTTTTTACCTATACTTTAAATATGTCCACAGCATTAAGGTAGGTCAGTTGGTGTTGTGTGTATTCCGGTTGGGGGATAAATACTAACTTTTTTGATGATTGGTCAAATGAGTTTTTTTTTACTTTAGTTACCCCTTTACGTATGGCTGCCATAGTAATGGATATTAGATCAGTAGGTGTTTGTACCCGTGTCGGGGGTGAGAGTTAAAAAAAAAACCTTTTTGGATGATTGGTCAAGTTAGTTTTTCACTTTAGTTACCCTTAAATTTTGGCTTCCACAGTAATGGATAGTAGATCAGTAGGTGTGTGTACTTGGGTCTGGTTGAGGGGTATGTCTTTTTTGTATTTACATCATAAAACTATCTTTTTTGAAGAATAATCTAAATTAGTTTTTTTTTAACTTTAATTCCCCTTTAAGTATGGCTGCACAGTAACGGAGAAGTAGATTAGTAGTGTGTGTAACCTGGGTCTGTTCAGGGGGTATTTCTTTTTAGTGTTTAAATACAAACTAAATACTATCTTTATGAGGTGAGGATATCTAAATAATTTTTTTGACTTTAGTTACTCTTTAAATATGGCATTATCCATGTGTGAATGGAACAGTCATGGTCAGTGGTGGGTGGTACCCATGGTCTGTGTGAGAGTGGTTGGAGTATCACATTTGAGGGAATAAATGACATTTGTAACTGCGCAGATAAAGACGTGTTTTGACAATAATACCACATGTTGATGATGTTACCAATATAGGTCTAATTGGGAAAAAATGTCGGCAAAGTTGGCGACATGGGCGGGGCGGATCAACGCTGTACAAAAAACTGCTGTCAACCTTAAATCTTGGAGAAATAAGCACAGCTGTCGTCCTATTGCCCCGGACTCTCCGCCGCACATCTGTACCGGAATTTCATGTCTCTAGCTTAAAACTGTGGGCAGGATATGGTCCAAATAGCGGAAGAATAAAATGGAAGAAGAAATAGAAAGAACGTAATTTGGCTTTTGTCAAGCCAATTAATAATATCAAAAAAACAATTGATACTTTATTAACATGATAAAACCAGTAACAGTTCTGGTGCGTTTGGGTCTGACACTTTATTATCTGCAAAGACTGCAACCTTTATACCCTACTCATAATGTCTGTCTAACAGTTACATAGTACCACAGTATTGGAGGTTGTATAAAGACATACGTCCACCTAGTCCAACCTTTACACCCTACTCATAATGTCTGTCTAACAGTTACATAGTAACACAGTATTGGAGGTTGTATAAAGACATACGTCCACCTAGTCCAACCTTTACACCCTACTCATAATGTCTGTCTGTTATGTTGTAACAGAGTATTTGGGGGTTGTATAAAGACATATGTCCATCCAGTCCAATCTTTATACCCTACTTATAATGTCTGTCTAACTGCTACGTAGTAACATAGTATTGGAGGTTCTATAAAGACATGCGCCCATCTAGTCCAGGGATCCTCAAACTACGGCTCTCCAGATGGTTGAAAACTACAACTTCCAACATTCCTAGACTTTCTTCTGTAGTTGAGGAATGCTGGGAGTTGTAGTTTTCAAACATCTGGAGAGCCGTAGTTTGAGGATCACTGATTTAGTCCAAAATTTAAACCCTACCCACGATGTCTGTCTAACAGTTAAATAGAAACGTAGTAATGGAGGTTGTATAAAGACATACGTCCATATAGCCCAATATTTATACCCTACCCATAATGTCTGTCTAACAGTTACATGGGATAATAGTATTGAAGGTTGTATAAAGACATACTGTACATACATCTAGTAATAGTATTGAAGGTTGTATAAAGACATACTGTACATACATCTAGCCCAACATTTTCACCCTACCCATAATGCCTGTCTAACAGTTACATAGTAACATAGTATTGGAGGTTGTATAAAGACATACGAATAGAGGGAAATAAGACACATAGAGTACTCCGGTACACACACCTCCCAAGCTGTCGAATACAAGTACAAAAAAATAGATACCCTTTTCAGTGAAACTGTCCTTTACAAATATACGAAAACAGAGGAACAAGAGGAAAATACATGGCACAACACGCTGAGGCACAAGAGGAAGGGGAAGGAAAAAAAAGAGGAAAGTCAGGTGCGGAGGATAGTACAGCAGAGTTTTTTTCCTTTGTTGCTGGGTGCCTCCAGAGCAGTCGCCAAATGCAGATAAGTGAGTAAAAGGATAAAGAAGCTGGGCACACACCAGTCTTACATCACTACAACGTGTTTTTTGTGACGTTTCGTCTCACGTCCTGTGGCCTTCCTCAAACAAAATATTATTTATATCTATTTATCTACCTTTAAATAGGTCAGTAATCCCAAACAACCCTTCCCCCGGACAGTTGCATTTTTTTCCTAGTGACCATTGCATTGTCAATAAAGTTGTAATTCCTGATTTGCAGCTTGCGGTGTTCTCCCTTCAGTTATTCTTCACTGAACGTGATGTCACTAATATACATTATTATCTACAACTAATTGTAAAGAACTATCACATGGGGAAGCCGTCTGAAGCATAAAATGATTTAGTACTATTCATAACCACATTGTTCACCTATGTAAATATTAGAATTACTTAATCTGTACATTCCGCGTTGCATAATAACAGGGAATCTCTACTAATATGCAGCCTATAGAGGCAGGAATACCAGACCAACTAGTTTCTTTTTTGCTGTTTTACTAATTATTATTTCATTATTTCCATTTATATTCCAGTTATATTCCCTGACATCAACCACATTATCTAAACATGGCAGGGTTAAAGCACCTCTTAATTGTGCTATTATTTTACAAGGAACCAATCAGATGTTCTGAAATGTTTTCTAACTGGAGTTACCAACTGCTACTAAAGAAGAAACAGGAAATAACAATTGCACTTATGTGTTTTCTGACCATATTTACTGTTTGTTAGTGCAGGGTTAGTACGGTACAATACACACAATACACACACCTTCATTTTAGGCTGGGTACACACAAAGGGACATTTGTCCCGACCGGCCGCCGGCCGAGTCAAATTCGTCGCTGCGAAAGTGCGAATGATCGATCGTCTGGTCCCATAGGGAACCGCACGATCGATCGAAAATTGTCCTTCATTATTTTTAATATACATATACAAGATTTGTCCTGAATCTATCCCTAAATTACCATCCCCAGTAAATGCCATTAAAAGTAATGTACTCCCTGAAGATCTGGATAAGATAACCGTATGTGAATTGTCTGGCCATTCTCTGGCCGGACTTCAGTCACGTGCCCCCTGATAAATACGGACTGTAACAGATAGGGTAGAGAATACTAGTAGGCTTGCCTGCTATAAACAATTCCTGCAGTAATTTAGATTCGAGCAGTGTGCAAAGAACACAGTGGTCAGTGACCAGACTTCAAAAGGTAAATTAACCATCAAATTGAGAGGCAGATTACTGCTTTTATATCAACCTTCTTCTCCATTGCGAATAGCCCTAATTTATTCTGACTTTCTTCATATATCTTATTCATTACATTGCCCCCCCATCCAGGTTGTAAGTAAAAATATTATTAAAGGGCATGTCCACCCCCAAAACTACACCAATGTGTAGTGTATAAAATCCTTACCCTACATCCCAGCTCCAAATGGTTCTCCTGTATTGTCCCCCAAAGTCAAAAAACTAACCACCAGGAGCACTGCAGGAGGGAAATTGTTTCCTCCCGCTCTGAGGCTTTCTCTCAGAGGTTTTTGGCTGCTTAGAGCAGCCCCCCCCCCCCTCCCTCCCTCTCCTCTCTTTTCCTCTCCCCCTAGTGTAAAAACTGCTATAATAGATTTTCAGAGACTCCCCCGATCTTTACTTACCTTACCTCTCTCCCCCGGCACTCTGTGCAATCGGCAGCCGCGTACGTGATTGGCTCCCTCTCAGCCAATCCCGCGTACGTGATTGGCTCCTCTAGCCAATCATGGAAGGGGCTCCAGTCCGGCCATCTGCTTGCATGAAACGCCAGTAAGGCAAGGAAAGAGAGTAAAGATCGGGGAAGTCTCTGGCAAATCTATTCTGGGTTGGGGCTGGGGGAGGGAAGCAATTATATCCAAAATTTTTAAAGGGTGGACATGCCCGTTAATGTGTATTTTTTAAAAAAGGAGGGGGGGTGACCCAGGCTACATGCAAACGTCATGATGGTGGCTGTTAAGGGCTGTCACTAAACAAAACCTTTGTTTAAAATGTAGATCACCCCCAAACCCCACTTTCACATTATTAACAGTTTCCAAAGACGCTCCTGAGTTCCTCACTGCCCGGTCTACCGCCCCGCCGTCCTACTCTGCTGGTAACAGACGCTCCATTTCTTTGTGTTGCGGTGTGGCTGTCAGTTAAGGCATCACATGACATCACGCCCAATCGCCATGACCGAAATAAAACGGTTGTCAGCGCAAAAGTCCCCTGCTCCGTTTATAGCTCAGAACGATTTGAAACACGAGCAGGGGCGGCACCTAGTCTCAAGGGACCGGCAGGTAGGGAAGTTCAGGAGCATCTTTGGAGACTGTAAATATTGTGAAAGTGTGGTTTTTTTGAGTGGACTTGCCCTTTAAGGACAATTATAGCCAAGGGCGGATTAATTAAAGAGTGACCCTGGGTTATGTGAATATTTTGGCGGCTGAGACGGAGCTGGCTAGGTGCGTTCAAAAATAGTTAAAACAAAATGTTGGAGATATCTGGATTTTTGAAAACAATAAATTTAAAGCTGCGCCATTTTCCCCACTCCAATCGTTTTATTTAAATGTGTTTCTTTAAATAGTTTTATGTGTCCCATACATGTCCCATGCAGTTTGGAGTCAATCATTTGTAAATGGGTACACCCTGCGAACTACTGGGGAGTTCAATATTCCAACTCGTGCACTTCTTACCACCTTACCCGATCCTCGATACATACCTGATGTAAACGAGATTACGCCAGTGATTGCATTGGCGGAATCGGGGTAAAGCGTGCTTAACACTCCACACCTGTCCCTACGAAGAGCTCAAAACTTTTGCAAATGGTGCTCTGCTCTAAAATCCATATAAAACCCCGTTAACCCCAAATTTCTTCGGGTTAACGTGGGTTTTAGAAGGATTTGGATATTGAGTCTCCCCCTAACATTTAAAAGCATCCTACATCAGCAGGTGATCTGGAAACCTTCAGGGTTATTCAATAAAAGTTCTTACGTTTAAAATGGTGCTAATTTTGCCAACCAATCAGATGTTAAATTTCAATGTTAATAAGATCTGATGCCTTAGTGCGATGTTGAGTTTTAGACCTGAACTGCAGTGCACAAGAGACCTTACCGGTGATTTGTTAAAAAAACAAGAATTCAAATTTGCTCTCTCGAATCTCTAAAGGTGGATCACCAGAATGACAAGAATCTGCAAGACAGATGGAGTACACACAGTTACACGTATAGGGAGAACCTTGGTGACTGCCATACTCCCTATGATTGCGACAACTCTGTATATTTCAGTACAGAGCCCCACATAAATGAGGGAAATTGTGCGCCCGAATCGATCGGTGCTGACACGGAACGTTTTTTCCGTCAGAAACGATCATTTCGACCGCACACCACACCTAAGCGATATAGGGCCAATCCTGTTTGGTACCGACATGTGCGGGGAAACAGTATGCCCTTAAAATTAAGGCAGAATAGGTGATTTCTGCTATGACTTTATTTTTACTATAGGAATAATTTTAATAGAGTTCATGTATCGCGACGTCTCACTGACAATTTCCCTATAAGCTTTCCCTGCAGTTTTGATACTGACACTACCCTAGGATATCATAATCAATGAGGAGCCTCTATAAGACTATTAGTGGGGGCTGTGCTGATTAAAAAACCATAAATGGTCTAAGCTATGCTGACTGTATAATTACTGTACTAACACTGCACACATATAAACCTTCTATTCTCGTACTAAAACTGGATGCTTTGTGGTGAAAACAAATCTTTGGTTTGTTTTTTTCAGTGTTTTGTTATTCTAACATCATGTCATGTTCTTACCCAAAGGCCAATTAAGTGCACATCTGGTGATTCATTGGCTAGTTAATTAGCTCTGACTATGATTGTAATAATGAAAGGAATTGTGACTACACACCCTGTATATAGAGGCTCTCGGGCAATGTGTGTTGTATGTAACTGCCATAGGAAATAACATCGGAGGGTACACACAATTACAAAAGGGGCAATACCTTTGTGTCCGACAGTATCGCCCTTATGTTTAGTGTGTGAGCTCATTTCGAGAGCTCCCAAGGCTGATCTGATTGCGCATTAAAAGCACACTAGGTGCACTGCCTGGTGTTTGCGACCTGCTAATCAGAGCACACGTGGAACCAAAGCGATCCTTCACAATTGTACTGTGGCCTCCGCATAAGTGACAAAAACTACTGGATTTTATTTTCCACTTGTCCCCTGAGTGTTTTTAACTTCTAAAGTCCCCTGCTAACTACCTGCTTATATACACACCAATAATAATGATATTTGCCATTGCAAAGTCGTAAATAATGTGAAAATAATGGTACTTTATAAATATGCCCTTAGGGTGCGGCCACACTGCAACGCACAGGAATCGCACACCAAATCGCAGCGCTATCGCACGCGATTGTGTGTGCGATTCTTGTGCGTTTGGTTTTCGCGTTTTTCGCATGCGTTTTCGCCTTTTTGCTCATGGAAACGCATACGTTTAACGCACCAAAAATGGTGAAACACATTCGTTATCAAAACACGACGGACACGCAATCGCATCAGAAACCGAAAATTCACGCAATTTCCATTTAAGTTTGCCAAAAATCGCGGGCGCAAATGCGAACGCAGGCGCAAAAGCGCAAAAACGCGCTAGTGTGGCCTAGCCCTTAAAGGCACATTATACTTACCTTTTCCCCGATCCACTCCTGCAAAGTATCTAGAGTGAGGACCTAAAACACCAAGTCCTCACCTCTGGGTACTTTACAAAAGTCCTGCACTACTTACTTGTAATTTCCCTCGTTGCTCCGGTTGGATCCTCCCCACTGGCACTGTCAGTGACAGTCCAGGAGGCAGCTTATGGGAAGACACCGCCTCCTTGCAAGCGCGTCTTCCCGCTGGCTGCCTCGCGACCCTGTCACTCAAAGTGCCAATGGGGAGGATCGGACCCAGCGACAAGTAAGTAGTAGTGCAGGAATTTTGTAAAGTACCCAGAGGTAGAACTTAGCCTTTTAGGCCCTCACCCTGGGTACTTTGCAGGAGTGGGGGAAAGGAAAATGAGTTTAAAATGACCTCCTCCTCCTACACCATGTCGTTTCTGTTGATTCCCCTTTGAAAGGGGCATGGTGGATGGTGTGTTTCTGTAAATTGCATTTATTACAGTAATAAAGTGTGTTTTGTTCAGCTTACCTAGTAATTAGGTGTTATAACCACATGAAATAAATATCCTTTTTAAACAGGATTTACCAGGCTTATGCTTTTTAAATCATAATCAGTTTTTAGTTCACACGCAATGTGCGTTAGTTTCTAGGTGCAGAATTTATTAGGTCTCATAAGTAAATAGCTGTGCAAAATGAGTTTACACTCAATACCATCAGATCCGACGGTATCGGGCTTTATCGGCAGTGTGCGTAACGTCTTTCTCGAACGAACGTAACAGCCACTGAACGTTCCCATCAGCCTAACGGTCGTTAGGGAAAGACCAAAAGTTTCCCTCGGTCATGGTGGTCCCCTATAGGGGAGTCGGCGCGCGCGCCGAGGGAAACCACAGTCCCGATATTCTCCCTATGCACTGTATAAGCTGTATATGGAGAACGCTCGGGACTGTGTGTTCCCGATCTTTGAACAATGACAGACAAGACTTGCAGATCCTATCCATCATCTTTCAAACATCTTTACTGTGTGTACCCAGCTTAAGCCTCTATACCAGGGCTATTGATGAGCATGTGAGATACCCGGTGAGTAAGGAGGAGATGTAAGACGACAACCCATAGGAAAACTCTAAAACTATTAAACATCACTATCATTGGGTTAGTGTGATTCTGCAAGTACTATGCCATTTGTTTTCAGCCAAGTTGCCTTTTCACTTTAC
Organism: Hymenochirus boettgeri; assembly: GCA_019447015.1. NCBI lineage: Eukaryota > Metazoa > Chordata > Amphibia > Anura > Pipidae > Hymenochirus > Hymenochirus boettgeri. The sequence continues at coordinate 52,312,110 of CM033470.1, read as the reverse complement.
TTCCCTTTTATAAAACACCAATAACGCTGAGAGACAACGTACATCCAAGGACAAGGGACAATTGATTTATATAAAATACAGTAGGCATTCTGTCAATATGATAATTGTTTTGTTTTCTCTTGCTTGTGCATAGCTACACTCGAGTGGTATTTATATGACTAATGGGCTGATTAGTTGCCATGACAGGCTGGACTGTTTACTCCATTAAGCTCAATTAAATTCCTTTGCTTCCCCAGAGTGAGACCAGTAACTGTTCAGGTTCCATCCTTTCAGGAATGTCATTGGAGGAGATTTTAACTAGGTATGGGGGGGAGGAAATGTTTAACTACCAAGAGGTAGATGAGAATGTAGGGATCTGGGGGCTAGTAACACAACGGAGGGAGGAAGGGGAGGGGGGAGCCATAGAGGATAAGGAGGCATAGACGACCATGTATGGAATAAATCAATTGATAATCTAAATATGTATGTTTACAAATGCAAGGAGTCTGGCTGGAAAAACCGCGAACTTGAAATAATATGTCTAAAGGAAAGGTATGAGGTAATTGGATAGCAAGAATCATGGCTAATGATTCACACACGACTGGACAGTAAATATTGAAGGGTACTCCTTATTTAGACATGAACCGAGTTAATAAGAAAGGAGGAGGAGTATGTATGTATGTTAAACAGGAATTGAAGCCAAATTTAAAAGATGGAATGATGGGGAGCAAACGATGAGCAGAAACATTATGGGTGGAACTGTGTACAGGAAGCAAGAAGGTAGGTAAATTAATTGTTGGAGTGTGTTATAAGCCGCCAAATGCCGGGGAAGAGGTGGAAATGAATCTCCATATGCAGTTGGCGAAGGCTGCTGGGATGGGCATGTTTCTGGTTATGGGGGATTTTAACTACCCTGAAATAGATTGGAGTAATGGAACTGCCAGCACCTCAAAAGGTATAAAGTTTCTTAAATTTCCTATATGACATTTTCTTTCACAGATGGTAGAAGTTCCTACTAGAAAGAATGCGTTGTTGGATCTGGTGATATCTAATAACCCAGAGCTCATTTTGAGATGAAGGTAATGGGAAGCTTAGGGAATAGTGACCATGATATAGTGTCATTTAATATAGGTTGCAGAAAACTAAAGTGCACTGGCTTAACAAAAACTTTTAACTTTAGGAAAGCTAATTTTATGCTTTTAAAGGAATCGCTCGCTCATGCTGGGGGAACTGTTTCTAGGTAAGATACTGAGCAGATGTGGACCACTTTTAAAGGGATATTAACTATAACATTTCCAAAATCGGTACCTTTAGGAAACAAGTGTAAAAAAATGAGTCCACTCCTGCATGGCTTAATGCTCAGGTAAAAAGGGAAATGGAAAAAAAAAGGGGGCTTTTAAAATTTTGAAAGCGAAAGGCACAGAACAGGCTTCAGGACTTCAAAAGTTGTAATAAAGAGTGCAAGAAAGCAATTAAACTAGCTAAAATAGAAAATGAAATACGATTGCCGAACAAAGCAAGTCCAACCCCAAGATGTTTTTTAAGTATATAAATGGTAAAAAAATGAGGACTGAGAATGTGGGACCATTAATATGGAGCTGAGGTGGTTGTGAGAGGATGCCGAAAAGGCTAATCTGCTAAACCGTTTTTTTACATCGGTTTTTTACTGTTGAGAATCCTTACAGTAGGGATTGTAACAATGTGCAGGAGGAAATGAGAGTTTTCACATTGGATAACAGAGGATATGTTACGGAATCAATTAGACAAAGTTAATATCAATAAGCGCCAGGACCAATGGATTGCATCCTAGGATTTTAAAAGAGCTTAGTTCAGTTCTAGCAAGACCACTTGTGTCTCATCTTTTCAATTCACTTTTGTCCTGGGATGTGCCGCTGGATTGGAAAAAAGCCAATGTAATACCAATATTCAAAAAAGGTAGTCGTTCACAGCCTGGTAACTATAGACCTGTAAGCCTAACATCAGTGGTAGGAAGGTGATGGAAACTTTGTTAAGGGATCATATCCTTGACTTTGTCTCCAAGATCATCTTATTAGTAGTAGTCAGCATGGATTTATGAGAAATAGATCATGCCAGACAATTTAATTGTTTTTATGAAGAAGTGAGTAAGAAGTTAGACAGGCACAGCTGTGGATGTGGTATATTTGGATTTTTGCAAAAGCCTTTGATACTGTGCCACATAGGCGACTAATGTATAAACTGAGGACTGTGGCCTTGAAGAAAACATTTGTTCATGGATAGAGAACTGGTTATTGGACCGCAAACAGAGAGTGGTGGTTAGGAGCTACATCTATGTGGGCTAAAGTTCTAAGCGGAGTTCCTCAGGGTTCTGTACGGGGCCGCTTCTGTTTAATCTGTTTATAAAATGACTTAGAAGGGGGCATTGGAGCAAGGTCTCTGTGTTTGCTGATGACACTAAATTATGGCGAGCTTTGGAAACTTCCAATGATGTGCAAGTGCTGCAAGCAACCTAGATAGATTATCAAAAATGGGCAGCAGAAGGGCAGATGAATTCAATGTTGATAAATGTAGGTGATGCATTTGGATTAATAATCCCTGTGCCACCTACACCATAAATAACTCTGTGTTAGGTGCATCTGAAATGGAAAAAGAGATTGGGGGTTCTGGTATAATCGACTTAGCTGTAGCAAACATGCCAGGTAGCAACAGCTAGAGCTAGCAAGATATTGTCTTGTATAAAGAGGGGAATAGATCAAGAGAGAAAAATATTATTCTCCCTCTTTACAAGGCACTGGTAAGGCCTCATTTGGAATATGCGGTGCAGTTTTGGAATCCCATATACAAAAGGGACATCTTGGAAATGGAAGAAGTCCAGAGAAGGGCAACTAAATTAATAAGGGGAATGGAGGGGCTTGAATATGCAGGCAGATTAGACAAGTTAGGGCTGTTTACATTGGAGAAGCGCGGTTGCGTGGGGACATGATAACCTTATACAAATATATTAATGGCCCATACAGTGAACTCTCTGTGCATTGTTCACTAATAGGTCATATCAGAGACTCGGGGACATCCTTTAAGGTTGGAAGAAAAGAAGTTTCATCTTCAAGTTAGGAGAGGTTTCTTTACAGTGAGAACGGTGAAACTGTGGAACTGTCTTCCAGCAGAGGTGGTAATGGCAAGTTCATTGTAACTTAAAAAAGCCTGGATAAGTTTCTAAAACTAAAAATATTGAGAATTACTGGTATTAATGCATATAATCTGGTTGATCCAGGGATACTTTCCGATTGCCGTTTGGAGTCAGGAAGGAATTTTTTCCCCCTTTTTTAGCTGGGGTTTTGTTTCCTTCCTCTGGATCAACTGTTAGGTAGGGTTAAAAAAAAAAAAAAAAAAAAAAGGGAATAGGTTGGACTTGATGGACGAATGTCTTTATTCAACCTTAATTACTATGTTACTATGTTACAACAAGGGGAACTAATCAGGATACACAGCCCCTGCATCTGGGAGCTGGGGAATCTTCATACTTCCCTATGACAGATGCAGAAAAAAGTCAGAATCAAATTCTACTACAATATATTGAACTTTTCCCCCCCGCATATTAAATGTTCAGGTTGATGAATAGACTGGTAATAAAGATAGCTATTCAGGTAAGAATGAATAAACCACTCTGTAAAGAAACAAGCATATCTGACCCTGGAATCAGATTTCATTAATGGGATGTGTAAGGTTGGGGTACGGGTGATGCTCTCTGTTCCACTGGGTTTTTTTTTGGAGTGTTTACCTGAGTAAACACTCCAAACAATTTAGGATGCCACATGCAGACTGTGAATATAGTGGTATCTTTCTGACCTAACTCACAAAAATCGTTTTAGACCCAGGGTTGCCAGTTTAACCCAGCGGCCGAGGTGTAGGGTTTGGGGTTCATAAGTTCCAGCAGGGAGTGGACATTTTAGGACAGTGGCTGCCAGGGACGTTCCTAGACCACCCTGACTAGACCTTAATATATTATCCACATCTACCATATACTGTATCAGCCATACTTCCCTCACGCTGCCATGTTTATAGGCATATTTCCTATGGCTTGTAAAGTTCTATACTACGCTTTTATGTGGCTAATGACTAACATTGCAAAGGTATAGATCCTAAAAAAGCAAGTCAAAATACCTGATACAGAATTACAGATATTCAATGTGAGGTTTGGTGGGTGACCCTAGACACGTGGATAAACTCTGATACAGATATTCAATGTGAGGTTTGGTGGGTAAACCCTAGACTACGTGGATAAACCTGATACAGATATTCAATGTGAGGTTTGGTGGGTAAACCCTAGACTACGTGGATAAACCTGATACAGATATTCAATGTGAGGTTTGGTGGGTAAACCCTAGACTACGTGGATAAACCTAATCAGATATTCATGTGAGGTTTGGTGGTAAACCCTAGACTATGTGGAATAACTTAATACAATATTCAATGTGAGGTTTTGGTGGTAAACCCTAGACTACGTGGATAAACCTGATACAGATATTCAATGTGAGGTTTGGTTGGTAAACCCTAGACTATGTGGATAAACCTGATACAGATATTCAATGAGAGTTTGGTGGGTGAACCCTAGACTACGTGGATAAACCTGATACAGATATTCAATGTGAGGTTTGGTGGGTGAACCCTAGACTACGTGGATAAACCTGATACAGATATTCAATGTGAGGTTTGGTGGTTAAACCCTAGACTACGTGGATAAACCTGATACAGATATTCAATGTGGAGGTTTGGTGGGTAAACCCTAGACTACGTGATAAACCTATACAGATATTCAATGTGAGGTTTGGTGGGTAAACCCTAGACTACGTGGATAAACCTAAACAGCATTCAATGTGAGGTTGTGGGTAAACCCTAGACTATGTGATAAACTTAATACGATATTCAATAGAGAGGTTTGGTGGGTAAACCCTAGACTATGTGGATAACCTAATACAGATATTCAATGTGAGGTTTGGTGGGTAACCCTAGACTAGTGGATAACCTGATACAGATATTCAATGAGAGGTTTGGTGGGTAAACCCTAGACTATGTGGATAAACTCAATACAGATATTCAATGTGAGGTTTGGTGGGTAAACCTAGACTATTGGGATAAACCTAATACAGATATTCAATGTGAGGTTTGGGTTGGTAAACCCTAACATGTGGATAAACCTAATACAGTATTCAATGTGAGGTTTGGTGGGTAAACCCTAGACTATGTGGATAAACCTGATACAGATATTCAGTGAGGTTTGGTGGTAAACCCTAACTATGTGGATAAACTTAATACAGATATCAATGTAGGTTTTGTGGTAAACCCTAGACTAGTGGATAACCTGATCAATTTCAACTGTCCGGGACAGTTTGAACATGATCATGGATTCTATACCCCACTCCACCCCATTGCAAAACTGTAAGGTCACAAATAGCTGGCCTCCGTAAACGCCTTCTGGGGAGGTCAAACCTGTGGGATTACAGAGCATTCCATGACCATTGCTGGATGTTGTAGTTTTTAAAACATCTGGAGGGCTACAAGTTTGACATTCACGTTGTATGTAATCAAGACTGAGCACTAGAAAGAGACTGAAATCAGGAAATGTCAGCCACCTGCTGAATTTCTTAGGATTTCTACACAATGATTTTTTATTGGCTAGTTAGAAACTATAGAATCCATTTAGGCTTGTTTATATTTCAGATGTAATTATCCTTTAATATTATTCCTATCTGCACTAGTGGAACTACAGTGGATAAAGACTTGATGGGAAAAGAAATGGAGATAAAACAGAAACATCATTATAAAATGTCAGGTTGGTCTACGGTAGATGTAAGTGATTAAAATCCGGTTCTAGGAGAACTATGAAGAGGATTTCTAATTAATGCAAATAAAAGGAAAGAAAAACATAGTAACATAGTATTGGAGGTTTGTATAAGGCATACATCTATCTAGTCCAACCATTATACCCTACCCATAATGTCTGTATAACGTTACATAGTAACATAGTATTGGAGGTTGTATAAAGGCATACATCTATTTAGTCCAACCATTATACCACCACCCATAAGTCTGTTATACAGTTACATAGTACATAGTATTGGAGGTTGTTGTATAAAGGCATACATCTACTAGTCCAACCTTTTACCCAACCCATGATGTCTGTATAACAGTTACATAGTAACATAGTATTGGAGGTTGTATAAAGACATCCATCTTGTCCAACCTTTATACCCTACTCATGATGTCTGTATAACAGTTTATATATTAACATAGTATTGGAGGTTGTAGAAAGACATCCATCTAGTCCAACCTTTATACCCTACCCATGATGTCTGTATAACAGTTACATATTAACATAGTATTGGAGGTTGTAGAAAGACATACGTCCATCTAGTCCAACCTACTTACAATGTCTGTCTAACAGTTACATAGTAAGATGGCTGTGGCTTCTCACAATGCTTTTGATTTCAGAGACGATTGTTGCACTATGGGCTAGTTAGAAACTATGAATCCATTTAGGCTTGTTTATATTTCAGATGTAATTGTCCTTAAATTCTTCTGATCTGCAACATAGTGGATTATAGCAACAACAGTGGTAAATAATTGTTGGGAAAAGAAATGGGGATAAATCAGAAACATGAGTATAAAATGTCAGGTTGGTCTATGGTAGATGTAAGTGATTAAAATGCAGGTTCTAGGAGAACTATGAAGAGGGATTCTAATTAATGCAAACGTAAAGGAAAGAAAAACATAGTAACATATAAATGGAGGTTGTATAAAGACTAGGTCCATCTAGTCCACCTTATACCCTACCCATAATGTCTGTCTAACAGTTACATAGTAACATAGTATTGGAGGTTGTATAAAGACATACGTCCATCTAGTCCAACCTTTATACCCTACTCATATGTCTGTCTAACAGTTTACGTAACATAGTATTGGAGGTTGTATAAAGACATACGTCCATCTAGTCCAACCTTTATACCCTACTCATAATGTCTGTCTAACAGTTACATAGTAACATAGTATTGGAGGTTGTTAAAGACATACGTCCATCTAGTCCAACCTTTATACCCTACTCATAATGTCTGTCTAACAGTTACATGTACCACAGTATTGGAGGTTGTATAAAGACATACGTCCACCTAGTCCAACCTTTACACCCTACTCATAATGTCTGTCAACAGTTACATAGTAACACAGTATTGGAGGTTGTATAAAGACATACGTCCACCTAGTCCAACCTTTACACCCTACTCATAATGTCTGTCTGTTATGTTGTAACAGAGTATTTGGGGGTTGTATAAAGACATATGTCCATCCAGTCCAATCTTTATACCCTACTTATAATGTCTGTCTAACTGCTACGTAGTAACATAGTATTGGAGGTTCATAAAGACATGCGCCCATCTAGTCCAGGGATCCTCAAACTACGGCTCTCCAGATGGTTGAAAACTACAACTTCCAACTCCTAGACTTTCTTCTGTAGTTGAGGAATGCTGGGAGTTGTAGTTTTCAAACATCTGGAGAGCCGTAGTTTGAGGATCACTGATTTAGTCCAAAATTTAAACCCTACCCACGATGTCTGTCTAACAGTTAATAGAAACGTAGTAATGGAGGTTGTATAAAGACATACGTCCATATAGCCCAATATTTATACCCTACCCATAATGTCTGTCTAACAGTTACATGGGATAATAGTATTGAAGGTTGTATAAAGACATACTGTACATACATCTAGCTTCTAGCCCAACCTTTATACCCTACCCATAATGTCTGTCTAACAGTTACATGGTATAATAGTATTGAAGGTTGTATAAAGACATACTGTACATACATCTAGCCCAACATTTTCACCCTACCCATAATGCCTGTCTAACAGTTACTAGTAACATAGTATTGGAGGTTGTATAAAGAATAGGTCCATCTAGTCCAACCTTTATACCCTACCCATATGTCTGTCTAACAGTTACATAGTAACATAGTATTGGAGGTTGTATAAAGACATACGTCCATCTAGTCCAACCTTTATACCCTACCCATAATGTCTGACTAACAGTTACATAGTAACATAGTATTGGAGGTTGTGGGTAGGGTATAAAGGTTGGACTAGATGGACGTATGTCTTTATACAACCTCCAATACTATGTTACTATGTAACTGTTAGTCAGACATTATGGGTAGGGTATAAAGGTTGGACTAGATGGACGTATGTCTTTATACGTATAAAGACATACGTCCATCTAGTCCAACCTTTATACCCTACCCATGATGTCTGTCTAACAGTTACATAGTAACATAGTATTGGAGGTTGTATAAAGGCATACGTCTATCTAGTCCAACCTTTATAACCTACCCATAATGTCTGTATAACAGTTACATAGTAACATAGTATTGGTAGGGTATAAAGGTTGGACTAGATGGACGTATGTCTTTATACAACCTCCAATACTATGTTACTATGTAACTGTTATACAGACATTATGGGTAGGGTTAAGGTTGGACTAGATAGAGTATGCCTTTATACAACCTCCAATACTATGTTACTATGTAACTGTTAGACAGACATCATGGGTAGGGTATAAAGGTTGGACTAGATGGACGTATGTCTTTATACAACCTCCAATACTATGTTACTATGTAACTGTTAGTCAGACATTATGGGTAGGGTATAAAGGTTGGACTAGATGGACGTATGTCTTTATACAACCTCCAATACTATGTTACTATGTAACTGTTAGACAGACATTATGGGTAGGGTATAAAGGTTGGACTAGATGGACCTATGTCTTTATACAACCTCCAATACTATGTTACTAGTAACTGTTAGACAGGCATTATGGGTAGGGTGAAAATGTTGGGCTAGATGTATGTACAGTATGTCTTTATACAACCTTCAATACTATTATACCATGTAACTGTTAGACAGACATTATGGGTAGGGTATAAAGGTTGGGCTAGAAGCTAGATGTATGTACAGTATGTCTTTATACAACCTTCAATACTATTACCCAGTAACTGTTGACAGACATTATGGGTAGGGTATAATATTGGGCTATATGGACGTATGTCTTTATACAACCTCCATTACTAAGTTTCTATTAACGTTAGACAGACATCGTGGGTAGGGTTTAAATTTTGGACTAAATCAGTGATCCTCAAACTACGGCTCTCCAGATGTTTGAAAACTACAACTCCCAGCATTCCTCAACTACAGAAGAAAGTCTAGGAGTTGGAAGTTGTAGTTTTCAACCATCTGGAGAGCCGTAGTTTGAGGATCCCTGGACTAGATGGGCGCATGTCTTTATGAACCTCCAATACTATGTTACTACGTAGCAGTTAGACAGACATTATAAGTAGGGTATAAAGATTGGACTGGATGGACATATGTCTTTATACAACCCCCAAATACTCTGTTACAACATAACAGACAGACATTATGAGTAGGGTGTAAAGGTTGGACTAGGTGGACGTATGTCTTTATACAACCTCCAATACTGTGTTACTATGTAACTGTTGACAGACATTATGAGTAGGGTGTAAAGGTTGGACTAGGTGGACGTATGTCTTTATACAACCTCCAATACTGTGGTACATGTAACTGTTAGACAGACATTATGAGTAGGGTATAAAGGTTGGACTAGATGGACGTATGTCTTTAACAACCTCCAATACTATGTTACTATGTAACTGTTAGACAGACATTATGAGTAGGGTATAAAGGTTGGACTAGATGGACGTATGTCTTTATACAACCTCCAATACTATGTTACGTAAACTGTTAGACAGACATATGAGTAGGGTATAAAGGTTGGACTAGATGGACGTATGTCTTTATACAACCTCCAATACTATGTTACTATGTAACTGTTAGACAGACATTATGGGTAGGGTATAAGGTGGACTAGATGGACCTAGTCTTTATACAACCTCCATTTATATGTTACTATGTTTTTCTTTCCTTTACGTTTGCATTAATTAGAATCCCTCTTCATAGTTCTCCTAGAACCTGCATTTTAATCACTTACATCTACCATAGACCAACCTGACATTTTATACTCATGTTTCTGATTTATCCCCATTTCTTTTCCCAACAATTATTTATCCACTGTTGTTGCTATAATCCACTATGTTGCAGATCAGAAGAATTTAAGGACAATTACATCTGAAATATAAACAAGCCTAAATGGATTCTATAGTTTTAACTAGCCCATAGTGCAACAATCGTCTCTGAAATCAAAAGCATTGTGAGAAGCCACAGCCATCTTACTATGTAACTGTTAGACAGACATTGTAAGTAGGTTGGACTAGATGGACGTATGTCTTTCTACAACCTCCAATACTATGTTAATATGTAACTGTTATACAGACATCATGGGTAGGGTATAAAGGTTGGACTAGATGGATGTCTTTCTACAACCTCCAATACTATGTTAATATATAAACTGTTATACAGACATCATGAGTAGGGTATAAAGGTTGGACAAGATGGATGTCTTTATACAACCTCCAATACTATGTTACTATGTAACTGTTATACAGACATCATGGGTTGGGTAAAAGGTTGGACTAGTAGATGTATGCCTTTATACAACATGGGTAGGGTATAAAGGTTGGACTAGATGGACGTATGTCTTTATACAACCTCCAATACTATGTTACTATGTAACTGTTAGACAGACATTATGGGTAGGGTATAAAGGTTGGACTAGATGGACCTATGTCTTTATACAACCTCCAATACTATGTTACTATGTAACTGTTAGGAAAGAATACTCCATTCCTCCAACCTTTATACCCTACCCATGATGTCTGTCTAACAGTTACATAGTAACATAGTATTGGAGGTTGTATAAAGGCATACTTCTATCTAGTCCAAACCTTTATAACCTACCCATAATGTCTGTATAACAGTTACATAGTAACATAGTATTGGAGGTTGTAAAAGACATACATCTATCTAGTCCAACCTTATACCCTACCCATAATGTCTGTATAACAGTTACATAGTAACATAGTATTGGAGGTTGTATAAAGACATCGTCCATCTAGTCCACCTTTATACCCTACCCATAATGTCTGTCTAACAATTACATGGTATAATAGTATTGAGGTTGTATAAAGACATACTGTACATACATCTAGCCCAACCTTTATACCCTACACATGCCTTTCTAACAGTTACATATTAACAATTATTGGAGGTTGTATAAAGACATAGTACCTCTAGTGAAACCTTATACCCTACATATAATGCCATAATGTAATTACTAAAATAGACAGCTTTTCCTCTGTAAACACCAGTGAACATAATTACTACATTCAGAATGGATCATATCCTGGCTATTGACCAAGGCCCAGAACAAACTGCTTACTTCCAGTGAAAAAATCCCAGTCTTAAAACAAAATGTTGAAAGTAGTATAATTACCTCCCTTTGCTTAAATTACTCGCACCCACTACTTTAACCGCACCTTAACACCCATGATAACTCAGTAACACAACCCCTTCTCACTATATTGGCGGAGACAAGTGGCGGTCCCTACTGGCGGCACCGGATGGGCATTCCCATGGCAACTTGGATTCTCCGAGTAAGTACATTCAGACCAATTTTTTTTAATATACTGGTTTTCCTTTATGTTTAATAGTAACAATGGAAGTTATCCCCAATGATAAAATGTAAAATGCATATCACTATTACCTGTCAAATCTGAGATGTAACTGTTTTATACAATGATATAGAAAATAAAATGTTATTAAAGAAAATAGTGTAATATTTTACGAGATTGACATGACAGTGAAAGCTTATACAGATCCTTTTACACTGAACCCGTGAACAAAGAGTGTAATCGCACGGCCACACTGCGCCGCAAATGCATAGCAGCAATAGCGTGTGCGATTTCGTTGCATTTGCGCGTGATTCTCCTTTTAGATACTAAGTCGCATGCGATACGCATTAAAATGGTGATCACATGCGATTGCGTATGCCAAACGGAAACGCAATCGCATACGTTGCCCGCATTGCAGTGTTAGAAAAAAAACCAAGCACAAAAAAAAAAGCGCGATCGTGTGGCCTAGCCCTCAGTGCTGAGTCAGGTGTAGAACAGTTACCTGTTAATTGAAGATGGCTCCATACACGTCTAGATTCTGTGGCTTTATTTCTGGCTTTTTCCCTTCCTGTGAATTTACACCAAAAGAACAAGATTCCGAGCTTTCGGCTCTGCCATAGGTTTATATATTTTCAGCCCCAGTGTCCCAATGTAGAAGTAATATCGCTCTGTGTTATCAGCAATTTAGTTGTTTGGAAGCATCTTAAACTGAATGGACCATTGGATGCAGTTTGTTTTCTGCCTGAATTTGACAGTTACAATAAAATCCACAATTAGCAATAGTCAGTCAGTTGTAGGATTTGTATAGGATATTCTGGTGGCCACACATGTAGTAGTCACTATCAGCTCCATATACTAAAGCCACCAATCAAAACTCTGGTCACAACCAAATAATTGCTTGTTGTCTGTGAGATCGCCCGATTCTTCACCACACACACGGTTCATAATCACCAATAGGAATTGTCTCTAAAAGGCCCCGTGTGTGCTCGCTTTACACCATGTATAAAGTATTACATATAACATGGTGGGTCTGTTCCCTGGAATTATCTGGCCTTTTACCCAGTAATGAGTTTCAGTGTTTAGGGAATCGAATGTATTGAACTGACGCACTTTAATCCAGACAATGTTAATGTTACATGTGTCAATGAATGAGAGGACTAAAAGGAAGAATACAGTTTCTATTGAAAGAAAATAGAGAATAACTTGTTTATCCCAGAATAACTTACTAAAAGTCATGGTTGCAGTAAACAAACCATTTTTAATGATTTTTTCTGAAGATTTTACATTGGTAAAGATCGCCACCTACTGACCAATAGCTCTTACTTCCATTTAAAACGTATGATTTGTACTAATCAGTGCATATATTAATGGCCCGAGAGATCATACCATGGCAAATAGAGTTAACCATTTTGTATGATTTTGATTTACCGGTACCAACTTTACTGAAGCTAAAGCCTTGTGTATACATGGTTATTGTTTGCAATTTTCCTTTTTTAAAAGCAAGCTATACATTTGTAATATAATAATCAAGGCCATTCCAGGTGGCCTTCAAACTAGTGTGTACATGTATAGGCAATAAATAAATCCAAGGTTGCACGAACTGGGTCTTTTGCTGCACATATTTAGTTGCATTTGCACGTGGCACTGACTAAAATACCACTGTGCACAACAAGCAACATTGGGTGATGCATCTAAGACACCAAACACTGTGTAAACACCAGTGGATGGATTCCTGAGGAAGATGGCCAGGCCTACCCAGATTATCACCCAAGGGAGATACTTTTGAGGAAATAGATCGCTCCTATCTTATATGATGCGAACATAACATCCAAATGGAAAAAACCTGAGAAATTAAGTCAGATTTACCAAATACTGATTAAACATGGAAGGAATACTGGGTCCTGAAATATGATATTAAATACCATATGGCTGATTATGGTGTGAACCTTTATTTGGGTTTTTACTGTTCTGAATAGAAACAAACAAACTTGTTCCAACTGATCTTTACAATAATAGAGAACAACCCTGTGTGCAGTCTAAATAGTGAAACAGGGACAGCCTTAAAGGGGTTAATACGAGTTATAAATGCAAAAGTCTTTTCTCAAGAAAGGACTTTGACTGTCCGAAACATGTTGTGTGCACAATAAATGCACGTTTGTTTATAGGAATACCTGTGGGGTTGCCTGAGTTTTTGGTTGCTCTTTACTATACACTTTTATTTTGAATTTATGTCCACGTGGGCATCCTGCAGACTCAGTAGCTGTGATCTGATCTTCCAGCCTCTTCCTGTATGCTATTACATCTCCTGTCACAGCCACAGTAAGATAAACTTGTATTACCAATCACTGTGGGCAACTTGTATGTATGTCTGTGGTGGCAACTTGTATGTATCATTTGTGTGGGCAACTTGTAGCATCAATCACTGTAAGCAAATTGTTTTGTACCGGTTATTGTGCAACTTGTATGTACCAAGTCACGCGGGCAACATTTATATACAAGTCACTGTAGGCAACTGTTATTCAGTACTCCATTCACCAGCCCGTTAAGTCAACACTGGCTGGTAAACTAGGCTGCTGAGCTGGAGGTTTCATCAGTCGCTGTTAGGCTAGCCCTCCAGCCACTGTGAAGTTAGCCCTCCAGTTCACCAGCCACAGTTAAGTCAGCCCTTTAGTTTACCAGTCAGGGTTAGGTCAGTCCTGCAGTTTACCAGCCACTGTTATCACTGGCTAGTGAACTTGAGGGCTAACATAACAGTGGCTTGTGAAATGGAGGGTTGCCTAACAGTGTCTACTGAACTGGAGGGCTGACCTAATAATCTCTGCTGAATTGGAGGGTTGACCCAACAGTCTCTGCTGAACTGGAGAGCTGACCTAACAGTGTCTGCTGAACCCCTCCATCATCTCCATGCCCTCCTTCTCTGACCCTGTCTTGCAGCCCCCACTACCATATCACGGTTTCCATGCCCTTGACTCTGTTGCTCCCTTATCCACCTGTTCCTTAGTCGCAAGAACTCACAACCATGGTTTACGGATCAGATATAAAAGTTAAAGGAGGCCGAACGAGGCTGGCGCAAGAGTACAAAAATAGAGACTCTTGTATTAAAAGTCTTTATCAGATCAGAGGTGCTTTATCCATAGCCAAAGAAAACTATCTTCAATCATATCCACACAATCCCATAACCCCAAAGAGCTCTTTAAAGTTTCAACTCCCTGCTCTGTTCCCCACCTCCTCCGACTACACCGTTTACAGCTGATGAAATAGCCTCATATTTCACAGAAAAAAATCCAAAATGGTGTTCCTGTACACCCTACCTCCTCCCTACAGCTTCCAACCTACCACACTGCGCTGGCTTTCCTCCTTTCATTGATTAATCCCTTTAATTGTACCAATGAGCATACTACTTACAGAACGGGGACTTTAATCTCTCCTATCCAGGACAGGTCTCACCACCAGCCCCTTGACCCCATCCCTCATCTTATTCCCACTTTCACTCCTTCTTCATACCAGCCCTAACCTCTCTTTAACTTGTCCTCTTCACTGGTATTTTTCCTCATTTAAACATGCAGTGGTATCCCCTATACTTGAAAAACCCCCCCTTGACCATCTGATCTTTCCAGCTACCGCCGCTGTCTCCTTCTCTCGTTTGTTCTTTTATTTTACTATTGTAAAAACATGTCTATGCTGAATTGGTCAGTCACCTGTCTGCTAACTCCTCTTTGACCACCTCCAGTCAGGCTTCCGTCCTAACCACTCCACAAACTGCCTCACTAAAGTGACCAATGATCTACTTAATGCTAAAGCTAAGGTTCACTACTCTTGCTCATTCTTCTTAACCTGTCCTCTGCTTTTTGATACTGTTGATCACCCTCTACTTCAGATCCTGGCCTCCTTGGGTATCCAGGACACTGCACTTTCTTGGCTTATCCTCCTATCTCTTTGTAGGACTTTGTGTTTTCCACTCTGGAATTAGCTCCACCACTCGCCTTCTCCCTGTGGGGGTCCTGCCAGGCTCATACTCTTTTTTTTCTCCATCTACACCTATGGCCTTGGATAACTCATTAGTTCATTTGGATTCCATGTATCACCTGTATGTGGATGATACCCAAATTACATCTCTTGCCCCAGATCTCCTACACTGACATCCAAGGTCCCTGACTGCCTTAGTTCCATCTCTGCCTTCAGTCCTCCCGCTTCCTCAAACTCAACATGGACAAGACTGAACTTGTCCTTTTCCCACCCTCACAATCGTTCCCCTCCCTAGTCTTACTATTATATTAACAATGCATCTATATCCCATCTCCTCATGTCCGCTGCCTGGAAATAACGCTAGATTCCAATCTTTCCTTCAAACCCCATGTCAATCACTTGCCAACTCTTGTCGGCTCCAACTCAAAACATCTCCACATTCGACCCTTCCTCTGAATAAAGCTACAAAACCTAGTCCATGCCCTAATCATATCCCGGCTATACTACTGCAACCCACTCCTGTGTGGTTACCAAACAACGCCTGGCACCTCTTCAATCCATCCTCAAACTCTGTTGCCTGGTCATTCATTTCTCTTCTCTAATCTATCCTTTCCTCTCTGTGAGTCCCTCCACTGGATGCCCATCATGCAAAGATTCAGTTCAAGCTGCTTACCCTATCCATAAAGCACTATCCAACACACGCCCTTCTATATCTCAAGAGCTGATCCACCATATCATCCCAGTGCAACCTCCGCTTTGCAAACGATCTCCCCTCTCATCCACCCTTCTCACCTCTTCCCATGTCATATTCAAGACTTTGCTGTGCTCCCTCTGCTCTGGAACTCCCTCCTCCTTCTGTCCATCACTTACCATCCTTAATACCTTCAAATGTAACCTTAACCCCACCTCTTCAGGCAAGCATATAACCTGGCCTAGACATTACCCCTCTTACTACCCAATATGATCCAACCCACCTTTCACACTCCCACTGCCAATCTATTTTCAGCCTACCGATTCCCGCAACCTTGTCTCAGCACCCCCTATCCTCTAGACTGTAAGCTCTTTGGGCCGAGTCCTCTCTATATCACAGTATTGCTGTAAGAAACTCATCACTCTGTTTACTTATATTATGTATTACCTGTATATGTAAGACTTCATATAAAATGTATTACCCTGTACGTAATGTATGACTATGAAATTCTAAAGCACCACGGAAGATGTTGGCACTATATCAATCTATAATATAAGGGCTGACCTCACAGTATTCAGGGTTCAGCAGCCGCTGTTAGGCTCTACCCTCCGTTCACCAGTCATGTCAAGTCAACCCCCCAGTTCACCAGAAGTGTTAGTTGCCCCATTACACACCACCCATAACCACGCCCACCTTCACTAGTCATGCCCTCCTACCAAGCGCCAAACTTTTTTGCAAGACGATATAGGGGATGGCTTTTAAATTTTAGTCTCAGGTGCAGGGGCACTTTAGGATTTTTGGCACCGAGGCAACTTTGTAAAAAGACACTTCTCAACTCTATTAGGTTGCAGTAAGGTGGGCTTGGCTTCAGGTTGTGAGCGTGGCTTCCGCCCATGGTTAAAAGTTTAGCAAATTCAAACTTTACAAGTGGGTCGGCAAAGTTAGGCAAATAGAGGGAGAGAAAGGATAATAGCTAGAAACTGCACAGACAGATATGCTGATAGAAGGCAGATAACTAGGAAGCTGGTGGTTAACAGAGAAAGGACAAGTGGGAATAACTGTGAAAGAGCACTCTGGTGGTTAATGGTGAAATTAAAGAAGAGAATTGTAATAGAAATGGCCGCCCCACAGATAACTATAATATACGTGTCCCACTCAGAGTAATGATAATAAAATAAGTTCCCTACACATATATTGTAAATAAGCGCCCGCTGGTTAATTACTTACTGTAATATCAGATTTTCAAATTGATTTAGAATACATCATAGCAAAAAAAAATGTCATTCCTCACCAAAGAGATAATAACAGAATAATCCTTCGCTAAACATTTTGGTATTAGTTTTCTGAGAATTTTTGGAGCCAATTTCTTCCCCTGCGTTTTTGAAATGTGAAGTGAGGCTTAGTTTCCCTTGATATCGGTGGATGTCTAATCTGCGTTTACTTTATTATTCCCTGGGGGCTTTTGTCGAGGTGGGGCGTATTGTGCAGCTTGTAAAGGGCAGTTTCATATTTTATTGTAAAAAAAAAAAAAAGGTATCACTTAAGAATTTTGGAAAATGTTTCACTTTAATATTTTTTTTTTATATTCCCAAAGATGATCTGACGATAAGAATGTTGGAATACGGGTCATTTTCGAATCCAGCAACAATAACAGTTACATAGTAACATAGTATTGGAGGTTGTATAAAGACATACGTCCATCTAGTCCAACCTTTATACCCTACCCATAATGTCTGTCTAACAATTACATGGTATAATAGTATTGAAGGTTGTATAAAGACATACTGTACATACATCTAGCCCAACCTTTATACCCTACACATGCCTGTCTAACAGTTACATATTAACATAGTATTGGAGGTTGTATAAAGACATAAGTACCTCTAGTGAAACCTTTATACCCTACATATAATGCCATAATGTAATTACTAAAATAGACAGCTTTTCCTCTGTAAACACCAGTGAACATAATTACTACATTCAGAAAGATGGATCATATCCTGGCTATTGACCAAGGCCCAGAACAAAACTGCTTACTTCCAGTGAAAAAATCCCAGTCTTAAAACAAAATGTTGAAAGTAGTATAATATACCTCCCTTTGCTTAAATTACTCGCACCCACTACTTTAACCGCACCTTAACACCCATGATAACTCAGTAACAACCCCTTCTCACTATATTGGCGGAGACAAGTGGCGGTCCCTACTGGCGGCACCGGATGGGCAATTCCCATGGCAACTTGGATTCTCCGAGTAAGTACATTCAGACCAATTTTTTTTATATATACTGTAGTTTCCTTTTATTGTTAAATAGTAACAATGGAAGTTATCCCCAATGATAAAATGTAAAATGCATATCACTATTACCTGTCAAATCTGAGATGTAACTGTTTTATACAATGATATAGAAAATAAAATGTATTAAAAGAAAATAGTGTAATATTTTTACGAGATTGACATGACAGTGAAAGCTTATACAGATCCTTTTACACTGAAACCCGTGAACAAAGAGTGTAATCGCACGGCCACACTGCGCCGCAAATGCAATAGCAGGCAATAGCGTGTGCGATTTCGTTGCATTTGCGCGTGATTTCTCCTTTTGAGATACTAAGTCGCATGCGATTACGCATTAAAATGGTGATCACATGCGATTGCGTATGCCAAACGGAAACGCAATCGCATACGTTGCCGCGATTGCAGTGTTAGAAAAAAAACGCAAGCACAAAAAAAAAAGCGCGATCGTGTGGCCTAGCCCTCAGTGCTGAGTCAGGTGTAGAACAGTTACCTGTTAATTGAAGATGGCTCCATACACGTCTAGATTCTGTGGCTTTATTTCTGGCTTTTTCCCTTCCTGTGAATTTACACCAAAAGAACAAGATTCCGAGCTTTCGGCTCTGCCATAGGTTTATATATTTTCAGCCCCAGTGTCCCAATGTAGAAGTAATATCGCTCTGTGTTATCAGCAATTTAGTTGATTTTGGAAGCATCTTAAACTGAATGGACCATTGGATGCAGTTTGTTTTCTGCCTGAATTTGAGCAGTTACAATAAAATCCACAATTAGCAATAGTCAGTCAGTTAGTAGGATTTGTATAGGATATTCTGGGTGGCCACACATGTAGTAGTCACTATCAGCTCCATATACTAAAGCCACCAATCAAAACTCTTGGTCACAACCAAATAATTGCTTGTTGTCTGTGAGATCGCCCGATTCTTCACCACACACACGGTTCATAATCACCAATAGGAATTGTCTCTAAAAGGCCCCGTGTGTGCTCAGCTTTACACCATGTATAAAGTATTACATATAACAATGGTGGGTCTGTTCCCTGGAATTATCTGGCCTTTTACCCAGTAATGAGTTTCAGTGTTTAGGGAAATCTGAATGTATTGAACTGACGCACTTTAATCCAGACAATGTTAATGTTACATGTGTCAATTAGAATGAGAGGACTAAAAGGAAGAATACAGTTTCTATTGAAAGAAAATAGAGAATAACTTGTTTATCCCAGAAATAACTTACTAAAAAGTCATGGTTGCAGTAAACAAACCATTTTTAATGATTTTTTTCTGAAGATTTTACATTGGTAAAGATCGCCACCTACTGACCAATAGCTCTTACTTCCATTTAAAACGTATGATTTGTACTAATCAGTGCATATATTAATGGCCGAATGATCAATACCATGGCAAATAGAGTTAACCATTTTGTATGATTTTGATTTACCGGTACCAACTTTACTGAAGCTAAAGCCTTGTGTAATACATGGTTATTGTTTGCAATTTTCCATTTTTAAAAGCAAGCTATACATTTGTAATATAATAATACAAGGCCATTCCAGGTGGCCTTCAAACTAGTGTGTACATGTATAGGCAATAAATAAATCCAAGGTTGCACGAACTGGGTCTTTGCTGCACATATTTAGTTGCATTTGCACGTGGCACATGACTAAAATACACCTGTGCAAACAAAGCAACGTTGGGTGATGCATCTAAGACACCAAACACTGTGTAAACACCAGTGGATGGATTCCTGAGGAAGATGGCCAGGCCTACCCAGATTATCACCCAAGGGAGATACTTTTGAGGAAATAGATCGCTCCTATCTTATATGATGCGAACATAACATCCAAATGGAAAAAACTAAGAAATTAAGTCAGATTTACCAAATACTGATTAAACATGGATGGAATACTGGGTCCTGAAATATGATATTAAATACCATATGGCTGATTATGGTGTGAACCTTTATCTGGGTTTCTACTGAATAGAAACAAACAAACTTTCCAACTTTACAATAATAGAGAACAACCCAGTGTGCAGTCTGAATAGTGAAACAGGGAGTTATAAATGCAAAAGTCTGGTGATTATTTCACTGTCTGTTATTATATTACTATATTGTAATTGTTATATACAGTTGTTATATTACTATATCAGTTATATACAAAGCAGCCTCTACCATGAGGAAGACTGAGACTATTGTCTTGTGCATGTGGGCATCCTGCACACTCAGTAGCTGTGACCTGATCTTCCTGTCTGCCATCACTGTCTGCCAAGATAAACTTGTATTACCAATCACTGTGGGCAACTTGTATGTATCTGTCTGTGTGGGCAACTTACATGTATCAATCACAGTGAGCAAATTGTTTGTACCAGTATGTACAAATCACTGCGGGCAACATTTATATACAAGTCACTGTGGTCAACTGTTAAGTCAGTACTCCAGTTCACAAGCCCCTGTTCAAGTTAACACTGGCTGGTAAACTAGAGGGCTGAACTAACAGCATCTGCTGATCTGGAGAGCTGGAGGTTTCAGCAGTCGCTGTTAGGTTAGCCCTCCAGCCACTCTGAAGTTAGCCCTCCAGTTCACCAGCCATGGTTAAGTCAGCCTTCCAGTTCCCCAGCTGCCACAGTTAAGTCAGCCCTTCAGTTTATAAGCTGAGGTTAAGTCACCCCTCCAGTTCACCAATCACAGTTAAGTCAGCCCTTTAGTTTACCAGGCACGATTAAGTCAGCCCTGCAGTTTACTAGCCACTGTTAAGTCATCACTGGCTAGTGAACTGGAGGACTAACATAACAGTGGCTGGTAAACTGGAGGGTTGCCCTAACAGTGTCTGCTGAACAGGAGGGCTGAGGAAGGCACCTGAGGAAGGGGGTTGGACCCCCCAAAACGTTGTGTATCTGGCCTGTATGTTGAGCACTTAATTAACGAAAGTTTGCTGTTAACTTTTATTCGAATGTGCCTCCCTGCATATTCTATATTGATTTGATCCTTACCTGATGTGGCACAGGCCTCAGGGGGAGCACCTCACAACTTACCTGTTGGGAATCCATAATTTGCGGATACTTGGATATACAAAGCCCTCCAGTTCACCAGTCAGTGTCAAGTCAATCCTCCAGTTCACCAGCAAGTGTTAGTTTGCCCATTACACCCACCCCCATAAACCATGCCCACCTTCACAAGTCATGCCCACCTTCACAAGCCAAACTTTTTGCAAGAACGTAGAGGGGGGTGGCTTTTAAATTTTGGCTCAGGTGCAGGGGCACTTTTAGGATTTTTGGCACCAGAGACAAACTTTGTAAAAAGACACTTCTTAACTCTATTAGGTTGCAGTAAGGTGGGCTTGGCTTCAGGTTGTGAGTGTGGCTTCCGTGGTTAAAGATTTAGCAAATTCAAACTTTACAAGTTGGTCGCGGCACAGGTAGCAAAAAGAGATAGATAGATAGATAGATAGATAGATAGATAGATAGACAGACAGACAGACAGACAGATAGATAGAAAATCCCACTGATAGATACGTAGGCTGATGGAAAGCAGATAACCAGGAAGCTGGTGGTTAACAGAGAAAGGAACAGTGGAATAACTGTGAAAGAGACACTGGTGGTTAATGGTGAAATTAAAGAAGAGAATTGTAATAGAAATGGCCCCCCACAGATAACTATAATATACGTGTCCCACACAGAGAATGATAAAATAAGTTCCCTACACATAAAATGGTAAAATAAGCGCCCGGCTGGTTAAGTTTACTTACTGTAATATCAGAGCATCAAATTGCTTTAGATAGCAAATACGTTCTAGCAATAAAATGTATGTTATTCCTCACACAAAGAGATAATATAATAATAACAAAGAGATAATATAATAATAACAAAGAGATAATCCTTCCCTAACATTTTGGTATTAGTTTTCTGAGAATTTTTGGAGCCAATTCTTTCCCCTGCATCTTTGAAATGTGAAGTGAGGCTCAGTTTCCCTTGAAATCTGTGGACGTCTAATCTGCGTTTACTTTGATTATTCCCCAGGGAATTCTGCGCAATGTGGGCAGTTTTTGTGCAGCTTGTAAAGGGGAAGTATTTCACATATACAAAATAAAGAAAAAAATATATATATATAACCTTTCACATAATCGGGGCTATGTACGGAGTGAACTAATCCTATTTTTCCATCTTTTAGTCACGTTAACCCATGTTCCAAGGGTTATTGTGACTTTTAAGACATAACTTGCGGCGGTACGCAAAAACTGTCGTGCAACCGCACTAAGCCGATAACCAATATTGCTGCATTAACAACACAATCATTATTTTACACGGCGATCGTAAATGGTATCTGCTTCATTAACGATCGCTACATGGTCGGAAAATACCATTGGGACCTGTCGGACAATGTGCCGGGAGAGCGAGCAATCGGTGAGTTCCTTACCTTCTTCCTGGCTCCAGATCGTTTTATTGAAGAACAGGAGGTAAGACAGAGCTCCTTCCGTTCTTCAGTAAAACGGAATTCCCAAAATTTGTTAATACGAGTGGATATACCCTTTAAATATCACATTTACTATTAAACTATTAAAGAGCAAAATACCCAGTTTTTTTTTAAAAAAATTCTATAATTCAAGGGGAGATAGGAACTGCGGTTTCTGGCTTTCGCTTTAAACAAAAAGATTGTCCGTACAGGTGTGCATTTATTAGTAGTAACAAACACTCAGTTGTGAGCTCTTCAGCTTCATTCACATGTGCGATTGTGGAACCCAACCCGCGTTGCATGACGTGTACCGAATGGCTGCATTGGCTGAGTATCATTTAATGTATTGGCGCTCTGATGGGGGTTGGATCATCAACGATGCCCAACCAAGCGCCCATAAATTAAATGATAGTTGAGCGAAACAGATGTTTGGGACAAATCATGGGTCGACCCCACAATCGAGTGTGCACTGTGTACGGACCGTCAATTAGGCAAACAACTAGCCCATTGTTGTGCCACAAACCCAAGACATAATGCAACCTATCAATCCCACTCTCTGGCTACTACCTGCATTTTATTGGAAGAAGTGTCTTATTTGGGAAATTAAGGAGCAACCTACCGTAGTTACATTTGCTGCCTTTGACCAATAAGATGATATTCTTTTACTGGGTCGCTGCACTTGGATATCTGATTGGTTGTTGCAGAATAATAGCATAGGCAAACTTCTGCACCTTTTATTGCATCAGCGCCTTGTTTAAGTACAAGCAATATCCACATCCAGTTCAGTTGGTGTAAAAAATGTTTTATCTCTCTCATAGAAAATGGCAAGTTCTTTACAAACATTATTGTGCACCTTGACAGGAGGAAGCTTATCCTTCCCACTGAAGAGCTGGACTTTAACATACACATAATACTTTTCTAATAGTAACTTTAGCCACGTGGCTATCTGGAAGAGCTGGAGAATCCAGTCTTGTAAGGCAGGAATGCCAGTGAAAAGGATTATGGGTAGATACCCCTCCATTGGAATAGTTCAGTCTTTGCTAATGTTTCACCTGAAACAGAGACAAGAAAACAAGCAAGTTAATTCTTTAAATCTCAAATACTGATTGGATGCCATTATGGCAAGGTAATAGCCCATGGACCGAACCCCCAGGTCTCAAATAAATAAGAGGGGCCTCAACGTACCTTAAACTAGCCCTTTATTCAGTAACGGGTCATGCCATGTTCATAGCCTCAATTGTTTTTCCATATGTACAGGTGTGCGTATAATAGAAGCCCTGTGACTTCCTGTCAAATATAGTTTTAGGGATATAAGGGCCCTTAAGAGACTTAAGAATTATTTATTCATAGTCTGGTTCAATGTAATTAAACGGAGCACGCGGTATCTACAAAATGTTTACTAACAATCCTAAGTTCGGTTTACATGGACGGCTAGTTTTCATTCTACCAGAATCTTTTTAGCATTGCCACTAGGAAAATGCAATGGATTCCTAGTGGCAAAACAATAGTAAAATGTCAGAAAAATGAACACAAAATGTCAAAGAGTCAAACTTTAAACTGTAATATCCATCTGTATTCTAACGCCTGGTGCCACTGCTATACAACGAACTGTGGGAGGTCAGTTCAGCATTTAATCCCTGATTTAGGGCTAGGCCACACTAGCGCGTTTTTTGTACGTTTGCACTCACTTGCGATTGCGCCCGCTATTTTCGCTAACATGGAAATCGCAGGAACGTGAACATTCCTGCGATTTCCTATCGCAAAGAAATCGTGCGCACAATTGTGTGTGATAAAGCTTGCAATTGCGTGCGCGATTTGGTGAGTTATAGTGTGTCCTCAGCCTTAAAGGGCACGTCCAGCCATAAAATAAAATATCCAGGACACTGCACTTTCTTGGCTTATCCTCCTATCTCTTTGGTAGGACTTTGTGTTTTCCACTCTGGAATTAGCTCCACCACTCGCCTTCTCCCTGTGGGGGTCCTGCCAGGCTCAGTACTCTTTTTTTTCTCCATCTACACCTATGGCCTTGGATAACTCATTAGTTCATTTGGATTCCAGTATCACCTGTATGTGGATGATACCCAAATTTACATCTCTGCCCCAGATCTCCCTACACTGACATCCAAGGTCCCTGACTGCCTTAGTTCCATCTCTGCCTTCATGTCCTCCCGCTTCCTCAAACTCAACATGGACAAGACTGAACTTGTCCTTTTCCCACCCTCACAATCTGTTCCCCTCCCTAGTCTTACTATTAATATTAACAATGCATCTATATCCCCATCTCCTCATGTCCGCTGCCTGGAAATAACGCTAGATTCCAATCTTTCCTTCAAACCCCATGTCAATTCACTTGCCAACTCTTGTCGGCTCCAACTCGAAAACATCTCCCACATTCGACCCTTCCTCTTTTTTGGAGCCAATTCTTTCCCCTGCGTTTTTGAAATGTGAAGTGAGGCTTAGTTTCCCTTGATATCGGTGGATGTCTAATCTGCGTTTACTTTGATTATTCCCTGGGGGCTTTTGTGCAGTGTGGGCAGTATTTGTGCAGCTTGTAAAGGGGCAGTTTTCATATTTTTATTGTAAAAAAAAAAAAAAAGTGTATCACTTTAAGAATTTTTGGAAAATGTTTCACTTTAATATTTTTTTTTTATTATTCCCAAAGATGATCTGACGATAAGAATGTTGGAATACGGGTCATTTTCGAAATCCAATCGGAAAAAACAGGAAGTTATTTTTTTTTCTTCATTGGCACAATACTTAGGTAATCAGAACTGATCTCTTTGATCCATTCACAAAAACTATAGTAAGGTGATAGTGTGACAGCTTAGTACATAGCAGGTAATTAACTGTGATCAAACAGCTGATCAAAGTGCAGTACCTGCACTCCACCACCGGGGTGCTCTTGTCCTATTTCTGGCTTGTTGTGTGTATAGCACTTTAAATTGGCTGTAGACTATTTGCCTTTAATCCCTGCATTAACATGGTGCAGAGCTGCGGGTTGGGGGGCTAATGAAGTGAACCAGATCTCAGCAATGCATTTCTCTATAGTGAACCCATCTAAAGGGAGCGTTGGAGGGTAAAGTGAGGCCTGGCACAATGTACATTGACACGAGCCCTG
The DNA here is from genome assembly GCA_019447015.1 of Hymenochirus boettgeri. Lineage (NCBI taxonomy): Eukaryota > Metazoa > Chordata > Amphibia > Anura > Pipidae > Hymenochirus > Hymenochirus boettgeri. The sequence goes on along the minus strand of CM033470.1, from coordinate 52,286,019 downwards.
TTTTAAAGGGATAAGTTTGCATTTGTGGATCCCACCAGATCTGCCTGTCTATGGGCACATTAACTAGGAAGATTCGCAGCCCAAACACTGACACCAATCCGAATAGTGACTCTCCATTGCCTTTCCTCCTCATGGCTTCCTCGGCTTCGACGACCTACGCCCCCTACCCATCTACCACCGCGGCTTCCGGAAGCGGCTGCGCTGTTGACAATATGGCGGGGGCTGTACCTGTGGCTGCAGGAAGAAGGAAGTCTCATTCATGGTGGATCTAACCCGGCATCTCTGTGCTCTTACGGCAAAACACAGCCGGTGCCCCCGGCGTCCCGAACCGCGGAAGGAGGGAAGCCGGGGAACCCCCCCAGCATGAACTAGTTGTCCTTTCATTGCTGAGACACCATGTCCTTCTTCCGCAGGAAAGGTAAGTAAGGGCGGCGCGGTGGAGGTGCTCACCCTGCCACATGCAATGGATTTATATAGACACGCAGGAGACTTACACCAAGGTAGAGGCTACCGCAAAGGTCCCTGGGAAGGGTGGAAAAGCACTATCCTGGTGCACCCTGGGATATAGGTTTGGGGGAGGGGTCTCATATTGTCTAGGATGTGACAGCTGAGAGGCCTGGGAAGGGGAGATAAACACTGGCAGCTTTATCAGGATGATCTGTAAATGAGGAAACAGTTTATAAATGGGGGAAAGGTCCAAACTTGCAGGGATAGGTAACCAGTAGATCTCCATATGTTTGGAAACTACAACTTCCAGCATTCCTCTAATAGTACTCGATAGTTAGGGAATTCTGGGAGTTGCAGTTTCCAAACATATGGAGATCTACTGGTTACCTATCCCTGGAATTCAAAGGGTGTCATCCATTGTCCTTGATAGTAAGAACTAGTGATGGGATTTAGTGAGTTTGACACCTGCATAAAATGGTCTGGTATTTTGCCTTCTCTATGGGTTTAAAGGGCATGTCCACCCACAAAACTATAATCCCCCCCAACTATGGCCCATTATGTAGTGTAGTGTAATCCTTACCTCACATCCCAGCTCATATGGTTCTCCTGTAGTCCCCCCCAAAGTCCCAAAAACTGCCCACCAGGAGGATAGCAGAGTTCATATAGGACTCTCCCTTCTACCTGGCCCAGGGAGAAGTTGGCATGCGTTCGCAGCCCTTCTCCCCTCCTCCTCTCTCTCTCTCTCTCTCTCTCTCTTCCCTCCCCTAGCTTAAAATCCTTTAGTTATAAGATTCCCCATGCCTGCCCAGCCCAACCGCTATATTTCATGTTTAGAAAGCTCCCCAAACTTACTTACCTCTCCTCTTTCTCGTCGAAGTGAGGCTGCGGCAGCCGCGTCCGTGATTGGCTGCCGCTCAGCCAATCACAGACGCGGCTGCCGGTCCCGCCCCTCTGCTTGCATTTTCTCACAAGCAGAGGGCCGGGAGCGCGGCGGAGGAAAGAGGGGAGGTAAGTAGAGTTTGGGGAGCTTTCTAAACATATAAATATAGCGGTTGGGGCTGGGCAGGCATGGGGAATCTTATATCAAAAAATACATTTTAGGGTGGACATACCCTTTAAGGTTCGCAGAGCGATGCAGCTAATGTGACAATTGCATAATATAAAAAAAAAAACTGGAGTGTTACCTGGGTTCCACCTGTATAGCATGCATGAGAAGCCCTTCACTTGGATCCAGAGACACTCATAGTAGAATCTTGGGTCGGGGAACCGTGGGTTACCCAATTTGCAGTTCTGGTTTGGGTAGAAAGAACTGTGGGTAAGATTGCAGAATTAACAGTCTGTAAATAAAAAGCTTTGGTTTCTGACTATGAAGAGGGATCTGTTTAATAATTAAGAACTGAGAATACATTATCAATTCAAAATAATGTGCCGTGGGCATAGCACCCCTACATTCCGTTTGCAGATCGCTGACGGTAATGCCGTGTGCCTTAGTGTGCCCTTAACAAGCCTTTGCAACTCTCCTTTTGTCCTAAGCAAAAATCTGCCCAATTAAATCTTATTACATCACTTGCGGAATGTAGACTCTCACGTTTTTTCATTTGCTGCCTTAAACATACTTAAATGGTTTCAGCCAAAAATAAACTCAAACCATGGGGTTCACTGTGTTTAACCCCCAATTTACTGCAAAAAAAACCCCACTGCTTAGGTATATGATGAGCAATGGATTTTAAATGTAGCATGTGCAATAATGTATCCCAATAATGCATCCCAGTATCTGCATGTTTAGTGGGGGTGGGGGGTAAAATGCTTCTTATCTTAAGTGGAACTGTCTTTCCATATACATTAGCACTGGCTTGTGAAGGTCAGTGATTTCTCTAGTAACATGAAGTGTCATGATAGAGTTTTGCATGTTGACAAGTGACTGTCACTGTTGATACCCTCTCTGGTCACATAGTTAGAAGCTCTCTTCTAAGAATTTTCATGGAGTTTCTCATGGTGTGTTAAGAAATTCCATCGCTAGAAGAAAAACTTAATATTTCACGTTCTTATATTCGTGCTTGTTATCCGTGGGTGAACAAATTGCATGCGCTGCTCTGTGTTCAGCATTTTTTTGCGAATGGCATGTGCTCAGATTACAGAAGATTGTGCGGATCGTCGTGCAAACAGACGGCAACATGTGCCTATCCACATGTGATTTTCAAATGCATTGCTGTCTGGCACAGTGTGGCTTCTGCCTTATTATGCATTCTGATGGGCACTGCCCCTTGGGCAATTTTTGATTTGCTGTTTGCAACATTGGTTATGATATTCACCACCTACTTTTCAATATAAGACTTTTAAAAAAGTTTTTGGTATGTGTAAATACTAGGCATAAATTTATATACTATAAAAATAATCTAGAAGATTAGTGTAGAAATAACCAACTCTGGTGACAGAAATTATTCTTTTGTATTTGTTTTTTAAGCAAATCAGCAAAAGTTGAATTTGAGATTCTGCATAGAGCAAAACAAACAAAGAAATCACAGTCGGTTAATTCTACATAGTAATGGTATGTTGCACCTTTTACTAGGAAGTACTAGTTATATGGTTTACATTGTAATATAGTAATTGAGGTTACCGTAAATAAACACATATGTCCATCTATTCCAACTTTTACACCCTACTCTTTAACCATATTTAACAGTTGATCCAGAGGAAGGCAATTACTCCAAATGCCAACCGGAGAGTATCCCTAGATCAACAAGAACTACTAAGTATTAATACCAGTAATTCTCAATAATTTTTAGCTTTAGAAACTTATCTAGCCCACTTTTAACGCTATTCAATGAACTTGCCATTACCACATCTGCTGGAAGACACTTCCACAGTTTCACCGTTCTCACTGTAAAAAAAACTTTCCTAACCTGAAGATGAAACGGCTTTTCTTCTAATCTCAAAGGATGTCCCATGTCCTCTTATTAGTGAACAATGCACCAGAGAGGTTCTTATATGTCCCATTAATATATTTGTATAAAGTGATCATATCCCCGCACAAACAGGGATTAACTAGGTAATGACACTGAATCCAGGGGTGTGGCATCTAATGTAATCATAATTGCCCTTTTTTAAGCCTAGAAGTTACTATTTAAAATGCTGTATGACTTGCTTTGTCTAAATTATTTTCTACAGTGAAATGAAGCTTTCCAGTTACTTTTAGCCTCACTGGTTAAGGGCTACAGTCATGCAAAATTTTACACAAAAAATGTATCTACTGGGAACTTCATGTGTGGTATTTAATCATTATTGTGGCTGCACAGGGGAGTGATTGCAGATTGTGGAAAATCTACCCCAACATGCTTATGGAGACTTATCATCTATTCTACAAGGCATTGTACAGGAAAACTGTACTTGCCAAACCTCCACACATGCATTGTACCCAGGTTGAGGACCTAGCTAAGGTCCTCACACCTGGGTTCATATTTAAAGCCTCTTAATTAGTTTCCTTTGCTGCTCCAGTCCTCTCCACCTCCCAATTTCTGGCGATGAGGCCAATGAGAAGACATACCCTGCAAGTAGCACGTCTTCCTATTGGCCCCTTTATGCATCCAGAAGAGGGACTAGACATTTGATGGAAAGAGGAATATATCTGTATATTACAAATTTTATTTGTAATATTATATATGTATTTTACAAATTAGATCAAAATTCCCATTTTTCCGATTGACTGTATGGAGTTTGAGCCAGATGAAAAATTTTCTGAAAAATATCTGCCAGTTTACCTTTACATTCACAATTGCAGATAGATCACATTCATTAGGGCATCCTGTAGCAGACCCCTATTTTTTCTTGATGTATGTCCTAAAAAACAATGTCACCCTTTTGCAGTAAGAGCTGCAAAACTGGAACTGCACTGACAGGTTTCTTGAATTGTTTGAAAGAGGGCTGGAAGTTTTTAAATCAAAGGAAATTCGGTTATTGGTACAATGCATAGTTCTTTGTTAATACAAGGATTTGTCTTACTGCCATTTGGAGTCAGGAAGGAATTGTTCACTTAACTTAACCTACTTTTAATACCTTAAATCTGAGCTGTAGATACTGAGATTTCTGAGAAACAATCATTTGAATTCACAGCATTTACAGGGAAAGACCTGTCACTCCAGAAGCAGATATTATAATATGTTCCCTATCAATGACCTCTTACTAGTATCTTTGTCTGCCTGCTAGCACACTTTCTGTAACAATTAAGAGAACCGGCAGAGAAAAGAAGGAAGGGGGGAAGGAGGGGGTGATGTGCAGAACTTTAAAGTGTCGCAGACACTACAAGAAGGCAGTGATTAAGGGAGGGTGATGGCAATAAGGAGCACTCACTAAACATTAAAAATGTAATGACAAAGCAAGCACGTTTAAATATGTGAGTATCACCAGTTTACTTCTCTCAAATTGTAGTTTCAGATAATGTGAAATCTGATGATAATTTATATTGTTTATAAAGGTTGGGCTTTCAAGAGCCCGGTTCAGTAGCAAATGAGGAATTAAGGTTTTGGACTATTTTTCTGTGGTGTTTATTGTATATCACCTAATATTCCCTGATTGGGCTAAGGCTGGGAACATACGGTATGATTTTTTGGGGTGACTGAAAAAACAGATGTGATTTCAAGTTCAGCCACGACCTTTTGCCTGTTCATCCGAACCGGACAAGCTAGTAAATCATGGTCAACTATAGGATTGCATCATTGGTCATGGTAAACTGCAACCGCCAGTGATTCGTCCCATCTGACCGTTGCTAGTGGAAAATGGTTGGCCGGACAGATATCTTACCGTGTGTACCCAGCCTAATAATTTCACAAAGGATGTGTTCATTCTGTTATACAGAGATTATATTGATGCCTTATGAACAGGCTGTTGCAAATTGGCCACCATTATGTGTGTCCAGAATGCAGATTTTTTTTAGGTTAGGTCCTTTCCCCTCGGTTAAGCGTCTAACTCCTGTTCACTTCCTACTTCCATGTTGTGAGCTGACTAATAGGAAGACACAATGTTTAAGAAGTGTCTTCCTATTGCTATAGCCTCGGGCCAGCATTCACAGTGCTTAAAGCTTCTCCTTTGTCCACCCCCGTCTTTCTGTACCATATGTGCGTATGTGTATATGGTAGAGCTTTGCTAGCCATACACTTGGCCATCATTACATCAATTACATTGACCATGCTTTGAATTGGTTGTGGTAGTAATATTATGTCTCTTACGTTGGCCACAAAGTAATCATGATGGGCTTTTTCAGAGGTAATTTTGGAAGGTAATGTCAGGGAGAGTAGGCTTTGTCAGTTGGAGGATCAGTCAGAGCTGCAACCGTGGCTATTTTAGAAGTGCTTGTTTTTGGATTGCAGGTAAAAATGGAATGTAGGAGTAGTTGTCCTTTAATCCAAAGTTTAGATTCTAATTGCCAGTTAACTTATTCTCCATAAATTCTAAATATTTCTAAATTTTATATTGCATATTAACATAGCAATGGAGGTTGAGCATACGCCCATCTACTCCAGCCTTTATACCTAATTAACCCTACCTAATAGATGATCCAGAGGAAGGCGAAAAAACAAAACAGCTTAAAAGTGGTAAAAAAGTTCATCCCTGACGCCAAATGGCAACCGGAAAGGTTTCCTTGATCAACCAGAAGTACAGTATATGTATTAATACCAGAAATTCACAATATTTTTTAGTTTTAGCAACTTATCCAGCCCACATTTAAAGCTATTCAATGAACTTGCCATTACCACATCTGCTGAAAGACAGTTCCACAGTTTCAACATTCTCACTGTAAAGAAACCTTTCCTTAACCTTCCTTTCTTCCAATTGAAACAAGGGGGCATATTTATAAAGGTTCGTTAACTTTTCACGGCCGTTATTCCCGCCATTTTCGCAAAAATTGCGTTTTCCGCGATTTATAAATGGGCAGGAAACGTTAACGAATCGGCTACCTGAACAGTTACTGCCGCTTCTATTTATAAAGCGGCAGTAACTGTTCCGCACCGCTAATCTCGTCCGTATTACTTGAAAGTGACGAAAACGGCCAAGGTTCCCCTCTGGATTGTGGCGGGTGGTCGCACCCGCCCCGGGAGGCACGCCCAGCTCACCATGGGTGGTCGCTGCTGTGAAGGGGCGTGACGGGGCATACACCCCCTCGTCCCCCATGGTGGCGGCGACCACCCATCCTCGCCACCCGCCTCCTTCCCTTCCCAGCAGCCCCTCCCAACCCCATCCCCGCTCGCGGCGAACATATGGAACAGGAGGCTAGGAGGGGCTGCTAGGAAGGGGCCGCAGCAGGTGGTTGCGACCACCCGTCGCGCACCCCCTCCCCAGCAGCCCCCCATCCCGGCCGCTGGCAGGGAGGGGAAGGGAAGGGCCCGCTGGGAGAGGTGGAGGCACCCTCCAGTGGGGGCTCTAAGAAGGGCCTTTTGGGGCTTAAGGGGTCCCGCAGCTCGAGCGACCACCTGCTGCTGCCCCTTCCCACAGCCCCTCCTAGCCTCCTGTTCCATATGTTCGCCGCGAGCGGGGTTGGGGGAAAGGGAAAGTTTAAATATAAACTTTGTATTTGGCTTGAAAGACTGCATTTTGGAAGGGAATTTGTGTGTTTGTGCTGCAGATTTTAAAACTCAATAATGTCAATGAAGAGGACATTGTTGTTTTTTACCTATACTTTAAATATGTCACATGCATTAAGGTAGGTCAGTTGGTGTGTGTGTATTCATCAGGTTGGGGGATAAAATACTAACTTTTTTGATGATTGGTCAAAATGAGTTTTTTTTACTTTAGTTACCCTTTACGTATGGCTGCCATAGTAATGGATAAGTAGATCAGTAGGTGTGTGTACCCGTGTCGGGGTGAGAGTTAAAAAAAAACCTTTTTGGATGATTGGTCAAAGTTAGTTTTTTTTACTTTAGTTACCCTTTAAAGTATGGCTTCCACAGTAATGGATAAGTAGATCAGTAGGTGTGTGTACTTGGGTCTGGTTGAGGGGTATGTCTTTTTTGTATTTACAACCATAAAACTATCTTTTATTAGAATAAATCTAAATTAGTTTTTTTTAACTTTAATTACCCTTTAAGTATGCTGCCACAGTAACGAGAAGTAGATTAGTAGGTGTGTGTACCTGGGTCTGGTTGAGGGGGTATGTCTTTTTAGTGTTTAACCATAAAACTATCTTTTATTGAGGATAAATCTAAATAATTTTTTTTGACTTTAGTTACTCTTTAAATATGGCTTCCTATGGAATGGAAAGGTAGGTCAGTAGGTGGGTGTACCTGGGTCTGTGTGGGGGGTTGGGGGTATCACCATTTGTATTATGACCATGAAAAAACTGTTTTGAAATATCCACATTTGATGATTGTTACCAATATAGTCTATGGGAAAAAATGTCCGGAAATTCGGCGATAACGCTGTAACGCTTCCGCGGATTCCTTAGCTAGAAGATAGCACACTTCTCCTATATGCCCCGCACATCTGTACCGAATTTCATGTCTCTAGCTTAAAAACTGTGGGAGGAGATATGGTCCAAAATAGCGGAAGAATAAAATGGAAGAAGAAATAGAAAGAACAGTAATTTGGCTTTTCAAGCCAAATTAATAATATAAAAAAATTGATACTTTATTAAACAAGTAAAACCAGTAAGTTTCTGGTGCGTTTGGGTCTGACACTTTATTATCTGCAAAGACTGAGAGTTTCTACCTTATTTTTCTTTGACATGTTCAGGTATGCTGTCTGTAAAAGCTTTTTGGCTACTTTTACCGGGCAAATTATTTGTTTAGGTTAGTCACACAACTCTTTTGCATCAGCAATTTCAAATAAAGTTTACACGCAGTACTGAAGTGGCTTTGTAGATGGGGGTCACAAGGGAATTTTGTCTCAGCTGACAGTAATTTGTTATTGTTCCACATTGAAAATTATTGATTTCGTTTTTAGAACTTACTTCAAGTACGTGACACAAGAAAGACACTCAAGCGATTCTCCATTTATAGAGCTAGGGTTTTCATAAACAAGATAATAAATATCACTTGTAACTGATGTGTGCCATAACTGATTCGGGACACTGTGATGTAGTTGCGGTTATGCTAGCTGAAAGCATCATGACCAGCCAAGCATTAATTGAATATGAAATCGGTAAAGCTGAGAAATAGTAGAAAAATCCCACATGCCTTTGTCATCTTCTAGGCTATAATATGATGAGAAGATATAACTTATATAAGGCTAATATTTTCTCTAGAGAACAGTTAAAGGGACAGTTCAGTGTAAATTATCAATATTTGTTAAATTGTTAGTTTGTATAATGCATACTTAGTTATTCTACATATTCTCTCCCATTTCAAAAAATCAGTTGATTTCATACCCTTTGCTGTTCCCTGATGACATAAGTGAGCTGACATTTTAGGTCCTTCTACTTCCTAGGATGCACCACATTCTTGTAATGTTCCTAACAGTTATTTTTAATGATTGGCTGTTGGATGGGTCAAAGATCTCTACGTAGCAACTGAATCAACCCAGGTACTGGGTCAAGGACAAGACCATAAAGGTCTCTAATAGGGGTCCTGCAAACAGGAAGTCAGTATTTCGGTTGCATTTATTTATACACAGACAGAATGCTGAATTGGCAGATTAAGGTCATTGGGATAAAAAAATACTGCTCTTTTCTCTGAAAAGTACATGTATTTGCACTGAACTTCCCCTTTAAAGGAATTTTTAGCTGCATTGCCAATCTTTGTACCTGCACATTCCATATCATGTTTTTTATGAATCAGAAATCATCCATTGCCCCTACTATAAACAATGCAGAATGGAACTATTTAATTTGCAAGAGGTGCTGAAATCTCTATTGTAAGATGTCTACAATACTTTATGTAGGAAACTCCCAATGTTCTATTACAAAGAAAAGAATCCTGTAGAGCCGTGATAATTCTGTGCAGCCTGAAGTGTTTCTGCATAATGCATTTTATACAGGCATCTTAATTTAAAGTGTAATGTTTGAAGGTTTACTGTTATAGGTAGAAAATCCAGAGGAATAGAGTTACTGAGATTTCATACCTTCTAACAGTCCAGTTTGATTACAACTGTTAAATCCATGGCCCATAGGATTAATTTTTTAAACACTGCACCTTCATAGCTGTGAAAATGCCCTTGGGGCTCCTTTACACAGGGCACATTTCCTTAAAGGGTAATTGTGGTCTCAAATTCTTCCAAACTAGTAAGAGTTATATAAAAAGCCTTTCATCGTACCTTCAAAATAAAATCTAAATCACATCTCTAGATAAAATTTATTTATCTAGATAAAAGTTATTGCTGCAAAGGTTCAGCAATGTAACTTCCTGGTTGAACACTTCTGTTTTCTGCCATGTGACCAGCTTGTAGTCATGTAACCAGCCTTTGCCTGCATTAATAAGATTCCCTTCTCAACTGTCAATTTTTTTCCCATGTTCTTCCTGATTTCCCCAGCAATAAATCTTAACTGAGCAGGCTTTTCCCCCGGGGCGGATGACCGGGGCAGAGGTCAGGTGATGTCACTCAACCTATTGGAAGCAGGAAGTTTGAACATTCACCCCAAATGTTATTTCTCACAGGCTCCAGCCAGAGATGTGATTGTTGGCTCAGTGTAAAGGAAATACTGCAGGCTTTCATTTAACCCTCACTTGTTTTGAGACCACAGTTGCCCTTTAAGTTTTTATGTCTTATAGGATTGCCATCTTACCATTGACACTGGAGCGTTCTGATCCAGTCCATATTTAAAGGGGAACTAAAGTCTCCAGACAACATTGCCCAATATAAAGAGCACATTCACAAAGATACAGAAAGCTGTGTCTCACCTCTACCTTTGCTGGCTGATTTATATAACCTGTGAAAATAACCTGAGTTCTAGGGGTCAGCTCCCATAATTCACCTTATTTGGGAACACCCAGATGTACGTAGTAAACTTTTCACAAGAAGCCTTGCTTCCTGGAAGATGACAGCCAATCATGTTATGGCTCAGAGATTATCCCTCCCTCTGACACAGAACTCAGATTCAGTGCAGTTTTTTGTAAACGCATTATAAATGTTCCTCTCCATAACCGTGATAAAAATCCTTTGCTTTTCACACAAAAAAGAAAAGTAATCTTTGCAGTTGTAGTTTATTTCTTTGCTAGCATGGATGTAAGAAACAGATTATTAACATTTCAGTAAAAAAAAAGAAAAAAAATCAAACTTGCAACCTTCTATCCTGTGTCTTGCTCAAAAGAAAGCTTTCTACCTCTATGCCACAAGGGCTAATAGGTAGGATATCTTGTAGAATCTCTATCTTTAGCTAGAAACATAAAAAAAGAAAAAGGAAGCCATAGCAATTGAACCAGTGTCCCAATGGTCTGTTTGTTTCCAAGCCCAGTACTTAGCTGTGTGTCATCACTGCAGATGAAATAGTGCAAGTATTTCAGTAAATTAGTTCACTATTTTGTATTGTTCCAGGAAGGCTATCAGCAATTCACGCTGCTATATATAAAGTTTGTACATATGTAGATATGTATATATTTTTCTAAAACCATGATGGAAACAAACAAACAAACAAAAAACTAATAAACTAAAGGCAGTAGACTATGTTGTATTATTTCATAACTAAGCTAGGGGATTTGAACTTGTGACTTCTTGGGCTATGTTCCTAAAAACACAGCATTTACATGGTGTGCCACAAGCAACTTGGCAATCATCACAGGTAAATTTAGAAACTTAATCTTTCGCTAGAAATTCTGTTTATAGAGACTGAATCCTGGGGTCAGGGGGCGAGGCTCTTTGAAGCCAACATGGGCTGTGAGTTGTACTGGCAAAAACACGGAAGCCTCCTTTGCTATAGAATCTATTACTTACATTTACTAAATACAACTTACTAGAGAAGAATCTTTCAATGTATAGGTGTTCTGAGGAGAAAAGCTTTCACGTTAGGATTTTAAAAATCACATATTTCAAGCCAAAAGAATGCAACATTAAAATGCATTAAAAAGTAATGAGGTTTTTTTTTCTTAGCATTTTGTAGGAATATAATTGTCTATGCTATTTGAAAGTGAACTGCACTGTTACGGTATGTGATTTAATAATATAGTTTTCAAAACATTTTTATTGAGTTTTCACATGAACATGTAAATAATACAGTAATCCACATGATATAGCAAATCAAAACAACATCCTGTGATCTCACTTTTATCCGTGTGTTTTTAACAGTTTTTTTAACTGTAAAAAACATACAAAAGGCCTTGGGACGATAATCTGAACCTTTAAAGGGGAATCATGGTCTCCAAACATGGTGATGAAAGGCCGGGTCCCTACCTTTAAAATGAGCCATCAACAACCTCTCTACATGCTGCACAGCCCAAGATATGAAGAAATCACTGATCACAGAGTCAGGGGGTGGGAGGTTCTGAATCTGCAGTCACAAATAGTAGTTCCTCCTTCTAATTTGTGGTTGGCACATGTTCAGTGCAGGAGAAAGCAGAAAAAAAACATGAAGAGATTAAATTACAGTGACATAAGGAGGAATGAAGGGGAGGGGGAGGATAACAGCACAGCCCACAGCAGGGAGTATGTAAGTATACATTTTTTTTAATGTAGGAGGAGGAGACACAGGGAAGGGGTATTGTCACATGATTTCAGAGCAGGAAGTGCAGGGGATCTGGTGATGCTGCTACCATATTACACATAAAAATCTTCAAAACTGTAAAAAAAAAGTAATAAAAGTAAATTGCAAAAATACTCAGGAAAGTAATTCCTCTAAATTCACCTAAAATCATTTTTGGACCACAGTTACCCTTTAAGGGGGTAGGCAGCATATATGGTGCATAATTAAAGGTAATGAAGATGAGGTTCATAAATATTAACTAACCATCCATATATTAGTACAGGGATTAGTACATGATCAGGGAGATTCAATAAACGTTCTAATCAATGAAAATGGTGATAATTTTGCCCCAACCAATCAGATCTTATTTAACATTTGAAAGCTAACATCAGATTGGTTGGGGCAAAATAAGCATCATTTTTAACATTAAGAACTTTTATTGAATCTATATGCTGTAAGGTATGAATATCGTGTTGGGAAATCATTATATCATTTAGCCAGATTATGAACTTGTTAGAGAAGTTTGTTTTTTCTCCAGATTGCACTTACATGGATTTTGCTATGAAGCAACGATGGCATTACACACACCCCTCCTATTGATAATTGTTCTATAATTAGTTGCTAATGGCGGCAGCAGAAATATTATTGGACAAATAATCATGAGCAAATTTTGTAGATGAAGGTAATGGGAAGCTTAGGGAATAGTGATCATGATATATTGTCATTTAATATAGCTTGCACTGGGTTAACAAAAACTTTAGGAAAGCTCATTTCATGCTGTTAAAGCAACCACACCTGCTCATAGAGTTCTTTGGTAAGGTTACTGAGCAGAAGTGGACTGCTTTAAAAGGGGTATTTAACCATTACATTTTAAAATTTGTTTTACATGCTCTCTGATTAAGAAGTATAACTGGGGCGCAAACGGGTGTTAATGCATTTGAAATGTGCATGCATCGCAGCACATTTCACACACAGTAACACCTGTTTGCACACGTTACTGTCAGTTACAGTGTGGCCTACCTCCTTGCCACACTGTAATTCAGACCAACCTAGTATGTGTATTGTTGCTTGAAATAGAAGGGAGCCTAAAGAAATGTTGGTGTTGATCTCCAGCAGACAACTATAAAAGGCTGCATTACACATAGACTGCTGCAAAAAGCTTTATATATATTGCACATCATTTTCTTTTCACATGTGAAACTTCCTCCCATTTTTTGCAGGTAAAGGTAAAGATCAAGATAAACCAGATGTGAAGGTATTAAAAGGTATTTGAACACTTAAAAAAAATATATGAATATGCAACTATCACTTTTTTTAAAACTATATTTCTAGCAGACACTAAGTTACAACCTTGAATATATACATTCACATTCTTGCATCATGCTTAAAATAAACATACAGATCAAAACATTGACTTCCTACAATATGACCCCCTAATCAGACCACACATGGGTCAACGGATGTCAGATAATGTATCTGATCCATGTTTTGTGATCCAATTTTGGAGGAACCAATCAAATTGCCTTGCACTGTCAATCTTCAACAGATTTCAGCTGTAATTCTGCTAAATCTGTGGACTGGAAGATTAGATAGATGGAAAATTATCCGTCTGAATGGACCCGATCGTCTTTTTTGCAATTGAATGCTCAATATCTTTGAGTGGTTGATCAAAAAACAGAGAAAACGGCGATTGATTTTTCTGTCAATTTGAAAAAATCTGAGTATGGTTCAATGTAAGATGAAACTTTTTTCTCTTTGCTGCTCTTATACTTTAAATAAAGTGTTGTACAAAAATCAGAATATAACAAGACAGAACAGAGAGAAGCTTACATCCTTAATGCAAAGTTAAACTATTTTAACAACAGATGCAATAAATTGATATAACAAATAAGTGTCTTATGACAGCTTATTTTAACCTTAAAGAGTAAAACCATGGGTGTCCAACAGTAGCCATCATTTTCCGTCCCAAGTGAAAAGGGGCGGGTTTAGGGTGGGAGTTGATTTGGGGAGGGTCAGGGGTGAATCTTGCAGTTTGCTCTCTAAGGTGCAGCAATTGCAGCCTGCAGTTTAAGGTAGGTTAAGCGCCCCTGCAGTAAACAACGACCTCTCTAAATGTAAATGATAAGCTTTTCCATAGGTTAAATATGTAAAATCTGTTCATATTTTTTTTTCTCGACCAGCTCCGTCACCCATATTAGTACATTCCCCTCAGAGAAGCCCGAAAAACCATGCTTTGTTGGAAGCTGCTGGACCTAGCCATGTCGCTATCAATGCCATCTCTGCCAACATGGATTCGTACTCTAGCAGCAGGACAGCTGCACTCAAGAAGCACCCTATGCACATGGAAGCTACACATTTTGGAGATCTCGGTAAGAATGTATGCCTAGAAATGTTAAATAATCAGGCAAAGTTATTTTTCGATGCTGCTGTTTGTTCAATCCCATGCTACAAATTTAAGAAGCTGCAAACGCACAGCTGCTGTATATCCCATCGCTAACCCTCTGTAACTTGGTGCCAGGGTTATATAGAGCTCCAGGTATATGGGATGTAATTATAAGGTAGCAATTTCAGATAATAACAATGCTTTATCTACCCTCACAGCAAAAGTTGTGTTCTAGTATTTGTTTGTCCTTTAGTCATACAGCTAAAATACTGTAGGTCGGAAACTCTGCAGCTTTATCATGAATAAAACAAAGATAAATGATTAAAACTAGAAGATTAGCAATAACAATAAAAGGAGTTAAAACATATATTTTCTATATGGAAACAATACGGGAGATATTTTATACTCAACACCCAATGTCCCTATTAATCCAGTGTCTGATGGGAAAACTTTATACTATTTTATACTATTCTATTTAACCAAATGGTATAGATCAAGGCCATATTTACATAGAACTACCTCCCCTTTACTCATAACATTACAGGTAAGGGCTAGGTAAATGCATATAAACAAAATGCTACTTAAAATGACATTATACAGATATAGATAGAGACCACACAAAATATGTTGGACTCTAGGAGTCCTGTAGGAAATGGCTTTATTTGTTTCTGGCCTTGTGCTTTTGTCACTTGGATTTTATTGAATAACTAATCATATGTTTATATTGATGATTAGGCCGATCCTGTTTGAATTACGAGGCCCAGGATGCCAAGTCAAGCCTTTCAAAGACACTGGAGCAAGTGCTGCAAAATAATTTGGCTCTCCCATATTTTATCCAATTTATGGAACTTAGGAGAATGGAGCATTTGGTAAAATTCTGGCTGGAATCCAAGAGTTTTCACTCCACCACTTGGTCTAGGATTAGAGCCTACAGTTTAAACACAGTCAAGCACAGCTCACTGGCAGAACCAGTGTCGCCTTCTTTACAAAGATCAGACTTGTCTGGGGAATCTGCCAATCAGCCTTCCCAGGAATTTCCTAAAATACCACAACACTCATCTCGGTTGAAAGGATCTGATTCATGTGTGAAACAGAACAATGCTTCAAATTATTTGGCAACCACACAGAAGATGGGAAATCTACCAAGCATCCAACTAAAACTGTGCCCAGATAAAAGTGTCCCCACGTGTGAGCAGTCTTCCATGCATGCTTCATCAACAAAAACTAGCCCTAGACATGATGGTCTCAAAGATATATCACAAAAACTAAAGAAAAGTAAGTTCATTTTCTTAAAAAAATGTGTTTACACCCCCCCCCCAAAAATGCTGAGATCTGTTTTACACATGGTATTAATTAAATCATTTGTTAACAATACACTAGAAGAAATTTGACAAAATTTGAGTAGATTAAAAATCGATTAAAATGTCATTCAATTTTATTGATGTTGGGGCCTAGGTCGATTTTTAGATCATAATGTTGGCTAGGTGGTTTAATATCTTTAGCTTTACCCAAATGTTATAATATATCTTTATATTTATCACTCTACTGTGTCACAATAAAATGTACTTTTTGTGAATGCACAACACTGACACCCCCCCCATTATTTGATTGAGTAATACTTAATACTCCCCAGATCGGCTACAAACTTTATGAGCTATAGATTCTATTAAAAATGCTAATTTTACAGAATATTGCACATAGGTAATATTGTATTACTATTAAAGGGGAACTGTGACCTCTATAAAAGTTAGAATTAAATAAAAGCCTGTTAGAAGTTTTATTGCTGAAAAGGTTAACACTTCCTGCTTCCAGTGTGTGACCTCCCTGCACCCAGGGTCCAGACTTAAAGGACAAAAGTCAATCAAATGCTCCTAAACAATAGAACACTCCTAAATAATACAATTTAGGATAATGACCTTAAAGGGTAACTGTGGTCTCAAATTCCTCCAAACTAGTAATAATTATATAAAAAGCCTTCCATCACACCTTCAAAATAAAACCTAAATCACATCTCTAGATAAAATTTGTGAGAAGTTCTTGCTGGAAAGGTTCAGCAATGTAACTTCCTGGTTGAACTCTTTTTTTAGCCATGTGACCAGCTTGTAGTCATGTGATCAGCCTGTCTGCATTAATAGGCTCCCCTTCTCAACTGTCAATTTGTTCAGGTACTTCTTGATTTCCCCAGCAATAAGTCTTAACTGAGCATGCTTCTCTCCCGAGGGAAAAGGGCCGGCAGAGGTCAGGTGATGTCACTCAACCTACTGGAAGCAGGAAGTTTGAACATTCACCCCAATGTAATTTCTCACAGGCTCCAGCCAGAGATGTGATTGATGGCTCAGTGTAAAGGATATACTGCAGGCTTTCATTTAACCCTAACTTGTTTTAAGACCACAGTTGTCTTTTAAACCACTAGGTCCTCATCCCATGGTTTTCCTTAGATCCCACATTCAGGTGCATCTTGTAGTGCTGGTCTGGCCCTGCCTCCTCCCACAGTCCCACAATTATTTTTAAGACATGCTCTGGAAAAAGCTTGCCTTCCCATTGGCCAGTCCAGGAACAGTCGGGAAGGGTCAGGGCTAGAGCAATACTATGAACTATATTTTGTAGAAATTTTATGGGAGATCTAGGGCAAGCCCAGGGGTAAGGACCTTCAGGGAGATTCAATAAAAGTTCTTATTGTGGTGCTAATTTTGTCCCAACCAATCAAATTTAAAATTTGAAAGCTAATATCTATCTGATTGGTTGGGGCAAAATTAGCACCATTTTTAATGATAAGAACTTTTATTGAATAACCCTGCTAGTGTTTTAGATCCTCACTCTGTGTACTTTTGGAAGGGGGTTTGTTAGTTGCCTTCTGGTGTTTGGAAAGGCCCTGCACATATCCACACTGAGGAGTGATGTCATTATTATTATTGTGGATTTATATAGTTCCAACATCTTCCATAGTGCTTTACAATTACATGTATACATTCACATCCTTGCCCCGAAGAGCTTACAACCTATCAGTATGTCTTGTGGGGGAAACCGGAGTGCCTGGAGGAAACCCACGCAAGCATGGGGAGAACATACAAACTCCTTGCAGATGTGTCTAAGGGTGGATTCGAACTCAGGACTTCAACGCTGTAAAAAAACTGTACCTGTAAAAAACGATTGACGGTTGAGGGGTCATGGCTATCAATGCAGGCAGAAAAGGGCAATATTTGTCCTGGTTCTTTAATCTGAAAGAACCTATTAAATCAGATGTTTGCTTTTATGATTTAACCTTAAATATGGTTGCATGCTCTGAATTACAGAATCATGGCAAACTTGTTAACGTGAGATGTGGGAGAGGACTAAATCACTGGTAGGGTAGGCAGTAATAGGATAAGAGCAGTGGATATTAAAGAGTATGTCCACCCCCCAAACCAAATTGATATGTGGCATGAAATGGCTATAAACCTCGACCTAGCAAGAGATATAGCACTCACAGCTGTCCCCACAAATGTACTTACCAGCCTTCGTTCCCCCGTGCCTTTTCTGTGCACTAAAGTCAAGCAGGAGGGGCTTGACCACCATCTGCTCCTGTGATTGGCTAAGGCTCCAGAGTAGTAATAAATTCCAGTTTTCAAAAATGTGCAGATCCAATGGCTTTTTAGAAATTTTCAAAACTCTGAACTTCATAATTTTTATCGCTAAATTTGAAAATTAAAAAAAAATTAAAATTAAAAAAAAAATTGCAATAGAAAATTTCAATTCAATTGGATTTAAATCGCGTTTTTGTAACGTTGTTCCGTGGAATCGCTGTTAGATTGTTAATCTCTAGTCCAAGGCATGCAGTACAACTGATCTCATGATCTTCATATTTGTGTTAATTGTGTAACTGTCAACTGTAAACATGGACATTGTGTGTTCTTTTAGCTTTGAACTGCTTCTCATTGTATATGTACAGTGAGAATCAATATGTATTCTATTCTATATTCTAGTTTATATGAAGGTAAGGTCAGCTGACAACCTCTGCTTCAGTGGAGTGATTAAATAAAGGTTAGATCATCACGATGGAATGTTCACTGGTAGCAATGAGATTACTGTTTGGGCTGTGTATTCATAGGCCGATATTTAGATCAAAACAATTGCCCCAGACAATATTTTTGTCAGATAAATATTGGACAAAATTTTCCTCCACAACTGATATTTTTGTCTGATTGTGTGTTTTTATAGGCAGCGCAATCTTTTGTGTCAAAATATTGCCAGTACTGTGGTAATTCCCATTAGACAAGCTACCAGTCATATACTGTTCGGTAGTCTGCCTGAAGGGGATAATGGGCCAGGGTTGGTCCATGTGTACACAGCTTAAAGGTGTCATAATAACCTTTCAATGTTTCTACAACATTGTTTTAGATGTTTGGTCACTGTCTGAAGATCCACCTGACCTGTTCTTTTTTGCGATTGTATCCCAATAGCAAAATGAATGGGTCAGACAGGAATGTCACAGGAACATCTGAAGGTAAGAACTGCCAGGCCGAAAATGCACTATTTAGACATAAGATAGATTTTATGAATGAATGTTGATTCCATCTGTCTAAATAGTGTATAGCATTACAGTTTAAAGGAGAACTAAACTTAACGTTTTTAAAACCTAATGTGAAAGTTTTTCTCCCCAGAACACCTATACATTGAAAGATTCTTCTCTAGTAAGTTGCATTTAGTACATTGAGAAATAGATTCTGTAACTAAGGTTTCCATGTTGTTACCAGTACAACCCACAGCCCATGAAGTAATCAAAGAACCACGCCCCCTGACCCCAATATTTACTGTCTCTATGCACAAAGTGTTTTTATACAGATGTCTCCACACCAGTATGGAATCCCTAATAAGACTTTGAAAGCTGCTTGTTAGCCTGCAGTTTATATACCAGTCAGTGTGAGTAGCTGGAAAATGAACCTCAGGGTAACAAGCAGCTTTCAAAGTCTTATCAAGGACTTCCTTATTCCATTTTTTAAAATGATTCTCTTCCTAACAAAAGATAAAGCTTCCAAATGTTGGCGCACCGGGTAAGGCACTGGGTTTAAAAAATACACAGTTTACAGGTTCAATACTCCAGACATACTGTTTTTTTGTTTCTATTATATTCTATGCAAAAGATAAAGCTTCTAATTGTACCAAGGTTTTCAGCTTATTCAGTGGTGTCTCACCATATAAGACGCCAGGTTTAGACACAAAGTTCAGAAGGTCACAAGTTTGACTCCCCATACTTACCTTTATTTTTTGTTTCCATTATGTTCCTAGTACAATATTCTACTTGTACCAATGGTTTATATAGTGTCTCTCTTAGCCTAGAGGTAAGAGCTCTGCTTTTAGAAAGAGTAAATGTACAGTTTCTTACAAAAGTCTTGTCGTCTGTGTATTTTGCAGTAACTCCTGCTATTAACCTGATTTTTAATTGATCAATCGGTGTTAGAAAAAGCTCATATGAAAAGCTAAAGCCCTCCCAAATAACATTAAATGTACTGGTAAAAAATAGTTTCAGTGAAAAAAGATTAATCATTTAATCAAGACAGAAAGGTCAAAATGTTGCAAGACAAAAGTGTAGTTGCCTATACAGAAAATGATCTACTTTACAGACAATCCAAAAATATGTCAGCAAATTAAGTAGTGGTGCTGTGAGATCCAAATGTAATATCTTGTATGACTTCCATGAGCTTGAAGGACAGCATCCATGCGGTTTGGCAAGGATTCATACAATTTATTGATGAAATCATCAGGAATAGCCAAGGAAACAGTCTTGCATGCCTCCCAGAGTTCATCAATATTCTTTGGTTTCATCTTCCATGCTTCCCCTTTCATCCTACCCCACATATGCTCAATGATGTTCATGTCAGGTGACTGGGCTGGCCAATCCTGGAGCATCTTGATCTTCTTCACCTTAAGGAACTTTGATGTGGAGATGGAAGTATGCGATGGAGCACCATCCTGCTGCAGAATTTGGCCTTTTTTATGGTTGGGAATATATGAGGTAGCTAAGATTTCTTGGTATTTTACACTATTCCTATTGACTTCCACCCTGCAGATCCCTCACATACCCCATACCATGATTTTGCCTCCACCAAACTTCACTGTTTTCTGGGTAAATCTCGGCTCCATGCGGCTTCCAGTAGGTCTCCTGTAATATTTGCGGTGACTGTGGTGTAATTCAACAGAGGATTCATCTGAAAAATCCACCTTTTGCCACTTTTCCAGCGTCCATCCTTTTAGCAGGCTGTGTGGCCACACGGTTTTTCAATTGTCTTTTGTTTAGTGCTGCCTTATGGGCACTGATTCGACCATGGAGGCCATTTCGAGACAGAATCCGACAAACTGTTCTGGTTGACACAGCGATTTCAGGTGACCAGGTCTCCTGGAGCTCTGCTGCAGTTGAAAATGGGCTTGCCTTGGATTTTCGTGCATCGGCAGTGGATTTGGTCTTCAGCCTCTTGGTAATCAACACTTTAGTCTCAGGGTGAATCTTAGGCATGTTTGCAGAGGTCTATTTGCAGTTGATGTGAAAGTTTAGCGTACTGGGGTTCTTTTTATACACACCTGACACCTAATTGATCCATGTCAATGCAAAAATTGACTCATTGGGCTTTACCAAGCTGTGAATATTAGAATACTTTTTGTTAGTTTCGTTTTACATTGAAACATTATTACGAAAGCTGTTTGGGGTAAAATTAATCATTTCTTGAAACAAAATCTGCATTAGAATTATTGTTAAGTGGCACTTCAGGTCTATTTGTACACAAGCGACAAGACTTTTGTTAGAAACTGTACAAGTTGCAGGTTCCATTCCCCAGACTTATTTTTATTTTTGCTGAAATGTTAGTATTCCGTTACTTACATGCTATCTTTGAAATACACTGCAGAGATTACTTTTCTTCTTGTATGAAAAGTAAAGGATTATATCATTGTTAGGACAGGAGCCTTGAATGTGCTTAAAAACAAAAAACTGAAATCCCTGTTCTGTGTCAGGGAGAGGGAGGATCCTTGTTTTCATCTGTTGAGCCTGTACGCAGACACTTAGCTGGGGGTTTACCCAGCTAAGGTGTATTGTGGGAGATGACCCCTAGTACTTGCATGCTGTTTTCATAAACCACCCAATGGCCACAACAAAGGGAGAGGTGACACACAGCTTGTTGTATGTTTGTGAATGTGCTCTGTGTATTGGGACAATGTTGTCTGGAGACTTTAGTTCCCCTTAAATGCTGGTTAATTCTTCTGGCTTTAGTTGAAGGAAGGAAGTGCTATATGTGCCACATACCACAGTGCATATTTTTTACATATTTTTTCATTTCACTCTTAGATACCATGAACCTTTGATTTCAGCTAAAGCTACAGACACTTAGCAGTTTAAGGGTGAATTAAACTTATTTTTGTAATCCTAATATGAAAGCTTTTCTATCCAGAACACCTATACTTTGTAAAAATTCTTCTCTAGTAAGTTGCTTTTACATACATGTAAGAAATAGTGTTTCTTTACAAATGTGTGCTCACCAAAATAGAAGTTCATGGTAAAACTTTACAAGCTGGTTGTTAACCTGCTGTTTATTTTCCAGACAGCGTTAATTGCATACAGCCTTCCTGGGGCAATACGAAATATTTTTAAAGGGTAACTGTGGTCTCCATACAAGTGCACAAGTGCCCTTCATTAAAAAGAGCACATTCCTACTTTTTAAATCCAGGATCATGCTTCTAGCTACCGTCTATCCAAAGTTACAGCATTTTAAAGGGTGTTATTTCCAGCCAGCACATCACCAGCACCATTTATTTGCCCCCATGCCAGAGGCACTGAGCATGCCCAATTGCATCCTACTGCTGTAACATAGCATCATCTGCTGCATCATAATAATTTTAAAAGCTAGACACAAGCCTGAAAAGAATACTTGTTAGAAGAATGGACAGAGGATGGTTGCAGATCTTTAAATAACTTCAGAAAATATTGTTTTTTGGGTGGTGGGGCCTGAAATGTTAATATTCTGTTTAATCCATGCTATTTTAGAAATGCACTGCAAAGGTTAAAGCAAATTATTAAATCATTGTATGGACAGGAGCATTGAATGAGTTTAAAGCTAAGGGGAATCATGGGAGATGCCCCTTAGTACCCACAGGCTTATTTCATAATTAATTTCACCCAGCATACACTGCAAAAAAAAAGTAAGACACAGCTGGTTGTATGTTTGTAAATATGCCGTCTTTTTGGACAATTTTGTCTGGAGACTTTTTAGTTCCCCTTTAACACAGGTTTAGTCCCTAGACTTACAGGGTTATTCAATAAAAGTTCTTATTGTTCAAAATGGTGCTAATTTTGCCCCAACCAATCAGATGTTAGCTTTCAAATGTTAAATAAGATTTGATTGGTTGGGGCATAATTAGCACTATTTTAAACGATAAGAACTTTTATTGAATCTCCCTGTTAAAAGTGAGAGACACAGGGTAGCCAGTGAGCAGAGAAATTTATACCTGATGTCTGTGGAACTGGCTTACTGGGAAATGGTAGATTGACCCCTAATTTATTTGTCCACAAATCACAGTCCACAAATGGTTTATTTTCAGAGATTGAAGTTGTGATAGCAGCACAAGGGCTGACCAATGGGAAGACATGCTGTGCAAGAAGCACATCTTCCCATTGTACAGTTCTTGTTACGGGTATAGGCTGAGTTAAAAACGACCCTGCAATCAGAACTACAGGTTTGCAGTGATAAAGGTAAACCCAGGGGTGAGGACTATTAATTGGACTCTTGCACCCAGAAGAATGTTGCACCTTTTTAACTCACGTTCAAAGCAGCCTGTTTTTTTTTTCTTACCCTAGGTATAGAGCGAGATGCTGTTAATATATTCACCAAATACATTTCTCCCGATGCTGCTAAACCTATACCAATCAGTGAGGAAATAAGGAGTGATATTGTTGGTAAGAGATTATACAAAATATTAAGATTGTGGTAAATTTGTATGCTGATCATTACCTGCAGAAATAAAGACAGGGAGCCAAAAAGCTAAATAACCTTTTTTTATGTTTTACAGCAAAGATTTGTGGTGAGGATGGCCACGTGGATCCCAACTGCTTTGTTACAGCACAGTCCATAGTGTTTAACGCCATGGAACAAGAGTATGTTTCTTTAAATTGCTTTATTTGTTCTGCTTCTTGCATGTATAGCATAAATCAAATAGTAACAGAGAAATACACAATAACTTAAAGAACTACATTTTTTAAACTTAAAAATGCTAAAACCTGAAAATTGTGTGTGCAATTGTGATCTAACAATCTTTGCATATTCTGCTATGCAAGGATCCATATTCTTTCTCACTTCCTCATCCA
This sequence comes from Hymenochirus boettgeri, assembly GCA_019447015.1. Taxonomy (NCBI): domain Eukaryota; kingdom Metazoa; phylum Chordata; class Amphibia; order Anura; family Pipidae; genus Hymenochirus; species Hymenochirus boettgeri. The sequence continues at coordinate 52,262,262 of CM033470.1, read as the reverse complement.
TGCTGATTACTACTTATAGGGCCAGTCCATAATCCAAAATATGGTCCTGTTTAAGATTTACCAGTATCTTTCCCACCACTGATATTAAACCCACAGGTCTATAATTGCCAGGCTGTAAATTAATACTCTTTTTGAATATTGGTATATATTTACATACGAATAGTGCTTGAAATGGCACCAAATTAAAACATGCATTTATGAAATATAAACATGGGGCAGCGTCCCCCTCTGAATACCATGCTGATATGTCCATCCTTTTTATATAAATATAACAATCTGAAGAAGTGTAAAAAAAATGGCGAGTATAGAAGCAGCTTATTATACCCTCTCTGTGTCATAAGGAATACGATCTACTGCTGTATGTAGTATAACACATGGAAGTCACAGGACATGAATGGAATGCACAGTGCTCCGCAATTAAGTGGATTATGGGGAGACACAGTTGTTGCAGCAAACAGTGAATGAGGGAGAAAAAAGAAAGCAAATCTGCTATTTCTCTTAGATGAATGAGTGTGATAACTCTTCTCTGCTCAGTGTGGATATAGATGGGCACACATCGGCAAATACAATAACAAACTGCTGTAGTAACAACATGCATCGCCCTCACTGACCTATACACAGTTTGGGAATTGTTCCGCCATGCGCCCATATACAAGCCGATTGTATCTCTCTCTTCTTTAAGTAAAGGGAGCCAATAGAGACCAATGGAATTGTTCCACCGGTCCAAACCAATCTGTTATCAAATTTTAATTATAATCACAAATAGGATCTGGTAAAACTGCTGCTCCACTAAACATAATCAATTCAACATTCATGTTGGATAAAAAATTAAATTCAGGTTATTCCTATACTAAGGATCTAAATCACACACAATTTTTAAACTTAAAATGCAGCCACTTTTTCTTCTTCTCTCCTCTACTGCTAGTAATTCCTTAACATCACCTGACCCAGAGATCTAATGAAAACAGAAAAAAACACACACATGCTCAAATTACTTGAAATTCATTTATTATTAAACTTAAAGGGCAACTATGGTGTGATAACTAAAATATAAATACAAGAAGTTCCCGAAGATTAAAGACCCCCAATCGCAAGACACGCATGTCAAAGCCTGTTTTGGGTGATAATCACATGTGTATGACCTTGGGTGTTGTTCGTTGATTTGCCATAGCAGATTGATGAACGACGCCCGAGGGAATGCATACACACATGCGTTTATCGTCCGAAAGGGCCACTCGGTGCATGTGCTCAGGGGTTGTGGGTCCAATCAGACGTGTATACGAGGCTTAAGTTACAGGCAACCTAGTTTGATTGCCCTCCTGCGGAACCCTGTTCTTCTAGCACAGCTACCTAAAGTTGAAACTGGTGAGGGTAGGTAGCGTTTCCCTGCCCAGTCACATAATCCGTGTACCTGATTGTTTTTGGTTTAAACATGATTAGATAAATGTAAAGGAAAAGTAATTATAGGCTCTGGATAAACATGGTGGAGATGACATGTTTCTTTTATGGCCTAATATAATGTTCCTTACTTTTGTATTGGCACAGGCACTTTCCAGAATTTTTGCGAAGTCACCATTTCTGTAAATACCAGATCGAGGTTCTGACCAGTGGAACTGTTTACCTGGCCGACATCCTGTTCTGTGAATCTGCTTTATTTTACTTCTCAGAGGTAAGAAGTTTTTTCTAATTTCTAAATGATATGAAATTTTAATTTACCCCAAACCAATGTCAGACGTATCAATTTCTATATTAAATCATTAGCTAAAAGTGTTGTCTAAATAGTTTCATAAATATTATTCAAGGAGGACAACAGGTAAACACTTCATTTCAATTGTATAATTATTTGGAGAGCTATAGCAGTGAAACATACCTGTTTATCTTCCCAGATTTTTGTGATAAAAGCTGCTTCACTATACTAGTCTGTCACCTCTCATTCCCATTAATAAGTTGGGGCATGCTAACTTGACTTCCTTGTTCCAGCAGACTCACTGGAAGAAGTAGTTTATACCACAAAACCAATGTGTACCTTTACATTCACAAAATAATCTGCACTTCACTGTTCGATTATTATTTTTTCACTCTAAATCTTATTTATTGTCACAATTACAATAAATGATATAAAAGGAAGCTAAAAACATGATAAACTATTTGTACACAAGTCATTATTTTTGTCATTATTTTTTAGTTTTGTAACTTTTACTGATTGTTGAAATCCCATGATAATTCTGTTTTTGTTGGATTTGCTACCAAACTGCTTAAGTATTGTTTAGAAGTAATCTTGTTCTCTTTGTATTGGTAATTGAAGTATATGGAGAAAGAAGATGCAGTGAATGTTTTGCAGTTCTGGCTTGCTGCAGACAACTTCCAGTCTCAACTTGCTGCTAAAAATGGTCAGTACGATGGACAGGAAGCGCAAAATGATGCAATGATCTTGTACGATAAGTAAGTCATTCTGTATTGTACGGGGGAGTGATATCTGCAGATAAAAGGCAGTGAGTTATTTTCTCTCTGGTTTTGTTTCTTCATTAGGTATTTTTCCTTACAAGCCACTCATCCTCTTGGCTTTGGCGACTCTGTACGTCTGGAGATTGAATCAAACATTTGTAGGGAAGGGGGGCCACTCCCAGCCTGCTTCACTACTCCATTACGTCAGGCCTGGACCACTATGGAAAAAGTGAGTTTATAGCACGATAATACATTGAGGTAACAAAGCTGTGCTTAAATAAACGTTTTGTGTTCATTAGATCATAAAGGATAACTAATGTCAATCTTTTTTTCACTTTTAGGTATTCTTGCCTGGCTTTCTCTCCCACAATCTCTATTATAAGTACTTGAATGATCTCATCAACTCCGTGCGAGCTGATGACTATAACTGGAGTGGAGGAGGGAATCTTGGTCAAGGGGTCCAAGGCACCCCTAACCATGCACCGTACACAAGCTCTGCAGATACTGCAACTTCCCAGGTACTTGGTACCCACACTATCTGCTTACACTGCACAAAAACTCTTAATAGAAACACAAATGTCATTTATATTTTCATTTTACATCCCTGCTACTGATGCATTGGTAAAGTATAGTTTAGTGCCTTCTGATTTCTGGGCAGTTTATTGCTTTGACTGGTAAAAGGCAGTAAAATTTAATTGGAAATTTGAAGATTTGAAAGCCATTATTCATTATGTGAGATTGATGTTTAAAGGAGTAGGTGAGTATATTTATCTTTCGCACGATCCACCTCTGCAGAGATGAAAATCCCCGACAACTTCCTGGTTCTAATCCTCTATAATGCGCATGTGCGATAAAGCGCGCTATAGAGGATTAGAACCAGGAAGCGGTTAGGACCTGTTATCTCTGCAGCAGTGGATCAAGTGAAAGATAAATATACTTACCTTCGTCCCTGGTTCCTGCTCAATTGATTGAAGAACGGGAGGTAAGTCATAGCTCCTTAACATCCGGGCTTCAATCAATACATTACAGGAATAGTTCACTTTTCGAGTAAACTCTTCCTTTAATCTTGAATGCCAAAAAAATATTGTTTTGAACACTGTAACAAATACAATGAAAACAGTAATGGAAATGTTAAACAAATTGTAGTTAATTAAAGTGAACCAAAACCTGACCTGTAAGGCTGGGTACATACAGGCTGATATTTTGACCCAAACGTACAGACCGTTTGACCAATATTTCAACTCTGCCGATAAAGACTGCCCGATTAGATGGAATTTATTGTCCTGTTGGATCGGATGAACATTCTACTGATATTGGTCAGTTGTGAGCAAAAATCACTGCTGATTTCGGGCTGATCAACAACATTTTGGGTGCAGCAGTTTATTAACCACTCAATGTATAGGAATATAGGACCGTGTGTACATAGCCTAACTTTTGGGGAAGACACCAGTTCAATGCCCTGGATTGCCACCTTGAAAGTTTTTAAGAGATAACTTTTGAAATCTTCCCTAGAGCTGGATATATGATGATACCTGGCTCTGTTGGAAGTGCTGTGCTCCATTAGTCACCTGACAGCAGGGGGACGTGGCACAAGTGCAGTCTTGCTCCGCCTGCTGCCAGCTCAATCAAGAGCAGCACTTATGGATGGTGCTGGGTAATGTCTCCCTCTTAACTATGTTATTTATTTTTGAGCATGTTGTAGATTTCTGGCCTTAAAGGGTATGTCCACCCTTATTTCTGTTTTTTAATATTGCCTTCCCCCTGGTCCCCCAGCCCCAACCGCATTGTTTTTATTTTTAGAAAGCCCCCCAAACTTTTACTTACCTCCCCTCTTTCCTTCGCCGCGCTGCCGGCCCTCTGCTTGCGAGAATGCAAGCAGAGGGGCGGGACCGGCAGACGCGTCTGTGATTGGCTGAGCGGCAGCAAAATCACGGACGTGGCTGCCGGTCATTCAGTGCAGCAGAGGAAAGAGGAGTGGTAAGTAAGATTGGGGAGCTTTCAAAATTAAAAACCATGCGGTTGGGGCTGGGGAGACCAGGGGGATTACTATATTACAGGGGTTTTATGCTAGGGGGAGGGATAGTAGAACGGGAGGGAGGGGGAGGGAGGGGGGAGAAGAGCTGCAGTACGCATGGCAAAAATCTACCTGAGGCCAGGTAGCAGGCAGAGCCCTGCTAGCCTCCTGGGGGCAGTTTGGGTTTGGACTTTGGGGGGGGGGGGGGGTGCTAAAGGAGTAGCCTATGGAGTTGGGGTGTGAGGTAAGGATTACACTATTGTACATGGTGGGGCCAGTAGATGGGGCGATTATAGTTTTGGGGGTGGACATGCCCTTTAACATTCTCTATCCTCCTGCTTTACTTTTTAATAAATAAAAAAATATATTTAAAAAAAAACGTAAATATTCTGTGTGGTTAGAAAACACTTTCTTTGGGGTGTAATCTCTTCATCCATTTTTTTAGCCTGGAGTCAAAAAGAGCAATGTAAAAATACTAAAAAACTTTGATGAAGCAATAATTGTCGATGCTGCAAGTCTGGATCCTGAATCACTGTATCAACGAACATATGCAGGGTAAATATTGCTAACAGTGTGTATTTTTTTCATGCATATTTTTTTGTCTAACTGCTATTTTATGCACATTTATGGTTAGGTCCCACACTAGTTCATGGAGAACTTTCAAGGGTTTTCTGAATACTGTAGCAATTACATGTAATTAAAAACCTTGTACAAGTCATAGAAGCATGTGATTTAATTCTGTATAAAGGGTTTGTCTAATAACAGGCTTCAGTTACAGTCTAAAATCTAAAGCTGGGTGCACACCATACAATAATTGGACCCGTCTGACATTTCAGTGTTTCGGTCAGCCAAACAAACAATAGGACGCGTCAGAAAACCATGACCGATCGTGCGGTCCTCTATTGTCGCGGTCAATAATGTTGTGTTGGATTGGGCAGACTATTTATAGAAGTCAGGGATTCCAATAATGGGAATACTCTTTGTAATGGAGTTATCTTGTCTTTTTAAAGGAGATCTATAGTGTGTTCTGTGTTATAAAAACCAGGGTGGGGTGGGGGGTGTATTTCTTTAAAAAAGTACTGGGTGAGGGAGGTAGGATTGGTAATACCTACCTACAAATATTGTTTCACAGGAAAGTCCAGTACTAACCTGGCAGGTTGTACATTTGTTCTTTAAGTAAAAACCTTGTTTCTATCTTTCAACTTGAAGAGACTTTTAACATTTGCATGATCCCCTTTAATGTATTTTATCCTCAGAAAAATGACCTTTGGAACAATAAGTGATTTGGGTCAGTTCATCAGAGAAGCTGAACCTGAACCAGATGTAAAGAAATCGAAAGGTAAATCCATTCAAATCATTAAATATGCATTTTCAAACATCTACTTTCATAGAATGATCACATCGCCAATTAAGGTGGCATCCAAACACCCCTTACATTGCCTTTATTAATAGTATTAATGCGTTTTCCTTTCCTGTACTTTCTCCAATGTATTCCTATTTAGATATTTTAATCTTTATTCCTGATATGCAATAGAAAACCATTTGTTAGTTTTGTAAAGACAAACATGAAGAAGTTGTGTAAAGAAATGTGAGAAATGATTTGTGTTTTGGGTTCAGATATCTCGCAAAATGTCCAAGCAGGTTGTGAGGTGTTTGAACATAAGGCCAACACAGGTCTGATCCCACTCATTGGTTTGGGTATAGGTAGGTACTTTTATTTGGGATTGGGTAATCTGCAGTATGATTAAACATGTTGTGGGTCGGGGCAGGTCTAGAGAAATTTAGGTCCCCTCTACTACTTTAAAATATACTTGTTTATTTTATACTCATTATTTTTTAAAAAAATGTATACATAACATCTATAGACCTGAAAAAAAGGACTCAACTCTAAAAGGCAACCCGTGGGGAAGAAAGCTGTCTTTAGGAGGGGGAAAAGATTAAATTTTTAATAGATACTTACCGTAGTAGTTTCCCACTGACATCACCCTTTTAATCATTCTCTTTTAATCAGATACAGTAAATCGAAGGATAAGTAAAGGTTGAAAACAACATTTTCTCTGTGTATTGCTCACATGATTTATTCGAGACCAGTTCTTATTGTGCTTATAGTAAACTACCGCAATGGTTTTCCATTGGGATTGTAAATCTATGATCGCGTTATCGTAGATTTACAATCATTAATGTTCATTTATGAAATTAATGATCGCTAAACTGATCAGAAATGAATGATCAGTCTAATGAAGCTAAAGCTAAAAAGCGATTTACTTGCATTGTATTTCTAGGTTAATGAATTGAAACGTGTGTGTGTGTGTGTGACCTGCATTAAAAATGCCAATTGCATGTGTTCCGATAATTAACAGGAACTCAAAGTGGGGCCGGCTACATTACAAATCATTGGCGTGCAGATCGCAAAATACGATCTGAATCGAAGCAGCCGGGCCTTATAGATGTTAAAGAAGTGGGATTGTTTTACTAAAAGACTTCTCTAACATGCTGCATATTTGGAACCAGATAGTTAGAAATTCCCATTGGGCTGCAAATAAACATTGGAAATACATGTTAAAAACCCAGCAAATGACAGATGTTCTTCTGTTTTACTTTAGGTTCAATGTTCTCACAAGCTATGAAGAAATGGGTCCAAGGAAACACTGATGAGGTGAGCATTTCTGTAAATTTGTCTTTTGAATTTAAAAAAACCTTTAGATGAAATAAAATACAAAAATATCTATATAGTTTCATATAGAATGTATCTTTTATTAAAGACCCAAGAAGAATTGGCTTGGAAGATAGCAAAGATGATTGTAAATGATGTTATGCAACAGGCACAATGGAACCCATTATCAGAGAAATCTACAAAGGTTGGTCATTGTATAAAGCCGACAAACGTGATAACATCTTCTTATGGTATATAAGAGTGCAAACATATAATGGGAGCCAGAGTGGAGTGATTGGTTGTGTGATTCTGAAAATATTCCACCTCTTTGCAGTTTATACAAAACTTAAAAAGTAACTGTTTAACCTCGGTTTCCCAAAGTGTCCCTGAACCAGTAACTCCTCTATTAATCGCACCCTAACATAATATAAGTATACATTGGAGTTCCATAAATTGTATAAATGCATTCATCCAATGGCCTATACTACTCATACTACTATAATACTTCTTTTGCCCCCCCATCTAAGAAGTGCTTATGTGTCAATTTGATAGCGAGCAGTCGGAGTCAAAAAGGCAGGAGAAGGAAAGCTCTTTTTTAAATATAGTTTTAATAGGGGAAAAAAGTTTGGCCCCATTGTTTGTCCTTTAATTTAGGTCATAGACTGTTTCCATTGGAGAAGCAGAACTGCTAGGTTTACTTTAATCGGATGTGTGTGTAGCCCCCCTCTCACTGATTTGAGGCAGGCCCCCGACACCCCCCTTCTCCCCTGAAGTTGAAAGCAAACCTATCTGCAGCTAGTGGCTGACCCTACAGCATTTAACGTGAGGAATTGTAGAGTCTGGTTACAGGGTTTAAAGGATATCAAGTGAAAGGGGTAGATTTATCAGAATTCAGCGAAAATCTGTCCATACCATTAAATAAAAATCTAATGCTATGCTTATACTCTCGGAACAACAATATAAAGTCTATGTATTCTTTTTTAGATATGATGATCGAACGTTGGCCAGGCTAAATACATCTGGTTTTACTTTTTTGGGATGAAGAGTTTTGCCATACCTGTGGATGCAGCAATGCAGAAGAGGGAATATGGCAGCTACACTCTGGTGTCTCAGAACAATATAAAGATATGGAGGATACAAAGCCTAGCCACAAACAGATCTATTATGCCCTGCGTTATCTATTCTTATTGCACATGTGTGGTTCATTTGCTCTAATGAAGGGTTTTTGATATGAAGTGTGATACTGGGAGCTAGTAAACCAGCTGCAATGGGTAGTACAAAAGAGATATGCACTTAAAAATAAATGGGAAGTATGCACAGGGAAGACTGCGTCCCTACAGTAGTTGTTGAACTTCAGCTCTGTAATAGAATGGGCAGCTCAACAACCTCTGGATGGATATCTCTGCTCTTTATAGTTACATAGATAGATCAAGTGTAATACTTCATCCACATAACACAATAAGCCTCTCTGCTTCTTATGAATTCCTGATGCTTTTAGATGCTTTTTAAAGTAAAGCAAATACATTCAGATTTGACAATGAACCAGCGATTTTCTTTTTGATTCCCAATAGGGAGGGGTAAAGCTAAAGCAATTTAGTTTTTGTTTGTGCTTTGCCATCCGATGATACTTCAAGCAATTTATGTGGTTTTAGGGGATTTTCTTGGTCGGGTTGGCTTATACCAAGATAGCATAGATACAGGTGTACTAGCACTTGCATGAAGTCATTGTTGCCATCTCTGTGCAATCTGCATGCACAATGTATGATCTCCTTAGACATACTGTTATACCTCCTTTCAGGTTTTGCTCATGTTTTTATCCCATATTAACGTCCTGCTTTGATTTGACATTATCCTGTCAGTGAGGATGCACAGATTTTAGTTTTTATAAGCACTGCAATGAGAACTATCTCTAGTTATAGGTTTAAATGGTATCTCCACTGGGAACATGTCTTACCTCCCATTCTTCAATAAAACCCGCAGGAGCTGGGAACGAAGGTAAAAAAAACTACCTGGTCTCTCGCTCCTCCGCTGCTTCCTCTGACAGGTCCCAACACACTTTGTAGGGAAATAGCCCAAAGTTGTTTTTCCCAGTGGAGATGCCCTTTAAGTAAACCATCTTGCTTTGAAATTACTGGTCACCTGGGTGCAGAGATCTTGTTGGGGAATGCTGGGAGTTGTCATTTTCAAATATCTGAAGGACCATCTGTTGCCTGTCCCTGCTTTAGAGTGTGGCTGCACTCACAGAAAAGGCTGAGGCTCCAGGTCTATTCCCCCCCCATATAGTCACATGATAATGTGCCCTCTTATTGGAATACCTGCAACGCCCATCCCACCCCTTAATTAGAAGCAGCTTTCAACTTCTGAATACTCACCTTTACCAAAAATGAATTTATCACGAATAACACAGCCCAATCCCTCGCTGGCAGGTAGAAGCCTCCTCTGCTGCTGTTAAATAAGTGGTGCACAACAGCAGAGGAGGCTTCTAGCAGCCGGTGAGGGATTGTACTCTGTCAATAATGATAGAAGCATTTTTGGTAAAGGCAATTCAAGGCCTTAAGCTGCTTCTAAAACTAAGGGTGGATATGCCCTTTATTATTGTAAACGTATCACTTTTTCTTTAGATGTAGCAATGGCAATGCTAGCCCCTTTAAATATTCTGCCCCAATATTAGTTGTTACATTATTTTAACATAGTGAATTTAACATTTATAACATAGATTGTTATGCATGGATTGTTCTTGGCTATAGGTTGCAGTTTAAAAAATGGTATTTACTGAAACCACATAAATCACTTGTTGTGTGTTTCTGTTTCTTTCAGAAATGTTATTAATAAAATAAACATCTTGTGATCTATTATATGACAGGGAGAGCTTACAAAAATTCAGAGGAATATCCATGAAGCAACATCTTAAAAATTGGTTGACTTTCTTAGATGACTGTCATCAATAACAAAAAGACTTTGGATCTTGTAAAAGTCTTGGCCATAGATGGGAATCCATCATGTGTCAAGTCAGAACTTAAAAAAAACAAAGCTTTGGATACAACACTCCGTTACACTGCTGTAGATTTAAAGGTGGGAATTTTTCTTTTACGTGACAAACCCTGGGGAGTTGTCCTTTGTTTGTATGTTTTTATATATTTTCCTTTTGCATAAAATAATCACTTTATGTAAAATAAATTCTTCCCAGTGATGGAGAAAAGACTGATAATGTAATCAGCAGATATAAATTACCCTATGTATTGTTTAGTTATATACAAAAGGAGACAGTGTATAGCTGTTTTTGGTACTATGTACCTTTTCCATGATCTCCTCATGCCCAAGTATTCCTGTACTTAATCATTCATCTATTTAAATGTGTTAAATTGAGAGTCTATAAGAAAATATTAAACGTGTTGTCTATCCTTTTCATTGAGTCTACTTCTTTGCTCATAATGAAAATGTGTTAAATGTATTTGGAGACACTGCATGTTTTAAAGGGCATGTGCACCCCAGAAAGAGAATCTATACTTACCTTTTAAACCCCAGAGATCTTTAGTTCCTTACCTCCCCATGGTTCCTGAAGCCCATAATACTGACATTTGCCCACCGCACTTCTTTCCTAGTTCTCACCTTCTCTGTAAGCTCAGAAAGCTTTTACTGGGGGGATGGGGTGCAAAAGAATTTAGCCCCACCCGTGGTGGCCGTGATCAGAGCAGGATTATCCACAAGGCAACCCTAGGCACCTGCCTAGGGCCTAGGCAACTTTTGGGGACCCAGCTTCAAGAGCAGTAACAATATTATAGTCTATAATATATACAGTATGTAGCAAAAAAAGGGGCCCTAAATGATGGCCCTTCCTAGGGCCCCATATGATCATAATCCATCTCTGGCCATGATGTTGTCATTCTGGCAGTGATTGACTGCTACAAGCCAGAGGAAATCACACCTTGAGCCTTAGATGGGGATTGAAAATGGAATTGGTGGAAAATTTTCTGCCTGGCCCGATATTCATTTTTCCAAGAAACCCCCTTTTCCCCAATAAATCTGTTCGGATCACTCAAAATGTTGATACTTTAGGCTCAACAAGTTTACTTTTAACCTGCCACAATCTGCTAGATATTGCTTTCAACCTTCCAGTCTCTGCATTCCCTCTGCATACCCTTCAACATTTCCCCTTTAGTAGTTGCACAGAACAGAACTGGAGGATAATGAGCCTCACTGGTCACAGCTCACAGTTTTAACAGGAAGCACCAGAGCTTTCTTTGGGGCAGGGCTTGTAATGCAGCTGATATGGTAAGTGGTGTATGCATCTTGCCCTCTTGAATCCGTGGTTGTATGCATCATGCACTCCCTCTTGTACTCTTATACACAGGGGCTTTCCTATACCCTTTATCACCTGAAACACAATAAGGCTCCCTCTGTCTCTTCCTGTGGCATGTGAATAGGTGTGGCTAGTGGAGGTGGGTGTGGCCAGTGGAGGTGTGTGTGGTGGGCCAACTAGCATTAACTGGTAAACTGGAAAGCTGACTTGTGAACTGGAGAGATGACCACACCGACTGGTGAACTGGATGGCTGACTTTACACCGGCTGGTGAACTGGTAAATATGAGTGGCCACTACACAGACTTATAAATATAAGATGCCCTCTGGCCTCATGCCCACTTCACACAGACTTGTAAATAAGACATGCTCAGCACTGCAAACAGATGCACTTACCACGAGCAGGGAAAACCGATAACAAACCAAACATTTGTATGAGTGAATGTTGATAGAAAAGCCAGACTTTGGGGTCAAAATTCTGAAATCCTGCTGGATTCTGTATTTGTGCTTCGAAAAGAGGACATCTGGAATCCCTAGATGTGGTGCAATATACACTGCGGCTGCTCCCCTGCAGCTCAGCCTCCCCAGCAGGAAAATACCTCCTAATCCACCACTGTCTACAATCAAGCACTATCTTCCACTTACACAGTCAGATACACACCAAATGCTCCCCCTTCCACTCACTAACACTTTCCTCACTTTCAGACCCTTTAGTAACCCTCCTGCTCTGCAGTCCTTACAGTCTGTAGGTGATGATAGCCAGGGCGAAATTACAGTTCATTAAATGCTGGGGAAGATCAGGCTGTGATTGGATTCATTATATGTCCAGAATGTGTAGAAGATAATGCACTCCCCAAGCACTAGCATGTGCTTATGTTTTTAGAAATTGTGGCGCTGGTAACTAACCGGATGTCCTGCCACGACTCCAGTGTGAAATCGATGCAAAATGAGGTACCGCACACACAGAGGCTGTGAAAAGGGTCCTTAACCCATTTATTCAGTGAAACCGAACGTTTCGGGGGCCTAGCCACCCTTCATCAGATAACAAAAATCCAGAAACTCTCTCTTTTCAGTACCGTAAGACTTTTGTTATATTCTCCCTTTCCCTTCTCTGTCCCATCTGAGCTGGGATATGTTATGTTTTGCCTCACTGAAATGTTTGGTTACCAGGGTCTCTTTTTTTGTAGCTGTCTTGTTCCTTTACTTTTTTGGGGGGTTTCAGTGTTAGGTTTGAAGTTTCTATTGACACTCTGACTTGTGTTCACTTAAGCTTATTCTGAATTGTCTGCTGGTTAGCCCTATAAAGCATAAGCGACATGGACACTTCAGTAGATAGATCACGTTCTCAGAGGTACAGGTGGCGAAACTCCTGATCTTAATAGAGGTCCTGTTATGTGGGTGTTGGCAAACGTTGCCCTTTATGATACTTACTATAGCAATGTGGGCAATCTAGGCAGGGGAATGTGCCTTTTCTGTCAGGGATGTGTTCATGCACTCTGTTAGTGTCAGTGTGTACCAGCCTGTTTCCTAAGGATTTGCCTCTTTTGTAGGAGAATAGGGGGTGTCTACGAACAGTTTACCATATAGTTTGTCATGTTGTAAAATAGACCAATGCTTTAAAACTGCTTTTTTGACCTTTTGAGTGCGGCCTGAACTTGCTTACATACACTAATCTGTTTTCTTTTTTCTGATCGGGTCGTTTTTGTAAAAGATTAGTCCTCTAGTAGTTTAACCTGTTGTAAAGCATCCTCTAATTCTTGTTTGTGGTATCCCCTCTCTTGTAATTTAATTTCCATAGAGCTTTGTTCAAATTTACTGGCATTAGACACTATACGCTTAGTTTGCTCTATTTGGTGAAATACCTCCATGGACTATTTTTATTGCATTTCCATGAGCGCTTCACTCCATCACCTTGGATCTGGACTCAACCCAATGAAATGGACTTAAATTAGATTGGACAATCACGTGCATAGGCGGAGCCTGTATGGGGGTGGGATCTTGTGTTCCCTATATATTGTGTGTTGCACTATCATTTTGTTATTTGATGTAGGGTGGCTAGGCCCCCGAAACATTCTCTGTTTCACTGAATAAATGGGTTAAGGACCCTTTTCACCAGCCTCTGTGTGTGCGGTACCTCATTTTGCATCTAATTCATTATATGCCCCAATACAGTGGTGATCAGTTGGGCTGCCATAGCTCAGATAACAACCTATAGTGGGGCTGTAACTTGGTCCTGCTTCCCCTGTGTCCCTCGAAAAGAGGACATCTGGAATCCCTAGATGTGGTGCAATATACACTGCGGCTGCTCCCCTGCAGCTCAGCCTCCCCAGCAGGAAAATACCTCCTAATCCACCACTGCCTACAATCAAGCACTATCTTCCACTTACACAGTCAGATACACACCAAATGCTCCCCCTTCCACTCACTAACACTTTCCTCACTTTCAGACCCTTTAGTAACCCTCCTGCTCTGCAGTCCTGACAGTCTGTAGGTGATGATAGCCAGGGCGAAATTACAGTTCATTAAATGCTGGGGAAGATCAGGCTGTGATTGGATTCATTATATGTCCAGAATGTGTAGAAGATAATGCACTCCCCAAGCACTAGCATGTGCTTATGTTTTTAGAAATTGTGGCGCTGGTAACTAACCGGACGTCCTGCCACTTCTCCAGTGTGAAATCGATGCAAAATGAGGTACCGCACACACAGAGGCTGTGAAAAGGGTCCTTAATCCCATTTATTCAGTGAAACAGAACATTTCGGGGGACCTAGCCACCCTTCATCAGATAACAAAATGATAGTGCAACACACAATATATAGGGAATACAAGATCCAACTCCCATACAGGCTTTGCCTGTGCACGTGATTGCTCACGATAACAACCTATAGTGGGACTGTAACTTGGTCCTGCTCCCCCAGTGACCTTCTCAATAATGTTTCTGACAAGCCAATCAGTGAGCTCCCGCCTCCTCTGGCAACTCCACAAGTGACTGGTTACTGGGCTGTCGTTTCCTGCTTTGGCAGCTACTGTCACTAGCAAGGAATTCCACCAACCAGGGAAAGCTGTGGGAGGGATTAGCTGACCAGTAGAGGAGGTCACGTAAGTGGGCGGAGCCACGAGTCTAACTGGATCTAGTACTTTTACAGTGGGACGGACGCCCCCTGGTGTCTATTAGTGATAGCTACAGGGCAGTGAGGAGATCACGATTTTCCCGTGGGGGTAACTGTCCCACACCTTGACCTGGCACAGCACGGGTACGGGAAGGATCAGGTGACTCGGTCAGAGCTGATTGGGCAGGTAAAATAAGGGGGAAACACGTTAACAGCTGGGAATGTGGGTCAAACATAACTTTCGCTTCCTATGATCCATGCTGGCTTCCGTAGCGTGTGTGTCTGCACACAGGAAGTTACTTATGTTCCAAATGGGGATAAGGCTGTAGGTCTCCCACGTGCACATTGGTCTCACGTTGAAAGAGCAGCACAGGGAGCACAGTGACAGCACAGGGAGCGCAATGACAGCACAGGGAGCGCAATGACAGTCCCATAAGTGACATGCGCATGTTTATCAACAATGTGTGTTTGTTGCTATCAGTGGCCATTTCCCCAAGCAGGTCTTGTGTTCACTGTGCATTGTAATGTATGTAGATTGGGATTACAATAAAATGCAGTGTTGTAGATTGTAACAAAGGTTGCAAACAGGGATTTAAAGTACCAATATATTTATTCAAATAAAACCTGTATGTAAAGCATGTATAGATATTAAAGGACAACTAAAGCCTCAGAACAGCACTGAACAGAAGGAAGAACACCTTGATATAAAACCAGTAATCAGTGTCTTACCTCTCATTTTGATATGAGTGCTGGGAAATTTACCTAAATAATATATGTTTTTTGCTTAACATCACAGCATTCTAATGTCACACAGTCTGGTCAACAACCATTATGTTCTGCCCATGCTCAGTCCTTAGCTATGGCAGAAATTGTTACAGTTGGTCACACCCATTAATAATCTCTAGCCAATACTTTTACAGGACAGATAAAGCAAGAAAGCATGTGACTGAGGTCAGGAGGTGTGGCCTGGCACTGCACAAACACACAGATACTTCATCCAGTTCTTAACAGGCTTACATTTACTATAATATGATTTACTGAAATGGTATTTTATTGCTTATTGATGTTCTTAGGGGGGTTATTTTCAGATTCTGGAGTATAGAAAATTGGGTTTAGTTTTCCTTTAATAAAGTGCCATGCTGGGCCTTGAAACATAAAAAAAATGTGGTCCCTGTCCCCAGGAGCTTACAATCTGTAGTCTCTTTAAAGAGACTACAGAGTTCATTTAACAAGTTATTGTTAAATGAAAACCTGCAGTATTTCCTTTAAAATGAGCCGACAATCGCATCTCTGGCTGGAGCCTGTAAGAAATTACATTGGGGTGAATGTTCAAACTTCCAATCCAGTAGGTTGAGTGACATCACCTGACCTCTGCCCCACCCCTCTGCCCCGGGGGAGAAGCATGCTCAGTTAAGACTTAATGCTGGGGAAAACAAATATATGGGGGAAAAAAAAAATTGACAGTTGAGAGGGGAGCTTATTAATGCAGGCTGAGGCTGGTCACATGGCTGAAAACAGGAAATGTTCAAGCAGGAAGTAATATTGCTGAACCTTTCCAGCAATAACTTCTCTCAAATTGTATCTAGAGATGTGATTTAGGTTTTATTTTGAAGTTATTATGGAAGGCTTTTTATATAATTCTTACTAGTTTGGAAGAATTTGAGACCACAGTTACCCTTTAACGGGTAACCACCCCCAAAACTATAATCTCCCCCACTACTGGCCCCACTGTGTAGTGTAATAAAATCCTTACCTTACATCCCTGCTCCAAATGGTTTTCCTGTAATCCCCCCAAGTCCAAAAAAGTGGCCACCAGGAGGATAGCGAAGTCCATATAGGACTCGGCCTTCTGTCTCTCCTCCGGGAGAAGCTTGGCATGCGCAGTGCAGCCCCCCCCCCCCTCCCTCCAGTTTTGCGATCCCTCCCTCTAACTCCAAACCCTTTTAGTATATTATAGTGTTTGTTTCCTCAGCCCCAACCGCTATAATGTTATTGCCAGAAAGTCCCCCGATAGTTACTTACCTTGCCTCTCTCCTTTGTCGTTGTGAACTGCCGGCAGCCACGATTGGCTTCCTCTCGTCCAATCACAGACGCTGCTGCCTGTCCGACCCCCTGCTTGCAGTTCCGTGCAAACAGGGCTGGGGCAGTGCGGTGAAGGAGAGAGGGAAGATAAGTAACTATTGTGGCACTTTCTGGCATTAACATTATAGCTGTTGGGGCTGGAGAAGCAAACACTATAATATACTAAAAGTTTTGTTAAAGGGTGGACATACCCTTTAATGTTTGATTATTTTGTTTGTCACTTCTAACCCCTAAAACCCACCTTCTTACCATGTGTTAAAGGGGACACGCCACAGCCATGAGCAGCATCCCTTATCTCCACATACAGGGCGTGGAATGTAAACCAGTAATAATTTATCGGTAAGGCTTTGTCAGTAATATACAGTTTCTAGTGCTGGTGGGATCAGTTTGCAGCACTTTAAAGGTGTTTCCAAACTTTCTTTTTTGGTTAAAAGATCAGGTTATTCATAAAAGTTATTTTCTTTATAAAACATCTGATACAACATATAATGAATGTGGAAATACCCACTTACTTTGGCATAAGAAGTGCAGGTCCACTCACTGAGTGTGCTTCAAAACCATTGTTTTCCATTCCCCTGCATGGAATATAAAGGTTTTGAAGCATACTCAGTGAGTGGATCTGCACTTCTTATGCCTAAGTGGGCACTTCCACCTTCATTATGGTGTATCAGATGTTTTATAAAGATAAGAACTTTTAAGACTAATATGATGTTTTATATATTTTTTAGATTTTTTATCTTGAGCGCAACCAAAAAAATAAAGTTTGGAAAACCCTTGCTGCGAACTGAATATCACTGGTGCTATGTAAATTAACTCTCAGTTTTATAAACTACTTCAATACTACAATTTGCAGCTAGGAAATGGAACAAATCTCTATTTATCTCCTGGGATTGTGATGTAACATTCAATGAGGTACTGACTAATTCACTTTGCTATCCAAAGCTCCAAAGTGTTGCAATACACATTACCAGGTTTAAATGTCACTGCTGTATGGCACAGGCTGCTTATAATAATGTAAATCCAGACTTTCTATTAAATTACAAACACAAAATAAAAGTGTATGATATCACTACAAATTTTACAAAAGAAATGCCTCCAGTTTCTTCCTATTTTCTTAGAGAACAGGCATGCTCAGAGTTAGTTTGTATTTCCCCTGTATTAAAGGGCATGTTCACCCCCAAAACTAAAATTTAACCCACTATTGGCCCCAATTACCTTACCATAGATCTCTGCTCCTTATGGTTCTCCTGCAGTGCTTGTCCAAACTCCAGAAAACTTAAGAGTAGAAGGTGTGCGTGTCCTCCTTGTCCTCTGGGAGGACAGTGGCATATGCAGGGAAACCCTTTCCCCCCTTTCTCCCACCCTCCTTATCCCTCCATGGCTGCCCTTCATCTAGCGTAAAAGTTTTTTTTATATAATCTATATATAGACTGCTATGCTAGCAGCTGCGTCTGTGATTGGCTGCCTCTCAGCCAATCACAGTGGCGGCTGCTGGTCTGGCAACTGTTTGCAAGGCCACATAATCAGATGAAATTTACATTTGTCAGATTGAACATTCATGCGATGCAATGAAAATTATACGATTGATGGAAAATCCACTCGAGATGGTCAATCGGTATGAAATATTGGACCATGGGTGTACAGCCTTAGAGATAACCTGTCTGTTTATAATCCATTATTAATTTAAAAAGTCTGTCATTGGATAAACAAGAAAAAGAAAATTAGGTTAATGACTGGAATGTAAAATCCACCATATAAGTCTATGGAATGTTTGTTCTCAACATTTGTACATAGTATTAAAAGGTATTATAGACTTATAGCTGATTATTTTTTCTAATACAGTAATGGCCGTCTAATGACTGGAAGGAGCTTTGTAAATTACATCGCTTGTGGAAAAAGGTAAACTCTATAGCTTATGATACAAACTCAAAAGGGGATATTGTAGTAAGGCTACTTTCTCTGTCTGCTTGGCTCATTTTGTTTATTATGGTCCCTCAGATTGTTTATCTAATATATAGAGACCAATGCCTGCATTACAACCAGCAAAACATCAATTACAGGGTATGTCCACCCTCCTAAACGAAAATTTAAATATAACCATACTACCCCCCAAAACCTAGAGCTTGCTAGGTATAAGTGTGTACAAGACTCCTAAATATAATTATTAACATTCATTCCCCTTTGTTTTCGTCTGCTGCTGCTCTGTGTTTTTCCGCAGCACAAGGGGCCAGACTAGCAGTGGCGTTAGTGATTGGCTGAGATGCAATGTATGGATAAGGCACAGGGCAGCAGCAGAAGACAGCCGAGGGAACAAGTGCTGGTAAATATATTTAGGAGCCTCGTGCACACTTTTAAACCTAGCGAGGTCTAGGTTTTGTGGAGTAATTAGGTTGGATTTAAATTTTCATTTTGGGGAAGGACATGTTCTTTAAATGTTTAAAAAAAGGTTTCACAAAAACCCAGGATCTTGTGCTTTCATGAGTCTAGCAAGTCAACTTTTTTGTTAGGCCGCCAACCAAGTGCCCATACATGGGCGATTCTTGACTGGAGCACATTGTAAGACGTGTGTACAGGCCTTTAGAGAAAATTGGGCGCCTGAGTGGAAAATAAGAGCAACAGACTTAATGGGTGCAATGTGCTGCTTTGCTTAAATTAAACTTTGTAAATAATAAATTTTTTGTTTGTACTTCATGCAGAATGTATCTGATATTGTGCATGCAACTTACACTGTGGATGTTTATACATTTTCTTAAAATTTGTATTGCTGAAATGTTTCCATCAGTTACTGGTGCTTTCAGACCTTACAGGTGGTAGGGGTGCTCATGCAAATAAAACGGTTTTAGTTTCCCTGTAACCATTTTTTTTGGCATAACTTTGTGTGTTTAGGATGGATCTCCTACTGCAAGAACCACTTTAGCTTGAGTTTCAATTAGTGAATGGATAACCTGACAATGTCAATTTGCTGGTATCATTTCAATATTCATAGTTCATAATAAAGAATGGTCAGACTCCATGGTCCGGAGACAGCAAATCAGACTCAAACCCTGTTACTGCCACCATCATTTTTAACAGATGGGATAGGGTTCTTGTGCTGAAATGCAGTGTTTGCTATTCACAAAACCAAATTCTTCTTATCCAAGACAAGACATTCTATTTTCTTCTTATCCATCTACAGCACATTCTTCCAGGAGCCCTACAGCTTCTCCACATGGTGTTTCTCAAATTGCAGACAGTAAGCAATGTTAATTTGAGAGTATTGGCTTCGTTCTTGCAACCCATCTATGCACTTACCGGTAATGGTTTTCCAGTCTTCCACTGATAGGGAACTCATATGGACACTAATATTTGACAGTTTCAGTGGCCTTGTAATTATTTCAATTCCTAAGACTGGTTTGAGGGCCTAAGTAATTTAATTTAGTAATTAGTAATTAAGTAAACTTTTACGATTTCTTGCCCTAAACACATTTTACACTGCACTTTGTTATATCTGTTAATCTGATAATGTATTTTTATTTCTGATAATAGAGGTTCTCCTTCTTTACCTACACATTGATGTCCTACAAACGGATTGTAACACCAGTTTCCTCATTGCTTCCACTTATAATTGAATTATGTTTTAGGTCACATTTATGCAGAAACTCTGTTGTATTCACACTCTGTTTATCCTTAGTTTTATATTCTTAGTTTATTTTAATTTGCATTTAGCAAACTGATACAATTAATTATCTCCTCATTGTTGCTCTGGACATTACTGTTAGAGCAGTTAGTAAATTAACAATTGTAGACTTTGCGCATTCCTTTATATTTTAGCTTAGTTCTCCTTTAATCACTCCTTATTGAGAGGTAGTAAGTAGAGCAAAGAAAGTCCAGTGACTATGTGTTATTACCAAGGGTATCCGATAGCTTCTTCCCTTCACAGGGAATTCGAGTTCTGTGCATCGGTATAGGAAAAGCAACAGATCATGTTTTATTTTTGTGTTAAGTTGATTATGTCTCTTTTCTTTTGGAGTCTGTGAATTTGCAGCTTGTGTTATTGTTGGCCATGTCTGTGTATGGGTCTAATTTAAAATTTAAAGGGACACTAAACCGATATTAATTTGTAATATCTATGTGAATAATAAAACGCCCGGGTTACACAATTAAACTTACGTACCGGCGCTGCACTCGCGGCTTCTCCCCAGCTGACAAGCATGCTGTCCCAATTGTGATCCTATCTTTAGTGTTGCCGTGCATGTGCAAAAGATAGAGCTCATTCGGGAGATGGCGCCATCTGCTGGGGAGAAGCCGTGCCGGTGGGTATGTTTTTCTCTGTTACCTGGGGGCTCTATTATTCACAGGCTGGTGGAAATAAGCGATCTCACCTCCCTGTGAATAATATATACAGTTTTTCGGTACTTGTTTTCAGTTTAGTGTCCTTTTAAAACCAGACATGTACCCATTGTACACTCCCTATATGGAAGGTTAAACAACAACAGGAGGTAGAAACTGTAGCTGTCAGCAAAGCAAAAATAATTCTTTCTGGATATCAGCTATATAAATGTTTGCTAGGTCAGTTTAATGTAATAGGGTGCCACATGTCCATTTCGTCCCAGGCCACAGATTATGTTGAGCCCACCCTCAAGCACAAACTGAACTGATTACCAAGTGTGGCACTTTGTAAGTGTAAGGGAGGAGAGTAGCAGTCACCGGCAGAAGGGATGTTAGTGAACATCAGCAGGTAAGTACAAACAGTCTTTTTTCATTTACATATGACTGAATAAAGGAAGCATTATGCTGTCACTAAAGAATATATTTTCACACAATTATGCACCTACCTGTACTCTGCTGACCTTGTAACCGTTAGTGTTTATTTTTTATTTTATAGTTGTGATTAAATATTTTATAATGTGGTGTAGTAAATCACCCTGTATATGAACAGTAAGGCTGAGAAAGGATGTTTACTATGATCACTGATTAATCATTGATAGTGTTAGCTAGGCATTTTACATTGAATTTATTAATTCTCACTGAATTTGATACATGACCTGTGCTTTAGAAATATTATTAAAATAACTCACTAGATAACCCCCCCCCCCCCCCCCCCCATTCACATAATTATACCATTCCCTCCAGATCATCTTGGATCATGTTAGACAGTCTGAAATAAAATGCATTTGTCTATTTAGAATCTAAAGAAATATTTGTTCTATTTCAGAATTTTTTCCCGGCATTTCTGTACATTGCCTAAAGTTCAGATGAAGTACATACTGGTGACTGGGGGAGTCATCTCCGGAATTGGGAAAGGAATCATAGCAAGTAGCATTGGAACCATCTTAAAATCCTGTGGTCTACGAGTGACTGCAATAAAAATTGATCCTTATATTAATATTGATGCTGGAACTTTCTCGCCATATGAGCATGGTAATTTTTTAGTTTTGATTTTCATGTATGTACACTAGAAATCCAATCATTGTCATTTTTAGTTGCATTGTTATAGCAAGGAAAAACGTCTTGTATGACTTGATATGCAATAACCTTTCATATATGAACTTAAAGGGCATGTCCACCCCCAAAACTAAAATTTAACCCACTACTGGCCCCACAGTGTAGTGTTAAAAAATCCTTACCTTACATCTCTACTCCTCCTGCAGTGCCTGTCCAAATTTCAGAAAAATGAAGAGTAAGAGCAGTCTTCCTGTCCAAAAGGTTTTTGCCTCCTTCCTGTCTTCTGAGAAGACAGTGGCATGCGCAGGGGAGCCCTTTACCCCCCTCCCTCCCTCCTGAACCCTCAATGGTTGCCCTTCACCTAGCGTAAAAAGATCTGGTCCCTGCTTCCTTCTTGTCCTCCCCGAGGACTCCGGCATGCGCAGGGGAGCCCTCCTTTCCTCTCACCCTCCGGATCCCTTCATGCAGCTTATCCCCTACCATTAAATCCCTTTTCTTTAGTGTAGGGTACCCTAGCCCAACCCTAACCACCATAGTTATCTAACCTGCATGTTTATAGAAGAGTTGGCAATTCCATATTGTACACACTGTAGGGCGAAAGGTGACAAAAAGTAAAGCTTAGCTCCTTTTACCTCCTGTTCTTTAAAGGGCATGTCCACCCCCAAAACTATAATCCCCCCAACTACTGGCCCCACCATGTAGTGTAGTCTAATCCTTACCTCCATATTGTTCTCCTGTAGTCCCCTCCCAAAGTCCCAAAAACTGCCCACCAGGAGGATAGCCATATAGGACTCTGCCTCCTACCTGGCCTCCGGGAGAAGTTTGGCATGCGTACTGCAGCCCTTCTCCCCCTCCCTCTCCCTCCCTCTCCCGATTCCCTCCCCCTAGCGTAAAATCTTTAATATATAAGATTCCCCCTGGGCTCCCAGCCCCAACCGCTATGTTTGTATCTTTAGAAAGCTCCCCAAACTTTACTTACCTCTCCTCTTTCCTCCGGCGAAGTGAGCTGCTGGCAGTCGCGTCCGTGATTGGCTGCCGGTCCCGCCCCTCTGCTTGCATTTTCTCGCAAGCAGAGGGCCGGGAGCGCGGCGGAGGAAAGAGGGGAGGTAAGTAGAGTTTGGGGGGCTTTCTAAAGATACAAATATAGCGGTTGGGGCTGGGAGCCCTTGGGGAATCTTATATAAAAAAATCTTTTTTTGGGTGGACATGCCCTTTAATAAAACTAAAAGTAATTTAGTGAAAAAAATAAATTAACACATTGCAACCTGATAGGACACACAATTCCATATATAAAAAGCATGTACACTGAAAATGTCAAAATATATATTTACCTGCTTGGTATATTGTAACCTGCATCGTTCCTATTCATTCCGCAGGAGAGGTGTTTGTGTTAAATGATGGTGGCGAGGTTGATCTGGATTTGGGAAATTATGAGAGATTCCTAGATATCAACCTTTACAATGAAAATAACATAACCACTGGAAAGATTTACCAGCAGGTGATTAACAGGGAGCGGCGTGGAGATTACTTGGGTAAAACTGTACAAGGTAAATATTCCAAATATCTGTTAAAATCTGTAACACCTCTAAAAACCTAGGTGTAAAACCGGAATGTTGGAAGGTCTGTTCACCAGCCTCACTACCCAGAGTTCCAAATATTGGAAAGAAAATTGGTTACATTATGTTTGCTGAGAAATAATATAAATAAAGAAACAAAAAAACACTATCTGTTCAATCCATAAAAATTAGCATTGCTATGGGATTCATTATACATTGTATGCAGAAATACAATGCTTCTAACTTTATTTACACAGCCCGATCCCTCGCCGCAGCTCTGCTCTCCTCTGCAGCTTCAGGAAATCGATTCTAGCAAATCAGTTAGTATTTGGCATTAACCACCTAAACTTTGGTGGACCATGCAGAGGACCATTGCAAAAACAAAGAGAGCACCATTGATTATCAGATTGCATTTAAGGTTTAAGCAGTTTGGGTCATGAAAAATAAACAGAACTGACAAGCCCCTAAAAGAGAAATATGAGAGAGAAATAAAAGGAAAATAGAAGTGTTTAGTGGTCTGGAGTGTAGTGTACTCTGTACACACTACAGAGTTAAAGGATAACTCTATTGCCTCAATGCATTTTTAAAACTGCTTTAAAAAGAGTAAAAGTATGCAGCCTTCCCTATACATCAAGCTTCTCTCTGCCTTCATTTAGCCATGCTGTGTGGGGGCATAACGATTCTGTCTGCCTGTAACTGTCACTCAGCGCTAGCATGCAAGAAAACACTCCTGTACCCACCCTTGATTAGCTTGATTATTTAGGCTGTATTTTAGCAACAGGACAGTTTAAGTTTGTTTGACTGGCAGAGGAGGAGGAGAGAGGTTGTAACAGACATTCCCACCAGCCAATGACAAGTGATATGTTAACGATGGCCCTGAGCCGTCTAGGAGGCGGGCTGTTAGCACTCATCTTTGCTGTGTGAGAGTAAGTGATTTCAGCTGCTGGAAGTGTGGGCATGTAATGTGGGAGATGTTGTTTTTTTGGGTATTGTTGTCCTTTAATCTGAAATACTTTCGTTACAGAATAGCCATTCTAGGAGCCCCTAGAATATTAGGTGGTAAAAATTGCAGACATGATGTAGATTTTTAGGAAAAGGCAATACAATAGAGAGAAATGTTATATAACAGGTTACAATACAGTAGTTTAATCTACAAAGAATTGTTAGCTATGTTCTAACAACAACATGGCCCAATTTTTTTGTTATCAATTTTAGTATGTAATATCGATCACATATAATTATCCAGCCAAGAAATGTTGCAGGGACATTGGCCGGGAAAACTGATGCCAGGCAGACTTTAAAGGGAAAGTTCAGTAAAAAATATTATTTTTTAAAATTCTTAGCTTATATTATGCGTACCTAGTTATTCTATATATTCTCTTCCATTTTGAAAAATCTGTTAAATTTATACCCCTTGCTATTCGCTGCTGTTGACATTAGTGAGCTGACATTTCAGGTTCTAATGGTCCTTCTTCTTCCCAGAATGCACACAACCTTGGAATGTTCCTAACAGTACTGATTGGCTGTTGGATGGGTCAAAGATGCTCAGATCTCTACTGAGCAACTGAATCCACCCAGGCGCTGGGTCAAGGGCAAAACCATAACGGTCTCTACTAGGGGTCCTGCAAGCAGAAAGTCAGTATTTTGGAAGCATTTATTTATACACAGACAAAATGCTGAATGGGCAGGTTAAGGTCATTAGGATGGGAAAATACTGCTCTTTTTTTTCTTTTTTTTTTTTTAAAGCACATGCATTTGCACTGAACTTCTACTTTAAGTTCTAGATGTAGTGCACTGTTGGTTACTGTCATGCAAAATAGAAGATAAGTCTATAGACAGAATATTTTAAAATGTCTTCCCTACATCGGGCCTCTATCACTTTCCAGTTATGTTTTTTATAAGTTCATATTATAAAGTTGGACAGACTGCTAACTAAAGCCCAACTAAATCAAATTGTGAAAGGTTATTGGCTTCTTAACAATCAGTGCCAACCCCAGACTTCGGTTTCTTGAGTTGTTATTTTACATTGGGATATGAATGAAAGGCGTGGAAAGCCTTATTAAAAGAGATCACTTGGGAATGTGATCAGGATAACAGACAATCAGCTTGTTTATTTATTTGTATTTTTTTTTTATTGAAACATACTTTGCTTTGTTTTACAGTTGTCCCACACATTACAGATGCCATTCAGGAATGGGTGTTAAATCAGGCAAAAGTTCCTGTTGATAGTGACCAGAAAGAGCCACAGATTTGTGTAATAGAGGTAACAAGTGCTGTATTATCTTGTTATGTTATCCATAATTTTTTAATCAATATCAACTTTACAGTGACAGAGCTCTCCAGGGGGGATGGTGCTAATGGTTCCATGTTTGATGTAATTTTGTTAAAGCACAATGTTATTTTAAAGGGGAATTTCAGTGGGCAAAAAAAATTATTATTTATTTGTTTACCTATATTACACATACCTAGGTATTCTACATATTGTATTCATCTTAACCTTTTGCTGGGATTTTCTATTTTAACAGCCTTTCTTCTTTCCAGGATGCTAATTTCCTTGGAATGTTCCTAATAGTAATTTCTTATAGTATAGTATTTTGAGGTTGAATAAAGATATACGTCCATCCGGTTCAACCCATTTAGAAATATCCTCATTTCCTGCCTAACTGATGTTGGCAATTGGAAATTTCCCTGGATCAGCTCTACTTTATGTATCAATACCAGTAACTTGCAACATTCCTTGTTTGCAGAAACTCATCCAGCTTTTTTTTTTAAACTGAGCAATGAACCTGCCACAACTACGTCCAATGGAAGTCAGTTCCATAGCTTTACCGTTCTCACAGTGAAAAACCCTTTCTGAACTGGAAGCCTAAACCTTTTTTCTTTAAATCTTAAGGGATGTTCTCGTATCCTCTGACATGTTCTATTGGTGAACAATGCCCCAGATAGTTTATTGCATGGCCCGCTAATGTATTTATACACAGTAATCATATCCCCACGCAAGCGCCTTTTCTCCAGCGTACATAATTGTAACTTACCCAGTCTCTCTTCATATTCAACTCCCCCAATCTCCTTATTAATTTAGTTGCCCTTCTCTGAACCCTTTCCATTTCAAAGATATCCTTTTTGTACTCAGGATTTCAAAATTGCACTGCATATTCCAAATGAGGCCTTACCAATGCTTTGTAAAGAGGGAGAATAATATTTTCCTCCCTTGAATCCATACCTCTCTTTATACAAGGAAATACCCTGCTGGCTCTAGCTAGCCTTTCACTGCTTGCTACCTTAAGTTTGTTATCCACCAAAACTCCAAGATCCCTTTCCAACAGGGATTCACTTAATCACCTTATATTTCTCAACATTGAATCTCATCTGCCACTTTATCTAGATCCCCCTGCAACAATTGCACATCCTCTGAATTTTTTAATGGTTGACAAAGTTTTGTGTCATAAGCAAACACAGAAACCTTGCTGACAATACCCACTTCCAATTCATTAATAAACATTTAATAGATTAAATAGAAGCGCTCCTAACACATAACCCTGTGGCACCCCACTTAGCACTTTAGTCCATATTAATGAAACCCCATTAATTAATTATTATTCTATCCATGTACAAATGTGCCTCCCCATACCAACAGACCTTAGTTTATACATTAGTCGCCTATGGGGGACTGTATCAAAAGCCTTTGCAAAATCCAAGTATACTACATCCACTGCTATGCAAGAGTCTACATTTCTACTCACTTCCTCATAAAAGCCAAGCAAATTAGTTTGGCAAGATCTATTCCTCCAAAATCCATGCTGATTACTACTTATAGTGTCAGTCCTTGAAACATACTCTAGAATATGTTCCCTTATTAAACTTTCCAGTATCTTCCCCACCACTGATGTTAAACTTACGGGGCTGTAATTACCCGGCTGTGAACGACTACCCTTTTTGACTATTGGAATAACATCAGCTTTTTTCCAATCCAGAGGTACAAATCCGGACATGAGGAAGTCTGCAAAAATAAGAAACAATGGCCTAGATAAAAATGAACTTAGTTCCCTAAGTACCCGAGGATGTATTTTATCCGGTCCAGGAGATTTATTAATATTAAACTTATTTAGTTGCTTTTGTACCATATCCTCGGTTAACCAAAGTGCTACTATACTCTATGATATCTGTACTTGGATCTTCTATAGTGTACACAGAGAGAAAAAAATATTTAAGACATTTGCTTTATCGACATCCTCCGTAACTAACTTATCCCCATTAATTAATGGTGCCACATTTTCAGTCCTCATCTTCTTACTATTAATATACTAAAAAAATTTAGGCTTATTAATGCTTTGTTCAGCTATCCTAACTTCATTATTAATTTAAGCTAGTTTATTTGCTTTCTTACACTCCTTATTACAGTTTTTATAATCATTAAAGGCCCTTTCCGTTCCCACTGACTTAAATGTTTTAAATGCTTTTTTCTTCCTTTCCATTTCCCTCTTTATATCAGAATTCAGCCACATGGGCACAAATTTATTTTACATTTATTTCACAAAGGTATAAATTTAGATGTGAAATGGCTTAAAATCCCCTTAAACACAGTCCATTTCTGTTCAGTACCATTACCTGATAATACCTTATCCCAGTTGACATTATGAAGCTCTACTTTTAAAGGGCAACTGTGGTCTCAAAACAAGTTATGGTTAAATGAAAGCCTGCAGTATTTCCTTTAATATGAACCGACAATCACATCTCTGGGTTAAGCCTGTGAGAAATTACATTGGGGTGAATGTTCAAATTTCCTGCTTCCAGTAGGTTGTGTGACATCACCTGACCTCTGCCCCACCCCTCCGTCCTGGGGGAGAAGCATGCTCAGTTAAGACTTAATGCTGGGGAAATCAGGAAATACCTGGGGGAAAAATTGACAGAAGGGGAGCCTATTAATGCAAGAGGAGGCTGGTCACATGACTACAAGTTGGTCACATGGCTTAAAACAGGAAGTGTTCAAGCAGGAAGGCAAGCACTGGCCTATCTACACCCTGCTTTCCTTCTGGGCTGTCTCTCCCAGTGAGACTGCTAATACCCTCCCCCCCAAACCTAGTTTAAAATCTCCAACCCTCTAGCCATCTTCTCCCCAAAACAGCTGCACCACCATCAATGAGGTGCAACCCATCCCTACTAAAGAGCCTGTAGCCGACAGCAAAGTCTGCCTAGTTCTCTATAAACCCAAACCCTTCTTCCTTACACCACCCTCTTAGCCAAGCATTAATGCTCCTAAGCTCCCGCTGACTCCCTAGCGTAGCACATGGTTGCAGTAGTATTTCTGAAAACACTACCCTGGAGGTCCTTGCTTTTAACTTGGCCCCTAACTCTCGGAAATCATGTTTAAGGACCTCCCCTCCTCCTCTAACTTTGTCATTGTCACCAATGTGAACCAAGACCGCCGGGTTACCCACAGCCCCTCCCAATAATCTGTCTACACGATCCACCACATGCCGAACACTAGCACCAGGCAGGCAACACACACAACAGACAGTTCGTCATGCAGGGTCTTGGCGGCAGGTTACCCCATCTACCTTCCTAATGGAGTCCCCTACCACTACCACTCGCCTAGCATTCCTGATCCTTAATTATTCCTCCCATGTATAAGAGATGGCAGTCCCGCTGGGTGCTCAAGGGATTAGCCCGCTCCATAAATGCTAATTCCGAGCTGTCCTCCTCCACTTCATCACCTAAGGCGGAAAATTTGTTGGGATGGGCATGCTGGGAAGAAGCAACCCTACCCTTACGTCCCCCACTTCCCCTAGTAACCCTAACAAAACTACCTCCCTCCTCAACCTACCCTGTCCCACTTTCACCCGCCTCTATACTGGCCCCAGCCAGTGCCTGCTGTCCCCCCAGATTTGACAATCCCTGCAATGCTGCCAGCTGCCCCCTAAGACTCTCCACCTCAACTTCCAAACAGGCATCCCACCTGACACAGACATACTGTAGGTCCCCTGGAACGTCTGCTCCAGGTTCCTATACATGTAATTGGCTGTTGGGTGGGTCAAACATGCTCAGATCTCTACTGAGCAACTGAATTAACCCAGAGACTGAGACCATAACCGACATTATTAGGGGTCCTGCAAACAGGACGACAGTCCATTGGAAGCATTAATTTTTACACAGAGAAATCCCTGGATGAGCAATTTAAAAAGCAAAAATACTTCCCTTCCAAATTCTATTAATTAGAAAATCTATACACATAACACTCAATCTGAATTTGTTTGATGAACTTAGGCATTATAGTCAACCTATAGTCTAATTAGGGCCTTTGTAGTCAGGGGCGTAACTGCAGGGGCCTGGGCCTCCCTGCGAGTATGGATGCCGGGCCCCTGATCCACCCCCACGATCAGCTGTTTTTAAACAGATGATTGCGTGTATGAATGAAACTTACTGTTTTTATACAGGAGGTTGTGGACTTGTGGCGGGCCCTCTTTCCATCTGGGCCCCCCGCGATCACAGGGGTGGTAGTTACACCACTGATTTTAGCCAATCTATTTAATTGTGGTAATGTATGTGATAAGCAGTCATGAAGAGTTTCTAGATATAGGCTCACCAATAAATTAAATAGGATAGGGAGAGAATAAGGCTTCGCAGCTCCCCTTCAAGAACATGCAAATAAGGAACAGACTTCTGGGTAATTTCCATGTTTCCTTTTAGGAAAGCTAAATCTTTAAAAATATTTTTATATCATTTTACAAGCTAAATGCAAAACCAGAGCGCCATATATATTTTGTGACCCGACCAACCAATTTTTCGGTCGATCATGCCAAAATCTATTTTTACTTTTAGGCTGCCACCAGCCTATATCGATTGTACCTCCAGCCAAATCAGACAATCTCACGTGTCTGTAAATTTTAGCCATTTGTGTGGTCTTCTGTGGACAGAAGAAAATATTGGCAGACGTGATTTCCATTGCCACTGACGATATATTTTGCCGACTGGTTGATGGGGGTGGAAATATTGACCCATGTGCACCTAGCTTAACTCACATTAAAGGGCATGTCTATCTTTACAACAATAAAAATTGTCCACTTGTCAGTTATCTACTCACAATTCCAACTGATATAAAAAGCTCACTGATCAGAGGGAGGAGATGAAGACCTTGTCCAAAACTAAATAGAACTTATCATTAAATATCTGGTTACAAATATATGTATTTAACTGATTAAAGTAGCAGTTGGAGTTTTGAGCAGATAAATGACAAGTTCCCAGTCTTTTGTTTTAAGAGTGGACTTGCCCTTTAAAATATACTTAGAAATATAGCTGTTTAGACAAGGCTATGCATGTGTAATATATGGGATCATTAGTCTTGCTTGCTATAACAACTGACGTAAGTTCCTTTTGCTTGTTTTGCATGTTATTTGTGAAACATGAATAGCTTGTTACAGAAGAACATATCCCTGATTATCATTGTCTGATTATGTGCGGATATTTCAATGTGTGAAGTATTGAATTGTGAAAATCATATGGTCAATTGATGAGCAGTTATTCCCCATAAGATCCACAAGAGGGCACAGTTGTCTTGCGCCTAAAATCTTTTTAGCATACCTAACGTTCGTTTGTGGGCTTCTAACTTTAAAACATCTGTGTATTGTAATGATTCTCCCTATCACGGCTGACTATAAAGGCTCATACACACGTGTATGCATGGTCGTTTTGGCCGAAATTTGTGCCGTGTATGGGCACTTTGTCAGTCGAAATGGCCGTTTGGTTGAAAATCCGGACGTTCGGGCAAATGGCCGTTTCGTCAACAAAGTGCCCACACATGGCACAATTATCGGCTGAAACAGCCATGCATACACATCGAGAGATGCAAGTTGGCCCCCTCCTGCACGGAATATTTGTCTTTTGTATGCCAATTTTGTGCATCCAGATAATATGGAACAATTAAACTTTTGTTTCCCCTTTGGGAAACAGAGAATGTTTAATGCATATTTAATATCTGCCATTAGTATAACAGCGTCCAGCAATATATACCAGGGGTAAAACCAGCAAAGGTTTTTTACAGTAAGACCAGTAACACTGCGAAACTTTAGTTGTAATAATGGGTCATTGAAAAGTTTTAGTAGAAATTTGGATGAGTTTCTATAATTAACAGAGTATTGAAATGTACTGGTATTACGTAAGTTCTCAATGGTTATGGGATTGTTCAAATTGCTATTTGGATTCAGACTGGGATTATGGTAGGGTAGAAAAGATTGTAAGGATGGATGACTATTTTTTCAACTTCCAATACTATGATTAGCTTGTTTATAAAGGGCAAAAGTACTTATATCCAGTCTACCTTAAAAAGGTTAATCTGCACCCTCAGCATCCCTGATTACACCCCATTACATCCTGAATTCATCTAAAACCCAGTACTAAGCTAACATGTTGCCCTGTGATCCAATAGCCTTATGACTTTAAATCTGGATTTACATATTTAATCAATTTTGCAGCTTGTGCATCGGTTTGGCACATGGGCAGATTGGTTGGATTTCTACTGTATTACCAGTTCATCACCAACTCTGAATTGTAAAAATAATGTATTAGCAGCATTGGAAACATTAGCAGCAGACTGGAAACAACAACTAGCACTGCTTATATAGATAGACTTACGGTAGTCTTAGTTTGCATTTCTACATTAAAGCTAATGAGAGCAGAAGATAATTTAATAAACTGGCTCTGGAAAGTATCTGTAAGACCTTGTAGCATTGCAGGTACAGGGACTATGTAGAGCAGAAATATTGCATTCATTTACTTCTTATTGCAGCCTGTACCTGGTTTGCTGAGAATACTTACATTATTAATTATTCATTAAATAATATTCACTCTGTGTCTGAGCCTACGTAACTCTTCTTTAAATTGCATTTATATTCTCCCTGGCCAATCCAAGGCCATTACTCAACATGCTCCCCAGGGGATTTTCTGTTGATATAAGGCACGCTCACTGTTTGATGTTTTCAGACTATTTTCTGGTAAGGTGCAGGGAACTATGCTTTGTTTATTTTAACTATTATTTATGGAGGGTATAAAGGTTGGTCTAGATGGATGGATGTCTTTATTCAACCTCAATTACTATGTTATTATTCCCAATTTTTTCTATATCAATCAGTACTCTGTAGCCCTATTTTTTGACCCAATCTATTGTCTGACCTAAATGTAATCCCATAACCTTTAAAATGCAAATGAGACCCCGGGGAAACCCCACCCCCTCCTTTCCCCCTTTCTACCTACTCTATTCAATTTCTACCTTTACTATCTTCTTTCTTTTACATTAAGTTTAATTAAAATCAATTATTACATAGACTGACAACAAAATATCTAGATATCATCAACAGTCTAGATAATTGGTATTCTAATTTACCCCGCTGTTCAATACTATTTTTATTTAGAAAAAATTCAACTAAATAAACAATTTAAAAAAATTGTAATCCCATGTTCTCTTTGTTTATTTACTGTATAGAGGTGTAAAAATGTGTTAGTTGCTTTTTTTTTTTAAATCCCCTCCTAGCGGAGGTGTTTAGAAGCAATAAAAACATTTTCAATATACAAATTACATAGTGTTACATTATTTAACAATGGAACTTAGAGTATTACTTCATACATCTTCTGGTTTTGTCCATTATATTGAGAATAATAAATATACATATATTGTGTGATACTGGGTTGCTTAGAACATTAAACTGTTCATTGGTGGGTTGCCATTTAGGTGTTAGTTTTAATTGTCCTTTTAATTAATTCAACTTTCTAATAGTGCTACACATGGTCAGTAACTGAAATTACACCACTGTCAGTAATGTAACTAGTAGCCATTACATTGTACATATGTGAGCAATATGATTATTGCTAATATTTGGTTTTCGTACTGGATAATTAAAGGTGAAATGTTCGTTTTTGTCTCTTAGTTGGGCGGTACGATTGGAGACATTGAAGGAATGCCATTCATTGAAGCTTTCAGACAGTTCCAGTTCAAGGCAAAGAAAGAGAACTTCTGCAGTATCCATGTTAGCCTTGTACCCCAGGTAGGTGAACAAAGATTTGAGTTTTTATGTTACTGTTCCTTGAACCTTCACCAGAAGGTATCTATGCCTTTAAAAAAAAAAAAAAAAAATTGTAGTTGAAGTTATGTTGATTTTGTTGCCATGGTTATAATTATCCGTGTTCTGTTAACATTTGGGGGGCTTAATAATCGGCAGTGTTTTAGATATTTGCATTCTGGCTGCTCTATAAACCACCAGCATAGGTAGAAATTCATTGAAATGAATGCTGTTCCAACATCAGTCAAATACTGTGCCAAAACTGCATGCCATTCTGTTGATTTTTTGGCAAAAAATTCAGCAAGAACTCCTAGCGTACATTTTTTCACAATTACTGTATAATAAAAATGCAGCTGCTTTTATTTATAATATGTTTTTATCAGTTTTAAACCCCCCCCCCACACGTAATAACTGTATTATTGACAGTTAAAAATCTAATGAATTCTTCAAGGCTTAAAACATTATGATAAAGAGGTACATGATTTATTGTGGAAGAGGATTCAGTCTTTAAAGCTTCATGCTGAGACATGTAAGATGTTTCTTTTCATAAACAGAAAATCTTTTACAAATTGGATACGCTTGGCTTTAGCGCATTAATATTGGCAGAATTAGGAAAGTATTTCACCACAGTTTGATCACACAGGTGGAGGATCAGATTAGCAAGGATCATCCATTCCTGGTTGTGAATATAAATGTAAAGTAAGCACACCCACAATTGAATTCATACTTCTGATAACTTAAAATTGAAATGTAAACTTCATACATAAAAGCACATGGGGTGTTCTGGGACCTCGTTTTCATTGAGTGTGTAAAGATTCAGCTGTTATGATTCACATTATCACTTTTACAGGGAATTCTGTTAAAAATAATAATATTATATTACTTAAAGGGCATGGCCACCCCCAGAACTAAAATTCTAAACTAAAAGTGTTCAAAAATCCGCTGTGCGTGTTCAAAGTCCTGGAAACTGAAGACCTGTAAAGGAGGTAAAACCTCATTTATTTGTGCATGTAACAAACCAAACTTTTTGATTGGTTTGTTAAATGAACAAGTAAAGGAGGTTTTACTCCAATTTATAAGTATTGGGGATTGGTGTTAGCTCCTCTGTTTTGTTGCGTGACGTCATTGCGCCGGCGTGTGCAACGTACTGTCAGGAAGTCCGGAAACCCCCGGAAGTTTGAAGATAGGTTCGGGGCACTTTGAAAGGTATCAGCTGTTAAAACATTCGGGGCACTTTGCCAAATATCTGGGCCCCGAATGTTTTAACATAGCGACACCACTGGTCACATGATTTGCTGTGTAAGAAGCCACACACCCATAAAATTGACTTTTCTGAAGCTAGTTACAGACCTGCAACCATTCTTAGAGAGGAGAATTTAGGCTTGATGCAGCTGATGATGCTCTGTGCCAGCAGTGGGCATGCCCTAGACTTTATACTGCTGTAACTTTGGATAAACTGCAGCTAGAAGCATGATCCTGGAGTTATTTTAAAGGAAGAAGCGTGTTCTTTTTAATAAAGGCCCATAATAATTGCAGTTTGCTCATTGGTATCATCAATTTTAATGCATTTTCTTGAGATTTCTATAAAGTGCTTTCAGGGAGATGCAATATCCCACGCTAACGGGAAAATAACCGCTATATTCACACTAAACTATGTACTAACCTGTTAGCAAAGGTTTTGCGCTGCCTGCGCCATGTCGAAAAATTTACTTTGTCCAGCACAAGCGATGCAATAAATTTTGCACCGTTTTTTGTGCGAAAATTAACGCCTTTTCAATTGTGTCTTTAAAGCCATGCAAAAGCTTGCAACTAACCACTAGCGTTGTCGCAAACTGGTTACTACATTGCGGAACCAAGTGCAGGTAGGTTGCCAATACGAAATTTATTGCATCTCCCCCATAGTCTTAAAAAAATGATAAGATGAAAAACATATTTAGTATGGGAAAGAGCTGTTCTAGCAAATACTGGGGAGATTTAATGATCTGATCTTATTTAAAGTTTACTTGCTTTAGTATAACTCCAAGAGCTACCAACTTTGAACAGAGATTTAAACAAATTATCTGCTGCTCTGAGATTATTCAGAGACGTTTTGCCCTATAATTTCCAAAGATTTTCTCAATGTAAGTAGGTACTGTAGGCAGTAAACTCTGGTCCATCTGCAATCCTACGTGCTAAACAGATGCGTTAATGCTCACAATAGAAGGAACTGCAGCGAGTGGAAGATATATACTGTACCTTTTCATAACCCTTCAGCAGGGTAACACTTATTTATAGACCAAAACAGAGGTAATACAGCATCCGGGAGATTCAATATGGAGAGATTGCACTGCTTACCTTTGCGTGATACAATACCAGACGTAAACGAGATTATGTCTGGTTTTGCATTGTGGGATAACGTAAAGGTAAGAAGCTTTGCATGGATTTTAAGACCCAATACAAAGCCCCTGTTACGTTTCATGCTACGAGGTAGCACTAAACCACACCAAAGGGATTTTATATCGGGTGCACTAAGCTATTTCCAAAACCATCAAGTATATCAAATATGATAAAATGTTCCATGCATATTACATCCTCGGAGAGATAATGAATGAATAGTGGGGAACATTTTAGCTAGTACTGTAGTAAGTACTTTATAATACCTTGATAGCTGTTTCCCTTAATGCCACATTTAGGCTTCCTTTATTAATGTTTTTTCAAATGTGGACACCCATTGACAGTTGTCTAGTTGTTCTCCTAAGTCTGCTTCCCAAGCAATTTAGAATTTTTCTTTCTTTTCCTGGGGTGCCCTTGACAACTATTTGTAAATGCAGGAGAGGTTGCCACTTCCTGATGGGTGGTCTAAGCATAATTTTTCAAATTCAAATATTACCTCCTTAGTTTCTTTAGTTTTAGTTTGGTATATAGACAGTGTAAGATCTGTGATAATTGATAATGTCCTCTAGGTGGGATTGGGAACTTGTTTTTTTTTTTTAAAAAGAAAGGTTTATAGCTGATCTTGTTGGGTAAAAATGGGCCAATCTGAAGAAACCCATCCCTCGCCACCATCCATAGCCCATAACCATCCTAGAAGATATTCTGGGCTTAAAAGTTCATGTTCCAGAAATACCCATCTGAGTGTTTCAGTTTGGCGATGCCATGTGACAAGGTGGGTTAATTGGGTAGCTACATAATATCTGTATAGTAAAGGAACTCCCATACCTCCTTGGGATTTTTAGTGATGCATTAACGATTTGGCTATCTGAGGACATTTTCCTGCCCATTTAAATTTGGTTATACATGATTGAAGAGGGTTTAAGGTTTGATTTTGGGATATGTATTGAGAGGCATCTAAAGAGTAATCAGGGGACAAAGTTCATTTTTATTGTATTGTTGCTTCCTATGCAATGATATAGGGAGTTTATTCCATTTCCCCAAATCTTTATAATATTTTATAGGTTGGGAGGAAATTTGAGAGAATTTTTTTTCCCTGTGTTTCCTCCATTTATCCCTAGTTTTTCAGTTTTTTTTAATTTTTATTTTAATATAGTTTTGAAAATATTTACATTTTTGTGTGATATGGTAGCAGTATCACCAGGTACCCTGCACTTCCTGCTCTGAAACCATGTGACAATCCCTCTTCCCTGTGTCAAAAATTCACACTCCCTGCTGTGGGTTGTGCTGTTAACCCCCCCCACCCTCCAGTCCTCCTTAGTCACTGTAACTTATTTCTCCCTGATTTCTTCTGCTTTCTCCTGCACTGAGCATGTGCCAACCGCAGATTAGGAGGAACTAGTATTTGTGACTGCAGAGTCAGAACCTCCCACCCCCTAAATTTCTGATCAGTGATTTCTTCATATCTTGGGCTGTGCAGTGTTTAGGAAATGTAGTTCTGATGGTAAATGTCTGTTTCCTCCACAGATGGAAAACCTATTGCTTGGTAGGTGTATAGTGGGTCCAAAATGTCTGCACTGTATAAGCAAATATCTATATTTTGCAAATGTTGTCCTTCAACCTTGTAATTTAATTTCCACCTGAGTCATACTGGGTAACATGATTTATTGGATAGGTAGATATGATTGATGTGTAGTTTCTGTAATTGCTGAGGTATAAAATATTGTTTGCTGAAAGAAGGTAATTACAGGTTTTACAGATTGGCAATAAAATCAAATTTAGATAGTGTTAATTGTTTGCTATTAGTTGCTGAACTAGGACAGATGCTGTCTGTATGATATTCATTATTACATTTTAATATACTATTTAGTTTGTTCTTTTTTTCCGTTCAGCTTAGCTCCATGGGAGAGCAGAAAACCAAGCCAACCCAGAACAGCGTGCGTGCATTGCGAGGGCTCGGATTATCTCCTGACTTGGTAAGAGCACCTGCAGTCTAGACTTTGTTATTTCCTATTCAGAATTTGTTGATCTCGCTTCAAAGCATTCACATAATGTCTGCGCAAAGGTACATTGACTTGTTTATCATGCATCTAGTACAGGGTTTCAGATCACACGCGTTGGATTTAGTTGCACTCCGTTGTTCGGTGGGAAAAAAAGTAAATTGTCTTAGAGATTTTGTGCATTGTTATTATTGCTGTTATTGTTCTATTGGGTTTTAGCTCTTATCCCACTGCAATAGTTGTTGGTTGCAATTAATGGTATTGCATAAAAACATTGTAACCAATAGATGGGACCATAGACTAGCTTGGCATGTTTCTGGAACATAAATAAAAGAGCTTGAGATCTAGCCATCTATCCCTAATAGGGAGAGTTTAGGCTAGAGTCCCCTTTCTGATTGGAAAGTAGTCTCTCGTCCAATTATAGCCTAATATCATCAACTGTTTGAAAACTGATAAATGTTGTAGGTATTCAGTGGATGTATGAAGGTTAAACATCCCAGGGAATGAAAAGACGGTCTAGTAAATATTGTACATTGCTATTCTTATGTCATTCATTGTTTCATCAAGGCATCTTCTAAAAGTAAAGGCTGGTACCCACCTTGAATAATTGTTGTCCAAAGAGCCTATTAAAAGCCAGTTTTGGCCAACAGTCTAACACATGTGCAGGCTCTTACAAACCGCTTTAAGCTTGGTAAACACAATCTATCCAGGCACCTAACAAACGAGCATGTAAAGAACAGGTCTTTTGGACAATTACTTGTGTGCTTCCTTTCAGCCCATCATCGTTCTTTGATCTGCCTGGTCAGTAAACAGACGCGTGACAGAACTGCTACACATGTACGATAAACAGGCATTTGTTGCATGCCTGTCGGGCATCATGTGTATGGAGCATTAGTGATCTATATTGGCAGATCACCGAACGATGTTGGGGGGTGGGGCCCTTTGTTCTCCCTCACAGCGGGATGTCTCCTTGCTGTTCCCTCAGTCCTTAAACAGACCAGACTGCTGAGCTATAGCTGAGCAGCCTCTCTGTACAGGCATTGAAAGATAATCGACTTTAGAATGAATTTGCAGAGTCGGAGGAAGCCAACAAAGGTAGATGGATCTTATTGTTTGTTTGTACACTTTGGTACTTATCTATAAAATCAATACCGCACTTTTTCTCACCTCAGTAATAATTTATGGTACTGACATTATTTAACACTACTAAGTTTTATTTAACACTAACGGGTTTTATTTAAAAAATACCAGGCTATTTAAAGGGCATGTCCAGCCTTAAAGCAAAAAACTGGTGACTTGTCAGTTATCTGCCTGCAACCCCTACTGCTAGTTTTATAAGTATATTACATGCATTTGTAACCAGATATTTAATGATAAGTTCTATTCCTTTCTGGAAAGGGTTTCTACCTCCTCTCTCTGTTCAATGAGCTTTTTATACACTTGAGCATGTGCAGAGGAGGCAGCAGGTTAAATAGCAGTCAATCATTGGTTGAGATGTCAGTTGTCACAGCCTTGTTTGTAGGGAGGGTACTTAAGGTTAGGTACTTACCCAATCATTCGCTCCTCCGCTGTGTATGCGCATAGAATACAGAGTCCGTCGGTACCTATCAGACTACGTGGCATTAAAAACAAAAAAAAATTTAGCAGTGGAGATACAGGCCGTAATGTAAGACCATGTTGCTATTTTACATTGGCTTTGTAAACAACGTCTTTATTTTACATACTGGAATATGTTGTAAAATAAAGCATGTAGTATAGTTATTTTGGGATACTGTATCTTTCTAAAAATGATCCTTCGTTTTATTTTGTGTGGATGGTGAGCTGTAACCTGACAGATTTTTTCATTTCTACGATTTAAAAAATTCCCTTCAAGTGGAATTTGATATTTTTTTTATATCTAAAATCTGTGATCTTTTTTCCTTGTTCCCAGGTTGTGTGCAGAAGTGCAAAGCCAATTGAGATGGCAGTGAAACAGAAGATTTCTATGTTTTGCCACGTGGAACCAGAGCAGGTGAGCACTTTTTTTTAAGCTGTTGTGATAACCCCACAATGAATGAACAAATTGTGCTTAGAATCTCAGTAATGCAGGGAATGGTGGTGTACCGTGTTAGCCAGTCAGAATGTTTACAGGGTAACCCTTTTGAAATGAAAAATAACATGCGTGGTATAAAGGTGATACCTTTATTGGCTAACTAAGATTATCATAGCAAGCTTTCAGAACATTCTAGTTCCTTCTTCAAGCTGACCTTTATACCACTTTCGTTATTTTTTATTTCAAAAGGGTTACCCTGTAAACAATCTCAGTAATGCTGAGGCCACACAATACTGTAGCAAGAAGAATTCTGTGTAGAGAACTGGTCACCAAGTCGTTCCACCTTAAGAAGGAAGATGCATAGAACCAAACAACCTTTAGAGATAAATAGCATAATGTATGATAATGTGGGATCATTTTATTGTGTTAGGTCAGGTGAGTGCAGGATAAACAGCAAACAAAACCCTTATTTATCATTTTATCTTGTGGAAACGCAAATTCTGCTTGCTGGTGTTCTCTCGTTTCCTAGCTTTGTAGGATAGATAACACATTTCAATGGCCAGGGGCATAACCTAGTGGGATGGAACCTGTCGTAAGTTTCAAATAAAATCACGCAATTACACAAATGATGTTCTGCTTACACATTATGCTGCGCTTGGCACAATTACACAAAGCACATTTTTGTTGTTATTCTGCATTCGAATTGACATTCTTTTTAATGACCCAACCATATTAACTGCTTTTCTTAAAACAAACTTTTTGGGTTAACTGTGAATTTACCTTTCTGTGCTGTGACCTGGTATTTTAGTATATTTCTATGTGCAACATGAAAAGAAGAGTTGAATCTACTGGAAAATTTAGCTTGGAGCATATCCTAAAAGGGTAGAACATCCTCATTATTTATGGAACATATAGAAATATGCGGCTTTTTCTTTTCCTTACAGGAGGTGCTTTCAAAGAGACTCACCTGCTGCAAGTCCCATCTTAAAGCCACACTTAACCTTTATTACATCAGTTAGCATAGCCTTAAGACAAGATTTAAGCATGTTACAATATTTCCACCTGACTGGTCGGCCAGGAGGAAGGACTGTCAATCAGGGCAATAGTGGCCACAGCCGACCATTTTCCGCGACCAGGTGTGTGGTCCATAAAGAACCACACGATGGGCCTTGGTTTTCGGATGTCCGATAGTGCTTTCGTCCGATTTGGATGATCGAACACCAATGCGAATACCATGCAATTATTTCAGCCCGATAGTTCAGTGTTTTGGTTGATCGGCCCGAAATTTTGCATGGTGTGTACCATGCTTTAAAGGGTATCTCCACTGATAAAAGTCACCTGCGTTGTAAGGATAGATATGTGTAAGGTGGATATGTACCTGCAATATCCTGTGTCTTTGAGCAGTTTAGAAGAAATCCAATGAGTTTCCCCCAGAACGCTGTGGATGTTGCAGGTCCGCCCACATTCAGTGACGGCCTGTCTGGGAAATGTCTGACGCGCGTTTTCCTTTAGTGCATGCGCAGAACGTGAGAGGTTCATCGGGACTGCTGTCTGTGTGATCTGAATTTGCATTCTGGGAAGGGTAACCATGAATTTATTAAGAGGGATGTTTTGTTGAACACTTAAGCGAAAAAGAATATTAAAGCCTCAGAGGTGTGGCCAGACAGTGGTACAGATGCATGATTTCACTCTCGGCCATACCGCATGATATTCTTGGGTGTATGGCTACTTAGTTTTGCCCATTCAAACAGCTATACACGTACGATTATCATGCAGTACG
Source organism: Hymenochirus boettgeri (assembly GCA_019447015.1). Classification (NCBI taxonomy): domain Eukaryota; kingdom Metazoa; phylum Chordata; class Amphibia; order Anura; family Pipidae; genus Hymenochirus; species Hymenochirus boettgeri. The sequence goes on along the minus strand of CM033470.1, from coordinate 52,220,449 downwards.
GCCATTCACTGGGTGCTCATTTGTCACCCATCACGTTCGAAATTGCACATTTGTACTTGGCTGTACTCACAAATATCTTATCAAGTAACATTTACATTAATACATACAGCTTATTGTGTTTTTTGGGGGGTATATCTTCCAGTAGCATCTTTTGTGGATTTTAACCTAAAGGTTCGTACGCACGATGTGTACAAACGAACCTTTCGGACAATAATCGGCCCGTGAGTGGGCAATTTATCAGCCGAAACGGTCGTTCGTTCAGAGATCCGCCAAGTCATTCGGGCAACGATCCCCGACCGAATGTCCACTTCGGCTGGTAAAGTGCCTACACACAGGACAATTATCGGCCGTGTGTACCCGCAATTGCACGTGTGTAGGAACCTTTAGGATTGACGGCGCAGTGCTCTGTTTTCCATGAAGTAAATGTATAAATTTGTTTAGTGCAGTCAGAGCTTGATGTGTTTTGGACCAGCTTGGTCCATTATGATTAAGGACCAAGCTGGTCTGAAACACGTCAAGCAGTTACTTTGAAATTAATATTTTCTTCAGAAGAGAACTGTGCTCCGGATGTTCTGTGTCCTGGTTTACGTGTGGCAGATTCTTTGATTTACCTGCATACATTTTGGTGTGGGCTTGCGACGGGCCTGGAGCTGCTTGCACCTGGGCCACCCTGAGAGTGTGGTGAGTTTACTCATTAGAATTTTACCTGGTGTTTCATGGTCGGGTCCCTCTCTGTGTGTGTGAGACACAACGTTCACATTGGCGAAGGGTTTGAGGCTAAGATGCACCTGGACTACATCTTCTAGTAAGTGAGTGTAATAAGTATTGAATTACGGCCAGCACGGTGGCTCAGTGGTTAGTACTGATACCTTGCAGCGCTGAGGTCTTGAGTTCGATTCCACCCTTGGAACATCTGCAAGGAGTTTGTATGTTCTCACCGTGCTTACGTGGGTTTCCCCACATTCATACAAACATACTGATAGGTTATATAATAAAGTGATTAGATTGTAAGCTCTTCGGGGCAGGGCCTGATGGGAATTGAGTAAATAATTGTAAAGCGCTGCGGAATATGTAGCACTATATAAGAAATAAAATACACACATTATAGGGTACAGCCCACCCACCTAGCTCCAGATTGATTACATGTGTATTAAGAGAGTTGCATCACCTATGTATATTACACTCATTTATTATACCAAATATATAGTTTATATGCGCCTCTCTCAATGCTTTTCACCCTTCCTCTTCTCTTTCTAATCTTCACAGCTTGTGACATGTGCCACTTTATGTTATGAAGTTACGGAGGAAGCAGCAATGGCAAAGAGGGACTTAAATTCAGGGCAAGCATTTCAAACTGTCTGACAATCACCAGACTCTTCCTAAAACACACACATCCATACCGAACAATGGAAATGGAAAATAACTAAATACCTAAATTTATATTTGCCCTGTGTTATGTTTAAATTCATTTTATGTCTTCTGCAAAATAAAAAGTTTGTGCCTCCTCTGCATATATGGCAACAACAGTATATATATTGTGGACTCCTATGTCCAAAGACACACACGGCTGGCCTTTGATGTTTATGGTAAATATCATATAAGACAAATCACTGTGGGAGTAGTGTCTCCAGCCCTGTTAGTCTACGGAAAACAAATTACACCAGGAATAGGATAGGTAGCTATTTCCCTTGTCTATTTGGTGGTTGGATGACTCGGTAGGGGGGAAATTTGGGTGATGTCAATTATGCATGTGGGTGGGAGAAAGAATATGGTTGTGTTTCCAGAGATGTCAGTGGGTGCCATTTAAACTAAGGTCAAGCTGCAAGCACACAGGACCTCTCCTAAACACACACACAGTAAGGCAGACAGAATGTGCCCCACTCTCGCAAAGGCTCTTTCCCTATGTGTACAATTCTTTTTGTGTGTGAATGTGAGAATCTGTATTCCTTTATGTGAGACACAGACTTTCTCACACAGAGAAAAACAATCTGACTATTTGACAGATTCACTGACTGCAGTCATTCAGAACTGATTATCACTCGCATCTGTGCATCTGCTGCTGTGTAGTGAGCTATGCGGGGTATTGCCAGTATTAGCCCAGTCAGGTATAAATGCTGATTGTTTAGAATGGAATACAGAACATTTTTATACCAAGAACGAACATCTTAGTTGGAAAATTCACCAGATCTAAGAAAGTTATTGTTCATATGTCAGTATGTACCCTGCATTATCATTATCCATGGGAGTGGCAGTACAACACATGTACCACACAGTAAAAAGGCCTTTTATTCAACAATGTATAGTGGAACTAGAGCACAGCTTGCCGCATCATTCACAGCGCAGGGCAACAAATCACTTAACACGTAATCCATTCCATACTGGAAGAATAGTCATTTATCCATTATTACTATTATTATCTGTTGTATTCCGTTAGGTCAACTGGACTTAAAGTTTAGTTCTTGAAGACGTTTCGCTCTCTATGACAATTCAGAATTGAGGGTCATAGCAACATAGTAATTGAGGTTGAATAAAGACATACGTCCATCAAGTCCAATCTATTCACCCTCCTTTTTTTTAAAACCCTACCTAAAAGTTGATCCAGAGGAAGGCAAAAAAAACCAGCAAGAAAGGGGGAAAAATTTCTTTCTGACTCCAAACGGCAATTGGAAAGTATCCCTGGATCAACCAGATCTATATGCATTAATACCAGTAATTCTCAATATTTTTTAGTTGTAGAAACTTATCCAGGCCTTTTTTAAAGCTATTTAATGAACTTGCCATTAACACATCGGCTGTTTCACCGTTCTCAACAGTTTCACCGTTCTCACTGTAAAGAAACCTTTCCTAACCTGAAGATGAAACTTCTTTTCTTCCAACCTTAAAGGATGTCTACCTGTCCTCTTATATGACCTATTAGTGAACAGTGCAACAGAGAGTTCATTGTATGGCCCATTAATATATTTGTATAAGGTGATCATATCCCCACGCAAACGTCGCTTCTCCAATGTAAACAGACCTAACTTGTCTAATCTGCCTGCATACTCAAGCCCCTCCATTCCCCTTATTAATTTAGTTCCATTTCCAAGATGTCCCTTTTTTATATGGGATTCCAAAACTGCACCGCATATTCCAAATAAGGCCTTACCAGTGCCTTGTAAAGAGGGAGAATAATATCTTTCTCTCTTAAATCTATTCCCCTCTTTATACAAGACAATATCTTGCTAGCTCTAGCCATTGCTACCTGGCATTGTTTGCTACAGCTAAGTCTCTTATCTACCAGAACCTGAAATCTTTTTTCATTACAGATTCACTTAACACAGAGTTATTTATGGTGTAGGTGGCACAGGAATTATTAAATCCCAAATGCATCACCTTACATTTATCAACATTGAATCTCATCTGCCACTCTGCTGCCCATTTTGATAATCTATCTAGGTCTGCTTGCAACACTTGCACTTCATTTGAAGTTTCCAAAGCTCTGCATAGTTTAGTGTCATCAGCAAACACTGAGAACTTGCTCTCAATGTCCCCTTCTAAGTTATTTATAAACGGATTAAACAGAAGCGGCCCCAGTACAGAACCCTGAGGCACTCCGCTTAGAACTTTAGCCCACATAGATGTAGCTACATTTACCACCACTCTCTGTTTGCGATCCAATAACCAGTTCTCTATCCATGAACAAATGTTTTCTTCAAGGCCAACAGTCCTCAGTTTAAACATTAGTCGTCTATGTGGCACAGTATCAAAAGCTTTCACAAAATCCAAGTATGCACATCCACTGCTGTGCCTGAATCCAAATTCTTACTCACTTCTTCATAAAAACCAAGTTTGTCTGGCATGATTTATTTCTCATAAATCCATGCTGACTACTACTAATAAGATGAGCTCTGGAGACAAAGTCAAGGATATGATCCCATTACAAAGTTTCCATCACCTTCCCTACCACTGATGTTAGGCTTAAAGGTCTATAGTTGCCAGGCTGTGAACGACTACCTTTTTTGAATATTGGTATTACATTGGCTTTTTTTCCAATCCAGCGGCACATCACCAGACCAAAGGGAATCTGAATAAATGAGAAACAGTGGTCTAGATAGAACTGAACTAAGCTCTCTTAAAATCCAAGGATGCAATCCATCTTTATCTAATTGTTTCCATACTATATCCTCTGTCAGCCAATGTGAATACTCCTCATTTCTCCCCTGCATATCATTACAATCCCTGCTGTAGGGACTAGGATTCTCAACAGTGAAAACCGATGTAAAAAAACGGTTTAGCAGATTATCCTGTTTGGCATCTTCTACAACCATCTCAGCCCCATTATTTAATGGTCCTGCATTCTCAGTCCTCATCTTTTTACAATTTATATACTTAAAAAACATTTTGGGGTTGTATTTGCTTTGCTTGGCAGTCCATATTTCATTTTCTATTTTAGCTAATTTAATTGCTTTCTTGCACTCTTTATTACAGCTTTATACTCCCTGTAAGCCTGTTCTGTTCCCTCTGATTTCAAAATGTTAAAAGCCTTTTTTTACCTGAGCATTAAGCCATGCACGAGTGGACCTACTTTTTTTTTTTTACACTTGTTCCCTAAAGGTACAAATTTAGAAATGTATTAGTTTAATATCCCTTTAAAAGTGGTCCACATCTGCTCAGTATCTTTACCTAGAAACAATTTCCCCCAGTCTATGAGCAGGTGTGATTGCTTTAAGAGCATAAAATTAGCTTTCCTAAAGTTAAAAGTTTTTGTTAAACCAGTGTACTTTAGTTTTTTGCAACCTATATTACATGACACTATATCATGGTCACTATTCCCTAAGCTTCCCATTACCTTTATCTACAAAATGAGCTCAGGGTTATTAGATATCACTAGATCCAACAACGCATTCTGTCTAGTAGGAACTTCTACCGTCTGTGAAAGGAAATGCTCATATAGGAAATTTAAGAACGTTATACCTTTTGAGGTGCTGGCAGTTCCCTTACTCCAATCTATGTCAGGGTAGTTAAAATCCCCCATGACCAGAACATGCCCCATACCAGCACCTTCGCCCTTCATTTCCACCTCCTCCCCAGCATTTGGCAGCTTATAACATACCCCAACAATTAATTTACCTACCTTCTTTGCTTCCTGTACACAGCTCTACCCATATTGTTTCTGCCATATTGTTTGTGTCCCCATCTATTCCATCTTTTAGATTTGCCTTTATTTCCTGTTTAAAATACATACATACTCCTCATCCTTTCTTATTAACTCTGTCATATCTAAATAAGGAGTATCCTTCAATATTTACTGTCCAGTCGTGTGAATCATTTAGCCACGTTTCTGCTATACCAATTACATCATATCCTTTAAAGCTATTAGTTCTAGTTCCCTGGTTTTCCAGCCAGACTTATTGCAATTGTAAACATACATTTTAGATTATCAATTGTTTTACTTCCATACTTGCAGCTGTCCCCCAAAACAGCTGCACCATCATCATTGAGGTGCAATTCATTTCTACTAAAGAGCCTGTAGCCAACAGAAAAGTCAGCCCAGTTCTCTAAAAACCCAAACCCCATCTCCTTACACCACCTTCTTAGCCATGAATATGTACTCCTGAGCTCCCGTTGCCTCCCTAGTGTAGCACGTGGCTGTGGTAGTATTTCTGAAATCACTACCTTTGAGGTCCTTGCTTTTAACTTGGCCCCTAATTCTCGGAAATCATTTTTAAGGACCTCACCTCCACCTCTAACTTTGTCATTGGCACCAATGTGAACCAAGACCGCAGGGTCACTCGCAGCCCACCCAGTAATCTGTCTACATGATCCACAACATTTCGAACCCTAGCACCAGGCAGAAAACACACTGTTCGGCATGTAGGGTCTTGGCGACAGATTTACCCTATCTACCCTTCTAATAATGGAGTCCCCTACCACCTTCTTATCCTTCCTAGCCCCCAATTCGCCCTCCCTTGTATTGGAGATGGCCATCCCCTGGGTGCTCAAAGGAACGGCCAGCTCCATACATGCTACTTCTGAGCCATTGTCATCCACATTTTCACCTGGCACTGCAAATCTGTTGGGATTGACCAACTGGGAAGAAGCAACCCTACCCTTCCGTCCCCTACTTCCCCTGGTGAACCCTTACAAATCTATCTTTCTTTACTACCTTATCTGCCCATTTCCACCCTCCAGTTTACTGGCCCCTGCCAGTACCTGCAATTCCCCCAGATTTGCCAAGCCCTGCAATGCTGCAAGTTTCCCCTTTAGATTCTGGACCTCCGATTCCAAATGGTCAACCCACTCACATCTGACACATACATAGGTCCCTTGGGGTGGCTGCTCCAAGATTCCATACATGTGGCAAGATGCACATTGCATGGCCCCAACAAAACTGTCCATACTAAATAGCAATACACGCAAGAGAAACAGCAATACACACAAGAGAAAAAACAGTCTTGTTCTTAAACCCTTTTTTGTTCCAAATGCTTTTGTTTCTTAACGCACCCTATTTAAAACAGAAAATCCATTTAAAAGAAAATTGGGCCCATATATGCATGGATGTGCCTCACCAGGGTAGAGGCGATGATACATTGCTCGATCAATGGCTTTATCCTTTTGAAGCTATTGTAGATAGTCTATGTCTTTTCTTGTAACGGCTATGTTAAAGGGTATGTCCACCCTTCTAAAAAAGAAGGGTGGCGGGAGTTCAGTGCGGCAGAGGAAAGAGGGAAGGTAAGTAATGTTTTGGGCATTTTCCGATAATACAAATAGAGCGGTTGGGGCTGGGGGGACAGGGGGAATGTTATGTTAAAAGGTTTTTACACTAGGGGGAGGGAATCCTAATCGGGAGGGAGAGTGAGGGGGAGGGAGGTGGAGAAGGGCTGCAGTACGCATGCCAAACTTCTCCCGGAGGCCAGATAGGAGGCAGAGTCCTATATGGACTCTGCTATCCTCTTGGTGGGCAGTTTTTGGGACTTTGGGGGGGGACTACAGGAGAACCATATGGAGCTGGGATGTGAGGTAAGGATTAAACTACACTACACAGTGGGGCCAGTAGTGGGGGGATTAATGTTTTGGGGGTGAACATGCCCTTTAAAGCCAGGAGTGTATCGGCCAGGAGTGGGGTCAAGCTCTTAGCCAAGACTTCCATTTCTGGCTTGGTCAGGGTCCTGTTAGACAAGATTTTCACCCATTCCTCCTTGTTTGATGAAGTGACAATTCCCTTCTTTTGTAACCAAGGTAGTTTGTCTCCTTTGGGGATGTTCTGGGATGACAGAATGGAGAATTTGTTCTGTTGCCATTGCTTTTCCTTACAGTTCCTATAACACCTCTTAGCCACAATGCAATCACGCCTTTCATTCAGAAGGTCCCTAACACCTGGCTGTAATATGCTAATTGGGACTTTCCAGGGTACTTATTTGCCAACAGATTCTTGTACAAGTCATTCTGAATCAAGAAAGCCAGTTGGATGACTAGCGAAACGTCTTCAAGAACTAAACTTTAAGTCCAGTTGAACTAACTTAATACAACGGATATACCATGACCTGGATGAATGAGAACCATCACATACTATTATCATTATTATTATTATATTATCCTCTATGCCCTTTAATTAGACCCCTCCAGGATATCCTACCTGTTTAGATGCTGCAACTATTCCCTCAGCTTGTGATTGAATTAATAAGTTTTCACGCTCCTCCCTATTGAGAGTGGTCACATTAGCAGTAAGGTATTTATATCCTGAGATTGGATGGGATTGTACTACCTGTTGAAGAGGGAGCACTATTTCTAATAGGATTGACAGCCTGCCAGTTAAAAGGCAGGATGGGGCTAGACTGACGGGGGTATTAGGAACAGAGTTTTCTGCCAACCTTCTGTTCTCCCAGGGATGGGTATATAGCATTTTATTTCCTCACCGTAGTATTAGTGAGCAGACTAAGGGCCTTTTAGTTCAACTTTAACAACTATAAGCACAATGCACTGAGCTGATAGCGTCTCTCAGTGTATATTGAATGGGGTTTTCCCATTCTGAATCTTTAACGCCAGCTCTGCTAGCGTTAAAGATTTTGTATAAAAGAGCCGTCATTGTCTTGGTACATTAGTTGTGATGGTTGTGTGACACAGTTTTTGTGTACCGCCACAACCACCGTACATGGGTTACTTGACTCTAAAACGGAAAAAGACGATAACGGCTCTCTGTGTATAGCCATATTAATTTATTAACATATTTAATCTGATTTTTAACTTTCTTTGGTTGCTTAGGTTATTTCAATTCATGATGTATCATCTACTTACCGAGTACCCATTCTTCTACACGAGCAAGGAATAATCATGTATTTAAGGCACAGGCTGAACATTCCAATTGATGAACAGCCAAGCGCTCAGCTTTTCAAATGGAAAAGAATGGCTGACAGGTATTTTGGTTTCTAAAATCCTTTAATCTTCAACAAAAAATAATTTGCAATGTGATGCATGACTGCATGTAGAAAGTGTGCTGCCCTCTTACAATTGGACTTTTAAAGCAGTAGTAGTAGATGTGGCTATAATAATTATTATGATAATGCAGCTGACAATCGTAGTAGTTGAAATTATTCTTGCTCTAAGGATATTGAAATCATCATACATTAAAAAATTATGATGTTCTTAAGTTGGGTACACACCATATAATTAGTTATTCCAGACGAAAGTTCACCACTAGCGAGCGGCCATCCAGGACGAATCACTGTCTGTTGCTCTAAAAGTCTGGTTAAATAGGAGACCGCACAATTGTCCTTGATTTACCAGCTGTCCGAACATATGGGATCTGCATAATTTTCATTGTCGTTAATGTCGACCGATGTCTGTTGGACATATTGGTAAATCACTGATGATTATTCGCTCTCCTATGGACTGCAGGTTGTGTCGTAGTACACTGCGACCGGCAGTGATTTGTAATACCTGACTACTTGCTAGCAGTGAGCGGTCGACCAGGACGAAAAAATTTGTCTGTGTGTACCCAGTTTTAATATGAAGAAGTTCTCCAGCAGTTGTAGACCAGTTAAAAAGGTGACATCTGTTTGGTTGCTGCAGATTAAGATAATGGGCAAAATGTTAAACCACCGCACCATCATAACTTTACTATACCCTTGCTGTCTGCTGCCTTGCATGTTGCAGTTGTTAGTCACAGCAGTGAATGTCATGTGATGTCAAGACTAGTGACTTATAGCTTATTGAGCTTGCAGAGGATGCAAGATCTGGGGAGGCTAGTACTGGAAGAGAGGAGGAAGTGTAAGGAGTTTTAGGGACAACAGGGTGGTAAGCAAATATATAATGTGCCTGTGGTTTGGGGTGGGGAGGGGGGAAGGTACTGTATTTAGAGCAATGGTTCTAAAACATTGTGCTTCAGCATACTGATGTGCCAAGAGAGAAGCACTGCTGTACCAGCTTCAATAGCCTCCGAACACATTAGATATAACAGCAGCAGTGCACATCTGGCATGTCAAGACATGCTATCCTTCTTGATCACTACACTGTAATTGTGCTTCTCTACTTTTATCCCTCAACAGGTAGATGATAGTTTATGATGGGTAGCAATATGAAATTTTTTGCTGGTGGGATACTAAGCCTGCTATGTTATAGCATCTGTAACAGTTTTCATGTGCCAGGTATTTATTGATGTTGTTAATTGATGCCAACTCATTTAGAGGCTATGTATACTAAAAAAAAATGATCGCGACACAAGAACAGCGTGACGCCCATCAGTCAATCAAGTGCTGCGGTATTCAGTTGCAATCAATTTGTTTTTCCCAATGCCAATTACACGTAGCATGTTCACCACAACATTTTATATTTACGCTGCAAGTGGAAATATAAAGTTTTGCTATAAACATATGTGCTATACGTCCCTCAATCAATGCCACCTCCTCAACTCATTACTATTAAATACATGACGTACATTACCAACTGTGCACTTCTTTTCCCCCCTGTCTCTTCTATCTAAGCCAAACACACACATGCACGTAAAAATACTATACCCACATGTGTACACGGGCAACACTGGGTAAAACAGCCAGTTATATATATAAAGTAAGAAGTCTCACAAAGAGAAATGCTTTTTAAGGTCAGAATAGAATATAAATTAGAGCTGAATTATGATGTCATGCTGATGTCATAGTGACATCACTAAAAATTTTACCCAGAAACATTGAATTCCTATTAAATGATGTAATGTAAGAAGTCTCGCAAAGTGCAATGCTTTTAAGGGTCAGAATACAAAACAGTGAAATTGTGATGTCATTGACATCACTAAAAATGTAACCCATAAATATTTCATAGCTATTAAATGATATGAAGTAAGAAGCCTCACAATGTGCTATGCTTTTTAATGTCAGATCAAAATTGCAGCGAAATTATAACATGCTGATGTCATAGTGACATCGCTAAAAATTGAACCCAAAAACATTTCATAGCTATTACATTATATAAAGTAAAAAGTCTCACATAGTGCAACGCTTTTTAAGGTTGCAATGCTTTTTAAGGTCAGAATCCAAAATACAGCAAAAGGATGATGTCATGCTGATGTCATAGTGACATCACAAAAAATTGATTGCTATTAAATTAAATAAAGTAAGATGTCTCACAGAATATAATGCTTTTAAACATCAGATTCCAAAACTGAGCACAATGCTGATGTCATAGTGACATCACTAAATATAGTAAAACGTCTTGTAAGGGGCAATGCTTTTTAAGGTCAGAATCCGAAACAGAGCGATATTATGATATTAAAAATTTCAACCCATAAACATTTGATAGCTATTAAAAATATAAAGCAAGATGCCTCACAGGTTGCAATACTTTTCAAGGTCATATCCAAATTGGAATGAAATTTAACCCATACATATTTGATAGCTATTAAATGATATGAAGTAAGAAGCCTCACAAAGTGTGATGCTTTTTAAGGTCAGAATCCAAAACACAGCAAAATGATGATGTCATGCTGATGTCATAGTGACATCACTTAATGTTCAAATGATGATGTCATACTGATGTAATTGTGACATCACAAAAAAATTTACCCAGAAAATTTTGATAGCCGTTATATTTTATAAAGTAAGCCTCACAAATTACAATGCTTTTTAATGTCAGAATCCAAAACACAGCAAAATAATGATGACATGCTTATGTCATAGTGACATCACTAAAAATGTAACCCAGACACATTTGATTGCTATTGTATTTTATAAAGTAAGAAGTCTCTCAAAGTACAATGCTTTTTAAGTTCAGACTCCAAAACAATGCAAAATGAGGTCATAAATGTAACCCAGAAATATTTGATTGGTATTAAATGATGTGACATAAGAAGTCTCAAAAAATGCAATGCTTTTAAATAAAAAATAACACCATAATATCGCTCCGTTTCGGATACTGACATTAAAAAGCATTGCACTTTGTGAGACTTTTTACTTTATATATCTTTGATAGCTATCAAATGTTTTTGTGTACAATATTAAGTGATGTCACTATGACATCAGTATGACATCATTTTGCTCAGTTTTGGAGTCTGATCTTAAAATGCATTACATTTTGTGAGACATCTTATTTTTTATGATTTAATAGCTACCAAATGTTTTAATAAAATGTCTCACAAAATGTAATTAATTTTAAGATCAGACTCCAAAGCTGAGAAAAACGCTGATGTCATAGTGACCTCACTAAATATTGTACACAAAAACATTTCATAGCTATCAAAGTTAATTAAAGTAAAAAGTCTCACTGGGTGTAATGCTTTTTAAGGTCAGAATCTGAAACAGAGCAATATTAAGATGTGATTAAAAAATTTAACCCAGAAACATTTGATATCTATTAAATCATATAAAGTAAGATGTCTAAAAAGTTTTATGCTTTTTAGGATCAGACTCCAAAACTGAGCAAAATGCTGATGTCATGCTGATGTCATAGTGACATCACTAAATATTGAAATTATGCCATGCTGATGTCATAGTGACATCACAAAAATTAACCCAGAAAAATGTGATAGCTATTACATTTTATAAGTCTATCTCACAAATTACAGGTCAGACCCCAAAATGGAGCAAAACTATGATGTCATGCTGATGTCATAGTGAGATCACTAAATATTTTTGATAGCTATCAAAGTTGTATATAAAGTAAAAAGTCTCACAAGGTGCAATGCTTTTTAAGGTCAGAATCCAAAAGAGAGCGATATTATAATGTCATTAGAAATTTTAACCCAGAAACATTTGATAGCTCTTAAATTATGATGTTATGCTGATGTTATGGTGACATCACTAAAAATGTAACCCAGACATTTGATTGCTATTGCTAAGATCAGACTCCAAAACTGAGCAAAATTATGATGTTATGTTGATGTCAGAATCCGAAACAGAGCGATATTATGATGTCATTAAAAAATTTAACCCAGAAACATTTGATAGCTATTAAATCATATAAAGTAAGATGTATCACAAAATGTATTGCTTTTTAAGATCAGACTCCAAAACTGAGCAAAATGATGTCATAGTGATGTCATAGTGACATCACTAAAAATTTAACCCAGAAACATTTCATAGCTATGACGGTATGTTATATAGTCAGAAGTCTCACAAAGTGAGACTTTATTAAAAGCAACACAAGTTCCCCCTGCCTTTGTTACAGTATTGTGGAAAGAGAGTTTTAACTTTTCCTCACCTGACTCTCTGCATGATCAGCTGTAAAAATGAACTTCGAGAGTCAGGGAGGAAAGGATTTCTTTACTGCAGCCAAGTGGGTGTGTCTGCTACCATGATGATGCACATTGAGTTACATTCCCCCAGGAGCTAGCACAACTTTCCCATGCTGCTGCAAACAAACAAAGGGGAATTCTGGAAAAAAAGTAGGAGGAGGGTTGGGGGATGGTGTACTTTAAAATAAACCAGTGGAGATACCCTTTAAGGTCAGAATCCAAAATACAGCAAAATTTGATAGCTATTAAATCATATAAAGTAAGATGTCTCACAAAATATAATGCTTTTAAAGATCAGACTCTAAAACTCATGTGGATGTTAAAGGTCATAATCCAAAACAGAATAAAATTATGATGTCATAGTGGCATTCACTAAAAATTTAACAAAAAAACATTTCATAGCTATCAGTTATATAAAGAAGTCTGATAAAGTGCAATGTTTTTTCAAGTCAGAATCAAAAACAGAGTGAAATTATATCACTAAAAATGTAACTCAATATTTACATATATTCAATAGCTATGATATGACGTAAGAAGCCTCACAAAGTACTATGCTTGTAAAATTATGATGTCATAGTGACATCACTATAATTTACCCCAGAAACATTTAAAGGGCATGTACACTGTAAAAAAAAAGTTTATTACTGGATAGCTGTGGCTTTAAAGGATAAGTACACTGTAAAATTAAGTTAAGGTCAATTGGAAGTTGCAGCTTTAAAAATACATTTGCCATATTTTGTTTTCTCCTAAGCACCTCCAGAGCCTACCTTAGTAGTTTTAAAGTTGCTGACATCTTCTTTCTGTTCAGTGAAATCGTTATCTCCGTCCCTCTGAGATTGCCCCCTTGCTCCTGATTTGCTAGCCTCAGTTACAAGTGCCTGGTAGCTCCGTGCGCACTCACGCATGATGTCACGGCACACGCAGCAAGTTACTTCTTTCCAGTAACCGTAAGGCAAGTTTTGTGCTGGTTGATTTAATTTAACATAAACAATGCATAATAAATAATATTTCAGTTTATTTTTCCTTTAAGAACACAGAAATATATTGCAAAATTAACTTCTTTAGGAAAACGTATGGGAACCAGTGATTTAGAGCTTAAACATTTTTGCCGTATCTCGGTAAACCGTTATAACAGATTTGCTTTCTGCTACACGTCCTACTCCACAGCTTCCACATTTAGGATTACTGCAGTAGCTGGAGCAATTTTAGAAAAGTGCCATTCTCTCCCCATGTAATAGCGCTGCTAAATTGGAACAGGTGCTCTAAAATACAGCAGTTACTTTTTCCTCCATTACAGGTAAATTGATATTCATAATTAATAACATCCCTGGACAGGATTCAGATTTTCAATGCTTCGTAATGCTGTGAAAATCCACAGATTAAAATAGAGCTATAAACATTTCAGGTGGATATTAGTCCCCACACCTGTATAGTATAGGATACAATTACAGTCAGAGTTCAATATAAGCTGTTAGAATTAAAGGGCAATTTAAATGTAACACACCACAACCCCTCCCCTAATTCACTGCAATGCTTTTTTTTTGCCCGTTTTAACCATTGGTGGTTCCTTCAGGTTTAAGGTAAGTACAAACAGTACCAATCTTTAAAGCTGGGTACACACCTTCCAATCCTTCATCCCAACAGACCGCTTGGCTCTTCCGACTGGTTGGCCAGGACAAAGGAATGTCAGTCATGTCAAAAGTAGCCGCAGTTTGCAGCGACAGAGTGTGCCGTCCACAGAGGAGTGGTTTTCCAAAGCATCCGATCATTTGTTCGTCCCATCCGTCCGAAGTAACCATCCAGTAAATTACCCAGCTTTAGGGCAATTTATTCCACCTACCAATAAAACTGTTTTGTATACAGTCTATACAGTGTACAGCCTATATTAAGTCATCATACCCTTTTTTTTGTAATAAATACCTTGATTTAAAGGGGAACTAAATTGAAAATCAAACCCCCCATACTTGAACTGTACCCAAGGTGAGGACCTAGCAGGGATATGTACCGAGAGCTGTTATCGTTTATTTATGTCTGAAAGCCACGTTAACCGATATACCAACGGTTAACGCGGCTTTAAGACACAGCTAACGGTGGTTGCGGCTGATAACTGCTGCAGCTGATAACCAAACCCATTCGCAATGCACTGAGAGCCGCTATTGCCTGAAAGGGGCAATAGTAAGCGATAACGGCTCACGTTACATAACCCTATAGGTTCTCACCCCTGGGTATACAGTTGGTAGCTTGGGTACTTACCGTTTAGGTGCCGTCTATGTTCCGTACCAGACTTGCTGCCTCCTTGTCAGCAGTGGTGTAACTAGGGCCCCCAGCAAACTGATGGGGCCCCTATCCTTGCTTAATCCACAGTGGTTTTCTGGGAGGAGGCTATATCTGTCGCAGGAAAAATAATAAGATGGGGGCCCCTGCAGTTACCAATGCAGTTTCCCAATTTATAGCAAGCATTATTGATTTGGAGTTAAAAAGAAATGAAAGGAATGTGAACTATTCGTTTAAAGCAGAGATTGAAGACTGGGAGGTAAAGGACCTATTCCTTATCTTCCCTTCCGTTCTTCAATCACTTCACCAGGATCCAGGTATATTTACCTCGCACACGATCCACCGCGGCTCCATTGACAACTGCCGACTACTTCCTGGTTTAGTTTACTATAGTGCGCAATATCGCGCATGCACGCTATAGTGAAACTAAACCAGGAATTAAACCCTGAAACAGTCGGCAGTTAAATGGAGTCAATGGAGCCGCGGTGGATTGTGTGCGAGGTAAATATACTTACCTTGGTCCTGGATCCTGGTGAAGTGAAGAACAGAAGGGAAGGAATAGGTCCTTTACCTCCCGGTCTTCAATCACTGCTTTAAAGGAATAGTTCACTTTTTGTGTGAATCATTCCTTTAATATATTATTCAGGACCCCCAAACCCTAGTTTTTGTTTTATTAAAATGTAATAATTCTACTCGATCTACTCTACAAGCTCCTCGATCCACCGCCGCGGCTCTCTGGCACTTCCGGATAAGGCAGTCAGTCTCGGCTATGACAGTGACATCACGGCCAATCACTGACTGCCATCCCCGGACGAGCCCCGGACGGCGGTGGATCGCAATCTTGTAAGTATGATTTCTCTATCTGGGAGCAGAATTATTATATTTTAACAAAACAGAAACAAGGATTTGGGGGGTCCTGCATAATGTTTTACATTTTTTTTTGTTAGGGGTGGACATTCTCTTTTAAGGTAGGTAGGGGTCGATAGAAACAAGTATCTAGTCTCTGGATGGTATTTTAGCCCTAGCATTAATCTACAGTAGCAGTACTAAGCTGACAGGTCTCTATCCAGACAGGCTCTGGTGAATCTCTTTTTTTTACGTTCATTTGTCAACAGTATTAAACAAGCCGTTGTGTTGTTCTGCGATGTTGTAGCTATTTCATTTGTATTCAGAACACTGGTCGGAGTTTATTTTATTTCTGTTTGCATGCATTCATGATATAATGGGAATTACTTTTACATTGTTCTGTTTAGCAATGGACCAATTCTTTCATTTCACACCAGGCTAAGGAGGCATTTTTGCATGGTAGTACAGTTTTGCCTGCAAACATTTTGATTACTATTTATATAGGAGTCGCCCTCCTGCAGCTAACCATATATTTATTCCTTAAAACGGCTGCTTAACCTTTGTTATAATGGCTGAACTAAAAGGTGATTGTTTTCAATGATTTTGCCCTTTTGGTTTGATCTTTTCAAGCCTTGTTGATGTTGCTTTTGATTGTTCACAGTAAATATTCCTACACTGAATAAATAGCAGGGGATTTGAGTTTTGCACATTTGCAGCGATTGTGATGTGAATGTCACAGATGCGGAATAGCCCCTTGGGTGATTCCGCTCTCACATATGCAGAGACCTCTGCTATTCACTATGACAAATGGTGTCAGAAAATGTTTTCTCTTTTTTTCAGTAGAAGCCTTTTTAATAGGATGTTAAACAGCTTTACAAGCTCAGAAGTAAATTAAACATTTTATTTTGTGCCATCGGCTATTTTAATTGGTTGCAAGCTCAGAGAGCTTTTACAGAGGAAGCGGGCAGGACAGAGGAGTCACGCTGGTAGGCAGTCAATCATTGGCTGTGATGTCATAATCAAGGCAGTGTCTGCTGCATCTCTGAGTGATATGCTTGCTTTCTTGTGGTGGAGAGGGCTAAGGATTATGGGTTTTAGGGCCCTTGGGAGTTTAATATCTATAATGATTTCAGGTTTGGAAGGGGGAAAGGTTTATGTTCTGTAGGTGGACATGCACTTTAAAGATTGCGGTCCAATCATGGCTGCCAAAGTCTCAGGCATATTTATAAAGGTTTGTTAACTTTTCGCGGCCGTTATTCCGTGATTTATAAATGGGCGGAAAACGGCCGTGAAAAGTTAACGAATCGTTAACTTTTCTCACCTATCTGAACAGTTACCGCCACTTCTATTTATAAAGCGGCGGTAACTGTTACGCATCGCTAATCACGGGTGTATTATTTCGCCACCTTGAAGGTGGCGAAAATGGCCGAGAGTCCACCCTGGATTGCGGCGGGTGGTCGCACCCGCCCCGGGAGGCACGCGGGTGGTCGTCGCAGCAGCCCCTCCCATCCCCGCTCGTGGCGAATATGTGGAACAGGAGGCTAGGAGGGGCTGCTGGGAAGGGGCCGCAACCACCCACCGCGCACCTCCTCCCCAGCAACCCCTCCAAGCCCCCTGCCCTGCTGCTGGTGGAGGCACCCTCCAGCGGGGGCCCTGAGAAGGGCTTTTTGGGGCTTAAGGGGTCCTGCAGCTCGAGCCAGGACCCCCCTCCCCGGCCCTATCAGGGCCCTTGTGGCACTTACAAGTGCCCTTGCGGCCCTAAGAAGGGTCTTTGGGGCTTAAGGGGTCCCACCAACCCCACTGAGATCGCCGATGCCAGGCAGGCTCACCGCGGCCGCCAGTGAGCCCGCTGGCCTCAGCGGAGACGATGTTGCCAGCTGCTTCTGTCTTCAGGGAAGGGATTTTAAGTCCCTTCGCAACGATATTGTACTTATTGTAAGTGCAGTATCACCGGAAAGGGACTTAAAACTACTGCCGGACATCATGGCCGCGATACATATCGCGGTGATGGTGATATTTTTGCAGCCGCGATTTTTGGGCGCTATTTTCGGCCCTTTATAAATATGCCCCTCAGGATCTGTTTTCTAGTGTCTCTCCTTTACTCACAGCCGTGGTTGGAGCATGCACTTTTAAGGCAAGGCAGTTGTGGTGACAATGTCTTAAAATGTCATGGTTTTGCCCTTTTTAAAAAAACAAAACACAGACGAGATGCCTATCTAGCCCTGCAAGGAGGATTTATTAAAAAAAATAAATCAAAATAAAAGACGTGGATTTAATGACTGCCTGTATGATTTTTTAAAAAAATATTTTGAACCTGTAGAAACGTTAACGGCAAGGCACTGACTTTATTTGTCCTTCAGATTACAACACTAATTTATCTTTAGGATGTCTGCATACTGATTATTGTGAACATTACTTTCTGAAGCCTGAATATCAGCAGATAATATACAAAACCTCTGAAGGGAAAACCTGTAGTTTCTTTTTATTAATAAAATAGAATTTTGTTATGTACGGTGAGTTCTGTGCTGCAATATGCAAACGGTCTTAATCCAATGATGGATGAGCCACAGATATGTCAAATTCTTAACCAAAGCAGATGCATTCATTTACTTGTGTGTGTTTGGAGTAAGTAAGCATATTGCACATCTGCTCAGAGACATTTTCCATCTTCTTAGTGTAAAGAGACTAGGGAAAAAAAGAGACAATTTACATGACAAACACTAATTCAAAAAAGTAAAAATGTCAGGTTTAAATGATAAAGTTTAAAGTAATCTCCACTGTTTATGAGTCACTAGTCACATACTTGCCTTTAAGGACAACTAAACACTAAAAACAACCTTTTGTATGTGTGTTTAATTTAATTTATAAAGTGCCACTTGGGTACGCAGCGCTGTACATTATAAAATACAAACAAGAGGATAAGTGCAAGCCATTAACAGATAGATGAAAATTAAATTATTAAATACAATTTCATACATCGGTTAAGAAAGTATATATATATATATAAATGAAGTATAAATTGATACAAGTGCAACAAGCCATGACACATTAGGAATGTGATTAATTCTGAGTTAATTTTTTTAATTCCTGGTAATTTTTTTATCGATTTGATCTAAAAGGTAAAAAAATAATTATTGTTTCTACTTTTATTTGCTCCTCAATATCGAGACAGTCCTTTGTGCGGCCACAGCATGTTAAACAGATTCCAAGATTAAAATCTTTTTAGGATCGATGGTACAAGATGATGTACTTACATCTTTATTTCCTATTAGAAAGGTGAATAGGAAGTAGCAATCTCGTGCAGCTGTGTTTAGTTACCTTAACAATAGTCACATATTTTTTTAAAAAATGCTTCTAATTCCCTTAACCTGTGGTCTGATTGTCGATTGTGCCTCACATCTACTAATCATCCTCCTCTGTAAAGGTGGGCATATAGAGTATAAGGACGATTTTACTTACCAAACCAAGCGAACCCAGGACATTAGACCAATCCTGCTGGAACCGCCTTTCCTGTTCTTATTTGCAACCAACAAATCCCATTCATTTTGCGATCACATGTCGGTCGCAAAGAAGAACAAGGCGGTTCCAGTAGGATCGGTCTAATGTCGTGGGATCGGTCGGTCAGGTAAGTAAAATCGGCCTAATGTATGGCCACCTTTACATCTTTAAGTCATCATTTATTTCTATCCGGTCAGCTAACTATTAGAGGGTTGTTTCTGATGCTTTCGAATTCTATCGATTGTACTTTTATGCAGTCTGTAAATACAGCATTTCAGGTTTCGATAAGTTTCAATATTTTTAATGTTTAATTTTATTGATAGATTGGTGACAAACCAAAAATTTGGGTGACTGACTGACATTTCAGTGTATCGGTCGTTCAGGCTGAAATATTGAATTCTTTTTTTCGGGCGTCCGTGACGATATCTCACTGTCTGTGAGATATCGGACAAACGGGCAATCGGACACGCTGGAAAACATTGGCCAATCATACGGTCCTCTACTTTTACTGCGACCGACAGTGCTTTGTTACGGCTGACCGCACGCTAGTGGCGACATGGTGTGTACCTGGCTTAGGATGCATATAGTTGATGTCGGTAAGGTTATGGTGTGTAAATGTGCATTAATTGTGGCATTTTGTAAGGTAAATCAGACATTTAGTAAGGATGGAAAAAATAACTAAACAGTTATGTACTGCAGCCCCATGTCCTGTCAGGGCTAAGTAATCCTAGTCTCTCATAGTAAGTAACATAGTATCCCTGGATCAACCGGATCTACAGTATATGCATTAATACCAGTAGTTCTCAATATTTTTTAGTTTTAGAAACTTATCCAGGACTTTTTTAAAGCTATTCAATGAACTTGCCATTACCACATCTGCTGGAAGACAGTTCACAGTTTCACCGTTCTCACTGTAAAGAAACCTTTCCTAACCTGAAGATGAAACTTCTTTTCTTCCAACCTTAAAGGATGTCCACGAGTCCTCTGATATGACCTATTAGTGAACAATGCACCAGAGAGTTTATTGTATGGCCCATAGATATAAACAGCCCTAACTTGTCTAATCTGCCTGCATAGTCAAGCCCTTCCATTCCCTTTATTATTTTAGTTGCCCTTCTCTGAACTGCTTCAATTTCCAAGATGTCCCTTTTGTATATGGGATTCCAAAACTGCACCGCATATTCCAAATGAGGCCTTACCAGTGCCTTGTAAAGAGGGAGAATAATATTTTCCTCTCTTGAATGTATTCCTTTCTACAAGATAATATCTTGGTAGCTCTAGCCATGGCTGTCTGCCATTGTTTGCTATAGCTAAGTCTGTTATCTACCAGAACCCCCACAAATCTTTTTCCAATACAGTTTCACTTAACACAGAATTATTTATGGTGTAGGTGGCACAGGGATTATTAAATCCCAAATGCATCACCTTATATTCATCAACATTTGAATCTCCTCTTCCATTTTGCTGCCCATTGATAATCTATCTAATTCAGCTTGCAGCACTTGCACATCATTTGAAGCTTCCAAAGCTCTGCATAGTTTATTATCATTAGCAAACACAGAGACCCTGCTCTCAATGACCCCTTCTAAGTCATTTATAAACATATTAAAAAGAAATGGCCCCAGTACAGAACCCTGAGGCACTCCACTTAGAACTTTAGCCCACATAGATGTAGCTCCATTTACCACCACTCTCTGTTTGCGATCCAATAACCAATTCTCTATCCATAAACACATTTTTTCTTTTAGGCCAACAGTCCTCATTTCATGCATTTGTCGCCTATGTGGCACAGTATTAAAAGTTTTTGCAAAATCCAAGTATACCACATCCACTGCTGTGCCTGAATCTAAATTCTTACTCACTTCTTCATAAAAACCAATTAAATTTGTCTGGCATGAACTATTTCTCATAAATCCATGCTGACTACTACTAATAAGATCAGTTCTGGAGACAAAGTCATGGATATGATCCCGTAACAAAGTTTCCATCACCTTCCCTACCACTGATGTTAGGCTTACAGTTCTATAGTTACCAGGCTGTGAACAACTACCTTTTTGAATATGGCTTTTTTCCAATCCAGCGGCACATCCCCAGACCAAAGTGAATCTGAAAAGATGAGAAACAGTGGTCTAGATAGAGCTGGACTAAGCTCTTTTAAAATCCGGGGATGCAATCCATCTGGTCCTGGGGCTTTATTGATATTAACTTTTGCTAATTGTTTCCATACCATATCCTCCGCCAGCCAATGTGAATACTCCTCATTTCTCTCCTGCATATTATTACAATCCCTGCTGTAAGGACTAGGATTCTCTATAGTGAGAACCGATGTAAAAAAACGGTTTTGCAGATTAGCCTTTTTGGCATCCTCTACAATCATCTCAGCCCCATTGTTTATTGGTCCCACATTCTCAGTCCTCATCTTTTTACCATTTATATACTTAAAAAACATTTTGGGTTGGACTTGCTTTATTCGGCTACCCGTATTTCATTTTCTATTTTAGCTAGTTTAATTGCTTTCTTGCACTCTTTATTACAGCTTTATACTCCCTGTAAGACACTCCTTGAGAAATGCATCTTATATTTAAAATCATTTTCTGTGAGTGTTTCGTTTTTATACATGGTAGGCAGATAGTTTATTGCAGTGTTTCTCAACCTTTTTATTCTTATGCAACCCTTGAAACAATTTTAATGTCTCAGAGCCCCCTACATTAATAATTAATTTGTCTTGAAGAGCCAAATTACTGTTCTTTCTATTTCTTTTTCTTCCCTTTTATTCCTCCGCTTTTTTGGACTAATCTTCTCCCACAGACGTGCGAGACATATAGAACTATATCTTCTCCCACAGACGTGCAGGGCATATAGGAGAAGTGTTTCATGGTCATAAACACAAACGCTGATACCCCCAACCCCCCACACAGACACAGGTACACACACCAACTGACCTACCCTATCATTCCCGGGGCAGCCATACTTAAAGGGTAAGTATAGTTAAAGAAATTTGATCTGTCATCAATAAAAGTAAATTTTATGGTCATAACACAAAAAAGGCATACCTCCAACCTAACACCCGGTACACACACCTACTGACCTACCTTTCAATTTCTGTGGGAGCCATACTTAAAGGAACACTAAACTGCATAACATAATTTTTAAAAGTATATTCCATCTGTTTCTATTATTCACAGTGAGAACGCTTATTTCCTCCTCCCTGTGAATAATAGAACACCCAGGGGACACTGGAACTTACCTTACCACTGCTCCACTCGCAGCTGCTTCTGCTCTGACAGCCATGCTGTCCCGACCAAGCGCGGCTGTCCGTGCAGAAGCAGCTTGTGAGTGGAGCGGCGGTAAGGCAAGTTCAGCAGTGTCCCCTGAGCGTCCTATTATTCACAGGGAGGTGGGAATAAGCATTCTCACCTCCCTGTGAATAAAATAAACAGATGGAATATACTTTAAAAACAAGTTTAGTGTTCCTTTAAAGTGTAACTAGTCAAAATACAAGCTTTGATCATTAATCAAAAAAGGTTGTTTTTTTTACCCCCAAACCTGACACCGACCGATACTCCTTCTGAAAAAACTAATTTTGACCAGTTATCAAAAAAGTTACGGAGATATTCAATTTAAGTTTTTAATGTTAAATATGGTGCTAATTTTGCCCCAACCAATCAGATGTTAGCTTTCATTTGAAAGCTAACTTCTGATTGGTTGGGGCACAATTAGCACCATTTTCAACACTAAGAACTTTTAATGAATAACCCTGTTAGTTTTGTTACCCCCCAACCTGAACCAGGTACAATGAACTTACCTTACCCTTTCATTCCCTTGGCAGACACATTTAAAGGGTAACTATAGTAAAATAAAAAGAAAAAAAACCCTGTGTCCTCTTTCATTGCCATAACAAGATTGTTACATTTTAAAACCTGCAGCACACAAACGCTTCCTTCAATAATGCAGCCTTTCAAGCTAAATTTTTTGTATTTAAATATTTTTCTCTGTAATCAGTTCATCAAATGAATAATTCATGCAAAGATAACAGATCGATGAATACTATCTATATGAAAACTAAGTCAATCACAAGTGTAGATCTGTACAGTTACAGTCTCCTATTTACTGTCAGGTCTTAAATTTTGTTTTTTCAAAAGGGTGTCCCTCATCACATGCCAATATAGACAGTATTTTAGGGCTCATGCTGTATATATTCTATGTAGATATGCAACTCAATTCTACCAAAAGTCATATTCATTTCTTCCACTCTTCTTTTTTACCTCTACAAAAGCCTCAGAATTGCTTTTTATTTCATACAGTACCTCCCCAGATTAAATAATTGCTAATTTTCTTATGTTTTTGTAACCCTATTTTTTTCTTGCCTTGTATTGATTGTGTTTTTATTTTACTGATGTTGTTTATAGGGCATGTCCATCTCCAAACTAAATTTAACCCTATACTGGCCCCCACTTTCTAGTTTAAAAAAATCCTTACCTTACATTTGCTCCTTATGGTTCTCCTGCAGTGCATGTCCAAAGTCCAGGAAACTAAAGAGTCCAATAGGTTTCCGCCTCCGTCTCTCCCACCTAGTGTGAAATGGCTAACACGGTACAAACCTCAACTATCCTTTTGCCATATGATAGATGTACCCTGCCCGCCCAAAAAACATCAAAACAAAAAATTACAGACCTTTATTCCCAGGGTGTCTCCATCAACGGCAGCCACGTCTGTGGTTGGCTGCCTGTCAGTGTGCCGTGGGAGAGAAGAGGCTGTAAGTAGTGTTTTAATCATTTTTTTAAAGAAATATCTCACCATATGGCCACCCTCCACTGGACATGCCCTTTGAATGTGTCTTTATTTCTACCCTATGTTGTGTCATATTCTGTGGAATACAAAATGCTGCAAAAGATGGTTTAAAAACTCATGGTCTAATTGGTACACAAGGACAACAGGGAAAACAATAAACATCAGCGGATCTTTCAGATAATAAATAAAAAATGAAAAATAGGGAATGGAAATAAAATGTTAAGTGGTTCCCTGGTCCCTGCAGTAATGTATCTCAGTATGACACTGGGGTCACTACACAGTTATTTCTTCTTTTACAGATATGAAGGTTTACTAAAGACGTGCTCCATTGCTCTGGTTGGCAAGTACACTAAACTGAGTGATTGCTATGCATCGGTCTTTAAAGCGTTAGAGCATTCAGCACTCTCTATCAACCACAAGTTGAACTTAATGGTAAGGTTTTGTGTTCTCATTACTCTTGTCTGTTCTATTTGTAGAAAGTCTCCTTATGTTTTCCTAGTTATAGATCTATAAAGTACCTGGTCCTGGTTTTGTTGGGAGCTAATGTCTGTATATTTATCACTAAATGTTAAATTATTCACTATGTAAACAGGAGACACCAGACATTGTTTACCCCAACAGGCGATAATCTGTAATACAGTCAGTGAATAGTAAATTGTATGTTAAAATCGCATACTTAACATTACAAAATATTTTCTTATTCTTTGGCGTGGCATCCAAATGAGATCCAGTCAGACTCCTGCTATATATGTATTCTTGCTAACATATACCTAATGTTGTATTGTTACAGTACATAGACTCGGCAGACCTGGAGCCATCAGTAATGGATGAAGACCCAGTGAAATACCATAAAGCCTGGGAAAAGTTATGCAAAGCTGAGTAAGTGATTTCAATTACTTTAAAGCAAAATCTATTTCAATTTACAATTTTCCTACAGTTTGCTATGGCTGTCATTGTTTCCTCAAAATACCCAGCACATGTAGCGATATTATCAATTGATTAATACCTATATCTGTACAATAATATCATCACATGTATGGGCACCGTTCCATGGATTCATTATCAGAAATATTGTTACCTATAAAGTATCATTTGGAGCAGGTATTTTCTCTGTACCAGCTTGTTATTATGTGTGAAAATAGGATGTGTTTGCCAACACAAACACACACAAATCCACATAAACAAACCAAGTGATTTGTGAAACTATCTACCCTGCCTAGGGGCTCCTGAGGTTGGAGGGGCAGCTGTCAATCTCCTCCCACCAATCCAACCCCTATTTCCTTACCCAAAAAAGAAAATGGGTGTTGTTTAGGGGGTGTGGTCTGTGTTTAGGGGTGGGGCTAAGGCTCTGGGCCTACAGACTCTTGAGGTGTAAATCTGGTACTGAGTATATGGTAATAGTATAGTACAGCATTGTATAGTAATAGTAGAGTATATAGAAATAGTATAGTATATGGTATTAGCATTGTATATTGTATATTATATAGTAATATAATATAGCATTGTATAGTAATAGTATAGTATATGGTAATAGTATAATACTGTATAGTATAGTATGGTAATAGTATAGTATTTTATAGTAATAGTATAATATATGGTTATAGTATAGCATTGTATAGTAATAGCATAGTATATGGTAATAATAGTATTGTATAGTAATAGTATTGTATAGTATAGTATAGCATTATATAATGAAAGTATAGTATATTGTAATAGTATAGTATTGTATATTATATAGTAATGGTATAGTATAGCATTGTTTAGTAATCGTATAGTATATAGTAATAGTATAGCATTGCATAGTAATAGTATAGTATATGGTAATAGTATAATATTGTCTAGTAATAGTATATAGTAATAGTATAGTATAGCATTGTATAGGAATAGTATATAGTAGTATAGTATTGCATAGTAATAGTATAATATATGGTAATAGTATTGTTTAGTTACTGTATAGCATTGTATAGTAATAGTATAGTATATGGTAATAGTATAGCATTGTATAGCAATAGTATAGTATAGGGTTATAGTTTAGTTAAGCATATAGTAATAGTATAGTATTGTATAGTAACAATATAGTATAGTTATAGTATAGTATTGTATAGCAATAGTATAGTATATGGTAATAGTATATTGTTGTATAGTAATACTATAGTATTGTATAATAATAGTATAGTATATGGTAATAGTATTGTATAGCATTGTATAGTAAAAGTATATAGTATATAATAATAAAATAGTATTGTATATGGTAATAGTAATAGTATAGCATTGTATAGTAATAGTATAGCGTATAGTTATAGTTTTGTATATGGTAACAGTATAGTATTGTATAGTAATAGTATTGTATATGGTAATAGTATAGTAAAGCATTATATAGTAATATCATTGTATAGTAATAATATAGTATATGGTAATAGTATAGTATATAGTAATAATATAGTATTGTATAGTATATGGTATTAGTATAGTATTGTATAGTAATAGTATAGCATTGTGTAGTAAAAGTATAGTAATGTAGGTATAGTATATGACAATCGTATTGTATAGTATAGCATTGTATAGTAATAGTATAGTATATGGTAATAGTATAGTATAGCATTATATAGTAATATCATTGAGTAATAGTATAGTATGTGTAGTAATAGTATAGTACAGAATTGTATAGTAATAGTATAGTATTTTAAAGTTATAGTATAGCATTGTATAGTAATAGTTTAGCATTATATAGTAATAGTACAGTATAGCATTGTAAAGTAATAGTGTAATATATGGTAATAGTATAGTGTAGTATAATATGTGGAAATAGTATACAATAGCAATGTATAGCAATAGAATAGTAATAGTATAGTAATTGAGGTTGAATAAAGACATTAAGTCCATCCAGTCCAACTTATTCAGCAATACCCACATTTCCTGCCCAACAGTTGATCCAGAGGAAGGCAAAAACAAAAAAAACAGTAAGAAGAAGGGAAAAAATCCTTCCTGACTCCTAGTGGCAATCAAAAATTTCCCTGGATAATTTGAATAGGCCCAATATATACTGTTGGGATTATTTAATAAGAGGTTTAAATATTTACCTGAGCTGTTAATTTTCCTCAACCAATCAGATGTTACATTTCTACTCCATAATATTGATAATAGCTGATTGGTTGCTGTAGATTAAAGGGACACTATACTGAAAAAATGACTTTGCCTCATCTTAATCTATAATTGAATACATGTAAGTTCCCCCCTTCCTCTTTTAACCACTCCCACTTCCATCCGACCTGACTTTTTCCCCTCAAACCAACTGTCAAGCCTGCACACAACACACAGCATTCCAACTGTCAAAACTCTGTCACCATTCTAGCTACCATAAAACTACTCGCAGAAGAATAGTGCAAGGAACTTGAGAGCTGAAACATAAGAAGTTTTAGATTGGATATCTAAAGAAATAGGGGGCAGATCAACAAAAAAATTATACAGTGGTGGTTGGAAAGAATTATAGTTTCCAGTTATAGTCAATTTAAAATAACCTATTTTTCAGTACAGTATATACTCGAATATAAGTCGAGGTTTTCAGGTTATAAAAACAGCCTGAAAACTGAACCTCAACTTATACTCGGGTCAGTCACTAACTTGTTCGAAGAATCTGGCTGCCGCATCTCCCGATCGTCGCATCCACTGACGTCACTACTCGGCGCCTGTCTTACTACCCGTCGCCGAGTAGTGACGTCAGTGGATGCAACGATCGGGAGATGCGGTAGTCGGATTCTTCTTACAAGTTAGTGCAAGTTGCCGGTATTTCAGTTTTTAAGTTCAGTTTTTAAGTTATTTACTTATTATTATTTTTACTGGCAGGGAGGGAGGGGAAGGTTGGGTAGGGGGGGTTTGCAGTTCCACTGCAGATGTTTGTAAACTACAACTCCCAGCAGCTAAAGCATGCTGGGAGTTGTAGTTTACAAACACCTGAAGTGCAAAAGTGGTCATATTTTCTACCCTCGACTTATACTCGAGTCAATCACTTTTACTAATTGTTTAGATAAAAATATGTACCTCGACTTATACTCGGATCGACTTATATTCGAGTATATACGGTATACAGTTTCTGACAAAAGTCTTGTCACCTGTGTATTTTGCAGTAACTCCTGCTATTAACCTGATTTTTAATTGATAAATTGGTGTTAAAAATAGCTCGTATAAAAAGCTAAAGCCCTCCCAAATAATATTAAATGTACTGGTAAAAAATAGTTTCACTGAAAAAAGATTTATCATTTAATCAAGACAGAAAGTTATATCTGTTGTATTCAATTAGATCAACTTTGTTCTTGAAGATGTTTCGCTAGTCATCCGACTGGCTTTCTCAATTCAGAATGACTTGTACAAGAATCTGTGGCAATTATGTACCCTGGAAAATCCCAATTAGCACATCATGGCCAGGTGTTAAGGGTGTGATTGCATAGTGGCTAAGAGGTGTTATAGGAACTCCCAGGGTAAGGTGTTAAAACAGCATTGTACATGGCAGACAGTTAGTGTTGAACCCCCCCACCTCTATTTAAGCTTGGTTTCTTTATTTTTACATAAATGGCCTCCTTGACACCTCTCTTGAACCAGTCACGTACCTTTGCCAATATGTTAACATATTTGCCACAGATTCTTGTACAAGTCATTCTGAATTGAGAAAGCCAGTCGGATGACTTCAAGAACTAAACTTCAAGTCCAGTTGATCTAATTGAATACAACAGATATACCATGACCTGGATGAATTAGGACCTTCACAAGCAAGACAGAAAGGTCAAAATGTTGCAAGACAAAAGTGTAGTCGCCTATACAGAAAATGATCTACTTTACAGCCAATCCAAAAATATGTCAGCAAATTAAGTAGTGGTGCTATGAGATCCAAATGTAATATCTTGTATGACTTCCATGAGCTTGAAGGACAGCATCCATGCGGTTTGCCAAGGATTCATACAATTTATTGATTAAACCATCAGGAAAAGTCAAAAAAACGGTCTTGCATGCCTCCCAGAGTTCATCAATATTCTTTGGTTTCGTCTTCCATGCTTCCCCTTTCATCCTACCCCATATATGCTCAATGATGTTCATGTCAGTTGACTGGGCTGGCCAATCCTGGAGCATTTTGATCTTCTTCGACTTAAGGAACTTTGATGTGGAGATGGAAGTATGCGATGGAGCACCATCCTGCTGCAGAATTTGGCCTTTTTTATGGTTGGGAATATATGAGGTAGCTAAGATTTCTTGGTATTTTACACTATTGATGTTACCTTCCACCCCGCAGATCCCTCACACACACCCATACTGGATGTAACCCCAGGCCATGATTTTGCCTCCACCAAACTTCACTGTTTTCTGGGTAATTCTCGGCTCCATGCGGGTTCCAGTAGGTCTCCTGCAATATTTGCGCTGACCGTGGTGTAATTCAACAGAAGATTCATCTGAAAAATCCACCTTTTGCCACTTTTCCAGCGTCCATCCTTTTAGCAGGCTGTGTGGCCACACGTTTTTTTAATTGTCTTTTGTTTAGTGCTGGCTTATGGGCACTGATTCGACCAAGGAGACCATTTCGAGACAGAATCCGACATACTGTTCTGGTTGACACAGGGATTTCAGGTGACCAGGTCTCCTGGAGCTCTGCTGCAGTTGAAAATGGGCTTGCCTTGGATTTTGAGCCAACAAATGGTGCTCTCGAGCAGTTGTCTTGCGGGGTCTGTCTGACCTGGGCTTGTCAAAAACTTCTTCAGTCTCTTCAAATCTTTTCTTTATCCTCTGAACTTGACGCTAAGAGACATTGAAGGTGTGTGCCACATCAGCAGTGGATTTGTTCTTCAGCCTCTTGATAATGAACTGTAATAAATGGCCGGGAGGCCGGGTACTTACAAGTACGCTTTAGGAGGAGGCGTATAGTCCGGGAATTGCAGGACACAGAGGCTGCTGGGAAATGTAGGCTGGATGCTGGAACAATGGTGCTGCTGGGAACTGTAGGCTGGATGCTGGCAAGGTAAGTAACTTGAGACTGGATGCAGGCTAGGTAAGTGACTGGATGCTGGATAGGTAAGTAGCTGGAGCGGTAAAGGTAGGTACCAGATCCGTGGCAGGTGAGTACAGGAGCCAGGGTGGTAGCAAATGCTACTATCGGGCACCGGGTCCAGGAGGACGCCGGTTTTGAAATCCTCCGCGCTGCCCGGCGTGTCGGCGTCGTGACGTCATGACGTCTACGACGCCACCCACCCGGAAGTGCGGTGCGGGACCGGAGCGGCAGGTAAGTTCGTGACAGTACCCCCCCCTTACGGGGGGCCACAGGACCCAACAGGCCAGGTTTCCCTGGAATACTCCTGTGAAAAGCTCTGACTAGACAAGGAGCATGCAGATCTAAATGTTTAATCCAAGCTCTTTCTTCCGGACCAAAACCTTTCCAGTGGACCAAATACTGAAGAGATCTCCTCAAGAATCTAGAGTCCAAGATTTTCTCAACCTCGAACTCCTGCTGACCATCAATGGAAATTGGAACGGGAGGTAGTAAAGATGTGGAATACTGATTAGAGCACGCTGGTTTGATAAGAGAAATATGAAACCCGTTAGGAATCCACATGCTGGAAGCGAGTTGAAGGCGAACAGCCACTGGACCGACTAATTCCAGGACAGAAAAAGGACCAATAAATTTGGGTCCCAGTTTGGAGGAAGGAACCCGTAGATTAATATGAGCAGAGGAGAGCCACACTTTATCTCCAACCGAATAAGCTGGGGGTTCTCTACGTCTATCTGCTGCAGTTTTTTGTACCAGAGCAGATTTCTGAAGGCTGATTTCCGTAGTATGCCAGATAGCGGTCATCTGGGCCGCAGAGTCATTGGCAGCGGGTACATGTGGGGAAAGAAAATCTTGAGGAAAACATCTAGGATTCGTCCTAAAGACACATAAAAAAGGAGATTTCCCAGTAGAAGCATCAGAGATTCCCAACATATCCCGGAAAATGTCATTTACGAATTCTTGGAACACCGCTGGAGCATTACAAAGGCCAAAGGGCATTACGAGATATTCGTAGTGCCCGTCCCTAGTGTTAAAGGCGATCTTCCACTCGTCACCTTTGCGTATACGGATCAGATTGTATGCCCCCCGTAGATCCAGTTTGGTAAATATTTTAGCCCCTTTTATCTGGTCAAACAGCTCAGAAATGAGAGGGAGAGGATACCGATTCTTTATTGTGATTTTATTTAACCCACGGTAGTCGATGCAGGGTCGTAAACCTCCATCTTTTTTTTCAACAAAAAAGAACCCAGCTCCAGCAGGGGAAGTGGAAGGTTGAATGAAACCCCTAGACAAATGTTCAGTAATGTACTCTTTCATGGCAAGAGTTTCCGAGGGAGACAGTGGGTATGGGCGTCCCCGAGGAGGCATAGTACCAGAGAGAAGATCGATGGGGCAATCGTAGGATCGGTGCGGTGGTAGCTTCTCAGCTCGCTTTTTACAAAACACATCAGAGAAATCATGATGACATTCAGGGAGGTTTTTCTCAGATTTATTTTCACAGGTAATAGTGCAATAGTAGTGCAATGAGTAGAAAGGCAATTTTTGAAACAGAAAGGGCTCCAAGACTTGAGTTCATTGTTAGACCAATCTATAACACGGTTGTGTAATCTGAGCCATGGAAGTCCGAGAATTAGGGGAGCAGAACATAGCCCCCTCAGGCGTTTCCAGGGCCCGATAGTACTGTAATAAATGGCCGGGAGGCCGGGTACTTAAATGAACGCTTTAGGAGGAGGCGTATAGTCCGGGAATTGCAGGACACAGGCTGCTGGGAAATGTAGGCTGGATGCTGGAACAATGGTGCTGCTGGGAACTGTAGGCTGGATGCTGGAACAATGGTGTTGCTGGGAACTGTAGGCTGGATGCTGGAACAATGGTGCTGCTGGGAACTGTAGGCTGGATGCTGGAACAATGGTGCTGCTGGGAACTGTAGGCAGGATGCTGGAACAATGGTGCTGCTGGGAACTGTAGGCTGGATGCTGGAACAATGGTGCTGCTGGGAACTGTAGGCAGGATGCTGGAACAATGGTGCTGCTGGGAACTGTAGGCTGGATGCTGGAACAATGGTGCTGCTGGGAACTGTAGGCTGGATGCTGGCAAGGTAAGTAACTTGAGACTGGATGCAGGCTAGGTAAGTAACTGGAGACTGGATGCTGGATAGGTAAGTAGCTGGAGCGGTAAAGATAGGGTCCAGGAGGACACCGTTTTTTAAATCCTCCGCGCTGCCCGGCGTGTCGGCGTTGTGACGTCATGACGTCTACGACGCCGCCCACCCGGAAGTGCAGTGCGGCGCGGGACCGGAGCGGCAGGTAAGTTCGTGACAATGAACACTTTAGTCTCAGGGTGAATCTTAGGCGTGTTTGCAGAGGTCTATTTGCAGTTGATGTGAAGGTCTAGTGTACTGGGGTTCTTTTTATACACACCTGACACCTAATTGATCCATTATTAGTCACAGGTGAAGCCCATATGACAAGGCGACAACACTTATGTCTTTGCAAAAATTTACTCAATGGGCTTTTTAACCTGATTTTAACCTGTATACATCTATATCTATATACAGTACATATAAAAAAGGCCAGATTGTGCAGCACTCTATAAAGTTTATTTAAATAGAACACAGTTACATTGTGTGACACCAGTGACATGATGTATCTGTGTTCTATTTAAATAAACTGCTGCACAATCTGGCTTTTTTTTCTATGTGGAGTTTGAGGACTGCAGGTAGGCAGCACCAGTGCGGACGTCACTATCAAGGCCAGGACTGACAGTACATACCCGGAAGAAGGCAGGAGTCGGGACTTTCTGCAAGGGATTGACTGAGGTAAAAGTAAGTATATCTCACCGTGGGAGCTTCGGATTAAGGTAAGGTTAAGATGCAACTTAGGTTTAGGTAGGGGATAGAGGCTAAAAACACTTAGGGGCATATTTATAAAAAAACGAAATTAGCACCAAAAAATTACCGCCGCATATCGCGGGCGCGAAAATAGCAATATCGTCGTATTTATAACGGCGAGCGCCATTCCCGCGATATGTATCGCGGCCGCGATGTGTTGCGGTAATTTTAAGTCCCTTCACGGCGATACTATACAGTTAAAATCCCTTCCCGACGCCTCTCCTAAGGGGGCGGGGCATACGCCCACCCCGCCCACAACCCCCCGCGGCGGCGGAGACCACCCGCTGCCGCTTCCCAGCAGCCCCTCCCAACCCCTCCCCGCTCGCGGCAATCTCGGAACGAGAGGCTAGGAGGGGCTGCTGGGAAGGGGCCGCAGCAGGTGGTCGCGACCACCCGCCGCGCACCCCCTCCCCATCAACCCCTCCAAGCCCCCCGCCCCGGCCGCTCCCTGAGAAGGGCATTTTGGGGCTTAAGGGGTCCCGCAGCCCAAAGCAGGACCCCCCTCCCGGCCCTATCAGGGCCTTTGGCTGCACTTACAAGTGCCTTTGGCGGGGTCACCCCCAGTGTGCTGCTCTTAAAGAGCCCTTGGGCGGTGTCTCTTTCTTCCAGTCCCGGCGACACCAGCTCCGCCGAGGCCGCCGACCCCCGAGAGGTACCCCTGCGGCCGCCAGGGGTACCCCCGGCGGGCACCGGCGACCTCAACGAGGCCGATGTTACCGGCATCTTGATCCGACGCGACGTCTTCGGGCTGGCGACACCAACCCCACTCAGGTCGCCGATGCCAGGCAGACTCACTGCGGCCGCCAGTGAGCCCGCTGGCACCGCCGGCCTCAGCGGAGCCGATGTTGCCAACCGCTTCTTTCTTCAGCCATCTACTGCGATGGCATCTGAGTTCCGCAGCGGAGTGCACCTCTTTATATAGGTTTGCAGAAACCCCTAATTCATTTCTGATTGGTCAATTTTTTAATACTTGGTTTGCATGCTTTACATTAACCAATCAGATTACTTGGTTAATCTGATTGGTTAATTGCCTGCCCATCCCCGCCGCGGGGAGGCTAGTATCGTCTGTAAAACAGCCGATACTAGCAGAGCGAAACACATACCGCCGCTTTATAAATAGAAGCGGCGGTAACAGGTAAGTATCGCCGCGAAGGGTTAAGGCTTCGTTAACTTTTCGCGGCCGTTTTCGGACATTTATAAATCGCGCTAAACACGATTTATGCGTTAATGTCAGTGAAAACGGCCGCGAAAAGTTAACACCTTATAAATATGCCCCTTAGTTATTTTTTGGCTGGACATGTCGTTTAATAAGACGTTTAGTGTCTCTTTAAATCAGCTTGCGCCAGCTGTGTGGTTCACTCCCAAAAGCCACCACAGCCAGTGCAAATCCCTTTGGAAAGTCTCACTACCATATATTAAATTGTTTTGCAATACTTAAAGTGTATGTATACTGAAAATATGACTTTGTGTCATGTTGATCTATAAATAAATACATGTAACCTCAACAAGGTCTGAGGCATACGCAGATAAGCCCTCCCCCTTCCCCCCCACCATCCATATCCATCCTCTGGAGCTGTGGCACCTAGCGTGAAATCCTCCCGCATAGTGTTTAATGACTCCACATAGGAGACGTTGTGGAAGAGAAGGCTTTGAAAGTAATGAACCAAGCATATTTTAAAAGAAATATTATGGCGGTTGGGGGTGGGCAGCTGCTACCTACCTTATATGTAAAGATGATTTTCAGGTGATTTCTCCGCAACACCTCTCATTAAATAAAGATGCTAAAGTGTGTGTGTGCGTGGCCCCATTACCAGGGTTTCTTATCATTGTTTTACTGATCTTGAATCAATTGTCGTCCGTTCGTTGGGCAGTCTGTATCTAGCTTTACATGTCTTGTTAAACCGATATGCAGTTCTTTATCTGCACGATTTTAAGGTTATTATGTAATCTATTAAATTGTTCCATATTAGGTAATTGTAACAGTCAACTGTGTATAAAACGTTCTAACTTTATTTTTGGTAATATCCAGGGGGATTTTGGTACCTGGTGGGTTTGGAGTAAGAGGAACAGAAGGGAAAATTCAAGCAATAAAATGGGCAAGAGAAAGAAAGATCCCCTTCTTAGGTATAGTATTGAACTTATGCTAATTTGCAGATTAAAAGCTGTTTAAAGGTGAATTGTATTTAATAAGATGGTTAAAAAATACTGCTGAGAATTCTTGAGATTAGACTGCCTGATGGGTACAGCCCATAATATTTAGGAAATTCAATGCTACCACTGTGAATGGCTTAGCCGAGTGATCTCTTCACAATCAATGTTAAAACCCCCTTTGACTGTTAATGAACACTAAGATAATGCCAGAATAATGTGCATTTCATTTAATGCTTCAAAAGGGTTTTTACTTTTTGCCTTGTTAAAAAACACAGTCAATAAATGTGCTATTTTATTATATCAAAACAGGATAGGACTGAACTTATATGAAAAAATTAAATTAAACTGCTAGTGAATTTCAGAGATTGTATTCCTCCC
The DNA here is from genome assembly GCA_019447015.1 of Hymenochirus boettgeri. Taxonomy (NCBI): domain Eukaryota; kingdom Metazoa; phylum Chordata; class Amphibia; order Anura; family Pipidae; genus Hymenochirus; species Hymenochirus boettgeri. The sequence goes on along the minus strand of CM033470.1, from coordinate 52,184,893 downwards.
TGGATGGATCTGTGCAATTTACATGGATATCAGTAACAGGCCTCTTGTCCTGGGTCCATCTTATGCTAAGCAGTTTGATTGGACATCCGTGCCTTGGGTATCCTAGAAAGGGCTCAGGTGTAAATCTTGTTATAATGTGTGGCATTACTGGAGATTACTGACTGTCAGCGCTATAAGACAATATGACTTTTCAGGATTTGCAAAAGAAAAAGGTAAAAATGCATCTAAATATTCAATGGGTAGAACATTACCTGCACGCACATGCTTACATTCCTATATTTAAATACATGCCTGATAACTGACTGTAATGACAGCTTCCATAAGGTTAAAGGAGAACTAAACTCTCCAGACAACATTGTCCCAATAGACAGAGCACATTTACAAACATATGCAAGCGGTGTCTCACCTATCCCATTGCTGTGGCTGCTGGGGGATTTAACATCTGGGTACTAGGGGTCAGCTCCCATAATCCACCTTAACTGGACAAACCCAGCTCTTACCCCTAGCCTAACAAAGATTCTATGTGGAACACTATTACATGTAAAATCCTTATCTTTTGCTAGGAACATAATGGAAACAAAAAAAGGGTAAGTTTGGGTATTTTAACTAAATTTTTTAGCTAAAAATAGTGCCTTACCAGGTGCTCCACCTCTACATAGGCAGAGAATCCAGGTACATACAGAGGTAACCACACCAATATGGAAGTCCCTGATCAGACTTTGAAAGACTGCTTATTATCCTGCAGTTTATTAACCAGCAACTCTCACTGACTGGTAAATAAATTGCAGGATAACAAGCAGCTTTCAAGGTCATATCAGGGACTTCCATATTGGTGGGGTGTGGCTCTTTGATGACTTCATGGGCTGTGGGTTGTACTATTTCTTACATGTACTAAATGAAACTTACTAGAGAAGAATCTTACAATGTATAGGTGTTCTGGGGATAAAAGCTTTCACATTAGGATTTAAAAGTTTAGTTTTCCATTAAGAAACTGTGCACTTCAGGACTGTGAGGATAATTAGGGGTTTAACAGTAGGCTCAGTTTAAATCTATAACATTATCGTTTTTATTGATTTTGCTAAAGGAGAACTGAAACTAAAATTTTAATTAACCTGAATTGATTCAAATCAGAAAGATTCCGGAGCACATTGGATTTTTAACAAACAATTATTTTATCAATGTATCAATATTTCGGTGCTACATAGCGCACCTTCCGTCTGGACGGTTTTCTGTTCTGGGACGTGTCCTGATCAGCTGGCAGGGCAAGACTTCCTTCTTCCTGGCACCTTCTCTGTTGCATGGTGTCTCTCTACTCTGGCTCTGATCCTCCTGGTTAGCTTCCCCTGATCCTTTTATTTTTTGTGCTTTCTTGCCTTTCTTTTTCTGTGCTTTTTAGTGTGGATTATTTTCCTTCTTAAAAAAAGAACAGGACTTCTTTTCTGTTCTTCTGTTTCTTTGGCAGGAGGTTGTTCCACCTCTGACCCTTTTTCTTCCTAAGGGAAGGAAAGGGAATAAGCTTATGATTAAAAACTAGATGCGGTCCGAAGTGCATTAAGCGGCTTGTTAATAAATTCTACTTTCCAGTGTGAGAGTAATTTCCGACTGGTGTTTTCTCCAATATTAAAGTGCATCCACCTATTATTTATCTTCAATTATTCTATTTCCCAGGTACTCCAATCCTTGCCTCCTACTACAACAGATCCCACTGCTCCAAGAGCACCTAGACCTGCTCCCGAGGCTTCTAGTTGTAGAGACCCTGCATGATGAGGATGGAAATCTAAATTGGTGATGCAGACCTTGATTGCTTGTTCTTCTACTCCAAACGGGCTCTTGATCCTCTCCCAATGAGTAAAAACTCCATTCCCTAGATGTTGTTTGTGGTCTCTGGATTTGCATTGCTCATACCAAGAGTTTCTGTTCCTCTTAGGCTTTGTTTGTCCTTCTGGTGGGTTCTCAAGCTTTGCCTCAGACGCTTGCTCTGTGGATGCGTTTAGCCATTCTGCGTTTTGGTGAGGGGAGTGCTTCTCCCTCCTTGTCTGTCTTAGCACATTCTACTCAGGCGCTGGGGGCCTCGTAGGTCATGAAACATGGGGCCTCAGTGGAAACAATCTGTCGGGTGGCAACCTTGTCCTCGATTCATAATTCTATTAGCTTGATGCTGATTGTTACTGCAGGCAGCGGAGGTTTAGCTTGTTCTGCCTTCCCTTTAACATTTAGAAAATTGCCGGGTCCCCCTGCAGTGGCTGAACAAGAAACTAAGATTTTATAACTCTAAGTGTCGGGGGGACCCAGGCATTCTCACTTTTGTTCTATTTTTTTCCTTTACCTATACTCCTTATGCTACCTCTTTGGGACAAACAGTAGGCTTTTGGTGCTGGCAGTGGGTAAGAACTGGAGGAGGATCTGGCTTCAGAGAAAGAGATTATAGTGAAATTGCCAGCAGGGGTGGAAATAATTGTAATTCTGCAGGTTTGGGGCTTTTCCTGATTTCTGCACCCTCCTTCCTAGCGAGTAACAATTGGTTTTCTCATTGTTTAATCTTTATTACAGAAAGGTCATGGGTAAGTAAGACAGTTGTTACTTGAAAAATTGTTAAGGAGGCTAAAAATTTTACTTTGTATGTGCAACTTTGCATCTGAAGTAGTGACTTGCACCATAAAGGACAGAAACCAGCAGAATTGAAATAATAAATAATACAGAGATACAGCTCTCTGTTGGCAAAAAAAGAAGGTCTAGCTGGCCTACAGTCTGTGGTTAGCAACTACAGAATTCCTTTAAGGTTATTTATATTTACTTAGTCCAATAAAAAGAATTTCTCTCTTGCAGGAGTCTGCTTAGGAATGCAACTGGCAGTGGTGGAATTTGCTAGGAACATATTAAATATGAAAGGTAAGAGACCTGTATTATAGTAAATACCTGAACTGCAAATGCACCAATAGTTAAACAGGCCTTACTGTGTGCCTGAGGAAGGTTTCAATTTAAAACATTAAATTGAAATGAGCTGACCGGTTATGTGTAATTCACAAACGAATGTGCTTTCTCAGGTTAGAGTCTATAGTTTTATGTCTTCTACAAAATAAGGGGAGGAGGGAGTTTGGAACTTTCCTCTCTAAATAAACAAAGCAATCACTTGTATATTGCCACATAATTACTTTTTCATATCACATTTTTTTAGGGTTCATATAGCTGTATTTATATAAACCTGTGGATTTTTTAAAGATAAGTTTATACAAAGATGTTGCGTTAACTTTAAATAGCTAAATCGTTATGCAGATCTTACATATTTTCCTCTCTCTTTTTTTTTTTTAATACAGATGCAAATTCTACCGAATTTGACCCAACTACTTCTAATCCAGTGGTAAGCAATTTCACATATTTGTCAGTTTCCTGTGCTGTGTTTTTAAAAACTGCAAGGGACAAGATAGCTAATGGGTTATTAGGTGATAACCTCTCCGTGAGCTTAGAGTAATGGGGAAAATGCTAGAGCCTGTAAATTGATATATTGTAAAGGGAGTGCAGCTAACTGTAGAAGTGAAGGCTGACAAAATTAAATTCTATCTGTATCCCAAGTTATAACCTGTCATTATGCTGGCCATACACTACTATTTACCTCCCGATGTTCGAGCGTTGTTCCATCAAATGCCTGACTGATCATTTTGCGATCGATATTAATTTAATATTGATTGTTATTATGACCATGAACATGATCTGGCCAAGGAAACGTCATCCAATAAAACTGCTGCTCCATTAATCATTACAATCAATTCGACATTCGCCCCACCCAAAGTGTTAAAATGTGCATTCAGACTCACTTCAGTTACAGTATCAATTTTTTGTCAGTAAGACTGTATATAATGGATGAATAAAATAACCTGCAATGGTATCATGTGCACCTGACAGGCTGTATCTTTAAACTAAAACCCAATCATAACCTCTTCTGGTTCCGTCCCCCTCCCCTTCTGGAAATATCTGATTTATTTTTATGGTAAAATATGTTACACTTATCCAATATTCAATTCAAAAATTTTCTACATTAACTGTTCCTTAAAAAAACATCCTCCTTTGCTGAAACCCACTTAGTGCATCCAAAATATCATAGGGCTTCATGAGGTAAAGTCACATCCACACTAGGAGATGTTCAAGACTCAAATAGACCAATAATGCAGGCCATGCACTAGTCAAGGTTTGTTGACTAGATGGCCCAATAATAGATTGACTTGAGAAATAACTAATATTGGGACAATGTTCGCTTTTCCCATATTGGGCTGGGTAACTCCAGATTGGGTCATACCCCCTGGGTGATTTTAACAACAGCTATATCCTTGCATTATAAAGTTGTGCTAAAAGCAGCCACAAGCGCTATATTAAATCGGTCGTGCCACAATTACCTTCCTAAAGCCACACTAAATGGGTTAGCATGTGTTTAAAAGCAAAAGTTGGGACTGTGTCTTTTGGTAACTATATGTGTGTGTCTCTACTTGTTGCAGGTCATTGATATGCCAGAACATCACCCAGGAGATATGGGAGGAACAATGCGACTGGGGAAGAGGAAGACCATGCTGAAATCAGGCAATTCCATCCTTAGTATGTGGCTGCTTATAAAGTACTGTTATTGATCATTATAATGTTAATGAAGATATTGTAATTGATCCAAACGTGGTTTAGTGTGATCCCTGTAGTGGGGCAGCCACCAAAGTGGTTTACATTAGCTCACAGGCATACAGTCATAAACCTATAATGTATCTGTTACCCTTGTCCATTACTGGAAACTATAATTCTTTCCAAATATCACTGTATTCATTTGTTTGTTGATATGTCCCCTATTTCTTTAATGTGGGTACGCACCATACAATTCTTCCTCCTGGCAGACTGATTGAGGCTTCTGACCATTCTGCCAGGAGGAAGGACTGTCGGATGCGGCAAAAGCAGCTGCGTCCGACAGTTAGCCATGACCAATCGTGCGGTCCATAGAGGACTGCACATTCGGTCACGGTTTTCCGACCTGGCCGATCGTGCTTTCGTCTGATTCGGGCAAAGGAATGGTCGGTGATCGGACGGAGACGCCATTCAATAATTCGGCCTGACCAACTGAAACACTGAAATGTCAGTCGGTCGGGCCGAATTATTGTATGGTGTGTACCCAGCTTTAGATATCCAACTTGAAGTATATTATCTTATCACATTTCAGCTGTCAATCAAGTGCCTTTTTTTAGAATAAACTCTCCTTTGTGCAGTTTTGCTGTAGTTGGAATTGTGACATTTGGTATGTGTGAATTGCATGGTGGGAAATCTCCTCCCTGAGTGCTAGCTCATAGTGATAATGGTACTAAGCATGCTTGGCATGCAGACCAAGATTGACTTTGTTTTTGTTTCTACTTATTGGTCATGTGTGTATGTTTCAATCCTTATTTGCATTTGTACTTATCTTACTTGATTCCTTATGATGATGTCTCTCGATAGGCGCTTCACATTGCAGACCAGAGACCTATTTTGCACTGATGATTGTTCAATAAAGCCCAAACTGGTCTGTAACTTGCTCTTTGGTTCTTCTTGTGGAATAAAACCTCTAAGAAGGTATAGCATTTCCTTAAGGGGTAGCATGGAAACTATCCAGAGCTCTAGCCTTTACTCTCCCTATTCCTTAGTAAAGTTTATGACTTACATTTATGTGCTGCTGTGCAGAGTTCTTTTTCTTTGTGGATTATTTGTTCCTGTTAAAGGTGCAGATAGACTTCGTAAATTAAATCAAACCCCCCAAAATTACTCTAAAACCCCTTTAAAGGGAATTTATAGTGAAAAAAACACATTGCCCCATCGCAAAGTTAAATTCATGTACTCTGTGCTGCCTTTCTCCTACCTCTGTCAGTTAATCTGTTTTTCCATGGTGTCAGATCTCCCCCCTTCCCCCTCCCCTCTGTTACCTCCTCCTCATCTTAACTCCGGCTGCCCGACAAGCTTATCATGTTCAGCAGAAGTTCAATAGAAATAGCCAATAGAAAGCAAGCTGTCCTGTAGACACGGATTTCTCCTTGTCCTGCTAAAACACCATCCCTCTCTTCGTAACCCATCATGAAACAGTGAAAGCTATCAAAAAGGGGGGTCAAGTGAACATTGTAACATAGCAATTGAGGTTGAATAAAGACATGCGTCCATCAAGTCCAACCTTTTCACCCTCCTTTTTAACCCTACCTAACAGTTGATCCAGAGAAAGGCAAAAAAAAACAGTTAAAAGCGGGGGGGGGGGGGGGGGGAATTCCTCTGACTCCAAATGGCAATCGGAAAGTATCCCTGGATCAACCAGAACTGAAGTATATTAATTAATACTTGTAATTCTAAATATTTTTTAGTTTTAGAAACTTATCTAGCCCACTTTTAAAGCTATTCAATGAACTTGCCATTACCACATCTGCTGGAAGACAGTTCCACAGTTTCACCGTTCTCACTGTAAAGAAACCTTTCCTAACCTGAATATGAAACTTCTTTTCTTCCAATTTTAAAGGATGTCCGCATGTCCTCTGATATTACTGATTAGTAAACAATGCACCAGAGTGTTTATTGTATGGTCCATTAATATATTTGTATAAAGTGATCATATCCCCACGCAAACATCGCTTCTCTAATGTAAACAGCCCTAACTTGTCTAATCTGCCTGCATATTCAAGCCCCTCAATTCCCTTTATTATTTTAGTTTCCCTTCTCTGAACTGCTTCCATTTCCAAGATGTCCCTTTTGTATATGGGATTCCAAAACTGCACCGCATATTCCAAATGAGGTCTTACAAGTGCCTTGTAAAGAGGGAATATAATGTTTTTTTTCTCTTGAATCTATTCCTTTCTTTATACAAGACAATATCTTGCTAGCTCTAGCCGTTGCTACCTGGCATTGTTTGCTAGAGCTAAGACTGTTATCTACCAGAACCCCCAAATCTTTTTCCAGTCGAGATTCACTTAACACAGAGTTATTTATGGTGTAGGCTGCACAAGGATTGTTGAAACCTAAATGCATCACCTTACATTTATCAACATTGAATCTCATCTGCCATACAGCTGCCCATTTTGATAATCTATCTAGGTCAGCTTGCAACAATTGCACATCATTTGAAGTTTCCAAAGCTCTGCATAGTTTAGTGTCCTCAGCAAACACAGAGACCTTGCTCTCAATGCCCCCTTCTAAGTCATTTATAAACAGATTAAAAATAAGTGGCCCCAGTACGGAACCCTGAGGCACCCCACTTAGAACTTTAGCCCACCTAGATATAGCCCCATTGACCACCACTCTCTGTTTGCGATCCAATAACCCATTCTCTATCCATGTACAAATGTTTTCTTCTAGGCTAACGGTGCTCAGTTTATACATTAGTCTCCTATGTGGCACATTATCAAAAGCTTTAGCAAACTCCAAGTATACCACATCTACTGATATGCCAGAATCTAAATTCTTACTCACTTCGTCATAAAAATAAAGTAAATTTGTCTTACATGAACTATTTCTCATAAATCCATGCTGACTACTACTAATAAGATCAGTTCTGGAGACAAAGTCAAGGATATGATCCCGTAACAAAGTTTCCATCACCTTTCCTACCACTGATGTTAGGCTTACAGGTCTATAGTTACCAGGTTGGGAACGACTACCTTTTTTGAATTGTATTACATTGGCTTTTTTCCAATCCAGCGGCACATCACCAGACAAAAGTGAATCTGAAAAGATAAACAGTGGTCTAGAATAAAACTGGACTAAGCTCTCTTAAGATCCGAGATGTATTTCAATTGGGCCTGGGGCTTTATTGATGTTAACTTTGTCTAATTGTTTTCGCACCATACCCTTCATATTATTACAGTCCCTGTTATATGGACTAGGATTCTATTAAGTGAATACAGAGGGGAAAAATGGCTTCTCTGCATCCTCTATAACCATCTCTGCCCCATTATTTAATGGTCCCACGTTCTCACGTTCTCAGTCCTCATCTTTTTACTATTGATATGTTTACAAAACATTTTGGGATTAAACTTACTTTGTTCTGCTATCCGTATTTCATTTTCTATTTCATTTTAGCTAGTTTAATTGCTTAAAGCCTTATCTCTGCCATCAAAGCTACCTCTCCCCCCTGCTAATACTCTTATCTCTATGTTTGTTATGGAGGAGGGAGGGACTTGAAGAATCACAGGGATTTGATTGACAGTACAAGTAGGAGTAGAGGAATGCAATCTAATTCTTCTAATTTGTGTATCTCAGGACAACTCTGGGGTGTTGGGGGGAATTATAGAACACATGGAAAGAAAAAAAAAGTTCATTTCCCACTATAGATGCCCTTTAAATGCACAACTCATTTTGCTTTTTGTTTTTATGCACCATATAAAGAACTAAAAATCAAGACAGTTCTTCTGGTTTAGTTCTCATTTTAGTACAAAACAAACAATGTTTTGGTTGAAATAGCCTTTGCTTAGTGCTGTTTCTATCATGGACATGTGTATGGGCGTTAGTTTTATAACATGTCAATAAAGCAAGACATGTTTTTAAAGCTGCAAGGTTTCTCTCTAGTTTCTCGAAACACGGATCTTAAGATTTTCTTATGCATTTTGTGTATAAAATGAGCATAATCAATTATCTTCCTCCTGTCAAAAACAGAAAAGATTAAAATAGTTACTGAACTTTTGGAATTATATTGATTGTCTATTTTGATTCATTTTAATATTATTTTTTTTAGAAAAACTTTATAACAACCTTGAATTTGTAGAAGAGCGCCATAGGCATCGCTATGAGGTAAGCAGTCCTTTGTACTCTTTTAAAGGGCATGTCCACCCCCGAAACTATACTTTAACCCACTACTGACCCCACTGTGTAGTGCTGATAAATCCTTACCTTAGATCCCTGCTCCAAATGGCTGCCCTGCAATGTCTCTGCAAACTTCAAAAAATTGAAGAGCAGGAGCCTGACTGTGTCCCTAAGGTTTCTGCCTTGTACCTTTCCTCTGGGAGAATTTAGCCATGTGCAGTGAAGCCCTCCCTCTCCCTCCTGTTTTTATCTCCCTTCCCCTAACTCAAACCCCCTTTTCTGTAGTGTAGTGCTCCCTATCCCACCCCCAACCGCTATGTTTATTTGTAAAAAATAAACAATCTGAGGTTGGACGTGCACTTAAAGAATTCATTCTACTATTTGGGTGGTCTGTGTGATGTTCCGATAATCCCCATGTATCCCTTTAGCACAGAGACCTCAATCTCCACCACTATTTTTACCTATAGTCAAGCCCCTGTTTGCTGGGAAGCTGGACGTGTCTCACCGGGCATAGGTGCCCCCAGGTCTGAGCAGATCAGGGCATGGGAAGAGTGACAGAGACAGGGACAGGGACGAAACCAAGGATCAAACACAGGAAGCCAGTCAAACGAAGTGCCAGGGATAGAGAAAAGCATACTTAAAAAATGGGCAGAGGTCATTTCCGACAGCAAAAGTCCAGAAAGGAAGGCAGAGAGTCGGTAACAGAAAATCTATAGATAACACACCACGAGCAATAAGGCGGATCAAATGCTATAGGAAGACTAATGGGCTAGGAGGCTTATAAACGCAGAAAGAGCCAATAAAGGTGAAGCCAGCATAAACAGAAAGGCAACATATGGATTTGAAAGGGTCCAGTTACTGGTTCAAAGAATCAAATAAATAATCTGAATAATCAAAAAGAAAAATCAACTGGTTTATGTCCTTACGTATAGATATAATGAAAACTGATACACAGCCCACCAATCAACAATCAAATGAATAAAATGAGAGTAAAATTCTTTAATTTTATGCTCCTATGATTTAACCCACTGCTGGCCCCACTGTGTATGTTAAAAACAATCCTTACCATACATCTCTGCTCCTTATGGTTCCGAACTCTACTTTCTGTGCATTACCAATGCTTCTCTAAGATCATTGGTAATGTCGCTAGTGGTAAGGGTGTACTTAGTTTTAAAGGTTTTATTTAGAATCTGGTTAGGAACAGAGGAAGAAAAATAAAATAGATAATTAACATATAAAATGTACATTGATTCAAGGCATAAAAGCAACATCTTGCTTATAAATCATTTGAAAAAAATGTGACCTTGGGTTTCCAGTGGAGTCTTTGTCCTCCAGTTAAGAAGAATATTGCCGAGATGTTTAATTGAATAACTGGATAATTCTGCTGCAAATAGAGGGAGTAGCATTTGTTAACAGTTGTCATATTACCCAATCTGGGGCTTTTCAGGGGTGGGGGGAGGATGTTAAACCCACCCTCCCATTTAAAAAACTGAATTTACAAGGTCATACACTTCTCCTTACTTTTAAATTGACTGTTGAATCTTCCTTTGTTTTTTAAGGTTATAGGCAGTTTATAGGATTTGACACTCTTTCTTATATTAACCACATGTTCCTTATCATTTTTGGGCTTATGGCCTATAGAGTATTTCTAGGTATCATGCTGAATTACTGCCTTGTGTGAATGTTTTATATTTTGTCTTTGGTTCTCCTTTACTGTGTGTTATAAAAGTGAAGCTGGTTACATAAATGAATCAGTGTGAAAGGCAGAGAAGGAGTTGTAGTGATTTCAGCAGCTCCTGCTACTAGAAGATTTTAGACAGGCAGCATCTCGGTAACCAGAGGGACTAAAAATGTACTGTATAGCAATGCACTATTTTATTCATTCAGACGCGCAAATCATATTTGCAGATTTTAAATCTCAATTTGTTCTGATTTTTGGTAGCCACGGACTGGTTGCCCCTTTTTTCCCCTGGGCATTAGGATCATTTTTGGCTGCACTTAATGCTGAAAGAAGGTTTTCTTTGTGGCCTTATCTTACTTGGGACAAATGTTTTGGGCGACTATCTACAGTAGCACGATTATAAGGCTTTAAAGAAAAAAATACCATTCAAAGTCACAGTACCCCCAATTAAAAGTACGGTAGGTATAAAGGTAAGAGCTAGGTTTACTTGTGATTGCTGGCCTGGTCCAGCTCTGTCCTCTCCCTCAGTCCAGGACCTGGCCAATAGGAAGACACAATTCTTGCAAAGTAGAGCTGGGTGGACCGGTGATTACACGTTTGAGGTAAGATGACATGGGATCGTAGGTAAACCCTGCGGGTGATCACCTTAGCTGTAAATGGTGTATAAAATGCCATAAAATAATAAAATTAGCACTGCATTTCACTATAAGCAATATACCTACCAACTAACTCCTAGCCATGTAGAGATATGCACCCCATATAATCTCCAGGCACCCATGAATTACTGTCTCAGCACGATGTTCAAGTCACCAGAAATTTCCCAGTACATTCATTTAAAAAAAAAGAAGAAGCTTAAAGTTGGAACTGCTCCTCACAATGACAGTTTATGAGATGATACAGATGTAAAAACCTATTCAGACATCTCTCCCAACATCATTAAACCTGATGCTAGAAAGTATAATCAAGAATTCAGTTGGTAAAGTAGGATAATATGTGGCACTTTTTTATCTATAGAGATGCTTAAAAATGGATAGTATTTCTAGATTTTATAACCAAATATCAGACTCTGGGCCTCATTTACCCAGAGCTGCAAATTGCCCTGGGCAAATAAGGCTTCCGGTATTTAATACTGGATTTGCATCTGGTGGTAAATCCCAAAGGGGATTTTACCCCAGCGCCTCATTAAGACTAGCCATTAGCTCGTCTTAAATTGTGGAGTTAAAAGTGGTGCAAATCCTTTGTTAAATAGATTGCGCCGCTTGCACGGGTGTCTTTTGTATAACTGGTGCAGCCAGTGCAATTATGGAGTTAAACTTGCGGTAACTTATTCAATAATGTTTAGCACAAGTTTAACCCCTATTTTTAGCATAGCACACATGGGTAAATCAGGCCCTTAAAGTGAAATGATACAAAGCTTGATTACGTCTGCACATGAAACATGGTAAATACTTTATTTGAACCTTGGTTGGTGTGCATAAGAATAAGTGCAGAATCCTATTTTGCCTATTGGGAAGTCTTTATATCCTTGATGTGGGGTGGACCTTGAAACAGTTGACTTTTTTCCCATCTCTCTAGCTACATAACTACTGGTTTTGGATGAACTTTCTACTTAACTCTCTGGAATATTTTATTTCCGTCAGTTCTATGTCAATTTAACATTCGTAAGGTTAAAATCAAATCTATAAATATATATAACTGTCATTAAATGGGCGAGAATCCCATCAAATAGCCAGAAAGCAATTTGCAGGGGGAAAAAAAGCTCTGTCATAAAAGCTCTGATAATAGCATCAAAATATTCAGCCATTTTCCAGTCTGTGGACTGGAAAATTGCTGAGCCATGTGTTTGCAAGGTAAACACCTGTTATTTGGCAAATTCATTGAATAACTTTAAAAGTGGGTTAGATAAGTTTCTAAAACTAAATAATATTGAGAATTACTGGTATTAATACATATACTGTAGTTCTGGTTGGTACGAGGATACTATATAATATTGAGAATTACTGGTATTAATACATATACTGTAGTTCTTGTTTGGTACAGGGATACTATTAATATTGAGATTACTGGTATTAATACATATACGGTAGTTCTGGTTGGTAGGGGATACTATATAATATTGAGAATTACTGGTATTAATACATATACTGTAGTTCTGGTTGGTACAGGGATACTATATATATTTAGAATTACTGGTATTATACATAACTGTAGTTCTGGTTGGTAAGGATACTATATAAATATTGAGAATTACTGGTATTAATACATATACTGTAGTTCTGGTTGGTAGCGGATACTATATAATATTGAGAATTACTGGTATTAATACATATACTGTATTTTCTGGTTGGTACAGGGATACTATATAATATTGAGAATTACTGGTTTAATAAATATACTGTAGTTCTGGTTGGTAAGGGGATACTTATAATATTGAGAATTACTGGTATTAATACATATACTGCAATTCTGGTTGGTATGGCGATACTATATATATATGAGAATTACTGGTTAATAAATCAATACTGTAGTTCTGGTTGGTAAGGGGATACTATATAATATTGAAATTACTGGTATTAATACATATACTGTAGTTCTGGTTGGTACAGGTATACTATATAATATTGAGAATTACTGGTATTAATACATATACTGTAGTTCTGGTTGGTAACGGGATCTATATATATTGAAATTACTGGTATTAATACATATACTGTAGTTCTGGTTGGTACAGGGATACTATATAATATTGAAATACTGGTTTAATAAATATACTTTAGTTCTGTTGGTATGGGATACTTTATAATATGAAATTACTGGTTATATACATATACTGATTCTGGTTGGTAGGATACTATATAATATTGAGAATTACTGGTTAATAAATACTTGTAGTTCTGGTTGGTAAGGGGATACTATATAATATTGAGAATTACTGGTATTAATACATATACTGTAGTTCTGGTTGGTACAGTATACTATATAATATTGAGAATTACTGGTATTATACATACTGTAATTCTGGTTGTAAGGGATACTATATATATTGAGAATTACTGGTATAATACATATACTGTAGTTCTGCTTGGTACGGGGATACTTATAATATTGAGAATTACTGGTATTAATACATATACTGTAGTTCTGGTTGGTACAGGATACTATATAATATTGAGAATTACTGTATTAATACATTACTGTATTCTGGTTGGTACAGGGATACTATATAATATTGAGAATTACTGGTATTAATACATATACTGTAGTTCTGGTTGGTACAGGGATACTATATAATATTGAGAATTACTGGTATTAATATATATACTGTAGTTCTGGTTGGTACAGGGATACTATATAATATTGAGAATTACTGGTATTAATACATATACTGTAGTTCTGGTTGGTACAGGGATACTATATAATATTGAGAATTACTGGTACTAATAAATATACTGTAGTTCTGCTTGGTATGGGGATACTTTATAATATTGAGAATTACTGGTATTAATACATATACTGTAGTTCTGGTTGGTACAGGTATATTATATAATATTGAGAATTACTGGTATTAATACATATACTATAGTTCTGGTTGGTACGGGGATACTATATAATATTGAGAATTACTGGTATTAATACATATACTATAGTTCTGGTTGGTACAGGGATACTATATAATATTGAGAATTACTCAGTTCTGCAGTTCTGGTAGATCCAGGGATAATTTATGGTTGCCATATGGAGTCAGGAAGGATTTTTTCCCCCTTTTTTTAGTTTTTTTTTTTTTTTTGCCTTCCTCTGGATCAACTGTTAGGTAGGGTTAAAAAGGATGGTGAAAAGGTTGGACTTGATGGACGTATGTCTTTATTCAACCTCAATTACTATGTTACTATGTATGGATAAATGCGTCACCTTTTAATTTTTACATACATTACCAAAACCCCAATCCTCCAACAGAGTTGTAGGAGGCGAGCCCTCCAGCGGGAGATTGTCTGTTTGTAAGTACCTATATGTCAGCGTAGGAGTGTCATAGATAGGTAAGATTAAAACACAAGTGGGGTTTTGGGGGGCAATGTGTGTAATAACGAGAATTTTTTTTCTGGGTGAACTTACCCTTTAAAAGTAGCTTTCTGAGAATGAAGCAGATTTTCACCTATATATGTTTATAATGTTTGTCAGTCTCTGTAATGCTTTTTTGGCACACTTTAACATTCCATCAGACCCACTAAGAGAGAGTAGGAAATTTGCTGTATTCAATACTGTAGCAAGTGGGAAAATGCAGGTAACAAGCCAGTAAAGATTAGGTTAAAAAAATGAACTATCTATAACCGTAGCAATTAAATTACATTCTCATTTTACACTAACATGCACATACACTGTAAAGTGCTGTATTATAACGGATTATGATCCATCGTCTTCATAAATATATTGTTATATTCTTACTTCAACAGAGCAGGACTATTACAGGACTATTACATTGATGTAAACACTGTCGGAAGATCTGTAGTTTTATAGGAACATTTTTATGGCTCCAGGTACATTGAAGGCTTTAAAAATGCAGATGATTTACATAATGTGATCTTAATATTGAAAAATGTTCCATACATTTTGGTTTATTTAACACCCTTCAGTGTTTTTCCAATTATTAGCCTTCTATAGATCTGCAGAGAGAATAATGATTTAGTTCAGCCTTGTTCAATAGAAATATTTACCAAGTACATGCAGTAAATTGAAGAACCAATCGGAGAGGAAGGCTTTCTAATCTAAAGAAATGGAGCTTGTGTAATAGCCAATAGAAAGAAATCTGTATGTATCATCTTTGTTTCATATAGAGACATATTGATTGTGTTGCTGATCGCATTTGGCTCTGACTTGTTTGAAAAGGTAAAATTTACATTAAGCTATCTGAACAGAATCTAGCCTTGGAATATAAAGTGCGGATTGTCTATACATCTTTTATTCTAGCTTTATTTTTTGCAATCTGAGCATTAAATCTGGTACGTCCAATGTACAAAGCTGTTTTAATAAAGCTGCAAAGCCATTTTGATACCAATTTTTTCAGTACTTTTAGCCCTTTTTTGTGTTTAAAGCTAAAGAAAATGTTCACTGTTTTTTTCTGTTGTATAATACATGGTAAAAAGTCACTAAGGTTATTATAAAGCCATGAAATGTCATTTATAAACAAAGTTAATTGGCTTAATAATTTGCCAAAAAACTGCATTATTTTGGGGGATTTTTTGTCCTAGTAATAGGTATGTAAGCTGGCAATAAAAAATGAGCCGACATGGGCATAAAAAGTTGCTTGTGGCAGCTGCGCAGTTAACTTTATCATTAGCCACGCATCCGCAACAAAGAAGTTAGTCAAGATAACCAATATTACACTGGAAAGTGTGACTTTAACTCCATTTCCGGGTGCTGCACCCCTCAGTGCATTGCCCTGTAAGTGTTCTGTGTGTATTAGCCTTTCCCCACTGCTTTTTAGATCCACCAGGTTGTGGTACCTGTTTATCATTAGTATGCCCTGATGAGAAACTCATTTTCTAGGGTCTGAACCTTTTCCAAACAGTGCACCCGATGCAATAATCATTTGGTGTAACATTAATTTAATCTGTGTGTGTAAAAGACCCGTATCTGAGCACAGTTTACCTGAACGAGCGCAGGCAAGGTGCGTCCCACTGTTCTGATATTATTTTTATAAACATTTAATAACAGTATCTAGGAACAGGGTGAAGAAAACTCGTAATACCCTTCAAACATTTCTTGTCTTGCAATTCAGCATAAAAGCCACTGGAATGAATCAATGGAAAACAATGTTATACCGTATATACTCGAGTATAAGTCGAGGTACCCATTTTACCTCAAAAATGAGTAAAACCAATTGACTCGAGTATAAGTCGAGGGTAGAGTCTCCCCTCCAGCCCCAGGAATAAAACCTATTTCCCTGCACCCATCTTCTCACCCTGCCACTACACTACACTACTACAGTACACTACACTACTCCCTGCACCCATCTTCTCACCCTGCCACTACACTACACTACACTACTACAGTACACTACACTACTCCCTGCACCCATCTTCTCACCCTGCCACTACACTACACTACCTACACTACACTATACAGTACCAATACACTACTCCTGCACACCATCTTCTCACCCTGCCACTACCACTACACTACTACAATGCCTTACCTTTGAGGAGAGTCCGGGCCCGCACATTTGATGGAGGAATCCGGCTGCCGCGAGATGGAGGAATCCGGCTGCCGCGTCCACTGATGGTCGCATCCACTGACGTCACGACTCGGCGCCGGTCTAATTTCCCGGCGCCGAGTCGTGACGTCAGTGGATGCGACCATCAGTGGACGCGGCAGCCGGATTCCTTCACCAGTAAGTGACTGACTCGAGTATAAGTTCGGTTCAGTTTTCAGGCTGTTTTCACAGCCTGAAAACCTCGACTTATACTTGAGTATATACGGTAATAGGAATACAAAGACTGTGTATGACAATAAATACATCTTTTAGCACGTTATATGAATAAATCTGTATTTTTATTAGTTGTAGTCTATATGTAGTCTCTGTATTTCTATTATTCATATAGCTTTATATAAACAGCTCTAAGGGCTAGGCCACACTAATGCGATTGCGCATGCATTTGCGATTTTTAAATTATAGAAATTGCGGCAAGCACACTTGCACGAAAATCTCACCGGAAATGCCTGTGCAATCACGTGCGAAGTGCGTGAAGTGTGGCCAAGCCCTTACAGGGGACACTGCACTACATATTGTTATAATGCATTGAAGCTAATGGCATGTTTAGCTGCTAGAGTTGACAGCCGAAAGCAACATGTAGAGGATGTGTCTATTACTTATACTGCACATCTAGCAGTTAACATTGGATACAATGGGAAGCAGTAGGATAGAATCATTAAGTGTTTCCACAACCCAGAAATGACTGAAACAAGGGTAAACACCTCTCTAGTTAAAATAAATAAGTATTGGGTACATCACGCTGTCAAAATAGACATAGAGCTTTAATTGAGAGTGAAATCTAAAATATGGGCTTGTAAGAGATTGTATGAAATATTGGTAATGACAGAAATTAAAAGATTAATAGGGAGATTAAAGAAAAGTTCTTATTGTTAAAAATGGTGCTTATTTTGCCCCAACTAATGATATGTTATTTTACATTTAAAAGCTAACATCTGATTGGTTGGGGCAAAAAAAGCACCACCAACTATAAGAGCTTTTATTGAATCTCCCTGTCAGGGTGTTATTGTAGATGTAAACTAATGAAAATAAAGGTACAGTCCAAAGCAGTGATGGCCAACTGCATGCAGCACATTTTTGGGTGGGCATGGGCGTAACCAGTCGTGTTGGGGCAGGGCTATATCTGCGGCCTGGACAGAGTGCTGGTAATGCGACCCCCAGCATGGGCCAGGTAGACAGTCAGTCGAAAGGTTCAAATGACTCTCCAGTGATATCAGCAGTTTATCGAGCAGACGATCGGACCGGTTGTATACTTTTAAGACAGTCCTATCTGTGGCTGGAACATCATGCCTAGATTTCAAGCCTATATGGTAAAATAAATTGCACAGTTAGTGAAATTCAATCAAGTTGCAATAAAACTTATTTTGGACTGAGCCCAGAGACTGCTGATTAAAATATACACCTTACTTTCTACCTGATTTATTTCCTAAAATATGCATCCATTTTCTCAGTGCAGTTATTCCTACATTTGATTTTTGTTTTTATAACTTTATTTATATAGAAATTTTTCATTTAGTTATAAATTATAGACAATTTACACTTTTGTTTAAGTAGTAGTACAGAATAATATCGGTTTTGTAAAAACGTCAAAAAAAAATTTAACGAACAAAACAATAATACACACAGGCAAATAGTGCAGTTTACTAAAGTATATTGTATTTAGTTACTTATATTAGCTGGTTGGTTAGCTGGCTGGACCACCTCGCTGGCATTTCTGTTTTCCCATCATCAGGGGGGGAAGGTGAAATTGATAAGAGTGAATTTTTAATAGAGATATGACACCATTTCAGGTTACTGCCATTCTTATATCCCAGGGGGCCCAAATTTTTGTCAATCGGTCTATTTGGTCTCTAACCCTTGCTGTTAAATTTTCCATGGATCTTAGATCTGCAATAGATTGGAGTAGATTTTCTTTCGTCGGGGGTAGTGGGCGTTTCCAGAATTAAGTAATTAGCCTTCCTGTGGCTACCTGTATATGTATACATAGTTTGCTGGAGTATTTGGAGAGGCCCCTGTGGAACACCTAGGATCCAATGGATGGGGTAAATTTGATTTTTAAGACCTTGTTTTCCGTGTTATAATATAATACTATACTTCTATACAGTCACTGATTTCTAGCACCTCCCCCAGTCTGCCCTCCCCTTCATTAACTTTCTTGCAAATGTCATAGAACGGTTGAGAGTCAGAGACTCTGACTGAGGGAGGAGCCAGAGAGCAATCATTTACTGCATAGGTATAGCGTCCATTTAAAGAACATATATAATACCAGAACAGTGTTTAAGCTATAAATAAGAGACATATGAGTTAGTCTATACATTAGTTTTAATAGGTAGTGAGGAAGCAAATATTTGTAATAAAATGGACAGAAATATTTTACTAGAGGCTAGAGAGTATTTTGGCATCCAGAAACTACATGTACTAGAAAAGAAGACTAAAAAGCTGTTTGCTCTAGTCCAAGAAATATAGGATTAGGCATGCATGGGTAAGAAGGTGTTGAGGATGAAGCAGAAAGCACAAGGTTTTAACACCAGAGTTAATGAGCAGATGGTAACCTCGTGGCAGATCCCATGGCCAAGAGATTGCTGGCAGAATACATTTTTTCTTATAGCATATTGGTTGTAATATATACAGGGAACAAATGATATGATCTCTGAGTATCTTGTTTGCTTCAAACTTTAGGTGTTAAGAAATAGAACTTATTGTATGTTCATCTGCTGATGTTCTGTTATTGTCACTAATTTGGTTGCAGTGGATCATTTCCTGTATTTATTTTTCGGTCTTTTAGGTTAACCCAGAGCTTGTTCATCAGTTTGAAGAGAAAGGTTTAAAGTTTGTTGGCCATGACAGTGAGGGGCAGAGAATGGAGATCATTGAACTTCAAGGTATTTATTGCTATGTACTGTATAACAGTTACCTGAGCTACCTTTACCAGGTCTTGGTGACAGACATTTTGTCCCAATGCTGACTATACCCTGGCTTGACATTTTATTTTATTGGCAAATCTATGTTAATGTGGAGCACAATGGCAGTTTTACCTGCTGAACTTCCCCAAATGTTTTCCGGCTGGACCATTATTTGCCATTAAAGACACATTGATCATAAAATAAATGACGCATCGGGAGGTAAGTCTACTAATATATGGACAGCAGAAGCTTCTGGGAAGTTTAGCAAATGACAGGGATGCATGTGTAGCAGTTCTGTATTGCACACACCTACTCATTGCATAGCCAATAAGGGTCCCTGCTACTCTTGGATGCAGTGTTAACCAGGCTATATATTAAGGCCGAACAGCTGCTTTTTTCAGGTTTTAATATAAAAGTGTCATAGTAGATTAGAGCAAATGGAGGGCAATTTACAGTCTGAAAGTTTATAAAAAACGAATAATGCTGCCTCATTAAAGGATCCTAAACATGTAACAAAGAATGTTCTATGACCCATTTATCAAAAATTCTATGTTATTGGTGATATATTGCATTGAAAGTACAAAATTTCCCTTCAAATGGCCATACATTTTATATGACAAGCAGTAATCTGTCTTTGTCTCTGTTTTGGAAATGCATAGCAATTCTGACTGTTAGTATAGTACAGTTGTATGTGATGATGTTCCTGCATGGTGAGTGATACAGACACCATTATTTCTGAATTAATGGCCAGAAGGCAAAAAAATGTGTTGGAGGTATATTCCACAGTGGTAGTTTTTAGTAGAGATGAACAAAACTGTTCAAAAGTTCCAAAAAAATCCTATTGAATCAGAATTTTAGTAATTTTCATTACCATGTTTATATCTGATGTATTCAATTAGATCAACTGGACTTGAAGTTTAGTTCTTGAAGACTAAACTTCAAGTCCAGTTGATCTAATTGAATACATCAGATATACCATGACCTGGATGAATGAGAACCTTCACAAGCATTACCATGTTTAGATTTTTCGGTGAAACATTCCGAGTGGCAGAAACTGGCAGTTCCAATTTTATGTGCTATTAATCTGCTGCAACCAATCAGATGTTATCTAACTGCATTAGTCCGGTCAAAAGATGATAACTGGTTGCTTGCTGCAAATTAACAGCTCAGGCAAACTTTTGCTCCTCTTATTGGATCATCGTATTGCTGCTTTATATTTATTGTCTCCATAAATTCTCTTTAAAATTTAAAGGAGAACTAAAGATAAAATATAGTAAATATCATAGTGTACTGTTAATCACTAAGAAGCAGGAAGCTGGCAGAAACCAGCAGGATTCTGGATTCCTCGCACTGATTCTTATTTTAGCTGAGAGATATAACAGCTATATGAGGTAGTTTTGAATTCTATAATGCATTTAGGCTTGTTTTTTCTTGAGCTTAGTTCTCCTTTAACAGCAGTTTCAATGTAATATTCATGTGATGATGTGTGTCCCTGGCTACATATCTAAATCTTTATCAATTAACAGGTCACCCATACTTTGTTGGTGTGCAATTCCACCCAGAATTCTCCTCTCGTCCCATGAAGCCCTCCCCTCCTTACCTTGGCCTTATGATGGCTGCTTCTGGCAAACTTAGCTCATTTTTACAGAATGGCTGCAAAGTATCCCCAAGGTAAGTATGTTTATGGGTACTATGGTCGAGTAGTTTCTTATGGGTGCTTTATGTACAAAGCAGTTAGGCCTTTCATGTTTTTTAGCTTTAGAGTTCAGGGTTGTACTGGTCTTTGTAGGTTACTGGTCCCTCAATTTCTCACATATGCACTAAAGTCAATGCCTGCTGCGTTTTTCTGTAATTGTGTGGTGCTCTCCTGCTTTTGGGGTAGTTTGCTTTACCTTACTTAGGCTGGGTACACATATGCAGATTTTTCGGAACCAACTTACCGACATTTCTTTGTATTGGTCATTCGGGGCAAAAAATCAGCAGTGTTTTTGGGGTGAACAGGTCATCAGACATGTCAGTAAATCACTGCTGATCATGTGGTAAACTATGAACTGCACTGTGATGCACCGACCGTTCGCTAGTGGTTTACAGTTGGTCAGGACGAAAAGTCCCTCTGTGTGTACCCAGCCTAGCCTAAGAGTTTAGCAGTGTATGTATGTGTGTGTGTATAGAGAACTACAGTATATGTGTGTGTATTTAACAGAGTATACAGTATGTGACTATAGATGGTGTGTAGCAATATAGTGTGTGTGTATTTGTGAAACCGGATATTGTGTGTGTATATAGCATTATAGCATGTATGTGTGTATCATTATAAAATGTGTATGTTTGTATTTGTGTGTGTAAACAGCTCTAATGTTGCTAGTATTTTGATTTGATGCTAATAAATACAGTAACTGTAATTATTTTTTGTCATATCCTCTTGTAGGCTCAAAATTAATTTACTTAACCTTTTTCTGTACTGTGTGGGTTTCGGTTTTTGTGTCGGCTTCAGAGTCGATTGTCACGTGCCGAAAATTTCCCTCCCCCGCAGTCGGACCCCTGTACTAAAGTCCGCTGCGGTCGTAGGAAATGTGTCAGTCCGAAACATTCTCTTTATACTTTATATAGGGAGAACACTCTATACTGTGTGTAACCTAATCTTACAGATTACATGCGCACACAGTGCATGTTCCGTTGGGACCTGTCTCAGGAACAGCGGATGGTTCAAGGGTAAGTACTCTATCTTCGATCCGTTCTCCTGCTAGTTTCATTGAAGTACGGGAGGTAAGACATAGCCATTACTTCCCGTTCTTCACTTAAACTTTAAAAAAAAAAAACAAAGGCACTTTTGGGAGACCCTTTTAAAGATTGTTACTGTGTTTACCCAGCATTACCTCCATAATATGTATGTGTTTCTAGAATAGTGCAATCAAAGAGCATTAAAAAATACCATATTGCTAAATAAACCTTCATTTATGTAATGGAGCCAACAATAGCAAACAAGCACCACTAAGTTCTACTAAGAAGTGAATAAACCTTCTGTTTATCAGACTACTGTATGTAGTGTTTGGCTGACTTGCACCGTTAATAGTTGCAAATAAAATATATTGGGCAGCAGCAAACATTGTTTTTTTTGTATTACATTTTCGAACGTGTTTTATGAATACAGAAATGAGATTCTCTCCATTGTTTTTTCCTTGCGACAGAATTTCAATTTGTTTTCCTCCAATATCCATTTATATGATTGGTAAAATAATAATAATCATTGGGTCGGAAACATTTTGTCATTGTGTTGAAAATCCATTAGTTCGTACTGGCAATTTACAGCTTTATTTAAATGATTACCTCTAAACAATCATTTAACCTCAGCACAGAAAACAATGCGGAAATGTGTTGTGTACCTACACAAACATACTAAAAAGGATGATTTCGTTTCTCACTATTAAAAAGGAAATTTCTCATTTTCTTTCTACAAGAAAGTCTTTTAAAGGGCACCTTCACCCTTAAAATAAACTGGCCAATGGTCAGTTACCTGCCTTCAAAACCAACTGATACAGTCAGCACTTAATTAGATTTATTACCGTGCCAACCAGATATTTAAGTATAATTATTGCCTTCATTGTGGCAGAGTAAGCTGGCTCCTTCCTCTGTTCTGTCAATCAAGGCTGTGACTGTTGACATTTCAACCAATGATTGACTAATGTTTCCCCGTTCTGCCTCCTCTGCACATTTTCCAGCTATAAAAGCTCATTGAGCAGATACCTTTGTCAGAATGAAAGAGAACTTGTCATTAAGTATCTGGTTACAAATACATGTAATAAATTGGTAAAAAAGCAGTTGGGATCAGGGGCAAATAACGGACAAGTCACCGTTTTAGTTTAAAGGTGAATATGCCCCTTAAAGTGTATCTCCACTGCTAAAAATGTTTTTGCTATTCAGTTTTAATGAAGAATGGGAGGTAAAGGAGTAGTGTCTTACCTACCATTCTTCAAAAAAACCTGCAGGGGGCAGGAGAGAAGTTAAAGTACTTACCCGATTGCTCGCTCCTCCGCATAGTCTGACAGGTCCCGACGGGATGCGCAAGAGTTCTGGGTGGTTTTAGCAATTTACATTATATTTATATTGAAAACATAGTGGCACATGAAGTTTAGATCCTTGTTTAGTCCAGAGGTTAAATTACCATTTTAACCTCTCCTTTTGAGATCCAAAATTTCTTATGAGTACTGTGACTTTTAGGTCTTTAAAGGGTAAATTGAGTGCAAATACATATGATTTAAGAAAAAAAAGCATTTTTTCGTATAGACCTTAACCTGCCCATTCAGCATTTTGTCTGTGCATAAATAAATGCTTCCAAAATACTGACATCTTTTTTGCAGGACTTGTAATATAAAACTATTTGTAAGCAATAATGGTATTTTCTACTAAACTTTAACTTTGAAGGTTTACTGATTAGAAAGTTAATGGGTGGGAGGCTGAGATGTGACATTCCTAAGGCTGCTCCTCCACCTCCCCGCTGGTGAGCACAGCCTCAGACTTCAGTGACAGGAAGTCCCCTTCCCTGCTGTGTGAAGATCACCACAGAGAAGGGAATCTACAGCCCTACTCTCCCACTATGTGAAAACAGCCTTTTCAGGCAGAGTTCTCATTCTGTTCACTCTCTGTTCTCACTCTGCCTGAAAAGGCTGTTTTCACACAGTTTTCTGGGGGGGGGGGGGGGGTTGGGAGTCTGAATGACCCACGGCACTTGAGGGTGGGGCCAAGGCACCCATCAGCAGGTGGGGCTAAGGCACCCCGTGAGTGGGTGGGGCTAAGGCACCAGCGAGTGGGCGGGACCACGTGGGACTGTAAGGGAAGGGGCTAAGGGGAGCCTGCAAAGGGAGGGGCCATAGGGTCCATGAGTGGGAGGGACCAGGTGTGCTTGCAAGAGGAGGGGGCTGCAAGGGGAGGAGACACAGGGCAGATTGACTATCATCCACGCAGGAAGTGCAGGGAACCTGGTGATGCTGCTGCCATATCACACACAAAAATGTAAATATCTTCAAAACTATGCAAAATAAACAATGAAAATAAATTCTCAGGAGAGCAATTCCTATCAATTTACCTAAAGTCATTTTTGGACCACAGTTCCCCTTTAAATCTGTATCCTTAGCTGCAGAAATGGGCACCCACAGGGACATCTCTCTTATTGTTAATAATTGTGAATTCATCACAATTTGTGATTTGATCAATCATTGGTTCCATAGAAGACCACACGATCAGCGACCATTTTCCGACATGTCTGTTCACCCGATCTGGACAACGGGTGACCGACATTGGCTGCCGCCACCAGTGAAATCTCCTCTGATTTTTTAGGATGATACATGGAAATATCGGTTGGTTGCCCGAAACATCTGTTTGTGTTTGGAGCTTATGGAGCTCACAACCAGTTGTTTTTAAATTGGGCGGTTTTGTCTTTAAGCTAAGAGACTAGGATCTAGGGGGCGGGCTGATAGCACTCATCTTTGCTGTGTGATATCTAAGGGAGAGTAGCACGGTTGTAAATGAGAGTAAGCGATTTCAGCTGCTGAAAGTGTGGACATGTAATGGGGGTGATGTTATTTTTTTTATATGGTTTCCTTTAAGTTGTTCTAGGTGCATATTTTTTTCTGTGGAATCAGAGCAAATCCAGTAATATCTTTTGCCCTTACTGTAGATAATGTGTTTAGGATGAACACTGCCATGACTGAGGTATGTGGTTCTGTCTGTAGGCTTGTGATAGATGGAAGGTTGTACTGTGTTTTCTTTAATACATACAGTGTTGTTTGGAAAGCTTATTGATGTATCATGTGAATGATGTTTTATTAATAACAGGTTAAAAAAGATGTGACCGGCTGCCTGTTGCTTTTATCCAACTGATTTATCAGGATGGGATCAACCAGAGTTAAATAGTAAAGGTACAAAAATTCACTGCCAATTCCATTGGAATCTGCAATTGTGACAATTTACAAATACACTATTTCGATCTACCTACACATTGTACAACAGTGTACCTATACACTGTTTAAGGAGTGATCATTGTAGGGACACATAGTGTGGTGTAATCAGACCCTCTTCTCTAGTAAAGGAGCCAAAGCCGACAATGGTAGTTTATTGGGATCAGTCATTTTCATGATGTGCAAATCCCATCCAATACAGCTACAGATACAGCCAATTTCAAAGGTTAACCGTGGTCAAGCATCTCTCCCCCCTTACCCCCATACACACACACAAGAAAACTCTCCATGGCCAAAGGATGCCCTTTAATCAACTCAAATAAAAGAATAGACATTTCAATAAAATAAAGCACCAGGTGTAAGACACAGACATGGTTGTACTAAAGAACTTTAAATTGAGTTGTATGTATTAATTATCATTGTAGATACCACCTGATGTATATTCAGGGAGATTCAATAAAAGTTCTTATTGTTAAAAATGGGGCTGATTTTGCCCCCCAACCAATCTGATTTTATTTAACATTTAAAAGCTAACATCTGATATGTTGGGGCAAAATTAGCACCATTTTTAATAATAAGAACTTTTATTTAATAGTGTCTCCAAAAAATGAACACCAATCATAAAAAGCTTTTATAAAAAAACTCACCTCTCCTCCAAGTCATTCCATGTTCCCAACAGAAGAAGCTGAATTATTTATTTTTTTAAAAAAGCAGGATAAATTGATTTTTAAATGGTTATTGACTATCATATCGGAATACTTTTTGACATAAAAAATAAAATGAAGGAACAGAAGGAATTTAAAAGTTGCATGATTACAGCTATTGTGAAGAGAAAATAGGATTTCCACACAGCCCAGAATCCCATAATAAAAATCAGACACCATGAATAGCAAATGAGGGATTAAGTAAATGGAGCTCAATGAAAAATAGAGGAGAAAAATCCCACAGTCAACAGTAAACCCAAAGCCAATAATCTAGTGGGAGTTTGGAAGAGCTGTGGGGAAAAGTAACATATATATTTTATTATACTGTATATTAATAGAAACAGACATAAAGGCTACAATTTAAATGAAAGTGGGAAACAAATAAGGGTTTAGACAAAAATCCTGATGGGACATTTCATATATAGTTTCACAGTGGCAATATAATTGGATGTTATAAGTGACACTGTATATACCCCTGTCTCCAGCTAAACTGGAATTCAACAGATCAAATTCACTGCTTTAAGATATCAGGTGTAATCAAATTATCTAACAGGGAGATTAATATTTTTCCAGAAAATGCAGGTTATGCTTACGGTATGAAAAAGTCCTGATAATGGGAATTCTGGCAAATGTGGGTAACTCCAGGTGCTAAGTCAGCTCCTTATTTCCTCCTTACTATCTGCAATTTCTAGTTTGGTATATATGATCCCTGAAAAGCTTTCTATCTTCTGTTTCTTTTCCTTCCAAGCTGTTGTGATTGAAACATTTATCAACGTTTCTAGAGTTTAATTGTTTTTTTCACTTTAGCTCTGTCAAATGCTCCTAGATTACCAGTTTTAGGTCTTCTGGTAAATGTACGGATTATTTATTATTTTTTCTTCAGTTGTTCCGATAATAGTTTTTTTTTGTAGAATTGTATTCCATTAATGGGGACTATGGTTTCCAAACAAGTTTAGGTTACTTTTAAATTAACTGTCTTCAAAGCAAGCCCTGGATCAAGTGCATCCTTTCAGAAGCTATGGAGCTTTAAAGGTTAAATTTTCTTGCTTTTGGTTGCTTTAGCAATGTCATCAACACACCCTGTGCTGTAAACCTGCAAATTATAGACCTAGGACAGAGAGGTCCTGCTTGATTGATGACATACTGCACCATCTAATGACCTGAATATTGAGAGGGTGGGCACTGATTAGTGCATTGTGCTCTCAATCAGTGGGAGTTTCCTCCTGGTCAGGGTCAGAAGCAGGAACATATAACCTTTAAACCACCAAATCTCCTAATAAGTTGCACTGAGAGTAGTGACTTATTTTAAAGGTGAGACAGGATTAGTGACTTATTTTACCCAAACTTGTTTGGAGACCACTGTGTTCCACTCTAAATTTCAGCTAGCTAAAGAGATCAGAAGTGTTTTATTCGTTATGGCTTTAGAAAATGCATTACTCTGTTTTATATATATCAGAAATGTTAGTAAAGTTGGGGAAGGGCCATTCATAATGCATATGTACAAAAAGAGCTCTATGCATCAACTGTATGAAACAAATATGCTTTGACTTTTATCTCCAACTGGTAAGGTAATAATAACACTTGACCACCAAGTCCTAAATAACTAATTACCTGTAATGTCGTGCTTTACAAGATTCCTCTCACCTATGGTGAGCTAAGTTTGCCACTTGTCTTGGCACGACATAGAACAGACCTGAGTGTTAGACTCTTCTATGTGGGAGCTGAAAGCAACTGAGAAGCACTGAGAATATTTTTTACTAATGTAAACCAAGCCAATTTGTTCCAAATCAAAATGGTAATATGTGAATTGATGTACACTGTACCTTGTACCTAAACATTGTACATTTGGCTGTAAATTTTTCCTGTATTTTCTTCTCTTGCCAGTAAGGTAAGTCTCCACACTTCATAAGCTTCGCTTAGGCACTCACAAACCAACAAGTGTGTGTGTAGGGGGCACAAAAAACACAAACTCCTGAGTTAATATCTAAAGTCTGTTTTGTTCTATGTGTCTTTTTCTATATCGTTTTGAACTGCTTTCATTTTTAAATATATGCACATTGGTAAATGAGCCCTGATAATATTTTCTATTAATGAGTATGTGAGAAGACCAATATCATTTAGGTTTAATTCATCTTTGCTATGTTCTGGGTAATCGATTTACAATCGATTCACAATTTACAACAATAAACGAGATGTCCCTGTGGGTGCCCATTTCTGCAGCCAAGGACACAGCCTTAAAGACCTAAAAGTCACAGTGCTCATGGGAAATTTCAGATCCCAAAAGGAGAGGTTAGAATGGGAATGTAAACTTATGCAAAAATTTGGGACTCTGGACTCAACAAAGATCTAAACTTTATGTGTCACTATGTTTCTAATCTTAATTTCATGTAGAGTTAATCAGACTAAATTCCTCTAAACTACCCAAACCAAATATATCATTTATACCAGACCCTCCATGGACACTAGAGGTGAAGTGTATCTGATTGTTTGTTTAACCCTTGCTTATTCTTTTATTACTGCGTGTAATCAGTGAATGTGTATTTACTGTTTTATTTACGACAGCCATTGCCAATCAGGCATTGGGGACAAAAGATAACATCTGTGTAATGTCAGAAAGTCTTTGTTCTAGTAGTATGTATAAAATAGAGTTCTTTACAAGATTCAGTATTGTATCATGCCTGAGGAAGAAGCCTAGTGCTTCGAAAGCTTGCATTCTCAATCATTTTAGTTAGCCAATAAAAGGTATTATTTTGTATCCGAGATGTCTTCATGTTCTGGGTAACTAAGTCTTATTTTCTTTTTTCCTTGTATTTTATTACGTCCTCTAATTTATTTCTGAAGAAAGTAAGTATCTGTGTGCATGGGGATTTCCACTGCATGGTTTGGTGTGCAAAGCACTATCAGGGTTATTCAATAAAAGTTCTTATCGTTAAAAATGGTGCTAATTTTGCCCCAACCAATCAGATGTTATCTTTCAAATATTTAATAAGATCTGATTGATTGGGGCAAAATTAGCACCATTTTTAAAGATAAGAACTTTTATTGAATCTCCCTGTATGTGTTTAAAGAACTCACTCTTAATTTATCCTTTGCTCTGGGGACTCATGTAACTGATCATTCCTTCCCATTTTTCATTCCACTTTGTCTAGTTGAACAGAGGCGTTCTTGTATATCTTTCATTTGCTTGCGTCTATTGTGAGCTATGTCACTATTTTTATTTGTACTTTGATTTGACTACGAGCAATATGGGCTTCACAAAACAAGTGTTCAAAGTGCAAAAGTAACATAAGACAAGGATAAAGGAGTAGCTCACAATTACTTACTTTTGAAAGCTTTTAGGGCTAGGCCCCACTTATGCGCATGTAAAAGCGCAATAGCGATTGCGTGCGTTTTTACAAGCGATTTGATGCGCTGCTTCTGTTTTTTATATGCGTTTACATGCGCTGCAATTTAAATTTTGTGCGATTTTAGTATGTTTTTTGTGCGTTGCGATTGCATTTTTGTAATTTTAAATTTAAATTTTGTCACTTCCTGTGACATCAGTGGAAGAATTCTGGTTAAAACGCGAAAAAAACGGAGTAAAATCGCGTCAATGTCCATTTTTTTTGCGCTTCCATAGATTTTCATTGCTGCACGTTGCGGACACCAACAGACCAAAAATGGTGAACACGAGCGTTGTGACAACGGATCGCAACGCATTGCTCATAGTGGGACATACTTGTCGCGATTTACATTATAATGTATGTGTCATTGCGCACCGTAAATCGTAAGCGGATTGCAAATCGGTAAAAAACACATAAGTGGGGCCTAGCCCTTATATAAGGATCAAATGAAAAGCACAAACAGCTGACTGCTAGTAAAGAGAGCATAAGATTGCAACATACTCCATCAAGGAGCAGTGAGGTAAGAGTAAATATTGTAGTCAACCATTAAGATTAAATTAGATTAGATTTCTTTTGGAAGAAGAGTTTCTAATCAGAAATACATATTAAAGGATAACTTCACCCAAAAAAAGAACTAAATCGAGTCATCTCTCATGTTTCTGTGAAAGTTGAGAGATCCAGTATTTTTTGGGGTGATCATTTATTTTAACATCTTTTTTTATCAATTTTAATATCTGCATATTTACATCAGCTTTAAAGCTAGCCACACAAGGGCCGATAGTTGTCTGATCGGAATTCTGATTGGCCGAAAAGATCGAAAATCCGATCAGAAGAACCAATCAAAATTCCCTGCATTGCACCGCTATCTTCCATGGATTTTAGCAAGAAAACTACAGAAGATTGGTTCTGCAATATGGGGTAGACAGAAAATTTTCTGGCTTGCTTGATCAGTTTCTGATAAACTGATTAATATCGCCCATAGGTCTATTAATAACATGGAAAACTTGGTCAAATTGATTGGAATATTAGTGCCATGTTTGGGAGGTCTTAAGTGACAAGATGTTAAACTGTATGCCACCCCCCCAACCAAAAATGTAAATATTGACCAATTGTGCCCACACCCCCAAAATACCAAGATGTACCATAAAGACGATCTTCAGCCAAATGTTAGCTGCCTCCTGCCTGGTTCTTCCAGCTAGAAGCAGTCAGTCCTGGTCGTAACTGTTGGTGTGACTGCCAGTTACTGATTGCTGCTCCCCATGATGCCTCCTCTGAGCATGTGAGCAAGAGGAGTTAGGAATCTCTGTTTAACTACTTCATCCGAATCCATGGATTTGATTTGTGTTTTTCTTACTTCCTTGTCCGTTCCCTATCCATGTTATATCTATAGTAATGTTATACGTCTTATTTTTTATTGATTGTAAATTTAAATGGTTATTATTATTTTGCTTCATTTTATTTCTCCTGTTTTGCTTTGAACTGCAGTGCAATACTGTTCATTGTTTAACCTTGTACTATGTAACAGGGAATACCAGCACTCTCCATTGTTGTGTCAGTATAGAATATATGACTGTGCAGAACTCTTGAGAGGGGTGGAGATATACCGACACAACAGCCGGCCTTGGAAATGAGTGAACGGGTTAGGTCTAGGTTTAGTAAGAAGCACTATTGTCCTGACCCATGCTGTGAATCTCCAGGAAATTCAGAAGGAAGAGTTTCCCAGAGTTTTATTGCACAGTTAGGTCAGTGCCTCTCAAGTGAATACCATGTAATTTACCATTCACTTCTCCTGGCCATGCTGTCTTATTGCTAAGGAAGTGAGTGCAGTTTAAAAATGGTCAGTGTACCAACATTTTTATAGCTGTGAGCAAACACTAACCCAATCTGCCTTTGAAGCCAAATCAATGTACGGTACTGTATGGTAGTCTATAGCAGATGGTGCATTTTACATTCCTTTTTATCAAAGTGAATGAAGAAGGGGCCTTTATTAGCTTTTCCCATTATGTTCAAATACAGTATTCTGTTTATTTCATCATTTCAAACATTAGAGTTCACTGGGGTGTCAGCATTTCATATCCATGCTGGAGTATGTAAGTATAAGGTGGATTCATTGTGTCATGTAAGGTTTGTTATTGTTTGAAAGAGCATTTGAAATGTCTTTGGTTCTTGATTCATTCATTCCTGCATGGGTTTTAATGATGAATTGAATGTAGCCATTAGCATTTACTTTAAGGGGCACAGCATAAATCAGTATTGGGTGTTGACATTTTAAGTGTGCTGCATTGTGTAAAGTGTGTGATCCCACACACGGCTTTTGCCATCCTGTGTGCTATTTACATGGGGCCCTCAGGGACCAGGACCAGTATAGGATTCTGTTTGTCCTCCTTTTTTGCTTCATTTGAAAGGAGAACTTTGGTATGAAATAAATTTCTTCTACCTGTAATTAAAATTAACTACTTGCCATTCTAGAAATTCCGAGCTTGTTATACCCACGTGAAGTCAGTAATTGTATGTAGATTTTTATCGTATAGGGCCACTGCAGCACTGTACATTTCAACAACAGAGCATGCAACGAAGGGTATATGTGCAAATTAAAAATAATTACACAAATGTACAGAAACGCCATATAAACCATTTATATATTACAGAAGTGCCTTGAAACACAATAACACTGAAAGGATTCAGACTACAGCACTACACACCTTTTGTATCTTTGTTTCCCACCTAGCTAGATTGTAAGCTCTGCAGGGAAGGGACCTTTTTCTTGGTATCTGAAGGATCAAACACTTATCTACTTGTGTAGACATAAATGTACCTATTAATATATTATTTATATTTCTTATCTTTTCCCTTGATTTTTGAGCAATATACAGTAGCACTGTGGCGTTATATAAATAAATGAATTAATTATATATAAGGAATAAGGTCCCTGCCCTGTCAGTGGGTAACATACTAATGCAAACAGTAGGGTAAAAGTGGTTACGCCAGGTGTTTAATCATATACTGTGGCAGTGCTCAGAGAGAAGGTGCGTGATAGAGTTCCATTGGTAAAGTTTTGGCAGTGATACTTCTAAAACTGGACAGAACATTTTGCTATCAACATTCAAAAAAAGTATGGGCCAGTACGAGGAATGTCGGGAGTAAAAGTGTATGGCCAGCATTAGCCCCAGAGCACAATAAACAGATAAGATAAGATAAAGAGTCCAGACTACCTGATTTCCTGTCAGATATTTATGGCAATGTTTAAGTTCTCCTATAAATCAAGGATTCCCCTGTCTGGTAGAGATATTGGTTAATCTTATGCAAATAATAAACAATTAAAAAGGTTGTGCATGAATAATGTTATACAAATGATCAAAGTGATAAAAATCTGCACAACCTTTATAAAAACTACAAAGGAATATACCATAACACATACACTTAACTAGGAAATTTAATTTTAAAGGCAAGTCCTCCCCTCAAATGAAAAATTGTACAGAGGTAAACTCCTTTTCTGCTTCCTGGTTCTCCTCTTTCAGTATCTGTCATTCATGATATAACAAGTGACATCACAGCCAATAACCGAATCCTAGTCCCCTAGCTGCCTCTTCTGAGCATGTGTGAGCTTGTAAAAGAGCTTGGACAGGAGGCAGAAACCTTTTAAAAGGGGAGAGGAATATTTTGCAGCATAACAGGTAAGTCCTATATCTATCAACCTATATGATTTTTAGTTTGAGAGAAGAACTTGCCATTTAATATACTTAGTAAGTAAGTATCTGATCGCGTGTTAAAAAGCGCAAACTAGTGTTGGCCAATTGTTACAGCTACACTAGGTGCGTTGCCGTGCACCGCTAATTGGTGCGCAATCGATCTGCATTTTTATGCTCAATCTCAGCACATAGAGATGTGCACTAACACACCAGAAATGTGTACGCTTGCGTGTAATCCCTTTTCATAACTAAAGATATTTGTAGACTTTTTTGGAACAGTGATTTTACTACGTGTTCCGTGTACCTAATGGAGTTGATCATGCAAGTAAAAGTCTTAAGCATTTGGATGTCAGTCATCAACAATAGATTGAATCTATCAAGGACAAAGTGACTAAATCGGGTTATTGGGAAAAAATAGCAAACAAGATAAACTCTGTAAATAGGAGTCCATAGAGAGATGAAATTTAATAGCAAAATCTATAAAAGGGACATTTCATGTGCAGTGGGCTAGTGATTTGTGGCCTCTGCTGTTTTTTCAACAGGCTCAGTAAGTTTATGTTTTTACTATGTCGTTGGTTGAATACGTAATCAAACATGGTATGGAATGATAATAAGGTGGAACTTACCAGACTAAAACACATTTTTATAAATAGAAAATTAGCAATTTTGATGTTTTTAAGGAACAGGCACAAGAATCCCTGATGTTGGCCCTGATGTTTCACCTTTAGAAAAAAAGTAGGTTTGAGTTTTCAGGCTTTGTGTGTGAGTAGGCTACGTATTGTGAGCTTTAAAATGCTAATTTACATTACATGTTGATATTTTAAATACTGAAAATATTTTTGCAAAGTGGGTGAAAGCAGCTTTTATTAATAGCCTATAATATATACTTTTACTACTTAAAGGACAACTAAAGCCTCAGAGCAACACTAAATCAGAAGTCATAGTACCTGGGGGGGTAGAAACACTGGCTGTAGCCTGGTATTTGTGGTGTTGTGCTTCCTTAGTAAATGGACTTGATGTTTTCACTTGCTTGACTATACAGTATGTTTCTGAATGAACTGGGTTTTTGTTGGTTTTTTTTTAAATGTGTTCTATGAATAGTGTTAAGGCCAAGGCCGCACTACAACGCACCAAATCACGCACACAATCACGAGCGTTATCGCATGCGATTGTGTGCGATTCTTGTGCGTTTTGCATTTGTGCGTGCGTTTTGCGCATGGGGTTTTGCCATTTTCCGTTATGGAAACGCCATAATGCACCCAAAAATGGTGAAAGCATGCGTTACCAAAACGGAGACGTATGCTCATCGTAAATTGCAGGAATTTTTGCGTTCCCGCGATTTCCATTTTTAAAAAAACGCTCCAGTGTGGCCTAGCCCTAAGATTGTCTTTTGTTTGCTGTTGTGGTGGAACTGCTTGTGAAATCTTCATGTTTCAGAATTGTTGGAAATATAAATATTATTTTGGGTTGTAGAGACAGCTACAGCGACCTTGGAGAAGACAGCTCATCCGACAGTTAGCTGCAAGAATGAGATTGAACATGAAATGAAGGTAAATAAATAACTTTAAAGAAATTAAAATGCTAAATACTTGATGTTGGTTAAAATGGAATAATTAAAAACACTTAAAGGGCCACTATACCCTTAAAACAACTTTCCCCTCAGATTCAGATGTAAGAGGGAGTAGCAGGTATTCCCACCTCCTGTTCAGCTTTTGTTTAAAAGTAATTTGTTTTACAAATGTTGTCGTGTTTGCAGATTCCAGTCTCCCTGGCTATGTTCAAAGAAAAATACAAATATGTTAAAATATTACAAATAAATGTCAAAAATCAGGCAAGGAACGGTTTACCTGAAACTAGTGACTAAAGCAAATTACTTAAACAGAACAAGAGGTGGGTAACTTGTTCCAGCTTCTTATAGAATTATAGATTTATGGAGTGGAATGTTGAGAGTTGATAGAGGTGCTTTAACACATTATACCACAATGCCTGTGAATAGTTTTGCAAGCTTTTTGGTAATTGATATTTTTATAACTTCGGGATAGTAAAATAAAAAAGGCCAGCGTTCCTCTATCTTCTCCTTCCTGGACTAAGTTCTGGTTAAGCTCTCAGCGTCCTCATGTCTGTCCAGCAAAGCAGTGGATCAAAAAAAGGAATTGTGTAGGGCAGAAAGAACCACCTCTCAAAATGTAAGCACGTGTTCTGGGTAAAATATTAAAGCGTTATTGGAGCCATTAAAAGTTACACTGACATACTGTACCAGGACAGGATCCAACCCCGAAACATGCAGCATGTTTGGAATAAAACTGCACAGCATTAGGTCAGTGTCATCGCCCTGAATGTATTCTTATTTAAATGTATACTTATTGAAGTGCTGTCAATTTAAATAACATTTTAGATGTTTTGTGTTAATGTTAACATTCTAGATTGTACAAACTCTACCCAGATAGATAAAACTTGTATGTTTTTAAAGAAATGTTTGGGATATTTTTCTTTATGTATAGAATATTCTATTATATATCTCCTAAAACTATTCCCCCCTGAAAGTAGAATTACCCCTGTAATTCTACTTGCTTACTGTTGATGGCAAAAGCTGGGTACACAATTTATCAGTCTATTACAGACTACAGACAGATTCCATTGGATTTCCACCTACGCAGACCTGATCCGATCTTCATATATATATCTTCTTGCGTTGTAACATGTTTAAAAATGGCTTACTATAATAATGTATAGAGAGCCTGTAGTGACCGACGGAAAGTTTTGGTTTAAACTGACCTATGCCAAGACCAACTACAGAAATTTAGCAAATTCCTGATACTCTATTAAAATTGTGAAAAAATAAATTAAATCCCAAATCTATTGTTATGCATGTCACCTGATTACTGATGATGTCATCCACATAAAACGGGAACTGGAACTATTTCTTGGTTTGGAGGAGGTTGGACACATGTGTATTGGATGCACAATCAAATTGGGGAATAGGTCATTGAAAGCTTTCTTAAGTTTTATTAACTGTATAGGTTCTGGCTGTCCAAAGTTCCAAACATGCAAAATGGCACACTGCTGTTGGCTCCTTGGCCAGACAAGATAGTAGGTGCAATCCCCTCAGCCCCCTACTTCCATGACTTTAACATCCAAGCAAGGAAAAAAGGTAGAGGAGCACACTACTATAGTGAAAACTTCTTTATTCGTATCAACGTACAACGTTTCGGGACTCTAGGCCCCTTCCTCAGGTTCTGGCTGCCATATGGTGGGAAATCTACAATTTCAGGTTCACTGTACATTTGTCTATAGTTATCCTTTAACAGCATTTTGTCCCTAGTCTGTATAATAAATATGCTGTAAAATACTATTATCTGTCCATTTTTTTTTCTTTTTAGTTTTACTTGGCCCAATGGTAAAGTAAACCTATCCATGTATACCTCTAAAGGGGATTTAATAAAACCTGCCCTGACACCAGAAAGGAAATGGAGAAGGCCCTGGATTAATAATGTATTTTATCTGTTAGAACTAGCGCCCTTTCAATACAAACTAATCAAACACTTTCTAGGAATTGATGGTACTTACCAGTACAACCTCTCATGGGAGAGAATTACAGCTTACAGAGAAATAATTCATAATGCATAGAGGATGAAAACTCTCTTGTTTATATTAACTCAAAGTGTTTGGATCCCTTCCTTTAAACACCTGTTGTCCTATAACCAAGGTTTTGCCCAAAACCTCAGACATGTATTGAATAAGATTAAGCACAGGAACCAATTTATTGTAAAACCAGCATTTCTGTTTTATTGGTAATATATAGCAGTGTACACTGACACCTTTGAATTACTCTTTTTTTTGTAAAGTCTAAGCTCATTTTAAAGAATGGTCTTAAAGGAGAACTATCTAGCTAAAGTTTTTAAAAAACAGTTAAAATGAAAAGTACTTGGGACAGGGATATAGGATTGGTAATTCCTACCTCCCAATATTATTTCTGTGAGGACTAGCCCAAAGAAAACTTTTTGCCAGTCTTCCTTGTGGCTTCAGCACTGTCTTTAATACAGGAATATTCCAGGACTAACCTGGCAAATGAAAATGGCACAAGCTGAAGCACCTCAACGAAACTATATTGTACTTTCCATTTTCAAAAAGTAAAATTTTAAAGTATAGTTTTCCTTTAAAGGGCATGTCCACCCCATTTACAAAGTTTTTCTGTAGTGTAGGGCTCCCAGCCCCAACCGCCATATTACATTTTGCAGAAACTTACTTACCTTGCCTCTCTCCTCCGACATTCAGTCCCGGCCCTCTGCTTGCATGAAACTGCAAGCAGGGGGCTGGATCGGCAGCCGCGTCCGTGTTTCGCTGAGAGGCAGCCAATCACGGATGCGACTTCCAGTTATCCAGAATGCCGGGGGAGAGCGGTAATGTAAGTAGAGTTCGGGGGAGTTTCTGCAAAAAGTTATATGGTATTTGGGGCTGGGGGAGGGAGCCCTACACTACAGAAAAGGGGATTTGTGCTAGGGGGAGGGAGGGCAAAACAGTGGGAAAGGGAGGGGGGGAGGGCTGCAGTGCCCATGGCAAAATTCTCCCCAAGGAGAGACAGGAGGCAGTGTCCTGGTGGCCAGTTTTTGGGACTTTGGAGGGGCATAGCATAGCAGGGCAGCTATTTGGAGCAGGGATGTGAGGTAAGGATTTTATTACACTACAAAGTGGGGCCAGTAGTGGGTTAAATTCTAGTTTTGGGGGTGGACATGCCCTTTAAACTAGTCTTAAAAGTATCTGATCTATCACCCCATTCCTATCACACTAAAACATGAATTGCGTTTCCCGAAGTTGTGGATTAGAAATTCTCACTGTAGATAACACAAACGCATTCTAGTAATGTCCCCCTTCCTGTTACGCTAATCCTCCTTCACAGTTGTGGATAGCTCCCTGTGGTAGGAAGCCTATAGATGTGGACGCCATTGTAGTGGGTGATTTATTCGGTGGAAAGATTCCTTAGATAAAGTATTTTTTGTCCATTTTCCATTAATAACTGTTTTAACCAGAACCCTTTTTCTAATACAGTATCTTTGAATTTGGTGCTTTAAGGCTTAGAACCAAGTAAATGCTGTGAAATGGATATAGAGCCACTATTCAAATGCAGTCATGAGTGAGAAACTATCTACCAAGCCGTGAAGGTCTTTTCCTTGGATAATAGGATATTGCATACCAAGTTACCTAATCAAACATATAGGTTCATATATTAAAGGAGAACTGAAACCATAAGAATAAACTGGGTGCTGGATTACTGTCTTTTACTATGACATTTTATCTTCATTCCCCTTTAAACATCTGTTTATGAAAACATCTTGTTAACTGAAATAATTATGAGGTTATACCAGATCATGAAGCGGTAACAATCATCAGATGGGATAAGCAAATCTGCAGATGGAATTACAATTTGCTAAAGGCCAAGGGTAGTTGTAAATGTAGAATATTCAGATTTGTCTTATTAGTGATGGATGTCAGGCTCCAGGGTTTTGTTCAGCTAGTTTATTAATGATTTGCATTATAATTTATCACTTTGCAAATAAAAAAAGAAAAGCCCCAAATTTGTGTATTAAATGTATAGTGGTTATGCAATAAAAATGACAATAATCACTTCTAAATGACGTGGGTTTACAGTGGGAAAAGCCCAAGAAATAGTAAGTAGCATTAGACATAAGAGAATATTTCAGACATATTGTAAAACATAGAGGTTCAATACTGGAAAGAAGGATTTTGTCTGTTCTTAGTTGCTGGTTAGACCAAACTTGGCACAGAATAAAAACACAGTTGTACTGTATCCATCTTAGGGAAAGGAAGACGTGTGTCATTTTTTTTACCCTACATTGCTTTGATTGAAACAAATAGGAGCAGTTGGCGTTCTCTTGGCTCTTAAATATTTCGCAAGCAGATGAGTGTCTGTTTTACAACTACAGTGAAGCCTTCAAGCAGTTTTTAGCCTTGCGGATACTTATCTCTTTATCCATATTTAATTCCATCTATGCTCTGGTGTTATTCATCTCTGAATTCTAGTCTGTATATATTGTGGGAGCTATACCACAGTCCAATTTAATGTACACAGATTATTACTGACATTTATATTTCAGCATATAATTTAGAAATAATGAAAAAGACCATTTTACTTTAACATTCCTGCATCTTGCTCTGTTTTATTATTCCACTAACCTTAAAATGCCCATGCAGTATATGTGCGTAGATACATGCTTTTAAAGTACTCATTTACTATATGCAAATCCATAGGCAAGAGCACCTATTGGTGCCAGTTATAATCCCCCTCGCCCCCCTGGAGATCATTTGCGCAGTAGAGATCTGAGAATTTTTGAATCGCTGATCAGCCAACAATGTAGAAATTGCTGTTAGGAACACACCAGGAATCCTTACTACTGACCACCTGGGATAGTAGTGCAATAGTAGTAGAGAATTGTACCGTGTTAGCCATTGATGAGAGTGAAGACATCTCGGATACAAAATAATACCTTTTATCGGCTAACTAAAATGATTGAGAATGCAAGCTTTCGAAGCACTAGGCTTCTTCCTCAGGCAGGGTACAATACTGAATCTTGTAAAGAACTCTATTTTATACATACTAGAACAAAGACTTTCTGACATTACACAGATGTTATCTTTTGCCCCCATGCCTGGCAATGGCTGTTGTAAATATAACAGTGAATATACATTCAATGATCACAGGAGTTAATAAAAGAATTAGCAAGGGTTAAACAAACGGTCAGACACACTTCACCTCTAGTGTCAATGGAGGGACTGGTATAATTGAGATATTTATGGGATTGGGTGGTTTTAAGGAATTTGGTCTGATTAATTCTACATGACATTAAGATTAGAAACATAGTGACACACAAAATGTGTGTTATATAAATTATTTATATTTTTAACAAGTCTGTGGTCTTTACATCAGCAGTATAATTCTTTACAATATTAGATACAGGCTCTCCCTCCAATCTACCATAAGCTTCAGTGACCTTCTGTTTCTACAGTACAGTGTAGTGCCTGTTGCAGTCTTGACCCTTTTTCTAAGAGTTTCCTTGTTTTGTGAACTTTGTAACATTTTTTAGATTCTTTTTTACATGATGCTATTGAACTAAAGAACAAATTGAAAATATTTTATTGGCAAATACATAAAAAAGGTCAATATTTACAGTGTTGACCCTTCTTCATAAGGTCTGCAGTTTGCTCTGACATGCTGAATACCAGCTTCTGGGCCAAATCCTGCCTGATGGTGTTAAATTCTTGCCTTGTTAGTGCTTGGGGTTCGTGATTTGTGGGCTTCTGCTTGTCCACCCAATTGACCACAGATTCTCAATGGGATTAAAGGGGAACTAAAGTCTCTGGATAACATTGCCCCAATAGAAAGAGCACATTTAGAAAGATACAAAAAGCTGTGTCTCACCACCTGTGGGTACTAGGGGTCAGCTCCCATAATTCACCTTATCTGGGAACAAACAGCTAAATGTACGCAGTATACTTTTCACAGGAAGCTGACAGCCAATCATGTTACGGCTCAGAGATTATCCCTCTCTCTGACGCAGTTTTTGTGTAAACACATTACAAATGCTCCTGTCCGTAACAGTGATAAAGTCCTTTGCTTTCATACAAAAAAGAAAAGTAATCTTTGCATTTTTTTGGTTTGCTAGCATGGATGTAAGAAACAGAATATTAACATTTCAGTAAAAAATAAAAGTAAATCTAGGGAATCGAACCTGCAACCCTTCTATGCGGTGTCTTGCTAAAAAGAAAGCTTTCTACCTCTATGCCTCAATGGCTACTAGGTTTCTTTTGCTAGAAACAAAAAAAATGGTATGTTTGTTTCCAGACCCAGCACTTTAGCTGTGTGCCACAACTGCAGATGTCAGTAAAATCAGTTGACTATTTTGTGTTGCTCCAGGAAGGCTGTCGGCAATTCACGCTGGTTGATAAATAAAAAAGAGAGCTGCTTTATATAAAGTTTGTACATATGTACAGTATACATTTTTCTAAAAACATGATGGAAACAATTAAACAAAAAAGCAATAAACTCAGACAGTAGACTGTTATATTGTTTCATTTGTAAGCTAGGGGATTTGAACTTGACAATTAATCTTCCAAAGATCCCGAACAGTCAGAAGGAGCCGCCATTTCTTTTTCTTTTATTAAAAGTAATGATGGCTGCACGCACTTTTTTTTACCAGGGCCAAAATATAGTGAAATTTATTTTTATGATTTAGTTTAATAAAATCCTTACCTTACATTTCTGCTCCAAATGGTTCTCCTGCTGTGCCCCTCCAAAGTCCAGGAAACTGCAGTGTAGGAGCTCTGTGTGACTCATCCAGCTCCTGTGTCTGCCTCAACCTCAAAAAGGTTTGAGGTATGTGCAGGAGAGTCCTCCCTCTCCCTCCTGTTTTGCTGTCCCTCCCCCTAGTTCAAAATCCCTTGGCTATAATATAGGTATAGGTCCCCCAGCCCCAACCGCCATAATAGTTTTTAAAGAAAGCGCACAGATCTTTACTTACCTTACCACTCTCCCCTGACGTTTTGAGCATCCGGCAGCCGCGTCCCTGATTAGCTGCCTCTCAGCCAATCAGAGAGGTGGCTGCTGGTTCCTCCCCCTGCTTGCAAGCAGAGGGCCGGGAGAGTGCGGCGGAGGAGAGAGGTAAGGTAAGTAAAGATCTGTGCACTTTCTGAAAAAACTATTATGGCGGTTGGGGCTGAGGGACCTATACCGTATATACTCGAGTATAAACCGACCCGAGTATAAACCGAGGTACCCAATTTCAGCTAAAAATCCTAATAAAAGTTGTTGACTCGAGTATAAACCGAGGGTAGAAACTTGCATTTAAGATGTTTGGAAACTACAACTCCCAGCATGCTTTATTAGCTGGGAGTTGTAGTTTCCAAACATCTTGAATGCCAAGTGAGGGTGGCATTCAAGATAGATAGATAGATAGAATGGTAGAGGATAGATAGATAGATAGATAGATAGATAGATAGATAGATAGAATAGCAGAGATTAGATAGATAGATAGAATGGTAGAGGATAGATAGATAGATAGAATGGCAGAGATTAGATAGATAGATAGATAGAATGGTAGAGGATAGATAGATAGATAGAATGGCAGAGATTAGATAGATAGATAGATAGATAGAATGGTAGAGATTAGATAGATTTCAGTTTGTACCTCAGTGGGCTCTTCTCCATCCAGGAACTGTGGGCTCTCCATCCAAGGGCTTCCTGTGTGCCAGGGACTGTGTCCCAGCATTGAAGGTAAGCATTGAAGGTTGCTCTTGAAGGTACCGGTAAGCATTGAAGGTAAGCATTGAAGGTTGCTGCATTCCGGCAGCAGCGCGCTCATTCCTGTACTGGCGCGCCGGCTGACGTCACTGCCCGGCGCCGGGCTTGGCGCCGAGCAGTGACGTCAGGCCGGTGCGTCAGTACAGAGAAAGATCGTGCGGCTGCCGGAATGCTCAGGTAAGCTGTTGACTCGAGTATAAACCGAGTCCGAGTTTTCAGGCTGATTTTTCAGCCTGAAAAACTCGGTTTATACTCGGGTATATACGGTAACTATATTATAGCAAAAGGACCCAGAAAGTGTGGACATACCCTTTAATATATGGACTTTAATTCAGTAGAAATATATACGGTATAGTACTTTTTTTCTACAGAATAAATAATCAGAAGCTTGTGTGTAAATGTCTTTCTTTCTCTTTCATACAGGAAAGCTCAAGAAACTTAAAGGAAAATATAATGAAGTTGCCATTCAAGAATTGTTTCCAAAAGTGTGACTTTACATGAAGAATCACATGAGGCTGGAAACATCTCAATTTCTCATCTACTATGAAATTTTAGAGAAATGAGTCTATGTCCAGAACTGCATAAATTACTTATTTGCTTATTAGTGTTTTTCCTCTGCTGTAGGTGATAGCACCATTACCCCAAACAAATGCAGGGAGATTCAATTAAAGTTCTTATAGTTTAAAATGGTGTTACTTTTGCCCCAACCAATCAGATCTTATTTAACATTAGAAAGCTAACATCTGATTGGTTGGGGCAAAATTAGCACCATTTTAAACGATAATAAATTTTATTGAATAACCCTGATGGTATATACAGAAAATAAAGAAAAGT
Source organism: Hymenochirus boettgeri (assembly GCA_019447015.1). NCBI lineage: Eukaryota > Metazoa > Chordata > Amphibia > Anura > Pipidae > Hymenochirus > Hymenochirus boettgeri. The sequence goes on along the minus strand of CM033470.1, from coordinate 52,141,392 downwards.
AGATACCATTCAGAGCAGCACATGTGTTAGCAGTCTACCTTTCTTTATTTCCTGCTGTGAAAGTTGTTATACTCAACTTAAATATAGGCTAATAACCAGAATAGATGTCATATTTCAAAAGGACTGTGGGATATTGTGTTTGCGAATATATTTATAAATCTAAAGATGTTTAATATATATCTCTTACAATCTATATTTGAATCAACCATAATTATATTTGTACTTCTAACATCTATTACTGCATGTATTGTATAATTTTTTATTAAATGGTTTACCAAATTTGTATCAGTCGCACAGTTATTTTGGGTTAAAAAAAATCAGTATAGTCCGTCATGTTCACCATCCAATTCCCAACATGTTCATACCTACAAATTGTCTGTAATGACCTCTAGCATAGTTTTTATATCCCCTGGCAAGAACAAAACTTACCTTTGCTTATCTTCCTTGTTTCTTCTACCTCAATTAATATTCCTCATTTCTTAGATCTCTTTTTTTAGGAAATAAATGTAATAAATGTATCATGGTTTGTACTGGATAAATTAGACTTCACATGAAAGACACCACTTAAAATAAAAACCATGCATATCTGCCCCTTATGGGTACCGGTATGTTTTTCTTTAAAAATGATGGTAAAAAACAAACACGGGGAGAACATACATACTTTATTCAGATGGAATGGAACAAGTTATCCCAGTGAAGCAAGACATCTGTGCTAACCACTTAGTGACTGTAATGCCACCATATAAAGAGGTTTATTATACAGTAGATTCCATATGCTGCTTAAAAGGGCCTCCACTGATAAAAGAAAATTTGGCATTTTTTTTGTTTTATTGAAGAAGAACAGGAGGTAAAGGAGCTGTGTCTTACCTCCCATTCTTCAATAAAACCTGCAGGAGCCAGAAGAGAAGGTAAGGTACTTACCCAATCGCTCGCTTCTCCAACGTGTAGTCTGACTGGTGTTTCTAACCTTTTTCTCCCGGCTCTTGCAGGTTTTTTTGAAGAACGGAAGGTAAGACACAGCTCCTTTACCTCCCGTTCTTCAATAAAACTAAATGCCAACATTTTCTATCAGTGGAGACACCCTTAAAAGAGCATCTTAAAGGGGGATTGTTTATTATCTGCAAAATCCATTCACAAGAAACCTCACTAGGTCTATTTCCCCCTATTCGAAATGTAAACTTACTTACCAGCCCTCGTTTTGGCAGGTAAATAAGTTTTCATTCAAGATTGGGGGAAATAGACCTAGCGAGGTCTAGGTTATTGGCCATTACAAGTGCAATACACAATTTTTACCTAATTACACTTACGTGCATGGAGGAGCAGCAGCTGGAGGGTGGAGGGGAACTCCTCTGTGCATGCCAGAAACATCTAGGAGGAAGAGTTAGAGGCAGAAACTCTCCTACAAGGGAAATGCTCCTACTCTTCAGTTTCCTGGACTGTATTTTGGCCATGCAGGAGAACCATATGCAGCAGAAGAGAAAGGTAAGGATCTTTTAACACTACAAATTGTGCCCAACATTGGGGCAAATTTCAGTTTGGGGTGGTGGATATGCCCTTAAATTTGACTTGAAAAAGTTAATTTGCTGTTCATTCTATTTCTTTTTTTCCTTCCTTCTTTTCCTTTCTATTTAAAAAAAATCCTATGTAAAGAAGACATTTTTATAAAGAAATATGTATCTGTTTAGAAGATACTGGAACAGTTTTACTTTACCTGCATTGGGAGCTTTGGGGATTTGCATTATACACTCAGTTTTAGCTGAAAGGAAAACCAGTGAACTGTGTATCTATCCATGTAGGGCACCCAGTGCAGTGTAAATAGTACAGGCAGACACTTTACCTTAATTCCAAGTTAGAATTCATTTTAATCCAATTAGTTTTTTCTACTGTGAATGTGGCCTTTGTTGCTATTTAACCTTTTATGTTTATCACTCTCTTTATAGCTCTAGATCCAGCATGCAGTGTTTATAGTCTGTTGTAATGCTGTTCTAATGCCAAAGTAATAAGACTATAGCTTGGTGAACCCAGTAGAACAACATAAAACCCGCTGATGGCTTGTTTTTCAGACGGTTTTCAATTTCTAATGGGCAATTGGCACATAACACTATGGAACACAGATAAGTAAACTTCTCTTACATTCTTAAAAACAATCCTAATTCTTTAGCAATAGGGAAACAGTATACTGTATGCCTAAGGGAAATTATTAGGCAGGATCTAAAGGGGCCCTGAGCAATGTGAAAATGATGGGGGCCCAACTAACTGAGACAAACTATCATGCATTCAGCTTTTGATTTATGCTTAAAGAGGACATTATGGGCCCAAATAGACATTGCTAGAAACCTTAAATATTCATTTAAGGAGCCCTGGGAATTACTTATTGTATTATCTGGAGAAATACAACATTGACAAATGGCTTGAAGAAACATCACTGCATTAACAGTGTCTATCCCCTCATTGATTGAAGATTGTACACAGAATACAAATCCTCTATAATATGTGTTTTACATTTATTGGCAGCTCGATATTTTACAAATAGTGGTGGCAGTTAGGGTGGGTTACAGTATACTGTACTATAAATCCAGCAGGGCTTTATTTCTTTCCCAGAAGTAAGATTGGAATGTGCAGGTTTACATGAGAGAGGAGCAGTGCAAAAAGTTCTGGTGACTTAAAGGGCAAGTCCACCCCCAAAACTAACTTTTTATATTTATTTGGCCCAAATAAGTGCTCCAAAACAAACTTTACAGCATGTAAATCGGTCCAGTGGTTCAAAAGTTACAGACCTTTGTAGCTGGCTTAATCCTGCAGCATGGACCAATACAGCGATGAACAGAGACAGGTTACATTACCTTACCTCTGTTCTTTTCATGTTCTTGAGCATGTCTGTTAACATCCAGCAGTGAGAACAGAGAAAGTTGCATCAGTAATGGTCTGACCCCTGGATCCCTGGATTTTCCCTCTCAACCAATCACAGCTGTAAAGTTATGTGTACTGAAGAAATCCAGGATCAACAGCTGCAGCCAGCCAGCCCAGAGAGAGAGATAGAGAGAGAGACACACAAACACAGGCAAGAATATTTTTTTTTTCTAAGCTGCAGCTCGGGGTCATCTAAAGTGGAAGTGGAGAGGAAGTGCAGCCTGATATATATCTCAAAGGTCTGTAACTTTTGAACCACTGGACCGATTTACATGCTGTAAAGTTTGTTTTGGAGCACTTATTTGGGCCAAATAAATATAAAAAGTTAGTTTTGGGGGTGGACTTGCCCTTTAATGTAATGGAAGCAGAAAACATTAACCTTTTTTAGCACCATAATGTCTGACTGCCTACACTTATAAAAGAAAACAAGAGTTTGTTTTGAATGTGAGAACAACCTTTTACTGAACCTTAAGTTGTTTCGAGACCACCATTCTTTTAGTACATCACCCAATAATATTTAACCTTTTTGCTATTTAACATGAGAGAGCATGTAAAAAGCCACATTAATATCACCTTACCATTAACTTTTGCTACACTAAAAAAGTGTTCCTGTCTTGTTATGGGTGGATTGGTCTTTTATTGGTGGATTGGATCTTCTCTCTTGGTGTTGGCCTTGTTTGTGCTTCCAAACGTCCTGATTGCTCAGCTCATTTTTGTCTTGACAATTCTACTTTACCATGTCCTACCAATATCATCTAGAAATACATTCCATAGGAGGTTCTCTTCACTCTTGCTGCTCTGTACCCTATTACATTTTAAATCACATGCTAAATAAAACTACCCCAAGACTGGTAAATAAATATAATTGCCCCCATAGACTTGTAAACAAATCTAATTGCCCCCACAGACTTGTAGATATACATTTGTCCCAAATACACTGGTAACTTATCCGTGCAGTTCCTTTACCAAAAAATGAAGCCGCGAATCGGGCCGAAGACATGAAGGCGCATAATTTCTTTTTCTGAGCCTCATCTTGTGGCGAGACCTGGGGCACCTGGAATGAGACCAGGGCATGTACCCGGCACTAGCTACACCACTGCTCTGCAGATTTCATAATAGTAGTGTCAATTTGCTGTTCTGTGATAACACAGAAGCAAATAACAGGATCTAGATTTGTCTTTACTGTATACACAGACACTGTTATCATATGTTTGTAGGTTATGGTCATACCCGGTTGTTTTTAACCAGCTTATGCTTGTGAAGGTTCTCATTCATCTAGGTTATGGTATATCTGTTGTATTCAATTAGATCAACTGGACTTGAAGTTTAGTTCTTGAAGACGTTTCGCTAGTCATCCGACTGGCTTTCTCAATTCAGAATGACTTGTACAAGAATCTGTGGCAATTATGTACCCTGGAAAATCCCAATTAGCATATCACAGCCAGGTGTTAAGGGTGTGATTGCATAGTGGCTAAGAGGTGTTATAGGAACACCCAGATTAAGGTGTCAAAACAGCATTGTACATGGCAGACAGTTGGTGTCGAACCCCCCCACCTCTATTTAGGCTTGGTTTCTTTATTTTTACATAAATGGCCTCCTTAACACCTCTCTTGAACCAGTCACGTTCCTTTTCCAATATGTTAACATTACAATCTTCAAAGGTGTGTCCTTTATCCTTAAGATGCAGGTACACGGCTGAGTCCTGACCCGAGGAATTGGCTTTTCTGTGCTGGGCCATACGTTGATGCAGTTGCTGTTTGGTCTCCCCCACATACAAATCAGAGCATTCTTCACTGCACTGCACTGCATATATGATGTCGCTTTTCTTGTGTTTCGGTGCGCTACAGGACTCAATGCTAAAAAAAAAGCGAAAATAAAAAATGGCGATTCGGTAAATCCGGAAATTGGAAAGCGTATTTCGGTAAATGTTGAGGAAAAGTCTAACACCCCCTTGGACCCTTCTTAGCACTGGGACACACGCCACAATGTACTGACACCTTCCTAGGACCCACAGACAGGTACATATATGGGCACTTATGCCACCTCAGACTTGGCGGGCTTAAATAGCTGAACTTAACACAATTAAACAGTTTTTGCCATTTTATAAATATGATTGAGCAGTTACCGCAGCATTGTATAGTGGGAAGCAAAATGGCGGAAGGTGGCGGTAATGACTTTTCGTAACTGTTAATCTCCACTTTATAAAGCTATAACGGTAGCAATAACGTTGGAGAAAAAATTAACAAACCTTTATAAATATGCCCCTTAGAATATTGTCCAAAATAACTCCCAAGCCCTTCTCTACTGTGTCAATACTCTATTCCATTTAGTGTATAACTAGCATCCATGTTGTTTTTGCCTGAATACTTAAAGGGCATCTATAGTAGGAAAATGAACTTTTTTTTCTTTCTTTCCATGAGTTCTATAATTCCCCACAACCCCCAGAGTGTCTTCACTTTGTTCAGATTCCCTCTCTGTCCTGAGATACACCAGTTAGAAGAATACGAGATTGCATTCCTCTACTCCTACTTGGACTGTCAATCAAATCCCTGTGACGTGATCCCCCCCTCCCTGCTCTGTAATAAACATAGAGATAACAGCATTAGCAGGGGGAGAGAGGTAGCTTTGATGGTAGATATAAGGCTGCACTTGGCCCCCCTTCTTAATAGCTTTCACTGATTGAGGATGGGTCACAAAGTGAGAGATCGTAAACTGTACTGTTCTCCTTCTTCTTCCGTGTCTCCAGGACAGCTTGCTTTCTATTGGCTACTGTGCGTGGGTGTGTTTTTCAGGATGTTGTACTTTTAACTCCTACTGCACATGATAAGCTTATCGGTTAGCCGGAGTTGAGACATGAAGGAGGTAACATAGGGGAGGGGGAAGGGGGGAGTGCTGCACAGAGATCTGATACCATGGTTAAACATAGTCACTGATAGAGATAGGATTAAGGCAGCACAGAGTACATGAATTTAAATTTGCAAAGGGGCAATGTGTTTTTTTAAAAGATGTCCTTTAAAATACTTAATACTATTAAAGTCTTGATTAGGCTCTGTATATATTTTTTGTTGGGGTCAGTCAGACATAACTTTAAGTGTTAGGTCCCACTATGTGCTGTGCGTTTTGGACAATGCATTTGTCCATGTTCCCGTCCATTTGCGGGTTAACAACTGTGATTTTCTATACACGTGCACACGTTTCCGGTCCATTTGCGTGCAGTTTTTGGAAAATCAACAGGAAATACGTGAGAAAACACAAATGGGCTTCCACGTTTTATTGCTTTCCCATAGACTATTATTAAAGTGTGATTCTGACACACAAGGAACAAAAGTCGTGTACATATGCGGATAAAAAATCGATTTGGAACGCAAATTATACAGTTGGAACTGATTCTTGCGGTTTCCATTATATTTTAAATTACATTGCGATTCGCAAAATGCATGGAAAACAGAAGGCAACGCACATAGTGGGACCTAACACTTTGGGACTTGATATTCCTATTGGAGTTTGGACATTGATCGGTTCCAGCATTGACCTACTAGTATAGTTTCATGTTACACTTTAAGTGAGTGTGATGTTTATGGCCCTAATAATATTGTGTGTGTTTATGCTATTTTATCATAAGATGTTGATACATTTTGGGATCATTTAATGTTGATACTATTAAAGGGTATGTCCACCCCCAAACAAAAAATTGGCATTGTGCAGGAATTAGCTATAAACCTCGAACTTGCAAGGTTTATAGCTTTTAAAGACCTCCCCAAATGTACTTACCAGCCTTTGTTCCCTTACCATGTTCTTCCTGACTTCTATGCCTTTTCTGTGCACGGAAAAGACAAGCTGAAAGGGCTCGATCGGCATCTGCTCCTGTGATTGGCTACACGGTCATGTAACAAGGGGAACAAACAGAATTATCATAAAGAAAAACACAAATATATAAAACATAAAAACGTTACAGATGGTAGATGGCAGTTCAGTGGTGGAGGGAAACATTTTATCATGGACAAATCCTCCTTTTCTGTTTCCTCTGCCTCTTTTTCTGCTTCCACTTCTTCTTTCTAATCTTTTTCTTCTTCCTTTACTTCCTTATTTTCTATTTCTTCTTCATCCTCTTTTTCTGCTTCCACTTTTTCTCCTTTTACTTCTTTGTTTTAAAGTTTTACGCTTTTTAATATCACTTATGTATTCTGAAATGTCTTCTGGGATTGCAGCAATAAAATCTATACTAACACTACTTGTGTGAATTCAACAATTTATTAGTGAAAACAACAAACAATGTAGTCTCTCAGGAAGGGGCATATGTTTCACTTTTGTATAAAGTGATCATATCCCCTTATCACTGCTTCTCTCATGTAAACTTGTCTAATCTGTCTGAATTGGCAAGCCTCTCCATTCTCCTTATTAATTTAGTTGCCCTTCTCTGGAACTTTCCATTTCCAAGATGTCCATTTAATATATGGGGTTCCAAAACTGCACTTCACATTCCAAATGAGGCCTTGCCAGTGCTTGAGAATAAATTTTTCCCTTGAATCTATACCCCGTCGTTATTCAAAACAATATTTTCCTATCTCTAGTTATTTCACTTAGAACACAACCATTTATGGTATAGGTGGGACAAGGGTTGTTAAATCCCAAATGCATCACCTTAAAGGGCAATTATAGTGAGAAAATTGTTTTTTTTTTAATTTCTTCTAATGTATCATATAAGTCATCCCAACCACCAGGATACCTTTAGTTTCTTTAAATTCTTCATAGTCCCCGAGATATAAGCCTTTGAATATGCTGTGATTTGTAGGAGCTGCTACACCTCATCTGTCACACAAAGGCACACACCCACACAATCCAAAGCTCCCCTGCAGTACTGTCACACACACTCTCACCCACACTATATGTACCATGTGCAACATATAGTCAAATGCTGTAGTGCTAAACATAATCAATAAACCATTAACCCAGTAATATGAGCATAACACACTATAAAACAGTCCCTCCCCTCCCAAAGAAAAATCTCATATACATACAAAACCAGTGACTCAAATGGAACACTAATACAGTATATATAATACAGTAATACAGACTATATACCAAACAAGACACACAGTGCAATCTATGAAATATATAGACTAAAGCAACTGAAATGTAACAGGACAGCAAGCAGTGTCACTGTGTTTGTGAAGGTCTCACTACAAGCTGCTGTTACACTGACTCTCTCTTCAGTAATTATGATCTCGGCTAAGCAGGTGGGAGAGATATGAACTTTAGGTAAAAAGTAAATAACAATTAGCAAAGTTAGAGAACAGGCAGAGTTCAGTAACTTACTTGTAAAGAATCTCAGCACCACTTGTCCTCTCTCCCCCTCTGCCCCTCCCTTCAGCATATTGCTACTTTATTCCACACTTTCATTGCTTGCAGTCTAGCTCTGGAAGGGAGGGGTCAAGAGGATGTCAGCACTTCATTTAAAGTCCTTTCAACTGACAATGCTCGAACTCTGTATACAGCCCGTCACTGCTTGAGGGGGAGTAGACAGAGAGGGGAGGGGGACTACACAGCTTGGTACAAACTTCTGCCAGTGTGAAGAAACGAAGCCACACAGAAACATGAAAGTAAGGCAGCTTATACTAAGTGATCTATACATTGTATACAGACAAAGTTTTTTTTTCACTATAGTTGCCCTTTAAATTTGTCCACATTGAATCTTATCTGCCACTTCTGCCCATTTTGACAAGGTCAGTTTGCAGCATTTGAACGTTTCCAATGCTCTGCATAGTTTTTTGCCATCGGTAAACACAGAGGCCTTGCTCTGAATACGCACTTCTAAGTCATATAGAAATGCTCCCAGTACAGAACCCTGAGACTCTCCACAACTTTCTCCATTGACAAATACTCTCTGTACATGATCCATTTGTCATTAATCCAAGCTGATTACTACTTACTGTATAACAGCAGTTCTTGAGACAAAGTCCAGAATATGATCCCTACCATTGATGTTAGACTTACTGGTCTATAGTTATCAGGCTACCTTTGAACTTTTATCAGACTACCTTTTTTGAAAATTTCTATTACACCGTCTTTTTTCCAACCCAGAAGCACATCAACAGACAAAAGTGAATCTGAAAAGATAAGTAACAGTGCTCTAGATGAAACTGGACTAAACACTCTTAAGATCCGAGGATGTGTTTTATCTGGTCCACACACACACACACACCTGGTCCACACACACACCTTTTTTTGCTGTTTTTTGCCTTCCTCTGGATCAACTCTTAGGGTTAAAAAGAAGGGTGAAAAGGCTGGACTTGATGGACTTATGTCTTTATTCATACTCAATTACTATGTTATTATACAATTTTTTCCATGCTATACCCTCTGTCAGCCAGTGTGAATATTTATCATTTATACCCTTCATTTTATTACAGTCCCTGCTATAAGGACTAGGTTTCTCTATAGTTTATAGTGAAATAAGAATGAAAGATTTAATTTAATTTTTATTTATCTGTATAATGGCTTGCACTTATCCCCTTCTTTGTATACTCTGTATTTTATAATGTACAGCACTGCGTACCCAAGTGGTGCCTTAGAAATAAAATTATACATACATACATACATACAAGACGTTTTGTTGGTAGTTGCAATATGGTAACTGATGATCACATACACTTGCTAATATTGGATTATCGGTACTCCTCCTGTTCAGGTTGGCCAGCTGACACCAGTACAGGTTTAATCCACTAGATCTATGGGCACCAGTAATAATCGGAATCAGTAAGGATTGTGCAGTTATAAGAATAATAGGTTTACGTGCTGCTAATATTACTGTAAGGCCATTATAAATACTTATACATTACATAATAACAATGTATCAAATAGACTGGCCCCACGTTGCACAGAAAATCTTTCATTTAATATTATTTAATATAAACAAACCATGTCAACCGTGTCATATGCAGGTGACATGGATATTTTTGGTAAATGTATAAGGCTCTCTTGGTTTAACCAACTTGTAAACATGTATCCTCTTTTACTTATTCTTTCTTCTTCATGACTTAAAAGCCAAATTGCTGTTACAGCCTAAATTCAGAAGGAGATAGATCCTCCATTTGACTTTTTGCTCCCTCCTTGCTAAATTTCCCTTTGGTACCCAATGCTTTCTTCTCTGTCCTGACAGCAGTTTGTATAAACTCGTTATTCATGAACCTCACAAAGAGATGTTTAGTTCAGAGCATTAGACAGAGGAGCTGAAGGACACCGAGACATTAAGTACTTTCCTTGCTGTTTAGATCTTTCTCAGTAAAAAGAAAAACAAAATGTGCAAGTCGACTGCTAAAAATGAAAGGTTCCATGTTGAGCCTTTGCAATAACTGTAAATTCCTGCTGGGTTCCATGTGTTCCTTCGGAACTCTTCTTTAAAGATTGTTAGACTATAAAATGTGTTGTTTAAGTTAAAATGATACATTTTAGATAATCTGTGCAATATGCGCTAAATGGATATTGATATGTGCTGTGGGGGCACCAGCAATGCCACAGAATTGCCCGACAGGCTTAAGAAAGAGTATCCTCTTGTCACTGACTAGCTATGCTACATTTAATATAACCTTGAATAGGCAAATCTATTTTTGCCTGTTTTAAAGCACAGAATACGGCATGTGCTTCTTTAGCCAAGTATAGCAGCCTTGTATGCCTAATGGAAATCTTGGTCCTGAAATACCATACAGTCTACAGTGGAGGACATGACTTCTGTAGTGGAAGACGGGTAAGTATTATAAAGGTGTGAACATATAATTCAAAGTACAACAGCAACATATTGAACATTTATATGTTGCAAACCTTTTAGCCTACATACAATGTTTTGCTTTGGTACAACGTTTAATGTAATTTTAATTACAAACATTTTGTAGAGTTTTTGGTAAACAAACAAATAAGCAAAGCTGATGGACGACTAAGAAGATTTTTAGTCATCCATGTAACTGTATATCAAGTAATATTAAGTCAATTTAACTGGGAGAGTGGGAGAGTATTTCAAGCCTGTGACCATGGTAAAGTGTAAACCTATGGTATAGCTTTGATCTGTCATTCCAGCCTTTACCGCTTGTGACTCATAATTTGAGATGTTTATTTTAATTGTCTGATTTCCAATTTTAGCTTTGTTCTACCTTGTATCAGATATAGTGTTCAGGGTCTCAATCTTGGGGAGGTTGATAGGTAAAGAGAAACTAATGCTTCATACTGACATGGACAATTTAGGATCCTCTATGAATAAACAAGCACACACCAATGGACTTTATAGGATGGAGAATGATTAAATGAAACAACTACTGGTTTACTTTGCTGTAATAATTAGACCTCTTTAATAAAGGGATATGTATTATGCAGACATTAAAAATAATGTTTCTGGTTTTTACAGAAATTTCCACAACAGTTTCACTAGACATGTGGCCACCCTGTGTCATCACCCCCATGGGAGCTTTCCTTCTCTTACTTCTGCCCACCCATTGATGTTCTGAGAGTGTTTAAGGCTCCCTGTGTCAGGGGAGTAACTACCAGGAGAGCAAGGTTTGCAACTGTAGGGGGCCCCCATCTTCTTGTTTTTCCTTTGATGGATATAGCTTACTCCCAGTGGAAAAAACACTTTAGATGAAGCAGAGATAGGTCACGGTGCCCCATCACAGTTACCCCCACATTAGTTACGCCACTGCACTGTGTGAATGCGGAGGGAAAAAATTATATGCATACCCATAATGTATTTTGGCCTTTTATAGTTGTAATTGTTCTCCATAGTATTTGCTAGTAAATCACAGCAGGGAGTTGTTTTCCTACAAGGTGTATAGGTTCCCCCAGGGTTCCATGGGAGGTTTCTAGGGGTTCCATGGAAGGTTTCTAGGGGATCCATGTAAGGTTTCTAGGGGATCCATGGGAGGTTTCTAGGGGATCCATGGGAGGTTTCTAGGGGTTCCATGGAAGGTTTCTAGGGGATCCATGGGAGGTTTCTAGGGGTTCCATGGAAGGTTTCTAGGGGATCCATGGGAGGTTTCTAGGGGATCCATGGGAGGTTGCAAGAGTTTCTTCATGAGATATTGTTGTAATATTAGTGTACTGTTAATGCCAAGTGAAAGATTAATGGACGGATCAGTTAGGCGACAAACCATCACATTTTCCAGGTTGACTGATATTTCAGTGTTTCGGTCAATCAGTCTGAAAAATGTGATGTTTTTGTGGACAACCGTGACTGATGTTTATTCGCCTGGTTGACCAGAAGTGCTAGAAAGACACAACCAATTGCCCAGTCCCCTAGGGACAAACTGTGGAACGGTAATTACCCTGCATTATCATGTTAGTTTTTGTTGCTGTTAAGAGTCTATATTTGATTTTTGTGGCACAAAATACACATGAGTTTGATGGAAAATCCCAATGAGTCATATTATTCATTTTAATACAGTTCTTTTTTGCTATGATGGTTGGAACTTTATCTTCCCAGTGGATTTATTGCTAGACGTTTTCCTTTCAAGATCAGTGACAGATTTACAGAAACTCCTGATTATATTCATGGCTGCCGTACGCATCAACGGCCGGAATTGTCTGAAAGGAATATTTGGTAATAAACAAGGCTAATAAACATTTTGGAATTCTGTTCATAGCATTCTAAAGACAATAATTATAGTTAACAAGCCTAACCTGCCATTTTCTCATCTGCTTTATTGATCCTAATAAAACTTGTCTTTTGTTCCGTCCTTTTCCACAAAATGTTTTCATTTCTTAGGACACCAATCCCAGACTTCTCTTTGGTGGGAAAAAATTTACAGACTTGTACATTAGCATATTGAGCAACCTGCATTGTTTCAAACATAGTGTGTGTGTGTGTAATTATTTGGGTGTGTGTGTATTTATGTGTGTGGGAGAGTGTGTGTGCGTTTATGTGTATGGGAGTGTGTGTGTGTATTTATGTTTGTGGGAAAGTGTGTGTATTTATGTGTGTGGGAGAGTATGTGTGTGTATTAATGTTTGTGAGAGAATGTGTGTGTGTATTAATGTTTGTGAGAGAATGTGTGTGTGTATTGATGTATGTGTGTGTGTGAGTGTCAACCATATCCACCTCAAAGTTCTGGAAATTTCTTATTCTGCAATGTGACTTATTTTACATTTTATCATAAACGGAAAGTGGGTCATACAAAATGGACTCACAGTTAAAAACAACTCCGCTTTCTACCAAAATACAGGACACAGTGCATCATCAGGCTTTTCCAATGTATACCAGGTTCCACGGCAACCGCCAACTTAAGTTTTTACATTTACGAAAGTGGTAACATCCATTAAAGGTACAGTCTAGGAAATAGCTTTTATAAATGCTGCCCACAGAGACCTTGCTCTCGATAACCATCTCTAAGTCATTTATAAACAGATTAAATAGAAGTGGCCCCAGTACTTTTCCTCCGATCATCATACGAACCGGAAACACATATGTAATAATGCGGCCCCTTTATTTTCTGTCTCATTAGAAATATCCCTCAGTAAAAGGGATCACCCATGACACTAGCATGGAATGAAAATGGATGAAATACCAAAAAGATATCGACAAACTCATATCCATGAAAGGATAAGAAATGTCTTTTATTGTTGTTATCTTCAAGCAGAACCTTGTCCTGTTGTATCAATGTTGACACCTTTCCCACCTGATTTCTACAGCTCATTAAACATTATTAGAATCCGAAAGGTTGGTTACAAATGGCCTCTGTACTATATTGTAGAGGAACTTCTTATATTGCAAAGTAAAGATTCGGGGGCTATTGTTTACCTATAGCATCTGTTGCCTCTGGGCCTGGTGCCATTTTATGGGGAATAATCTTCTCAGTCCATTGGTCTATAGTCAAAGCAAACAAGTATAAATAGATATGTAATACCATCTTGTCACCAATTGCTATTTATAATGTACTTTGGGCAGTATTTAAAACGGATCATTATTTGCGAATTTCGATAATGAACCTTTATTGCGATTGTAAAAACTATTGCTTATATTGGGGATATTTTAATGACGATAAATGTGTGTAAATTACGGGCCATATTAAAATACTGTCTAGTATTGCCAAAAAGCACTATTGCCTCCATTAAAAAGCCCTCGATGGTTTCATAAATACTGCTACTTACGATGGGTTCCTTGCAGTGCTGCCTTTCTTGAGTTCAATTCCACCTACAGCTCCAGCTGCAATTTTTTTGTTTGTTTGCCTGTGCTTGGGTGGGCTTCCTGTGGGGACTCTTTTTTTTTTACCCATAAACATCTATGGTGTGTGTGACATATTATTCTTAGATTGTTAGCTTTTCGGCAGGGCCTGATGTGAATGGATGAACTAATTGTAAAGAGCTGTATAACATAAATACAATAAGCCGAAAAACGTTCGGTTGGGGCCCAATCTGCTGGGCGGACCATCAACGAGCCCCGACCAAATGGCCATTTCGCCAACAAAGTGCCCATCCTCGGCATGATTGTCGGCCAAAACGGGCACTCATACACTTCGTGCATCACAGGTCGGCCCCTGCAATTGAACGTGTATATAAGAGTTATCTCTTTGATAACATATTAATTAAGGTTGAATAAAGACATACATCCATGAAGTCCAACCTATTCACCCTCCTTTTAAACCCTACTTAACAGTTGATCCAGAGGAAGGCAAAAAACAGCTACCACGAGGGGGGGGTATCAACCAGAACTACAGTATATGTATTAATACCAGTAATAGAAACATATCCAACCCACTTTTAATGCGATATTGAATAAACTTGCCATTACCACATCTGCTGTTTCACCATTCTCACTGTAAAGAAACCTTTCCTAACCTAAAGATAAAACTTCTTTTCTTCCAATCTGAAAGGATGTCCACGAGTCCTCTGATATGACCTATTAGTGAACAATGCACCTGAGAGTTTATAGTATGGCCCATTAATATATTTGTGATCATATCGCCTTGCAAACGTTGCTTCTCCAATGTCAACAGCCCTAACTTGTCTAATCTGTCTGCATAGTCAAGCCCCTCCATTTCCCTTAATATTGCCCTTCTCTGAACTCCTTCCGTTTCCAAGATTTCCCTTTTGTATATGGGATTCCAAAACTGAGGCCTTACCAGTTCCTTGTAAAGAGGGAGAATAATATTTTGTCCCTTGAATCTATTCCCCTCTTTATACAAGACAATATCTTGCTAGCTCTAGCCGTTGCAGCTAAGTCTGTTAACTAATAGAACCCCCAAATCTTTTTCCATTAGAGATTCACTTAACACAGTTATTTATGGTGTAGGTGGCACAAGGATTGTTAAACCCCAAATGCATCATCTTTGTGCTCTTAAGAAACACACATCCACATATAAAAGACATTTATTACACTACCAGGCATTATATTACGCTACCATGTGTTATTTTACACCACCAATTAACAGGAGTTATTTCACACTAATGGACGCTATTTTTTTTTATTTTATTTTACACCAGCAGACATTATTTAACTATATAATCGTAAATATATGACCACATTGTTATTGTACATTGTAAAATAAAGATAACAGTCAATTAAGTGTAGCAGAGAGTAACTCTTTATCTGAAGTGCCTGAACAAGAGGTGGTCCAGCTGGAGCTCCATCTACCACCTCCTGTTTCTAGAATCAGTCCAGGTTGATTAGATTAAAAAGAAGCACACTGAATATTACACAGCACGGCATCCTGATGCGTTTCAATCCTCTGCTGCAGGCACTTCTGATGTAATGCCCGCAGTAGAAGTGCATGAAGCACATCAGGATGTCGTCACTCTCACTGTGTAAAATTTTGCGTGCCTCTTGTTTTTGCTTTTATACTGTAGATGTAATGAAATTTTAATCTAAGGAACCTGGACTACAACCGGGGAGGAAGATTGAGCTTTTTCCTTATGGAAGATAGCTGTCGTTTCTTTAAGATACTGTAAGGGTTGTTATTTTACATCTGCATCTTTCAGTATTAATAATGTTTAAAGGGCATGTCCAGTGCTAGAATGCCTTAAAGTAAACTTGCAGAGATCGCTATCCTGTGTACTTTTGCCATATACTTTTATTGTGTTTTTTAGGGGTGCAGCAATTGATTCCTCTCCTCCTAAAGTGGGCAGTGTGCTTGTAGTCTATGGAGAGATGTCCACCAATCAGAAGTTCTTTGCATAATAGTTAAAATAGCCCTTGCTCTATTTATTAATTAAACACGCAGAATCAGTTAAACATGCAAACAAATGATTTGCAAGTCCCATCTGGGATTCTGGGATTTTATATTAACCCTTTCCCTTCTTCTATAGTTATCAGTACAACATGATCTGATATTGTTGTGTGCAAGTAGCATGCTGGTGTTAGATTGAATCAGTTTATCAATGATGTATATATATATTTTTATATATATACTGTATATATATATATATATATATATATATATATATATATTAGAAGAAAAAAAAGCAGCAGCACCTACAATCATGTTCCTTTAAAGGCATGGGTGGAATCTCTGTTTTGAGACTGTAGTCTCTTTATCAAGCTGCAATGCTCACAGCTTGATAAAGAGACTACAGAGTCTCAAATGTTGCTGTTGTATATGTTAGCATTTATTGATAAAAGTCTTTATATTCTTCAGAAAACTGGTGTGTGGTTTAAATTTGTCTTACTTTATGTATAGTGACTCAGTGCATTGCTGGACTCCTGGAGTCCTCTACAAAGACTTTGTATGTGCTTTTGTGGGTTTCCTCCCATGTTCATAAACCTGATACTGATAGGTTGTGTGTGTGATGGGGCCTGATTTAATACCTATATTTCCTTGTCTAATCTACCATTAGTCTCCTGCATTACGGCATATTAGCAATTGCTTTGAGAGGAACTGTGTCTTTCTTAATGGATATTTTTGCTACATTTCATGAGGAATCCTTAGCTGAATATTACATATTATACTCGATAACACTTTAAATAATTATCGTGAAAGAAAGGTTTTAGCATTAAAGCAAATGTACAATAACAAGTGATGAGTTTTTATCCTGATGTAACCCAATTAGACAATGCCTACTGCTTGCCGTAGAGACTAGGATCAAGTTAAAAGGGACTGTTAGATCGCCAGAGATCGCTCTGTAGAATTACAATCAATATTTTTATTTTAACAGTTCTCAGGACAATTGGCTTAGAAGGAAATCACCATTTGTTTTCTAATCTCATTATATTGATTGGTTAACTCTGTTGAATGATAAATCATCCTGTGATTACAAATGGTTTTCCTGATTCTCCATTCAATGTATTAGAGTACAGTATCATTCTTTATTCTATTTTACAATGTACACTGTGTTCATTTCAATGTTACGTGGATATTATTAGAATATTATTTAATTTTATATTTTATTAAGGGATTAAAACTATTTTATTCACCCCCCATCCTCATTATCCTACACCGATTTAAAGGAACTGTAAACTCAACATTTGAAGTCTTTGCTCTCCGTTTGTATTATTCACGGAGAGGTGAGAACGCTTATTCTCACCTCCCTGTGAATAATATTTCGCTCAGGGGACCAGGAACTTACCTTACCCGCCGCTCCACTCGCAGCCGCTCCTGCACAGATCAGCTGTTATGTCCTGATCGTGCGCCCTATCTCTTGTATGGTCGGGACAGTGGTTGTTAGTGCAGGAGCGGCTGTGAGTGGAGCCGAGCGAAGGAGAAGTTACGGGTCCCCTGAGCAAAATATTATTCACAGGGAGGTGAGAATAGGCGTTCTCACCTCCCTGTGAATAATACAAACGGAGGGCAAAGACTTGTATATCGGTTTACAGTTCCTTTAAAGGGAGGCTGAAGCCCAAATTAACACAAATGGGAAGTGACAAATTTACAATAAGACAGGTGCCTAGGGGTGCCTGTGGTTGCAGTAGCGGCTGTTAATCTGTCTACCTTTTTGATGCCCCACTATTGGCACTTTTATTTGCAGTTTTTAAAAGCTTCTGATGCCCCTCTGATTTATGGTTCATATTTGAATCAATTTGTGGGTTTTGCAGTTCACAGATTACTCCATAATATTGTGTGGTTTGGGGGTGTGACCTCGCTTGAGGAGCGGGTTGAAGCCATGCTTTTTGTGCCTACAGGCTCCTCAGATGTAACTCTGGCACTGCAAAGGGGGAACATTTCCAATTATAGCAGCAACTCTAAATCAGTCAAGCAAAACACAGCAATCAAGAATCAGTCTAAAAAGTCTATTAGGTTGTTATTGGTAATAGAACTGGTACTAGATTTCCCCAATGGCTTTTAATTCCTCCATTAAGGGCACATGTAGGACTGTATCTATAATAGATTGATATATGCCTGGAAGGTAACATCTTCTAGTAGACAGAGATAGAGATGGTTAATGATGTGGTCCTGTCAAGTCATTTTAAGAGAGGCAGCAGTAGGTATTGGTAGTTAGCACCCACAATCCTACAAACCCCAGAGGATTTACCATATTTTTATTTACTGTTCTGGTTTTGGAGCAGCAGGAGCCCCCAGACTGCTACCAACCCCTATAAAACAGTATCAGCAAATTGGATCTTAGCAACCTCCCCCGTCATGGCTTGGAGGAAGGAAGGCAGATTCCATATGTATTCATTTCCATTCCTCTTCCAGATACAAAGACTCAAAGGGACTTTTGGTAAACTTTTTGGATACTTCACCGGATACCAAGCAGCTAATACTAAAGGTGAAATACAACTTCCATGACCTAGTATGCCACACTTTAAAGGGTATCTCCACTCGTATTTTTAACATTTTGGAATCCAGTTCTATTGAAGAATGGGAGGTAAAGGAGCTGTGCCTTACCTTCCGTTCTTCAATAGAACACACAGGAGACTTTTTTTTGGTGACAAGCTAAGAAACTTACCCGCTCGCTCGCTCCCCCGGCACGTAGTCTGACAGGTCCGACGGACCTTGTCTTCTATGCGCATAGAAGACAAGGTCCATCGGGACCTGTCAGACCAAGCGCCGGGGGAGCGAGCGAGCGGGTAAGTTTCTTACCTTCTCTCCTGGCTCCTGTGTGTTCTATTGAAGAACGGAAGGTAAGGCACAGCTCCTTTACCTCCCGTCTTCAATAGAACTGGATTCCAAAATGTTAAAAATACGAGTGGAGATACCCTTTAAATATATTAATATTACAATTTGAATTTGAATTCCATTATAAATAGTACTGACATCTACTGAATTTAAGTTCTGTATGTTAGTCTACACTGTACTTTTAGATTTCTGGCATTATAAAATTAAATTTTATTTGGTATCTATTTTATGGTACAATTCTACACACTGTCTACACACAACTGTCTACACAAACTCATTTAGGAGAATGTGTCAGTAAAAGACATGATTGTAACAGTAACACAAAGTTCTGTGATTGACACACAAGCATATACCTAGTAATGTGCCCTAAAGCAGACATAGTAAGTGAGATTGAATAAAAACACAAGTCCATCTAGTACAACCGTTATACATTCCAGAGGGGGGAAAAAAACAGCTAAAAATGAGGGGGGGGGATATCTTCTGTAGTTCTGGTTGATCCAGGGACAGCAGAAACTGTCCCTGGATCAACCAGAACTACAGTATATGTATTAATACCAGTAATTCTCAATATTGTATAGTATCCCCATACCAACCAGAACTACAGTATATGTATTAATACCAGTAATTCTCAATATTATATAGTATCCCCATACCAACCAGAACTACAGTATATGTATTAATAAACCCAATAATTCTCAATAGTTATAGATCCCTGTACCAACTAGAACTACAGTATGTGTATTAATAACAGTAATTCTCAAAGTATATAGTATCCTGTACCAACCAGAACTACAGGATGTATTAATAACAGTAATTCTCAATATTATATAGATACCCTACCAACCAGAACACAGTAGTATTAATAACAGTAATTCTCAATATATATAGTATCCCTGTACCAACCAGAACTACAGTAATGTATTAATACCAGTAATTCTCAATATTATATAGTATCCCTGTACCCACAGAACTCGATATGTAATAATACCAGTAATTCTCAATATTATATAGTAACCCTGTACCAACCAGAACTACAGTATATGTATTAATACAGTATTCTCAATATTATATAGTATCCCTGTACCAACAGAACTACAGTATATGTATTAATACCATTAATTCTCAATATTATTTAGTATCCCTGTACAACCAGAACTACAGTATATGTATTAAACCAGTAATTCTCAATATTATATAGTATCCCGTACCAACCAGAACTACAGTATATGTATTAATACCAGTAATTCTCAATATTATTAGTACCCCTTACCAAAAAGAAACAGTATATGTATTAATACCAGTAATTCTCAATATATTAGTATCCCTGTACCAACCAGAAACTACAGTATATGTATTAATAACAGTAATTCTCAAATTATATAGTATCCCCGTACCAACCAAACTACATATGTATATATATTAATACCAGTAATTCTCAATATTATATAGTATCCCTGTACCAACCAAGAACTACAGGATATGTATTAATACCAGTAATTCTCAATATATATAGTATCCCCGTACCAACCAGAACTACAGTATATGTATTAATACCAGTAATTTCAATATATATAGTATCCCGTACCAATCAGAACTACAGTATATGTATTAATACCAGTATTCTCAATATTATACAGTATCCCTGTACCAACCAGAACTACAGTATATGTATAATACCAGTAATTCTCAATATTGTATTGATCCCTGTACCAACCAGAAACTGTATAAGTATTAATACCAGTAATTCTCAATATTATATAGTATCCCTGTACCAAACACGAACTACGTATATGTATTAATACCAGTAATTATCAATATTATATAGTATCCCCTACCAACCAGAACTACAGTATATGTGTTAATACCAGTAATTCTCAATATTATTTAGTATCCCTGTACCAACCAAACTACAGTATATGTATAATACAGTAATTCTCAATATTAATAGTACCCTGTACCAACCAGAACTACAGTATATGTGTTAATACCAGTAATTCTCAATATTATATAGTATCCCTGTACCAACCAAAACTACAGTATATGTATAAATACCAGTAATTCTCAATATTACATAGTATCCCTGTACCAACCAGAACTACAGTATATGTATTAATAACAGTAATTCTCAATATTATATAGTATCATCATACCAACCAGAACTACAGTATATGTATTAATAACAGTAATTCTCAATATAATATGTATCCCTGTACCAACCAGAACTACAGTATATGTATAATAACAGTAATTCTCAATAGTATATAGATTCCTGTACCAACCAGAAACTACAGTATGTATTAATACCAGTAATGCTCAATATTATATAGTATTCATACCAACCAGAACTACAGTATATGTATTAATACCCGTAATTCTCAATATTATATAGTATCCCGTACAACCGAAACTACAGTATATGTATTAATACCAGTAATTCTCAATATTATATAGTAACCCTGTACCAACCAGAACTACAGTATATGTATTAATACCAGTAATTCTCAATGTATATAGTATCCCTGTACCAACAAGAACTACAGTATGTATTAATAACAGTAATTCTCAATATTATAATATTGCTGTACCAACCAGAACTACAGTATATGTATTAATACAGTAATTCTCAATATTATATAGTATCGCTGTACCAACCAGAACTACAATATATGTATTAATAACAGTAATTCTCAATATTATAGTATCCCTGTACCAACCGAACTGCAGTATAGTATAATACCAGTAATTCTCAATATATATAGTAACCCTGTACCAACCAGAACTACAGTATATGTATTAATACCAGTTATTCTCAAATATATAGTCTCCCTGTACCAACCAGAACTACAGTATATGTATTAATACCAGTAATTCTCAATATTATATAGTATCATCTCAACCAGAAACAGTTAGTATTAATAACAATAATTCTCAATAGTATATAGTATCCCCTGTACAACCAGAACTACAGTATGTATTAATAACAGTAATTCTCAATAGTTATAGTATCCCTGTACCAACCAGAACTACAGTATGTATAATAACAGTAATTCTCAAATATATAGTATCCTCTACCAACCAGAACTACAGTATGTATTAATAACAGTAATTCGCAATATTATATAGTATCCCTGTACCAACCAGAACTACAGTAGTATGTAAAACCAGTAATTCTCAATATTATATAGATCCCTGTACCAACCAGAACTGACAGTATAGTATTATAACAGTAATCTCAATATTATTGTACCCTACCAACCAGAACTACAGTATATGATTAATACCAGTAATTCTCAATATTTATAGTATCCCTGTACCAACCAGAACTACAGTATATGTATTAATACCATTAATTCTCAATATTATTAGTATCCCTGATCAACCAGAACTACAGTATATGTATTAATGCCAGTAATTCTCAAATTATAAGTATCCCTGTACCAACCAGAACTCAGTATATGTATTAATACCAGTAATTCTCATATTATATGTATCCCTTACCAACAAGAACTACAGTATATGTTTAATACCATTAATTCTCAATATTATTTAGTATCACTGTATCAACCAGAACTACAGTATATGTATTAATACCAGTAATTCTCAATATTATATAGTATCCCTGTACCAACCAGAACTACAGTATATGTATTAATACCAGTAATTGTAGTTCTGGTTGGTACGGGGATACTATATAATATTGAGAATTCTGCATTAATACTAGACTGTAGTTCTGGTTGATACAGTGATACTAATAATTATTGAGAATTAATGGTATTAATACATATTGTAGTTCTTGTTGGTAAGGGGATACTATATAATATGAGAATTCTGTATTAATACATATACTGTAGTTCTGGTTGGTACAGGGATACTATATAATATTGAGAATTACTGGATTAATACATATACTGTAGTTCTGGTTGATACAGGGATACTAATAATATTGAGAATTAATGGTATTAATACATATACTGTAGTTCTGGTTGGTACAGGGATACTATATAATATTGAGAATTACTGGTATTAATACATATACTGTAGTTCTGGTTGGTAGCAGGGTTACTATATAATATTGAGAATTACTGTTATTAATACATATACTTGCAGTTCTGGTTGGTACAGGGATACTATAATATTGAGAATTACTGGTCTTAATACATATTACTGTAGTTCTGGTTTGGTACAGGGATACATATAATATTGCGAATTACTGTTATTAATACATACTGTAGTTCTGGTTGGTAGAGGATACTATATAATATTGAGAATTACTGTTATTAATACATACTGTAGTTCTGGTTGGTACAGGGATCCTATATACTATTGAGAATTACTGTTATTAATACACATACTGTAGTTCTGGTTGGTACAGGGATCTATTACTATTTGAGAATTATTGTTTATTAATCATATACTGTAGTTCTGGTTGGTATGATGATACTATATAATATTGAGAATTACTGTATTAATCATATACTGTAGTTCTGGTTGGTACAGGGAGACTATATACTATTGAGAATTACTGGTATTAATACATATACTGTAGTTCTGGTTGGTACAGGTTACTATATAATATTGAGAATTACTGGTATTAATACATATACTGCAGTTCTGGTTGGTACAGGGATCATATAATATTGAGAAATTACTGTATTAATACATATATTGTAGTTCTGGTTGGTACAGCGATACTATATAATATTGAGATTTCTGGTATTAATACATTACTGTAGTTCTGGTTGGTACAGCAATATATATAATATTGAGAATTACTGTTATTACATATCTGTAGTTCTTGTTGGTACGGGATACTATAACTATTGAGAATTACTGGTATTAATACTATACTGTAGTTCTGTGGTGTACGGGTTACTATATAATATTGAGAATTACTGGTATTAATACATATACTGTAGTTCTGGTTGGTACGGGGATACTATATAATATTGAGATTACTGGTATTAATACATATACTGTAGTTCTGGTTGGTATGAGGATACTATATAATATTGAGCATTACTGGTATTAATACATACTGTAGTTCTGGTTGGTACAGGAATACTATATACTATTGAGAATTACTGTTAATACATATACTGTAGTTCTGGTTGGTACAGGGATACTATGTTATATTGAAATTACTGTTATTAACATATACTAGTTTTTCTGGTTGGTATGATGATACATATAATATTGAAGATTACTGTTATTATACATATACTGTAGTTCTGGTTGGTACAGGATACTATGTAATATTGAGAATTACTGGTTTTATACATATACTGTATTTTTGGTTGGTACAGGGATAACTATATAATATTGAGAATTACTGTATTAACACATATACTGTAGTTCTGGTTGGTACAGGGTACTATTAATATTGAGAATTACTGGTATTTATACATATACTGTAGTTTTGGTTGGTACAGGGATACTATATAATATTGAAATTACTGGTATTAACACATATACTTTAGTTCTGGTTGGTATGGGGATACTATATAATATTGATAATTACTGGTATTAATACATATACTGTAGTTCTGGTTGGTACAGGGATCATATAATATTGAGAATTACTGGTATTAATCCATATACTACAGTTCTGGTTGGTACAGGGATACATACAATATTGAGAATTACTTAGTATAATACATAACTGTAGTTCTGGTTGGTACAGGGATACTGTATAATATTGAGAATTACTGGTATTAATACATATACCTGTAGTTTCTATTGGTACGGATACTATATAATATTGAATTACTGGTATTAACATATACTGTAGTTCTGGTTGGTACGGGGATACTATATAATATTGAGAATTACTGGTATTAATACATATACTGTAGTTTTGGTTGGTACAGGGATACATATATATTGAAATTACTGGTATAATATATATACAGTACTGTAGTTTGATTGGTACGGGGATACTATATATATTGAGAATTACTGTTATTAATACATATACTGTTGTGTCTGTTTTACAGGATACTTATATATTGAGAATACTGGTATTAATACATATACTGTAGTTCTTGTTGGTAAGGGGATACTATATAATATTGAGAATTACTGGTATTAATACATATACTGTAGTTCTGGTTGGTACGGGGATACTATATAATATTGAGAATTACTGGCATTAATACATATACTGTAGTTCTGGTTGATACAGGGATACTAAATAATATTGAGAATTAATGGTATTAATACATATACTGTAGTTCTGGTTGGTACAGGGATACTATATAATATTGAGAATTACTGGTATTAATACATATACTGTAGTTCTGGTTGGTACAGGGTTACTATATAATATTGAGAATTACTGGTATTAGTACATATACTGCAGTTCTGGTTGGTACAGGGATACTATATAATATTGAGAATTACTGGTATTAATACATATACTGTAGTTCTGGTTGGTACAGGGATACTATATAATATGAGAATTACTGTTATTATACATACTGTGTTCTGGTTGGTAGAGGATACTATATAAATTGGAATTCTGTTATTAAACATACTGTAGTTCTGGTTGGTACAGGGAACTATATACTATTGAGAATTACTGTTATTAATACACATACTGTAGTTTCTAGTTGGTACAGGGATACTATATACTATTGAGAATTATTGTTATTAATACATATACTGTAGTTCGGTTGGTATGATATACTATATAATATTGAAATTACTGGTATATACATATACTGTAGTTCGGTTGGTACAGGGATACTATATACTATTGAGAATTACTGGTATAATACATATACTGTAGTTCTGGTTGGTACAGGGATACTATGTTTATTGAGAATTACTGTTATTAATACATATACTGTAGTTCTGGTTGGTATGATATACTATATAATATTGAGAATTACTGTTATTAATCATATACTGTAGTTCTGGTTGGTACAGGGATACTATGTAATATTGAGAATTACTGTTATTAATACATATACTGTAGTTCTGGTTGGTATAGGGTTACTATATAATATGAGAATTACTGGTATTAATACATATACTGCAGTTCTGGTTGGTACAGGGATACTATATAATATTGAGAATTACTGGTATTAATACATATACTGTAGTTCTGGTTGGTACAGCGATACTATATAATATTGAGAATTACTGGTATTCATACATTACTGTAGTTCTGGTTGGTACAGCAATACTATATATATTGAGAATTACTGTTATTAATACATACTGTAGTTCTGGTTGGTACAGGGATACTATTACTATTGAGAATTACTGGTATTAATACATATACTGTAGTTCTGGTTGGTACAGGGTTACTATATAATATTGAGAATTACTGGTATTAATCATATACTGTAGTTTCTGGTTGGTACGGGGATACTATATAATTTGAGAATTACTGGTATTAATACATATCTGTATTTCTGGTTGGTACGAGGATACTATATAAAATTGAGAATTACTGGTATGAATACATTACGTAGTTCTGGTTGGTACAGGGATACTATATAATATTGAGAATTATGGTATTAACACTATAACTGTATTTCTGGTTGGTACAGGGATACTATATAATATTGAGAATTACTGGTATTAATACATATACTGTAGTTCTGGTTGGTACAGCGATACTATATAATATTGAGAATTACTGGTATTAATACATATACTGTAGTTCTGGGTTGGTACAGCAATACTATATAATATTGAGAAGTACTGTTATTAATACATACTGTAGTTCTGGTTGGTACAGGGGATACTATATACTATTGAGAATTACTGGTATTAATACATATACTGTAGTTCTTGGTTGGTACAGGGTTACTATATAATATTGAGAATTACTGGTATTAATACATATACTGTGTTCTGGTTGGTACGGGGATACTATATAATATGAGAATTACTGGTATTGATACATATACTGTAGTTCTGGTTGGTACGAGATACTATAATAAATTGAGAATTACTGGTATGATACATATACTGTAGTTCTGGTTGGTACAGGGATACTATATAATATTGAGAATTACTGGTATTAACACATATACTGTAGTTCTGGTTGGTACAGGGATACTATATAATATTGAGATTACTGGTATTATACATATACTGTAGTTCTGGTTGTACAGCGATACTATATAATATTGAGAATTACTGGTATTAATACATATACTGTAGTTCTGGTTGTCAGCAATACTATATATATTGAGAATTACTGTTATAATACATACTGTAGTTCTGGTTGGTACAGGGATACTATATACTATTGAGAATTACTGGTATTAATACATAGTACTGAATAAACTGTCATTAATGGGCGAGAATCCCATCAATAGCCAGAAAGCAATTTGCAGGGGAAAAAAAGCTCTGTCATAAAAGCTCAGATAATGCATCAAAATATTCAGCCTTTTCCAGTCGTGGACTGGAAATTGCTGAGCCATGTGTTTGCAAGGTAAACACTTTATTGGCAATTCATTGAATAGTAGGTTAGATAAGTTTCTAAAACTAAATAATATTGAAATACTGGTATTAATACATACTGTATTCTGGTGGTACAGGTTACATATAATATTGAGAATTACTGGTATTAATACATATACTGTAGTTTGGTGGTACGGGGATACTATATAATATTGAGAATTACTGGTATTAATACATATACTGTAGTTCTGGTTGATGGGGATACTATATAATATTGAGAATTATGGTATAATACATATACTGTAGTTCTGGTTGGTATGGGGATCTTATAATATTGAGAATTACTGGTATTATACATATACTGTAGTTCTGGTTGGTACGGGGATACTATGTATATTTGAGAATTACTGGTATTAATACATATACTGTAGTTCTGGTTGGTATGGGGATACTATATAATATTGAGAATTACTGGTATTAATACATATACTGTAGTTCTGGTTGTATGGGGATACATATATATTGAGAATTACTGGTATTAATACATATACTGTAGTTCTGGTTGGTTACGGGGATACTATATAATATTGAGAATTACTGGTATTAATACATTACTGTAGTTCTGGTTGTATGGGGATACTATATATATGAGAATTACTGGTATTAATACAATACTGTAGTTCTGGTTGGTAGGGGATACTATACAATATTGAGAATTACTGGTATTAATACATATCTGTAGTTCTGGTTGATCCAGGGACAGTTTCTGCTGTCCCTGATCAAAAACCAAAACACAGAAGATATCCCCCCCCCTCATTTTAGCTGTTTTTTCCCCCCTCTGGAATGTATAACGGTTGTACTAGATGGACTTGTGTTTTTATTCAATCTCACTTACTAGTCTGCTTTAGGGCACATACTAGGTATATGCTTTTGTGTCAATCACAGAACTTTGTGTACTGTTTACAATCATGTCTTTTACTGACACATTCTCCTAAATGAGTTTGTGTAGACAGTTGTGTGTAGACAGTGTGTAGAATTGTACCATAAAATAGATACCAAATAAATTTAATTTTATATGCCAGAAATCTAAAGTACAGTGTAGACTAACATACAGAACTTAAATTCAGTAGATGTCAGTATCTTTATAATGGAATTCAAATTCAAATTGTAATATTAATATATTTAAAGGGTATCTCCACTCGTATTTTTAACATTTTGGAATCCAGTTCTATTGAAGAACGGGAGGTAAAGGAGCTGTGCCTTACCTTCCGTTCTTCAATAGAACAAACAAGGAGCCAGGAGAAAAGGTAAGAAACTTACCCGCTCGCTCGCTCCCCCGGCGCTTGGTCTGACAGGTCCCGATGGACCTTGTCTTCTATGCGCATAGAAGACAAGGTCCGTGGACCTGTCAGACTACGTGCCGGGGGAGCGAGCGAGCGGGTAAGTTTCTTAGCTTGTCACCAGTCTCCTGTGTGTTCTATTAAGAACGGAAGTAAGGCACAGCTCCTTACCTCCCTTCTTCAATAGAACTGGATTCCAAAATGTTAAAAATACGAGTGGAGATACCCTTAAAGTGTGGCATACTAGGTCATGGAAGTTGTATTTCACCTTTGTATTAGCTGCTTGGTATCCGGTGAAGTATCCAAAAAGTTTACCAAAAGTCCCTTTGAGTCTTTGTATCTGGAAGAGGAATGGAATGAATACATATGGAATCTGCCTTCCTTCCTCCAAGCCATGACGGGGGAGGTTGCTAAGATCCATTTGCTGATACTGTTTTATAGGGGTTGGTAGCAGTCTGGGGGCTCCTGCTGCTCCAAAACCAGAACAGTAATAAAAATTGGTAAATCCTCTGGGGTTTGTAGGATTGTGGGTGCTAACTACCAATACCTACTGCTGCCTCTCTTAAAATGACTTGACAGGACCACATCATTAACCATCTCTATCTCTGTCTACTAGAATGTTACCTTCCAGGCATTATCAATCTATTATAGATACAGTCCTACATGTGCCCTTAATGGAGGAATTAAAACCATTGGGGAAATCTAGTACCAGTTCTATTACCAATAACAACCTAATAGACTTTTTAGACTGATTCTTGATTGCTGTGTTTTGCTTGACTGATTTAGAGTTGCTGCTATAATTGGAAATGTTCCCCTTTGCAGTGCCAGAGTTACATCTGAGGAGCCTGTAGGCACAAAAAGCATGGCTTCAACCGCTCCTCAAGCGAGGTCACACCCCCAAACCACACAATATTATGGAGTAATCTGTGAACTGCAAAACCCACAAATTGATTCAAATATGAACCATAAATCAGAGGGGCATCAGAAGCTTTTAAAAACTGCAAATAAAAGTGCCAATAGTGGGCATCAAAAAGGTAGACAGATTAACAGCCGCTACTGCAACCACAGGCACCCCTAGGCACCTGTCTTATTGTAAATTTGTCACTTCCCATTTGTGTTAATTTGGGCTTCAGCCTCCCTTTAAAGGAACTGTAAACCGATATACAAGTCTTTGCCTCCGTTTGTATTATTCACAGGGAGGTGAGAACGCCTATTCTCACCTCCCTGTGAATAATATTTTGCTCAGGGGCCCGTAACTTCTCCTTCGCTCGGCTCCACTCACAGCCGCTCCTGCACTAACAACCACTGTCCCGACCATACAGAGAAGGGCGCACGATCAGGACATAACAGCTGATCTGTGCAGGAGCGGCTGCGAGTGGAGCGGCGGGTAAGGTAAGTTCCTGGTCCCTGAGCGAAATATTATTCACAGGGAGTGAGAATAAGCGTTCTCACCTCTCCGTTGAATAATACAAACGGAGAGCAAAGACTTCAAATGTTGAGTTTACAGTTCCTTTAAATCGGTGTAGATAATGAGGAGGGGGGTGAATAAAATAGTTTTAATCCCTTAATAAAATATAAAATTAAAAATATATCTAATAATATCCACGTAACATTGAATGAACACAGTGACATTGTAAAATAGAATAAAGAATGATACTGACTCTAATACATTGAATGGAGAATCAGGAAAACCATTTGTAATCACAGGATGATTTATCATTCACAGAGTTAACCAATCAATATAATGAGATTAGAAAACAAATGGTGATTTCCTTCTAAGCCAATTGTCCTGAGAACTGTTAAAAATAAAAATATTGATTGTAATTCTACAGAGCGATCTCTGGGATCTAACAGTCCCTTTTAACTTGATCTAGTCTCTACGCAAGCAGTAGGCATTGTCTAATTGGGTTACATCAGGATAAAAAACTCATCACTTGTTATTGTACATTTGCTTAATGCTAAAACCTTTCTTTCACGATATTATTTAAAGTGTTATCGGTATAATATGTAATATTCAGCTAAGGATTCCTCATGAAATGTAGCAAAAATATCCATTAAGAAAGACACAGTTCCTCTCAAAGCAATTGCTAATATGCCGTAATGCGGAGACTAATGGTAGATTAGACAAGGAAATATAGGTATTAAATCAGGCCCCATCACCACACAACCTATCAGTATCAGGTTTATGAACTGTGGAGGAAACCCACAAAACACATACAAAGTCTTTGTAGAGGACTCCAGGAGTCCAGCAATGCACTGAGTCACTATACATAAAGAGACAAATAACCCACACACCAGTTTTCTGAAGAATATAAGACTTTTATCATAAATGCTAACATATACAACAGCAAACTTTGAGACTCTGTAGTCTCTTTATCAAGCTGTGAGCATTGCAGCTTGATAAAGAGACTACAGTCTCAAAACAGAGATTCCACCCATGCCTTTAAAGGAAATGATTGGTAGGTGCTCTGCTTTTTTTCTTCTATATATATTATAATATATATATATATATATTATATCAGTATATATATAAAAATATATATATACATCATTGATAAACTGATTCAATCTAACACCAGCATGCTACTTGCACACAACAATATCAGATCATGTTACTGATACTATAGAAGAAGGGAAAGGGTTAATATAAAATCCCAGAACCCAGATGGGACTTGCAAATCATTTGTTTGCATGTTTAACTGATTCTGCGTGTTTTAATTATAAATAGAGCAAGGGCTATTTTAAACTATTATGCAAAGAACTTCTGATTGGTGGACATCTCTCCATAGACTACAAGCCACTGCCCACTTTAGGGAGAGAGGAATCAATTGCTGCACCCCTAAAAAACACAATAAAAGTATATGGCAAAAGTACACAGGATAGCGATCTCTGCAAGTTTACTTTAATTGGCATTGCTAGCACTGGACTGCCCTTTAAACATTATTAATACTGAAGATGCAGATGTAAAATAACAACCCTTACAGTATCTTAAAGAAACGACAGCTATCTTCCATAAGGAAAAAGCTCAATCTTCCCCCCGGTTGTAGTCCAGGTTCCTTAGATTAAAATTTCATTACATCTACGTATAAAAGCAAAAACAAGAGGCACCAAAATTTTACACAGTGAGAGTGACGACATCCTGATGTGCTTCATGCACTCTACTGCGGGCATTACATCAGAAGTGCCCTGCAGCAGAGATTGAAACGCATCAGGATGCCGTGCTGTGTATATTCAGTGTGCTTCTTTTAATCTAATCAACCTGGCTGATTCTAGAAACAGGAGGTGTAGATGGGCTCCAGCTGGACCACCTCTTGTTCAGCGGCACTTCAGATAAAGAGTTACTCTCTGCTACACTTAATTGACTGTTATCTTTATTTTACAATGTACAATAACAATGTGGTCATATATTTACGATTATATAGTTAAATATGTCTGCTGGTGTAAAATAAAATAAAAAAAATAGCGTCCATTAGTGTGAAATAACTCCTTTAATTGGTGGTGTAAAATAACACATGGTAGCGTATATATGCCTGGTAGTGTAATAAATTCTTTTATATGTGGATGTGTGTTTCTTAAGAGCACAAAGATGATGCATTTGGGTTTAACAATCCTTGTGCCACTACACCATAAATAACTGTGTTAAGTGAATCTCTAATGGAAAAAGATTTGGGGGTTCTATTAGTTAAACGATTAGCTGCACACGGCTAGAGCTAGCAAGATTTGTCTTGTATAAAGAGGGAATAGATTCAAGGGACAAAATTTATTCCCCTCTTCAAGGAACTGGTAAGGCCTCAGTTTTGGAATCCCATATACAAAAGGAAATCTTGGAAACGGAAGGAGTTCAGAGAAGGGCAATATTAAGGAAATGGAGGGCTGACTATGCAGACAGATTAGACAAGTTAGGGCTTTTACATTGGAGAGCACAACGTTTGCAAGGCGATATGATCACAAATATATTAATGGGCCATACTATAAACTCTCAGTGCATTGTTCACTAATAGGTCATATCAGAGGACTCGTGGACATCCTTTCAGATTGGAAGAAAAGAAGTTTTATCTTTAGGTTAGGAAAGGTTTCTTTACAGTGAGAATGGTGAAACACAGATGTGGTAATGGCAGTTTATTCAATATCGCATTAAAAGTGGTTGGATATGTTTCTATTACTGGTATTAATACATATACTGTAGTTCTGGTTGATACCCCCCCCTCGTGGTAGCTGTTTTTTTTGCCTTCCTCTGGATCAACGTTTAGTAGGGTTTAAAAGGAGGGTGAATAGGTTGGACTTCATGGATGTATGTCTTTATTCAACCTTAATTAATATGTTATCAAAGAGATAACTCTTATTACACGTCAATTGCAGGGGCCGACCTGTGAGCACGAAGTGTATGAGTGCCCGTTTTGGCCGACAACATGCCAGGATGGGCACTTTGTTGGCGAAATGGCCATTTGGTCGGGGCTCGTTGATGGTCCGCCCAGCAGATTGGCCCCAACCGAACGTTTTTCGGCTTATTGTTTTATGTTATACGCTCTTTACAATTAGTTCATCCATTCACATCAGGCCCTGCCGAAAAGCTAACAATCTAAGAATAATATGTCCACACACCCATAGATGTTTATGGGTAAAAAAAAAAGAGTCCCCACAAAAGCCCACCCAAGCACAGCAAACAAACAAAAAATTCAGCTGGAGCTGTAGGTGGAATTGAACTCAAGAAAGGCAGCACTGCAAGGAACCCATCGTAAGTAGCAGTATTTATGAAACCATCGAGGGCTTTTTAATGGAGGCAATAGTGCTTTTTGGCAATACTAACAGTATTAATATGGCCCGTAATTTACACACATTTCGTCATTAAAATATCCCCAATATAAGCAATAGTTTTACATCGCAATAAAGGTTCATTATCGAATTCGCAAATAATGATCCGTTTTAAATACTGCCCAAAGTACATTATAAATAGCAATTGGTGCAAGATGGTATTACATATCTATTTATACTTGTTTGCTTTGACTATAGACCAATGGACTGAGAAGATATTCCCCATAAAATGGCACCAGGCCCAGAGGCAACAGATGCTATAGGTAAACAATAGCCCCCGAATCTTTACTTTGCAATATAAGAAGTTCCTCTACAATATAGTACAGAGGCCATTTGTAACCAACCTTTCGGATTCTAATAATGTTTAATGACTGTAGAAATCAGGTGGAAAGGTGTCAACATTGATACAACAGGACAAGGTCTGCTTGAAGATAACAACAATAAAAGACATTTCTTATCCTTTCATGGATATGAGTTTGTCGATATCTTTTTGGTATTTCATCCTTTCATTCCATGCTAGTGTCATGGTGATCCCTTTTACTGAGGATATTCTAATAGACAGAAAATAAAGGGGCCGCATTATTACATATGTGTTTCCGGTTCGTATGATGATCGAGGAAAAGTACTGGGGCCACTTCTATTTAATCTGTTTATAAATGACTTAGAGATGGTTATCGAGAGCAAGGTCTCTGTGGGCAGCATTTATAAAAGCTATTTCCTGACTGTACCTTTAATGGATGTTACCACTTTCGTAAATGTAAAAACTTAAGTGGGCGTTGCCGTGGAACCTGGTATACTTGGAAAGCCTGATGATGCACTGTGTCCTGTATTTTGGTAGAACGGAGTTGTTTTTAACTGTGAGTCCATTTTGTATGACCCACTTTCCGTTTATGATAAATGTAAATAAGTCACATTGCAGAATAAGAAATTTCCAGAACTTTGAGTGGATATGGTTGACACTCACCACCACACATACATCAATACACACACACATTCTCTCACAACATTAATACACACACACATTCTCTCACAACATAAACACACACATACTCTCCCACACACATAATACACACACTTTCCCACAAACATAAATACACACACACACTCCCATACACATAAACGCACACACACTCTCCCACACACATAAATACACACACACCCAAATAATTACACACACACACACTGTTGAAACAATGCAGGTTGCTCAATATGCTAATGTACAAGTCTGTATTTTTTTCCCACCAAAGAGAAGTCTGGTTGGTGTCCTAAAAATAAAACATTTTGTGGAAAAGGACGGAACAAAAGACAAGTTTTATTAGGATCAATAAAGCAGATGAGAAAATGGCAGGTTAGGCTTGTAACTATATATATTGTCTTTAGAATGCTATGAACAGAATTCCAAAATGTTTATTAGCCTTGTTTTTACCAAATATTCCTTTCAGACAATTCCGGCCGTTGATGCGTACGGCAGCCATGAATATAATCAGGAGTTTCTGTAAATCTGTCACTGATCTTGAAAGGAAACGTCTAGCAATAAATCCACTGGGAAGATAAAGTTCCAACCATCATAGCAAAAAAGAACTGTATTAAAATGAATAATATGACTCATTGGGATTTCCATCAAACTCATGTATTTTGTGCCACAAAAATCAAATATAAGACTCTTAACAGCAACAAAAACTAACATGATAATGCAGGGTAATTACCGTTCCACAGTTTGTCCCTAGGGGACTGGGCAATTGGTTGTGTCTTTCTAGCACTCTGGTCAACCAGGCGAATAAACATCAGTCACGGTTGTCCACAACATCACATTTTTCAGACTGATTGACCGAAACACTGAAATATCAGTCAACCTGGAAAATGTGATGGTTTGTCGCCTAACGATCCGTCCATTAATCTTTCACTTGGCATTACAGTACACTAATATTACACAAATCTCATGAAGAAACTCTTGCAACCTCCCATGGATCCCCTAGAAACCTCCCATGGATCCCCTAGAAACTTCATGAACCCCTATGAAACCTCCATGGATCCCCTAGAAACCTCCATGGACCCTAAAACTTCCCATGGATCCCCTAGAAACCTCACATGGATCCCCTAGAAACCTTCCATGGAACCCCTAGAAACCTCCCATGGATCCCCTAGAAACCTCCCATGGATCCCCTAGAAACCTTACATGGATCCCCTAGAAACCTTCCATGGAACCCCTAGAAACCTCCCATGGAACCCTGGGGGAACCTATACACCTTGTAGGAAAACAACTCCCTGCTGTGATTTCTAGCAAATACTATGGAGAACAATTACAACTATAAAAGGCCAAAATACATTATGGGTATGCATATAATTTTTTCCCTCCGCATTCACACAGTGCAGTGGCGTAACTAATGTGGGGGTAACTGTGATGGGCAACCGTGACCTATCTCGCTTCATCTAAAGTGTTTTTTTTCCACTGGGAGTAAGCTATATCCATCAAAGGAAAAACAAGAAGATGGGGGCCCCCTACAGTTGCAAACCTTGCTCTCCTGGTAGTTACTCCCTGACACAGGGAGCCTTAAACACTCTCAGAACATCAATGGTGGGCAGAAGTAAGAGAAGGAAAGCTCCCATGGGGGTGATGACACAGGGTGGCCACATGTCTAGTGAAACTGTTGTGGAAATTTCTGTAAAAACCAGAACATTATTTTTAATTTGCATAATACATATCCCTTTATTAAAGAGGTCTAATTATTACAGCAAAGTAAACCAGTAGTTGTTTCATTTAATCATTCTCCTCCTATAAAGTCCATTGGTGTGTGCTTGTTTTATTCATAGAGGATCCTAAATTGTCCATGTCAGTATGAAGCATTAGTTTCTCTTTACCTATCAACCTCCCCAAGATTGAGACCCTGAAACTATATCTGATACAAGGTAGAACAAAGCTAAAATTGAAACAGACAATTAAAATAAACATCTCAAATTATGAGTCACAAGCGGTAAAGGCTGGAATACAGATCAAAGCTATACCATAGGTTTACACTTTACCATGGTCACAGGCTTGAAATACTCTCCCCTCTCCCAGTTAAATTGACTTAATATTACTTTATACAGTTACATGATGACTAAAAATCTTCTTAGTGTCCATCAGCTTTGCTTATTTGTTTTTTACCAAAACTCTACAAAATGTTTGTAATTAAAATTACATTAAACGTTGTACCAAAGCAAAACATTGTATGTAGGCTAAAGGTTTGCAACATATAAATGTTCAATATGTTGCTGTTGTACTTTGAATTATATGTTCACACCTTTATAATACTTACCCGTCTCCACTACAGAAGTCATGTCCTCCACTGTAGACTGTATGGTATTCTCAGAACCAAGATTTCCATTAGGCATACAAGGCTGCTATACTTGGCTAAAGAAGCACATGCCGTATTCTGTGCTTTAAAACAGGCAAAATAGATTGCCTATTCAAGGTTATATTAAATGTAGCAAGCTAGTCAGTGACAGAGGAATACTCTTTCTTAAGCCTGTCGGGCAATTCTGTGGCATTGCTGGTGCCCCCACAGCACATATCAATATCCATTTAGCGCATATTGCACAGATTATCTAAAATGTATCATTTTAACTTAAACAACACATTTTATAGTCTAACAATCTTTAAAGAAGAGTTCCGAAGGAACACATGGAACCCAGCAGGAATTTACAGTTATTGCAAAGGCTCAACATGGAACCTTTCATTTTTAGAGCGTCGACTTGCACATTTTGTTTTTCTTTTTACTGAGAAGATCTAACAGCAAGGAAAGTACTTAATGTCTCGGTGTCCTTCAGCTCCTCTGTCTAATGCTCTGAACTAAACATCTCTTTGTGAGGTTCATGAATAACGAGTTTATACAAACTGCTGTCAGGACAGAGAAGAAAGCATTGGGTACAAAGGGAAATTTAGCAAGGAGGGAGCAAAAAGTCAAATGGAGGATCTATCTCCTTCTGAATTTAGGCTGTAACAGCAATTTGGCTTTTAAGTCATGAAGAAGAAAGAATAAGTAAAAGAGGATACATGTTTACAAGTTGGTTTAAACCAGAGAGCCTTATACATTTACCAAAAATATCCATGTCACCTGCATATGACACGTTGACATGGTTTGTTTATATTAAATAATATTAAATGAAAGATTTTCTGTGCAGTGGGGCCAGTCTATTGATACATTGTTTTATTATGTAATGTATAAGTATTTATAATGGCCTTACAGTAATATTAGCAGCACGTAAACCTATTATTCTTATAACTGCCACAATCCTTATGATTCCGATTATTACTGGTGCCCATAGATCATTGATTAAACCTTGTACTGGTGTCAGCTGCCAACCTGAACAGGAGAGTACCGATAATCCAATATAGCAAGTGTATGTGATCATCAGTAACCATATTGCAACTACCAACAAACGTCTTGTATGTATGTATGTATGTATATTTTATTTCTAGGCACCACTTGGGTACGCAGTGCTGTACATTATAAATACAGAGTATACAAAGAAGGGGATAAGTGCAAGCCATTTACAGATAAATAAAAATTAAATTAAATCTTTCATTCTTATTTCACTATAAACTATAGAGAAACCTAGTCCTTATAGCAGGGACTGTAATAAAATGAAGGGATAAATATGAAATTTCACACTGGCTGACAGAGGGTATAGCATGGAAAATTGTATAATAACATATTAATTGAGTATGAATAAAGACTAATTCCATCAAGTCCAGCCTTTCACCCTTCTTTTAACCCTAAGAGTTGATCCAGAGGAAGGCAAAAAACAGCAAAAAAAGGTGTGTGTGTGGACCAGGTGTGTGTGTGTGTGTGGACCAGATAAAACACATCCTCGGATCTTAAGTGTTTAGTCCAGTTTCATCTAGAGCACGTTACTTATCTTTTCAGATTCACTTTTGTCTGTTGATGTGCTTCTGGGTTGGAAAAAAGACGGTGTAATAGAAATTTTCAAAAAGGTAGTCTGATAAAAGTTCAAAGTTAGCCTGATAACTATAGACCAGTAAGTCTAACATCAATGGTAGGGATCATATTCTGGACTTTGTCTCAAGAACTGCTGTTATACAGTAGTAGTAATCAGCTTGGATTAATGACAATGGATCATGTACAGAGATATTTGTCAATGG
This sequence comes from Hymenochirus boettgeri, assembly GCA_019447015.1. Taxonomy (NCBI): domain Eukaryota; kingdom Metazoa; phylum Chordata; class Amphibia; order Anura; family Pipidae; genus Hymenochirus; species Hymenochirus boettgeri. Next base: position 52,102,738 of record CM033470.1, on the reverse strand, counting down.
AGAAAGTTGTGGAGAGTCTCAGGGTTCTGTACTGGGAGCATTTCTATATGACTTAGAAGTGCGTATTCAGAGCAAGGCCTCTGTGTTACCGATGGCAAAAACTATGCAGAGCATTGGAAACGTTCAAATGCTGCAAACTGACCTTGTCAAAATGGGCAGAAGTGGCAGATAAGATTCAATGTGGACAATTTAAAGGGCAACTATAGTGAAAAAAAAACTTTGTCTGTATACAATGTATAGATCACTTAGTATAAGCTGCCTTACTTTCATGTTTCTGTGTGGCTTCGTTTCTTCACACTGGCAGAAGTTTGTACCAAGCTGTGTAGTCCCCCTCCCCTCTCTGTCTACTCCCCTCAAGCATGACGGGCTGTATACAGAGTTCGAGCATTGTCAGTTGAAAGGACTTTAAATGAAGTGCTGACATCCTCTTGACCCTCCCTTCCAGAGCTAGACTGCAAGCAATGAAAGTGTGGAATAAAGTAGCAATATTGAAGGGAGGGGCAGAGGGGAGAGAGGACAAGTGGTGCTGAGATTCTTTACAAGTAAGTTACTGAACTCTGCCTGTTCTCTAACTTTGCTAATTGTTATTTACTTTTTACCAAAGTTCATATCTCTCCCCACCTGCTTAGCCGAGATCTAATTACTGAAGAGAGAGTCAGTGTAACAGCAGCTTGTAGTGAGACCTTCACAAACACAGTGACACTGCTTGCTGTCCTGTTACATTTCAGTTGCTTTAGTCTATATATTTCATAGATTGCCACTGTGTGTCTTGTTTGGTATATAGTCTGTATTACTGTATTAAATACTGTATTAGTGTTCCATTTGAGTCACTGGTTTTGATGTATATGAGATTTTTCTTTGGGAGGGAGGGACTGTTTTATAGTGTGTTATGCTCATTTACTGGGTTAATGGTTTATTGATTATGTTTAGCACTACAGCATTTGACTATATGTTGCACATGGTACATATAGTGTGGGTGAGAGTGTGTGTGACATACTGCAGGGGAGCTTTGGATTGTGTGGGTGTGTGCCTTTGTGTGACAGATGAGGTGTAGCAGCTCCTACAAATCACAGCATATTCAAAGGCTTATATCTCGGGGACTATGAAGATTTTAAAGAACTAAAGGTATCCTGGTGGTTGGGATGACTTATATGATACATTAGAAGAAATAAAAAAAAAAACAATTTTCTCCACTATAATTGCCCTTTAAGGTGATGCATTTGGGATTTAACAACCCTTGTCCCACCTATACCATAAATGGTTGTGTTCTAAGTGAAATAACTAGAGATAGAAATATTGTTTTTGAATAACGACGGGGTATAGATTCAAGGGAAAAATTTATTCTCAAGCACTGGCAAGGCCTCATTTGGAATGTGAAGTGCAGTTTTGGAACCCCATATATTAAATGGACATCTTGGAAATGGAAAGTTCCAGAGAGGCAACTAAATTAATAAGGAGAATGGAGAGGCTTGCCAATTCAGACAATTAGACAAGTTACATGAGAGAAGCAGTGATAAGGGGATATGATCACTTTATACAAAAGTGAAACATATGCCCTTCCTGAGAGACTACATTGTTTGTTGTTTTCACTAATAAATTGTTGAATTCACACAAGTAGTGTTAGTATAGATTTTATTGCTGCAATCCCAAGACATTTCAGAATACATAAGTGATATTAAAAGCGTAAAACTTTAAAACAAAGAAGTAAAAGGAGAAAAAGTGGAAGCAGAAAAGAGGATGAAGAAGAAATAGAAAAAATAAGGAAGTAAAGGAAGAAGAAACAAGATTAGAAAGAGAAGTGGAAGCAGAAAAAGAGGCGAGGAAACAGAAAAGAGATTTGTCCATGATAAAATGTTTCCCTCCACCACTGAAACTGCCATCTACCATCTGTAACGTTTTTATGTTTTATATATTTGTGTTTTTCTTTATGATAATTCTGTTTGTTCCCTTGTTACATGACCGTGTAGCCAATCACAGGAGCAGAATGCCGATCGACCCTTTCAGCTTGTCTTTTCCGTGCACAGAAAAGGCATAGAAGTCAGGAAGAACATGGTAAGGGAACAAAGGCTGGTAAGTACATTTGGGGAGGTCTTTAAAAAGCTATAAACCTTGCAAGTTCGAGGTTTATAGCTAATTCCTGCACAATGCAATTTTTTGTTTGGGGGTGGACATACCCTTTAATAGTATCAACATTAAATGATCCCAAAATGTATCAACATCTTATGATAAAATAGCATAAACACACACCAATATTATTAGGGCCATAACACTCACTCACTTAAAGTGTAACATGAAACTATACTAGTAGGTCAATGCTGGAACCGATCAATGTCCAAACTCCAATAGGAATATCAAGTCCCAAAGTGTTAGGTCCCACTATGTGCGTTGCCTTCTGTTTTCCATGCATTTTGCGAATCGCAATGTAATTTAAAATATAATGGAAACCGCAAGAATCAGTTCCAACTGTATAATTTGCGTTCCAAATCGATTTTTTATCCGCATATGTACACGACTTTTGTTCCTTGTGTGTCAGAAATCACACTTTAATAATAGTCTATGGGAAAGCAATAAAACGTGGAAGCCCATTTGTTGTTTTCTCCACGTATTTCCTGTTATTTTCCAAAAAACTGCACGCAATGGACCGGAAACGTGTGCACGTGTATAGAAAATCACAGTTGTTAACCCGCAAATGGACGGGAACATGGACAAATGCATGTCCAAACGCACAGCACATAGTGGGACCTAACACTTAAAGTTATGTCTGACTGACCCCAACAAAAAATATATACAGAGCCTAATCAAGACTTTAATAGTATTAAGTATTTTAAAGGACATCTTTTAAAAAAACACATTGCCCTTCCCTTGCAAATTTAAATTCATGTACTCTGTGCTGCCTTAATCCTATCTCTATCAGTGACTATGTTAACCATGGTATCAGATCTCTGTGCAGCACTCCCCCCTTCCCCCTCCCCTATGTTACCTCCTTCATGTCTCAACTCCGGCTAACCGATAAGCTTATCATGTGCAGTAGGAGTTAAAAGTACAACATCCTGAAAAACACACCCACGCACAGTAGCCAATAGAAAGCAAGCTGTCCTGGAGACACGGAAGAAGAAGGAGAACAGTACAGTTTACGATCTCTCACTTTGTGACCCATCCTCAATCAGTGAAGCTATTAAGAAGGGGGGCCAAGTGCAGCCTTATATCTACATCAAAGCTACCTCTCTCCCCCTGCTAATGCTGTTATCTCTATGTTTATTACAAGAGCAGGGAGGGGGGGATCACGTCACAGGGATTTGATTGACAGTCCAAGTAGGAGTAGAGGAATGCAATCGCGTATCTTCTAACTGGTGTATCTCGGACAGAGAGGGAATCTGAAACAAAGTGAAGACACTCTGGGGGTTTGGGGAATTAGAGAACTCATGGAAAGAAAGAAAAAAAAGTTCATTTTCCTACTATAGATGCCCTTTAAGTATTCAGGCAAAAAACAACATGGATGCTAGTTATACACTAAATGGAATAGAGTATTGACACAGTAGAGAAGGGCTTGGGAGTTATTTTGGACAATATTCTAAGGGGCATATTTATAAAGGTTTGTTAATTTTTTCTCCAACGTTATTGCTACCGTTATAGCTTTATAAAGTGGAGATAACAGTTACGAAAATCATTACATTACCGCCACCTTCGCCATTTTGCTTCCACTATACAATGCTGCGGTAACTGCTCAATCATATTTATAAAATGGCAAAAACTGTTTAATTGTGTTAAGTTCAGCTATTTAACCCCAAGTCGAGGTGGCATAAGTGCCCATATATGTACCTGTCTGTGGGTCCTAGAAGGTGTCAGTACATTGTGGCGTGTGTCCCAGTGCTAAGAAGGGTCCAAGGGGGTGTTAGACTTTCCTCAACATTACCGAAATACGCTTTCCAATTTCCGGATTTACCGAATCGCCATTTTTTATTTCGCTTTTTTTTTAGCATTGGAGTCCTGTAGCGCACCGAAACACAAGAAAAGCGACATCTATATTGCAGTGCAGTGCAGTGAAGAATGCTCTGATTTGTATGTGGGGGAGACCAAACAGCAACTGCATCAACGTATGGCCCGCACAGAAAAGCCAATTCCTCGGGTCAGGACCTCAGCCGTGTACCTGCATCTTAAGGATAAAGGCCACACCTTTGAAGATTGTAATGTTAACATATTGGAAAGGAACGTGACTGTTCAAGAGAGAGTGTTAAGGAGGCCATTATATGTAAAATAAAGAAACCAAGCCTAAATGAGGTGGGGGGTTCGACACCAACTGTCTCCGCATGTACAATGCTGTTTTGACACCTTAATCTGGGTGTTCCTATAACACCTCTTAGCCACTATGCACACACCTTAACACCTCTGTGATATGCTAATTGGGATTTTCCAGGGTACATAATTGCCACAATTCTTGTACAAGTCATTCTGAATTGAGAAAGCCAGTCGGATGACTAGCGAAACGTCTTCAAGAACTAAACTTCAAGTCCAGTTGATCTAATTGAATACAACAGATATACCATAACCTAATGATGAGAAACCTTCACAAGCAAGCTGGTTAAAAACAACCGGGTATGACCATAACCTACAACATATGATAACAGTGTCTGTGTATACAGTAAAGACAAATCTAGATCCTGTTATTTGCTTCTGTGTTATCACAGAACAGCAAATTGACACTACTATTATGTAAATCTGCAGAGCAGTGGTGTAGCTAGTGCCGGTACATGCCCTGGTCTCTTCCAGGTGCCCCAGGTCTCGCCACAAGATGAGGCTCAGAAAAAGAAATTATGCGCCTTCATGTCTTCGGCCCGATTCGCGGCTTCATTTTTTGGTAAAGGAACTGCACGGATAAGTTACCAGTGTATTGGGACAAATGTTATCTACAAGTCTGTGGGGGCAATTAGATTTGTTTACAAGTCTATGGGGCCAATTATATTTATTTACCAGTCTTGGGGTAGTTTTATTAGCATGTGATTTAAATGTAATAGGGTACAGAGCAGCAAGAGTGAAGAGAACCTCCTATGGAAATGTTTTCTAATGATATTGGTAGGACATGGTAAAGTAGATTGTCAGACACAAAATGAGCTGAGCAATCAGGACGGTTGGAACACAAACAAGGCCAACACCAAGAGAAGATCCAATCCACCAATAAAAGACCAATCCACCCATAACAAGACAGGAACACTTTTTTAGTGTAGCAAAAGTTAATGGTAAGGTGATTAATGTGGCTTTTTACTGCTCTCTCATGTTAACTCAAAGGTTTAATATTTTGGGTGATGTACTAAAAGAATGGTGGTCTCGAAACAACTTAAGGTTCAGTAAAAGGTTGTTCTCACATTCAAAAAACTCTTGTTTTCTTTTATAAGTGTAGTCAGACATTATGGTGCTAAAAAGGTTAAGTTTTCTGCTTCCATTACATTAAAGGCAAGTCCACCCCCAAACTAACTTTTTATATTTATTTGGCCCAAATAAGTGCTCCAAAAAAACTTTACAGCATGTAAATCGGTCCAGTGGTTCAAAAGTTACAGACCTTTGAGATATATCAGGCTGCCACTTCCTCTCCACTTCCACTTTAGATGACCCCGAGCTGCACTTAGAAAAAAAAATATTCTTGCCTGTGTTTGTGTGTTCTCTCTCTCTATCTCTCTCTCTGGGCTGGCTGGCTGCAGCTGTTGATCTGGATTTCTCATCAGTCCACATACTTACAGCTGTGATTGGTTGAGAGGGAAAATCCAGGATCCAGGGGTCAGACCATTACTGATGCAACTTTCTCTGTTCTCACTGCTGGAGTGTTAACAGACATGCTCAAGAACATGAAAAGAACCGAGGTAGGTAATGTAACCTGTCTCTGTTCATCGCTGTATTGGTCCATGCTGCAGGATTAAGCCAGCTACAAGGGTCTGTAACTTTTGAACCACTGGACCGATTTACATGCTGTAAAGTTTGTTTTGGAGCACTTATTTGGCCCAATAAATATAAAAAGTTAGTTTTGGGGGTGGACTTGCCCTTTAAGTCACCAGAACTTTTTGCACTGGCTCCTCTCTCATGTAAACCTGCACATTCCAATCTTACTTCTGGGAAAGAAATAGCCCTGCTGGTTAATGTACAGTATACTGTTAACCCACCCTAACTGCCACCACTATTTGTAAAAATATCGACTGCCAATAAATGTAAAACACATATTATAGAGGATTTGTATTCTGTGTACAATCTTCAATCATGAGGGATAGACACTGTTAATGCAGTGATGTTTCTTTCAAGCCATTTTCAATGTTGTATTCTCCAGATAATACAATAAGTAATTCCCAGGGCTCCTTAAATGAATATTTAAGGTTTCTAGCAATGTCTATTTGGGCCCATAATGTCCTCTTTAAGCATAAATCAAAGCTGAATGCATGATAGTTTGTCTCAGTTAGTTGGGCCCCCATCATTTTCACATTGCTCAGGGCCCCTTTAGATCCTGCCTAATCATTTCCCTTAGGCATACAGTATACTGTTTCCCTATTGCTAAAGAATTAGGATTGTTTTAAGAATGTAAAGGATTTTTACTTATCTGTGTTCCATAGTGTTATGGTGCCAATTGCCCATTAGAAATTGAAAACCGTCTGAAAACAAGCCATCAGCGGGTTTTATGTTGTTCTACTGGGTTCACCAAGCTATAGTCTTATTACTTTGGCATTAGAACAGCATTACAACGACTATAAACACTGCATGCTGGATCTAGAGCTATAAAGAGAGTGATAAACATAAAAGGTTAAATAGCAACAAAGGCCACATTCACAGTAGAAAAAACTAATTGGATTAAAATGATTCTAACTTGAATTAAGGTAAAGTGTCTGCCTGTACATTTACATCACTGCCTGGGTGCCCTACATGTAGATACCAGTTCACTGGTTTTCCTTTCAGCTAAAACTGAGTGTATAATGCAATCCCCAAAGCTCCCAATGCAGGTAAAGTAAAACGTTCCAGTATCTTCTAAACAGTACATATTTCTTTATAAAAATGTCTTCTTTACATAGGATTTTTTTTTAAATAGAAAGGAAAGAAGGAAAGAAAAAAGAATATAATGAACAGCAAATTAAACTTTTTCAAGTCAAAATTTAAGGGCATATCCACCACCCCAAACTGAAATTTGCCCAATGTTGGCACAATTTGTAGTGTTAAAGATCCTTACCTTTCTCTTCTGCTGCATATGGTTCTCCTGCATGGCCAAAATACAGTCCAGAAACTGAAGAGTAGGAGCATTTCCCTTGTAGGAGAGTTTCTTCCGCCTCTAACTCTTCCTCCTAGATGTTTCTGGCATGCCAGAGAGTTCCCCTCCACCCTCCAGCTGCTGCTCCTCCATGCACGTAAGTGTAATTAGGTAAAAATTGTGTATTGCACTTGTAATGGCCAATAACCTAGACCTCGCTAGGTCTATTTCCCCCATCTTGAATGAAAACTTATTATACCTGCCAAAACGAGGGCTGGTTAGTATTTACATTTCGAATGGGAGGAAATAGACCTAGTGAGGTTTCTTGTGAATGGATTTTGCAGATAATAACAATCACCCCCTTTAAGATGCTCTTTTAAGGTGCTCCCACTGATAGAAAATGTGCATTTAGTTTAATTGAAGAACGGGAGGTAAAGGAGCTGTGTCTAACCTTCCGTTCTTCAAAAAACCTGCAAGAGCCGGGAGAAAAAGTTAAAACACCAGTCGACTACCCGTTGAGAAGCGAGCGTTGGGTAGTACCTTACCTTCTCTTCTGGCTCCTGCAGGTTTTATTGAAGAATGGAGGTAAGACACGCTCCTTTACCTCCTGTTCTTCTTCAATAACAAAAAAAATGCCAAATTTTCTTTATCAGGGAGCCTTTTTAAGCACATATGGAATCTACTGTATATAACCTCTTTATATGGTGGCATTCAGTCACTAAGTGGTTTGCACAGATGTCTTGCTTCACTGGGATAACTTGTTCCATTCATCTGAATAAAGTATGTATGTTTCTCTCCCCGTGTTTGTTTTTTACCATCATTTTTAAGAAAAACATACCGTACCCTAAGGGGCAGATATGCATGTGTTTTATTTAAGTGGTGTCTTTCATGTGAAGTCTAATTTATCCATTACAAACCATGATACATTATTACTTTTTTCCTAAAAAAAGAGATCTAAGAAATGAGGAATATTAATTGAGTAGAAGAAACAAGGAAGATAAGCAAAGGAAGTTTTGTTCTTTCTTGCCAGGGATATAAAAACTATGCTAGAGGTAATACAGACAATTTGTAGGTATGAACATGTTGGGAATTGGATGGTGAACATGACGGACTATACTGATTTTTTTTAAAACCCAAATAACTGTGCACTGATACAATTTGGTAAACCATTTAATAAAAATTATACAATACATGCAGTAATAGATGTTAGAAGTACAAATATAATTATGTGTGATTCAAATATAGATTGTAAGAGATATATATAAACATCTTTAGATTTATAAATATATTCGCAACACAATATCCCACAGTCCTTTTGAAATATGACATCTATTCTGGTTATTAGCCTATATTAAGTTGAGTATAACAACTTTTCACACAGGAAAAAAGAAAGTAGACTGCTAACACTTTTGTGCTGCTCGAATGGTATCTACTTTTCTTATTTTCTGTATATACATCAGGGTTATTCAATAAAATTTATTATCGTTTAAAATGGTGCTAATTTTGCCCCAACCAATCAAATGTTAGTCTTCTAATGTTAAATAAGATCTGATTGGTTGGGGCAAAAGTAACACCATTTTAAACTATAAGAACTTTAATTGAATCTCCCTGCATTTGTTTGGGGTAATGGTGCTATCACCTACAGCAGAGGAAAAACACTAATAAGCAAATAAGTAATTTATGCAGTTCGGGACATAGACTCATTTCTCTAAAATTTCATAGTAGATGAGAAATTGAGATGTTTCCAGCCTCATGTGATTCTTCATGTAAAGTCACACTTTGGAAACAATTCTTGAATGGCAACTTCATTATATTTTCCTTTAAGTTTCTTGAGCTTCCTGTATGAAAGGAAAGAAAGACATTTACAACACAAGCTTCTGATTATTTATTCTGTAGAAAAAAAGTACTATACCGTATATATTTCTACTGAATTAAAGTCCTATATTAAAGGGTATGTCCACACTTTCTGGGTCCTTTTGCTATATTAGTTACCGTAATACCCGAGTATAAACCGAGGTTTTCAGGCGGAAAAATCACTGAAAACTCGGACTCGGTTTATCTCGAGTCACAGCTTACCTGAGCATTCCGGCAGCCGCACGATCTTTCTCTGTACTGACGCACCGGCCTGACGTCACTGCTCGGCGCCAAGCCCGGCGCCGGGCAGTGACGTCAGCCGGCGCGCCAGTACAGGAATGAGCGCGCTGCTGCCGGAATGCAGCAACCTTCAATGCTTCCCTTCAATGCTTACCGGTACCTTCAAGCAACCTTCAATGCTTACCTTCAATGCGGGGACACAGTCCCTGGCACACAGGAAGCCCTTGGATGGAGAGCCCACAGTTCCTGGATGGAGAAGAGCCCCTGAGGTACAAACTGAAATCTCTCTAATCTCTACCATTCTATCTATCTATCTATCATCTAATCTCTGCCATTCTATCTATCTATCTATCCTACCATTCTTCTATCTATCTATCTAATCTCTGCCATTCTATCTATCTATCTATCCTCTACCATTCTATCTATCTATCTAATCTCTGCTATTCTATCTATCTACTATCTATCTATCTATCTATCTATCTATCCTCTACCATTCTATCTATCATTATCTATCTTGAATGCCACCCTCACTTGGCATTCAAGAATGTTTGGAAACTACACTCCAGCTAATAAAGCATGCTGGGAGTTGTAGTTTCCAAACATCTTAAATGCATTTTCTACCCTCGGTTATACTCGAGTCAACAACTTTTATTGGATTTTTAGCTGAATTGGGTACCTCGGTTTTATACTCGGGTTTTCGGTTTTATACTAGTATATACGGTATAGGTCCCCTCAGCCCCACCACCGCCATAATAGTTTTTTTCAGAAAGTGCACAGATCTTACTTACCTTACCTCTCTCCTCCGCCGCACTCTCCCTCCCTCTGCTTGCAAGCAGGGGGAGGAACCAGCAGCCACCTCTCTGATTGGCTGAGAGGCAGTAATCAGGGACGCGGCTGCCGGATGCTCAAAACGTCAGGGGAAGTGGTAAGGTAAGTAAGATCTGTGCGCTTTCTTTAAAACTATTATGGCGGTTGGGGCTGGGGGGACCTATACCTATATTATAGCCAAGGGATTTTGACTAGGGGGAGGGACAGCAAAACAGGAGGAGAGGGAGGACTCTCCTGCACATACCTCAAACCTTTTTTGAGGTTGAGGCAGACACAGGAGCTGGATGAGTCACACAGAGCTCCTACCCATGCAGTTTCCTGACTTTGGAGGGGCACAGAGGAGAACCATTTGGAGTCAGAATGTAAGGTAAGGTTTTTAATTAACTAAATCATAAAAATAAATTTCACTATATTTTGGTCCCTGGTAAAAAAAAGTGCGTGCAGCCTCATTACCTTTTAATAAAAGAAAAAGAAATGGCGGCTCCTTCTGACTGTTCGGGATCTTTGGAAGATTAATTGTCAAGTTCAAATCCCCTAGCTTACAAATGAACATATAACAGTCTACTGTCTGAGTTTATTGCTTTTTTGTTTAATTGTTTCCATCATGTTTTTAGAAAAATGTATACTGTACATATGTCAAACTGATATAAAGCACTCTCAAGCTCTCTTTTTTATTTATCAACCAGCCGTGAATTGCCGACAGCCTCCTGGAGCAACACAAACTAGTCAACTGATTTTACTGACATCTGCAGTTGTGGCCACAAGCTAAGTGCTGGGTCTGGAAACAACAATACCATTTTTTTTGTTTCTAGCAAAGAAACCTAGTAGCCATTGAGCATAGAGGTAGAAAGCTTTCTTTTTAGCAAGACAACCGCATAGAAGGGTTGCAGGTTCGATCTCCCTAGATTTACTTTTTATTTTTTACTGAAATGTTATATTCTGTTTCTTACATCCATGCTAGCAAACCAAAAAAATGCAAAGATTACTTTTCTTTTTTGTATGAAAGAAAGGACTTTATCACACTGTTACGGACAGGAGCATTTGTAATGTGTTTACCAAAAACTAACTGCGTCAGAGAGAGGGATAATCTCTGAGCCGTAACATGATTGGCTGTCAGCTTCCTGTGAAAAGTATACTGCTACATTTAGCTGTTTGTTCCCAGATAAGGTGAATTATGGAGCTGACCCCTAGTACCCACAGGTGGTGAGACACAGCTTTTTGTATTTTTCTAAATTGCTCTTTTCTATTGGGGCAATGTTATCTCAGAGACTTTAGTTCCCCTTTAATCCCAATGAGAATCTGTGGTCAATTGGGTGGACAAGAAAGCCCACAAATCACGAACCCCAAGCACTAACAAGGCAAGAATTTAACACACTCAGGCAGGATTTGGCCCAAGGCTGGTATTCAGCATGTCAGAGCAAACTGCAGACCTTATGAAGAAGGTCAACACTGTAAATATTGACCTTTTTTATGTATTTGCCAATAAAATATTTCCAATTTGTTCTTTATCAATAGCATCATGTAAAAAAAATCTAAAAAATGTTACAAAGTTCACAAAAAGGAAACTCTTAGAAAAAGGGTCAGACTGCAACAGGCACTACACTGTACTGTAGAAACAAAGGTCACTGAAGCTTATGGTAGATTGGAGGGAGAGCCGTACTAAATTGTAAAGAATTATACTGCTGATTAAAGACCACGACTGGTTAAAAATATAATAATTATATAACACACATTTTGTGTGCACTATGTTTCTAATCTTAATGTCATGTAGAATTAATCAGACAAATTCCTTAAAACCACCCAATCCCATAATATCTCAATATACCAGTCCCTTCCATTGACACTAGAGGTGAAGGGTGTGTCTGACCGTTGTTTTAACCCTGCTAATTCTTTATTTAACTCCTTGATCATTGAATGTATTTCACTGTTATATTACAACAGCCATTGCCAGCATGGGGGCAAAAGATAACACTGTGTAATGTCAGAAGTCTTGTTCTAGTATGTATAAAATAGAGTTCTTTACAATTCGTATTGTACCCTGCCTGGGAAGAGCCAGTGCTTCGAAAGCTTGCATTCTCAATCATTTTAGTTGCCGATAAAGGTATTATTTTGTATCCGTAGATGTCTTCACTCTCATCAATGGCTAACCGGTACAATTCTCTACTACTATTGCACTCCTATCCCAGGGTTGTCAGTAGTCAGGATTCCTGTGTGTTCCTAACACAATTTCTACATTGTGGCTGATCAGCTTTCAAAATTCTCAGATCTCTACTGCGCAAAGAATCTCAGGGGGCGAGAGGGGATTATAACTGGCACCAATAGTGCTCTTGCCTATGGATTTGCATATAGTAAATGAGTACTTTAAAAGCATGTATCTACGCACATATACTGCATGGGCATTTTAAGGTTAGTGGAAAATAAAACAGAGCAAGATGCAGGAATGTAAAGTAAAATGGTCTTTTCATATTTCTAAATTATATGCTGAAATATAAATGTCAGTAATAATCTGTGTACATTAAATTGGACTGTGGTTATAGCTCCCACATATATATCAGACTAGAATTCAGAGATGAATAACACCAGAGCATAGATGGAATTAAATAGGATAAGAGATAAGTAATCCGCAAGGCTAAAACTGCTTGAAGGCTTCACTGAGTTGTAAAACAGACACTCATCTGCTTGCGAAATATTTAAGAGCCAAAGAACGCCAACTGCTCCTATTTGTTTTCAATCAAAGCAATGTAGGTGAAAAAAAATGACACACGTCTCCTTTCCCTAAGATGGATACAGTACAACTGTGTTTTTTATTCTGTGCCAAGTTTGGTCTAACCAGCAACTAAGACAGACAAAATCCTTCTTTCCAGTATTGAACCTCTATGTTTTAACAATTGTCTGAAATATTCTCTTATGTCTAATGCTACTTTACTATTTCTTGGGCTTTTTCCCACTGTAAACCCACGTCATTTAGAAGTATTATTGTCATTTTTATTGCATAACCACTATACATTTAATACACAAATTGGGGCTTTTCTTTTTATTTGCAAAGTGATAAATTATAATGCAATCATTATAACTAGCTGAACAAAACCCTGGAGCCTGACATCCATCATAATAAGACAAATCTGAATATTCTACATTTACAACTACCCCTTGGCCTTTAGAAATTGTATTCATCTGCAGATTTGCTTATCCCACTGATGATTGTTTACCACCGCTTCATGATCTGGTATAACCTCATAATTATTTCAGTTAACAATATGTTTTCATAAACAGATGTTTAAAAAAGGGAATGAAGATAAATGTCATAGTAAAGACAGTAATCCAGCACCATTTATTCTTATGGTTTCAGTTCTCCTTTAATTATGAACCTATGTTTGATTAGGTAAACTTGGTATGCAATATCCTATTATCCAAGGAAAAGACCTTCAACGGCTGGTAGAATAGTTTTCTCACTCATGACGCATTGGAATAGTTGGGGGCTCTATATCCATTTCACAGCATTTACTTGGTTCTAAGCCTTAAAGCACCAAATTCAAAGATACTGTATTAGAAAAAGGGTTCTGGTTAACAGTTTATAATGGAAAAATGGACAAAAAATACTTTATCTAAGGAATCTTTCCACCGAATACAATCACCCTACAATGGCGTCCACATCTATAGGCTTCCTACCACAGGGAGCTATCCACAACTGTGAAGGAGATTAGCGTAACAGGAAGGGGGACATTCTAGAAATGCGTTTGTGTTATCTACAGTGAGAATTTCTAATCCACAACTTCGGGAAACGCAATTCATGTTTTAGTGTGATAGGAATGGGGTGATAGATCAGATACTTTTAAGACTAGTTTAAAGGGCATGTCCACCCCCAAACTAAATTTAAACCCACTCTCTGGCCCCACTTTGTAGTGTATAAAATCCTTACCTCACATCCCTGCTCCAATAGCTGCCCTTGGCTATGCTATGCCCCTCAAATCCAAGTCCCCAAAAAACTGGCCACCAGGACACTGCCTCCTGTCTCTCCTTGGGGAGAATTTTTGCCATGGGCACTGCAGCCCTCCCCCCTCCCTTTCCCACTGTTTTTGCCTCCCTCCCCCTAGCACACATCCCCTTTTCTGTAGTGTAGGGCTCCCTCCCCCAGCCCCAAATACATATAACTTTTTGCAGAAACTCCCCCGAACTCTACTTACATTACCCGCTCTCCCCCGGCGTTCTGGAACTGGAAGTCGCATCCGTGATTGGCTGCCTCTCATCGAAACACGACCGGCTTGCCGATCCCAGCCCCTGCTTGCAGTTTGCATGCAGCAGAGGGCCGGGACTGATGTCGTGAGGAGAGAGGCAAGGTAAGGTTAAGTTCTCAAAATGTATTGGCTGGTGGGGCGGGTCCCTACACTACAGAAAAAACTTTGTAATGGGGGGAACATGCCCTTTAACAGGAAACTAATACTTAAAATTTTACTTTTTGAAAATGGAAAGTACATCATAAGTTTTCGTTAGAGTGGGCTTCAGCTTGTGCCTTTTCATTTGCCAGGTTAGTCCTGGAATATTCTGTATTAAAGACAGTGCTGAGCCACAAGGAAGACACTGGGCAAAAAGTTTTCTTTGGGCTAGTCCTCCTACAGAAATAAATTGGGAGGTAGGAATTACCATCGCCTATATCCCTTCCCAAACTTTTCATTTTAACTGTTTTTTAAAACTTTAGCTAGATGTTCTCCTTTAAGACCATTCTTTAAAATTGAGCTTGACTTACAAAAAAAAGAGTAATTCAAGGTGTCAGTGTAACACTGGCTATATATTAACATAAGAACAGAAATGCTGGTTTACAATAAATGGTTTCCTCGTGCTTATCTTATTCATACCTGTCTGAGGTTTTGGGAAAACTTGGTTAATGACACAGGTGTTAAAGGAAGGGATCCAAACACTTTGAGTTAATATAAACAAGAAGTTTTTCATCCTCTATGCCAATTAGGAATTTTTTTCTCTGTAAGCTGTAATTCTCCTCCCTGAGAGGTTGTACTGGTAATACGCATCATTCCTAGAAAGTGTTTGATTAGTTTTGTATTGAAAGGGCGCTAGTTCTAACAGATACAATTACATTATTAATCCAGGGCCTTCTCCATTTTTGCTGGCAGGGCAGGGTTTTATTAAATAACCCCTTTAGAGGTATACATGGAATAGTTTTACCTTTACCATTTGGCCAAGTAAAAACTAAAATACGAAACAAAATGGCAGATAATAGTATTTTATTTACATGCTCATTTATTATACGACCAGGACAAATGCTGTTAAAGGATAACTATAGACAAATTGTACAGTGAACCGAATTGTAGATTCCCACCATATGCAGCCAGAACCTAGGAGGGGCTAGAGTCCCCGAAACGTGTTTTAACGTTGATAACGAATAAAGAAGTGTTTCACTATGAGTAGTTGCCCTCTACTTCTTTTTTTTCCTTTCCCTTGCTTGGATGTTAAAGTCATGGAAGTGGGGGGGCTGAGGGATTCACCTCTATCGTGTCTGGCCAAGGGAGCCAACACAGTGTGCCATTTTGCATGTTTTGGAACTTTGACGCCAGAACTATACATTAATAAACTTAAGAAAGCTTTCAATTACCTTCCCCAATTTGATTGTGCATCAATACCATGTGTTCCAACCTTCCTCCAACCAGAAATAGTTCCAGTTTCCCGTTTTATGTGGATGACATCATCATAATCAGGTGACATGGCAACACAATAGATTTGGGATTTAATTTTTTTTTCAGCAATTTTATAGAGTATCAGGAATTTGCTAAATTTCGTAGTTGGTCTTAGGCATAGTCAGTTTAAACAAAAAAAAAAAAACCAGATACAGTATATGTATTAATACCAGTAATTCTCAATATTATATAGTATCCGTACCAACCAGAACTACAGTATATGTTTAATACCAGTAATTCTCAATATTATATAGTATCCCTGTAACAACCAGAACTACAGTATATGTATCATACCAGTAATTCTCAATTTATATAGTATCCTCGTACCAACCAGAACTACAGTATATGTATTAATACCAGTAATTCTCAATATTATATAGTATCCCCGTACCAACCAGAAACTACAGTATATGTATTAATACCAGTAATTCTCAATATTATATAGTAACCCTGTACCAACCAGAACTACAGTATAGTATTAATACCAGTAATTCTCAATTATATAGTATCCCTGTACCAACCAGAACTACAGTAGTATTAATAACAGTAATTCTCAATATTATATAGTATTGCTGTACAACCAGAACTACAGTATATGTATAATACCAGTAATTCTAATATTATAAGTATCGCTTACCAACCAGAACTACAGTATATGTATTAATACCAGTATTCTCAATATTATATAGTATCCCTGTACCAACAGAACTGCAGTATATGTATTAATACCAGTAATTCTCAATATTATATAGTAACCCTTACCAACCAGAACTACAGTATATGTATTAAAACAGTAATTCTCAATATACAATAGTATCCCGTACCAACCAGAACTACAGGATATGTATTAATAAACAGTAATTCTCAATATTATATAGTATATCATACCAACCAGAACTACAGTATATGTATTAATAACAGTAATTCTCAATATAACATAGTATCCCTGTACCAACCAGAACTACAGTATATGTATTAATACCAGTAATTCTCAATAGTATATAGTATCCCTGTACCAACCAGAACTACAGTATATGTATTTATACCAGTAATTCTCAATATTATATAGTATCATCATACCAACCAGAACTACAGTATATGTATTAATAACAATAATTCTCAATAGTATATAGTATCCCTGTACCAACTAGAACTACAGTATGTGTATTTAATAACAGTAATTCTCAATAGTATATAGTATCCTGTACCAACCAGAACTACAATGTATTAATAACAGTAATTCTCAATATTATATTAGGATACCCTACCAACCAGAACACAGTAGTATTAATAACAGTAATTCTCAATATATATAGTATCCCTGTACAACCAGAACTACAGTATATGTATTAATACCAGTAATTCTCAATATTATATAGTATCCCTGTACCCACAGAACTCGATATGTAATAATACCAGTAATTCTCAATATTATATAGTAACCCTGTACCAACCAGAACTACAGATATGTATTAATACAGTATTCTCAATATTATATAGTATCCTGTACAACAGAACTACAGTATATGTATTAATACCATTAATTCTCAATATTATTAGTATCCCTGTACAACCAGAACTACAGTATATGTATTAAACAGTAATTCTCAATATTATATAGTATCCCGTACCAACCAGAACTACAGTATATGTATTAATACCAGTAATTCTCAATATTATTAGTACCCTTACCAAAAAGAAACTAAGTATATGTATTAATACCAGTAATTCTCAATATATTAGTATCCCTGTACCAACCAGAACTACAGTATATGTATTAATACAGTAATTCTCAATATTATATAGTATCCCCGTACCAATCAAACTACAGTACTGTATATATATTAATACCAGTAATTCTCAATATTATATAGTATCCCTGTACCAACCAAAACTACAGTATATGTATTAATACCAGTAATTCTCAATATATATAGTATCCCCGTACCAACCAGAACTACAGTATATGTATTAATACCAGTAATTATCAATATATATAGTATCCCGTACCAATCAGAACTACAGTATATGTATTAATACCAGTATTCTCAATATTATACAGTATCCCTGTACCAACCAGAACTACAGTATATGTATAATAACCAGTAATTCTCAATATTGTATTATCCCTGTACCAACCAGAACTGTAGTATAGTATTAATACCAGTAATTCTCAATATTATATAGTATCCCTGTACCAACCGAAACTACAGTATATGTATTTACCAGTAATTATCAATATTATATAGTATCCCCATACCAACCAGAACTACAGTATATGTGTTAATACCAGTAATTCTCAATATTATTTAGTATCCCTGTACCAACCAAACTACAGTATATGTATAAATACAGTAATTCTCAATATTAATAGTACCCTGTACCAACCAGAACTACAGTATATGTGTTAATACCAGTAATTCTCAATATTATATAGTATCCCTGTACCAACCAAAACTACAGTATATGTTAAATACCAGTAATTCTCAATATTAATAGTATCCCTGTACCAACCAGAACTACAGTATATGTATTAATAACAGTAATTCTCAATATTATATAGTATCATCATCCAACCAGAACTACAGTATATGTATTAATAACAGTAATTCTCAATATAATATGTATCCCTGTACCAACCAGAACTACAGTATATGTATAATAAAAGTAATTCTCAATAGTATATAGATTCCTGTACCAACCAGAACTACAGTATGTATTAATACCAGTAATCTCAATATTATATAGTATATCTACAACCAGAACTACAGTATATGTATTAATACCCGTAATTCTCAATATTATATAGTATCCCGTACAACCAGAAACTACAGTATATGTATTAATACCAGTAATTCTCAAATTTATATAGTAACCCTGTACCAACCAGAACTACAGTATATGTATTAATACCAGTAATTCTCAATGTATATAGTATCCCTGTACCAACAAGAACTACAGTATGTATTAATAACATAATTCTCAATATTATAATATTGCTGTACCAACCAGAACTACAGTATATGTATTAATACAGTAATTCTCAATATTATATAGTATCGCGTTACCAACCAGAACTACAATATATGTATTAATAACAGTAATTCTCAATATTATAGTATCCCTGTACCAACCAGAACTCAGTATAGTATAATACCATAATTCTCAATATAATAGTAACCCTGTACCAACCAGAACTACAGTATATGTATTAATACCAGTTATTCTCAAATTATATAGTCTCCCTGTACCAACCAGAACTACAGTATATGTATTAATACCAGTAATTCTCAATATTATATGTATCATCATAACAACCAGAAAACAGTATATGTATTAATAACACATAATTCTCAATATATATGTATCCCTGTACAACCAGAACTACAGTATGTATTAATAACAGTAATTCTCAATAGTATATAGTATCCCTGTACCAACCAGAACTACAGTATGTATTAATAACAGTAATTCTCAAATATATAGTATCCTCTACCACCAGAACTACAGGATGTATTATAACAGTAATTCCAATATTATATAGTATCCCTGGTACCAACCAGAACTACAGTATATGTATTAAAACCAGTAATTCTCAATATTATATAGTCCCTGTACCAACCAGAACTGACAGTATAGTATTATAACAGTAATCTCAATATTATATGTACCCTACCAACCAGAACTACAGTATAGATTAATCCAGTAATTCTCAATATTTATAGATCCCTGTACCACCAGAACTACAGTATATGTATTAATACCAGTAATTCTCAATATTATTTAGTATCCCTATCAACCAGAACTACAGTATATGTATTAATCAGTAATTCTCAAATTATATAGTATCCCTGTACCAACCAGAACTCAGTAATGTATTAATACAGTAATTCTCATATTATATGTATCCCTTACCAACAGAACTACAGTATATGTTTAATACCATAATTCTCAATATTATTTAGTATCCGTATCAACCAGAACTACAGTATATGTATTAATGCCAGTAATTCTCAATATTATATAGTATCCCTGTACCAACCAGAACTACAGTATATGTATTAATAACAGTAATTCTCAATATTATATAGTATCCCCGTACCAATCAAACTACAGTACTGTATATATATTAATACCAGTAATTCTCAATATTATATAGTATCCCTGTAACAACCAAAACTACAGTATATGTATTAATACCAGTAATTCTCAATATTATATAGTATCCCCGTACCAACCAGAACTACAGTATATGTATTAATACCAGTAATTTCAATATATATAGGATCCATACCAACAGAACTACAGTATATGTATTAATACCAGTAATTCTCAATATTATAAGTATCCCTGTACCAACCAGAACTACAGTATATGTATTAATACAAGATTCTCAATATTATTGTATCCCGTACCAACCAGAACTTAGTATATGTATTAATACCAGTAATTCTCAATATTATATAGTATCCCTGTACAACCAGAACTACAGTATATGTATTAATACCAGTATTCTCAATATTATATAGTATCCCCATACCAACCAGAACTACAGTAAAATATTAAGAATTACTGGTATTAATATATATATTTTAGTTCTGATTGGTACAGGGATACTATATAATATTTAGAATTAATGGTATTAATACATATACTGTAGTTCTGGTTGGTACAGGGATACTGTATAATATTGAGAATTACTGGTATTAATACATATACTGTAGTTCTGATTGGTTCGGGGATACTATATAATATTGAGAATTACTGGTATTAATACATATACTGTAGTTCTGGTTGGTACAGGGATACTATATAATATTGAGAATTACTAGTATTAATACATATACTGTAGTTCTGGTTGGTACAGGGATACTATATAATATTGAGAATTACTGGTATTAATACATATACTGTAGTTCCTGGTTGGGTACGGGGATACTATAAATATTGAGAATTACTGGTATTAATACATATACTGTAGTTTTGGTTGTTGTACAGGATACTATATAATTGAGAATTACTGTATTAATATTATACAGTACTGTAGTTTTGATTGGTACGGGGATACTATATAATATTGAGAATTACTGTTATTAACATATACTGTAGTTCTGGTTGGTACAGGGATACTATATAATATTAGAATTACTGCATTAATACACTAGACTGTAGTTCTGGGTTGATACAGGATACTAATAATTTTGAGAATTAATGGTATTAATACATACTTGTAGTTCTTGTTGGTAAGGGGATACTATATAATACTGAGAATTACTGTTATTAATACATATACTTAGTTCTGGTTGGTACAGGGATACTATAAATATTGAGAATTACTGGCATTAATACATATACTGTAGTTCTGGTTGATACAGGATACTAATAATATTGAGAATTATGGTATTAATACATATACTGTAGTTCTGGTTGGTACAGGGATACTATATAATATTGAGAATTACTGGTATTAATACATATACTGTAGTTCTGTTGGTAGCAGGGTTACTATATAATATTGAGAATTACTGTTATTAATACATATACTGCAGTTCTGGTTGGTACAGG
This sequence comes from Hymenochirus boettgeri, assembly GCA_019447015.1. NCBI lineage: Eukaryota > Metazoa > Chordata > Amphibia > Anura > Pipidae > Hymenochirus > Hymenochirus boettgeri. Next base: position 52,081,348 of record CM033470.1, on the reverse strand, counting down.
GATACTATATAATTGAGAATTACTGGTCTTAATACATATTACTGTAGTTCTGGTTTGGTACAGGGATACATATAATATTGCGAATTACTGTTATTAATACATACTGTAGTTCTGGTTGGTAGAGGATACTATATAATATTGAGAATTACTGTTATTAATACATACTGTAGTTCTGGTTGGTACAGGGATCCTATATACTATTGAGAATTACTGTTATTAATACACATACTGTAGTTCTGGTTGGTACAGGGATCTATTACTATTGAGAATTATTGTTTATTAATCATATACTGTAGTTCTGGTTGGTATGATGATACTATATAATATTGAGAATTACTGGTATTAATACATATACTGTAGTTCTGGTTGGTACAGGGAGACTATATACTATTGAGAATTACTGGTATTAATACATATACTGTAGTTCTGGTTGGTACAGGTTACTATATAATATTGAGAATTACTGGTATTAATACATATACTGCAGTTCTGGTTGGTACAGGGATATATAATATTGAAAATTACTGTTTAATACATATATTGTAGTTCTGGTTGGTACAGCGATACTATATAATATTGAGATTTCTGGTATTAATACATATACTGTAGTTCTGGTTGGTACAGCAATATATATAATATTGAGAATTACTGTTATTACAATAACTGTAGTTCTTGTTGGTACGGGATACTATAACTATTGAGAATTACTGGTATTAATACTATACTGTAGTTCTGTGGTGTACGGGTTACTATATAATATTGAGAATTACTGGTATTAATACATATACTGTAGTTCTGGTTGGTACGGGGATACTATATAATATTGAGATTACTGGTATTAATACATATACTGTAGTTCTGGTTGGTATGAGGATACTATATAATATTGAGCATTACTGGTATTAATACATACTGTAGTTCTGGTTGGTACAGGAATACTATATACTATTGAGAATTACTGTTATATACATATACTGTAGTTCTGGTTGGTACAGGATACTATGTTATATTTGAAATTACTGTTATTAACATATACTAGTCTTTTCTGGTTGGTATGATGATACATATAATATTGAAGATTACTGTTATTATACATATACTGTAGTTCTGGTTGGTACAGGGATACTATGTAATATTGAGAATTACTGGTTTTATACATATACTGTATTTTTGGTTGGTACAGGATAACTATATAATATTGAGAATTACTGTATTAACACATATACTGTAGTTCTGGTTGGTACAGGGATACTATGTAATATTGAGAATTACTGGTATTTATACATATACTGTAGTTTTGGTTGGTACAGGGATACTAATAATATTGAAATTACTGGTATTAACAATATACTTTAGTTCTGGTTGGTATGGGGATACTATATAATATTGATAATTACTGGTATTAATACATATACTGTAGTTCTGGTTGGTACAGGGATATATAATATTGAGAATTACTGGTATTAATCCATATACTACAGTTCTGGTTGGTACAGGGATACATACAATATTGAGAATTACTGTATTAATACATATACTGTAGTTCTGGTTGGTACAGGGATACTGTATAATATTGAGAATTACTGGTATTAATACATATTGTAGTTTCTATTGGTAGGATACTATATAATATTGAATTACTGGTATTAACATATACTGTAGTTCTGGTTGGTACGGGGATACTATATAATATTGAGAATTACTGGTATTAATACTATACCTGTAGTTTTGGTTGGTACAGGGATACATATATATTGAAATTACTGGTATAATATATATACAGTACTGTAGTTTGATTGGTACGGGGATACTATATATATTGAAATTACTGTTATTAATACATATACTGTTGTGTCTGTTGTTACAGGATACTTATATATTGAGAATACTGGTATTAATACATATACTGTAGTTCTTGTTGGTAAGGGGATACTATATATATTGAGAATTACTGGTATTAATACATATACTGTAGTTCTGGTTGGTACGGGGATACTATATAATATGAGAATGTACTGATCGGCATTAATACATATACTGTAGTTCTGGTTGATACAGGGATACTAAATAATATTGAGAATTAATGGTATTAATACATATACTGTAGTTCTGGTTGGTACAGGGATACTATATAATATTGAGAATTACTGGTATTAATACATATACTGTAGTTCTGGTTGGTACAGGGTTACTATATAATATTGAGAATTACTGGTATTAGTACATATACTGCAGTTCTGGTTGGTACAGGGATACTATATAATATTGAGAATTACTGGTATTAATACATATACTGTAGTTCTGGTTGGTACAGGGATACTATATAATATGAGAATTACTGTTATTATACATACTGTGTTCTGGTTGGTAGAGGATACTATATAAATTTGGAATTCTGTTATTAATACATACTGTAGTTCTGGTTGGTACAGGGATACTATATACTATTGAGAATTACTGTTATTAATACACATACTGTAGTTCTAGTTGGTACAGGGATACTATATACTATTGAGAATTATTGTTATTAATACATATACTGTAGTTCTGGTTGGTATGATGATACTATATAATATTGAGAATACGGTATATACATATACTGTAGTTCTGGTTGGTACAGGAATACTATATACTATTGAGAATTACTGTTATTAATACATATACTGTAGTTCTGGTTGGTACAGGGATACTATGTTATATTGAGAATTACTGTTATTAATACATATACTGTAGTTCTGGTTGGTATGATGATACTATATAATATTGAGAATTACTGTTATTAATACATATACTGTAGTTCTGGTTGGTACAGGGATACTATGTAATATTGAGAATTACTGTTATTAATACATATACTGTAGTTCTGGTTGGTATAGGGTTACTATATAATATTGAGAATTACTGGTATTAATACATATACTGCAGTTCTGGTTGGTACAGGGATACTATATAATATTGAGAATTACTGGTATTAATACATATACTGTAGTTCTGGTTGGTACAGCGATACTATATAATATTGAGAATTACTGGTATTCATACATATACTGTAGTTCTGGTTGGTACAGCAATACTATATAATATTGAGAATTACTGTTATTAATACATACTGTAGTTCTGGTTGGTACAGGGATACTATATACTATTGAGAATTACTGGTATTAATACATATACTGTAGTTCTGGTTGGTACAGGGTTACTATATAATATTGAGAATTACTGGTATTAATACATATACTGTAGTTTCTGGTTGGTACGGGGATACTATATAATTTGAGAATTACTGGTATTAATACATATCTGTATTTCTGGTTGGTACGAGGATACTATATAAAATTGAGAATTACTGGTATGAATACATATACGTAGTTCTGGTTGGTACAGGGATACTATATAATATTGAGAATTATGGTATTAACACATAACTGTAGTTTCTGGTTGGTACAGGGATACTATATAATATTGAGAATTACTGGTATTAATACATATACTGTAGTTCTGGTTGGGTACAGCGATACTATATAATATTGAGAATTACTGGTATTAATACATATACTGTAGTTCGGTTGGTACAGCAATACTATATAATATTGAGAATACTGTTATTAATACATACTGTAGTTCTGGTTGGTACAGGGGATACTATATACTATGAGAATTACTGGTATTAATACATATACTGTAGTTCTGGTTGGTACAGGGTTACTATATAATATTGAGAATTACTGGTATTAATACATATACTGTAGTTTCTGGTTGGTACGGGGATACTATATAATATTGAGAATTACTGGTATTGATACATATACTGTAGTTCTGGTTGGTACGAGGATACTATATAAAATTGAGAATTACTGGTATGAATACATATACTGTAGTTCTGGTTGGTACAGGGATACTATATAATATTGAGAATTACTGGTATTAACACATATACTGTAGTTCTGGTTGGTACAGGGATACTATATAATATTGAGAATTACTGGTATTAATACATATACTGTAGTTCTGGTTGGTACAGCGATACTATATAATATTGAGAATTACTGGTATTAATACATATACTGTAGTTCTGGTTGGTACAGCAATACTATATAATATTGAGAATTACTGTTATTAATACATACTGTAGTTCTGGTTGGTACAGGGATACTATATACTATTGAGAATTACTGGTATTAATACATATACTGTATATAACTGTCATTAAATGGGCGAGAATCCCATCAAATAGCCAGAAAGCAATTTGCAGGGGGAAAAAAAGCTCTGTCATAAAAGCTCAGATAATGCATCAAATATTCAGCCTTTTCCAGTCGTGGACTGGAAATTGCTGAGCCATGTGTTTGCAAGGTAAACACTGTTTATTGGCAAATTCATTGAATAAGTAGGTTAGATAAGTTTCTAAAACTAATAATATTGAGAATTAACTGGTATTAATACACTAATCTGTATTCTGGTGGTACAGGGTTACATATAATAATTGAGATTACTGGTATTAATACATATACTGTAGTTCTGGTTGGTATGGGGTTACTATATAATATTGAGAATTACTGGTATTAATACATATACTGTAGTTCTGGTTGGTACGGGGATACTATATAATATTGAGAATTACTGGTATTAATACATATACTGGTATTCTAATATTATATAGTATCCCCATACCAACCAACTACAGTATATGTTAATACCAGTAATTCTCAATTTCATAGTATCCCCGGTACCAACCAGAACTACAGTATATGTATTAATACCAGTAATCTCATATTTATATAGTATCCCCATACCAACCAGAACTACAGTATATGTATTAATACCAGTAATTCTCAATATTAATAGTATCCCCATACCAACCAGAACAATACAGTATATGTATTAATCCCAGTAATTCATCAATTTATAGATCCCCGATCAACCAGAACTACAGTATATGATTAATACCAGTAATTCCAATATAAAGAATCCCTGTACCAACCAGAACTACAGTATAGAAAGTACCAGAATGGTCTGTACAAGTATTAGTTAGTTTAGAAACTATCTAACCACATTCAATGAGCCAATAACGGGTTTACCTGCAAACACATGGCTCAGCAATTTCCAGTCCACAGACTGGAAAATGGCTGAATATTTTGATGCATACGGAGCTATGACAGAGCTTTCCCCCTGCAAATTGCGTGGCTATTAGGGACTCGCCCATATAATGACTATATACGTGATATGTCAATACCAGTAATTCTCAAGTAGTATAGTATCCCTGACCAACCAGAACTACAGTATGTATAATAACAGTAATTCTCAATATTATATAGTATGCTGTACCAACCAGAACTACAGTATATGTATTAATACCAGTAATTCTCAATATTTATATTATCGCTGTACCAACCAGAACTACAGTATATGTATTAATACCAGTAATTCTCAATATATATAGTACCCTGTACCAACCAGAACTACAGTATGTGTTACCAGTAATTCTCATATTATATAGTATCCCTGTACCAACCAGAACTACAGTATATGTATTCATACCAGTAATTCTCAATATTTTATAGTACCTCGTACCAACCAGAACTACGTATATGTATCATACCATGATTCTCAATATTATATAGTATCCCCGTACCAACCAGAAACTACAGTATATGTATTAATACCAGTAATTCTCATATTATATAGTAACCCTGTACCAACCAAACTACAGTATATGTATTATACCAGTAATTCTCAATAGTATATAGTATCCCTGTACCAACCAGAACTACAGTATGTTTATAACAGTAATTCTCAATATTATATAGTTTGCTGTACCAACCAGAACTACAGTATTGTTATAATACCAGTAATTCTCAATATTATATAGTTCTCGCTGTACCCACCAACTACAGTATATGTATTAATACCAGTAATTCTCAATATTAATAGTATCCCTGTACCAACCAGAACTACAGTATATGTGTTATACCAGTAATTCTCAATATTATATAGTATCCCTGTACCAACCAGAACTACAGTATATGTATTCATACCAGTAATTCTCAATTTTTATAGTATCCTCGTACCAACCAGACCTCCAGTATATTTATTAATACCAGTAATTCTCAATATTATATAGTATCCCCGTACCAACCAGAACTACAGTATATGTATTAATACCAGTAATTCTCAATATTATATAGTAACCCTGTACCAACCAGAACTACAGTATATGTATTAATACCATAATTCTCAATAGTATATAGTATCCCTGTACCAACCAGAACTACAGTATGTATTAAATACATTAATTCTCAATATTATATTATTGCTGTACCAACCAGAACTCAGTAATGTATGATACCAGTAATCTCAATATTAATAGTATCCTGTACCAACCAGAACTACAGTATATGTATTAATACCAGTAATTCTCAATATTATATAGTATCCCTGTACCAACCAGAACTGAGTATAGGTTTAATACAGTAATTCTCAATATTATATAGTAACCCTATACCAACCAGAACTACAGTATAGTTATAACAGTAATTCTCAATATTACATAGTATCCCTGTACCAACCAGAACTACAGTATATGTATTAATAACAGTAATTCTCATATTATATATTATCATCATACCAACCAGAACTACAGTAATTTATTAATAACAGTATTCTCAATATAACATAGTATCCCTGTACCAACCAGAACTACAGTATATGTATTAATACCAGTAATCTCAATAGTATAATATATCCCTGTACCAACCAGAACTACAGTATATGTATTTATACCAGTAATTCTCAATATTATATAGTATCACATCCAACCAGAACTACAGTATATGTATTAATAACAATAATTCTCAATAGTATATAGTATCCCTGTACAACAAACTACAGTATGTGTATTAATAACAGTAATTCTCAATAGTATATAGTATCCCTGTACCAACCAGAACTACAGTATGTATTAATAACGTAATCCATATATTAATGTATCCTCTACCAACCAGAACTACAGTTATGTATTAATAACGAATTCTCATATTATATAGTATCCCTGTACCAACCAAAACTACAGTATATGTATTAATACCATAATTCTCAATATTATATAGTATCCCTGTACCAACCAGAACTCAGTATATGTAAATACCAGTAATTCTCAATATTATATATTAACCCTTACCAACCAGAACTACAGTATATGTATTAATACCAGTAATTCTCAATATTATATAGTATCCCTGTACCAACCAGAACTACAGTATATGTTTAATACCATAATTCTCAATATTATTTAGTATCCCTACAACCAGAACTACAGATATGTATTAATCAGTAATTCTCAATATTATAAGTATCCCCGTACCAACCAGAACTACAGTATATGTATTAATACCAGTAATTCTCAATATTATATAGTACCCCTTACCACCAGAACTACAGTATATGTATAATACCAGTAATTCTCAATATTATATTGTATCCCTGTACCAACCAGAACTACAGTATTGTATTAATAACAGTAATTCTCATATATTATATAATCCCCGTACCAACAAACTACAGTATGTATAATATTTACCAGTAATTCTCAATTATATATAGTATCCCTGTACCAACCAAAATACAGTATATGTATTAATACCAGTAATTCTCAATATATATGTATCCCCGTACCAACCAGAACTACAGTTATGTATTAATACCAGTAATTCTCAATATTATATAGTATCCCCTGTACCAACCAGAACTACAGTATATGTATTAATACCAGTAATTCTCAATATTATACAGATCCCTGTACCAACCAGAACTACAGTATATGTATTAATACCAGTAATTCTCAATATTTATGTATCCCTGTACCAACCGAACTGTATATGTATAATACCATAATTCTCAATATATAAGTATCCCTGTACCAACCAGAACTACATTATATGTATTAATACCAGTAATTATCAATATTATATAGTATCCCTACCAACCAGAACTACAGTTATGTTTAATACCAGTATTCTCATATTATAGATCCCTGTACCAACCAGAACACAGTATATGTATAAATACCAGTAATTCTCAATATTACATAATCCCTGTACCAACCGAACTACAGTATATGTGTTAATACCAGTTAATTCTCAATATTATATAGTATCCCTGTACCAACAAAAAAGAAACTACAGTATTGTATAATACCAGTAATTCTCAATATTTAGTATCCCTGTACCAACCAGAACTACAGTATATGTATTAATACAGTAATTCTCAATATTATATAGTATCATATACCAACCAGAACTACAGTATAGTATAATACACAGTAATTCTCAATATTATACATAGTCTCCCTGTACCAACCAGAACTACAGTATATGTATTAATAACAGTAATTCTCAATAGTATATATTATTTCCTGTACCAACCAGAACTACAGTATGTATTAATACCAGTAATGCTCAATATTATATAGTATCCTCATACCAACCAGAACTACAGTATATGTATTAATACCAGTAATTCCAATATTATATGTATCCCTACCAACCAGAACTACAGTATATGTATAAATACCAGTAATTCTCAATATTATATAGTATCCCTGTACCAACCAGAACTACAGTATATGTATTAATACCAGTATTCTCAATATATATAGTATCCCGTACCAACAAAACAGACGTATGTATTAATAACAGTAATTCTCAATATTATATAGTATTGCTGTACCAACCAGAACTACAGTATTGTATTAATACCAGTAATTCTCAATATTATATAGTATCGCTGTACCAACCAGAACTAAGTATATTATTAATACCAGTAATTCTCAATATATATAGTACCCTGTACCAACCAGAACTGCAGTATATGTATTAATACCAGTAATTCTCAATATTATATAGTACCCGTACCACCAGAACTACAGTATATGTATTAAACCAGTAATTCTCAATAGAATAGTCTCCTACCAACCAGAACTACAGTATATGTATTAATACCAGTAATTCTCAATATTATATAGTATCAGCATACCAACCAGAACTACAGTATATGTATAATACCATAATTCTCAATAGTATAGTATCCCTGTACCAACCGAACACAAGTATGTGTATTAATACCAGTAAATTCTCAATTATATATAGTATCCCTGTACCAACCAGAACTACATATGTATTAATACAGTAATTCTCAATATTATATAGTATCCTCTACCAACCAGCAGAACTACAGTATGTATAATAACAGTAATTCGAATATTATATAGTATCCTGTACCAACCAGAACTACAGTATATGTATTAAAAGACCAGTAATTCTCAATATTATATAGTACCCTGTACCAACCAGAACTGCAGTATATGTATTAATACAGTAATTCTCAATATTATATAGTAACCCTGTACCAACCAGAACTACAGTATATGTATTAATACCAGTAATTCTCAATATATATAGTATCCCTGTACCAACCAGAACTACAGTATATGTATTAATACCATTAATTCTCAATATTATTTAGTATCCCTGTATCAACCAGAACTACAGTATATGTATTAATGCCAGTAATTCTCAATATTATATAGTATCCCTGTACCAACCAGAACTACAGTATATGTATTAATACAGTAATTCTCAGTATTATATAGTACCCTTACCAACAAGAACTACAGTATATGTATTAATACCATTATCTCAATATTATTAGTATCCCTGTACAACCAGAACTACAGTATATTTATACCAGTAATTCTCAATATTATATAGTATCCCGTACCCACAGAACTACAGTATATGTATTATATAACAGTAATTTCAATATATTAAAGTTACCGTACCAATCAAACTACAGACTGTATAGTATTAATACCAGTAATTCTAATATTATATAGTATCCCTGTACCAACCAAAACTACAGTATATGTATTAATACCAGTATTCTCAATATTATATAGTATCCCCGTACCAACCAGAACTACAGTATAGTATTAATACCAGTAATTTCAATATTATATAGTATCCCCGTACCAACAGAACTACGTATATGTATTAATACCAGTAATTCTCAATATTATAAGTATCCTGTACCAACCAAAACTACAGTATATGTATTATACCAGTAATAATCTCAATTTATTGATCCCTGTACCAACCAGAACTAGTAGTATGTATAATACCCGTAATTCTCAATATTATATAGTATCCCTGTACCAACCAGAACTACAGTATAGGATTAATACCAGTAATTCTCAATATTATATAGTATCCCCTACCAACCAGAACTACAGTATATGTGTTAATACCAGTAATCTCAATATTATAAGTATCCCTGTACCAACCAAAACTACAGTATAATGTATTAATACCAGTAATTCTCAATATTATATAGTATCCCCGTAACAACCAGAACTACAGTATATGTATTAATACCAGTAATTCTCAATATTATATAGTATCCCTGTACCAACCAGAACTACAGTATATGTATTAATACCAGTAATTCTCAATATTATATAGTATCCCCATACCAACCAGAACTACAGTATATGTATTAATACCAGTAATTCTCAATATTATATAGTATCCCTGTACCAACCAGAACTGCAGAATATGTATTAAGACCAGTAATATCCAATATTCTTTAGCTTTAGAAATATATCTAGTCCACTTTTAAAGCTATTCAATGAACTTGCCATTACCACATCTGCTGGAAGACAGTTCCACAGTTTCACTGTTCTCACTGTAAAGAAACCGTTCCTAACCTGAAGATGAAACTTTTTTTCCCCTTATCTTAAAGGGCATGTCCACCCCCAAAACTATAATCCCCCCAACTACTGGCCCCACCATGTAGTGTAGTTTAATCCTTACCTCACATCCCAGCTCCATAGGGTTCTCCTGTAGTCCCCCCCCAAAGTGCCAAAAACTGCCCTCTGCCTCCCTACCACTTGCCCTCGTAGATTTTTTGCCATGCGTACTGCATGCCCTTCTTCCCCCCTCCCTCTCCCTCCCTCCCTCTCCCTCCCGTTCTACTATCCCTCCCCCTAGCTTAAAAACCCTTTATGTCAGCCTTCCCCCATGTCCCCCAGCCCCAACCGCATACATTTTATTTTTAGAAAGCTCCCAAATCTTTTACTTACCTCTCCGCTTTCCAACGCGGAAGTGAGCTGCCGGCAGCCGCGTCCGTGATTGGCTGCCGCTCAGCCAATCACAGACGCGGCTGCCGGTCCCGCCCCTCTGCCCCTCTGCTTGCATTTCCTCGCAAGCAGAGGGCCGGGAGCGCGGCGCAGGAAAGAGGGGAGGTAAGTAGAGTTTGGGGGGCTTTCTAAAAAAAATTAATGCGGTTGGGGCTGGGAGCCCAGGGGGGATCGTACATGAAAATTTTGATTTTAGGGTGGACATACCCTTTAAAGGATGTCCCTTAGTCCTCTGATATGACCTATTAGTGAACAACGCACCAGAGAGTTTATTATATGGCAGATTTGCCCTACGCAGAACTTCCCTTTCCCTGATGTATATGGGATTCCAAAACTGCACTGCATATTCCAAATGAGGTCTAAGAGAATAATCTTTTTCTCCTTTGAATCTATTCCTACCTTTAGCTTTTGCTAGCTCTAGCTGTCTGTTTCTTTTTGTGAGTAATATATCCTTGTTGGGAACATATGATCTGCAGAAACAGATCTTAAAGGGCATCTATAGTGGGAAAATGAACTTTTTTTTCTTTCTTTCCATGTGTTCTATAATTCCCCACAACCCCCAGAGTGTCTTCACTTTTTTCAGATTCCCTCTCTGTCCTGAGATACACCAGTTAGAAGAATATGAGATTTCATTCCTCTACTCCTACTTGGACTGCCAATCAAATCCCTGTGACGTGATCCCCCCTCCCTGCTCTGTAATAAACATAGAGATAACAGCATTAGCAGGGGGAGAGAGGTAGCTTTGAAGGTAGATATAAGGCTGCACTTGACCCCCCTTCTTAATAGCTTTCACTGATTGATGATGGGTCACAAAGAGAGAGATCGTAAACTGTACTGTTCTCCTTCTTCTTCCCTGTCTCCAGGACAGCTTGCTTTCTATTGGCCACTGTGCGTGGGTGTGTTTTTCAGGATGTTAAACTTTTAACTCCTACTGCACATGATAAGCTTGTCGGTTAGCCGGAGTTGAGACATGGAGGAGGTAATAGAGGGGAGGGGCTTTGGGTAATCTCATTTTGAAATCCCAATGCTAACTAAAGCCAGATGTATCCAAGTTCTTGATTACACTATGTACATATTGACACATGCACTTGATTGAATGGACACTAAGGGAGTATGTCCATTCTTTGTTCTTAATTGGCCAACAGGGGTGTGTGCTCAATCAGGTGTTCCGATTGGCCGATAGCACTGCTTCTCCAGACAGCACTAAGGGCACTATTTGTAAACACGTGGCATCACAATTTAGCAATACCACGTGTTATCTATAATGTACCGCCCCGGTCGTTTGCACCGAACGTTCGCTCATAGAATACCATGCAGTAATAAACTACATCAATGGTATTACATGGTCATCGTAAATCTACGAGCGAGTTATCGTATATTTACAATAGTTATCGGTAATTTAGGATCATTATCATTAATTTATGATAACAATCGTATATTAATGATCGCAAATTCATGATTGGTTTAAAGATTGTGAAACCAATTCTTAAAGGTATGGCATCGCTAAAAACCGATCCCGAGCCTTTACAAATAGGGCCCTATGTGACGTACGGACTGGCCAGTCCAATTCTTGCAACCTTGAGGCCACCAATGTGATTGGCTCAAACAAATTATAGTGTAAAAACTGTCTTAGCCTATAAAAAGTCAAAATAAGAGAACCCTTGACTAAGCCCTTGAGTGGGGCGAAACGCGTCAGGGCATTCATTTCTTTCTGTGTACTAACTGGTCTGGGGGATATGTGAAATCAGAGTAGACTATATTATGTCTGTATTTTTGCTATGAGTCACCAATGCTAATGAAGGAATATGCCATATTACATTAGCTGTAGAGCTTCATCCCCCACCCTCCCCGGTACCTGTTCACTTTTACCAGCATCCCAATCTGCCTTTTAGGTAGGGAATACCATAAATCAGCTCTCACTCTTGTGTAGTTCAGGAGTGCACTGTGTGTTCCTGGTTTCTATAAGGTCAGATAACAGGGAATGATTTCCTGTATAAAGGTGGCCATACATATACACTATATTACTTACCCGTCCAAGCGCTCACACGACGTTCAATTGATCCTGCAGGAACCACTTCTCCCGATCTTATATGCGACTGACATGCGATCGCAAAATGAATGGGATTTTGCGATCGTATGTCGGTCGCATATAAGAGCGGGAGAAGCGGTTCCTGCAGGATCGCTCGAACGTTGCGTGATCGCTCGGTCGGGTAAGTAATATAGTGTATATGTATGGCCACCTTAAGCTATGGCACAAATTGGTCTTTACAATTTTTTTCCTACTCGGCAGACTGTGGTTTTGCGAGTTTTTTCGTTTTCTTTTTGCAGGTTTTTTCATTTTCTCGATCGGGTTTCAATCAATACTGGTGATCATTATAAGAGGGATCCCTTTTTTCTTTCTACGCTTTTTGATTACAGACACCAACATGTATTCACCCACCTTCTTGCATCCTGTACACAGCTCCATCCAGATGGTTTCTGCCTTATTGTTTATCGTTAGATTTGGTTTCAATCCTCATTAACATACCAACGTACCCCATTACTTTACCATTTTTTTGAATTACTGGTGGCAAACACTTTCTGTAAATCCTTTATGACTATATTATATAAAGCAGAGCTTGATTCAGAAATTGAATTGTGATCGGATGTAGTTGTTGACGTAAATGTTTCACTGCAACATAGAACAAATCATTCTTCTTCATCATAAAACATTTTGCTTTGTATATCTTTCACATTGTTCTGTTTAAAAACCTGTTGTACATAGAAAATTCTAGAATGTCAAGGCGAATGAGCAATAATAAAAAAAAAACTTCTTCATTGAAAATTCTTTGTACATCATTGAAACAAGCAGAATAAAATTTTGTGCGAAAACACTGCCTTATCAGTACTGTAGGTTAAATTGAGTACCGGTATGTGTCTTGTTAAAATAATTAATTTGGCTTGAAGAAAGCCAAATTACTGTTCTTTCTATTTCTTCTTCTTCTTTTTCTTCTTCTTCTTCTTCCGTTTTATTCTTCCGCTTTTTTGGACTGTATCTCCTCCCACAGTTTTTGAGCTAGAGACATGAAATTCGGTACAGACGTGCGGGGCATATAGGAGAAGTGTGCTATCTTCTAGCTAAGGAATCCGTAGACGGCGTTATCTGCAAATTTCCGGACATTTTTTCCCATAGACTATTATGGCAACAATTCTCAAATGTGGATATTTCAAAACAGTTTTTTTCATGGTCATTAATACAAATAGTGATGTTTTATGGTTGTAAACACAAAAAAGACATACCCCCTCAACCAGACCCAGGTACACACACCTACTGATTTACTTATCCATTACTGTGGGAGCCATACTTAAAGGGTAACTAAAGTAAAAAAAAAATGGCTGCAACAGTAATGGAGGGGTAGGTAAGTAGGTGTATGTACCTGTGCCATGTGGGGGTTAAAAAAAACAATCTTTTTTGATGATTGGTCAAAGAGCAACGATCCACTACTGTTCTCTGCTTTTTTCAAAGATCAGCTTGGCGCATTAGTTCTGCTAATTACCGTCTATCGGCCGACTGCGACGTATGATGGAAAGAAATGCGCAGCATTACGAGAACACGCAATATTACAAATATAAACTTTCTCTTGTACACAAACGAACACTATCTAGGAGCTGTTCAGCTCTGCCATTGTCCCTCCAACCCCCCTGATTGTCTACCCACACGTTTATTAACTGTAAGTATAACGAACATGTTGTTCCTGGGGGAGCTTCTTCAGTAACTGAAACTAAGTTAAGTCTAGATAAACACACTGGGGCTTGTTATTGGCTCCTTCCCCCAAATGCCCCATTCATCTCTCTGCTTTCCTTTTCAAGGCAGACAGGGACCTTTAACTGCTCCCTCTTACTATATTATTCATGTCATTGCACCATAAGGTGCCCATACACTATTTAGACATTAGACAGATGTAAAATCTCTCATAAGACAGATGTCCAATCTATCTAAGATCTGCCTAGCCCGTTCTTTAATGCAATTTGAGATCACAAAATGAATGGGCCAGATAGGAACATCTCAAGATAAAAACCGCTGCTTGTACAATGTGGTCTTTAGACATTAAACAGATATCTATCTAATATCTGCCTGTGTATGGCCAGCTTTAGGCTTTGCGCTTCTATCAATACCAACTGTGCAGTGATGAGTCATAGCTCCACCCCTTTATGAAAATAGCTAGTGATGTCCTAACTGTCCTAACTGTTTCTAGGTCTTAATAAACATAAAAAGGTAGAATAGTTGGGCGGCACGGTGGCGTAGTGGTTAGCACTGACGCCTTGCAGCGTGGAGACCTGGGTTCAATTCCAACCTTGGACACGTTTACCAGGAGTTTGTATGTTCTCCCCGTGCCTGCGTGGGTTTCCTCCGGGCACTCCGGTTTCCCCCACAATCACAAAAACATACTGATAGGAGGTTTCACACACACACACACACACACACACACACACACAGACAATCAGGGAGATTCAATAAAAAAAATCAGGGAGATTCAATAAAAATAAAAAAAAATTCCTATAAAATGGTGCTAATTGTGCACCAGCCAATCAAAAAGCATCTGATTGGTTGGGGCAAAATTAGCACCATTTTATAGGAATTTTTTTTAAATTTTTTTTTATTCTTATTGAATCTCCCTGATTGTCCACTTGTGTGTGTGTGTGTGTGTGTGTGTGTTGTGATTTCAAACATCCTATCAGTATGTTTTGGTGATTGTGGGGGAATCCGGAGTAAAAAAATAACTTTTACTGAATAACCCTGCATGTATCCACAGGTACATATGGCTTTGTCTATAACAGATGCTGCAAGTACCCCTGGCTAGAACATACCTGTGAGGTGAAGCCTGTGTGACACGATAGTCAATGTGGTGTCTGCTGAAATGACAGACTGTAATGCTTACCCTGCAGATGCTTGCGATCTAACCCTTTGACAATACCAGTATGTATTATACTAGTATGACAATCCCAGTATGAATTATACCAGTATGACAATCCCAGTATGTATTATACCAGTATGACAATCCCAGTATGTATTATACCAGTATGACAATCCCAGTATGTATTATACCAGTATGAACACCCCAGTATGTATTATACCAGTATGACAATCCCAGTATGTATTATACCAGTATGACAATCCCAGTATGTATTATACCAGTATGAAACAGTATCAGTATGTATTATACCAGTATGACAATCCCAGTATGTATTATACCAGTATGACACATCCCAGGATGTATTATACCAGTATGACAATCCAGTATATGTATTATACCAGTATGACAATCCCAGTATGTATTATACCAGTATGACAATACCCAGTTATGTATATTATACCAGTATGACAATCCCAGTATGTATTATACCCAGTATGACAATCCCAGTATTATTTAAATTATTATTAACCAGTATGACAATCCCAGTATGTATTATACCAGTATGACAGATAGCAGTATGTATTATACCAGTATGACATATCCAGTATGTATTATACGTATGACATATCAGTATGTATTATAACCAGTATGACCAATCCCAGTATGTATTATACCAGTATGACAATTCCAGTATGTATATACAGTATGACACTATCAGTATGTATTATACCAGTATGACAATCCCAGTATGTATTATACCATTATGACAATCCCAGTATGTATTATACCAGTATGACAATCCCAGTATGTATTATACCAGTATGACAATCCCAGTATGTATTATACCAGTATGACAATATCAGTATGTATTATACCAGTATGACAATCCCAGTATGTATTATACCAGTATGACAATCCCAGTATATAGATGATCAGTATATACCAGTATGACAATCCCAGTATGTATTATACCAGTATGACAATATCAGTATGTATTTATACCAGTATGACAATATCAGTATGTATTATACCAGTATGACAATATCAGTATGTATTATACCAGTATGACAATCCCAGTATGTATTATAACCAGTATGACAATCCCAGTATGTATTATACCAGTATGACAATCCCAGTATGTATTATACCAGTATGACAATCCCAGTATGTATTATATAGTATGACATATCAGTATTCCTTAAATGTATCCATAGAATGATCTGGTAAATCATCTGAAGGAGGAGCTTCCTGTATCTTCCCCATGTTAGAGCTAGAGGCGTGCTGGAGAGACTGTGTTGGAGAACAGCCATGGGGGCATTTGCCCCTCAGCCTACTGGGCCAGTCCTCCCTTGGCTCAGTGGTTAGTTATGAGGGCAGCAGCTGTACTAAAGTGGTTAAATGATATGTTATATGAGACAATACGCCTGAATTTGATAAATTGCTACTGTGTGGTCTTTTAAGCTTCGTACACACGTTACATATTAGTCTTCAGCTCCCCCAGTAACAACAAGTAAAAAATTTTTTTTGACCAATCATGAAAAAAGTTTGTTTTTTTAACCCCCAACCCGACCCAGGTACACATACCCACTGATCTACTTATCCATTACTGTGGCAGCCATACTTAAAGGGTAACTAAAGTCAAAAAAATAAATTTTGACCAATCATCAAAAAAGTTTGTTTTTTTAACCCCCAACCCGACCCAGGTACACACACCTACTGATCTACTTATCCATTACTGTGGCAGCCATACTTAAAGGGTAACTAAAGTCAAAAAAAATAAATTTTGACCAATCATCAAAAAAGTTTGTTTTTTTAAACCCCCACGTGGTACAGGTACATGCACCTACTACCTATCCCTCCATTACCGTGGCAGCCATATTTAAAGGGTAACTAAAGTCAAAAAACTAATTTGACCAATATCTAAAAAGTTTGCTTTTTTAACCCCCAACCCGACCCAGGTACACACACCTATGACCTACCCCTCATTACTGTGGCAGCCATACTTAAGGGTAACTAAAGTAAAAAAAAATTTGACCAATCATCAAAAAAGTTTGTTTTTTTAACCTCCACATGGCACAGGTACATACACCTACTGACCTACCATCCTTACTGTTGCAGCCATAACTAAGGGTATCTAAAGTAAAAAAAAATCTTTGACCAATATCAAAAAGTTTGTTTTTTTTAACCCCAACCTGACACAGTTACACACACCTACTGATCTACTATCCATACTGTGGCAGCCATATTAAAGGGTATAATAAAAAAAAAACACATTTTTAAAAATCATCAAAAATTACAGAGAGATCAATAAAAGTTCTTATCATTGAAATGTTCTAATTTTGCCCTAACCAATCAGATTTAGCTTTCTGATTGATTGATCAAAATAAGCACCACTTTGGGCTGGTAGGTACCACAAAAGTTTATTTTGTCCCAAACAAGCGTTCACTACAAACTCATCATTCCAATTATTGAGTTTTATAGATCTGCAGCAAACAACATATTCCCTTCCAAAATGCAGCCCTTCAAGCCAAATTCAAAGTTATACTTAAACTTTCCCATTCTAGTTCATTTTATTATTGCTCCTAGATGGCATTCAGCTTTTCAATACACGGGGAGATTTGATGAGACTGTTTAGGACGTTGGTAATATATTGCGTATAATGTGTAATTGCGTATAATGTGAAATTATTATTGATTGGTTTATATGGTTAACGAAATGTTAGTACAAATCAGTTTTCAAAATATAGATCCCAAGAGTATGGTATAAAGATATCTTTTGCCTGTTAAATAGATTTCTGCAAGAGATTTTTGCCATCAGAATCTGCAACAAGCTGCAAGTATAGAGTGTTGGTATATTAGTAACATTACTTCCCACCCCTTTCCTGCTATGACCGACGTGTACAGTAGTAATGTTACTGGTAAAATAAAGTTGATTGACTAATTTGTGAGTCTTAACTCTTTTGACAGTTAAATCCTGTTCTTCCTGCTTTCTATACTTGGACTTTTTACAGATTTAACGCTCTGTGCAGAATGTGATTTCTCACAGGCAAAAAGTGTTTTGTTATCATATACTTATTTTTTAGGTGCAACTCACTCGAATACTGGTTAAATTATGGTATTCAAGGCATTTAAAGGCAATACTGTGCTAGAAGAGCCTACGGTTTGCCTTGTGGATAATCCGCTTTGGGCAGAGCATACATTAACTTTAAAGGGCAGCAGCACTGGGTATGTTGTGACTATTTTAGTATCTGCAAATGGATACAGGGAAGAGTGGAACATTAAATTAAATCTATGTAGAACACAGTGGCCAAGCCCTGGCCACAAGTATTAAGCAGAGACAGTAGAGGGTCAGCTGTTGTGTGAGATAATGGGAAAAACAAAGATGGTGGAAGGTAGGGACATGTAACATGCATAGCATTAGGATTAAATAGTATGGATTACTGTTTTTCCTTCCCCTGACAGATAAAATCTTCACTGTAATCCCATACACAAAGATGACACTCTAAGTGTCATAAATATGAAATATCGTACGTAACGAAAAGCATGTTTTCCACTAAACGTCTATTGTTCCAACGCTAATAAATGTTCTTTCTATTACGGTGGGGAAATAGCTTCTCTGTAAAAGAGATGTTTGCACTTGAAGCTATTATTTTAGTAATATTAATACACTCATTAGCACACAGAAAGAATGAAGGATAAAGTACATTTGGGACTATAACAAGGTTCTTGCACTGCAGGAATAATTAAGGCAGGGATGTTCAAGATCTACATGTTGCCTAAGAATCTGAAGAAGACATCACTTTATAGATTTCCGTGCCAGTATCACTATGAAATAGCTCAGTCAGCCCCAATCATCTGTCTTCACAGCTGGGACTGTAACTTCCAACTCCCTGCTGTTTTCTGCTGTGTATATAATATATATATATATATATATAATATATATATATATATAATCTTATATACATATATATATTATATATAGAGAGAGAGAGACAATGGAAAAAGATCAGCACGCCATTCCAGATATGATGTACTCGCCTAGGTGCCAGCTCGAGAACAATAACAATAAGAGAATGAGGGACTCGCAGGTCTTAAAACGTAACTTTTATTTTCTCTTATTTTTAAAACGCATATCTACGCGTTTCAGCTTGTATAGCTGTATAACCTGAAGAACGGGTGATAGAAGCTGAAACGTGTAGTATATGCGTTTTAATATGAGAAAATAATAGTTATGTTTTAAGACCTGGCGAGTACCCTCATTCTCTTACTATATATATATAAGAATGCAAAAGCAAACCGACTCCAATCCAAAACGTGAAATGTTATTGAGTAGCCAGCTACATATAGGGATATGTTTGGGGATAAACCTACAATCTGTGCTCCAAATGGTTCTCCAGCAATGCTTGTCCAAAGTCCAGGAAAGTGAAGTGAAGAGGTTGTCTGTGAGCCATCTGTCCTGTGTCCTTCCTCAACCTCGACAAGTAATGTGACAGCGCTGTGGAGCCCTTTATTGTCCTCCCTCCCTCCTCCATCATGATACCATCCTCTTGGCCGTTGCACCTAGCGTGAAAACATTTGGTTACAAGGTAGGTGCCCCCTTCCCAACCCCAACCGCCAAAATATTTTTGCAAAATAGGCTCCCATCATTACTTATGGACCCTTTTCTCCCGCGCCCGTCTTGAATGACTCAGCCGCATGTGTGATTGGCCACGTCTTAGCCAATCATAGACCGGCTGCGAGTCCAGCCCCTGCTTGCAGCTTACGCAAGCAGGGAGCTGGAGGAGAGACGTCGAGGAGAGAATGGTCCGTAAGTAACCATGGGAGATTATTTTGCAAAAATATTCGGCGGTTGGCCGGGGCAAGGGGCACCTACCTTATAACCAAAAGTAGGTTTTGGGCGGAATGCCTTAAAGGGGGTATTTAAACCCCCTATCACATACATATTCATTAGATCCCATGGAAACAATATCAGTTCACATTATTAATATACAAGTGTAAACCTAATACATTGTGTTCATATATAGTTAACATATACTATGTTAACCAATGGGATTGCAGAAACACATGCAGTAAAGACACACTGATATAATATAAGAATACTTGTAAATCATAGTCGCAATTTAGTCTATGTGGGGGCAACTAAACCACGTACATGATTAACATGTATTCCTTGGCAGGTATCCCTGGGAACACCGGCACCCAGTGGTGTGCAGCTACTACATGTATATAGGGCACACTCAAGATTTCGCCTTTTACTAAAGTATCATCTTTCAGCATTAATCATGTATAACGTTACACATAGTGCTGCCCTATTTGAAATTTATACGTATGGAGATGAATGCAGAGTCCCAGGGGCCTTGCACCAAACAAAGAAAAAAAAGGAGGAGGAGTGCTGTAAGTTGAATTATATATATATATATATACTTACACATGAATTTCCAAAGATTTCCTCCGATGTGTCAGGGTGATGGAATGTTAGTTGTATCACTTCGTTACTGTTAGAGTTATTGGAACAGTGTTGAAGGGGGGTGTGTAAGGGTGGGGAGGGGGGTGTGTTAGGGGTGGGAGGGGGTGGGACATGGCTGTGTTTTCTAAGATAATGATTGTTAAAAGGATGCGATGTTAAGCATGACGCTATTCCTATTCACAAGACCGACGAAACACATCGAAGAACGTAATTTAATTGTTTGACAATAAATATTGATTTTAGAAAAAAGTCCTACGAGTGCACCTACAATTGAATTTTCTGACTATAAAATGGTTTTGGCGGCACACGAGGCCATATCTATACCATGCTGAACACCGTATTATTCATCAGTCTGTGTAGGTGGTGCATGACATCACTCATACAGTCGTCTTTGGAGAATTTTGCAACAAATCCAAAGAACTGGGGCACATCTATACATCTCTCGTCTATATAAACATTTTTATTATCCCTCTTTGTTTAGAGAATATTGCACCTTTTATTATCTCTGGTCATGTAGCACCCAAATCATTAGGGATTAAAGAAACTTCCTCCCATCATGTTACACGTCCTTATATAGAGGACCTGTTGTTGTTTCAGCTACAGAGGAAACGGCTCTTTTTTTTAATTTACAATTAGATGCCTGCTGATCCCCAATCTGTAGACCGGTTTTTGCCGCCAGCAAAATTCTCAAACTTTCCCCTGGTTTGGCAAATGGCCAAGAAGCCGAATTTGATCTTCGCCAACCCAGCGACGAAACTACTGTATTTTCTTATTAAAGCCAAATTTGTTTCTTTGATTTCTTTGAATGAGTTGGGTTGATACTTGTACACCATGCTCTTGTAGGGTTGTTTTTATCCAACCTATTAGTTTTAGATAATATATTCGTTATAAATTACCTTAAACGATGAAATTCACTTTAAATGAGTAAATCTCAATGAATGACAGTGACACAAACTATGCAGTTAATAGTCCCAAAGCCTGAATGTGTGTTACTCTACAGGGATTAGAACAAAAGCCACAGAGCTCTGAGCTTGGCTTTGACAAATGATCTTCTGCTGTCTGGGAACAATAATAGGTATGAGAACACAAACTGGGAATACTAGTAATGAGCCCTTAAATGGGAAATGGTTTGGGATACGCTCTATAGAGTTTTTGTCGATTCGCAAGCAATTATAAGTAAAGGAATGTAATCTTTGCTTAGAGAGGTTTGAGAGGAATTCCCTATTAGATACAGTAACGCAAATTCTATTTCTTCTTTCAATCTGGCCTATTCTATGTTTCCCACATAATCCAGGATTAACCTTGGTACTGTCATCATTGGAAAACGTGATGGGTTTCCTTTTTATAAATCCATTGGGGGAAGAGGCTATAATGCAGAGATAACAATATGGAAGGGGGTGTCGCTCTATGCTGGTACATAAGTGCATAATTACATTTCCTGTATGCAGAATGAAAAACCTTTACCACAGTGCAAGAGAAATCATTTGGGAAACAGGTAGGTGGTACCGAGAGCCGCTATGGACACCTACCCATATTACCTACGTCTTATTACCGCTTGTGGGTTTTCATCTGCTGGGGTTAAAAGTCATGCAAACTCAACAAAATTCCATCTTACATTTTAGTTTGAATTTAGATTTTGGGTGTGTTACCCAAAGTTTTTTATTTGTTTGTATATAAAAGGTTCTCCAAATAAACTGATTTTATAAGCCTTACATACAATGATGTTGAAGCCAAAACAATGTATTGTTAAGTACCGTATGAATCACACTTAATTGTCGGCTCTGACGAATATTCCTTATTCAGTTCTGCTCATCCACTACATCTGTAATAGAAGATGATAATTGATATTCCACATAAGCAACATTAACAGATTCGCAGATTAATCCTGTGGTACTCGTCCCACTCACAGCAGGTAAAATATGAACAATACATCATTGTAATTGGACATAATTAGGTGATTTGAAATATATTTACCAAAGCAATTTATTTTATGGAAACCATTATATTGATAAATGTTTGGTTACTGATAAATTAAAGGTAGATCATTGCCGAACGTTTTGTGTATTCAAAACCCATTATTAGATGAATTTTAGGAGGACCCAATCATGTAGAGAAAAAAATAAACACTAATGAGAGATCATTTGACAGTTGGGATCATCAATTATTTCAAACATACCAGCCTAATAAATGTAATATAAGGATTATCTTGATCTCCCCCGCCCCCACTCAGTATAATGAGAATTTATAGTTGTTTAAATCCACTGTGCCTCTATCAATCTACTCAATACCCTCCAATATAACTTATCTTTATAGTTTCCAATTAGAAAAAAGGTTCCCAATCTATATAGAGTACGGCACGTGCACTGGTATAATATGATATATCCCTGTTCATTACTGTTGATTGTACACGGCACATTCATTAAACCACAGGCTTCATTGAAAACAAAGTGATTAAATCCAAAGAGAACAGTACCAGATATTCCTGTGACATACGCCCTAAATAAACAATAACCAGTATAATTATACCCGCTCTATTCTATTAGTTCCCTATTGCTCAGGGTTCCACTCCATGTTTTTCCTACTGCGCCCACAGTCCCCCACAGTATTGGACATTTTAAATTTGGGGTAAAACACTAAATCTGCAAATAAGTAAGCCTGGGTTTCACGTATAGGAAAAGTGTTTCAGTGTATTACAGTTTCACGTATAGGAAAAGTGTTTCAGTGTATACAGTTATGTATAGGAAAAGTGTTTCAGTGTATACAGTTTCACGTATAGGAAAAGTGTTTCAGTGTATAAGTTTCCACGTATAGGAAAATAGTTTCAGTGTAACAGTTTACACTATAGGAAGTGTTTCAGTGTATACAGTTTCACGTATAGGAAAAGTGATTCTGTGTATACAGTTTCACGATAGGAAAAGTGATTTCAGTGTATACAGTTTCACGTATAGGAAAAGTGTTTCAGTGTATACAGTTTCACGTATAGGAAAAGTGTTTCAGTGTAACAGTTTCACGTATAGAGAAAGTGGTTCAGTGTATACAGTTTTCACGTATAGGAAAAGTGTTTCAGTTATACAGTTTCATGTATAGGAAAAGTGTTTCAGTGTATACAGTTTCACTTATAGGAAAAGTGATTCAGTGTATACATTTCACGTAGGAAAATGTTTTCAGTGATACAGTTCACGTATAGGAAAAGTGATTCAGTGTATACAGTCACGTATAGAAAAGTGATTCAGTGTATCAGTTTCACGTATAGGAAAAGTGTTTCAGTGTATACAGTTTCACATATAGGAAAGTGATTCAGTGTATACAGTTTCACGTATGGAAAAGTGTTTCAGTGTATACAGTTTCACGTATAGGAAAGTGATCAGTGTATTACAGTTTCACATATAGGAAAGTGATTCATGTATACAGTTTTCACGTATAGGAAAAGTGATTCAGTTATACAGTTTCACGTATAGGAAAAGTGTTTCAGTGTATACAGTTTTCACGTATAGGAAAAGTGTTTCAGTGTATACATGTTTCACGTATTTGAAAGTGATTCAGTGTATACAGTTTCAACGTATAGGAAAAGTGTTTCTAGTGCTACAGTTTCACGTATAGGAAAGTGTCAGTTTGAGTTGTTTTGAGGAAATAGATATTCAAAAAGCAAGTAGAACTTTTTATAACTATCTGGTTACAATACATAAACGGTAAAGGGTTGTGGGCAGATAACTGCAAGTCTCCAGTTTTTTTGGTTTAAATGTGGACCTGTAAGGATCTTAACCGTACCGCGCTCCCTCGCCGTTCCGGACTGGTGACGTCGCCGGCACCGGACGTTTGGCGTCGTGAACGTCACCACGTCCGGCACGCCGATCGGCACGAAGATTCAATAGGCACTCGCAGAGGGTGCGAGTGCCTATTCGTAGTCCTTGCTACCGGACAGACGTGTCTAGCTATAGCATTCACCTTTGGTTCCAGCCTTTGCCTTGTTCTGCCTCCTGTATCCAGCCATTGTTCCAGTTACATATCTTCAGCCATTGTTTCCAGCCATTGTTCCAGTTACCATCTCTTCAGCCATTGTTTTCCAGCCATTGTTCCAGTTACCATCTCTTCAGCCATTGTTCCAGCCATTGTCCGTTACCACTCTTCAGCTTTTTCCACCCATTGTTCCATTACCATCTCTTCAGCCATTGTTTCCAGCCATTGTCCCCAGTTACCATCTCTTCAGCATTGTTTCCAGCCATTGTTCCAGTTACCATCTCTTTAGCCATTGTTTCCAGCCATTGTTCCAGTTACATCTCTTCAGCCATTGTTTCCAGCCATTGTCCCAGTTACCATCTCTTCAGCCAATTGTTTCCAGCCATTGTCCAGTTCAACATCTAGCGGCCATTGTTTCCAGCCATTCATTGTCCAGTTACCGTCTATCCAGCCATTGTTTCCCACCATTGTTCCAGGTTACCATCTATCTAGCCATTGTTTCCAGACATTGTTCCAGTTACCATCTATCCACATTGTTCCAGCCATTGTTCCATTACCATCATCCAGCCATTGTTTCGCCGTTGTCCAGTACCATCTATCCAGCCATTGTTTCCAGCCATTGTTCCAGTTACCATCTATCCGCCATTGTTTTAGCGTTGTTCCAGTTACCATCTACCACCATTGTTTCCAGCATTGTTCAGTTACCATCTATTCCAGCCATTGTTTCCCAGCCTACTGACAGCCTCCTCCTAAAAGGTAGCAGTGAACTTCGCCCTCCAGGACTCAATCCTTATGACGGGTAGGAATAGGCCATGGAAGATACCTGAGGAAGCTGCAGGCAGTTTAGGCAAGACACTTCAGCGATTTCCCTCCCTCCCCTCCGCATGGACGCCCTGAGCCACTAGCAGAATCAATTAGCTCAAATTTGGACTCCATTTCTGCTCGGTTACCATCCCCGGTCCGGCTCCTCCTGTTTCCGCCTGCTCTGTCCTAAGACCTGCGTTCCCGCCCCCCCAGAGAGCCGCCATATACCAACCTCCTGTCGGTTGAGGGGAGCTCAAGCTTTGCGGTGTTCATTAAACAATGCCTTATACCATTTTGAATTGCAACCCTTCATTTTGCCTCGGACCGTGCAAAGTCGGATATTTATTGCTCTATTTGGGAGGGCATTGCCTTGGCCTGGGCATCCCCCATGTGGGAGAAGATTAACCGTGGGTGACGATATCTCCTTATTTCTGGAAACTTCCGGAAGATTTTCGCGCTCACAGAGCAGAAACTATTCAGCTTCCTCCCGGCTGATGCAATTGCGACAAGGCTCCCCTTACGGTAGGGCAATATACGCTCCGAGTTCCGGCTGGCTGCCGAACTGCTGGACAATGAGCCCTGTTAGCGACCGTTGTGGGCAGGGCTTCGGTGTCGGATTGTATCAAGGACGACTGGTGTCCCGGTAACTTCCACAATGTTAGAGGAAATGATTTGTGTGTATTAGGGTGGATACTCTATCAGGGAAAGGCAAGCCGAAAAGCCAATAACCCGTCCTTGCTTGCCCCCAAATGTCCTCTCCCCAAGGGACCGGACTTTGACGGCTGCTCCGACCTTGGCAGGAACCCATGCAGATTGGGGTACAACACATTTCGGGCCGAAGAAAAATTAGGATGGAGGACTCATGGGGCTCTGCCTTGTACTGCTGCCGCCAAGGGGCACTCGTTAAAGGTTGCCTTGCCAAGCCGGGGAAACTGAAACCCTGACCGCATAAGGAGTATCCTCTAGGTAAATTCAAATCTCATTTCCACAGAATTCCACTAAAGTCATTTCTGACCGTACCCTCATTTTCAAATCCCGAACCTTCTCTACCAAAGCCTTCCTTAGACTCTGGAAGGCAGCCGGTAGGGTAATTTATTGATGCCACTTTGCTTATCTGTTAGGTATTCCATTATTTCCTTCCTCATACAATACGAGTGCTTGGCTATTGACGATCCACCATTATCCAAAAATTTATTTCCAAATGTCCTCTGCCGAAATCTTCTTCAAATTGGCTGTTTCATCGTGATCAATTCCTTCTTCGTCATACAAAGTCCCACGACCCTCTCATTTTAGGACTTCCCTTTTTGGGCTTAGACTTCAACCCCATCATCACTGGACTAAAAACGAACTTGTTTCTTGGGAGTCCTCAGGTCTTTCTAGATGTCTTTCCCCCCTCAAAATCTCTTGTTTCCTCGTTTCCTGTGAAGATTAAAAAACTAAATTGTTACCTCTTCAGTTCTGCGACTTTAAAGATGTCTTCGACAAAAAAGTCTTTCTGAGATTCTTGAGATTCTGCCTCCCCCCGACCCTATGATTGTCCCACGATTGGTGACCAGGTACTCTCCACCCCGAGGTCGCACTATCCTCTATTCTCCTGCTAGAGACACGATATGGAGTTAACTCAAAGAAGAACCTGTCTCGGGGGCGCTGAATCAGACCTTCCACTTCCCTGCCGGTTGCGGGTTTTGTTTGGTGGAAAAAGAAAGACGGAGGAACTACGTCCGTGATCGACATCGTGGTCTCAATTAAAATCACTATCAAGACGCTATCCTCTAACCCTCATCTCGGAACTTTTGACCAATTGAAAGGGACTAAAGATTCTCCAAGCTTGATCCCGTGGGAGCTATAATCTGGTTCGAATAGAGAAGGAGACGAATGGAAAACGGCCCTTCAATACTAGAACTGGACATTATGAACTGATCTGGTGATGCCCTTCGGTCTCTGTTATGCTCCAGCAGTCTTTCAAGAATGTTAATTGACATTTTTCAAGACCTCTTAGTATGTCAGTCGTAGGTTACTTGGAGACATCTTAATATTTCTTCAAGATCTTTTCTCTCATCGTCGCCATGTATGTCAAGTCTTATCCCAACTACGAGCCAACCAAATGTACAGCTAACTGGAAAAATGTCTCTTGAATGTCCCAAGACCTTTTCTGGGTTCTGGTTTCAGCTCAAGGCTTCAAGCTGGATCCAACAAAAGGTCTCAGCTATTGTCAATTGGACGCTTCCCATTGGACACGAAGGCTATCCAACGATTCCTGGGTTTCGCCATTATTTTACAGCAATTTATTAAAGGGTTTTTCGTCCATCATTGCTCCTAATCTTTGGGCCCTATCAGGAAAGGTGGCAAACCCAGAAGCTGTCTCCAGCCGCCTTAGTAGCCTTCAAGAATTAAAGATTTCTTTTTCTTCAGCCCCAGTCCAAGTACTTCTGACACCGACCCAGTCTACCATTAATCATCGAAGTTACGCCTCTAATCTTGGATGGAGAGCAGTGCCGTCCTTTCCCAAAGGCAAATAGAGAATGGGAAACTACAACCTGTTGCATTCTTCTCTAAGAAATTTCTTCCCAATGAACAAATAGAATTGGAATCGTGAACTTCTAGCTATCACAACCACGCACTAGAAGAAATGGCGACCTTGATGATAGGGGCAGTACAGCCTATCCCATCCTCACCAATCACAAAAAATCCTTGGAATAACATCAAAACCTTAAGAGATTGAATCATCGTCAACGCCCGTTGGGCGCTGTTTTTCTCTCGTTGCAATTTCATCATTTCCTTTTCATCCTGGTTCCAAGAATAAAAAAAGCGACGCCCTCTCCAGTTCTTTCATGCAGACGATTCTACTGATAAAGATAAAGGCCCCATCATTCCCTCCTCCAAGATCTAGCCACTATTAACCTCAACTTTGCCATCGGATTCTATCTGCTCAGGATTTTCTGCTGCTTACTGCCTTACGCCCCTAATAAGACTGTTCCCCTCTCCCTTCGGAAAGAAATATTACAACTGACTCATGAGTCCAAGAAGGCCGGGTCACCCTGGGTTTCATAGACTTTCAATTTCTTAATTGGTCAGTATGGTGGCCTCCATGAGAACAGATGTCAAAAACTTTGTCGCCGCCGTTCTGTTTGTGCAGACTTCCCAAACTTCCTATTACTCGTCCTGGGACTACTCCAACCTCTGCCGATCCTTCCCTAACGTGGGGACCACCTTTCTATGGACATTTATTTGTTGAACTTCATTATTTCTAAGAAAAAAATACAGTCATCTGGGTTCTGTAGACAGTTTTAGCAAAATGGCTCATTTTGTCCCTCTTCCTAAATTGACTCTCTGGGAACTTGCTTCAATTGTTCATTTTCCCATATTTTCCCATGCATGGATTACCAATGAAATAGTGTCCGATCGAGGAACCCAAATTCATCTCCAAATTATGGCGGGCACTTTGCAAATTACTTGGAATTATTCAACTCCATATTTCCAGGCTTATTCATCCTCAGTCTAATGGAGCCGCAGAACGCACCCCACCAACCAAGGTATGGAACAATTCCTTTGATGTAAATCTATTCTCAAGACAATGGGACTGAGCTTCTGCCATGGGCGGAATTTGCCCATAACAATGCCGGTCCACTTCTTCTACCGGAAAAATCTCTTTTTTTTTTGTGTTTTGGCTTAACCCCCAAGGGTTTCCCACAGGATTTTTTTTGTTTCTTCAGGCCCAGTTTCCCTGCAACTAACAGTTATAGTTGCAGAATGTCAGCCATCTGGCAGGCTACCAAAAAAATGCTTGAGAAGGTCTGCCCTAGGTCAAAAGACTGAAAGCTGAGGCGTAGACGTCCTAAAACCTCCATTATATTCGGTTTAGGAGATAAAGTTTGGTTATCATTCAAACTCAGCATAACTTAGTGTTCCTTCTCCTAAATGGTCTAAATTTATTGGCCCATTCCCTATATTGAATTGGGGGTCATAAGCAGTACGACTCTTTCTATACCACCCATCATGAGAATCCCTAATGTTTTCCCTGTTTTCTTTATTAGCCAGTGGTTGCTGAATTGTTCTCGTTACCTCTTCAGCACAGACCCTATTATGATCACGGTAAGCCAAGAAATTTGAGGTGGAGAAAGTTTGGATTCCAGATTCGTAGAAGTTCCTCTTAATATTTGGTCCATGGAAAGAATTTGGGACCAGAAGAAAGGTGAATGGGGAAAACAGTCTGATTTACAGCTCCCCAGTTAATTAAAAAGAATAGAGATTTATGTAAAAAAGGATTAAAGTTGGTAATGAGGAAATGTGGAAGGGGGGGGGGTTAATGTAAGGATATTAAATGACGAGATAAATAGAGTTAAGGGATGTGAGTAGAGGAGAGGAAGAGGAGAGTGAAGTCATAGTCAGGAAGCCGTCTGGCGCGAAGATTTAAAATAGGAATCAAAGAGGGGGTGAGGTGTATGTAGTATTGCTAGGAAGATGTGGGTATGTAGTAGAATTTCATACTTTGGTTCAGGCCTTTGATGTTTGCTCCCTGTATCCAGCATTGTTCAGTAATTTTCAGCATTGTTTTAGATTGTTCCGTTACATTCTTCAGCCATTGTTTGCATTGTCAGTACATCTTTCAGTTGTTTCGCCATTGGTTAGGTACCTTTTGCCATTGTTTCGATTGTGAATGTGTGTGTTGTTAAATTGTTACAGATGTTGTGTACTTTGTGTCGCATTTTGTTTTCTATATGATTGAGTCTTTTCTTGGGCATTGTGTTATCATTTTGAAAAATTTTATATATTGTGTGGATACATTTATATCCTTTAGAAACTGTATGCAGGTCCGAAAAACATACTGATAGGACGTTTCACACACACACACACACACACACAAGTGGACAATCAGGGAGATTCAATAAAAAAGAAAATCAGGGAGATTCAATAAACATAAATTCCTATAAAATGGTGCTAATTGTGCACCAGCCAATCAAAAAGCTAACATCTGATTGGTTGGGGCAAAATTAGCACCATTTTATAGGAAATTTTTTTTAAATTTTTTTTATTTTTATTGAATCTCCCTGATGGGGGTGTGTGTGTGCGTGTGTGTGTGTGTGCATGTGTGTGTGTGCGCGTGTGTGTGTGTGTGTGTGTGTGTGTGTGTGTGTGTGTGTGTGTGTGTGCGTGTTGTGATTTCAAACATCCTATCAGTATGTTTTGGTGATTGTGGGGGAATCCGGAGTAAAAAAAGAACTTTTACTGAATAGCCCTGCATGTATCCACAGGTACATATGGCTTTGTCTATAACAGATGCTGCAAGTACCCCTGGCTAGAACATACCTGTGAGCCTGTGAAATGAAGCCTGTGTGACACGATAGTCAATGTGGTGTCTGCTGAAATGACAGACTGTAATGCTTACCCTGCAGATGCTTGTGATCTAACCCATTGACAATCCCAGTATGTATTATACCAGTATGACAATCCCAGTATGTATTATACCAGTATGACAATCCCAGTATGTATTATACCTATCCCTCCATTACCGTGGCAGCCATATTTAAAGGGTAACTAAAGTCAAAAAACTAATTTTGACCAATTATCTAAAAAGTTTGCTTTTTTTAACCCCCAACCCGACCCAGGTACACACACCTACTGACCTACCCCTCCATTACTGTGGCAGCCATACTTAAAGGGTAACTAAAGTAAAAAAAAATTTGACCAATCATCAAAAAAGTTTGTTTTTTTAACCTCCACATGGCACAGGTACATACACCTACTGACCTACCATCCATTACTGTTGCAGCCATACCTAAAGGGTATCTAAAGTAAAAAAAAATCTTTGACCAATCATCAAAAAAGTTTGTTTTTTTAACCCCCAACCTGACACAGGTACACACACCTACTGATCTACTTATCCATTACTGTGGCAGCCATAATTAAAGGGTAACTAAAGTAAAAAAAACACATTTTTACCAATCATCAAAAATATACAGAGAGATTCAATAAAAGTTCTTATCATTGAAAATGGTTCTAATTTTGCCCTAACCAATCAGATGTTAGCTTTCTGATTGATTGGATCAAAATTAGCACCACTTTGGGCTGGGTACACACAAAAGTTTATTTTGTCCCAAACAAGCGTTCACTACAAACTCATCATTCCAATTATTGAGTTTTAAGATCTGCAGCAAACACACATATTCCCTTCCAAAATGCAGCCCTTCAAGCCAAATTCAAAGTTTATACTTAAACTTTCCCATTCTAGTTCATTTTATTATTGCTCCTAGATGGCATTCAGCTTTTCCAATACACGGGGAGATTTGATGAGACTGTTTAGGACTGTTGGTAATATATTGCGTATAATGTGAATTGCGTATAATGTGAAATTATTATTGATTGGTTTATGATGGTTAAAGAAATGTTAGTACAAATCAGTTTTCAAATATAGATCCCAAAGAGTATGGTATAAAGATATCTTTTGCCTGTTAAATAGATTTCTGCAGAGAGATTTTTGCCATCAGAATCTGCAACAAGCTGCAAGTATAGGATGTTGGTATATTAGTAACATTACTTCCCACCCCTTTCCTGCTATGACCTGACAGTGTACAGTAGTAATGTTACTGTATAAATAAAGTTGATTGACTAATTTGTGAGTCTTTAACTCTTTTGACAGTTAAATCCTGTTCTTCCTGCTTTCTATACTTGGGACTTTTTACAGATTTAACAGCTCTGTGCAGAATGTGATTTCACAGGCAAAAAGTGTTTTGTTATAATATACTTAATTTTTTTAGGTGGCAACTACTCGAATACTGGTTAAATTATGGTATTCAAGGCATTTAAAGGCAGTACTGTGCTAGAAGGAGCCTACGGTTGCCTTGTGGATAATCCTGCTTTGGGCAGGAGCGATACATTAACTTTAAAGGGCAGCAGCACTGGGTATGTTGTGACTATTTTAGTATCTGCCAAATGGATACAGGGAAGAGGTGGAACATTAAAATTAAATCTATGTAGAACACAGTGGCCAAGCCCTGGCCACAAGTATTAAGCAGAGACAGTAGAGGGTCAGCTGTTGTGTGGAGATAATGGGAAAAACAAAGATGGTGGAAGGTAGGACATGTAACATGCATAGCATTAGGATTAAATAGTATGGATTACTGTTTTTCCTTCCCCTGACAGATAAAATATTCACTGTAATCCCATACACAAGATGACACTCTAAGTGTCATAAATATGAAATATCGTACGTAACGAAAAGCATGTTTTCCACTAAACGTCTATTGTCCAACGCTAATAAATTGTTCTTTCTATTACGGTGGGGAAATAGCTTCTCTGTAAAAGAGATGTTTGCACTTGAAGCTATTATTATTAGTAATATTAATACACTCATTAGCACAACAGAAAGAATGAAGGATAAAGTACATTTGGGACTATAAAAGGTTCTTGCACTGCAGGAATAATTAAGGCAGGGATGTTCAAGATCTACATGTTGCCTAAGAATCTGAAGAGACATCACTTTCTAGATTTCCGTGCCAGTATCACTATGAAATAGCTCAGCAGCCCAATCAATCTGTCTTCACAGCTGGGACTGTAACTTCCAACTCCCTGCTGTTTTCTGCTGTGTATTAATATATATATATATATATATATAATATATATATATATATATATCTATATATACATATATATTATATATAGAGAGAGAGAGACAATGGAAAAAGATCAGCACGCCATTCCAGATAATATGTACTCGCCTAGGTGCCAGCTCGAGAACAATAAACATATAAGAGAATGAGGGCACTCGCAGGTCTTAAAACGTAACTTTTATTTTCTCTTATTTAAAACGCATATCTACGCGTTTCAGCTTGTATCAGCTGTATAACCTGAAGACGGGTGATAGAAGCTGAAACGTGTAGATATGCGTTTTAAATATGAGAAAATAATAGTTATGTTTTAAGACCTGCGAGTACCCTCATTCTCTTACATATATATATATAAGAATGCAAAAGACACCGCACTCCAATCCAAAACGTGAAATGTTTATTGAGTAGCCAGCTACATATAGGGATATGTTTCGGGGATAACCTTACATCTGTGCTCCAAATGGTTCTCCAGCAATGCTTGTCCAAAGTCCAGGAAAGTGAAGTGAAGGAGGTGTCTGTGAGCCATCTGGTCCTTGCTGTTTCCTCAACCTCGACAAGTAATGTGACATGCGCTGTGGAGCCCTTTATTGTCCTCCCTCCCTCCCTCCATCATGATCCATCCTCTTCGGCCGTTGCACCTAGCGTGAAAACATTTGGTTACAAGGTAGGTGCCCCCTTCCCAACCCCAACCGCCAAAATATTTTTGCAAAATAAGGCTCCCATCATTACTTATGGACCCTTTTCTCCCGCGCCGTCTTGAATGACGTCAGCCGCATGTGTGATTGGCCACGTCTTAGCCAATCATAGACACGGCTGCGAGTCCAGCCCCTGCTTGCAGCTTACGCAAGCAGGGAGCTGGAGGAGAGACGTCGCAGGAGAGAATGGTCCGTAAGTAACCATGGGAGAATTATTTTGCAAAAATATTTCGGCGGTTGGCCGTGGGCAAGGGGCACCTACCTTATAACCAAAAGTAGGTTTTGGGGCTGGACATGCCCTTTAAAGGGGGTATTTAAACCCCCCTATCACATACATATTCATATGATCCCCATGGAAACAATATGCAGTTCACATTATTATATATACAAGTGTAACCTTAATCATTGTGTTCATATATAGTTAACATATACTATGTTTAACCAATGGGATTGCGAGAAACCATGCAGTAAAGACACACTGATATAATTATAAGAATACTTGTAAATCATAGTCGCAATTTAGTCTATGTGGGTGCAACTAAACCACGACTATGATTAACATGTATTCCTTGGCAGGTATCCCTGGGAACACCGGCACCCAGTGGTGTGCAGCTACTACATGTATATAGGGCAGCACTCAAGATTTCGCCTTTTACTAAAGTATCATCTTTCAGCATACATCATGTATAACGTTACACATAGTGCTGCCCTATTTGAAATTTATACGTATGGAGATGAATGCAGAGTCCCAGGGGCATTGCACCAAACAAAGAAAAAAGGAGGAGGAGTGCTGTAAGTTGAATATATATATATATATATATACTTACACATAGAATTTCCAAGATTTCTCCGATGGTCAGGGTGATGGAATGTTAGTTGTATCACTTCGTTATCTGTTAGAGTATTGGAACAGTGTTGAAGGGGGTGTGTAAGGGGTGGGAGGGGGTGTGTTGGGGGGGGGGGGGGGTGGGACATGGCTGTGTTTTCTAAGATAATGATTGTTAAAAAGGATGCGATGTAAGCATGACGCTATTCCTATTCACAAGACCGACGAAACACATCGAAGAACGTAATTTTAATTGTTGACAATAAATATTGATTTTAGAAAAAAGTCCTACGAGTGCACCTACAATTGAATTTTCTGACTATAAAATGGTTTTGGCGGCACCGAGGCCATATCTATACCATGCTGAACACCGTATTATTCATCACGTCTGTGTAGTGTGCATGACATCACTCATACAGTCGCTCTTTGGAGAATTTTGCAACAATATGCCAAAGAACTGGGGCACATCTATACATCTCGTCTATATAAACATTTTTATTATCCTCTTGGTGGTTTAGAGAATATTGCACCTTTTATTATCTCTTGGTCATGTAGTACACCCAAATCATTAGGTGTATTAAAGAAACTTCCTCCCATATCATGTACACGTCCTTATATAGGGACCTGTTGTTGTTTCAGCTACAGGAAACGGCTCTTTTTTTTAATTTTACAATTAGATGCCTGCTGATCCCCAATCTGTAGACCGGGTTTTGCCGCCAGCAAAATTCTCAAACTTTCCCCTGGTTTGGCAAATGGCCAAGAAGCCGAATTTGACTCTTCGCCAACCCAGCGACGAAACTCTGTATTTTCTTATTAAAGCCAAATTTGTTTCTTTGATTTCTTTGAATGAAGTTGGGATTGATACATTGTACACCATGCTCTGTAGGGTTCTGTTTTTATCCAACCTATTCGTTAGATAAATATATTCGTTATAAATTACCTTTAAACGATGAAATTCACTTTAAATGATAAATCTCAATGAATGACAGTGACACAAACTATGCAAGTTAATAGTCCCAAAGCCTGATGTGTTTACTCTACAGGGGATTAGAACAAACAGCCACAGAGCTCTGAGCTTTGGCTTTGACAAATGATCTTCTGCTGTCTGGGAAACAATAATAGGTATGAGAACACAAACTGGGAATACTAGTAATGAGCCCTTAAATGGGAAATGGTTTGGGATATCGCTCTATAGAGTTTTGTCGATTCGCAAGCAATTAGTAAAGGGAATGTAATCTTTGCTTAGAGAGGTTTGAGAGGAATTCCCTATTAGATACAGTAACGCACATTTCTATTTCTTCTTTACGCTGGCCTATTCTATTGTTTCCCACATAATCCAGGATTAACCTTGGTACTGTCATCATTGGAAAACGTTGATGGTTTCCTTTTTATAAATCCATTGGGGAAGAGGCTATTAATGCAGAGATAACAATATGGAAGGGGGTGTCGCTCTATGCTGGTACATAATGTGCATAATTACATTTCCTGTATGCAGAATGAAAAACCTTTACAACCACAGTGCAAGAGAAATCATTTGGAAACAGGTAGGTGTACCGAGAGCCGCTATGGACACCTACCCATATTACCTACGTTCTTATTACCGCTTGTGGGTTTTCATCTGCTGGGGTTAAAAGTCATGCAAAACTCAACAAAATTTCCATCTTACATTTTAGTTTGAATTTAGATTTTGGGTGTTTACCCAAAGTTTTTATTTGTTTGTATATAAAAGGTTCTCCAAATAAACTGATTTTATAAGCCTTACATACAATGATGTTGAAGCCAAAACAATGTATTTGTAAAGTACCGTATGAATCACACTTAATTGGTCGGCTCTGACGAATATTCCTTATTCAGTTCTGCTCATCCACTCATCTGTAAATAGAAGATGATTAATTGATATTCCACATAAAGCAACAATTACAGATTCGCAGATTAATCCTTGGTACTCGTCCCACTCACAGCAGGTAAAAATATGAACAATACATCATTGTAATTGGACATAATTAGGTGATTTGAAAATATATTTACCAAGCAATTTATTTTTATGAAACCATTATATTGATAAATGTTTGGTTACTGATAAAATTAAAGGTAGATCATTGTCCGAACGTTTTGTGTATTCAAAACCCATTATTAGATGGAATTTTCAGGAGGACCAATCAGTTTAGAGAAAATAAACACTATGAGAGATCATTTGACAGTTGGGATCATCAATTATTTCAAAATACCAGCCTAATAAATGTAATATAAGGATTATCTTGATCTCCCCCCGCCCCACCAGTATAAATTAGAATTTATAGTTGTATAAATCCACTGTGACCTCTATAATCTTTACTCAATAAATGAAACCTTATCTTTTATAGTTTCCAATTAGAAAAAAGGTCCCAATCTATATAGAAGTACGGCACGTGCACTGGTGATAATATGATAATATCCCTGTTCATTACTGTTGTATTGTACACGGCACATTCATTAAACCACAGGCTTCATGAAAACAAAAGTGATTAAATCCAAAGAGAACATGTACCAGATATCCTGTGACAATACGCCCTAAATAAACAATAACACAGTAAATTATAACCCGCTCTATTCTATTAGTTCCCTATTTGCTCAGGGTTCCACTCCATGTTTTTCCTACTGCGCCCACAGTCCCCCACAGTATTGGACATTTTAAATTTGGGGTAAAACAGCTAAATCTGCAAATAAGTAGCCTGGGTTTCACGTATAGGAAAAGTGTTTCAGTGTATACAGTTTCACGTATAGGAAAAGTGTTTCAGTGTATACAGTTTCATGTATAGGAAAAGTGTTTCAGTGTATACAGTTTCACGTATAGGAAAAGTGATTCAGTGTATACAGTTTCACGTATAGGAAAAGTGATTCAGTGTATACAGTTTCACGTATAGGAAAAAGTTTGGTTTCAGTGTATACAGTTCACGATAGGAAAAGTGTTTCAGTGTATACAGTTTTCACGTATAGGAAAAGTGTTTCAGTGTATACAGTTTCACGTATAGGAAAAGTGTTTCAGTGTATACAGTTCACGTATAGGAAAGTGTTTCAGTGTATACAGTTTCACGTATAGGAAAAGTGATTTCAGTGTATACAGTTTCACGTATAGGAAAAAGTGTTTCAGTGTATACAGTTTCACGTATAGGAAAAGTGTTCAGTGTATACAGTTTCACGTATAGAAAGTGATTCAGTGTATACAGTTTCACGTATAGGAAAAGTGTTTCAGTGTATACAGTTCACAGTATAGGAAAAGTTTCAGTGTATACAGTTTCACGTATAGGAAAGTGTTCAGTGTATACAGTTTCCACGTATAGGAAAAGTGATTCAGTGTATACAGTTTCACGTATAGGAAAGTGGATTCAGTGTATACAGTTTCACGTATTAGGAAAAGTGATTCAGTGTATACAGTTTCACGTAAGGAAAAGTGATTCAGTGTATACAGTTTACGTTATAGGAAAAGTGTTTCAGTGTATACAGTTTCACGTATTTGAAAAGTGATTCAGTGTATACAGTTTCACGTATAGGAAAAGTGTTTCAGTGCATACAGTTTCACGTATAGGAAAGTGTCAGTTTGAGGTGTTTTGAGAAATAGATATTCAAAAAAGCAATAGAACTTTTTATTAACTATCTGGTTACAAATACATAAACTGGTAAAGGGGTTGTGGGCAGATAACTGACAAGTCTCCAGTTTTTTGGTTTAAATGTGGACCTGTAAGGATCTTACCTACCGCGCTCCCTCGCCGTTCCGGGACTGGTGACGTCGCCGGCACCGGACGTTGGCGTCGTGACGTCACCACGTCCGGACGCCGATCGGCACGAAGATTCAAATAGGCACTCGCAGAGGGTGCGAGTGCCTATTCGTAGTCCTTGCTACCGGACAGACTGTCTGCCTAGTAGCATTTCCTACCTTTGGTTCCAGCCTTTGCCTTGTTCTGCCTCCCTGTATCCAGCCATTGTTCCAGTTACCATCTCTTCAGCCATTGTTTCCAGCCATTGTTCCAGTTACCATCTCTTCAGCCATTGTTTCCAGCCATTGTTCCAGTTACCATCTCTTCAGCCATTTTTTCCAGCCATTGTTCCAGTTACCATCTCTTCAGCCATTGTTTCCAGCCATTGTCCCAGTTACCATCTCTTCAGCCATTGTTTCCAGCCATTGTTCCAGTTACCATCTCTTTAGCCATTGTTTCCAGCCATTGTTCCAGTTACCATCTCTTCAGCCATTGTTTCCAGCCATTGTCCCAGTTACCATCTCTTCAGCCATTGTTTCCAGCCATTGTTCCAGTTACCATCTATCCGGCCATTGTTTCCAGCCATTGTTCCAGTTACCGTCTATCCAGCCATTGTTTCCAGCCATTGTTCCAGTTACCATCTATCTAGCCATTGTTTCCAGCCATTGTTCCAGTTACCATCTACCCAGCCATTGTTTCCAGCCATTGTTCCAGTTACCATCTATCCAGCCATTGTTTCCAGCCGTTGTTCCAGTTACCATCTATCCAGCCATTGTTTCCAGCCATTGTTCCAGTTACCATCTATCCAGCCATTGTTTCCAGCCTACTGACAGCCCTCCTCCTAAAAGGTACAGTGAACTTCGTCCCTCCAGGACTCAATTCCTTACGGTATGAATAGGCCATGGAAGTACCTGAGGAAGCTGCAGCCAGTTTAGGCAAGACACTTCAGACTATTTCCCTCCGCATGGACGCCCTTGAGCACCAGCAGAATCAATTAGCTCAATTTCTGGACTCCATTTCTGCTCGGTTATCCCCGGGTCCGGCTCCTCCTGTTCCGCCTGCTCTGCCTAGAGAACCCGTTCCCCCCAGAGAGCCGCCAATACCACCTCCTGTGCGGTATGAAGGGGACGCTCAAGCTTGTCGGGGATTCATTAAACAATGCCTTATACATTTTGAATTGCAACCCTCTCATTTTGCCTCGGACCGTGCCAAAGTCGGATATGTTATTGCTCTATTGGGAGGCAATGCCTTGGCCTGGGCATCCCCCCTGTGGGAGAAGAATGACCCCGTGGTGAACGATATCTCCTTATTTCTGGAAACTTTCCGGAAGATTTTCGACGCTCCAGGCAGAACTATTGCAGCTTCCTCCCGGCTGATGCAATTGCGACAAGGCTCCCGTTCGGTAGGGCAATACGCCATCGAGTTCCGGACTTTGGCTGCCGAGACTGCCTGGAACAATGAGGCCCTGTTAGCAGCCTTTTGGCAGGGCCTGTCGGATCGTATCAAGGACGACTTGGTGTCCCGGGAACTTCCCACAATGTTAGAGGAAATGATTTCTGTGTGTATACGGGTGGATACTCGTATCAGGGAAAGGCAAGCCGAAAAGTCC
This sequence comes from Hymenochirus boettgeri, assembly GCA_019447015.1. Lineage (NCBI taxonomy): Eukaryota > Metazoa > Chordata > Amphibia > Anura > Pipidae > Hymenochirus > Hymenochirus boettgeri. The sequence goes on along the minus strand of CM033470.1, from coordinate 52,040,570 downwards.
AATAACCGTCTTGTTGCCCCCAAATTTGTTCCTCGTCCCCAAGGGACCGGACCTTTGACGGCTGCTCCGCCCTTGGAGGAACCCATGCAGATTGGGGGTACACACATTTCGGCCGAAGAAAAACTTAGGAGGAGGACTCATGGGCTCTGCCTGTACTGTGCCGCCCAGGGGCACTTCGTTAAAGGTTGCCCTTCCAAGCCGGGAAACTGAAAACCCTAGACCTGAATAAGGAGTCTCCTCTAGGTAAATTCAAATCTCCTTTCCACAAGAATTCCCTCAAGTCATTTCTGCCCGCTACCCTCATTTTCAAATCCCGAACCTTCTCTACCAAAGCCTTCCTAGACTCTGGAGCAGCCGGTAATTTTATTGATGCCACCTTTGCTTCTCTGTTAGGTATTCCATTATTTTCCTTGCCTCATCCCATCCGAGTGCTGGCTATTGACGATCAACCATTATCCACAGAATTTATTTCCATGTCCTCTGCAGAAATTCTTCTTCAAATTGGCTGTCTTCATCGTGATTCAATTTCCTTCTTGGTCATACAAAGTCCCACGACCCCTCTCATTTTAGGACTCCCTTGGCTTCGACTTCATAACCCCATCATCAACTGGACTAAAAACGAACTTGTTTCTTGGAGTCCTCCTGTCTTTCTAGATGTCTTTCCCACCCCAAAATCTCTTGTTCCTCTGTTTCCTGTGAAGATAAAAAACTTAAATTTTTACCTCTTCAGTATCTGGACTTTAAAGATGTCTTCGACAAAAAGTCTTCTGAGATTCTGCCTCCCCACCGACCCTATGATTGTCCCATCGATTTGTTGACCGGTACCTCTCCACCCCGAGGTCGCACCTATCCTCTATCTCCTGCTGAGACCACCGCTATGGAAGTTTACATCAAAGAAAACCTGTCTCGGGGCTTCATCAGACCTTCCACTTCCCCTGCCGGTGCGGGTTTTTTTTTTGTGGAAAAGAAAGACGGAGGACTACGTCCGTGCATCGACTATCGTGGTCTCAATAAAATCACTATCAAGAACCGCTATCCTCTACCCCTCATCTCGGAACTTTTTGACCAATTGAAAGGGACTAAAGTATTCTCCAAGCTTGATCTCCGTGGAGCCTATAATCTGGTTCGAATTCGAGAAGGAGACGAATGGAAAACGGCCTTCAATACTAGAACTGGACATTATGAATATCTGGTGATGCCCTTCGGTCTCTGTAATGCTCCAGCAGTCTTTCAAGAATTTGTTAATGACATTTTTCAAGACCTCTTAGGTATTTCAGTAGTAGTTTACTTGGATGACATCTTAATCTTCTCTCAAGATCTTTCTTCTCATCGTCGCCATGTATGTCAAGTCTTATCCCAACTACGAGCCAACCAAATGTACGCTAAACTGGAAAAATGTCTCTTTGAATGCTCCCAAGTACCTTTTCTGGGCTATCTGGTTTCAGCTCAAGGCTTCAAGATGGATCCAACCAAAGTCTCAGCTATTGTCAATTGGACGCTTCCCATTGGCACTAAGGCTATCCAACGATTCCTTGGTTTCGCCAATTATTACAGACAATTTATTAAAGGGTTTTCTTCCATCATTGCTCCTATCTTGGCCCTTATCAGGAAAGGGGGGCAAACCCAGAATCTGGTCTCCAGCCCTTAGTAGCCTTCAAGAAATTAAAAGATTCTTTTTCTTCAGCCCCAGTACTTCTGCACCCCGACCCAGTCTACCATTCATCATCAAGTTGACGCCTCTAATTTGGAGCAGGTGCCGTCCTTCCCAAAGGCAAATAGAGAATGGGAACTCCACCATGTGCATTCTTCTCTAAGAAATTTCTCCCAATGAACTAAATTATGATATTGGGAATCGTGAACTTCTAGCTATCAAACACGCACTAGAAGAATGGCGACACCTATGGATAGGGCAGTACAGCCTATCACCATCCTCACCAATCACAAAAATCTTGAATACATCCAAAACCTTAAGAGATTGAATCCTCGTCAAGCCGTTGGGCGCTGTTTTCTCTCGTTTCAATTTCATCATTTCCTTTCATCCTGGTTCCAAGAATAAAAAAGCAGACGCCCTCTCAGGTCTTTCCTTGCAGACGATTCTAATGATAAAGATAAAGGCCCCATCATTCCCTCCTCCAAGATCCTAGCCACTATTACCCCTCAACTTTGCCACGGTTCTATCTGCTCAGGATTCTGCTTCTACTGCCTTACGCCCCTAATAAGAACTTGTTCCCCTCTCCTTCGGAAAGAAATATTACAACGACTCATGAGTCCAAGCAGGCCGGTCACCCTGGGGTTCATAAGACTTTCAATCTTCTAATTGGTCAGTATGGTGGCCCTCCATGAGACAGATGTCAAAAACTTTGTCGCCGCCTGTTCTGTTTGTGCTACTTCCAAAACTCCTATACTCTTCCTGTGGATACTCCAACCTCTGCCGATTCCTTCCCTACCGTGGACCACCTTTCTATGGACTTTATTTGTGAACTTCCTGTTTCTAAGAAAAATACAGTCATCTGGGTTACTGTAGACCGTTTTAGCAAAATGGCTCATTTTGTCCTCTTCCTAAATTGCCCTCCTCTGCGGAACTTGCTCAATTGTTCATTTCTCATATTTCCACTGCATGGATTACCAATGGAAATAGTGTCCGATCGAGGAACCCAATTCATACTCCAAATTCTGGCGGGCACTTTGCAAATTACTTGGAATAAACTCCAATTTTCATCGGCTTATCATCCTCAGTCTAATGGAGCCGCAGAAAGCCACCAACCAATGTTGGAACAATTCCTTTGATGCACATTTTATTCTCAAGACAATTGGACTGAGCTTCTGCCATGGGCGGAATTTGCCCATAACAATGCCGTCCACTCTTCTACCGGAAAATCTCCTTTTTTTGTTTTTGGCTTAAACCCCAAAGGTTTCCACAGGATTTTTTTTGTCTTCAGGACCAGTTCCTGCAACTAACAGTCTAGTTGCAAGAAATGTCAGCCATCTGGCAGGCTACAAAAAATGTCTTGGAAGTGGCCTGGTACAAAAGACTGCAGCTGATAGGCGTAGACGTAAACCTCCATTATTTGGTAGGAGATAAAGTTGGTTATCATCAACTCACATCAACTTACGTGTTCCTTCTCCTAAATGGGTCCTAAATTTATTGGCCCATTCCCTATATAGAATTGGTGGTCCTACGCAGTACGACTTCTACTACCCACCATCATGAAATCCCTAATGTTTTCCATGTTTCTCTTATTAAGCCAGTGGTGCTGAATTGATTCTCTTCCCCTCTTCAGTCACCTGACCCTATATGATCAACGGTCAGCAAGAATTTGAGGTGGGAGAAAGTTTGGATTCCAGATTCGTCAGAAGTTCTCTTCATATTTGGTCCATTGGAAAGGATTTGGACCAGAAGAAAGGTCCTGGGTTAAACAGTCTGATTTATGCTCCCCAGTTAATCAAAACCTTCATAGAAGATTTCTGATAAACCTGCTTCAAGGGGTCCTGAGGCCCCTGTGGAAGGGGGGGTATGTAAGGATCTTACCTGCCGCGCTCCCTCGCGTTCGGGACTGGTGAGTGCCGGCGCCGGACAGTCGGAGTCGTGACGTCACTAGTCGGACGCCGATTGGCGCGAAGATTCAAATAGGCACTCACAGAGGGTGCGAGTGCCTATCGTAGTCTTGCACCGGACAGACTGTTTGTCTGCCTCGTGCATTTCCTACCTTTGGTTCCAGCCTTGCTTGTCTATGCTCTCCTGTATCCAGCCATTGTTCCAGTTACCATCTCTTCAGCATTGTTCCAGCCATTGTTCAGTTACCATCTCTTCAGCCATTGTCCAGCCATTGTTCCAGTTACCATTCTTCAGCCATTGTTTCCAGCCATTGTTCCAGTTACCATCTCTTCAGCCATTGTTTCCAGCCATTGTTCCAGTTACCATCTCTTCAGCCATTGTTCCAGCCATTGTTCAGTTACCATCTCTTCAGCCATTGTTTCCAGCCATTGTTCCAGTTACCATCTTCAGCCATTGTTTCCAGCCATTGTTCCAGTACCATCTCTTCAGCCATTGTTTCCAGCCATTGTTCCAGTTACCATCTCTTCAGCCATTGTTACTCACTTGCCAGTTACATCATCCAGCCTGTTTCCAGCCATTGTTCCAGTTACCGTCCTATCCAGCCATTGTTTCAAGCCATTGTTCCAGTTACCATCTATCTAGCCATTGTTTCAAGCATTGTTCCAGTTACCATCTACCCAGCATTGTTTCCAGCATTGTTCCAGTTACCATCTATTCAGCAATGTTTCCAGCCGTGTTACGTACCATCTCTCAGCCATTGTTTCAGCCATTGTTCCAGTTAACCATTCTTCAGCCATTGTTTCAGCCTTGTCCCAGTTACCATCTCTTCAGCCATTGTTTCCAGCCATTGTCCCAGTTACATCTCTTCAGCCATGTTTTCCAGCCCTTGTTCCAGTTACCATCTCTCCAGCCATTGTTTCCAGTCATTGTTCCAGTTACCATCTCTTCAGCCATTGTTTCCAGCCATTGTCCCAGTTACCATCTTTTCAGCCATTGTTTCCAGCCATTGTTCCAGTTACCATCTATCCGGCCATTGTTTTCAGCCATTGTTCCAGTTACCGTCTATCCAGCCATTGTTTCCAGCCATTGTTCCAGTTACCATCTATCCAGCCATTGTTTTCAGCCATTGTTCCAGTTACCATCTATCCAGCCATTGTTTCCAGCCATTGTTCCAGTTACCATCTATCCAGCCATTGTTTCCAGCCATTGTTCCAGTTACCATCTATCCAGCCATTGTTTCCAGCCTACTGACAGCCCTCCTCCTAAAAGGTACAGTGAACTTCGTCCCTCCGGGACTCAATTCCTTACAGGACCCTTCCTTTTTCTTCTTTCTTTACTTAATGCATCCCTTTTATTACATTTATTGATTCTGCCTGCAATTCTATAGGGCTACCATCGCTGACTGGTAAAAAGACGATAGAGGACTCTTTGTCCTTGAATTACATTAATAGTTTTAATTAATGGAACCTTGTGCTTAAAATACGCTGGGAACCACAAGTCAATGTCACTGCTAATGAAGCCATTTAATGATGATGTATTTACCTGCGCAGTGCTATATACTAGATATCAGTTGTAATTCATTTTGCTCTAAAGCAAATGGGCATACGCATGGAACTTTCCTTAGTCTGTAATTTACATCGATTTGCATATACATGGATCTGCCCGACCTCCCTAGCCTCTATTTGGATTGGCCATCTGGGAGAAGTGTGAGGGTGTAACTGACTGACAGTTATTTTCCATCCCAAACAACTGATCCCACAGCTGACAGCGATGGTTCGTTTGGGTTGGACCCATACACATGTCTAATAATCATCAAATCCCCTCAGATCTGGCTAAATGTGCGGAATGCGTTCTCAATAAAAGTGTTAGCAAGCTTTGCCATGGAACAAAATGCAGCAAGTCACGTTCCAATTACTGACACAAAGCTGCCACTAACAGAGACGGCGTCATATGCTTTGATGGTAAACTATGTATTAACAACTTCACGTTATCAGGTAGCTGTAATCTAAGGGCCCTATTTGTAAGGGCGGAGTATCTCTTTTTAGCCATACCGCGCCTATAACGATCGCCAAACCGTTCAGTCTAGAGACCGATATTTACTGATACCGATAAATCTGCTATAACACAATCGTACATTTATGAACCCCGTGTAATATAATATAATATTGTGCATGGAATTCTACATCCGAACGTTCGTTATTTTACAAATTTACATTTACAGCTGCGGTCGTACATTACTGAAACCTGCAGTGTCACTAAATTGTGATACCATGCGTGTAGAAATATGGCCCTAAATGGTTTTTTTTAGCCTAATCCCACCCCCTACCTTCTGTCCTTGAACTTTACCTTGTCCTCCATTGTAATCTTGTTTGTAGGACTGCCCCCACTAGAACCAAATAGCCTGTCAAAGAATAAAGAAGCTGTTTGAGTTGCGCCCAGTCAATGCCCATGACCACGCCCATCCGGTGACGTCTATGTGCGTGCGACCAGTGACGTAGCTGCGTGCCCTGATGAAGTTATCACGCCCAATAAATAACACAGGGAAAACTCGCACCTTCCTCTCATGATTTTTGGAGGAGAGGAAGGCGTGAGATTTCCTTGTGTTATATCTGGGATCAGACTTTGCATTGACTTCCCCATCACAAGGACAGAAGGTAGGGGATGGGAGGGGAATAGGCTTACAAAAACTTACAATACATTTAGATTATAGCCACAGCTAGAGATGGGATCCGGGTCCGACTTGGACTTGTATCCGACATGGAACTGACACGTCCGGATTTCGGGACTTTGGAAAGCATTTTTGATTATTATGGAATGTTCGAGGCTATTTTCGATAATTTTTAGAAAATAACCTTGAACGTTCGATATTCCTCGAAAATACGATCGGAAACTCGAAAGTAGTTTCCGATTGTATTTTCAAGGGTTATCGAACGTTCAAGGCTATTTTCTAAAAATAAAAAAAAATAGCCTCGAACATTCCATAATAATCAAAAATTTGTTCCGTTTTCGGATCTTCGGGATTTTCCCGAGATCTGGGAATCCGAAAACAGAACAAAACTAGTGAGTTTTTGCCAACTATAGCCACAGCTACCTGATAACATGAAGTTGTTTTTACAGTGTACATGTCCTGTGCACCATTATTTTCCTAGAATCCATTGACGCACTCACCATAACCTGTTCAGGATTAACAGAGTTGGATTAAGACAGAACGGAGCCTTTAGTAAAGTTAGAATTTTGGGCCCTCTTCTTCAGCTCTCTACATAAAGAGTATCTTTAATAAACAGTGATTTTTTTTCTTTCTCTAACAAAAACAACATGGACCATATTACTGCTTCTGCATCAGACCTCCAACGTCCGTTCGTCCGGATCAGCCGTCTTGGAAAATCCTGATCGATTGTGCGGTTCCCTATAGGACCGCACGGTCGATCGCAAATTCCGCCATGGCCGAATTTGCCGTGACCTACAGACATTAGTCCCGGCCGAGCGCATGCTTGTAGCGACTGGAACAAATAGTCCCTCCATGATTTTTAGCCCCTCTAAATCACACTATGGCAGATAAAGGGCAAATGTATCTAGATGCTAAAGCCCCGACCTCTCACTGACTCTCTACTAACAACTACCAACTACTATTACTACTTCGTGGAAACTGTGGCATAACAGCACAAATATGTGAGAAAACCCCATAGATCAAAGCATTAATGGATGTTATAGTGTAAGTAAGTGTGCTTACAGCCACGAGCAATGGACAGATATGGGGAAAGTGCATAAAAGACAATAAACCGATAAGATCAGACACACAGAGTCATGCCAATCGGCCTGGACTTTGTTACCCGTGATAGAAAATGAAATACACATAGCAGAACATAGAAAGTTTAGCCACACAATGTTTTTTAAGTATATCAATAGTAAAAAGATGAGGACTGAGAATGTTGGACCATTAAATAATGGGGCTGAGATGGTTGTAGAGAAATGCTGAAAAGGCTAAATTGTATTATTCCCTCTATATTCACTATAGAGAATCCCAGTCCTTCTAGCAGGGGCTGTAATAATATGAAGGGTATAAATGAGGAATGACAGAGGATATGGTAGACAAGTCAATATCAATAAAGCCCCAGGACCAGATGGAATACATCCTCGGATCTTAGGAGAGTTTCAGTTCTATCTAGACCACTGTTTCTTTTCAGATTCACTTTTGTCTGGTGATGTGCCGCTGGATTGGAAAAAAGTAAATGTAATACCTTATTCAAAAAAGGTAGTCGTTCCAAACCTGGTAACTATAGACCTGTAAGCCTAACATCAGTGGTCGGGAAGGTGATGGAAACTTTGTTATATATGCTTCACTTTGTCTCTAGAATCAATCTTAATAATACTGTAGTCAGCATGGATTTATGAGAAATAGTTTGTGTCAGACAATTTTAGTTGGTTTTTATGAAGAAGTGAGTAAGAATTTAGATTCAGGCACAGCAGTGGATGTGGTATACTTGCGAAAGCTTTTGATACTGTGCCACATAGGCGACTAATGTATAAACTGAGGACTGTTGGCCTTGAAGAAAACATTTGTTCATGGATAGAGAACTGGTTATTAGATCGCAAACAGAGAGTGGTGGTTAATGGAGCTACATCTATGTGGGCTAAAGTTCTAAGTGGAGTGCCTCAGGGTTCCGTACTGGGGACACTTCTTTTTAATCTGTTTATAAACAGATTAAATTTGTACGCACAATGTGTACGAACTTTCATTTCGCCCCGTGTATGGGCACTTTATCGGCCGAAACGAATGTTCTTACACTGTCACGAACTTACCTGCCGCTCCGGTCCCACGCCGTACGGCACTTCCGGGTGGGCGGCGTCGATGTCGTGACGTCATGCCGCCGACACGCCGGGCGGCGCGAAAGTTGAAAAGCCGGTGTCCTCCTGGACCCGGTGCCCGATTGTAGCATTCTGCTACCTCCCTGGCTCCTGTACTTACCTGCCTTGGATCCTGATCCTTATGCTTACCTTGCCTGTATCCAATACTTACCTTGCCTGTATCCAGTACTTACCTTGCCTGGTTCCAGTGACTTACCTTGCCTGTATCCAATACTTACCTTGCCTGTTTCCAGTGACTTACCTTGCCTGCATCCAGTCTCCAGTCTTTCCTTGCCAGCACACAGCCTACAGTACCCAGCAGCACCATTGGTCCAGCATCCAGCCTACAGTTCCCAGCAGCACCATTGTTCCGGCATCCAGCCTACAGTTCCCAGCAGCCTCTGTGTCCTGCACCTTCCGGACTATCAGCCTCCTCCTAAAAGCGTACTGTGAGTACCCGGCCGTCCGGCCATTTATTACATACACATTGTGCATCGCGGGTCGGACCTGCAATCACACGTATGTACGAATCTTTAGAAGGGGGCATTGAGAGCAAGGTCTCTGTGTTTGCTGATGACACTAAACTATGCAGAGCTTTGGAAACCTCAAATGATGTGCAAGTGCTGCAAGCAGACCTAAATAGATGATCAAAATGGGCAGCAGAATGGCAGATGAGATTCAATGTTGATAAATGTAAGGTGGTACATTTGGAGTACACCATAAATAACTGAACCTCTAATGGAAAAAGATTTCGGGGTTCTAGTAGATAACATACTTAGCTGTAACAAACAATGATCTAGAAGATATTTTCTTGTATAAAGATAGGAATAGATTCAAGAGAGAGGCAATGGTAATATTTTAATAAACCGTGCAGTTTGTCGAAATAGAAGCAGTTCCGTGTAGGGCAACTAAAATAATAAAGGCAATGGAGGGGCTTGACTATGCAGGCAGATTAGATATGATCAGAGCCGGATTAAGACCAAATGGGGCCCAAGGCACAAGAGATTTTTGGGGCCCACCCTAACGTTCATACACAAATAATACTATTGTAACGGTCGTGTTATTGTAAAGTATGTACAAGCAAGATTGCAATATTTTGTAATATTTATAAATTCATTACAACATAAACTTGACAATACAACAATATAAATATATTGACCACAAAATAAAGAGCAATAAACTATAAACATTATAAAACTATATATACTTTATGCTATGCTATATATTTATAGCAGCTTCTATTCAACTTCTATTCTATTCTCAACCTTACCCTACCCATAATGTCTGTCTAACGTTAAATAGTAACATAGTATTAGAGGTTTGTATAAAGACATACGTCCATCTAGTCCAACTTTATAACCTACCCATAATGTCTGTATAACAGTTACATAGTAACATAGTATTGGAGGTTGTATAAAGACATACGTCCATCTAGTCCAACCTTTATACCCTACCATAATGTCTGTCTAACAGTTACATGTAACATAGTATGGAGGTTGTATAAAGACATATGTCCATCTAGTCCAACCTTATACCCTACCCATAATGTCTGTATAACAGTTACATAAAAACATACTATTGGAGGTTGTATAAAGACATACGTCCATTTGGTCCAACCTTTATACCTTACCCATAGTCTGTATAACAGTTACATAGTAACATAGTATTGGAGGTTGTAAAAGACATACGTCATCTAGTCCAACCCTTATACCCTACCCATAATGACTATATAACACTGGTAAAGCAAACTGGGAATTCTATACCATGCACTATTACAGCAAGTGGAAATGTTATACTTTTACAGCAAACTGACTCAGCAAATATAATTTAACAATTCAGTTTTATTTTTTAAAGTAAAGCTAAAGTCCCCCTTTCCATTATCCTATGTGCAGATGACATGCTTGCATAGGACTAAGTTGGCTTAGTTTCCTTAAAAATAAACTTAGATGTTTAAGCACCTATATTACAATAAACCCCCCAACGACCTTTTGGAAAAAATATAATAAATACTGTATAATGCACATTTCCAATAAAATATAATAATATTTGCCGTCACACATTAGAAAATCATTCCTCCCCCATTAGCAATAAAATTGTATTTTGACCCAGTGTCTTTATTTATGCACATAAAAAAGACAGAGACAAAGTTTAAGCAAACAATTTCTTGAAATCCAATCCCTCACTGGACCACCAGCACCACAAACCTCCATGACACAATTTATTTGGTACATTACCAAATAATGTACACAATAAATAAGCATTTAAATATACTTTTACTAGCAATAAATGTATATTTTGTGGCACCACCAGACATCTCCATGGCACCACCAGCACTCCCCTTCCCCCTCCCCAAGTCCCCCTGGGCCATGGCACCATCTGATTGCAATCATTCATTGCACTCTGCAGGGGATGTTCTGGTTGCCAGGGGGAGAGTGCTGGGGTGGCAGAGGGGATAATTCCCTCTGGCACCCCAGCACACACACCCCTGGCACCACCAGCACATTCCCCATCCCTCTCCCCAAGGATGTGCTAGGGGTGGTGCTTGCTGCCCACCCATTACTGGATCAGAGCAGGATTAAGACCAAATGGGGCCCAAGGCACAAGTCAGATTTTTGGGGCCCACCCTAACGTTCCATACACAAATATTACTATTGTAACGGTCGTGTTATTTGTAAGTATGTACAAGCAAGATTGCAAGTATTTTGTAATTTTATTAAATCATTTAACAACATAAACTTGACAATACAACAATATAAATATATGACCACAAAATAAAGAGCAATAACTTAAGTGCAACAGCACTAACATTATAAAACATATACTTTAGTCAAATTATTCTACCAAGTAAGTCAGTTATAGTAAAAATGATGGTTCGTATAAGCAATTCGACTATTTTAACATCCCACCTCAGGTTAAAATAATTAGAGCTTACTATTCAACTTCTATTCTATTTCTCACCCTTACCCCCATAATGTCTGTCTAACAGTTAAATAGTAACATAGTATTAGGGTTGTATAAAGACATAGTCCATCTAGTCCAACCTTTATACCCTACCCATATGTCTGTATAACAGTTACATAGTAACATAGTATTGAGGTTGTATAAAGACATAGTCCATAGTCCAACCTTGTATCCCTACCCATATGTCTGTCTAACAGTTACATGTAACATAGTATTGGAGGTTGTATAAAGACATATGTCCATCTGTCCAACCTTTTACCTACCCATAATGTCTGTATAACAGTTACATATAACATACTATTGGAGGTTGTATAAAGACATACGTCCATTTGGTCCAACCTTTATACCTTACCCATAATGTCTGTATAACAGTTACATAGTAACATAGTATTGGAGGTTGTATAAAGACATACGTCCATCTAGTCCAACCTTTATACCCTACCCATAATGACTATATAACACTGGTAAAGCAAACTGGGAATTCTATACCATGACACTATTACAGCAAGCTGGAAATGTTATACTTTTACAGCAAACTGACTCAGCTAAATATAATTTAACAATTCATTTTATTTTAAAGTAAAGCTAAAGTCCCCCTTCCATTTATCCTATGTGCAGATGACATGCTTGCATAGGACTAAGTTGGTTAGTTTTCCTTTAAAAATAAAACTTAGATAGTTTTAAGCACCTATCCATTACAATAAACCCCCAACAGACCTTTTGGAAAAAATATAATAAAATACTGTTAAATGCATTTCCAATAAAAAATATTTAATATATTTTGCCGTCACACATTAGAAAATCATTCCTCCCCATTAGCAATAAATTGTATTTTGACCCAGTGTCTTTATTTATGCACATAAATAAAGACAGAGACAAAGTTTTAAGCAAACAATTCTTGAAATCCAATCCCTCACTGGCACCACCAGACACAACCTCCATGACACAATTTATTTGGTACATTACCAAATAATGTACCAAATAAATAAGCATTTAAATATACTTTTACTAGCAATAAATGATATTTGCTGGCACCACAGCACATCTCCATGGCACCACCAGCACATCCCCTTCCCCTCCCAAGTCCCCCTGGGCCATGGCACCCATCTGATTGCAATCATTCATTGCACTCTGCAGGGGATGTTCTGGTTGCCAGGGGGAGATGTGCTGGGGGTGGCAGAGGGGATAATTCCCTCTGGCACCCCAGCACACACACCCTGGCACCACCAGCACATTCCCCATCCCTCTCCCCAAGGATGTGCTAGGGGTGGTGCTTGCTTGCCCACCCATATGATCATCTGATTGATTGCACCCCCCATGCCATGATGGCCACCCATCTGATTGCACTGGTGGCCAGGGAGGATGTGCTGGGGGTGGTACTTGCTTGCACACCCATCTGATCTGACTGATTTGCACACACACACCCCAAGGCCACGATGGCACCCATCTAAGTCTGATTGATTTGCACCCCCTCCCAAGCCCCCCGGCCCTGGGCCATGATGGCACTCTTCTGACTCTTGAGATCTGAATCTGATGTGTTGCATTTGACACATGGTGACCCCCCACTTCCCCCTACACCCCTCTCCCCCACTACCCCCTCCCTTATATGGTACCGGCTAGCATCACTGTCTGCAGCTGCAGCAGAGATCATCAGACATGGGTTCTGAGTTAGCTACCATGATGATAGGATTGGGAGGAGCTGGAGTCAGGGCCGGATTACCCACAAGGCACCCGAGGCAAGTGCCTGGGGCCCGGATGCCAGGGTGCCCGTTGGAAGTCGTCCAGGGGCCCCAGTATCTACATAAAAATTTGGGGCAATTGGGCAATGTGCAAGATGATATTATCTTATATTTAGCAATGTGTATGCGCTGGCCGCTGCAGAAGTCCGGACAGGGGGCCCGGCCCTGACATCCAATCAGGAGGAGTCCCCGTCCGACCCAGAGTCCTCAGTCCATGAATTATTTGTGGCTCAGTTCCTCATTGGCCGTCGGCACGCAGCGCATCATTACTGATGTGCGCCTGCATGCCGTGCGTAAGATTTCCCACTGCTGACTGCTGGGCGCGCAGGAGAAGAGGCTACCGCGGGTAGTTCCCACGATCACCAAGGTGTCCAACTTCCAGTAAGTTAAGTTCCTAACTCCAGCTCCTTCCAATCCTATCATCATGGTAGCTAACTCAGAACCCATGTCTGATGATCTCTGCTGCAGCTGCAGACAGTGATGCTAGCCGGTACCATATAAGGGAGGGAGGGTGTGGGGGAGAGGGAGGGTAGGGGGGGAGAGGGGGGGGGTCACCAGTGTGCAAATGCAACCATCAGATCAGATCTCAGAAGTCATAAGAGTGCCATCAGGCCCGGGCCAGGGGGGCTTGGGAGGGGGTGTGAAAATCAATAGACTCTAGATGGGTGCCATCGTGCCTTGGGGTTGTGTGTGCAAATCAGTCAGTCAGAGGTGCGAGGTGTGCGAAGGGTCAGCAAGCAGCAAGTACCACCCCAGCACTTCCCCTCACTGGTCACCAGTGCAATCAGATGGGTGCCATCATGGCATGGGGGGTGCAATCAATCTGATGATCAGATGGGTGTGCAAGCAAGTACCACCCCCAGCACATCCCCCTGGCCACCAGTGCAATCAGATGGGTGCCATCATGGCATGGGGGGGTGCAATCAATCAGATGATCATATGGGTGGCAAGCAAGCACCACCCCTAGCACATCCTTGGGGAGAGGGATGGGGAATGTGGGTGGTGCCAGGGGTGTGTGTGCTGGGGTGCCAGAGGGAATTATCCCCTCTGCCACCCCCAGCACATCTCCCCTGGCAACCAGAACATCCCTGCAGAGTGCAATGAATGATTGCAATCAGATGGGTGCCATGGCCCAGGGGGACTTGGGGAGGGGAAGGGATGTGCTGGTTTGTGCCATGGAGATGTGCTGGTGGTGCCAGCAAAATATACATTTATGCTAGTAAAAGTATATTAATGCTATTTATTGGTACATTATTTGGTATGTACCAAATAAATTGTGTCATGGAGGTTGTGTGCTGGTGGTGCCAGTGAGGGATTGGATTTCAAGAAATTGTTTGCTTAAACTTTTGTCTGTCTTATTTATGTGAATAAATAAAGACAATGGGTCAAAATACAATTTATTGCTAATGGGGAGGAAGGAATGAGGAGGAGGAGGAAGGAGGAAAAGGATGAGGAAGGGGAATGATTTTCTAATGTTGTAAGGAAGAGAAAGGGAAAATGGGAAGGAATAGGAAAGGAAAAGAGAAATAGGAGGGTTGAAGGAAAGGATGAATGGAAGGAATGGGAAAGGAGGACTGAAAGGAAGGAAGGAAGATGAGGAAGGAATTAGGAAAATGAGGAACAGGAATAGGAATAGAGCGGAATAGGAAATGAAGGAAGGAAGAGGGGACAAAAGGAAAGGAATGAGAGGGAGGAATGCGGAACGGAAGGAATAGGAGGTAAGGAAAGGAGGAATAGGATAGAATGGGAAAGGAAGGAGGAAGGAGGAAAAAAGGAAGGAAGGAAAGAGAGAGGAGGACGGAATCAGGAAAAGGAAGGAGGAGAGGGAGGAATGAAGGAAGGAGAGGAAAGGAAGGAAGGAAAGGAGGAATAGGAGAGGAATAAGGAAGCAGGAAGGAGGAGGCATAGGGAAGAGGAAAGGAAGGAAGGAGGAAAGGGGAAGGAAAAGGGAATAAAGAAAAGGTATCAAAGGGGGAGGAAAAGGAATAGGAATGAGGAAGGAATGGGAAAGGGGAGGAATTCAAGGAGAGGAAGGAGGAGGAGTGAATGAGTAGGAAAAGGAATAAGGAAGGAAAGGGAATAGGAGGAGGAATAGGAGGAATAGGAAATAGGAAAGAGGACGCGGAAGGAGGATAGGAAAGGAGGAATGAGGAAGGAGGAGGAATAGGGAGGAATAGGAAGGAAGGAGAGGAAAAGGGAATGAGGATAAGGAAGGAATGAGGAGAGGAATAGAGGGGGACGGAGGAAGAGGATTGATGGGAGAGGAGGAATAGGACTGGAATAAGGAGTGAAAGGAAAAGGAATGAGTTTCTAATGTTGTGAGGCAAATATTATACATATTTTATTGGAAAATGTGCATTTACAGTATTGATTTATTTTTGCCAAAAGGTCCTGTTGGGGGTTTATTGTAATGGATAGGTGCTAATTGTAAACATATAAGTTTTATTTAAAGGAAAATAAGCCAAATAGTCCTATGAAAGCATGTCATCTGCAATAGGATAAATGGGAAAGGGGACTTTAGCTTTACTTTAAAAATAAACTGAATGTATTTTAAATTATATTTAGCTGAGTCAGTTTTGCTGTAAAAGTATAAACATTTCCAGATGTCTGTAATAGTGGTCATGGTTAAAATTCCCGTTGGCTTTACCATTTTATATCGTCATTATGGGTAGGTATAAAGGTTTGGACTAGATGCGTATGTCTTTATACACACCGCCATACTAGTTATATGTAACTGTTATACAAGACATTATTGGTAGGTATAATGACGGTTGACCAAATGTACGTAGTCTTATTACAAACCTCCAATAGTATGTTATTATGTAACGTTATACAGACATTATGGGTAGGTATAAATGTTGCGACCTAGATGGACGTATGTCTTATAAAACTCCACTACTATGTCTATGTACGTTAGACAACATTGGGTATAGTATAAAGGTTGGAAGCACTGGAATATTCTTTATCAACCGACCCAATATATGTTACATGTAATGTTAGACATGACATTATGGGTAGGGTAAAAGGTTTGGAACTAAATGGTACGTATGTCTGTATATACAACCTCCAACTACTATGTTACTATGTAACTGTTATTACAAAGACCTTAATGGGTAGGGTATACAAGTGTTGGATAGATGGACGTTATGTCTTTATAACACCCTCCAATACTATGTTACATGTAACTGTTTTACAGCATTAGGGATAGGGTATAAAGGTTGGACTAGTGGACGTATGTCTTTTAAACAACCTCCAAACTTGTTACATGTAACTGTTATACAGACATTATGGGTAGGGTATAAAGGTTGGACTAGATGGACGTATGTCTTTATACAACCTCTAATACTATGTTACTATTTAACTGTTAGACAGACATTATGGGTAGGGTAAGGTTGAGAATAGAATAGAAGTTGAATAGAAGCTGCTATAAATATATAGCACTAAAAGTATATATAGTTTTATAATGTTTATAGTTTATTGCTCTTTATTTTGTGGTCAATATATTTATATTGTTGTATTGTCAAGTTTATGTTGTTAAATGATTTAATAAATATTACAAAATACTTGCAATCTTGCTTGTACATACTTTACAAATAACACGACCGTTACAATAGTAATATTTGTGTAATGGAACGTTAGGGTGGGCCCCAAAAATCTGACTTGTGCCTTGGGCCCCATTTGGTCTTAATCCGGCTCTGGCTGGAGTTAGGAACTTAACTTACTGGAAGTTGGAACCTTGGTGATCGGTGGAACTACCACGGTACGCCTCTTCTCCTGCGCGCCCAGCAGTCAGCAGTGGGAAATCTTACGCACGGCATGCAGGCGCACATCAGTAATGATGCGCTGCGTGCCGACGGCCAGATGAGGAACTGAGCCACAAATAATTCATGGACTGAGGACTCGGGGTCGGACGGGGACTCCTCCTGATTGGATGTCAGGGCCGGGCCCCCTGTCCGGACTTCTGCAGCGGCCAGCGCATACACATTTCTAAATATAAGATAATAATCATCTTGCACATTGCCCAATTGCCCCAAATTTTTATGTAGATACTGGGGCCCCTGCACGACTTCCAATGGGCCCCCTGGCATCCGGGCCCCAGGCACTTGCCTCGGGTGCCTTGTGGGTAATCCGGCCCTGGATATGATCACTTTATACAAATATATTAATGGGCCATACAATAAACTCTCTGGTGCATTGTTCACCTATAGGTCATATCAGAGGACACGTGGACATCCTTTAAGGTTGGAAGAAAAGAAGTTTCATCTTCAGGTTAGGAAAGGTTTCTTTACAGTGAGAACGGTGAAACTGTGGAACTGTCTTCCAGCAGGAAGGAATTTCTACCCCTCTTTTTAGCTGTTTTTTTATGCCTTCCTCTGGATCAACTGTTCGGTAGGGGTAAAAAGAAGGGTGTAAAGGTTGGACTTAATGGACATGTGTCTTTAATCAACTTTTTGTTGAATAAATTACTATGTAACTATGATATGGACACATGGACAGATACGCAGACAGTTAAGGGATGATAGTTAATCCCAAATACAGGAAGGCAGCTAAGTATATAACTTTAGCATTAACACTTCTTTGTCCTATATGAAGAGGATAAAGAGGATCTCCACCCCACAAAACAGATTTTTTTTAAGGTAAACAACCCCCCCAACCCTATACACTATGTTTAAAAAAACTAACTCAGCCCCTAAATGTACTTACCCACCTTTATTTTCTTGTTCACAGCCTCTTCTGCTGCTCCTGTGCTGTGCACAGAACAGCAGAAGGGGCCGGAAAAAAATCCCATTTACATCATAGACAGGAATAGAACTTACACAGGTAACATTAGTTATTTACTTGCAAACCCCAGATTCATTTTAAGAATCAGTCAACCCTCCTCCCCCCCCCCCCCACGTCTCCTCCCCCCACCCCCCCAAGTTTCCTCCTCCTCCCCCCCCACGAACCCGAAATTACTATGTGGAATGGCAAAACAGGAAGCACATGAAGTTTCCGGTACTGGGCGGTATTATTTAAAGATTTGGGACATTGATACGTGTTCCCCAGACCATTTCCCAGGTCCCTGAGCCATTTACAGTAAGTTACCATTGCTATTTATACCTTAATTATACAAAGAACTTATATAACTCCAATTGACTTCAATGGGTCCTCTTTTCGGATTTTTTAAAAAAATTGTGCAGATTCACAATTTCGACAATTTCAACAGTTTTCAGCAAGTTTGACCATCTCTGCCAATATATATATGTCAAAAGGCACACCCACCCCCCTAACTAAAAACGACACATTGAACCACTTATGTGTATGCACAAACCCCAAAACTACAATAGTTTAAAAAGATGTAATAACGTACACGCACACACATGCACAGCATGGGAAATAAGTGCGTCATTGGTCATGATGTCAGCTCACCCTGCCCACCCCCAACCACTGGGTTATAGTTCTAAAAAAAGAATCAGAAACATACAGCCCTTCGTTCCTGTGGCTATCTTCATAGCCAGCAGCCACGCCTGTAATTGGCTGCCTCTCAGCCAATCACAGATGTGGTTACCATTCTGGCCCCTGTTTGCAAGATCCAGCAAACGGGGAGCTGGAGAAGACAGCCACAGGAACGAGGGGCTGTAAGTTTGATTCTGATTCTTTTTTTAGAAATCTCACCCGGTGGTTGGGGGTGGGCAGGGTGAAACGTTATATTTAGGGTGGAGATACCCTTCAAGTAAGGGAATGTGGGGGAAATCAAAATAGCATTATCTTCCTTAATAAGAAAAGTGACACAATCTTACAGTAAATCTAAATGGCTGTGTATTTCTTTAGTTACGTGCAATGACCTTCTTTTATATAGAAGATGAATGAATCCAATATTTGAATCCCTTTTAGCAAAGCCTGTGCAGCTTTCATGAATTTTGTTCCTTAAATTTAATCAGTGACCTTGTTGCAAAGTATTTAAATGTGCTCAATGCTAAAATCAGTCTTCAGGACTGCAGTCACAATAGCATTCTACAACCTTTTACAGGGTTATTCAATAAAAGTTTACAATGGTGCTAATTTTGCCCCAACCAATCAGATGTTAGCTTTCAAATGTTACATAAATTCTGATTGTTTGGAGAATAATTAGCACCATTGTAAACGATAAGAACTTTTATTGAATCTCCCTGTTAGCTCCTTAATAGACAATCAAGTATGTTTTATTATTTTTGGCTTTAGTCTTCAAAGTGTATTCAAATGTTCAGGTTAATAGAGAAAGTCAAACAAAGAGTTTGAATTATGTTAATTGTGCTATATACTGACGGGTTTATTCTGGATTGTGAAATAATAAAGCAAATCCTGTGACAGGCTGAGCTAGCTATGTATGTCTGGCTTTAATTGGCTTCAAAGATTTTTTTCCATGTAGTAGCTGGTAATAGCCACTAGGTGACACAGATAACCACGTTGTTTCCCTTGCCAGAAAATCTAAAGGAAACCTCATGATGAGATGCATATGAGGGTATTTATAAAACTTTCAGGGTTATTCAATAAAAGTTCTTATCGTTTAAATGTTGCTAATTTTGCCCCAACCAATCAGATCTTATTTAACATTTGAAAGCAAACATCTGATTGGTTGGGGCAAAATTAGCACCATTTTAAATGATAAGAACTTTTATTGAATCTCCGTGTTGGTCTCTTTCTGTGGGAGGTGTAGCTGGTCAGGTAGACTAAATATGGAAATAAAATTCATTCATTTGGCTTTCCAGTAGCATTTGTTCTGTTTCCTTAGATTTAAAGATCCTAAATTTATTTTTCTTTCTTTCCATATCCCCTTTTTAGGTGTGGACCTCACTTTTTTTTTACATTTGTTTCCTAGACATATGAATCTAGAAGTTTAATAGTTTAATACTCCATTAGAAGCAGCCCACTTTTGTTCAGTATCTTTACCTAACAACAAATCACCCCAGTTTATAGGCTGAAGGGAATCTTTTAATAGCATAAAATGTACTTTCCTAAAAGCATGTTAAATGTCTTTACTAACCCAGAGCACTTGTGTTTTTTGCTACCTATAATATCAAATGCCAATATAACATGATCACTATTCCCAAAGCTTTCCATTACCATTATCTTCACAATGAGCTTAGGGTTATTAGATATTATCAGATCCAACAAAGCATCTACAAACCGTGACAGAAAATTCTCATAAAGAGCTTGACACTAAAGTTCGAGATGAACTTTATGAGTTCGAATGGACTCGGACTTCTCGAACTATCCCCGGACCCGGATTTCTTGGACTTTCGATGTTTCCGGACTTTCGATCGTAAATTCGATTCGAATCCTGGCTAGGGGAAGCTATACCTGGAAATGTACTGGATAGTGTACTGGTTAAAGGCACTGTCTTTGACATGGGAGACCAGGGATCGAATCCTGGCTAGGGACAGCTATACAAATGTTTGGGTTATTATAATAACCTAGTAATATAATAACCAAAATCCAAACATTTGTATAGCTGCCCCTAGCCAGGATTCAAACCCTGGTCTCCCATGTCAAAGGCGGTGCCTTTAACCAGTACACTATCCAACCCTCGAATATACCATTCGCTAATAACCTTATAATATAATAACCATACAATACCCTAGTAATATAATAACCATATAATTACCATATGATAACCCAGTAATATATTATCCACATAATGTAGTGGCTGGATAGTGTACTGGTTAAAGGCACCGGCATTGACATGGGAGACCACTATCGTTGAATGTAGCTTCCCGTTAGATATTCCCGTAGAATTCCCGTCGGATGTATCCTTTATGTAGATTCTGTAGAAACGGTGTTTCAGTAGCTTCTTAGCACTTGGTCGCTCATTTGCGTTGTTTGTGAGACATTGTTCCACAAATGAGTGGAAATTGTCCGACCTGATAAATAAAAAGCAGAATGATCATTAAAAATAGCCTTAAAAGCAGCTCGCACCTCTGCGAAATACGACTGTACTAAATATGTTAACCGCTCTAGAATTGGCCAATACGTGGCCACATACCCACTACAACTGTATTTTAACCCATAAATTACTTAAATGCCAATATGGAGATTAAGATTCCTTCTTTCCTCTATACCACTCCACTCCCCCCTCCCCCCCTTCCCCCCCCTACAACTACCCCTATCATCCTAACGGATGCTTTCTGTGGGTTTTGGCACCGATGGCACATATAAACCAATGTCAATGGACGAAACAAAACTCGTATAGAGGTGCGGGCTGCTTGCACTTGATTTAGACAGAAACGTTATTTTTGACCCAGATAAAACTTTAAGACTCTTTATAATCTTCTATTAATTGTATGAATCACTTAAGCATAACTAAAGCATAACCCCCTATACGGGTGACAACCAGTTGTAAACTAACCCTGCCTAGAAATCTTGAACACCAAGGAGTGACTAGACCCCCTCCAAAAAAAGAGAGAAATCCCCCGTTTTCCTTTCCCCCAAATAAACTGTCTAACGAATACACACTGCAACTGTTACCATCTGATGTAGTATAACACCGTTAGACAACACTCTCCCTCCCCCAATTTCACCTAAATATCTACAAGGGGGCTCCTCCCTATGTAACGACTCACCCTGCACTTTCTTACCTCTCCCTGATGATCACCTCTCATAACAGGTCACCCCCAGCCAGGTCACGGCTAACAAAAGAGGTAAAGTCAATAGCCGCTGTCCCCAATTACCCATTAAGTTCACACAAATACCTCTCCGAAAATAGCTCATTCAACCATTTTCGGCCAGTCCTACCACCAGTAAGGTCAAGAGACCCGATGGACCCCCCCATAACGGCTAGGCTTAGCCGTATCTGGTTTAAATTGAGGAATGGAATTTCCATCCCTCCCTGTAGTTTATGTTTTGTTTGTTTTGTTTATTATGTTTTAATAACTCATATTTTACTCCACTCTAGAGGTTTACAGATCTGTATGCGTACTTTATGGGATGTCTTGTCGCTCGGCTCGTCGCCCTTTACCTGCTCCCTACAGAGACCCTTACCAGCACCGACCATACTATTCGAACTTTTCTCACCGAGACTACCTCTCCGTTTTTCGGGTCCGCCAGGCTTGAGACCAACTCCTTGTAAGTTACCACTATGACTGAGTCTCCACACACACTCTCAATCCTCACACAAAACGTCAAAGGTCTTAACAGCCAATTCAAACGCAGAACGGCAATTCGCCAATATGAGAAAGAACCTTACCATATTGTCTGTCTCCAAGAGACACATTTTCTGAGGGGACAGGAACCCAAATATTGGGGTAAACACTACACCTCCCATTACTTTGCCTCACGCACAGAAAAGAAAGGCGGTGTGGCCATATTAATACATAAATCCATACCCTTCACACTGGAATCCTGCCAACGAGACCCACTAGGCTCCTTCCTTATCCTAACAGGTACTATACTACATACAAAGATAACTATTGTAAACATATACGCCCCATCCCAAGGCCAGAAATCTTTCTATAACAATATAGAGAATCGTCTCCTCATGGGAGATCCGGGACGACTGATCATCACGGGAGACTTTAACGTTTCTATTTCCCCAGTGCTAGACCGATCAAAACCCCCTTCCCAATCCAAACCAGCTCTCTCATCGAAACCCCTTACGTCACTTCTACACACGTTCAATCTCTGGGACACCTGGAGGCTGAGGCACCCTAAGGAAAAACGATTTACATTTTATTCACACCCACATAAAGTTTACACCAGAATCGACTATATCTTTATATCAGCACAATTTATACCGATGTTAAAAGACTCCGATATCTCAGAGATCACATGGTCCGATCATGCAGCAGTTTCCACTCACCTGAAGGGGATTCTTTCAGCTAAACCAAACTTCAAATGGAGGCTGAACGAGTCACTTCTTACTAACCCTCAAACACTAATCCAACTTAAAAAAATAATCACTGAATATTTTCAACTAAATAACACAGAAGATACAACACAGACAACATTATGGGCGGCTCACAAAGCTGTAATAAGGGGCCACCTGATAGCACTAGCATCATCTAAAAAACGAACCACCAAAAGTAAACTAAATAGTTTGCTTCAAACACTAAGGAACAAGGAAACACAACACTCTCTGTCCCATTCAGATACAACCTTACAAGAGATCACCAATTTAAGAGGTGAAATAAATTTGCTTCTCTCCTCACAGACCGAAAAGGAAGTCCGTTTCACTCAACACAAGTATTTCGATAAAAAAGACAAAACTGACACTATGTTGGCACGTAAACTAAACAACAAAATGTCACAAAACCGCTTGCTCCCTCTCAAAACCCCAAACGGAGACATTATTCACGACCCGATCCCTATCCTTCAACAATTTACTGAATACTATAGTAAGCTATATGGCGGCCACACAACTGTCTCCACTCAAGCATCCCAACAACACATTACCCACTACCTAACGGAAGCAAAATTACCTCAGGTAACAGAAGACCAACTACTCTCACTCAACGCCCCAATTTCAACCCTGGAACTCTCAGAAACCATAAAACAACTAAAATCGGGAAAGGCCCCAGGCCCAGACGGATTTACAATGGCGTACTACAAAAAATTAAAGGACACACTCACTCCCCATCTTCTCCCACTATTTAATGCACTGTTAACAGGTTCCATCCCCCTCTCATTAGATCTACTCCGAGCCAATATAGTAATTATTCCAAAAGAAGGGAAGGACTCCACTCAATGCTCTAATTACAGACCCATCTCACTTATAAACACAGACATAAAACTTTTTACCAAAATCTTAGCAAACAGACTAAATAGACTACTACCACACCTCATTCATAGGGATCAAACTGGCTTCATTCCTGGCAGAGAAACTACCGACAATATCAGACGCACACTCCAATTAGCTTACCACTGCCATTCCACCCAACTACCATCGATCCTCTTGGCACTGGACGCAGAGAAAGCGTTCGACAGAATAGATTGGACATACATGAAAACCACACTAAAACACTTTGGTATCTCAGGCCCATTCTTATCCGCCATAGAAAACATATACTCGATCCCAACCGCCACTGTTTCAAACATGGGCTTCTCCTCTCAGTCCTTTCCCATAAGGAATGGGACTAGGCAGGGCTGCCCATTATCCCCCTTAATATTCGCCCTATGCATGGAACCCCTAGCCATAAATATACGCAATGACCCAAAAATTTCCGGGATACAGGTAGGACAATCAGAATATAAACTCTCTCTGTTCGCCGACGACGCACTACTCACACTAACTCACCCACTCACTTCACTCCCAAACTTATGTCACCAACTCTCCGAATTTAGCAAACTTTCAGGCTTTAAAATTAATAACACAAAATCGATCATTCTCCCGATACACTTATCACCCCCCACCACAAAGATACTAAAACTAAATTTTAATTTCTCTTGGGTCCCTTCTTACTTCACATACCTTGGTATTAAGATCAGTGTAGACCCAACCTCGTTATATAACAACAACATTCTCATTTCCTATTCTCATTTCCCATTCCCATCTCATTTCCCATCCTCATTTCTCATGGTCCCAATAGCAGTAAAAGTCCTATCTTCTCATTTCCTGCAATTGACTTCTTTATTGGCAAAACAAAAACATTCAACAAAATTATCATTTTCCACACACACACAAACAAAACATACACATCAACAACATCAATAATTAAATAATTTTATCATGGATTTTTTTGCAAATAAGCTTTAAACAAAATAAAATCTATGTGCTTCGTAGGTCTGTTGTGCTGGAATTTTGCATCATTAATGTTCTTGCAGAAAATGCTAACCTGAGCAAGGGAAGGCATCTGCTATATTTACTTATATTCAGCAGTTTTTTTCTCATAACAAGGATAATAAGGAGAACCCTTAATCAGCAATCTAAGTTCACATTGAGGAACATTTATTGAATACTAATTACATTTTAAAATTACTTTTAGCAAAAAAAAAACATTCTAGAAAATAAAAGATTATTTAAAAACTAAGCTGTTAGAGAATGTTTACAAAATCCAAGCCTTGGCTATAGCCTTTTTTTTACCCTGTTATCCAAGATACTGTAAGTCAGAAAAATTTGCTAAGACACTTATTTCACTTCAGTGATGAGTCAAATGCAGGAGTGTGATTGATGGAACAATTGAAAAATCAGACATTTTTAATTTGATAGGTAAAACGATATCTTAAATTATGTCCAAACAAACAGATATCATTTCAGAGAATAGTATTTAATGTGCAGTTGGGAAGCGATCTACCAGACAACAAGTTGTGGGTGTAGTTTTTTATCACACATCCCAGTTCATCCGTATCTCTATCGTTTGGGGAACAGTAGAATCAATACAAAATATAATACAAATGTATTTGTAACCAGATATTTTTAATGATACATTCTATTAATTTCTGGCAAAAGTATCTGCCTCCCCTGCTCAATTAACTTTTTATAAGCTTGAACATGTGCAGAGGAGACAGCAGCTGTCATTGGCTGGGATGTCAGTAGTCACAGCCTTGATTGACAGCATGGAGGGAGGGGCCAGTGTACTCTGCTAGAATGTGGACAACAATTATCCTTAAATATCTGGTTACTAATGAATGATCAACCGATTGTTGCAATAATTGTTACAATAATATAAATGTTCCACATCAATCAAAATATAGGTGGGCAGTGAAATGTAATAAAAATACAATGAAAAAATTGATTTAAACAAAGAAGTTTTAGTATACATTCATGTGATCACAGTAATGTATACTAAAAACCCCTTGTTTATAAAGTATGCCAGTGTGCAGATAATATGATATTGTATGGGGCCTAGGAATGTGCATTGATTATCTTTTCTATGTTTGGGGGTGTATATTTGCTCATCCATGCCCATATAATCTCCCGTCATGACTACTGTAACATTCTACTACTTGGACTCCCGGCCTGTCATCTCTCTCCTCTCCAGCTCAGATCATCTTGCTCTCCTCCAAAAGAGAACCCGCAACCCCGATACTTCAGTCCATAGGGTGGCTTCCCATCAAACAAAGAATCATATTCAATGCCCTGCTTTTAACCTTTAAATCCCTTCGCTCTACTGCACTGTACTTATCTTCTCTCTTGGTCCCTTATGTTCCAGGCCGAGCCCTTCGGTCCTCGCAAGGAAATCTTCTTCACAGACCCCCAACTAACACTGCTGCCTCCCGCCTTAAACCATTCTCTCTTGCTGCTCCCTACCTTTGGAACTCTCTCCCTCTCTCACTTCGCCAGGTGACATCCATTCCATTAATACTTTCAAATCTAGACTGTTATCCTACCTTTCTGAGCATTAGCACAACAAATGATTGTTAGCCCTTTTAAGCACTTTGTAACCCCCCACTTGTATCTGTATGTTGTCCCTCCCACTTAGATTGCAAGCTCTTCGGGGCAGGGGCACTTATATCAATTTATACATAATTTATATATATATGCTTTCTTAACCGATGTATAAATTGTATTTAATTTAATTTTTATCCCCGTTTGTATACTCTTCTGCATGCTGCACTCTCGCTATTATTGCACTTTATCTATGCGTTTCAGCAATTTTAACATGTTGAGCTCAATCTCCTCCATTAATTATGTTGCACACACACAGAATTTTAAAATAAATACTAAATAAAGCCTGCTGCCTACCTATATTTTGATTGATTTCTGCTGTTACCCAATTGGGAACCAGTTACATAGATGTTTGGGGGTTTGGGTTTGACCTTGAATTAGAAGGCTCACTATATTTTTAGACACGAGCTATAAGATCCAGCTTGTTTCTGCAAGATAAATGTTTTGGCATGTTTTAATTGACAAAAGTAGATAACTTTTTGGTCCCATTTGGTCAATACTATTAAAGTATGATAATGACTATAGTACATTTGTGTCTATACTGAAGGTTTATGTTTTTAAAAGATAGGACATGTACAAAGTTGATCAGGACATGATCACCAGGCATCTTGCCTCTTCAAAAATATCCTCATCAAAAACACTGCAAGAATAGGTTTTTTTTTAAAATGAAAAGCACCTGGGGAAAGGAGATAGGATTGATTAATCCAACCTCCCAATATTGTTTTGTTGTGGAGCTACAGCACATACAGTTTTCATCTGCCAGGTTATAGCCCTCTGCCATTCTATATTATAGATAGTGCTGAAGCATTCAGGAAGACTGGCAGAAGCAGTTATCTTTGTCCTGCTGCCCCTCATAGAAATGATATTAGGAGGTAAAAAGCACAAATCCTACCTCCCTGCCTCGGGTACATTTTATTTTAAATGTTTTTTAAAAAAAAACTTTAAACACACTATAGTTTCCCTTTAAACACTTATCTGATATACTAGTTACAAAGGTGTAACTTTCTTTATTTGTCACTCCAAGTCCTGCCAGAGCACAATTTTATACTGTACCTGAGCCAACCCTACATGCCTATAACCTAAGCCTCCAAGGGAGACAGATGCACACCAGATTGTTTCAAGTGAATTTTCCGAATAGAGGAGATTCAAACAAAAGGTATTAAAAAAGACCAACATTGAAAACAATAATTATTGTATTATTCCAAACTGACAGAACTTGAATAATGCATTGAAGTTAAAGAAGATTACTGTTACAGCAATACAGTATTGTGGATATCTAGCTAATTCATACAATGGTTCCATACTTTGGGAGATCCAGCTTTGATATTACCAATAGGAATTGAACATCCTTATGCTCCATTCACACTGGCATTAATAGGAGCTAAAACGTGGCAAGTCCAGCTACTTATGCTGCCTGCGCAATTAGAGAATCGGTGTGGCATTGTAAACAAAACTGCTCCTCAGACCTGTCTGTAATATTTGAGCAAAAATGAATTCCTATTAATTTAATTTAAAATAGAGGGGAAAATTCATGCCTGATCAGTGAATTGCATCCTCTTCTAAGTTGTCAGATTCACTTAGCTATGCAGCTTAATGATAAAAATAGCATTGTTCTGTGAGGCTTGTCTTATGGAAAGAAGAGTGATCTGCTCTATAACCAAAGAAAGAACTTAGGGCCATATTTATATAACCAATGCCACAGGTTATTGTAGAAGTATGGCCATACATTTATGACAGGGCAGCCATCCAATACCATGTGGTACTATAGTACCATAATAGTATTGTATAGGCAACCGTAATTATATGAATTGTATAATTGCTAAAGTAATTTTACAACCACAATTGTAAGACTTACAATCGGTAAAGGCGCGGTATCACTATTGTGACTAGTGATACACTAGTGATACTGCACCTTTACAAATATGACCCTTATTGAGAATATTCTATTCTCTGAATCACTTGTGGGACTTGATGCCACTCAATTAGATATTAATGTCTATCCATACAAATCTATAAACTATAGATATACAGTATAGGTGAAACAGAAGAATAAATCTCAATAACTATGTACATACAGACAGGTTAGTGGTTTAACAACAAGACAACAAGGGTACAGTATATAAATTCTGGTTTACAGACATTAAGTCAGAAATGTCCAAATCACCAGTCCAGATGCTTGAACATTCCAACATTCCCTGACTGCTTTCAAATGCAAGCAGGTTGGAAATCCCTTTAATAGGTTTTTATGTTTGAGGTCATTCTACCAATAACTAGTTATGGGTTTCGGGTTCATTTTGAACTTGGTTCAGATTCAAAGTTCTGCTGAACTTTCAGATCTTTTTGAAAAATGTTTAAACTTCGAATATTCTATGGGTTTATCGATTATTCAATATTGAATATGGAATATTCGATATCGAACTTTGAATATACTATAGGTTTATCGATTATTTGATATTGAATATTCACTATCGAACTTCGAATATTCCATGGGTTCATCAATTATTTGATATTGAATATTCAATATTGAACATAAAAATATTCGATATCAAACTTTGAATATTCTATGGGTTTATCTCTTTATTGATATTGAATATTCAGTATTGAACATAAAATATTCTATATTGAACTTTGAATACTCTATAGTTTATCTCTTTATTGATATTGAATATTCAATATTGAACATAGAATATTGGATATCGATCTTTGAATATTCTATGGGTTTATTGATTATTTGATATAGAATATTCAATATAGAACTTTGAATGTTCGTTATTGTACATCAAATATTCTATATTATTCACGTAATATTCGATATCGAACTTCAAATATTCAATACCAAACTCAGAAAACGACCTGAACTTCGTCTCCCTTTGACTTCTATTAGGTTAATTTTCACAACTTTTTAAAAATCCGATTTTGGAATGAAACTCAACATTTTCGAACAATTTCTGCTGATAATCTAGTGTTATAATAAAAGAAACAAGAAGCAATTTCTTACTCCCATGTTCCCCAGAGTAAGGGGCGGAGGTATGCAAAATACTACTTTATGTCCCTTAGCTTATGCATGTGTCCAGAACCGCTGGCTAATAACATGCAATATAGCCTAATATATAGAGCCAATCATCTGACCTGCAGACACAATATGTTTTGATTTTGTTAGATCTCGTCAGTGCAAAATACAGATGCATAAGCTAAGGGACTTAAAGGAGTATTTTGCATATCTCCGCCCCTTACAAGGGAACAAGGGAGTAAGAAATTGCTTTTTGTGTCTTAGATTTTGTGGGCAATGCTATTCAGATAGCATGAGTCTGCAAGATGCCTTCTGTTATAAGGTGTTTCTCCACTCTTTAACTATGTTATATCGATGCTGTAAATTATAGGGGGGTTTGTTCTTTTAGCAATGACCTTTCTGTACTTCTGGCCAGTGAACCCTTTAGAACTTTAGAGAAGTTGTCACAAGACAATGGCCCCTTGTTTATTTTGTGAAGTTGTTTTGCAATCAAGCAAATATTTGCTGTTTCAAACAGCTGACTCACAATCTGGAAAGAACAATGTCATTTCTGGGTTACTCAACACCCTTGTTCCGAATGTCCTGCCAAATCATTTTATGCTTCCAAATGTGTGAGCAGTTGACAAGAATATGTGGAGTTTCAAGGTTGATAAAGTTTGTTTTGTAGTATAAAATACAATTACAGGTAATATTTAGCCCGGCTGACCAAAATATTGCACCAGTGTAAATGGCCTCAAGCTATCCAACTTAAATGGGAACTGTGGTATCCATAAAAGTGTCACACTCCTACCTTTAAAATGACTCCATGAACATTATTCTAGCAGCAGTCTATTCAATATTAGAGATGGGTTCCGGGTTCTACACAAACCCAGATCCGATATGGAACCCCTCAGTTCCGAAACCCGAAAGATCCGTCCGAATCCGGATGTATCCTCCGGATTTCAGGACTTCGGAAGACATTTTCGATCATTTTCGAAAGTACGGGGCTATTGTCAATAATTTTTGAAAATAGCCTCGAACATTCGAAAATTATCCAAAATACTATCGGAGGCCATTTTCGAGTTTCCAATAGTATTTTCAAAATTCGAATGTTCGAGGCTATTTTTGATAATTTTAGAAAACAGCATTGAACATTAGAAAATCTTCGAAAATATGATTGGAAACTCGAAAATGGTCTCCTATCGTATTTTCGCTAATTATTGAATGTTCATGGCTATTTAAGAAAATTATCGTAAATACCCCGTACTTTCGAAAATTAGCGAAAATTCGTTCCAGTTTTGGAATTTGGGATCTTCAGGAATTTCCCGAGATCCGGGAATCCGAAAACGGAACGAAACCAGTGAGTTTTGACCATTTCTATTCAATATTACAGCAGTATAAAGGGTGTTTTTTCTTGCTAGTACTGTAAGCTGTGACATCACCTGCTCTGCCCTAAAGTCGAAGTTTGTAGCATGCCTTTTGTTGGGACAGAGCATCATCTGCCCCACCCCCAAACTTCTAAATCATTTCTGAAGCTAGCCATAATCCTGATATTTTTTTCTCTCTATCCCTAAAATGCCCATAGGGAGAGGAAAGGATAGAAAATGGTTGCATGTCTGTAACTAGCTATAGCAGAAAATATTTTTGGGGGGCTGGGCTTCTTACACAGCACATAACGTGACTGTCACCGACTCAGTCAGTCATAATAAATAGAGATGTCCTAACTTCGCAAAATCCGGTCCGCTCGAGGAATCCGCGAATTTTCGGAAAAATTCGAAAATCCGAGAGCAGACCCGTTAAAATGAAAAATATTCTCGAAATTACGAGATTTCCAGAGTAGCTAGATACATCATCCTAGGCATGTTTGAAAGATATAAGAGATCTCTTTGAAATAGATGACAATTGTGTGGACACCACATTTACTTTTGAGGGCAATATGATGGTAGAAAATATCTGACATTGGGTATAACGTATATGCACAGAATGTACAGATCACCTGATTGGATATATATATTAATTCCATCATATTTATTCATCTCTGAGCAGAACCCTAGAGAAATGAAGATAATGACACCATAAGGCAGAAATATAGTAATTTTAGCTAAATAAACTAATATAACTGAAGGGTTTATAGAACGTTTACAGAGAAACAAACCCAGGAGTGGGGGGAAAAATGTTTCGGACACCCTGGATTTTTAATCAATAACACATCATTATATCAACATATTGGGGCTCCAGAGAGATCATTCATCAGAATAACTAGTGCAGAAAGAGACTTGTGGGTAGATTTACCAAGAGTCACAGCTGCTCTGGGTATAGTTCCATATGGAAGTTCCCCAGTGGATGTGTGGCTCAAGGGGAAAATAATTTGTGTGATCTATCCTTCTGTGAGTATTCAATTCCAGCTATTAGTTGGCGTTAAATATTCAAGTACAGCCCCTGATGAAGCGAGGGGTTAAAGTCACGCTAATGAGAAGGGAATTGCTTAGCACACTTTAGAAACCTGCAGCTCTGGGTGAACAGGGTTTCGCCCTCTTATATCCACTGAATTGTCCATTTGTACTCACTGAAAAAACATTCTCATTCTATGACTCTATTTGCTGCAACAACAAAACAGTATCATGGAGTATTTAAAAAAAGTGTTCTTAACCTTTCCACTGCAATGACTAACCTATAAATGATGATCTTAAGAGTGCAGTCAGGTAAGCTGCATTGGGGAAGTTTACTGCATCTCCATCTTTTGTTTCCCACTTAAGGCATTAGCAATCCATGTTTTGCTTACTCCAGCCCCATAATTAAATTTTATATTGTGATAAAACACCCCCAGCACTCTTATCTTGATTTGACACTCCCACTCCTTGTGGGAAGTCCCGCCTTCTCCTCCTCTTCAGTTGCAATCTGGTTACGAGTTCTCTCAGGAGCAGAGCGTGCTCCTAACCGCTTGTTTGATGATGGCAGTCAGCGATTGGCCGTGACAGTCATGACCAGGAAGAAGAGAGAAGACCGGCAAAGGATAGTGGTTGTGAAAATTCTAATAACTCATTATGGTGCTGGAGTTACCCTTTAAAACTCAATAGGTAAAAATGAGAACATAGGGCCCTATTTATAAAAGATCGGTATCGTTATCGTAAAATACCGATCGTTATCGTAAAATAACGACCGGGTTTTACCGATAACGACCGTTATTTACCGATAACGACCGTCGTTATTTACCGATAACGACCGGTATTTACCGATATCGGAAAATAACGGTCGTTATCGGTAAATAACGACCGCTATTTACCTATAACGACCGTTTTTTAACGATATCGTTACATAACGGTCGTTATCAGTAAATAACGGTCGTTATCGGTAAAAACCCGGTCGTTATTTTACGATAACGATCGGTATTTTACGATAACGATACCGATAGTTCCAAAAAGATCCAAATGTACTGTGGCACACTGCTGTTGGCTGGTTTGCCAGACAAATTAGTAGGTGCAATCCTCTCAGCCCCCTACTTCCAGGGCTCCATAAACCAAGAAAGGTATAAAGCTGGTATAAAGGTATAAAAATGAGAACATACCATATAGAAAACATTATCTTTCTGACAGGCCATTTCCTTTTTCTTTTATAAAATCAAATCTTTTCTTTTGGCACAAACAAATCCTAAAGTTGCGAATTTATTGATCATTCGTTTGTGAACCTCAAGGTATTAAGGTGATCCTACCCTGTTTCTCTCCATGCACATTAATTTGCAGTCAGCATTTGAAGAGCTAGATAAGAATTCTTGACAGTGTGCTACTGAAAAGCAATATGATTGATAAAATAAGAAATTGTGACATTTGACACAAATGCCAGAGTGCAGCTTTTCACTGAAGTACTTTAGGGCTTAAAAAGATTCCATCTCATGGCTAAAACCTTAAAATATTCAGCTTTCTGTTAAACAAGCTTAGTTTAAATACAGAGTATAAAGGACCAAGCTAGCGTGTAACATCTGCAGTGCTGTATTAACAGAATGTCTTCTGACATCTTGGATTGAAGTAAATGTTCAATACAAAGCATTCATATCAAACAATAATTAATTAGACATAAAATATTATCAGACATGGTCATAATATCCTGTAAGTGTAGATTAGTTGTTATAACTTCATTAACGGACATCAGCACCCTAAAAACTACTCCCCCATTTCCAAATCTATGGGGGTGTCAGAAAGTACCGGCAATGATTTAGCTGACGTAAGGCATTCATTAGAAAACAGATACCTTAAAGGACAACTCCACCCTCATAATAATATTTTTAGAAAGAATGGCCTCTTTAAAATATATTGATATATCCTACTTTGTCCTATGAATTCATTACTGTATGCCTGCTATGCTTCTGGATGCCTCATGGAAACTGAGCAATTTAGTGATCTGGTACTGAGCCTGGGCATGCTCAGAAGAGGCAGACAGGGAACTAACATTCAGTCATTGGCTGTGATATGAACTGTCAAATCCATAACTGACAGTTGCTAACTGGAAGAACCAGGAAGCAGAAACTGGGGAAACATGACATTGTGCAGGATTTCAGGTAAAGGTGCCCATACATCTATAAGATTTTACTTACCCGACCAAGCGATCACGCGATGTTCATCGATGCTGCCGGAACCGCTTCTCCCAATCTTACATTCGACCGACATGCGATCGCAAAATCCCATTAATTTTGCGATGGCATGTCGGTCGAATGTAAGATCGGGAGAAGCGGTTCCGGCAGGATCGAAGGAACATCGCGTGAGCGCTCGGTCGGGTAAGTAAAATCTTATAGATGTATGGGCACCTTTAGACTGTATATAAGTTTTAATTTGAGGGCTGGCCTTGCCCTTTAAACTTGCCAACCTGCTCCTCAATAAAGCTTATGAGAAGAAACACTTTTTGCATTGAACGCCTTTCCATTACCTAGTGAAGATTTGGGATCAAGCTGGGGGAAGGTCCAAACCTAGCATTTTAGGTTCTCACCCTGTGTACATCAAATTGTATGGAAAAGGGAGGGAGGTAAAGTTTCCAGAATATCCTTCCTTTAATATACATAAGAACATAAATGGAATATGGCCCCTAATGTATGGTGGCTGAGACTTTAAGAGTGCAATGAGTGCTCTAGACATTTAGAGACTTATTCATTTCTCATCTTTTCAGATTCACTTTGGTCTGGGGATGTGCCGCTGGATTGGAAAAAAGCCAATGTAATACCAATATTCAAAAAAGGTAGTCGTTTACAGCCTGGTAACTATAGACCTGTAAGCCTAACATCAGTGGTAGGGAAGGTGATGGAAACTTTGTTAAGGGATCATATCCTTGACTTTGTCTCCAGAGCTGATCTTATTAGTAGTAGTCAGTGTGACGAACAGGAGTGCAATGTAAACTCCCATAGACCATATCTGAAATTGCACTCTTAATTTTCAAATTATCTTACCTTATTGGCATGTCAAGCAGTATGGCAGCTCCCACATTGTTTAACTGCCAGGCAATCACAGGGTTAAATTCCTGCCTGACCAGTTTTCTTATATGTGCTTAAACAGCATGAGATCTGCCTACAAAGGGGCAAGGTGTGAAGTCCCTGTAGTAATGCATACACTTCTCCAGGCTAGCAGGCACCAGCACAGCAGGAAATCCAAGTGTAGAACTCAGCTGTAGCCATATGGCCCTTCAAAGGCCATTCATATTTCTTAATTCAGGGCATAGAATTATTTTATGTTTTAAAGGAGAACTAAACCCAATTTTTTGTACTCCAGAATCTGAAAACAACCCCCCTAAAAACACCAATAAGCTATAAAATCCCACTTCAGTAAATTGTATTATAGTAAATGTAAGCCTGTTAAGAACTGGATGAAGTATCTGTGTGTATGTGCAGTGTCAGACCACACCTCCTGATCTCAGTCACATGCTTCCTTGTTTTATCTTTCCTCTAAAAGGATTGGCTAGTGATTATTAATGGGTGTGACCAACTGTAACAAGTTTCTGCCATAGCTAAGGACTGAGCATGTGCAGAACATAATGGTCAGTGACCAAACTGTGTGATACTAGAATGCTGTGAAGTAAAGCACAAACCATATGTTATTTAGGTAAATTTCCCAGCGCCCGTAACAAAATGAGAGGTAAGACACAGATTACTGTGTTCTGTCAAGGTGTTCTGTCTTCTGGTTCAGTGTTGGTCTGTGGCTTTAGTTGTCCTTTAAGAAATATTCCCAGTTTATAGTAGAATTAAATATGTACTTATAGACACCTTGTAGGCAATGATATTCCATAGGATTGCTGAGATATTATACTTCTTGTTCATACCAACTCCAATATATGTTGTGTTTATTATCATTCTATTGTGTAAAATTAGTTAATGACAACCATTTTTTATGCACTCTTTTGTCAACTTTTAATAAATGATATAAAATCCTTTATAGGCTATCGTCCTATTCTGATTATATCCCAAAATGAACCTGCATCTCTAAAGTTACACTACTATAGAAAAGTATTGTTTATGTATATATATAAGTGTATGGAGTAATAGGGGCGGTTAACCCTTTTCTTGCAGGCTCATTATAAGTCAGGGGGTGCGGATAACCCCATAGATATATCTAGTAGGTCCTTCCCCTATTTTTAGGAAGGTCGTGGCAGCGAGTATATAGATATTGAAAAATATTAAGTGTATGTTATATTTTAGCTTTGTTCACTAACCCCTCCTTGTCCGTTATGTTTTATCGACCTGTCGGTTACTTGGAGTGCGTGAGGGTTTGTGACAGTCAGCATGGATTTATGAGAAATAGATCATGCCAGACAAATTTAATTGGTTTTTATGAAGAAGTGAGTAAGAAGTTAGATTCAGGCACAGCAGTGGATGTGGTATACTTGGATTTTGCTAAAGCTTTTGATACTGTGCCACATAGGCGACTAATGTATAAACTGAGAACT
Organism: Hymenochirus boettgeri; assembly: GCA_019447015.1. Taxonomy (NCBI): domain Eukaryota; kingdom Metazoa; phylum Chordata; class Amphibia; order Anura; family Pipidae; genus Hymenochirus; species Hymenochirus boettgeri. Next base: position 52,004,220 of record CM033470.1, on the reverse strand, counting down.
GTTGGCCTTGAAGAAAACATTTGTGCATGGATAGAGAATTGGTTATTGGATCGCAAACAGAGAGTGGTGGTAAATGGAACAACAAAGAATGCAGCGTCCAGGCCGGAACCAAACAAGGTGAACCCCCTAAAATGCTGTGCCACAGCCAGATAAGTATCAAAGATAGAAGTAAAGGGAGGCACACTCTCCAGAAAATGAATTATTGATTCATTTATTTCTGAGTAACAACACACCAAACATACACAACGTTTCGGGAAGATTCAGGTGAGGAAGGGGGCATAGTTTCCCCCTGAAATGTTGTGTATGTTTGGCGTGTTGTTACTCAGAAATAAATGAATCAATAATTCATTTTCTGGAGAGTGTGCCTCCCATTACTTCTATCTTTGCTGGTAAATGGAGCTACATCTATGTGAGCTAAAGTTCTAAGCGGAGTGCCTCAGGGTTCTGAACTGGGGCGGCTTCTGTTTAATCTGTTTATAAATGACTTAAGGTGGTCATACATATACCCGATATTACTTACCCGACCGAGCTCTCATGTGACGTTCGATTGATCCTGCCTGAACCGAAATGCGATCCCAAAATCCCATTCACTTTGTGATCCCATATACAAAAGGGTCATCTTGGAAATGGAAGTAGTTCAGAGAAGGGCAACTAAATTAATAAGGGGAATGGAGGGGCTTGAATATGCAGGCAGATTAGGCAAGTTAGAGCTGTTTACTTTGGAGAAGCGATGTTTGCGTGGGGATATGATAACCTTATACAAATATATTAATGGGCCATACAATAAACTCTCTGGTGCATTGTTCACTAATAGGTCGTATCAGAGGACTCGTGGACATCCTTTAAGGTTGGAAGAAAAGAAGTTTCATCTTCAGGTTAGGGAAAGTTTCTTTACATTGAGAACGCTGAAACTGTGGAACTGTCTTCCAGCAGATGTGGCAATGGCAAGTTCATTGAATAGCTTTAAAAAAGGCCTGGATAAGTTTCTAAAACTAAAAAATATTGAGAATTACTAGTATTAATGCATATAGATCTGGTTAATCCAGGGATACTTTCCGATTGCCGTTTGGTCAGGAAGGATTCCCCCCCCCTTTTTTTAGCTGTTTTTTTGCCTTCATCTGGATCAACTGTTAAGTAGGGTTAAAAAAAATGAGGGTGAATAGGTTGGACTTTGTAATAAGAAAATTAGTAGCAGGACAGACTGTAAGCCCAATGCATGCCAGCACTCTTTACCTAACCGCAATCCCACAATGTAGTAAATCTCATTATTACTACACATCTTACCAATATTGCATATCCCTGTATTTTTTTTTTATGTGTCTGTGTAATTTATATATATAACATTCTATATTGTTTTAGTCAGTGGTTCTTTACTTTTTGGGTTTAATTAAGGATTGCATCCGCATTATGAGAAAGTTAACTTCCTGTTTTTGTGTAATAATTAAGATAATAGGGCATATCCTCTAAAAGGGGATAACATTTATTCTACCAAGAAATGATACTTAACTAGACAGTTAAGCCTGTTAAATTAACGGGTACTAGACAGAATCTCTCTCTCTCTATATATCTCTCTCTCTCTAATTCTCTCTCGTCTCTGCTCGCAACTTCCCACAGTGGATGTAGGCATACGGGCAGTGGATGTTAGTGCATGGCTGAGAGACTCCTCCTCTCGCGCATGTGCACAAACAGGGCTTTTATTATATAGGATGCAAAATTATCAGTAACATACCCAATAATAAAAATATCTTATTTAAAAATGCTCATAATAATTTAGACTATGCTTCTGGTTTTAAGTCAAAACTACTGTTGTTGGTTTTCAAAACTTGGACTGTGCAGAAATTTGCTGTCAATGTAATGAACTTTTTTCCCCTCTCATTGTACTTAAAGACTAAGAATTCCTAGAACTGAAATCAAGTTAGGATGGCGTTATTGGCTCACTATACTGGCTTTAAAGCCTGATTACTCCACTTAATATTTATCAATTTCATTTGAAAAGCTTGGTATAGTCAGGGTCGGACTGGTCCACTAGTATACCAGGAAAATACTTAATGGACCCACACCCAATTTACCCAAAAAATGTGTACAAATGTAGAAACTAAGACAAAGGAAGAGTAAAGAAGGTTAAAAAATACAGCAGGAGTTCAAAAGTTACTAAAAGGTGTAAAAAAAAAAAAAAAGATGTTGTGGGGGTCCGTTATACCTCCTTGTGGGACCCTGCCTTGCCTATTATAAATAATTTCTTAGTTTCCTACATGTACAATGCACTATATATAAACATGTTTGCAGGTAATTTGAGTCAGGAATGTGAAAAACTTCAGCATGCATGAAATGCATTTCACATTTTTTTAAAAAGCATTTTACATTAAAGAATAACATCCTTATTTGTTTAAACAAACAGATCTCAAACAACAGTCCTGTAAAGTACAATTATTTCCTATCCAGCACATTTTAAAGCAATAAAGTAAACCAAGGGCAAGACGTTTAAGTATTGGAATCAAATTAAAAAGGAAGAACAATGGTTTAGACCTAAAAAGAGAATTATATGTTTAAGACTCAGACAAAAGGTATGTTGCAAACGGGATTACGGGGAATTGTCTGAATGCATTAAGTAATTGAAGGTAGGGTATAAACAATTCAAATAAGTATTCTTTAAGAATTGGTTAAAATTAAAAAACTTTAGTGAATATTGTTTTAATTATTTGTGGCTCTTTACCAATGGTACCATATTACGTTCTCTTTCTAAAGTTATTCTAAATGAATATATATATAAATATATATTTTTTTTTATTACTGTGGATTTATATAGAGCCAATATCTCCTGTAGCCCTTTTACAATAACATGGATTCACATCAGGCCCTTCCCCAAAAAGCTAAGCACTCTTTTAATTGACACATACAACCTACTGGTATGTCTTTATGATTGTGGGTGAAACTTAAATACCCAGTGGAAACCCACGTAAGCACAGGGAGAACATACAAACTTGCAGATGTGTCCAATGGTGGATTCGAACCCTGGACTTTATTGCTGCAAGCACTGCAAGGTGATATATATAACCTTCCAATAGTATGAAATCATTTATAGGAGACTGCATTGAGTTTTAAGAGCTACCAATGAGGTGGGGGTGTATAATATTACATATAAGAAGAGGTGTACATGCATGTGTATAATTTCTCACTATTTCGATCTAAATGACCATTAATACATGTATATTAAATACTATAAATTAAAGAACTGACTTGATTAGTTACAAGACAACATGTAAAAAGTTATGAAAGTACTTTCAGAGCTAATATGCCTATTTAAATGGAATAGTCATAGCGGAAAAATTTAGCCACACCTCTGTCACTGCTAAAACATCTACATGCATTAAAGAAACTTTAATGTCTTTTAGGTTTATCTATTACAACATTATGTGCTGTTTGTAAAACATTGGTCAGTCTTAGCCAATCAGAAAAAAATACTGTAAAAAATACTGTATTCTAGGCAGAAAGTAATGACTGTGTATCAGCAGCACCCCCTCTCCCTTCTCTATAGGCAAGAGGAAGGCTTCCTGGTGAAGCGGGTCTATCCCAATCTTCCCACACATACATGAATCTAAAGTTCACTACCCATATATAAATACATCTGGTAATGGTGTCTGTATACATAACTGCATAAATAACACACACCCATTTACAAATTTTTCTGGCCATATAATGATGTCTGCACATATAACCACATAAACAAAACACACACAAGTACAAATGTCTCTACCCATATCCATATTTACATCTATTTACAACCTTAAATAAAAATCTCCAGAAATAATATTTATAAAGACTGTACACATAACCAATAGCCCTCATAACCCCCTCACATAAGTCCAAAAATCTCTGCCCATACTTAAATATCTTTGGTAATGGTGTCTAATAATGTTCCATACATAACAAAGGATACCTAAGTACAGTGATTATGTTTGATATGGTCCAACATTAACAAGATACCAATTCAGAAATACAAGTACAAGCTTAACTATCCCCATGGTTCCAACCAGCAGTACAGGTAACCAAGTGCTTCCATAATAAATGTAGCCCAAATCACACAAACATAATAATATTAATAAAGGCTGTCCCTTTACACAAGCACAAATATCTCTGTCCCTACATAAATACATTTAGTAAAAGTGTTATATTATATATTACAAATATTACAGAACTTGCACAAGTAAAACATTTACTTGGTGTTTGGTGTTGTGGAAAAATAACAGGATACCAATGCAGTAATACCAATACTTTAAATTAGTGAACAATTTCTATATTTCTATAAATAGTAGGCAAAACTTGCCAAGTCTAAATATACCAAACTGATCTTATCCAAAACCAGTAATAAAATCAACAAGTGCTTCAACAAAGTATACGTTTAAGGGATGTGACGCTAATAGAACCACGATTTCATAGGATTCCTTTATTAACTTTTTCTCATTTCTTTTTAACTTCTTGCCTTTCTTTCTTTTTTGTACCAGATAAGTAGCTCTTTTATGTAAAGCATAGCTCAATGATTTACATTAAAGATGGAAAGTTAATAATTGCCACCAAGAAAATCCAGGTTCCCTCTGTGAATTACAAGTAAAAAATAAAACACATTTTCACCATTTAATTTTACAATTAAATGCAACATTGCGAACAAAAAAGTCAAAATGTCCTTGAAAAGCTCAACCAAAACTGTGACCTAAATCCAGTTGTGAAAACCTCCCAACGGATCATGACAGATCATGAACAGCATTGGCTGAGAACTGACAAGTCTCCAAGTGCCTTTGGTGTATATTCACAAAGACTCACATATGCTGTAATTACTTCCAAAGGAGCATGGAATAGCAAGTTCCTATCCAGGCATCAAATCTCTCTCTCTCTCTATCCAGGCATCAAATCTCTCTTTCTGTTTGCTAAAAAGTTTCTTACATTAGTTATATGTGCTGTGTACCCCATATTTTGTATTATAGGACAATGAGAAACAGCATTTATGTTTGACACTGGAAAAAAAACATACAGGGAGATTCAATAAAAGTAATAATTTTGCCCCAGCCAATCAGATGTTAGCTTTGAAATGTTAAATAACATCTGATTAGTTGAGGCAAAATTAGCCCCATTTTTAACTATAAGAACATTTATAGAATCTTCCTGTTTATTCAATGTCAACCGGCTGCACTTTTTTCAAAGAGAAGTCTTTTACCATTAATTGATGTCAACTTTTCAGCATCTTATCAGAATGAAATATGGTAGCTATATGGTGTTACAAGCAAGGTCTTTTGAAGGACACAGCTGAAAATGACTTCCACTGAAGTAAATAACAGAATTACAGTAAATGTGGGGGGGAAAGTGGGGGGGAAAATCTGAAAGTATTTAAGAAGTCTGCCATGCATATAAAAAAAAATTGTTTTTTTTTCTTCATATTTGATCTAGATGAATGCACATAATTTGAGTTCCTGATGGAATCCAAAGAACTGTGCATTTAATGTCCAACATTGATTCATTAAGGGAAGGTATACCCATTATTTTTCCCTTGGGAAATTCCAGGTAGTGCTGAACCCTACCTCCCCTCAAAAAAAAAAAAAATGGAAAAATGTCTATAGATTTTACAACAAGTATGCAAAACTTCAATTCGTAATTTAAAGGGCATGTCCACCCCCAAAACTGAAATTTAACCCCATACTGGCCCCACTGTGTAGTGTACAAAAATCCTTACCATAAATCTCTGCTCCAAACTGTTCCCCTGCTATGCCCCTCCAAAGCCAGGAAAACTGCAGTTTAGAAGCTCCCAATGACTCATCCTGCGCTTGTCTCTGCCTCAACCTCGATAAGGTTTGAGGCATGTGCAGGAGAGTCCTCCCCCCCCTCTCCCTCCCGTTTTTCTCTCCCTCCCCCTAGCTCTAAACCCCTTGTATATAATGTAGGTATATGTCCCCCAGCCCCAACCGCCTTAATAGAATTTAGAGAAAGTCCCCCGATAGTTACCTACCTTACCTTTCTCCCCGTGTTCTGAGCAGCCGGCAGCCGTGTCCCTGATTGGCTGCCTCCTGCAGTTCCGTGCAAGCAGAGGGCCGGGGAGTGCGGCAGAGGAGAGAAGTAAGGTAAGTTAAGATCGGGGGACTTTCTCAAATTTCTATTATGGGGGTTGGGGCTGTAGGACCAATACCTACATTATATAAAAAGTTGTAAAAAGGGGTGGACATGCCCTTTAATGCTGCCTATTGAAAAACACCCAAGTAAGTGACATACATAATAATTGAACACTATACACGAGGATTAATGAAATCGAACGCTGCACTCAAGTGTTATCGAACACCACATTCTAGGGCTATGGAGCTCTAAATTAGAAGAATATCGATTTGAACATTCGATAATTATCAAAGATTCGATAATCATCGAAAGTTCAAAATCCAGAGTAGTTCGAAAATTCCGGGTCCGTTTAAACTGTTAAAGTTCATCTCGAACATGAGTTCAAATATGGTTCATCTCGAACATGAGTTCAAATATGGTTCTAGTCCATCTCGAATAATAATCAGGATCCCAAACATAATTAATGCATGTTTTCTTTTTGAAAGGAACCCTAACACAAACTGTTGTTCCAAATTTAAAACAGCTTAAACAGATAGAAGACTTGAACTGCACTAAATAACTACTAAGGTACAGATCTTAGGATACTGTTAGTAATATGAACGTTGTTGGAGAGCTGCTACATCAAAAAATATCACAGACTGATAAAGATCTGCATACCCAGAAAGATAAGAAAATTGATACTTCATCTAATTACGGAACAGTGTCAAATTTCCCCAGTAAAATCTAAGTCAATGGATGTAAAATTTTACATACAATATAATATATTTCAAAAGCTAAAAGCGATATTAAAATCTATTGAATTTAATTATATTAAAATTTAATTTAAAAATATTGCGAATAATTAATAATTTCCCTTGTGAAACAAGAACATTTTTCCTACGAACCCCAATGTTTCGATGTGAATCTACCTAAGAGTACTGTTTTTTTTCCACAGTTAAAAGAATACTATTAATATTTTTTTAATGTAGACTTCTATGCATTTGATCTCAAAATAATTTACTCACATTGGACATTAGTACTTTGTGTAGTAATTACTGCACACAGGGACATTTTTTCCACATTTTTATAGGACCTTGTGTGAATCCGAGAAACAATACGACTGCAATTGGGTGCTCAGTCATTTTAATTAAATAACCTATTTCTAAGCAAGGGTATCTTTAATTCTAAGTCTGTCAGATGGTCCCTGGGGGCATAGTTGAAAAGTGTTACCAGACCGAATAAACAATATCTATAGTTTTGCTCTATAGATTTATTAAGGTGACTTTCCATTACAACAACATTAATAATAATGTGTGGGGAGGGGGTTGTGATTGGTATGGCAACTGTTACGTTTCTACTAATTTTAAACTGGTTTTTTTTTTTTTTTTGCTTTAATGAAATACAGAAGATGTGTGTAGTATGCTTGATAGGATATAATAGTGCAGTTTATCAACTTCACCCATTTATACATATACGGGAGTCCTTACCTAAAGATTGCTACAGGGTGCAAGGTATTTTGAACAATGTTGTTGTAGTATGTATGTGGTGATTGGTTAGTTTCAATCCATATACCAAGTAGTGATAATCCTTAAAGTTCAGTGAAAAACCTAGCAGATAATATGCATAGGACTCAAGGGATTACATGGAATCCAAGTGCTAATTATCTTAGAGTCAGGGAAGCAAGATAATAGCATAAAGGGGAACTAAACTCAAAATATAAAAAAACTTTCAAATAGCAAATATTTTTTGAGATACATATTTTTATAATTAATGTCAGGGGGTCCTGCAGACTTCTGTTAAACTTGCACAGAAGATCCTCCATCTTCACCTGTGGAAGAGTCAAAGCCAGTAAAGGAGCAGGATATCCAATTACATCACTTCCAAATTCTTCAGCAGTTGCTGGAACATGTAAGGCAGTAACCTGGGTGCTGGACTGCTGTCTAACCTTAACCCAAAAATAACCTTAACTTTAACCCTTAATTACTTCAAAAGCCAGATAAACCTCCACCCAGAAACCACGGTAGATGATAGGACCCCCATCAAAGTCCGAGTAATTCCTAGTTAGGTTGAACTAACATAAATTAAGTCACCTTGAGTGTGTGTATGTGTGCGTAATTAATAGCATTATAATGTCCAGGCACTGTGATTGGAAAGAACCACTGGGCATTAAAGGGTACCATGTGTTGATTTGTCTCCTTTTTCTTTAGATATCCAATCTTACATTTGAACTGTCAATCAAGTTCTTTTTTTATCATAAACTCTTCTGCTGTGTGCAGAAGTGAATTGCGTGGTTGGAAATTCCTTCCCAGTGCTGCCTCATAGTGATCACTGAGCATGCTTGCCCTCACTGATAGTCTGATTTGATAAAAGAGCAGTTCGTTAAGAGGGGGAGGAGAGAAAAAGAGTCTGAGCAAATGGAGTATTGGATTAAAAGGATGTAGCAACATGCACACTTTAGAGTAAGGGCTACTTCCATATATTAGTTTATAGATTACGATACGGCAAAGTAATGTTTTCAGGATACATACACTTGAAAATAAAGAAGTATTTGTAACTATCACAAAATTACTGTGTCACTACAAAGATGGACCTCCAAAGATTTGACCAATTCAACAAATCAATAGCATGCTCTTGTTTTCTACCTATCCTTTTTGAAATGAAAAAGCACGAGACATAATTGGTATACAGTCGATTTTAGAACAATGCGCTGTTCTAAGTGATCTGCGAATGAATATGTTTTATGGTTTGAGGACACCACATTTCTAATGCATAATAAATACGTGCATATGATAACACGGGAATGGATTTATGAAGCTATTTAAAATCTGTGTCCACTTCAGGAAAATTGCAGAAGCACGGGAATTTGTGAAGTCTCTATCAGCAGATGAAAAAGCCATTAAAATGATGAATGCTTTGCAATATATTTTATTTCATGCTGATCCTTTATAATAAATATCCTGGAAGAATTTAAACTCGCCACACAATGTTATTTTCCATTGAAAAGAAAAAAATAAATAAATAAAATCATCCAAAATTCTATTAGAAATACTGCTTATTAATATTGCCCACCCTAGTTAGATCTCCATCAAGTGTGTCTGTTCAATACATACAACCTGCAGTGAAATATAGCAACTGCATGTTATTATTATTATTATTATATTATTATTATTATTATAATACACCCCTTCGTTGGACTCCAATGGAGTCCATCTGTAAATAATAACCTTATAATCGGCATGTGGTGCGCTGATTCTAACTATCCAGAAGTGGGTTCCTCTCTCCTCTACCCCTGGCTCAATTCCCCCACCTATGTTTTTACCCCCTTACGGGCTCCTCCTCTTATTTTACTTCCTGCAGAGCCCGCTCAATTGTGCAAGGGAATTCCGAATAACTTGCGCGAATGATCAGCTCTGTGCAGGATGTAAAAAGAAGAGAAGGAGCCGTGGCAACCACAGTGGTGCGGTAGATGCGGAACGAAGTGGGAGGCACAGCAAAAGATGGTAAGCCTAAAGCGTGGTGAAGAGGGGGAAATGAGGGGGGGGGCTGGGAGTACGTATATGCTAGGGGGGACAGTTGCCAGTGATTGTATGAACAAAGGGTTGCACACAGGCCAGGGACGTACTTAAATGTGTGAATGGATTATAATACATAATGCCCCCCCTAGAAAAAGGATTCAGATATTACATGTCACCTTGGAGTTCCATGCCCTTTATAAAAGCACCCAGCCTGCGGAACTCCTCAGTGACTTCTAATATCCTTATAATTTACATTATTTGCATTATCTACTATATTATTAAATCATTCACATTTGTGATATGACTGACGATTAGAGATTAACAAAACTGGCGAGTTTAGATCCGATAGTGGTTCTGGGTAACCTATCAAGGTTCTGAAAATTAGAATTTTTTAATTTTTCCATAGAAATTATCAATTTTCAAATGACATTTTCGATAAAAAGTTTCCAGTTTCAAAATTTTTTAAAAATCTGTTGGATCCAAGGAATTTCGAAAACCGGCATTTGTAACCTTCAGGGTTATTCAATAAAAGTTCTTATCGTTTAAAATTGTGCTAATTTTGCACCAACCAATCAGATGTTAGCTTACAAATGTTAAATAAGATCTGATTGGTTGGGGCAAAATTAGCACCATTTTAAACGATAAGACTGAATAACCCTGCAGGTTCGCTAGGGACGTATTGTAGTTTCCTCCCAAATCTGGTATTTAGTCTGAACTACCAAAAAAAAAATTTTGAAGTTTCACCGGTTGAAGCAGAATTTTCATGGCAAAATTTCATTCTTGACAGCAAAATTTAATTTCTTCAAGTCACAACCCCGGCATTTCCCATTAGACACCAGGTTCACTAAGGACGTACCGTAGTCTCATTCCAAATCTGGTATTTAGTCTGAACTACCAAAAAAACCCAAACCTGTTAAAGTTTCACCGGTTGAATCAGAATTTTCATGTCAAAATTTCATTCTTGACAGCAAAATTTAGTTTCTTCAAGACACAACCCCCTCCCCCCCCGCGCAGAAGGCAAGAAGACCTTGCAAGTTTGTGCTTAAATACTGATGATTATGGATGGACAGGAGTTTGACCCTAGTTTTGAAAGTACCGGTTCCACAGTTGAAATTTATGTTGACAAAACTACCACCAAAATTTCTACATTTTGCAGTTTCAACATTAAAATTTTGAGGTTAAGAAATATTCCAACATAGAGTTTCAACCATTGAAAGAAAAATTCTGCATTGAAACCCGGGACACATTTTGCCAGTGGGACAGTTTTCTAGAATTTAAAACTTATATGAGTTTTAATTATAAACTGAAACAGAAAGAAATTGAAAAATTATCACCAATTAACAAAAACATTTAACTTGAGAAATGTCCATTCTAAACTGTGAGGTCTCCCTGTTTTATCCTCTGTATCCACTTTGGAATTTAACAGTATGTATACACTGTAATTATATTTAAGGTATTCAGCAGCGAGTACCAATATTATGTATTGAATTTACTTATTATATTCCCCTCCGTGTCACTCGGATTATGTAAAGTACCTGAAGAAAATGATAGCATTATGAATGCCACTTTCCATATCCACTTGAGCACTGGTCTCCACTAGATCTGTAATTTTATTGTGATCTGTAACAACATTTGCAGCCAAAACACAACGTCCACAAGAAAAGGCTGACACTTGAGATTAATGGCACAGCATGTAAATCTATTATTTGCTGTACAACACCAGGCTACACTTCAGCTGAGAGAACTTTCACTTGATTTATATATTATATGAAAAATACCCACACAACCGCCCGTTACAGCATTTTACCCATGTTCCCTTTCTTTCACATACCATGAGGCCTCATTCATCGCCAATCTCTCACTGTTGCAAATTGCTGTCTTTAAGTGCAGCACGGTGCTACAATCTACAATTTTCACTGACATTAACATCGATAAATATAAAATACGGGTAAGTTGGAGAGAGCACTCTTGACCTCTTGAAAAGGATTTTTTTTTACATTTACAGGTTATCTACACTTGGAAAAAATACCATGGAAAGTATGAGGGGAGAAATATGATGTATGTTTTTTCTTCAAGCTAAATACTTGAATAGGCTTGAAAATACTTGAATATGAAAACACATTATTTAGCAATGCTTTACAATTATATAATTCATTCAAATCCGGCCCTGCCCAGATGAGCTTACAATCTAAGCACTTTATATGACATAAACAACCTGTAAGTACGTCTTTATGAAACCAGACTACAGGGAGGAAACCCTCAAAAATACAAGAAGAACATACAAACTCCTTGCAGATGTGTCCAAGGGAGGATTGTTAGGAAAAATATAGTTTCTAATACACCCCCATCCTCAAATAGTATACAGGTCATAGCAGTGAATGACTAATATCGAGGAACCAGAGAATTTTTTTTTTTCATTTGAGGGCTAGATTGTCTTTTTAAAGACCGGGGGACTACGTTATACTGATGATGGATCAATTAAGCCAAAACTGGTTTAAAACTGTCACTTTGGTTGAACAATAAGTCTTTTTTAATTCTGTAAAAGCATTGTTGAAGGTGTAGGGTATGTACACTGGAAAATTTGTTTTTTAAATTGACCATTAATGGAAACTATAATTCATCCCAACTATCACTGTATCAATTTTTGTTGATCTGACCCCCTACTTCATTAGATATCCAATCTGAAACATCTTACATTTTAGCATTTCTGTAAGCAGTTTTGATGTAGCTGGAATGGTTTGACAGTTGGTGTGCTGTATGCTGTATGCAGTTTTGACAGTTGGTATGTGGGGAAAATAGTCTGGTCAGTGGTCAGAGCCGGAGCAAAACAAGTATTGTATTAAAGGCATGCAGCAACACACACACACCTCAGAGTAAGTGCTACTGTACTTACATGTATATATTTATTTATATTAAGATGACGTAAAGTCATTTTTTCAGTATACAAGGTATTCAGTATTAAGGACTACAAAATTTCCAGAAGTCTCTTCTTTTATTTGCTACTAATGTAATGTAATGTATTAAAAATGACCAGAATATTTAAAAATAGTTATTGTGGTTCTATGCACTGTAATAACTAATTTCTTTCAAAAATCTTTACCCTTAGAATTGAGCATAGACAAAAATGGAAAGTTTTTTTAATACAGTAGATGAGAACTTGTTTTGCTATTGCAATGTGTCCTGTAGGATCACATTCATTTTATGAACAGTTCTTGCAGGATATAGCAGTTGTAAATACAGGCAGGGTATTTTTTCATATGATATTTTCAGATTTTTTTTTTAAAAAAAAGCCTTAAAGGAGATAGCAAGGGGTCCAGAGAGTAGAGATGTCCGAACTTCGCAAAATCCGAAATCGAAAAATTCGAAAATTCGAAAATCCGCGAGCGGACCCATTAAAATGAAAAATACCCTTGAAATTACGATATTTTCTGTAAAATTTTCGAAAATACGAGAAAACTAGTATTTTCGAAAATTTTTGAAAATATGTATTTTCGAAAATACGCGAAAACCCGTAATTTCTAAAATTTTCGAAAATATGAAAAATCCGTGATTCGGAAGTTCGGAAGGCGGAAAATCTGATAAAATCCGCCGTTCGCGAATGGGATAAATCCGCGGTGGATCCGGGTTCGGATCCGCGAACCGGCCATCCCTACCAGAGAGTGGAAATATACATCTTGATGAGATACATCCTCGTTTCATATTGAATTAACCATACTGTAACAACATAGTCATAATGACAGGTTCATATTTGTATAAAAGTTTTTGACATGTAGAAAGTTTAAGTTGAACATTATATAATATTCCTGTAAACAAGCACTGAATTCTTTTAAGAATTAAGCCACAATGGGAGTTGCTTCTGTCAAATACCTGCCACATTCATTTTACATTATATTTCACTAGGAAACAAATACGTGTTTCATTCACAAAACTGTCTTGGGATTGAAAAGAGGTAAACAAGGTACTAAACAGAATCGGCAAAATCATTCCTGACATAAATAACTGTCAATGATTGATAGTATTGGAGCACCGGCAGAAAGTCTAGTTTACTAAAATTTACAGATACATCGACAACTAATTTACAGATCCATCGACAAGTACTTTTCCAGACATGGCACATACAGTACTTATGTAAACACACATATAGTGTAGGATAAGAATAAAATAGCTGAAGAGATATATTTTAATGGCTTGCATAACTAAAATCAACATGCCTTGCAAAATATCTTTCTACAGTGGAAACAGCCCAAGCTTGAGCAGGATGAGATAAACATCTTGAAGGTAATTAAATATTTATAAGTGCTAAAATCCAAGAACAAAACACTTATATTCTCAGGTGTCCAAACAAAGAGGGCCATGCGTGTTTAGGCTTAATGTTTAAAGGTTCATCTCTTTTGTTGTCTGCTCTTTTAGTCGTTATTAATATTTTACCTGCCCTAAAGCATTCCATGCTCTGATTTAACAACTAATTGTTTGCTGAAAGAGAAAAGTAATTACAAAACGCACTAAAGCAAAAGTCGGCACAATTGCACTCTAAATATACAGTATAAGAACGTTTATACATTAAAACATGTCTGTGCAGACTAGGTATCCCTGAGGAAGGGGGTTGAACCCCCCGAAACGTTGTGTGTATTTTGGCATTTTGTTGTTTTCAGCACTTTAATAAATGAGTATTGTTTAAATACTAAAGTGAGTGTGCCTACCTACAAACTATATACTATTGGTTAGGTATCTCAGTCCCCCTGTCCACTAGATCTCCCCATGTCCTGTTCAGCTCACCCCAGTTTGTATGCATTAATCTTCTCTCTGTGCCCACCCCCTCCCAAAATCCGAGGCACAGCTAAAGTGAGGAGCATGTGCATGTGCATTTCTTTTCATGATCTGAATGCTGAATCAATTAAAATGTGTATTTTTTTTTTGGGGGGGGGGGGTTAAATTAACATCTAGGCAACATTTTATCATGTGCAACAAATAGAAATTACACAGTAGAAATTACAGTGGATACAGTGGATATAAAATATCTATACAACCTATAAAATTTCTGGATTTTGTACAATAAAAAAAGTAACAAAGGCAAGTTAAAAAGAAGTGAGAAAAAGTTAATAAAGAAAGTTTGGTATATGTGGACTTGGCAAGTTTTGACGAACATCTATAGAAATATCATGAGAATTGTTCATTAATGTATGGTTACCATAAAGGCCCTATAGCTAGTTATTTAAACTTGTGTTTCTATTACGTAATTAGAATACTGTTATAGTTCCACAACACCAAACACCAAATACATTTTATACTTATTCACACTCTCTAATTTATGGGATATTATATAACACAAAAACAAAATATATTTACATAAGGGAAGAGACATATGCAATAGGACAGTCTTTATTAAAACATTGTGTTTGTGTGACATTTATTCTGGGAGCACTTGGTTGCCTGTACTGCTGGTTGGAACCCTAGAGCTAGTTACTGTGTTTAAACTTGTATTTGTATTACTGAATTGGTATCTTAATAGAATTAATGGAAGCAAAGAGGCAATTTATGGAATGCTGCTAGTGTTCATTTGTTCACACAACTTGTTTCGGATGTACAAACCCTTTCTTAAGGTAACAGAATGATCATATCCACTTGTTTCTGGCTCCAGATATGTATGATTATTTAGTATTATTCCTTTAATACATATAAATAGAATATAGTATTTATTTGCTATTTTACCTTATGATTTTGAAAAAGAATTAAGTGGCAACGCCTAATTTTGTTTTCAATTACCCAGAACGTTAATGTTTAATGAATTATGGGATTAGCAGCACAATATTTATTGTATTTATAGAATAATCTTAACACCCCTTTGTAAAGAGCAATCCTTTTGGATCCAGACAGGTTTATACTCCATTATTAAAACAGCAGTTGGAGTGTAATGCTTATAAAATCATTGAGAACTTCTATAATTCTATGGTTTAGGCTAAAAATTAGACAGCAATATAAATTCTTCTGATGCTGGCAACACGGAATGAAACAGGTTATTCATATTGTCTATAGAATGGATTAACTGGAAAGATGCTTAAAGGAACTGTAAACTTAAAAAAAATAAGTGTTTGCCAATCGTTTCTATTATTCACAGGGAGGTGAGAACGCTTATTCTCACCTCCCTGTGAATAATAGTTTGCTCAGGGGACACAGCGGCTCAAGGGACACACGCTCCATTCGCAGGTCCTTCTGATCTGACAGCCACGCTGTCTTGCTCTCCCGATCGCGCACCTATCTTTTGTATTGGCGCGCATGCGCCAAAGATAGGCGCGTGGTCGGGAGACAGGGGCAACGTGGCTGTTAGATCAGAAGGAGCGAGTGGAGCGTGTGTGTCCTGAGCCGCTGTGTCCACTGAGCAAACTATTAATCACAGGGAGGTGAGAAGTGTTCTCACCTCCCTGTGAATAATAGAAACGATTCGCAAACACTTATTTTTTAGGTTTACAGTTCCTTTAAAGGGTATGTCCACCCTCCAAACTAAATTTTTATATCTTGCAGGGAATTGCTATAAACCTCCACCTCGCCAGGTTTACAGCACTTACAGCTGTCCCCAAATGTACTTACCAGCTTTCCCACCCCCACTGTCTTCTGCTTAACTTCCATGACTTTCCATGCATGGAAGTCAAGCAGGAGGGGCTCGTCCAGCATCTGCTCCTGTGATTGGCTAAAGCGATGCCTTAGCTAGGGTAGACATACCCTTTAAGTAAGTTTTAATACACATGATTTTTATGTAGTCAATATAGTGAATCACCTGTAGATAAAGTTAAAGGAACAATCCACATTAAAGGTGGCCATCTGTCGGTACACATGCAATGGGGACCGGAAATACGGGCCCGACAGATTGCCCATATGCGTTATGGAGATCAGTCGGCTGTGCGGCCATACACGGATTGATAATATTGGCCCCTACACATGGACGATACTGGGCAAATCCCATTGGCCCCAATGGGATTTACTCAATATCATAAATGTGTATGGCCACCTTAAGTTCTAGACTGCAGATCAGTAAATAGTATAGAGCACAAGAAGATATTCTAAACTGCACATGTTAAGTGTAGAAGTAGCTTCTGGAAATTGATATTTTTCTATTTACCACAAATGTCATATGACTTCCATTCCCATCCATTCAGAATTAGCTTCAAATACTGAACTACCATTAAATAATCTTTTCTGTTGCATTAAGATGGAAGAGGGATGAGAGTATCCAATTCGGGATGGTTATTCCCATTAGAGATTCTGTTTTTGTGGCTTTTGCTTTGATTTTTAACATCCCAGCTCAAACTATATTGACATTAGAGGTCAGGACATCTATATGAAAATTATGGATAAAATGCAGAGAGCAGCTTTTAGATTCATTCATTTAAAGAGGATCAAGTTTAAAAACTGGACCATGTTCCTTCGTAAGCAGCATTTAAAATACATACAGGGTTATTTAATAAAAGTTCTTTTTGTTTAAAATGGTGCTAATTTTGCCCCAACCTATCAGATTTTAGCTTTCAAATGTTAAATAAGATCTAATTGGTTGGGGCAAAATTAGCACAATTTTAAACGAACTTTTATTGAATCTCTCTGATTGACTCTAACTGAACCTATTCTATGATATATTTATTTATACATGCCATGGATGTCCATCCATCCATAAATGTTATGTAGAGTTAAAAAATGCAACAGAAAGCTTAGAACTGACTGCTAATGTACACCAACACTCATACAACAGCACTGCCATGCAGTTAAATATCATTTATGCCATTAGCGCTCTATTATGTTATGCATAGTGCACTGTAGTGTTGATGTATTCGTTAGCAATTAAACTTCTTTCCAATATGCATTCGTTTTTATGTCTATGCCCATGGTGGTTATTAAGGTGAAAACCACGTATTTCTGTCCACAAAGAGCAATAAACTGATTTTATAAATGAGCCGTGGGCCACTCCAATGTTATAACCACTTAAAACTTTACCACAACTCCAATGATCAAAGTGATTGATCGTAATCATAAATACCCTCACCCCCCGTCTTTTGTCCCCTGAAGGTCGTTTAACTTGTTAACATGCAGCGTTTCTGCATTGTGCTCGCTTAAAATTCACTAAGCTCTTTATGTCAAAAGTACATTTGCTAGCGAAAGCTTTGGTAACTGGTGCCCGAGATTCTTTTCTTTCCGGAATACAAATGAGTAAATTTAGTATGCGCTTTATGTTCCCCAAGCCATGCAATTTCAAAGTGTTTATAGCTGGGATGTGAGTAGAGTAAATTTTAAAGTACAATCTCTGTGCACCCAATATTTGTCTAAAACTTAACGTTGCATTAAATAACTGTAAATAGGATCAGCAGGTGTTATAGTATTATCTCCTCCAGATACAAAGAGGTGCAAAAATTGCCTGAGCTGCCAATTTGCCCCAACCAATCAGATGTTATTAAATGTTTTCTAACTGTAGCAGACTAGTAAAATGGTTGGGGAAAATTAACAGCTTGGGTTATTTTTGCACCTTTTATTGAATAAGCCTGAAAAAGGCTTTTTGTTCATAATTTTTATTTTACAATTGAGGAAACCTTGTTTTGTCCTGTTTTATTCATTATCCATTTGTTTTTAAAGCTCACATTGCACAAAGCACAAACCCCGACTGTTGAAAATTGGAACATACTTTCTGGACTTCGGAGCGCATTTTCGATGATTTTCGAACGTTCAAGGCTATTTTCGCTAAACCTCAAAAATAGCCTTAACCGTTCGATAATCCTTGAAAATGTGATCAGAAACTACTTTTAAGTTTCTGATCATATTTCCGAGGATTATCAAACGTTCAAGGCAATTTTCGAGGATTTATTGAAAATAGCCTTGAACGTTTGATAATCATCGAAAATGTGCTCCAAAGTCCCGAAATCTGAGTGATCCGCCTGGTTTCAGATGGAGCATTTGGATTTTGGAACCGAGGGGCTCCGTTTCGGATCATGGCCCGAGACGGACCCGGATCCCATCTCTACACAACACCACAATTCAACGCATATTTCAAAGTTTTCAAAACTTGGAACTTTCCATTAAACATTCGAAATATTAACATCAAATGTCTTGAATATTTTTTTTCCCTCTAAATACACTATCGAAGATCCAAGTACAGATGTCATAGAGTATAGTGGCAATAATGGTATAAAAGATTCAAGTGCACTTTGGTTAACCAAGGATATGGTACAGAAAGAACTAAATAAGGTTAATATTAATAAATCTCCTGGACCAGATAAAATACATCCTCGGGTACTGAAGGAGCTAAGTTCAGTTTTATCTAGACCATTGTTTCTTATTTTTGCAGATTCCCTCATGTCCGGAGATGTGCCTCTGGATTGGAAAAAGGCTGATGTTATTCCAATATTCAAAAAGGGTAGGCGTTTACAGCCAGGTAATTACAGGCCTGTAAGTTTAACTTCAGTGGTGGGGAAGGTCCTGGAAAGTTTAATAAGGGAACATGTTCTAGAGTATGTTTCAAGGACTGACATTATAAGTAGTAACCATCATGGATTTAGGAGGATTAGATCTTGTCAAACTAACTTGCTTGGCTTTTATGAGGAAGTAAGTAGAAATTTAGACTACAATCTGGCATAGCAGTAGATGTAGTTTACTTGGATTTTGCAAAGGCTTTTGATACAGTCCCCCATAGGCGACTAATGTATAAGCTAAGGTCTGTAGGTCTGGGGAGTCACATTTGTACATGGATAGAAAATTGGTTAATGAATAGGATACAGAGAGTAGTTGTAAATGGGGCTTCATCATTATGGACTAAAGTGCTAAGTGGGGTGCCACAGGGTTCTGTGTTGGGGCCGCTTCTATTTAATCTATTTATTAATGATTTGGAAGTGGGTATTGTCAGCAAGGTTTCTGTATTTGCTGATGACACAAAACGTTGTCGACCGTTAAAATCTTCAGAGGATGTGCAATCGTTGCAGGGGGATCTAGATATATTGTCACATTGGGCTGCTAAGTGGCAGATGAAATTCAATGTTGATAAATGTAAGGTGATGCATTTTGGACTTAAAAATCCTTGTGCTACTTATACTTTAAATGTCTCTGTGGTAAGTGAATCCCTGTTGCAAAGGGATCTTGGAGTTTTGGTGGATAACAAACTTAAAGGTAGCAAGCAGTGCCAGACGGCAACAGCCAGAGCCAGCATGGTATTGCCTTGTATAAAGAGAGGTATGGATTCAAGGGAGGAAAATGTAATTCTCCCTCTTTACAAAGCATTGGTAAGACCTCATTTGGAATATGCAGTGCAATTTTGGAATCCTGTGTACAAAAAGGAGATCTTTGAAATGGAAACGGTTCAGAGAAGGGCAACTAAATTAATACGGGGATTGTGGGAGCTTGAATATGAAGAGAGACTGGAAAAGTTACAATTATGTATGCTGGAGAAAAGGCGCTTGCATGGGGATATGATTACTGTGTATAAATACATTAACGGGCCATAGAATAAACTATCTGGGGCATTGTTCACCAATAGAACATGTCAAAGGACACGAGGACATCCCTTAAGATTTGAAGAAAAAAGGTTTAGGCTTCAAGCTCGGAAAGGGTTTTTCACTGTGAGAACGGTAAAGCTATGGAACAGTCTTCCAGTGGACGTTGTTATGGCAGGTTCATTGGTCAGTTTAATAAAAAGCTGGATGAGTTTCTGCAAACAAGGAATGTTGCAAGTTACCGGTATTGATACATAAAGTATCTAGGGAAATTTCCGATTGCCACTTGGAGTCAGGAAGGAATTTTTTCCCCCTTCATAAATTTGGTGGTGGGTTTTTTCCTTCCTCTGGATCAACAGTTAGGCAGGAAATGAGGATATTTCTAGATGGACTGGATGGACGTATGTCTTAATTCAACCTCAAATACTGTTAACCCGTGATCAAAATTTATATTGAAAAATAGAAAATGTCTATCGAAATTTTAAAAATTGCTATAGACACTTAAAAAAAAATTCTGATTCAATTGGATTTTCAAACCATCAATAGGTTCCACGAACAACATTTGAAACAAAACTTGACAGTTTTGCTCATGTCTATTGACTACAAGCCCAAATTGATTCCCTGCTCGTACTTGCGCACAGCATTATATAGTATATGAGTCAGATAAAAAAAAATGTGTTTTAGGTCAGAGCTTCCCCTTTAGGTGACAATTTACTGAAAACCAAAACCTATTAAGAGATTCACATCTTAGAAAGAAAAAAGAAAAAAATGCTGATGCTCTAAAAAACATTTGTTTGGGCAACATATAGCAACACATTATGAAAAATGTATAAGCTTTCTTTCTGTGCTCGTACTATGGGAACGCTCGCACTATGGCAGGTTTTATATTACTTTTTTTTCTTCTTCTTCACAACAACAAATTCTCTTTAAATGCAAAATACATTCTATTTTTATCTAAGGTTTGCTCACTACAATATTTCGCCATGGGATATACAGCACAAGGAGCATAATTTACTAGGATATACGAGTTACTTTATATCGTGAAATTTGCCAGGCCTGTTGCAGAGAAGAGTATATATGAAATCTAATCTACAGACTCTAATAAAAATATGCCCTGCAGTAGTAGCTTGTCATGCAATCAATACTGTCTGAGTATCTATCAGATGACGAGCCTCCTCAATTTACTCGGCAGGAAAACTATAGAAATGTTGTTTTCTAAACATATAATTGGAAAATATAATGTATTGCTGAAACAAATACATGTAGATAACCTGTGATTGAAAGGAAATTCGATCTACAGTCAAAAGCTCCCTTAGTGATCTTAGGTGGTGGGTAACCTTCCAAAATGTTTTCACGGTTTACAAGAGCCCGCAGAGACCATTGCTGTAATTGCAGTGTTTGGAATCTAATAGTAGTAATAAAAAATGTGAGCATGATGGTTTTTATATGATCTTCGTAGTAGAAGGTGATGGAGGGTTTATGGATCTGAAACTAGGCAGGAGATCAGCGAGGAAATTAGAACTTACCAAAGTAAGTCAAGATTATTAGACTATGCTCATCGTTTGAGTAACACTGTGGAGAATACATTTTACGCTGATACCAAGAAAGGCCTTCAGGGCCAGAAAACTAATAATGTCTGTCTGATTTGAGGGATTGCTAGGTTCTTGACAATTATAGAAGGTCTGCAACAAAAAAAAATCCTGATCAGCATAAAGCACAATACTGGTACCAACAAACCTTTCCTGCTATGGTGAAGTCACACGGATTAATGGCAATAATTCTACGTGAGCAAGGGGTGTCCTAGAATATTAGCCGGTGGTAAAAACATAACAGGAGGACCAAGTGAATAATCTTTGCTTTTGTTCAAAATGACAAAATGGCTAGCCGCACTCCCACCGTCAAAGCCACACCCACACACAAGCCACACCCACAAACAGACCACACCCACTTTGCTCCAGCGGCGCGCTGCGTGCGCCGCACATAGGCGGCAATCTGGGTTTGCCTCAGGTGGCAAAATCCCTAGAGACACCCCTGAGTGGGGGGATTCTATGTAGCTGGGATGTGAGGTAAGGATTAAACTACACTACATGGTGGGGCCAGTAGTTGGGGGGATTATAGTTTTGGGGGTGGACATGCCCTTTAATAATTTACCCTGATGTAGTGTGCTCCTCTTACTTGATTTGAGGTTGGATCAACCCCAGGGTACGTTTTTTTGGAGGATTGCACCTACTGATTATTGGTAATTGCCAGCCTTGGTGTGCTGGAGTCAATATATACTTGTTCTGACCTCTCTTATTACCGGAAAGGCCATGTCTCTCTGTCTTTCTGGTGAATTCTGCTGTGCATGAGTGCCCACAGAATGGGCTCTGAATGCCACCTCTGACACGGGTGCAACAGGTTCGCCACCACTTCTCTGTATGTGTAAGCGATCCAGGTTTCTATTATTGGCCTTGGTGCTTCATACCTAAACAGAGTTCACAAGGGTACGCCATATTCCATGCTGATCTGAAACAAAAAGGGTGAAATGAATGGCGTTTAATTGGGACATACCAAGTGGAGCTCATGAGAAGGTATTTTAATAACGCCATGTTATTGTTTAATGACAAGACTTAGGTGCGTTAACACTTGGCTGTTACCAAACTAAAAATCATTCTGCTGGTTAGAACATGGCACAGCAGCTACTTACCCAGAGTCGGGGGAATTTGTCGTCTCTAAATGGATCCTTGAAATATGCCCCCCTGTAGGTAGCGATGTTACTGTG
Organism: Hymenochirus boettgeri; assembly: GCA_019447015.1. NCBI lineage: Eukaryota > Metazoa > Chordata > Amphibia > Anura > Pipidae > Hymenochirus > Hymenochirus boettgeri. The sequence continues at coordinate 51,981,409 of CM033470.1, read as the reverse complement.
CTTGGAGAACTTCTCCAACATCGCCACTTCTGTCCGAGCGGATTCTTCATTCTGATAGAGGGGAACAGACACAACTCATACAGAACCACACAGAGAGACAAGGGATAGGAAAGTGACTTCATACTGCAGTACTGTTACTCATATAATACTCTATACAAGGCAACCTTCTATTTCCTCTACCTTTAGCTTTATACACAGTGAGGGGTCTTATACCCTATTACTGGGTCTAGTACCCACAATCCCAAATCATTTTAATGTCACACTGTTTATTTATCAGCCTCTATTTCTCTATGAAGATATTTTACCCCGTTTAGATCGATCACTTTCACCGCCACTTCCCCTTTCTCTTTATGGTGACCCTGAGGCCACCATAATAACGTGAGGGACACATTTCGTTATCGTAGATTTATGATCAGTATCCAAAATTAACGATCATTAAACTGATGGTTAATCTCTGATCACTTTTTAGCGATCCCAAGGGTTAGTTAATTTACAATCGCGGTCATACATTTATGACCGAACCTTCGTTAATTAACAAACGTTCGATCGTAGAATACCGTGCGGTAGTAAACTACCGCAATGGTATTCCATGCGGATCGTAAATCTACGATTTCGTTATCGTAGATTTACGATCGGTATTGTAAATTTATGATCGGTATCGAAAATTAATGATCGTTAAATCGATAATGGTTAATCTCCGATCGGTTTAACAATAGTAAATTTACGATACCGATTGTTCAAGTTGCGGTATCGGGTACTGAGATCTGTACAGGGTTCTCACAATAGATGGGTACTGAGATCTGTATAGGAAGAAAACTTTATTTTATGAATAACTAAATAAATATCAACAAATGCTTTATTTGTGGTTGGAGATAGTTGTTTCTTCCTCTTATTCTGGTCCTTCCAAGTAGCAGCTGTAAGTAAAGGCCAATGACTTATGGCTGCTTCCTGCACCACCTCCTCTGCAGCTGCACAATGTGTTAAAGTCCATCAGAGGAGGCAGCAACATTCAGGACCAGGGCTGGCAACAATCTTTTTCCAGGGACCACCTGGACACAAGTATAGGGGGTTGGAGAGAGTCCTTGTGTAGTCAAATTGTTTATCACTGTCTTTTAAAGTTAACTGCTGCAATTGCTTTTCTTATTGAATTCCTCTAATAAAATTGATTATTTCTATTATTCTTTATTTCATAAAATGTGTTTTTGAAACACTTCAGTGAAATACCATGCATGTAAATTTAGATGAAATTATTTTTATCTTGTAAATTTTGAATGAATCCTTATTAATGATCTGTAATTGGCCGTATCAGCAGAGCCAGATGTAAACGTGCTGCCTGCTGGGATTTCTCTTGTAAAAGCTAATTTTACGTGTTGTAAAGGGAAACGGTGCCTCTTATTACTGGGTGATTTACTTTTAATTTCTACATTGCACACAAAGGCCTTAGAAATTGGCTTTTAGAAAAATCTTTTTATTCATGGCAGTTGCCAGATTTCCAACCTTGACAGAGGTAAGATATTTAATTCAAGAGTGCTGCAAAAAAAAAATTACTTCAGATGTGATGAGCAACGTCAACTCATCCTATATACTAACCAAGTGGTGTTCATACGCATGGATCATGGATGCAGAAGCTTGAGTGCAGCCTCATCAACCCTCCTCCCACTGTCCGCCACTGGAGAAGCCGACCCCTAAATGCGCGCGCACTCGAGATGTGCGCAAAAAAGACCATAATGCCGTATCCAGGAGGGGGGAAGAGAGAGAGAGTGAGAGAGGAGGGAGAGAAAGATAAAATGAAGGGGAAGAGAGAGAAAGAAAGAGAAGGGGAAGAGAGAAGGAGGAGAGAGTAAAAGGAAGGAGAGAGAAAGAGAAAGTGAAGGGGAAGAGAGAGAGTAAAAGGAGGGAGAGAGTAGGGAAAGAGAGAGGAGGAGAGAGAGAGAAGGGAAAGAGAGAGAAAGAGGGGGAGAGGTCTATAAATGTAGGGTTCAACGATTCTTTAAAGAATCAGGGGTTTGCTAATTAATAAATCACACAGCATGAATGCAGAAAATTAGGGCCACATCTATTTATATATTTATTGATTGATTTAGCTATTTTTTGAAATTCTGTTCCTAGCAAAAGAAAAAGTTTCTTGTTCTCCATATAATACCCAAATAGGGGTATAAAGCTTTGCTTTTAGCAAGACAGAGTACACAAGGTTGCAGGTGCAATTCTCCAGATTTACTTTTCATTTTTGTTTCTTACTATATATCCATGCTAGCAAGAAATGTACTGCAAACTTTTGTTTTTGTATGAATAGCAAAGGATTATATATACTGTAATTTATTAGGAGCAGGAACATTCAAATAAGTTTACACAAAAACCCCTGTTCTGTGTCAGAGAGGGGGATAATCTCTGTGCTGTTATATGATTGGCTGCAACTTACTTGTTTTGATCTATTGAGTACTACAGAGCATGTTAAAGGCCATCTTCACCCCCCCCAAAAAAAAAAAAAATTAAGGAAAAAAGAATATCTTACTAGATTTAATTGCTTAAATTTGCATTCTTAATTACTTACCAGCCCTCGCTCCATCGCTGGCCTTCTGCTGCTTATTTTGATCGCAGAAGCTGCAGAAAGGGCTGGACCAGCAGACACTGTGATTGGTTGAGTTTCAACCAATTGCTCTTATATCCAAAGTTGTGTCAATATATTTATGATTCACAATTATTGCTCACTGAAGCATCCTCACCTTCCAGCCGTTGGTAATAAGTATTGTGTAACCCTCTTAGAATGCTAACTCCTCATATTTTTATCTGCCAGCTCATTATATATTAGATAGTCTAACACAGTTATGTCTTATTTATCACTTGCCTCTGGTGCTATTGATTTTTATTTCATCTCTAAGCTGCTAATTTAAACATAAGAATCTTGTGAGTTGGCTATTTTGACTTTATCAATCGTGCTACTGTGTAGACTTAGCCAAGCACTAAAATCCCTGATGGTTTCTATGAATAGCAGTAATGAGCAATTCATTTCATAAGCCCCCTTGTATTTACTTGTGACCTGAAGCAATGTAATAAAACTATGGAATTTCCATGACTCTTCTAGCCAAATGTGTATAACTTCTAAATGCTGCTTACTTAGTGTTCCTGGATTGGGAACTCCTGGAAGCTGGAAACAATTGTTCCAAATAATGTAGTTGGATTGTTCTGAGCTGTTCTAACTTGGCTGTATTTAAGATATTGATGTAGGATTGACCATGCAAGTAACTCAACACACCAATAGAATACCACATCAAATAGCCACTGTGACAGTTACAAACCAAACTACTCCAGGGCAGCCCAACATAATGCACATTCAATCAATACATAGGAAAGTAGAAGTATCTCAAATATTCAATAGTATACAGTATGTTCCAAGGTTATGTATGAAGGTTTGAGAATTTAGATCACAGTATTGCATTAGAACTATAATGTTCCTAAGACTTCATTTCACATCTCATTTTGCAGAGCAGCAGAGAGCGAACGTTTGTGGTGTAATCTTCCAAACTCTCAATACATTTTGAACTTGCATTAAAAAGAATCACAAAACTTCAAAATCCATCAGAATCTTGTTTCCATGAGGATTGAGGTGTGACAGCACAAACTCACTGGCCCAATGCAAAATACACCCAACATTGTATGTCACGTGTAGAACTGTTTATTGTATAAAAACCTTTAATAAATTTAGAGAGTTACTGTAGGTTATCACTTCATACAACTACTTAAAGGGCATGTCCACTCCCCCCCATAAAACATTTCTGTGGCTAGAAACTACCCAAAACCCCAACCTCGCAAGGTCTAAAGTTCAAAATTTGTCTTCTAAACATACTTACCTGATTCCCTAGGCTGCCTTTTGCTTGCTTCAGTGCCTTTTCCATGCAAAGAAGCAAGCAGTTGGGGACGGACTGGCAGCAGCACTTGTGATTGGCTGAGACATCATGACAAATGTTATAAAGTTGCCAATTTAAGTTCCAACTTTAGTATCCAACCCCCCAAAACACAATTTTAAACCCCCTAATGTTTATTAATTTCCCTTACTATGACAGCAAGTAATTTAGTCATTGGAATAAAAGAGATAAATGGTACTGGGGATTATAACCATTCTCCTTCCCTTTATCCCACTCTCTCTATCTTTCCCTTCTTTATACTGATATTCCCTAAGCGGTGTCTATTCTAGACAATCACCTGTTCTTACCATATTACCACTCTGCTGTGTAACATACACACTGCCCCGTAAATGGTACCTATTGTGGTGTGTCAACCCCCAAGCTAATGAAGGTAGGGTCAGTGTAAAAATACATTCATATTTCAGAATGATAACAGTTTGCTTTTTGTTTGATGTGGTTATGGACTTGTATTCGAACATTCACTGGGTATTTGGCTTGTGTGGAATCCCTTATTTAGTTCTAATAAAAGTCTCCTGACAATGTAATATCGCTGTGATTCCTGATATCCCAGTCTGTCCATCACAGAATACGTTATATAGTTGGCACTGGGTGATATTAAACATCAAATGATGACAGAAGCAAAGCTCCGATAATAAAAACTATCATTACAGTGGGTGGGAAGAAAAGATCTTTCACATCTTGCTCTTTAAACAATGTCAGTGTTACTCAGGTTTTATTTATTTCTCTTTTTCACATGAAAACCAGTAAATTTTTCCATATTTGCTTTTTTATTCCTTAAGGGAGAATTAAAGGGAAAAAAGGAAAAAGAGCAAACAAGACGGAACTGCTATATCTAAGTACCTATTAATAAACCCTAGTACCGGTCATTATTGGCATCAAAGGTTTATACAGACCACGTCCAATAGTTATTAGTTTTCAAAAAAATCCGACCACGCCCATAAAATCCCACAATAGATGACTGTAAAATACTGATCATCTATTAAATTAACTGTTGCTGATACTACGTGGTAGGAAAAGAACTTGTGGTTTCGGAATTTTGCACCAAGGACGTTATGGCATTGTAAATTAGAGATGGACCTGGATCCGACACGGAATTGTAAATCTGAACGTTCCGTCAGAACTGAGCGGATCATTCGGATTTCAGAACTTCGGAACGTATTTTCGAGGATTACCGAAAATAACCTTGTGCGTTTGATTACCCTCGAATATACGCTCAGAAACAGGGAAGTAGTTTTCAATCATATTTTCAAGTGTTATCGAACGTACGAGGTTGTTTTTGACGCTTATCAAAAAAAACTTTGTACATTCTGTAACCCTCACAAATGAGCCCTTAAAAGCAAGTTCCATTTTCCGATTTTCCGATTTTTCCAGAGGTCAATAAACCCGAAAACGGAACAAAACATACGAATTATATCTTAATTGGTAATTACGGATAATGATTGGTTGAATTACTAGTAAATGAGCACAATTTTTTTCATAAATATTGCCAATAGAACTTTATAGAAACAACATAAACTATACTCTGACAATGGGTCCTGTACAGTCCCTGTCCCTCTGCCTGGCCTGGATTTACCATTAGGCACAGTATGTAAGCGTCTATGGACTCCTGTAGTTGGACGGGCAGTTGTCAATCTTCCCCCACCCCTCCACCTCTATATTGTCCATTTCCATCCCCCAAAAAAGAAAAAATGGGTGTGATTTGGGTAGTGGTCTGTGTTTAGGGTTGGGGCTAAGGGTGCCAGGCTTTTTGTGCCTACAGGATCCTTAATAAGATGAAAAACGGTTGCATCATTATTTCATCAAACATCTTAACATTCTAAGTAATAAAATTTAATGGCCTGCTTATATATTTCAGTAGATCTCTGGCCAGATCTGTATAACCTATAAACAGTGTTAGCTACATGTATGCCTTCTAAAATGCTTATGTAATACAGAACTTGTATACAACACAATATCTTTCAAAAGCTTTAAAGGGACTGTAAACTCCCCATCATCCATAAAAATAACTATGTGCCATCCATTTCTATTATTCACAGGGAGGTGAGAACGCTCATTCTCACCTCCCTGTGAAAAATATGGCGCTCAGGGGACCTGAAACTTACCTTATCGCCACTCCACTGCAAGCCGCTCCTTCACTGAGAGCCGCTCTGTTCGCATGCGCGCCAATACAAAAGATAGGGCACGTGATCGGGAGAGAACAGCTGTTCTGTGAAGGAGCGGCTGCGAGTGGAGCGCGGTAAGGTAAGTTCCAGGTCCCCCGAGCGTAATATTATTCACAGGGAGGTGAGAATAAGCGTTCTCACCTCCCTGTGAATAATAGAAACAGATGGCACATAGTTATTTTTATGGGTTTAGTGTTCCTTTAACTAATTAATCTTGAATGATAATAAAAATAAAATAATTTAAATTAGCCTTATGAGCTTGAACTACTTTCTTGACATGCCTCCTGACTTTCACTTCTGTATTGACTGTGACATTGGCTAGAGACTTCTATTGGGCTGTAACCTGCAGAAGCTTGATCATGTGAGAGAAACAAGACAGGTAGGGCCATATTTATATCACAATTTAGCAATACCGAGCGTTATTGGTAATGTATGACCCAGGCGTAAATATACATCCGTGGTCTTACACTGAACACTGAATTTTGAACGCTTGTAGAATACAATGCAGTTAATTACCAAATGTTTGGTCGTGGAATATAATGCGGTTAATTACCAAATGTTCAGTCGTAGAATACAATGCGGTAGTAAAGTACCACAATGGTATTCTATGGGGATTGTAAATCTACGATCATTAACGTTGATTTACAATTGTTATTGTTAAACCATTTGGAAATTAACGATAGCGCGCCTTTATAAATATGTCCTTCAATGACTGAAACAGTGGATTTAAGCTCCTTTAAATGGTATATCCACCCCAATTTTTTTCTCTGTGGTGCAGGGTACACCCCCCACACACACCCAAGCACCAGGTTTAAAAGTAAAAAAAGCCCAGAAATCGACATACTCACCTTCATTCCCTCGGCTCTCTGCGTCTATTGCTACTCCGTTCCCGGAAGTAGCAATAGGGTCTGGAATGGCACCTGAATCCGTAATGTGCTGAGAAAGCCAAGGGAACAAAGGTCTATTTCTGGTCTTTTTTTAACTTATAAGCCTGGCGGTTAGGGTTGGTGGGTGCCCTACACTACAGAAAAGTTCCCCCTACACCACAGAAAACAACAGAGCAGAAGTATCGAGAGGGTGGGAGGGGGGAGAGCTTACCTTTACATGCCAGAGTTCTTACTGAGGACAAGGAAACAGTAGGCACCTGATGACACACAGATGGCTCCTACTCTTCACTTTTTGGGACTTTCAGCAGGCACTGCAGGAGAACCATAAGGAGCAGAGGAGTAAGGTAAGGATTTTTTTTAACACTACACAGTGGGGGCAAATTTTAATTTTGGGGGTGGACATGCCCTTTAAAGCTTTTTTGTATGTTTCTAGTTAGTCATTCACACAGTCACAGTCTTGTCATTTGTGATCTCGATATGACCAAACTGTGAATTTCTGTAAATGTAGGTTAATAAATAGAGAAATAATTCAGGAATATACAGTGTAAAAAATATCTTTAGAAAACTGGCACATTTCAAAATCTAACCAGTTTTGCACATTTTCTCTGTGCGGTGGAACAGAAATGTCAAAAGTTTTCAGGATGTGGGGAAATAGATGAAGCAAAATAACTTATCTCTCTCCTCCACAGCAAAGCAGAGAAGGTGGAATAGTCACATTAAAAGAAACCGTTTTTGTGCTTTGAAAACAACCCTAAGAAAATTAAACCTCGATGCATCACTTTCTTATACGACAGATGATCTGTATACCAATGAAGGCTTGAAAAGCCAAGACCTGCTTTGTTCCCATCTACAAGCACAAAAAATCCATCTTGAGAATAAATCTGCCGTCTCTCTCTGTCTTTCATGCAGATGTTATTCTTTTCCAGGTTATCATTGTAATCCATGGCCCAGACTTACTGCTTGTTTACAATTCATATGATCACCTTAAAACCTGGCTGCATAGAAGTGAGGGATCTATTTATAAATCCAATTTTTGTCCCGACCGATCGTTCACTACTAGTGAGCTATCGGCTGGGACAAATGACTTTCCGTCACAGCAATAGTGGCCGCAGCTGACAGCTCACGTGACCAATCATGCAGTCCCATAGGGAACCACAAGATTGGCCGTAATTTACCAACAGGCACGATTATCCGCTCAGCCAGGATGAACGTGCGTCCGAGCTCGGCCTCGTCTGGCCACCCCACATAAGATATTTCCAGCCGATCGACTGCTACACGTCACTATCGATCGGTCGACCGGAATTATCTTAAGGTCTGTACCCAGTCTAACAATTTGTAATTATCTAACCGTCTTAAGTAATGGGATAACACAACCACGATTATCTAATTAATTACCACTGTGCACTTACATATCAAGTATATATGAAGAATTTGTAATTATCTTTCAACTAATAATCCTAAAGACGATAGAGTTTATACATGTATGTGTTTTATTTATTATATATACAATACAAGGATTGTGGAAGCGCCCCAATTAGGCTAATTTACAACTACATTTAGTGGAAGTGCTACTGATCTGGTCAAACATTTATACAAACATAGAAAAGATAATCAATGCACATTCCTAGGCCCCATACAATATCAAATTATCTGCACACGGGCATACTTTATAAACAAAGGGGTTTTAGTATACATTACTGTGATCACATGAATGAAAAGCCTTCCAACCACGTCAAGGTAACCCCAGTCTGGAAGGTCCTAACTTCTAAACTTTTTTACTTCAATTACCATTAGCAAATGTTTGCATTTCTGATAGTTGTGCACTGGATCCATATACTGTAACAGGCTTTCTCACTTCCGCCCAGGCCTTTGGCTTTTTAAAATGAGAGAAGAGGCCATCCATCCAGTGCATTGATTATCTTTTCTATGTTTGTGTAAATGTTTGACCAGATCAATAGCATTAATGTAGTTGTAAATTAGCCTACTTGGAGTGCTTCCACAATCCTTGTATTGTATGTATTTATTGGGAAGCTAGGTCACCTTCCTTGTGGTTATAGCACCCCACACAACCCCTTTAATGGGAGGTCCTATGCCTTTAATATAAAGCACTCTTCCCTCATTTTAAAAAGCCAAAGGGCTGGGGGGAAGTGAGAAAGCCTGTTATATGGATCCAGTGTGTTAGAATGAGAAATGCAAAGTTTGCTAATCGTAATTGAAGTAAAAAAGTTTAGAAGTTAGGACCTTCCAGACTGGGGTTACCTTGACGTGGTTGGAAGGCTTTTCATTCATGTGATCACAGTAATGTATACTAAAACCCCTTTGTTTATAAAGTATGCCAGTGTGCAGATATGATATTGTATGGGGCCTAGGAATGTGCATTGATTATCTTTTCTATGTTTATTTATTATATATGGTTAGAGATGCCTCCATGTATGGAGGCATGAAACATGTAGATTTGTTCAGTGCTTTGTTTCCATGTTTATGTAATCCTCTTTCTTTCTTGCAGATGTTACATTTCCTTCAAATAAAAGTCAATGACATGTTTTAGCTGTCCCGTAAGAGTAAATAATTATCCAAGTGTGGATTCCAACAAACTCTTCTGGACCATCATGCACCTGTCTGGACATAATGTACTCTTCTGGACCATCATTCACTCTACTGGACCATCATGCACTTGTCTGGACCATCATTCACTCTACTGGACCATCATGCTCTAGGTGCTCTTTCCATGTGAATGTGGTGCTAGAAATCTGTTGTAGTACAATAGAGAATGAAAAGTTTGGAGTACACCATTAAATTATTTCTCCAGATTTTTTTTATTTAAAAAAACTATATACTGTTACTGTTTCTACAGTGAATATATTCCAATGTATAACTGAAAAACAACCTTCTTATTTCTCTATGGGTTTTTGGATACTAAATTATATGCCTTTAAAAACTGGCATAAGAAAATGAACAAAGCCCCCAGGGACTGTCCCCTCCTATTTTGGCAATTTTAAGGGTCAACACATTGGGAAGTTTTCAGTTTCTTGTTCTCCTCCTCTTTCTGCTGATGGCATCCATTACATTTTGATTATTTATGAATTGGGGGGTCACTGATTTGATAAAATGTGTTTCCTGCTACTCAAAGGAAAGATAACCTTTGCAGGCACAGAATTCAATAACCAGAATGCTTGGAGAGATAAGAAGAACTCTTTGTCTAATGTCACTACTAGAAAGAGTAACGATTTCCTTTAAAATGAGAAATATAGAGTTATTGGTCATCTGGGGATGGAGAGGCAACCGATATACATTTCTAATAGGGTTTAATTCCCATTTGAGCATCTAAGGCTGTAATACAAATTGCCAGATCCCAGCATGGCCATATTTCCTATTTTAAGCCTCCCAATGGGGATTTTGTTTTGAAGTTTCATGTTAGAAATAAACATTCATTGTTAATGAACACATCACCCCATTGTATAGAATAACAAAATGTTTTTAAAAAAAACTTTTGGGGTGTATTTGACTATAGAGTGATGACTAGGGATGGGTTTTGGGTTCTTTTTGGGAACCTGGTTCCGATTTGAATCTGCCGGCTCGAAACCAAAACTTTTTGGAACTTTTGAATATTTCATACCAATTATCGAAAATTCGATTATTGAATATTCAATATGAAACTTTAAATATTTGATACCAATTATTGAATATTCTGCAGCAAAATTTGAATGTTGAATACTGATGATCAAATATACTGATTATTCAATATTGCATATAGACTATCCAGCTCTCATTGACTTCTATTGGGTTCATTATAAAATTTTTGAAAATTTGAAAATCTGATTACGGGTGGAAACTAACCGGTTTCGAACATCTCTATCAATGAATCCTGGTTTTGACTTTGAGTCAGAACTGTAGGTTTTAAAAATACCCAAATTTGGCTGAAAATTCCCTGAATTTCAAAGGGCAAAACTTCATGGCATTCTGGGTCGAGATTCAAAATTTGGTGGAAAAATAAAAATTTGAAAAATTTGAAATTCCACTCCCATTAACTTGGGTTTGAATTTTTTAGTTCCACAGAAATTTGACACATTCGACAAAAACACTGGTGGAAGGATACCTGCTGGTTCATTCATCTCTCGTAATCAGATGCTGTCCTTTCTATACTTTAATAATATGCAATAATTAACTGCAGTGGTTATAAAGCTGCCAAATATATATCTGGAGAGTAAAAGTTATTTTGTTTCATTCACGGCTAAAAATTTCCCTCGGCCGTGGTAGTCTCCCTATAGGGGAAACATACAGGGTTATTCAATAAAAGTTCTTATCGTTTAAAATGGTGCTAATTTTGCCCCAACCAATCAGATGTTAGCTTTCAAATATTAAATAGGATCTGAGTGGTTGGGGCAAGATTAGCACCATTTTAAACGATAAGAACTTTTATTGAATCTCCCTGCTAATGTCCAGAGGGTTCTGCCTATGATGTACATAGGAAGAACACTTAGGACTGTGTGTACCCAGCTTAAAGGGCATCTATAGTGGGAAAATGAACTTTTTTTTCTTTCTTTCCATGTGTTCTATAATTCCCCACAACCCCCAGAGTGTCTTCACTTTTTTCAGATTCCCTCTCTGTCCTGAGATACACCAGTTAGAAAGAATACGTGATTGCATTCCTCACTCCTACTTGGACTGTCAATCAAATCCCTGTGACTTGATCCCCCTCCCTGCCTGTATAAAACATAGAGATAACAGCTTAGCAGTGAGAGAGAGGTAGCTTTAATGTTGATATAGGCTGCACTTGACCCCCCTTCTTAATAGCTTTCACTGATTGATGATGGGTCACAAAGTGAGAGATCGAAACTGTACTGATCTCCTTCTTCGTGTCTCCAGGACAGCTTACTTTCTATTGGCCACTGGTGTGTGGTGTGTGTTTCAGGATTGGAACTTTTAACTCTCTCTGCACATAAAAAGCTTGCGGTTAGCCGGAGCTGAGACATGGAGGAGGTAACAAGGGGGAGGGGGAAGGGGGGAGTGCTGCACACAGATCTGGCACCGTGGTTAAACAGAGTCAGTGACAGATATAGGATTAAGGCAGCACAGAGTACATGAATTTAACTTTGCAAAGGGGCGATGTGTTTTTTTCACTATAGATGCCCTTTAATATTATTTTGAAAATAAGCACAAATGTTCCTGAATCCTACAGGCTAATACCATAAACTGTAGGTCAAGCACATACCTCATTACAGCCTTTATAATTAATAAAAATGAAGGAACATACATCTAGCTGTCTCCCGTTTTAGTGAAAGTGTAATTTAATTAATTTCCAATCCAATAATAATCCAATAAAGGTTCAAGTCATTCATTTCAAACTCCCATATCACTACTGACAAACAGGAAAGATAAACATACTAACCAGCATAGGTTAGAGGTGCTTAAATTGGCACCATTATAAGTCCATATAAAAGCTCCCAGGCAATGATAGAAAAACAAGGTCAATGAATCATTTAGCCGTGTTTACTTACATTTAGATCATAGAGCCTTGGGAGAAAGAAAGAAAAATATAATGCGATTCACTCTAGCAACAGGAATTGAGGATAGAACAAGCAAAGATCACATCATCTACACATCTACAAACAGTAAAGTAACTTGAGTTTTCATGTGAAATCCAGGGCTAAATGGAGATTCCATATCGCTCACAGATGATGCACCTTCCATCCGACAAGATCAAAAGCTATGAAAAATCATAATGTGCACCTGGCCTATTGTACAAAAACCTTTCATTGGGTGGACCAATAGAGATGGACTAGAACTCAAACTCGAACCCGTGTTAGAACCGAAACTATTCGAATTCGAACAAATTCAGACTTCTCGAACTATCCCGGACCTGGATTTTCGATATTTTCGGATTTTCAATAAATATCGAATGTTCAACAGTTCGAATGTGCGAGTATAATGCCTATTATACCTATGCGTGAGCATCGAATCCGTGAGTAAAGGGTCCATTAAAACCTATATGCGAGCATCGAATCCGCAAGTAAAATGTCCATGGTATCTAGGCGCGAACACGAGCATCGAATCCGCAAGTAAAATGTCCATGGTATCTAGGCGCGAACGCGAGCATCGAATCCGTGAGTAAATTGTCCATGGTATCTAGGCGCGAACATGAGCATCGAATCCGTGAGTAAAGTGTCCATTAAAACCTATACGCAAGCATCAAATCCGCGAGTAAAATGTCCATGGTATCTAGGTGCTAAGGTGAGCATCGAATCCGCGAGTAAAGTGTCCATTAAAATCTATATGCAAGCATCGAATCCACAAGTAAAATGGCCATGGTATCTAGGTGCGAACATCGAATCTACGAGTAAAGTGTCCATTAAAGCATATACGCGAGCATGCACCTCTTATTAAATAGGTCTTGATATATGTCAGGCATGATACAATACTGAATATGAAAATGAACACTGTGTTATACACAAAAAAACAAGGGCATTCCAACATTGTATAGATGTTCAGGGAGATTCACCCACATGTAATATTTAATGATACTCACAAATCTAACGATCTAGGTATCAAAGTCGCACTAACTGGCCATAAATTGGTTAACCCGACTTTAACCCTCAAAGAGAGCGCTGTGGCTCCCAAATGCCTCGAGGTAAATTACCCCAGTTATCTCCCCCCCCCCCCCCATGACTGGTACTAGTTAGATATTCTCTGGGTTACAATTACCCATTTACAGTAAATTGCTCCCATTTGTATGCACTTCCTAGATAATGCCTCTGCAAGCCTGTCTGTAATTACCCATTATTGTAATTAGCACATTATTGCTGAAAAGACTTCAGAAAGCTGGATAGATAGATAGATAGATAGATAGATAGATAGATAGATAGATAGATAGATGTAGAAAGAGAGATAGATGGATGGATAGATAGATACTAGATAGATAGATAGATAGATAGATAGATAGATAGATAGATAGATAGATAGATAGATAGATAGACAGAGATAGAAAGATAGATAGATAGATAGATAGATAAAGACAGATAATAGATAGATAGATAGATAGATAGATAGACAGAGATAGAAAGATAGATAGATAGATAATAGATAGATAAATAGATAGATATATAGATAGATATAGAACATGTAATATTTAATGATACAAATCTAACGGAATCTAGGGATCAAAGTCGCACTAACTGACCTTAAATCGGTTAACCCGACTTTAACCCTCAAAGAGAGAGCTGTGGCTCCCAAATGCCTCCAGGTAAATTACCCCAGTTATCTCCTCCCCCCCATGACTGGTACTAGTTAGATATTCTCTGGGTTACAATTACCCATTTACAGTAAATTGCTCCCATTTGTATGCACTTCCTAGATAATGCCTCTGCAAGCCTGTCTGTTATTACCCATTATTGTAATTAGCACATTATTGCTGAACAGACTTCAGAAAGCTGGATAGATAGATAGATAGATAGATAGATAGATAGATAGATAGATAGATAGATAGATAGATAGATAGATAGATAGATAGATAGATAGAGATAGAAAGATAGATGGATAGATAGACAGAGATAGATAGATAGATAGATAGATAGACAGAGATCGAAAGATAGATAGATAGATAGATAGATAGATAGATAATAGATAGAAAGATATATAGATAGATAGATAGATAGATGATAGATAGTTAGATAGAGATAGAAAGTTAGGTAGACAGAGATTGATAAATAGATACAGTAGATGTACAGATAGATGGACAAAGATAGAGAGATAGATAGAGAGACAAATAGAGATTGATAGACAGATAGATAGATAGAGACAGACAGATAGATAGATACTAGATAGATAGATAGATAGATAGATAGATAGATAGACAGAGATAGATAGATAGATAGATAGATAGATAGATAGATAGATAGATAGATAATAGATAGATAGATAGATAGATAGATAGATAATAGATAGATAGATGGATAGATAGATAGACAGAGAAAGAAAGATATATAGATAGATAGATAGATAGATAGATAGATAGATAGATAGATAGATAGATAGATAGATAGAGATAGAAAGATAGAAAGATAGATAGATAGACAGAGATAGAAAGATAGATAGATAATAGATAGATAGATAGATAGATAGATAGATAGATAGACAGACAGACAGACAGACAGATAGATAGATAGATAGATAGATAGATAGATAGATAGATAGATAGATAGACAGAGATAGAAAGATAGGTAAAGAGACAGAGATTGATAAATAGATACAGTAGATGTCCACATAGATGGACAAAGATAGAGAGACAAACAGAGATTGATAGACAGATAGATAGACAGACAGACAGATAGATAGATAGATAGATAGATAGACAGACAGGCAGACAGACAGACAGATAGACAGACAGATAGATAGATGGACAGAGATATAAATAGATAGACAGATAGAGATTGATAAATAGATAGAGGCATGTTTATAAACGCTGGGTATCGCAATTTCTTAATTGTATGGTCGCCTATACAATACCATTGCGGTACAAGCATGGTAGCACATGTACGACCGTGGTATAGGATGTTTCCATACGTTACCATTTGATGATTGTGTTAATATTGTACTGTAGGATTGCATTTTGTATTAATGAAAACAGTTTTCATGGTGTTAATAAGATAAATAACACATCCTCCATACTCTAGGACAAGTCATTGAACATGTTCCATGTGGTTAGAAAGCAGAGAATGTATAGGGCAGTGACATGAATGATTAAATCTTTGTCCTTTTTCAAGCAAGACAAGAAGCAAATTGTGATAAGACATGATGGCTATTATTTCTTTTATTACTCTACTGTTGTTCTATAGCAAGAAAGATTGAATGCTCTTAACCTTTATAGGGAAAAATATAAAGCTGTGTTATATAATTAGAGAAGAATGTTGTTGAATTTAACATTAATTAGTAAATCAGCTGCATGCAATATCTATCTATCTATCTATCTATCTATCTATCTATCTATCTATCTATCTATCTATCTATCTATCTATCTATCGCCAGGATTAAGTTACATGTTGACATTGCCAAAGCAAACAAAAAATTAGGAAGATACATTTTTGGGAAATATAGGGGGTCAGTCTTAGAGTATAATGGTAGGGGGACATGGGTATAATGGGACTGTTAATCTATAGACATTAATATGGGAATATAAAGGGGTCAGTCCTAGGATACAATGGTTGGGGAGGGATAAAGGTATAACTGGACAGGTAGTCTATAGACATTAATATGGGGAATATAAAGGGGTCAGTCCTAGGATACAATGGTTGGGGAGTGATAAAGGTATAACTGGACAGGTAGTCTATAGACATTAATATGGGGAATATAAAGGGGTCAGTCCTAGGATACAATGGTTGGGGAGTGATAAAGGTATAACTGGACAGGTAGTCTATAGACATTAATATGGGGATATAAAGGGGTCAGTCCTGGGATACAATGGTTGGGGAGGGATAAAGGTATAACTGGACAGGTAGTCTATAGACATTAATATGGGAATATAAAGGGGTCAGTCCTAGGATACAATGGTTGAGGAGGGGGGTCAGTTGAATTTAATTGTTACTGCATGAACAGGTTCAGACATCTCTATCAGAACTTTCTCTTTCTGTTATTTTTCATTGTTGGTGTCCATACCAAGATCGCGGGGTAAGAACATTCCTTTCTACCCTGGATCTAATGCTATGTTAGCTCGGCATAAATTTCCATGCCTGCAATAAGGGGGTTACTTTTTACCCCTAGTCAGGAGCTATTTGGATCAGATCAAATATTGGCCCTTGGTGTACACAGCCTAATTCTGGCCATGCACTAAGTAGACATTAAATAGATTAGATGTTGGTTCATAGACAAACATCTAATCCATCTAATGTCTAAATACTGCAGGTCAGGTGGTTCTTTGAACGCTGAGTGAAACTTTGGAGGAAACATCTAGGGAATATCTAAAGATGAAGTATAGTGTATGGGCACCTTCTGGTTTCCTTTGGATATACACAGCAGATGACATATACTATTTGTTTACAGTGACATGTTAGAGTGGATGGTATCACACACACTTAGAATTAATTTGTCTGCTATAAATGTTGAGAGGAGTATTTTTGGAATGTTAAAATGTTTAAGTTTCAGTTATCAGCAGAGGAAAAACAGCTGGACTGGCTGACATAGCATTAAATATATTTCAAATTCTTAACCACGAAAAATGTTACTGTATATTGTCATTGTCACTTCTGTTACTCATCAGGAATATTAAAATTAGAAACTGAACAATATAACAATATAAAATGAACGCATAGAGTTAAAGGAGAAATCATTTTTTCATTTTTTTCATCCTAGTGTCATTGCAAAATAATCCGTATATTGAAATAACAGATTACGCTAAACCCCCGTTATCTTATTCTGTAGTTGTGTCTTGTATAGAGAGCTGCATACAAACAAACAAACTGGGTGGTGTTTAGACAACCCTTCTGTTTCCCAATGTAAAATTGGAAATAGTTACTGAAGTTAATTCATTTAACAGTTTTGAGTGTTTTTCTGCATTTTTTTCTCTATTCTCTATTGTAACAAATTTTGTATGTTGGTTTATTAGTCCATGTAGACAGAAGCCCTCTGCATGAGAGCAATGGTAGTTTTTGTAGTAGACCATCCCTGAGACTTGTGTTAATGGACCTGTGTTATGGTAGCAAATAGAGAAGATCCCCTGAGAGCAGTCTAGTCTGGTCCAATGCTGGCTATTCACTAGGCAGTCATTATATAGATTGGATGTCCATCCTTGAATGTACAACTAATCTATAGAAAGTCTAAATTCTGCATTTTCCTTATATCTCTTCAAACTTCCAGCATTCCTGTGCTGCTTCAACTTGGACCATTAATTTTGTGGTTGTAAGTTAATTGAAAAAAGTAATGTGTCCAGAAGTTCTTTAGATGTTGCATGAACATCGGAGGGAAACATTGTGGGAACGTCTGAAGGTGAAGTTACAGTCTATAGGCACCTTAAGTGATCCCTGGTCTTCTCCAGAAGATAACAAACTATACTAGAATGGAGATATCCCAAACAGAGAGTAGGAGCAATCTGGGATACAATGTGTAGGGCTGTGACACAACGTTGGTATGTCTGCAATGGATTGCATGACCAGCCGCCACACATGGCCCGACATCAAAATTAGAACCAGGATAGAAACAACCTGAAGTTGAATCTTAATCATGAATGACATTTATTTTTCAATTAGACTCATCTAAACGAAATATGGGGTACAATGAAGAAAGGCAGCAGAGATATGTGCAAGATGGAATAATTTTGTGTGTGTGTGCAAGTCCATAATGTGATCAATAAAAGCGAGCCTTATTTGAATTACCGTAATTGAAGATCAGGAGCTACTGTATGTCTTACCTCGCATTCTTCAATTACTGCTACAAGAGCCGGGAATGCAGTGTACCCGTGAGCATGCTCTCTTTGTAGGCACCCCGGGCAGGTCTCAACTTTTTGTGGCTTAAACTATACTATAGCACACATGCAGCCATCCATATAGCCACAGTTGCCCCATGGCACATACCTGTTTTGCCTAATAGTGATTCTGGGCTTGACTGGATCATGATTTTTGGTCTCTACAACACCTCCCACAAACTACAAAAGGGAAGTAACTAGACATTTCTGGGCCCAGCAAAATTATAACGGGTAGTTGGGTCTTCATCTTCAGCAGTTTCCTCAAGGGTTTATCAGTGAGAGGAAGAGTAAAGCTGGGTACAGACATACAATTAAAGCCTGACCCCGCCACATTGGACCATCAATGGTGGCCAACTGATTGCCCATCCACAAACAAATGTTTGCCCAAAATGGTGTCAGGTATTGCATGCAAAATTGCACCTTAAGAAGATTTTGTTCCCCCTTGCAGATTAATTACAGGGAAGGTGTTTATCAGAAGGTACCACAAATCTTTTATCCAGAGATATTTGTTTAAAATAAATAAAAGATGGAGATTTGCTGTGCTTTCCATATACTGTATATTTACAGAGCATTTTCATTTTATTGTATAGCGTGGATTTCTATAGAGACTTTTTTCATTATAATCTATTCACACTGTTTACTCAACTAAATATATATTTGCACACTTGTGAATGTCTGTGCTGTCCCTATTGATTTGTCGGTGTATGGAATATTTATTTAGTGCCTGCATAATAAGTTTAACTTCCATAATATTAATATCAATGAAGTCTCCCTGTTCATGAAATCATTTTAATTCATTATTTGAGCACCATTTTGCATACATTGATTTTAAAGAATTTAAAAGACATTTCTGCATTTTACCCCATTTTAAAAATTCTTACAGTATACTCATGTTATCTTTTTGATTGTATCCAGAAATCCAGAAACTGTATGGAATTTAACCAATCACAATACTGGGTTCATTAGAGCAGCTGTTGCCTTTGTAAACAAGATGCAAATGCAGGAAAATAGTCCAATTATTCGGTCAAATTGGTGTCAGGAAGGTTGAACGAAACTCTACATTTGCCTACATTTGAAATTGAGTAAAGTGGATTATTTTCTTAGCACAAATCCCTATTAATTATGCAGGCGTGGAAATAAAATCAGACAATTCATTTTGTTAATTTTTCGAATCAATTTTTTCAGCATGAAAACTGATTATATGCTTGTACAGTGTTGGACTGGGCATCTGGGGCCCACCATTAAATCTTGAGCCAGGGGCCCACCTATCACAATCACTGTTGCCAATATTAGCATACTTAATAATACAAGAATTTTCCACAGTTGTTTATACTGGTGGAACAAAAGGGAAAACCGTACACATAAACTTTGTTAAAGTGCAAGTTTACTTGTTGTACAATATATGACAATATAGGGTTTATTCAATAAACTTTTGTACCTTTTATTAAAATAGATCTAATATATTATAATCACTATTATATAGTGGATAATGGAGAAACACCTTCTTATAACAGAAGGCAACTTGCAGTCTCATGCTATATGAATAGCATTGCCCACAAAACCTAAGAAACAAGGAGTAATTTCTTACTCCCATGTTCCCCAGAGTAATGGGCAGAGAAATGCAAAATTCTCTTTTATGTCCCTTAGCTTATGCATGTGTCCATGCATGTCTGATTTTTTAGCCATGAATCTGTATCTTGTGTTGATGAGATCTAACAAGATTGAAACATGTCGTGTCTGCAAGTCAGATGATAGACTCTATATATTAAGCTATATTGCATGTTGTTAGCCAGCGGTTCTGGACACATGCATAAGCTAAATGGACATAAAGGAGTATTTTGCATTTCTCTGACCCTTACTCTGGAGAACATGGGAGTTAGAAATTACTCCTTGTTTCTTAGGTTCTGTGGGCAATGCTAGGTGCTAGGAAGGTGTTTCTCCATTTTATGCTCAGTGGAGGTCTTTTTGCTCCTTTTGGCTCCTCTCTCCCTAAGCTTTCTAGCTGCCTTTTCTATGGTGGATAATGTACCCCCTATTGTAAATTATAAGGATATTATCAACTGCTTTGGTCCCATAGGGATCCATTAAGGGGTAGGTTATATAAGTAATATGTACATATTTATACTTATTATATAAGTTATTTACATGAACCACTTATCTTAACCGCTTACTTATCTGAATCACTGACTTACCTATCTGAACTACTAATGATCTAAATAGCAATAAATCTTTTGGCTAAAGCAGGGATAGGCAGTAGATCTCTAGATGTTGGAAAATTACACATTTTCAGCCCCTTCATCTGCTGCCATGCAAAAAAAGGCATGGAGTAGCAGCAGACGACAAACAAGGGAACAAGTGCTGGTAAGTATATTTACAAGCCTCGCACATACATTTAAACCTAGCAAGGTTTTTAAGCCTGCATTCTAGCTTGTGAGATACTTAGCATGGTACAAACAAAATCCAGAATTCCTGCTGTAAATCAGCGCTGTACATGGCAGACAAATGGTGTGCAATGAAGAATGATCTGATTTGTATGTCTGAGAGACCAAACAACAGTTGCACCAACATAGCCTAGCATAGAAGAGCCAATTACGTGTACCTGCATCTTTAGGAAAAAGGACATAATGTCAACATGGTAATGTCAACACCTTGGCCAAAGAATAGGATTGGATCAAAAGAAGTGTCAAAAAAACCCCCAAGCCTGAATAGAGGTGGGGGGATTCAATACCAATTGTGTGCCATTTACAACACTGTTTTAATGTGGTGCCTTACCCTGGGCGTTTTGATTACACCTCTTAGCTACAATGCAATCAACACCTGGCATTCAGGCAGTCCCTGATCCCTTGCTGTTATATGGAGGTCCCTGACCTTTTGCTGTTTTATGGAGGTCCCTGACCCCTTGCTGTTTTATGGAGGTCCCTGACCCCTTGCTGTTATATGGAGGTGCCTGGCCCCTTGCTGTTATATGGAGGTGCCTGTTCCCTTGCTGTTATATGGAGGTCCCAGCCCCCTTGCTGTGATATACAGGTCCCTGCCCCCTTGCTATTATATGGAGGTCCTTGCCCCCTTGCTGTTATATCGAGGTGCCTATCCCCTTGCTGTTATATGGAGGTATAAATATTGTAGTTCTCCTCGCACTCCTGTATTTAAAATTTTTGGAGCGGTCCTGTGTCCTCTAGGCTACTTAACCACCAACAGGCAAAGTGAAATCCAAGGAATATAGAACGAGGACTGCACTCACTTAGTGAATTCAAACTTTATTGTGACATAGGCATGTGCACACCCTTAATGGGTGGGGCTTAAAAAACATGCTGTGTGATAGGTTAATCTTAATCGTTCATACATTAAATAGGGTAAAGGCCTCTCAACCAAATGCTAATATGCATAATAAAGTACATGTGTTATTACCATACATAAAAACATTAAATATTAAATATATGTGTTACTACTTTGTTATAAAAAACGTTCACCAAAATCTTTGTAACATTTTATAAAACATTTGTAACCTTTTAAGGTGATAAAGTGCTTCAATGTACGATTTTGTTAAAATTCATTTTCTTAGTGAGTGTGTTGAAGTGCTATTTTTAAAAGAGATTTTCTTTATTACATACACGGTGCTGTTAACTATAGATCATTCTTTTCCACTTTGTTTCTTTATACTTTGTTTCTTTTTAGTAATGTTTCATTTCATCTGCAGATCTAGGACAAGAGAAGGCTTTAGAATAAAAGGTAAGCATTTTAACTTTACAAAGGTTACTGTTTTAAACAGGTTACTATATATATTCAAGAGTTTATTTTATCAGTATCCATATTACCGTAGTAATAATTTTACTTTTCTTTGTGCATTGTCTTCTTATATTATTAGAGCAAGGAGATGACAGTAACAGCATTTAGTACACAATCGTATAAAATCAAAAACATAATTAAAAACCACAAAGGACACACAAAGTTATTTAGTCCACACAAAAAAAGGTACGTTTCCATGCCTTAATTGCCAAGTGTGCACAGCAATAATAAAAGGCGACTCCTTAGCACATCCGTCTAAAGGTACTAGTATTCGTTTAAGGGATTTTGCCAGCTGTATCACCGCAGGCGTAATTTATATGCTGAAATGCCCGTGTGGTTTAGCGCATGTCGGAAAAACAAAAAGACCAGTAAGAGTACGCATAGGTCAACACAAACGTAATATATCTAAATGTAACCAAGAAAAAAATGAGAATGTCACTCCAGTTTCATAAAGGTCATAATGCAGTCCAGGTGAGATGGCTGGTGTTGGAGGTGGTCAAAAAGTCACCACGAGGAGGAGACTATGAGAAAAAACTCAAAGAGAAAGATTTTGGATACACCACCTCAACACAGTACATCCCATGGGCCTGAATGAAGATATAGGTTTTAAGTGCTTTTTATAATTTCAAGGATGATTTGACCATACATAAATCAAGTCCATAATCAAGCAATGCTCTAATAATATAAGAAGACAATGCACAAAGAATTCAGCAACTAATATGAATACCAATAAAAAACTCTTGAATATATATAGTAACCTGTTTAAAACAGTAACCTTTGTAAAGTTAAAATGCTTACCTCTTATTCTAAAGCCTTCTTTTATTCTAAAGCCTTCTCTTGTCCTAGATCTGCAGATGAAATGAAACATTACTAAAAAGAAACAAAGTATAAAGAAACAAAGTGGAAAAGAATGATCTATAGTTAACAGCACCGTGTATGTAATAAAGAAAATCTCTTTTAAAAATAGCACTTCAACACTCACTAAGAAAATGAATTTTAACAAAATCGTACATTGAAGCACTTTATCACCTTAAAAGGTTACAAATGTTTTATAAAATGTTACAAATATTTTGGTGAATGTTTTTTATAACAAAGTATTAACACA
The DNA here is from genome assembly GCA_019447015.1 of Hymenochirus boettgeri. Taxonomy (NCBI): domain Eukaryota; kingdom Metazoa; phylum Chordata; class Amphibia; order Anura; family Pipidae; genus Hymenochirus; species Hymenochirus boettgeri. Next base: position 51,958,097 of record CM033470.1, on the reverse strand, counting down.
TATATTTAATATTTAATGTTTTTATGTATGGTAATAACACATGTACTTTATTATGCATATTAGCATTTGGTTAAGAGGCCTTTACCCTATTTAATGTATGAACGATTAAGATTAACCTATCACACAGCATGTTTTTTAAGGGATGTTGTTTTTCACTATTTAAAACAGTACACTGTTTGTGTGGTTATGCACCTGAGGAAGGGGGAGACCCCGAAACGTTGTGCCTATGTCACAATAAAGTTTGAATTCACTAAGTGAGTGCGGTCCTCGTTCTATATTCCTTGTTATATGGAGGTGCCTGCTCCCTTGCTGTGATATGGAGGTGCCTGCTCCCTTGCTGTTATATGGAGGTGCCTGCTCCGACGCCAATAACAGCAAGGGGGACTCCATATAACAGCAAGGGACCTCCATATAACAGAAAGGGGGACCCTCATATAACAGAAAAGGGGACCTCCAATAACAGAAAAAGGGGACTCCATATAACAGCAAAGGGGAACTCCATATAACAGCAAGGGGACCTCCAATATAACAGCAAGGGGACCTCCATATAACAGCAAGGGGACCTCATATAACAGCAGGGGGACCTTCATATAACAGAAAGGGGGACCTCCATATAACCGCAAGGGGGACCTCCATATAACAGCAAGGGGGACCTCCATATAACAGCAAGGGGATCTCATATAACAGCAAGGGGTGAGGGACCTCCAATAACAGCAAGGGAGCAGGGACCTCCATATAACAGCAAGGGAGCAGGGACCTCCATATAATAGCAAAGGAGCAGGGACCTCCATATAAAAGCAAAGAGGGCAGGGACCTCCATACAACAGCAAGGGGACTCCATATAACAGCAAGGGGACCTCCATAACAGCAAGGGAGCAGGGACCTCCATATAACAGCAAGGGGGCAGGCACCTCCATATAACAGCAAGTGAGCAGGTACCTCCATATAACAGCAAGTGAGCAGGTACCTCCATATAACAGCAAGGGGGCAGGGACCTCCATATAACAGCAAGGGAGCAGGCACCTCCATATAACAGCAAGGGAGCAGGCACCTCCATATAACAGCAAGGGGGCAGGGACTTCCATATCACAGCAAGGGGGCAGGAACCTCCATATAACAGCAAGGGGGCAGGGACCTCCATATAACAGCAAGGGAGCAGGCACCTCCATATAACAGCAAGGGAGCAGGCACCTCCATATCACAGCAAGGGAGCAGGCACCTCCATATAACAAGGAATATAGAACGAGGACCGCACTCACTTAGTGAATTCAAAATTTATTGTGACATAGGCACAACGGTCGGGGTCTCCCCCTTCCTCAGGTGCATAACCACACAAACCGTGTACTGTTTTAAATAGTGAAAAACAACATCCCTTAAAAAACATGCTGTGTGATAGGTTAATCTTAATCGTTCATACATTAAATAGGGTAAAGGCCTCTTAACCAAATGCTAATATGCATAATAAAGTACATGTGTTATTACCATACATAAAAACATTAAATATTAAATATAGTGTTAATACTTTGTTAAAAAAACATTCACCAAAAATATTGTAACATTTTATAAAACATTTGTAACCTTTTAAGGTGATAAAGTGCTTCAATGTACGATTTTGTTAAAATTCATTTCTTAGTGAGTGTGTTGAAGTGCTATTTTTAAAAGAGATTTTCTTTATTACATACACGGTGCTGTTAACTATAGATCATTCTTTTCCACTTTGTTTCTTTATACATTTGTTTCTTTTTAGATGTTTCATTTCATCTGCAGATCTAGGACAAGAGAAGGCTTTAGAATAAAAGAGGCTTTAGAATAAGAGGTAAGCATTTAACTTTACAAAGGTTACTGTTTTAAACAGGTTACTATATTATTCAAGAGTTTTATTGGTATTCATATTAGTTGCTGAATTCTTTGTGCATTGTCTTCTTATATTATTAGAGCATTGCTTGATTATGGACTTGATTTATGTATGGTCAAATCATCCTTGAAATTATAAAAAGCACTTAAAACCTATATCTTCATTCAGGCCCATGGGATGTACTGTGTTGAGGTGGTGTATCCAAAATTTTCTCTTTGAGTTTTTTCTCATAGTCTCCTCCTCGTGGTGACTTTTTGACACCTCCAACACAGCCATCTCACCTGGACTGCATTATGACCTTTATGAAACTGGGTGACATTCTCATTTTTTCCTGGGTACATTTAGATATATACGTTTGTGTTGACCTATGCGTAATCTTACTGGTCTTTTGTTTTTCGACATGCGCTAAACCACACGGGCATTTCAGCATATAAATACGCCTGCGGTGATACAGCTGGCAAAATCCCTTAAACGAATACTAGTACCTTTAGACGGATGTGCTAAGGAGTCGCCTTTTATTATTGCTGTGCACACTTGGCAATTAAGCACTGGAAACGTACCTTTTTTTGTGTGGACTAAATAACTTTGTGTGTCCTTTGTGGTTTTTAATTATGTTTTTGATTTTATACGATTGTGTACTAAATGCTGTAATGTCATCTCCTTGCTCTATAATATAGAAGACAATGCACAAAGAAAAGTAAAATTATTACTACGGTAATATGGATACTGATAAAATAAACCTTGAATATATATAGTAACTGTTTAAAACAGTAACCTTTGTAAGTTAAAATGCTTACCTTTTATTCTAAAGCCTTCTCTTGTCCTAGATCTGCCGATGAATGAAACTTACTAAAAAGAAACAGTATAAAGAAACAAAGTGGAAAAGATGATCTATAGTAACAGCACCTGTGTATGTAATAAGAAAATCTCTTTTAAAAATAGCACTTCAACACACTCACTAAGATCCCCTTGCTGTTATATGGAGGTCCCCTTGCTGTTATATGGAGGTCCCCCTTGCTGTTATATAGAGTTCCCCCTTTCTGTTATATGGAGGGCCCCCTTGCTGTTATATGGAGAGCCCCTTTTCTGTTATATGGAGGTCCCCCTTTCTGTTATATGGAGGTCCCTTGCTGTTATATGGAGGTCCCCCTTGCTGTTATATGGAGTTCCCCCTTGCTGTTATATGGAGGTCCCCCTTGCTGTTATATGGAGGTACCCCTTGCTGTTATATAGAGTTTCCCCTTTCTGTTATATGGAGTTCCCCCTTGCTGTTATATGGAGGTCCCCCTTGCTGTTATATGGAGGTCCCCTTGCTGTTATATGGAGGTCCCCCTTGCTGTTATATAGAGTTCCCCCTTTCTGTTATATGGAGGGCCCCCTTGCTGTTATATGGAGGTCCCCTTGCTGTTATATGGAGTTCCCCTTTTCTGTTATATGGAGTTCCCCCTTTCTGTTATATGGAGGTCCCCTTGCTGTTATATGGAGGTCCCCTTGCTGTTATATGGAGGTCCCCCTTTCTGTTATATGGAGGGCCCCCTTGCTGTTATATGGAGGTCCCCTTGCTGTTATATGGAGTTCCCCTTTTCTGTTATATGGAATTCCCCCTTTCTGTTATATGGAGGTCCCTTGCTGTTATATGGAGGTCCCCTTGCTGTTATATGGAGTTCCCCTTTTCTGTTATATGGAGTTTCCCCTTTCTGTTATATGGAGGGCCCCCTTGCTGTTATATGGAGGTCCCCCTTGATGTATTATAAAAGTCCCCCTTTCTGTTATATGGAGGTCCCCCTTGCTGTTATATGGAGGTCCCCCTTGCCGTTATATGGAGGTCCCCCTTGCTGTTATATGGAGGTCCCCCTTTCTGTTATATGCTAATTGGGACACATTCCAGGGTGTTTATTGCCAGCAGATTCTTGTACAAGTCATTCTGAATTGAGAAATCCTTTCTGATGACTAGCGAAACGTCTTCCCGTATAGTGAGATTTCTCTATTTAGAAGGCCTGCTGTTTAAAACTAATTGTGGGGATGGACAAGCCCTTCAGTCAATAACTAATTTCTACTGATTGGCATGGGACACTATTGGGGTCCTTCCAACAGGAAGTCAGTATTATGGAAACATGTATGTATGTCAAATATCCTTCAGGTATAAATAATATACAGGACCACACACCCCTAACCACCCCACTCCCTAAACAGAAGACTATCGCTCAACAGGACCACAACCAATTATCTATCCCCAGTAGCAGCAACCCCCATGATCACATACCCCTACCCCCCTCCTTAAACAGAATCTTATCAAAAAAATCTCCATTGTCCCCCACCAGCCCCCATGAACACATACCCCTAACCCCTCTCCCTATACAGAGGCCCATTAAGACCATCACCATGATATCACCCAGCAGCACCATGACCACATACCCTTATACAATCCCCCAGCAGCAGCTCCCTATCCCTGCCTGAAACAAATCCACCCCAAAGCCACATTTAAAATGAATGTTTATAGACAGTTCATCTAAAAGACTGACTGCCGCTGCCTTACAGCATTGCTGCCTTATCATCATGCCACGACACAGTCTGAAACTGTTTATCTCCCTCTACGTGCGCTGCTGCACACGAAACCGCGCATGCATGACTGCTGCCAACCTAGCTAAGCTCCAAAGCCCACTAGTGTGGGGTAGACGGGCCCACTAAGGCCAGGCCCACCGGGGATTTCCCCAGTTGCCTGGTAGGCCAGTCCGACCCTGTGCTTGTAAAAATTAAAAACTAGATTGTAAGCTCTACGGGGCAGGGACCTCATTACCTCTTGTGGCAAAGAACTAGCACTTCTATTTATATAAGTTATATATTTATGTACTGAACTATCTATGTATTTATCCCCCTTTTATGACTTTATTGTATTTTCCCCAAGTGGCGCTTTATAAATAAACTATACATACATACAAAACTGGCCCCAAACCCACGCACTTATGATGGACACCCCAGGACTGTCCAAAGAAATAGTCAGGCAGGCGTAGGAGGAGAAAGGGAGAGGAGAGACATGGAGGAACCAGCGGGCAGGCAGGGGCTGCAGCCTACAGTGCTCACGATTAGAGATGAATTGACGGCAGCGGTTGTGTGGAACTTATTGAAGTCCCAAAAATCCGATCCAAACCCAAACAGTTCACACAATCTAATTTTCTAAATGAAATTTTCAATCTAATTTAAGAATTTTTGATGATCAGTTTCAAAAAATCTGCCAGATCCATGGGCTTTTAAAACCGGCAATTGCGAATCTAAACCGGGTTCAATTTAAAACCAGGACTCATCCCTGATTGCTATATTAGCTAATAAAAATGCATAGGAATATAGATTTACTTATAAAAAAAATATTTCTTTACCAGAGGCTGTTGGTATTTCCCATAATGCCTGCCGGTGGGTGAATACCCTAACCTGGTACACGTGAATTATGCTAATTAGTTTGTTGGGTGCGCTTCTCATTTAAAACAAGGGCATTAGCCCACTAGGGACTTGTGTAATGGTGGCTCGCGTCTCTTCCCGACCACGTTTCTTACTCACAGGCTCCCAGCACCAGTCGGGCGTGCTCGCGGACCAGGGGGTCTCTCCCCCTGAAAAAAGAGAAAAATGAGCTCCGCTGCACCGCCTTGTTTGGGCTCTCAATCCGCAACAGGATCAGGACGACATCCTTGATTAAAAATCTCCTTTATTTCACAACCATTAAAACTTGGCCAGCAGCCAGGGGACAAGTGCTTGAGTTGTCTAACGCGTTTCAGGTATCAACCCTTACTCACAGACACAAACCAATTACCAAGGGAACAACCATTTTATACAAAAAACATCCAATAAAAAGGTAAGAAACCTATCTACCTAATTTAACCCTTACAGTAAAGTAATACTCTGATTTGTTACAGAGCTGTATGGAGGAATTAGGAACCAGTACAATGTAACATTATTGTAACATTCCTTATATAAAATGTATCAAAGTTACATATATTAAATTCAACGTGACCATAAATATTTATATTATTTGAGCCATATGTGGGATGGACTAAACATTCATCACTTGATATCAAAACCACAGTAAAAGAGTGGGAATACTTAGATAAAAAATATACAATAGATAAAACATATGTATATATAATATAGTAGATGCCATGTCCATATATGAAGGAACGTTAAATTAATAGTGCAATATCCCACCTACGGTTAAGCCCTTAACCTCAAACTTAGGGGATCTGGTATCTAGTTCCCAGATCCAGGAAGCTTCCCTTTTGTTAGGATGAACCAAAAGATCACCTCCTCTCATACTTCTTTTTACATGTTCAACGCCTTGGACTTGACAATAAGAGGATTCCCCCCCAGTGCAGTCTTTGTCGTCCAACAGGGGTTCTGATGTCACTTTTTTGTGATGTCACGGGTACAACAATTTATGAAATCTCTTATTTGATATGTTTTCCCCGTAACCTCGGATTTGAACATGGCACCTGCTCACATGGCAACAGCTTTACATGATTTGACCACATTTAAAAGTACCACAGGCAGACAACCACGCTGTCTGCCTGTTCTTCTTCCTATCTGGCCAACATAAACTGTTTTTCACCTTTACCACTTTCATGCCTCCACGCAATATTTCCTCTGCATTGATCGTACAATGAATTCCTGTAAATTATTGGAATATGGGGATTGATATTTCAAAAAGTATCCAATTGCTGACAATCCCAAATCATGGTTGATTATAGAATACAGGGATTTAATATCTAGTGTAATCCACAGATTTCCTGGCACCCCCATATCAAAAAAGGTATCTATTATGTTATCCAACTTTTCATTAAAAACCTCTGTGGGGTCACTATGCAATTTGCAATATGTGCTTGAATCATTCAACTGCCTATACGCTTCATCCATATAATAAGTGGTGTCCAGGACTACAACTGCCCCACCCTTGTCAGCTGCTTTCACAGTAAGGGATTCATCACTCATGATCTGTTCTAGAGCTTTTCACTCCTCATTAAATTCCTAGGTGTTTTACCTTCCCTGGTTTTAACTCTGTCCTGCAATTTCCTTAGATCCTCCTCTCCTCTACAATGTTGTCTGTACAAGAATTTACAGGATAGAAAGATGATTTTTTTAGTTAATCCACTTTCCAAACGAACAATCTATTATGTGATTGGTCCTTCAAATCCTGCAAATCATGTATTAAACATAAATCCAAGAAACTAGTCCTATTTGTAGAGTTATTAATGTTATTAACAACATAGTCAGGGTAGTCATTTTCCCCATACACAACATTTTCAATTTCCATAGATTCCCCATTATTGCTGTTGGAAAAGTGCTTTTTTAAAACAACATTTCTAATGAATCGATTTATATCAATCAAGGTATGGAAAAGATTGAAATGTATTGTTGGAACAAAGGTCAATCCTTTGGACAGTACTGTCAATTGTGTATCTGTTATTTCCTTTGAAGAGAGATTTATCACATTTATTGGTTCCCCTTGAACCATCTGTTCTTTTTCCTCAACATATACCCCCTTTTGTCTTGATCTTCTCCTTCCAGTCTGATCCGTTTATAGATAAAGTCCCCTGCAATTTTGTGGTCTGAGTATGTCCCTTTTAGCCCACTAGCAAACATAATGGGAAAATGGACAGCCCCTGGTGAAGCAACATCATCTCTTTCAGAAGGATTTAGGATTAAAATAAGTGCCAGGGAGAAATATAAATCACATATATAAGAAAATATATGAAAAATATGCGCTTTGGACATAATCATAGATTAACACTTTAGTTCTCCTTTAAGGATTTAAAGCTTAGATTTTTAAGTTTAAAGCAGCTATGGAAGAAATCCTGAACACAGCTTTAGCCTACTGTCCCACAGACGCCTTTTTGTTTGCTCACATCTGCATGCCATCCGTGTAAAAATAGGATTAATCTTTCTAAAGGTTCTAAAGTTGGAATGGTGAGAATGTGGAACTGGCTTCTAACATTTATGGTAATGGCAAGTTCATTGAATAGCTTTAAAAATGGGCTAGATAAGTTTCTAAAACAAAAAAATATTGAGAATTACTGGTATTAATTCATATACTGCAGTTCTGGTTGTTCCAGGGATAAAGCAATTTCAAATTCAGGAAGGAATTCCTCCCTTTTAGCTGTTTTTTTTTTTTTGCCTTCCTCTGGACTAGATGGGTATATGTCTTTATTCAATGTATGTTGGACTAGATGGGTATATGTCTTTAGTCAATGTATGTTGGACTAAATGGACGTATGTCTTTATTCAACCTCCATTTCTATGTTACTATGTAACTGTTTGACAGACATTATGGGTAGGGTATAAAGTTTAGACTAAATAGACGTATGTCTTTATACAACCTCCAATAATATGTTACTATGTAACTGTTAGACAGACATTATGGGTTGGGTATAAAGTTTAGACTAAATGGACGTATGTCTTTATACAACCTCCTCCATCTAGTCACACCTTTATACCCTACCCATAATGTCTGTAACCAGTTACATAGTAACATAGTATTGGAGGTTGTATAAAGCCATACTCCATCTAGTCCAACCTTTATACCCTACCCATAATGTCTGTTAACGTTACATAGTAATAGTTTGGAGGTTGTATAAAGACATACACCATCTAGTCCAACCTTATACCCTACCCATAATGTTCTAACAGTTACATATAACATAGTATTGGAGTTGTATAAAACTCCGTCCATTAGTCCAACTTTATCCCTACCCATATGTCTGTCTAACAGTACATAGTAACATAGTATTGGGGTTATATAAGACAGCCATTCTAGTCCAACCTTTATACCCTACCATACTGTCTAACAGTTACATAGTAACATAGTATAGAATTTTATGAAAGACATTTGATATGAAATATCAGTATAAAATTAATTAGTATAGATAAATTTTATAGGGCAATAAGGTTACAGATATGTAATACCTACCAGATAGGGCCATCACACTATTGGAAAATTTATGGTTTTGTTAGGACTTCCACAACATATCTTTGTATTCATTAGATCACTGACATTGAAATGTAGTTCTTTCTTGAAGACGTTTCGCTAGTCATCAGAAAGGATTTCTCAATTCAGAATGACTTGTACAAGAATCTGCTGGCAAAAACCCTGGAATGTGTCCCAATTAGCATATCACAAGCCAGGTGTCCTAAGGGTGGGATTAGATAGTGGCTAAGAGGTGTTATAGAAACGCCCGAGTAAGGTGTCCAAACAGCATTTGTACACCTTAACCTGGCGTTCCTATACACCTCTTAACCACTATCCAATCCACACCCTTAACACCTTCACAAGCATATTCCACAACATCAGTTACTGTTACAGTAGCATACAGTAGCTTACTGCTACGTAACTTAACTTAAAAACTAAACTTAAATTCATTTTTTTCTAACTGTGTACAAAAAAACCCCAAAATTACCGTCTATAACAAATTATTTTTTTTTCCCCTGTTGAACACATGTCCTGGGTTGTAACAAATTGCTATTCTATATGTAATTTACAATGCTCTCGGCTTATTTAAAAGAGTGTCAACAATTTGTCTGGCTTTAATTGCCTCAACCAATCCCATTACACATTTCTAACTGGTCTACTACAGTTAGAAAAATTTCATGGCATTTTGATTGGGCTGCTCGAAAACTACTTTGGGGTATTTATTTTTATTGAAAAAATGGAGTTAAAGGAGCTGTTTCCTTACCTCCCGTTTCTTCAGTAAAACCTGTCAAGAGAGCCAGAGCGAGGTACGAAACTAACCCCGTCTGTGCTCTCCGCTGTCTTTCTCTGACATGTCCCGGCGGACTGCTCAATGGACTTTTTATCGCTAGCGACATGCCGCATAGTGTCAAAGTCCAGTGGACCTGTTTCGAAGATCATTGAGGAGCATGAAACCAGGTAAGGTTCTTCCTTCCTTCCGGCAACCCTTTTTCTATAACTGTATGGGAAGTAGAAGCTGCTATTTCTAACCTCCTGTTAGTTGTACATCCTCATCTTTCCAGCTACCCTACCTCCATTTATTTAGTGATACCATGGGGCGAGTGCATATCAATCAATAAGCGCAACCATGAGCAGTAGCTCGGAGGATTTGTCTATTTTGTTTTGTGTTCCCCTATAATTATATTATTTAATATATTTTATTTTTTCACCCATGGCTCTCCATTGCCCGGGTTCCCAGGCAACAGAAATTTATAACGGCTTCATGCAGAACTACCGTCTCCATTTCTGACCTCCAGCTGTCAATCACTCCCATTCGCCAAAACATCCGTCACTATCATAGTCAACAATACAGTTTTCGTAAGTGATAACCTGAATGAGGGGAAGGATCCACAGTGTCATGCCACCACAATCCAATGCAACCGGGGAAACCTTTCCATATACAGTTGTTGTGATATCAAATAATTCCGAAACTGTTTTTTCTCTCGCAATTCCAAGAGAGACGTTCCAGAGCCACTGCAATCGCTGTATCCTAAGTAGGTTTTTAAATTGTTCATTATTCCTTTAAAGAAGAATTATACCATACAGTAACTCACTACTTTCTTGCCTTCCATCCCACATTCATTGTCGCTGACAATTCTCAACATCTCTAGCGATATTAATGAAGTAGTGGGAGGAGTCAGAAATCGGTGTACTGCTTGAGTATAATTTCCCTTTAAATCTTTAGTTAAAACAAAAGACGATTAAAGAAAACTAAATCCGAAAAAACAAATCAATAGTATTTTTTAAGAGGTAAAACCCGTCACTAGTGTTTTTTTTTTATACTGAATACATAAGGACGCTCTAACCACATATATTAATGCTCAAACACCGAAGAACATGTGTTCGGTTATTAAGGCACACCCTTATATATAATTTTGAAAATGGAGAAAACATCATTTAGGGCGAGGCCACACTGGCACTGTTTTTAATACGGGTTTGCGCCCAACGTTTTGCGTCGCGATTGCGTCCCACGTTTTTTTTTGTAAAGGGAATCGCGGAAATGCACATTTTGGTAACACGCGACGATCATTGAAACGCATCCACGCCACTCAAAAACACGCGTTTTCGTGGTCGTTTGCGATTGCCAATTGCATTCGCATTTTTTAAAAATCGCAACTCCTGCTTTTTCCTATACTTAATGACAAAAACGTTTCTGTCTCATTGTGGTCCGTGACCTTTAATAAAATTGAGACAGAAGGGCTAGCGATGACCGGTATATCACCACTCAATCACTCATCTGAATACCCGGTTATTCACACACTCATCACTCAGGCTGATATACCGGATATCCACACACTCAATCACTCAGCGATATCCGTATATCCATACTCAATCACTCAGCTGATATACCGGTATAAGCACAACACTCCATCACTCACCTGATATACCGGTATATACACACTCATCACTCAGCTGATATACCGGTATATCACCACACATCATCACTCGCTGATATACCGGTATATCATACACTCAATCACTCACTGATAGACTCGGTACTTCACACCCCTCCAAATCACTCATCGATATACCGGTAATATCACACCTCAATCATGCATCTGATATACCGGTATATCACACACTCACATCACTCATCTGATTACCGTTATATCATAACACTCAATCCTCAGCTGATAACCGGTAATATCACACACTCAATCACTCAGCTGATATACCGGTATATCACACACGCAATCACCAAGCTGAGATAACCGGTATATCAACACTCAATCACGACTCAATCATCAGCGATATAAACCGGTATATCTACACTCATCACTCAGCTGATAACCGGTATCATCCTAACACTCATCACTCAGCTTATATACCACCGGTATATCACACCTCAATCCTCCAGCTATAACCGGTATATCACACACTCATCACTCATCTGATAGACCGGTATATCACAACCCTCATATCACTCAGAACACAACACTCAATCACTCTGGGCGTGGATTATACCGGTATATCATACACTCCAAAATCACTCACCTGATATACCGGTAAATATCACACACTCAATCCACTCGGAGTCTGATATACCTTATATCACACACTCAATCACTCAGCTTGATATACCGGTATATCACACCTCAATCACTCAGCTGATATACCGTATAATCACACACTCAATCACCAGCTGATATACCGGCATATCAATACACTCAGCACCATCAGCTGATATACCGGTATAAGTCACACACTCAATCACTCAGCTGATATACCTGTATATCACAACACACACATCAATCACTCAGGATATACCGGTATATCATACCCAATCACTCCCTGTTACCGGTTATCATACACTCCACTCACTCAGCTGATATACCGGTATATCATATACACTCAATCCTCAGCTGATATACCGGTAATATCAATCTACACTCAATCACTCCGCGAGATACAACGGTATATCTACACTCAATCACCTCGCTGATATACCGGTATATATACACTCATCACTCATCTCAGCTGATATACCGGTATATCACACACTCAATCCTCAGCTGAATACCGGTATTCACACACTCATCACTCACTGATATACCGGTATATCACACCCTCAACACAGCTTAAATACCGTATATCACACACTCAATCAACTCACTGAGATACCGTTATATCATAATACTCAATCACTCCAGCTGATATACCGGTATATCATACACTCATCACTCAAGCTGATATACCGTATATCACAAAACTCAATCCCGCAGCTGATATACCGTTATAAGTCATCACTCAATCACTCAGCTGATATACCGGTATATCACACACTCAATCACTCACTGATATACCGGTATATCACACACTCAATCACTCCTGATATACCGGTATATCAACACCAATCACTCAGCTGATAGACGGGGTATACACAACACTCAATACTCCGCTTCATATACCCCGGAATATTCATACACTCATCACACTCCAGCTGATATCCCGGTTTGAAACAGGCTTCAAAACTCCCCTCTAAGCATATCAAAAAAGGAACAAAGACTTCTGGGAATTTACCATGTTTCCATGGAATCCTGTGGAATGCTAATGGGGATGGATGGGGGGGATGTTGGTGGATGGGTGAGGATGTGGGTCTTTAAAAGACTTCTATCTACGGCAGCTCACAAGCTAAATGCAAAACCAAGTACCAACTAACAGTCTTTGTTCCTGATTTGCCTATCTCTTAGAGGGGAGTTTTGAAGCCGGTTCTCTCCCGACCTTATTTAATGTATGAGTGACGTCTGTCCATAGGCGCTTCACACTGCAAAACCAGAGGCCCTCACACACGATGATGGCTCAATAAATCTGAAACAGTCTGTAGTTGGTGTTTCCTGTTTTTGCGTTAGCTTGTGGATGCATAGAAGTCTTACTTTAAAGACATAAGCATTCATATAGCTTTTAGAAACAAGTACATTTCCTTCAGAAGTCCTTTGTTCCTCGTTCTTGGCCTAATCAAACCCTTTGGCATTGGCCACCTTGAACTGTTTTACCTTGAAGCAGGCATGGGAAATGGTAAAGAGAGGATCGCAGTGATAATTAAGATTGTAATTTAAAAAACGTTATAGTATTTTTGAAGTTAAAACAATGTTGTTGTGTTTGTCCTTATTCCATTTTGCCAACAAAATGGCAAAGCACACAATTAACACAATAGTAAACTTTTTCAACATAACACCCTAAATACAAATGTTGTGACTAATCCAGTAAGGACGCACATTTTGTTCTGAAAGGACACACTATAACTCAACCTCCACCCAGTGCCACCAGACCCGGCAGTCTGTATACTCGGGTGAGGACCTAACCATCAGGTCCTCACTGCTGGGATCACCTTCCATTCTTCTGTAATACTTTGAATTTGCTTTCTTACTCTGTCTCCGCACTTCCTCCGCATTTCGCGATCCTGGCCAATGAGAAGAACACTCTTCTACAAATTCATCTCATTGCTGGAGTCATCGACTGAATGTGGGAGGATGAAGCGAACTTCAAGTAGTATTACAGATGATAGAGGTCCCAACCTGATTGACCCTGGCTGTTGTAGATCCTCAACCTGGGTACTACACATCAGTGGGACAGTGGGTTAGTTGATATAGTTGTCCTTTAATGTAAACAAGTTTCTTTTGACAATGTCCATTGATTGTTTTTATCCAATTGCAATGGAAAAAAAAATTAACGGGCATGTCCACCACTCTTAAATAAAAACACTAGTCACATAAAAAAAAAAAAAATAGGGGGGGTACCTGCCCCCAACCCCACATGATATATTCAGCCCCTATTAGATGTATTACTACCAGAGAGTAAGGATAATTTTTTTTAATTTATTTTTCCCATTCTGTAAAGTAACTGGCCCCTCCTCCCCTCCATCAATCAAGGCGTTACTGACAAGATCACTGCCAATTATTGACTTGTGCGTTTTAAACCTGCTTCCTCCCTCTGCCACATGCCCAACATTTAAAAAGCTCATTGGGTAGAGGGAGGAGGCAGATTTTATGACCATAATGAAATAGAGTAATGTTTTATTTGTAACCTGTATTTTGCTATTCACCAGTATTTTCTAGCAGTTAAAGTTGCATTATAATGGCATCACTGTAAATTAATGATTAGCATTGGGGATTCTGAAATACAACTCAGCTATGTCCATTATATTTAAGGTAAAGAGACAATTAATAGCACTGGCCCTTAGAGCTAGAGATTGTGCTGATTAAAGAAACCTTGCCTTGCCTGTGGCCGGATGGGGATGTATTAGTAATTCTTGTCACTGACAAAAGCCGGGGGGTGGCATGATATAATTGTGTGTGGGCATGGGCAGCGTGGGTACCTTCCTTAAAAGCCCTGATACAAATTTGGCTACAATTAAGGGGGAAAACTGTGGTCTCCAAACAAGTTGATTGTAAATGAACGGCCAGGTTCCTACCTTGAAATGAGACATCAAATCTCGTGCTACACAGCCCCAGATCATGAATTAATCACTGATCGAATTTTAGTGGGTGGGAGGTTCTGAATCTGCGGTCACATACTAAGTTCCCTCCCCCCCCTCTTTTAAACTGTAGTTGGCACTGCCCAGGGCAGGAGTAAGCGAAGAAACCGGAAGAGATTGATTACAGTGACTGACGAGGACTAAAGAAGGACTAAGGGGAGGAGGGGGGGGGGGGCAACAGAGGGGAGAGCCATAGGTTCCCATGAGTAGGAGACCAGGAAAGAGTAACTGTCACTGGTTTTCATAGCAGGAAGTGCAGGGGATCTGGTGATGATGATACCATATCACACATAAAATGTAAATATCTTCAAAAGTATGTTAAAAAAAAATAATGAAAGTAAATTTCAAAAATTCTCAGGAAACATTCCAGTGATTTACTAAGGTTCATTTTTTGGACCAATATACCCTTTAAGGTCATGCATTAATAAACATTCATGATAATATAATGTGTTCCCAAAAACATTAATTTAATAAGTGTTTTGTTGGACAATGAGGAGAAATAAAGACAATTTGACACAGATTTAGATGTTGCACAGAATCCTAAAAACGCGGGCTGTTGTTAGATGTTATGATCATCATTTTCACAGATCAACCACATTTCTAAAGACTGATTTTGGAGTCCCTGTTCATTTTCTTAAATTTACAATGATCCCCTGTTTGATAATCTTTTTGCGTTGACTGACACTCCTCTATGCTGTCCCTAGACAAAATATACAATGGAAAGATTTGCTACAGTAATAAGACAAAGTCACTACATAATAGAAATCCAAATTTCAATAAAGTTGCACATTTTCTTTTGGTTTCTGTATAACTGGAGGATGACTATTATATCTTTAATATCTTTTACCCCCCACCAGAAGGTCCAAAAGGTTCCTACAAAGCCTTTTTCCCGTGATTACTAAATACCCGACTTACCTTGAATTTTCCCCTACTGGGATCATTACCTATCAAAACCGCGTCTATAACAAAGGAAGTAAACGGTTGTAAGCCTGGAGACAATACACGAAATCTGATTATGTTTCCAGAGCGTAGACGATCTCACCCGGAAACCGTGTTTCAAAATCCCGCAAGCCAGGTGGCTGTACTTAGTGGGCACTACAACTCATGTGCTAAGCATGCATCCAAGTGCAATCCATGTCTATGAGCAGCTAGAGCCCGTCCCTTACTGGTGAAGCACTTACGCATAGCCGCCAATTCTTTCCAACCAATTAGGAATATGGTTTATGTGGATGGCCTCTCAGAAAACACAGGTGACTTACCAGACTATTTAGAGAAGGAAACAAATGAACTGGATGAAGGAGAAGTCATGAATAAAGCTGAACCCAACCACCTCTTTCATAACTGCAACAGAAGGCATTCAGGTGCTTTTGTTTCTCTGGCAGGCTGGTAAACAAGGTTCAATTACATATGACACCTTTCTGTTGGTGTCCCTGATGTTTGTATTATCATTTGCACTTCTTACCAGACTGTAGGTCAGACAATTTCCAACAATCTGGCCTACTCATAGCGAAAACATCATCTTTGCAAGAAGATTAAAATGAATAAAAAAATCTGAATAATCAAGTGGCTAGAAATCTCAGGAACTTGTATTTTGGGGGATTTCAAGATGGACTCTAGTAATAGCCACACGTGGTTTGAATCAACCCCTGGCAACCATTTGGCCCATGGTAACTGGAATCCACCAACAATGATTGTTGGTGAAGTAGCTACATTGTGTAATGGCTGGTAAGTGTATTTGTATACGCTTTTTATGTGCTTACTACAAACATTGACTATCTACACTTCTTCCATGACCTTAAAGAGAACTGTGGTCTCCATTCAAGTGGCATTTATTAAAAAGGCACACTCTTATCTTTAAAACGACCCCGTGAACATGCTTCTGCTTCAATTTATCCAAAGTTACAGTAGTATACAGGTTGTTTTTTCTTGCTATTTTGATCTGTGGGCCATCATCACAAAGAATTTGAGGTCTGGGCCTCCAGTTTAAGTTGGAGCATGCCCACAGCTGGGACAGAGCATTATCAGCTTAATCATAATACTTTTAACTTCCCAATTTTTTTTTTTTAGAGCTAGCGACAAGATCTGAAAAAAGCTTTTCTTTCCCTAAGTTGCCGATAGGTAGAGGAAAGGATAGAGAAAGGTTTCAGGTTTGTAATGCTTAGAAATATTGATTTTTGAGGTGGGCTTCTTACTCAGATCATTGACTGTCATAGAGTCTGACAGCCAGAGACAATCAGGAAACTGTAACTTTACAAACCTATAACATAAGTCCAGAGACTATAGACGGTCATCCTAGGCTTGTTTGAAAGGTATGAAGGGCGCTCGGTTATCCACATTCAGGGGTGTCTCTCTAATGAGGCAACATGATCACAATGCTCATGGAGGCGCCCCGGGCTAATATCAGAGAGACAGCAGGCAAGACCTCATTTTATTTATTTATTTTTTTGAAAGTGGTACGCAGAGAAAGAAGGAAATACAGATAGCACCTAGTAGTAACATATGGGGGGCATTCAAACGTTTGGCTCAGGTGGCAAAAACCCTAGAGACAACCCTGACCACAGTTACCCTTTAAACTTTTTACCCCACCTCAAAAAAAAGTCATTATACTTAGACTAGTTAATAAATACAAACTTATGTTCTATATCACGTACTTAATCATTAAAAAATGAAAACCAACCAACCCCCACAAAGAGAAAATAAAAGAGACGGTGAACCGCCGCCATATAAACTTCTCACCTTACTAATAAAATATTTTATTTCTTCCCCCTCCTAACCATTTCACAAGAAATGCCATTGAAAGGAAATTAAAAAGTAAATAGTAGAAACTTGTTAACGGGATTATCTAGGTTTAGTACAGTATAAACATAGGGTATGTTTTGTTTCTCTAGTTCTACAAGGCCATCGTGTAGTCAGCGAACTGTAGGAAGAAGGAGACTTGCAAGATTCTCCAAGGCAAGGCCCAATGCATCGCTAACTATGATGCTTGTGTTGGGCATGTGGGGTGGACCCCCTTATCATACTTTTGATGAAAGGACTAGGATTTCCAAGGGACCTGCCAGCTACACAATGGCTCAGACCTGTGGCAATGATGCAATTTGCCAAAATTCAACACTAGCGACCAGAAGGAGAACAATAGGTTCTTCTCTTTTTCCTCCTACCTTAGTGTTTGGCCACCCATCCAGGTCTATGATATAACATCCTGGAGTAGATCTGAATTTGAGTAATAAGGGTAGGTACAGTATGTACATTGAAAACCCTGAAAACGTAGACTTGGGCAGTATAGTGCGTCATCCTCACATTAAAGTTCAAGTATTAGGATTAGGAGTCAATGAAAACGAATACTTAAACATTACTCAGTGCTCATTCTATTGCACTTCAAATCCCACTCTAAGTTTTTCCATTTTTAATTTTCCAGAGGATTTAAGCTTATCCACTGGATTATCTTTCGACCAATAGCCTTTAGTGAAACCAATTGGACGTTCGTTTAGTTCTTGAAGACATTTTGTAAAGAACTTCACAAACTCTCTCTTATTTGCTTTGGATATTTCCACATCTGGTGCTTGGGTGGAAGGAAGCTATTAGTAAATACCATAGCTCAATCACAAATAATAAACTCCCAATGTAGTGTTTATAGATGTTTATATTTTCCACTATTTAGAGCTTCTGAGTTTATGCCCCTGTATTTTAGACTAAACAAACCTTATATGAGGCTACATATCATAAATATACAAGTCAAACAGTGTAGCCCATTTGGTATAACTCCCTGCATGTTCCACAATCACATAAATGGTATAATACTTATATAATATAATGCTGGCATTTTCAATGGGAGTGAAGTGTCAAGACTCTATATTATACAGTCACTCAGCACTCAGTGATGTCACTGAGTGACTTTCCTGTCTTCCATGCCATCCCCCTGTCTCTCCCCTCCCTGTATTATTTCTTTATATAGAATATCCCTGTTTATTGTGACAGTGTTCATCCTTCTTTCATCTTTTCAATCGGAACAGTATTAACTATTTCTAACACTAAACAGGGATGTTCTATATAAATGACTAATACAGGGAGGGGAGAGACATTACAGAATCCCTTAGTGTCATCACTCTAGAGTCTGTTTATATTACCTCAGCTTTCCATTCCCTTGTAAAAAAAAGCACTCAGCCTGTGGCCTTAGTGCCTCTATATGGTCATGTAACCTCCTCATGGAATAATATCGCTTATTTACACTGTAGGTAGCGTAATTATCCCTTATATAGCATACATCAGTCTGTCTCTGGCTACTGCCCAGTTTAGAAAGGCTGCCTACACGGATTATGACATTCCTGTCTGTTGTGGTATGGACCTCTCCCTTGTACCTACACATTCAATGACCTATAATTTGCATGGCCCCTAGGGATAGGGTTATCAATACTGTGGATGAAGTTACCATGCTGGCTTTGTACACTGTGTGTTCAGTAGTGGGAACGTGTCCATCCTGTTTTGGCCATGGCTGTTTATCAGGAGTGGCCTGTATATGTTTGTTTTGTCCTTACCCCTTTATTGTATCTAAATATACCATCTATACAAACATACTCATGACACTCTCTAAAGAAGGTAACAGAAAGTAATTATTTTCCCTGGAAGTGAAGTTACATAAAATCAGGGATTTTGGGTGTTAGCCCCTCACCCGTACTTTCACAGTACCCTATGATTAGTATTGTGTCTCCTTTTAGTTCTTTTCTACATTATGGTTAATCACAATAAACAAGCTTCTTTCTTTAATTCTGCTCTTCTCATTCTGCTGTCTCCGTGTTTTTTTTTTTGTTATAATGTTACTAATATAGAATATATTTCTTTCCATCAGTTAAATAATCAAAGTCCAGCTTTTCCAGTCCACCAATGGATGGACACTGAAGTTTGTACCAATGGATCTTCTCTCTTCTCCTGACTGCAGTTTGGGCTCAAGGTATTCTATGACTGGAACATGTCTTGAAAATTTCCCTTCCTAGCAGCTTCTCTGAGTATGTTTGCGGTTTTTGTGTGGAATTACCACGGCACCCCAGTGAGATCTCTATTCTGAAGACCAATTGTTCCTCTAGATCCTACGGATTGGAAAATTGTGGGGAAAGTGAAGAGCAACAGCCCCAGTAGTTTGCCTGGGATGACTGCAATGGCCCTGCAAAAAATGTTTCTAATCACGAGAAACAGCAATGGCCAACCCGAATCCCTGCGCTATCACCTTAAGAAGAGATTGACCTTTCAGGGATTGCCATGCGACATTGACCCCTCAAATTTACAAGGACAACTGTTCTATGACATGTGCAATGAATGGTGGTTTTCCCAAAATGATCCTTTGCCAAACATTGAAAACTTACGTGATGGATCGTGGGGATGTGGGGGGGGGGTGGTTGGGGGGGATGGGTAACCAATTAGGGTCGTAGAGAGGGCATACCAGTCTTTGAATGGAGAACTGCGACGTATGCAGTTAGTCATAACATGTCCAAGATTTAACACTTTGGTTTCTTTTCATAAAAACATCCCACATATCAGTATTGGAAAAAATGTGATGGGGAATAATTTAGAAGGTGCTCGTTTGATTCTTGATTATTCCCAAATCAATAATTTTTAAATAAATTTACATATAAAAGAGAATATACCAAGCAGCTATAATAGATAAAGATTTTATAATACACACCTGTAAATGGAGCAGGTAACCCATAAACAAAAAGAAAATATATTCTTTTTGGGGTGGTAACAATTATTATAGTATAACTTATAGTAATAATGTTAATGGATGACGTTGGTTGGCCTTGGTAAGTCCAACCATCTTTCAGTCTCTCCTAGCGAGGAGATATTTTTTTTTAAGCAAGGTTTCATGTGTCCTTCTGCCCACTCTATACTAATGAGAACTAATTGCATTATTATTCAAGATAAAAATGGCTGGAGCTTAAGCAGTGAAAGGATTAGTTGCTTGTTAAAATTGTTGTGCCTTGGGCATAGCAGATTTTTTGGAATTGGTGGGTCAGGGACACACACAAGTTCATTAATTTGGTATTTTGGCAGGTGCAAAAGTAGCCCTGCAAGTTTTTTTCTTGTCACTAATCCCCTATGTTTCCTTTATCTCTAGAGTTCATTCATAGTAGACTTTTTTACATAGTATGTACAGCAACAGCTCTTTACTACTACTGTAATTATGATGTATTACATGGTTTTTGTACTCTGTAGATTCTGAATGTCCTGGGACAGCACTTATACTTCTGCGAAGGTGCTTGCCCACCCACATTTGAAATGCCATATGCCCCATCAATGCACCGAAAAGGCTGCATTGAGACTTGTGAGTGTAATGACGGCTTTGCTGATTGAAGGAAGTGCTTGCCAAAAGAAAAATTTGTGGCTGCAACTATCAAGGAGGTCCGTTTCCCTGGCCCCAACCAGGGCATGCTTGGGCATCCACTAGTTTGCAAGCTAAACTGCGTCTGTGATGGGAAACTCGCAAGGTAACGTGCAAGAATACTGGATGTAGAAAGGAGATTCGTGCACGGTCAAAATTGCTTCAGGATTGTTATGGAACACCACCGGCACTGGCTCGGATCTGGTGACCCCTCACTATACTACGTTACCTATGTGGGAACCACTACAAGCTGCCAGGGGACCTGCCAATCAAGCTTTCCGGACTCTGTAAAAGTAACCAGGATTTATGCGCGATTTCAGGTTACTATTCTTACCAAAATCGAGGAAACCGCGCCGTGGTCCTACAGCGCAGCCGTCAATCTCACCATTTATTCCCTGGAGATCCCAATACAGCCGAGACTAATCCTGACAGTACTGGTAAACACATTTAAAATAGTTTTTTTCTGCTTTCCTCCGTTGTGTTGGGCTGGGCTTGGAACTTGGGGAAAAGACAAATAAGTGACAAACTTAAAGTGCATTTGATGAGCTAAGCAATTTCTATTTACTAACTGATGTAGCCCACAAACAAAACCACATTCTAAAACAACGTTTTGTTTTTGTTCCCCTGTCTGATCTTTATCTTGAATATAAAGTCTGAAATGCAAATTGTGACAATGAGAAATTACAGACATTTTGGCAAAAGCCCCTCCCACCCAACAACATTCAATATACTGTACATAACCATAGCCAGTGGTCTAGAGAAGAGGAGTGGGTTTATTAAAACTGAAGGGCCTGAATAGTCAGATGTAATTTTTATATCACAATAAAAACTTTAAAATGTCTTGTGCTTCATCTAATTTTGCTTTGGTAAATCAAATCTATTTTTCTTTCTTTCAGGTTGTGCTTATTGTCCAATCGTCCATTAATGTTAAGTCTGGTCGATCTCTGTGTTCCGATCAGGCCTACATTGTATCATCCAATCGGCAGCATGGCCTTCGCGTGCTTTGACTGGATGCCCGTGTTGCAGTCACGGTACCTTCATCCTACGCTGGTCGGTTTGTGGCCTTTGTGGAGACTTCAATGGAATGCCGACAATGACGTGATGGTCAATGGTGGAGGAATCACAAATTACACTGTAGATTTTGGAATAGTTTGGAAATAGGTGAACATTCCCCGGTTGCTCGGGAGGTGTCCCAACCTGACTGTGATTTCAAAAGTTTGGAAAAAGAACAGAGGACAAGCAAAAAGGATGTGGATTGATGCCTTGACCAAAAAGGTCCATTCAGAAGTGTCTGTGGGGTGGCCACAATCATCCCCGAAGGCTAGTGTGTTCCGACTGTAATTTTTGATGTCTGTTCATAGGGCAACTCGAGATGACATTAAGTTTTGTCCGCTTATGCTGGATACCCTTTCTGCCTGTCAGAAGCTGGAGCTGTAGGCTAATCCATGAGATCTGAAGATTTTCTGCAGGGTACACCCCAAATTTGCATTTTACCATCACCTACAGTTGGGTACTACTTGATAAAACATAAGCATGATTAGCGGGATCATCATCCCTGCATTCTTTAATATCTTAAAGGACAACTGTGTCTCCAAAGACAGGGTTAAATAAAGCCCTGCCGTCTTTCCATTAAAATGAGCCCTTGATCACATCTCCTGGCTACAGCCTGTGAGAAAAAAAAAAAAAATGAATATGCAATGAATGGTTAAATTTCCTTCTTCCATGTAGGTTAAGTGACATTATCTGATTATTTGCGTGACATTGAGATGGAGAGCCTATTATATGCAGGCGGTCCATAACTACAAGCTGGCACACTGGCGGAAAAAAGGAACCATCCAGCAAAAACCAAAAAACTAATTACTAGAGATGAGGGTTTATTTAGGTGCGATAAAGGCTTTTTATCTAACGCCTAACTAGTTTGGAAAAATGTTTGTGACTACACTTACTAAGATGTGCCAAACCGGTGAGTTTCCTTCCAAATCGGATTTCAAAAAGTTTTTGAAAATTCAAAAGATCGAATAGAAGTCATTGTGGAATGATTATTTATAACTGAAATTGTGAGTTACTGGTATTGCAGAGTTGATATCATTTAAATCGTAGTTTATCTTTATCAATAGAGATGTCGCGAAATACCAGTTTCATTCCATTTTTGCATGGCAAAACTTGAGAACATCCCGAAGACCGAAATTTGAAAACAGAACTTACTTCGGGACTCATTTTCGATGATTTACAAACGTATAAAAAACGTTCGATCATCCTCGAAAATAACGATTGGACAACTTGAAAGTTGTTTTCCGATCGTATTGTCGAGATTATCAATGTTCAAGTTATTTTTTGAGTTGATAATCATCGAAAATGCGCTCCGGGTGTCCGAAAATCCAAACAATCCCGTCCGGTTCCCCGTGTTGAACCCATCTCTAGTTATCAACTAGAGAGATGTTTGAAACTGAAGTTTTTTGTTCTGTCTTTAGATGTACAGACTCAGAAATCCAAGATTGACAGCGGAACGAATTTTCGAGTAAAATCTTGTGGCGTTTTGATAACCCTTGAAAATACCATTAGAACACTTTTGAGTTTCGAGCGTGATATTCGAGGTGAACGAACGTACAATGTTTTTTCGAGGGATTTTATTAAGGGATGGCTGGTTCGCGGATCCGAAACCTGATCCGCCGCGATTTTCCGCGTTCGCGAAACGTGGATTTTCGAAAATTTTTCGAAATGACGAGGATTTTCTTGTAGTTTCTAAAATCATTTTTTCGAAAATTTTCGAAATTACGAGGATAATACTCATATTTTCGAAAATACTATTTTCGAAATTGACGAGATTTCTCGTATTTTCGAAAATTTC
This sequence comes from Hymenochirus boettgeri, assembly GCA_019447015.1. Classification (NCBI taxonomy): domain Eukaryota; kingdom Metazoa; phylum Chordata; class Amphibia; order Anura; family Pipidae; genus Hymenochirus; species Hymenochirus boettgeri. The sequence goes on along the minus strand of CM033470.1, from coordinate 51,934,062 downwards.
CGAAAAATCGAGAATCTCGTACCATTTCGAGGGCGATTTTTCATTTTAATGGGTCCGTTCGCGGATTTTCGAATTTTTGAATTTTTCCGAAAATTCGCGGATCCTCGAGCGGACCGGATTTTTTGCGCGAGTTCGGACTCTCTAATTTTAATACCAAATCTTTACATTTTAACTGTTCATAAAGTAAGCTTTATTAATTCCACAATTCATAAATCAAGACTGAGTCAAGTGAAAAAAACCCTTTTTACTCACTAGAAGGCAGTGACAGTTACATATATTTCTATTTTAGCTTTAATTCTAATTTTAAGTGCTAAGGGTACCTGTGGTCCAAAATGACTTTAGGTAAATTGACAGGAAGCTTTCCTGGAGGATGTTTGCAATTTACTTTCATTATTTATTTTATACTTTTTTTTGAAACAATATTGACCTTTATATGGGTTATATGGTAGCACAGCATCTCCAGATCCCCTGCACGTCCTTCTTCCTTGCCTCTGAAACCATGTGACATCCATCTTCCCTGTGTCGTCCTCCTCCTTGAGGGCCCCATGGCTCCTCACCTTGGCAGTCCCTGAAAACCCACTCTGGCCCCTCCCACACCTAATCACTGTAAACTCGTCTCTTCTGGTTTCCTTCTGCCGTTCACCTCCAGCACTGAGCATGTGCCAACCACACGCTAAAAAGTGAGGAAGTAGTATTGTGATCACAGATTCAGTACTTCCCATCTCTTAACTGTTCTTGATCATAATTCTTCATTCTTGCCGGTGCAACAGTAGAAGGTGGGAGTGTAGTTTTGACGGATGGAACTTGGCTTTCATTTAAACTCAACTTGTTTGGAGACCACAGTTCCCCTTTAAGAAAAGCCCAGAGAATTCATTAGCTACCTTTTAAGATTTTTTAAATATTATTTATTTCTTATCTTCCAGATCTTCCTTGTGGACGAACACAGCCATTACAACATTTCGCAACAAAAATTGTCCCGATACCTGTCGCTCCTGGGGGCTTCTGTACAATGTTCCATACACTGTCAGGAACGGTTGCTTGTAACGATGGTTATGTCTAAGTGCCGGCCATTTTGTTGTGCAATTTCTGAATCGGCTTGTACTTTCGAACGTGGAAATACTCAAGCCCGATGAGACATTCTTTCCAGCCGGCACTTGTGAGAAAATGTGTTTCTGTTCATTCGGATGGCATATGACATGTACGGCATTCTCGTTGGGCAATACGAAGATTTAAGTGGAACAAGGAGTGCAGAACTGCCATCCCATTGGATCCTCTACGTGCTCAGTCATGTGAAACCCCCAAAATCTATACCTTCGATAATAAGAAATATGATTTTTCAGGAACTGTTCCGAATATTATCAAGTCCTTTCCTTCTCGGGGATGATCCAAACTTACTCATAAGACCTGATCCATTTAGAAACCTGCTTTAAATCCAGTAGCATGACGAAACAAAGTTCATAACATTAGAAGCCTATGGTTACACATAGTATTTTATTTGATGTGGAAAGTCAAATCATGGTAAGGAAATCATTGTTTGTATTCAAATGGAACAGTTATATCACACAAATATATCCAAAATGTGTGCGCAAAATAAATTGGTAATTACGCTAATCGCAATCATTATTTAAATGCTTGTCTTATTTTAGTTAATGGAATTTTCAAATCCTCCTTTTTGTTCTGGAATCCGGGAACTTCAAGCAGAAATCAAGGCGTAGGAATCAGTCTTCGGACGGAATTTTGGTCTGGTCCTAAATTCTGACCTCTTCCATTCGTGTTTACGGTGCTGGAAACTATCCGTTCCTAACTTGTTTCTGTGTGGTGATTCCAATTAAAATCTGAATATGATGTAAACCCGCTGATGACGTTGTTCACATTACTTTGTTTGAGACGTGGAAGGACCTTGATTCAGATCCCCCTGCCCTACCAGTGAATCCTGCACTGGTGTAAATCAAAGTTGCCCTCTTTGTCCACGCAAAAAAGTAAGGCTGTTTCTGGAACGATGCTGTGGCTTCTGAGTAAAAGATGGTCCATTTGCTTGTGCCATGAGCAGTTAATCCCATCTTATTTTGATAGTTTGCAATAGATACCCGTGTCAAGGAAAAAGGAGAACTTTGTTTTGATCTCCAAACTATTCCACGCTGTGTCAAGGAGGGCAGGGTGTGGAAATCAAGTCATGGAGGAGTCCTATTTTTGTCGGAGTATCTATTTTAGAAGACTATAATATGAGAGTCTCATGTAGGGAGATCCTCTTTCTGTGTTGTGGTAAACTTGTAGCCCACAATACGCACAATCTTTACTGTTACTAACCTACACCCCCCTTATAATCCACAGCCTATTGCATGCCAGAACACAGCCATTTTTCCATTCAAACTGTGTTGACATCTGTTCTAAACCAGTTTTTCGGCCTCTCTCTATGATACTCCATGCCCACAGCTGCTTCGAGGGTTGTCATTGTGATAATGGATTTTTCCAAGGTGAAGCTCGTCCTTTCCAGACCAATGTGGCTGCTACGTCAACACAACTATTATAAGGTAAAACTAAAAAAAAAAAAGAGAGAAATTGTAAATTTCTTTATGTAACTAAACTTACAGGCTTCCCCAGAAGTGTTTTCAATGTTCAGACTTTAGACTTCAGAACGTTTAGATCAGTATATTAATCTGCTCCTTGATTTCCATGTTTGTACTCTAATATCATCTCCTCTTAGATAATTTATATATGCAGAGATAGCAATGTCAATCACATGATTCAAGGTAATTGAATAAATAATTACACTTCTTGTGCTCTCAGGTGGCCCATCAAGCAAAACCAAGGAGGTTTCCCCTCTAGAAGGTGACATTTAATCATATTACAGCACACAGTACCCACCTCTGTTAGGCCACTATCCTGTTTACAGGCAGACCCGAACCCCCTCTCCGACAGAACACAGAATTGATAGTTTAAAACAGTCTCTGGTCCCCCACAATTCCTTTGTTTTCATTAAAAAACAAAAGTAATCTTGGTAGTTTATTTCCTATCAACCATTGTGCAACAGAAATAAAAAATAATACAGGGTTATCAATAAAAGTTCTTATCGTTTAAAATGGTGCTAATTTTGGGTTGTTTGGGGTTTGGGGGGGCATTTGTTGTTGGGAGGGGGGGGGGTGGGTTTTTGTTGGGGGGTTTGGTTGTTTATGTGGTAGCCCACCGGTTGGTTTTGGTTGCCCCCCCCTCGCTGTTCGCTTTCCCTGTTCCCTCCGCTCTGCTTGGGTTGGGCCCCCTTCTCCCTCCTTTTCCCCGCTCCGGCCCTTTTCTTGCCCCCCCTGCCCTTCCTGTGGCTTGAACCGGGTACACTCATGGCTGTCGCGTTATCAAAGAAGAATTCAGGGGGCCCTCCCCCCCCCTTCCGCTCTGGGTCCCTCCCCGCATGGCAACCCCCGTCGGAGTGCCCACGCCCCCCCCTCGTGGCCTTCAGGTGGTCGGGAAAGCTTGAAAATCTCCATCAGGTGGTATTGGCTCCCTTTTTACTCGAGTAAAGGCGCTGAACACCATTTCTAATGAATCGATTTATATCAATCAAGGTATGGAAAAGATTGAAATGTATTGTTGGAACAAAGGTCAATCCTTTGGACAGTACTGTCAATTGTGTATCTGTTATTTCCTTTGAAGAGAGATTATCACATTTATTGGTTCCCCTTGAACCATCTGTTCTTTTTCCTCAACATATACCCCCTTTTGTCTTGATCTTCTCCTTCCAGTCTGATCCGTTTATAGATAAAGTCCCCTGCAATTTTGTGGTCTGAGTATGTCCCTTTTAGCCCACTAGCAAACATAATGGGAAAATGGACAGCCCCTGGTGAGACATCATCTCTTTCAGAAGGATTTAGGATTAAAATAAGTGCCAGGGAGAAATATAAATCACATATAAAGAAAATATATGAAAAATATGCGCTTTGGACATAATCATAGATTACACTTTAGTTCTCCTTTAGGATTTAAAGCTTAGATTTTTAAGTTTAAAGCAGCTATGGAAGAATCCTGAACACAGCTTAGCCTACTGTCCCACAGACGCCTTTTTGTTTGCTCACATCTGCATGCCATCTTGTGAAAAATAGGATTAATCTTTCTAAAGGTTCTAAAGTTGGAATGGTGAGAATGTGGAACTGGCTTCTAACATTTATGGTAATGGCAAGTTCATTGAATAGCTTTAAAAATGGGCTAGATAAGTTTCTAAAACAAAAAATATTGAGAATTACTGGTATTAATTCATATACTGCAGTTCTGGTTGTTCCAGGGATAAAGCAATTTCAAATTCAGGAAGGAATCCTCCCTTTTAGCTGTTTTTTTTTTTTTTGCCTTCCTCTGGACTAGATGGGTATATGTCTTTATTCAATGTATGTTGGACTAGATGGGTATTGTCTTTAGTCAATGTATGTGGACTAAATGGACGTATGTCTTTATTCAACCTCCATTTCTATGTTACTATGTAACTGTTTGACAGACATTATGGGTAGGGTATAAAGTTTAGACTAAATAGACGTATGTCTTTATACAACCTCCAATAATATGTTACTATGTAACTGTTAGACAGACATTATGGGTTGGGTATAAAGTTTAGACTAAATGGACGTATGTCTTTATACAACCTCCAATACTATGTTACTATGTAACTGTTAGACAGACATTATGGATAGGGTATAAAGGTTGGACTAGATGGGCGTATGTCTTTATACAACCTCCAATACTATGTTACTATGTAACTGTTAGACAGACATTATGGATAGGGTATAAAGGTTGGACTAGATGGGTGTATGTCTTTATACAACCTCCAATACTATGTTACTATGTAACTGTTAGACAGAATTATGGTAGGGTATAAAGGTTGGACTAGATGGGTGTATGTCTTTATACAACCTCCAATACATTATATTATGTAACTGTTAGACAGACATTATGGATAGGGTATAAAGGTTGGACTAGATGGGCTATGTCTTTATACAACCTCCAATACTATGTTACATGTAACTGTTAAACAGACATTATGGGTAGGGTATAAGGTTGGACTAGATAGACATATGGCTTTATACAACCTCCAATACTATGTTACTATGTAACTGTTAGACAGACATTATGGGAAGGGTATAAAGGTTGGACTAGGTGACATATGGCTTTATACAACCTCCAATACTATGTTACTATGTAACTGTTAGACAGACATTATGGGTAGGGTATAAAGTTTAGACTAAATGGAGTATGTCTTTATACAACCTCCAATACTATGTTACTATGTAAGTTTAGACAGACATTTAGGGTAGGGTATAAAGTTTGGACTAAATGGACGTATGTCTTTATGCAACCTCCAATACTATGTTACTATGTATCTGTTAGACAGACATCATGGGTAGGGTTTAAAGGTTGGACTAGTTAGACATATGGCTTTATACAACCTCCAATACTATGTTACTATGTAACTGTTAGACAGACTTTATGGGTAGGGTATAAAGGTTGGACTAGATAGACATATGGCTTTATACAACCTCCAATACTATGTTACTATGTAACTGTTAGACAGACATTATGAGTAGGGTATAAAGTTTGGACTAAATGAACGTATGTCTTTATACAACCGTAATACTATGTTACTATGTAACTGTTAGACAGACATTATGGGTAGGGTATAAAGTTTGGACTAAATGGACGTATGTCTTTATGCATCCTCCATACTATTTTACTATGTATCTGTTAGACAGACATCATGGGTAGGGTTTAAAGGTTGGACTAGTTAGACATATGGTTATACAACCTCCAATACTATGTTTACTATGTAACTGTTAGACAGGACATTATGAGTGGCTGAGTCTGTCTAACAGTTACATAGTAACATAGTATTGGAGGTTGTATAAAGCCATATGTCTAACTAGTCCAACCTTTAAACCCTACCCATGATGTCTGTCTAACAGATACATAGTAACATAGTATTGGAGGATGCATAAAGACATACGTCCATTTAGTCCAAACTTTATACCCTACCCATAATGTCTGTCTAACAGTTACATAGTAACATAGTATTACGGTTGTATAAAGACATACGTTCATTTAGTCCAAACTTTATACCCTACTCATAATGTCTGTCTAACAGTTACATAGTAACATAGTATTGGAGGTTGTATAAAGCCATATGTCTATGTTTTTTGTTAAATAAGAAAGGCACCAAAAGCACTGGCTCAAATTATGGGAATGTTTTTAAATGTGGAAAGAACAGGTGCATCACCTGTCATTTCGTGTTAAAATAGCTCCAACTTTTCACAGCACTTTTAGGACGAAACGCGTAGGTTTCAGCATGGTTTTTGATTAATATTTTAATAAAGGATGAATGATTTTACATCCAGAGAGTCCTTGTGATTTGGGTCGCGAAGTGTGCACGCTCTATCTCTCTTTGAAATGTTCGACTAGAGATAGCTGGCCCCTCCCAATCAAGGCTGTGACAACTGACTAGTGATGATCCCGAACCCGGTTCAGAAGCAGATATTAGAGAGGCCACTTGAAGAGCGCAGGTATTATGTCATTGCGCGCACTGATGTCACTCTTCAAACGGCTGTGCTATTATCTAGCACAGGGCAAGTTGGAGATTTGGAGAATGTGGGGGAGTCCTAAAAACAGGATTAGAGTGGAGGAGGAAGCCAGCAACATTGAAGCAGTAAAGTTAGAGGATGGGAAGTTTCCAGAACTTGACAATGTTTTTTTTTGTTAAGATTTTGGGCATTGATTTGTGTTCCACAGACCATTTCCAGGTCCATTACAGTAAGTTACCCTTAATCTATTTATACAGTAAATTATACATTAATTTAGGCAGAACTTTCGGATTTTTTTAAACTCCCATTGACTGCACTTGTCCACTTGTAATTTTTCCGGTATAGATGAACAATTGGTCCTGAACAACCATTTCTATTTTTATCTTTAGCCTTTGTATAAAGTGGATAAAAGGGAATGTTCATTCTGAAGGACCACATGACAAATGGCAGGAAATATTGCTAAAGAAGGATTGGACCTAAAAATATAAATGTATAATGTAGAATGTGTAGATGAAAGTATCATTAATTGTACATGGGTAATGTGTGTAGAAACAGAAAGGGGAGCTTGGGGACCTAGAGAATGGGGATGATTTATCTGATGATTAAATTCTTTACTGCGAAATGGGAGCAGCTCAGACGATGGGGTGAACAGGTATGGGTAGCCCGAATTGTTCATTCTACTGATACATGGAGAGAGCTGCTTATTAGTAAAAACACATAATAGATCCCTTATTACCAATACTTTATAATAATAAATCATTCTAATTGGTAAGGGAGAATAACACAGCCATATACGCCCATAGAAATAGAAATCCTCAGAATTTTCAGTGTGATTTAAAAGGCATGGCACTCTTTAAATTTAAACTTATATTTGATAAATAACCATAACTACAGTACAAAAGGGGAAAAGCTGACAGATGTTGAGCTAATCAGATTCCAGCAAAAGTATATCTCCTCTCTGCATCTTTAAAGGTTTCTACCTCCTCTACAAGATCTCTAAGATTTTTTCAAGCTTCCATATGCTCAGGAGACAGCTAAGGAAATAGAATTCAGTCATTGCTTGTCATATAATCTGTTACGTCATGACGACAGCTGAGGAAACAGAACCATTATTGCAGCATTTCAGGTTAGACTTCCATCTCTCAGAAACTGCAGGTTTGGGGGTTGATTTACCTAACCTATATACATTTTTTAATTTTAAGTACATTTTTCAGATTTAATTTAAGCCCCAGTGTGTTTAAACTTCCACAAAGCGAAGCACTGGCGCACACCGGAAAGAAAGCACATACCAAGTCTTCAAATCAAGCAGGTGAAACACAATTTTATTGATAACTAAAAAACATATCCGGACTCCGAAAAATCCCAGTGTGTTTAAACCAATGAGGAGAATCTAAAATTGAATCATCATCATGATGCCTGTTTTGTGTGTACTGGTGTCAAAACGAACAGCTGGTTCTGCTATACATGCTTAGGGTATGGGTGCTCGGTCAAGCTGTAAGGCCCAACCGATTGTCCATACATTAGGCAATAGTTGGATGTAGAGGCTTGTGTGCTGGGTTAAACCTGCGAAGTGTTACAGGGCTAAGAATAGGAGGACAGTGGGATAACTTGAAATACGTATTACAGAAGTAATACAAAACTCTGTAGTAATAAAAACACATACATATTACTAAAGCCTGGTTTTCTTTTATCATCTGTCAATTTGAATAGCATAGACCTGAGCCTAATGGTTATTAGGAATGCTGTAAATTAGCGTGCCCTTTGTAAAGTAATATATTGTATGCATATGTTGGTTTAATAAGCTTGCAATGTTAGTGTAAATGTTATATACACAAGGAACACCGTTAAACTCTAGCTCACAAGCCCTGCAGCTAAGTCTGGTAAGCATGGGGCAATATTTTGCCTATTCGACCCCCTGACCAATATTTGGATGGTCAGGATGAAATATCAGTGATGAAATTACTGCATTACATGATTAGATTATGCGATTGGTTGTACCAATCAGATAAACTCACCTTTTAGCCCTAATTTAGCCTTTTTTTTATTTTAAGATCAGAAATTCCTGGATGCTGAAAGTAATTATTACCGTAGAGAGCCAGATACCTTTCATTGTAAGAGTAGCAGGATATGATCTACATGTATATAATTTTTAGGTTATTCTATCAAAGTAAGAGAGATGAAAGGAATATGGGGAACTGTTTTGTGAAATACTTTCATTTGCTTTTGCTGTTTCTATGTTACTGTAGCTGTGTTTGCCAATTACCTTTTACAGCAATAATATATATTTCCATTTTAATAAACTTGCATTTAGAATAGAATGAATGAAATAGTTTTCAATGGCAAGTTGTTATATTTATTAGAGTACTTATGTAGATTGAAAAAAAGTAAATCTGCGCAAATGTGTAGGAAGCTCTATAGCTCTTTATAATATAAAGTTCATTGGAAATTTTCACTTGTTTTACAGACATTGTCACTGAATTTGGTAAAAGGACAAAATGTTAAGCTAAAATATATTATTACTAGTAGGAACAAAAAGTGAAGCAGTTCTGGATATACAGTTTTGCCTTCTATAAACAGTGTAACAATAGAATCTATTAACATTTTGGCACCTCCTCTAATTCTAGGGTAATGGAAACAGTTTATACGAGCAATTAAAACATAAAGGGCATTTCTACCCAAAAAACTAAATTTGTGCAGTGTTAAGAACCCTTACCCTCTTTTTTTTTTTTTTTCATTTTCAAACACAATTCTGTTGATATTTTTAAAATTCTTAATTTTCTAAGATTCGATTTTCCAATTTTCTTTGAAGATTTCTGACTTTCGAATTTTTTTAAAAGGCCATTGTATCCGCGGATTTTCAAAACCGCCAAACTAGATTTGTTGCGAAATAAGGTCTCATCATAATTCTCAAGCTCTGATCATGACAACCTATACATTTCAGCCCCACAAATGACTAGAGAAGTGCATTTCCGAACTATAGAACTGTAATAAAAGTTCTATTGTTCTATAGTTCGAAAACTAACCCATTAACCTCAATTGGAGTCAAATCGTTTGAAAAGTTCTAATAAGTACAGATAAAATAGCAATGGCAACTTACTGTAAATGGCTCTGGCAGCTGGGAAATGGACTGGGGAACACGAACTTTTGGGGATTATCGATCAATACACTTGAGAGTATTGCTTGAAAGTGTTATCACCAAAATCAAGGGTTAGCGAATCACATGCTTTTGATTGCTAAACATTGTCCGATCGCAGCACATGCACCGCAACACGCATGAACGCATGAGTGTGCTGATAATGCGCATGTTTGTGGGCACGTTTCCGGGGCAATTGTTTGCTCTTCAGTGTGCTTCACCCTTAAAGGGCAAGTCCAGCCCCGAAATGAAAATTACATACAGGTAAATCACCCCACAAAAAACCTAAATGTAATAGTTTGAAATCTGAAAGGTGTAAGTCTAACCTGAAATCCTATACAATGTCCGTTGCCCCAGTTTCTGCTTCCTGGTTCTTCCAGTTAGCAAATGTCAGTATGCATTTGACAGTTGACATCACAGCCAATGACTGAATGTTAATCCCCTGTCTGCCTCTTCTGAGCATGCCCACGCTCAGTACAGGCTCAGTACGGGTTTCTAAATTGCTCAGTTTCCACAAGGCCTCCAGAAGCATAGTAGTCATACAGTAATGAATTCATAGGGCAAAGTATGATATATCAACATATTTTAAAGAGACCATTCTTTCTAAAAGATGTTCTTATGAGGGTGGAGTTTCCCTTTAAATACCAGCCAATGACTAACACCTGGAGCGGCTCCTGATGCATGCCCTGGACATTACGTAAATCTGCCATGAAAACATGACAATTAGATGCTACTTTGCATTTTCCTTGAGGAGACTAAAGCCAGGATTGCAGCTAATTATGAAATGTGGTATATAATGAGTTCATGTTCTCTACGGTATTTGCAATGTACATTTATTTAAATACATTCAATTTTATACATAAATATTTTAAACCGACATAACAACATTAAACAGATAACGTGTGTTTAAATAATAATTGCTTAGGGAGACATTCATAGCAGCCTTTATATTATTTATAAACCTCCTCTGCTCCCAATCATACATATTCTCTGTTTTATGGTGTAAGTTCATTTAGGGGATGTGTTTGCAGTGACATTTCTTCCCCAAAGTGATTAGAATTTAGAATATTTATTCCCATCATCAGATACATTGGCAGGACCCAATAATATTATTTATTCTGCAGTATCAAATTGCATTCTGGGTAGACTTTTACAGTAAAGCCACTTTATTTAGGTTAAGTTCATGTGCTAAGATAAGATTTCTTTTGTATCAGACATGCAGTAAATTTGATCTATGTCCCTTTATTATGATAACCATTAAGTATAATGTACCATTTATTGATATAAAATCAGTGGTCATTGGTAGGGGGGTAAGGACTTTATGTCTTTTATTCAACCTGATCACTTTTGACTATGTATTTCCATGTGGGTAGGTCAGTTGGTGTGTGTATCGGTGTCAGGTTGGGAGACAGGGGCGTCTCTAGGGTCTGAGAAGAGCTGGGGCCTTCCGGGCACTCCATAAAAATTTTAGGCCATGCCCCTTCTCCGCCCATTTAAGCCACACCCACTAGGTACTTAATAGATATGAACGAGAGACGAACATACAGATGAGACAAACTGAGAGATAGATACACAGCCAGGAAGGTATAAATAGAAAGACAGAAAAATAGACAGACAGAGGTGTAGACAGAGATACACAAAATTAATGACACAAAGGCACAGTATTCCATTATACTGGTGCAAACTGGCAATTTCAGTATATACTGGTAGCAAACAAAAGCCATGGCAATGTTATACATACTGATAGTCATGGACATTTCATTACATAATGGTAGTCACAGGAATTTTATCACAAACTGGTAGCCGTGGACATTTCTTCACAACTAGTAGCCATGGGCATTTTATCGCATACTGGTAGCCACGGGCATTTCATTAAATAATGGTAGTCATGGGCATTATCACAAATTGGTAGCCATGGACATTTCATCACAAACTGTTAGCCATGGAAATTTTATCACAACAGGTAGCCATGGGCATTTCATCACATACTGGTAGCCATGGGAATTTTACCACAAACTGGTATCCGTTGGCATTTCATTACATAATGGTAGTCATGGGATTTTATCACAAACTGGTAGCCATGGGCATTTCATCACAATACTGGTAGCGATGGGAATTTTTATCACAAACTGGTAGCCATGTGCATTTCCTTACATATTGGTAGCCAAAGGCAATTCATCACATAATGTTAGCCATGGGCATTTATTACATAATGGTAACCATTGGTATTTCATTGCATACTGGTAGCCATGGGCATTCTCACACTAATGGTAGGCATGGAATTTCATCACATACTGGTAGCCATGGGCATTTTACATACTGGTAGCCATGGGCATTTATTACATAATAGTAGCCAGTAGGTGTGTGTACCTGGTCAGTAAAAAACATGTACTTTTTTCTTTGCCTAAAGTTACCTTTAAGTATGGCTGCAACAGAAATGGAAGGATAGGTCAGGAGCGTCGTGTTACCTGTGTCAGGTTATTGGGTAAAAAAAACCAGGTTTTTTCATGTTTTTTTCAACGCCAACTTTTTATGATGATAGATTAAAATTTGATTTTCACTATAATTACCCTTTAAATATGGCTGCCATGGAAATGTAAGGGTAGGTCAGTAGGTGTGTGTACCTGTGTCAGGTTGGGGGGGTGGTAAAAAAAAAAAAGATTATTGATCAAAATTGTTTTTTGCCTATAGTTACTCGTTTAATTGGCTGCCACAGGAATGGACAGGTAGGTCAGAAGGTATGTGTACCTGTGTCAGTTTGGAGGGTAAAAACTAACTTTTTTTGATGATTGGTCAAACATAGTTTTTTGACGATTGTTACCCTATAAATATGACTGCAACTGAAATGGAAGAGAAGGTCAGTAGGTGTGAGTACCTGGGTCAGGCTAGAAGGGTATTTGTTTTTTGCATGAATGACCATAAAACTGACTTTATAGATGATAAATCAAAATGTCATTTTTGACTAGTTACCCTTTAAGTTTGTCGCCACGGGGATGGAAGGGTAGGTCTGTACCATGTGCTGTGTGGGGGTATCGGTGTTTGTGTTTATGACACATAAAACTAACAGTTTTGATCACATGACCCTTAAACCCCGAAATATCCACATTTGAGGATTGTTCCCATTATAGTCTATGGGAAAAAATGTCCCGAAATTTGCCAATAATTGCGGTTATGCTTCTGCAGATTCTTAGCTATGTAACAGCACAGTTCTATGGGTCCTGCACGTCTGTACCGAATTTGTGTCTCTAGCTCAAAAACGTGGGAGGAGATACAGTCCAAAAAAGCGGAGGAATAAAACGGAAGAAAAAAAAGAAAGAACAGTAATTGGGCTCTTCAAGCCAAATTAACAAGCATTTCTTACTATTATTCACACCTATTTTCTGTGTGCAGTTTAAATCACAACAATTTTTTTAAATTCTTCATGACCAATGTGATGGATGCCTTGGCTACAATAGAATATGCGTGATTTCAGGGCGGAATTGCAGGTGCCTTCGCTTTGAGCAATTAGATGAATTCTTTCTTAATATCCAAGAAAAGGTCTCCCAGACTATTATTGCTTACACTTTCATGAGTAACATTGTCTTCTCCACATTGTACTGTGAATGTACAAGTTGATCTAAAGCTTGAGATTCAGAGAGATACCCAGCTTCCTCTAGGGTTATTATAGGGAAAGAAAAGAGGTAGAGAGCTTTCACATCCCAGTCTTGTTTCATTGGAACTACAATAAATTATTCATCCCTTAAGAAGATTAAATATTTACTACAGTGCATTCTTCTTTCTCCTTTCTTGTTGAACAGATGCTAGTCAATATGTCCTCATTAGCAAATCTTTAAAGTGTTTGTTTAACTCTTCAGTATCTTTATCATTTAATTTATATATAATTGTCAAACAGACAGAATTACAGATGTTTCCTTTATGTGTCTTGCTATTGGAACTCAAAAGAAAAGCTAGCGTTTCCCTTTGCAGGGATATTACTTGTTTGGTTGTTCTGTAATGATTGAAAGTAATTGAGCTTTATGTATGAAAAGTAACTTTAGAAAAGTAAAGACCACAAACATCTTAAAATAATTACGACTTTCAATGATTTCATCTTCTGCAAATCCTAAGACACCAAATTTTAATAAACATACTTAAACTGTGTAAAACACCATGCAATTATTCAACCCAATCGAACAATAGTTCGGACAGTTGGCCCACAAAAGTGTATGGGTTAGTTTATGGCCACCAACTGACCGTTTGTCCAAAGAGACGATCAGACGCATTTGTATGGTTGTCTCCCCTACTACAGCTCGCCAGCAAGAAGCAAACAATACTGCAAGTCCAATAATATGGTAACTCCTGATCAATATAAGCAACTTCTGATGGATATAAGAAGGAGGAATCAACCATGAAGCCCAGCCGCTCGGCACACACTACCTTCGTACAGAGACAATTAGATGTCCCAATATTCGGATGCCGCATGGCCCCACAAAGTACCTGACCTTGGGGGTAACACAGGCTGGCCAGTCAAAGAAGGGCAACACGCCTTAGGTTATGTGCAGACCGAATGATGAAAAAACAGAAATACACTGAAAATGGAAACAAACAAATAAAAGTGCAACAAATTGGTATAAAGTGCAGAGTGAATAAAGTAAAAATACAAAATAATGGATGTCAATGTAGTTTCAATGCCATCTGCAACATGTTTCACTTAAAAAGCTTCATCAGTCTTGTAAAGCTTATTGCAGAACAAATATCATGTCAAATGTAAAATTGCATTAGAGGTTGTTCACCTTATCAATAAGTGAACCACTGGGTTTTTTTTTAGCAAAAAATATCAATTGAAAATATTCCAGTAATTTTTTTATTTTTTTTAAAATTTTTTTTAAAAATTTAAGGTAATTTGGTACATTTCGAACATGACAATCATTATATATTATGATCTATATGTAGTGATATGTTTATTTATATAGCGCCACTTGGGGACGCAGCGCTGTACAGTATAAAATACAATAAAGTCATACAAGGGGGATAAATACAATGATAGTTCAGTACATAAATATATAACTTATATAAATAGAAGTGCTAGGGCTTTGCCACAAGAGCTAATGAGGCCCCTGCCCTGTGGAGCTTACAATCTAGTTAGGTGGGTAACACACAGATACAATGGAATGGGTATAAGTGCTGGAGTGAGACGTATGCAGTGCAAATAAAACTATCAAATACTGTGTGGATATCAGATAGTTAGGATGTAAGGCTAGATTTAAAGGTCATGTCTACCCTTTATAGAAACTTTTATATTATAATCCGTTCCCCCAGCCCAAACGCGTATAATTATATTCTCAGAAAGTCCCCTGATCATTAATTTCCTTACTCTCTCCTTCGCCACAATGCCCCGGCCCTGCTTGCACGGAACTGCAAGCAAGGGGGCGGGGACCGGCAGCCGCGTCTGTGATTGGCTGAGAGGCAGACAATCGCAGACGCAGCTGCCGGCTGCTCAGAACGGTGAAGGAGAGAGGTAAGGTAAGTAATGATGGGGACTTTCTGAGGATGTAATTATAGCAGTTGGGGCTGGGGGAACATGGACTATAACATACTAAAAGGGATTTACGCTAGAGGGAGGGAGACCAAACGGGGTGGGAGACCAAAGCGGGTGGGAGAGGAGGAAGAGGAAGAGGGAGTAGGGAGTGCTGCAGTGGGCATGCCAAACTTCTCCCGGAGGGGAGACAGAAGGCAGAGTCTTATATGGACTCCTGGTGGCAGTTTTTGGGACTTTGGGGGGGGGTTACATTTGGAGCTGGGATGTAAGGTAAGGATTTTATTACACTACAGAGTGGGACCAGTAGTGGGGGGGGATTATAGTTTTGGGGGGTAGACATGCCCTTTAAACTTGCTAATTGAGGTTTCTTGATGTAGAGAGAGGGGAATAGAATTCCAGAGGATGGGAGCTACAAGAGAGGAAGGTTTAAGGTGAGAGGAAGCAGTCCGAGTGGGGGGTCTGTTCAGGAACTGGTTCTGGGATGAGCGGAGGGTACGACAGGAACATATGGGGAGACTAGAGAGAGAAATATAAGGAGGAGCAGCAGAGCGAAGGGATTTAAATGTTAGGAGAAGGATTTTTGTATGTAATGCGCTGTTTAACGGGGAGCCAGGTTGTTGTCCAGTACAGAGTAGATTTGGGATCCGGGTTATTAGAGAGCGAAACAAATACATTTGGCAGAGTTAAGTATAGAATGAAGGGGAGAGAGGTGGGAAGCAGGAAGACTAGAAAGTAGTAGGTTGCAATAATCCAGAGGCGATAGGATGAGAGCATGCATAAGCATAGCGGTGGTCGGGAGAGAAAGGAACCTGTGGATTGCGAAGGAAGAAGGAGAGAGAGTCAATAATTAGGGGAAATGGGAGTATTGTTAACAGAGATGGAGAAATATGGGACAGGAATAGGGTTAAGGTGGAAAAACTTCATTAAGACATCCAGGAGGAGATGGCAAGGAGGCAGTCGGAGACACGTGATTGGATGTCAGGAGTTAGCGTAAGGGTGGACAAGTAGATCATAATTCTGTATCATCTGCATATAAATGATATTTGAAGCCAAAAGAGGTAATAACATCTCACAAGGAAATAGTGTAGAGGGGAACAATAAGGGTCCAAGAACAGACCCTGCGGGACCAAGAGGAACCGGAGAAGAGGTATGCTAGCATAAGATACAGAGTAAGTTCTGTCAGAGAGATAGGATAGAAACCAGGATGCCTCTTCATTCCGAATGCCCGAACAGTGAAGTATCCACATTAGGAGGGAATGATCGACTGTGTGGAAAGCAGAGGAGAGGTCAAGGAGGATCGTTAGTGATGCGGGAGAAGACTAATCGTTCTAGCAGTTTAGAGGCTATTGGTAAGAGAGAGACCGGGCGGCAAACAAGGGCTTTTTTAGTATGGGCTTAACATGGGCGTGCTTAAGACGAAGGGAAAATTCCAGATGTAAGGGAGGCATTGAATATGTGGGCAAGTATAGGGGTAAGCACATTATTACAGTGCTTCAGTAATACAGAGGGCATGGGATCAAAGAGGACAGGTCGTGAGCGGACGATATAGAAGCAGATGAGGGAATTCTGAATGGGTCACAGATATATTATTACCTTTCTTTTGTAATATATAATTTAAAGGGCATGTCCACCTTTAAAACAAAAAAATGGTCAATTGTCAGTAACCTACCAACTTGCTGCCTCCTCTCCACATGCTAAGCTTATAAAAAGCTCACTGAGCAGAAGGGGGGTAGGCAGATACCTTTGCCTGAAAGGAATAGAACTTATCATTTAATACCTGGTTACTAATACATGTAATAAACATAAAATAGCAGTTGGGGTTGCAGGCAGATAACTGACAAGTCACCAGTTTTTTTGGTGCAGACAAAATGGCTACTTGAAACAACGGAGCGAGACCATTTTCAGTGTTGAACTGGGGTGTTGGGGCCCACCAGGAGAGTATAAGATGGGGGGGGCACCAAAAAGCATTAATGGACCCACTGACTTTTATTCTTAAATTAAAAAAATTGAAATTTTTGAAACTGAACTTTCATCGAAAATCGAATATTAAAAAATAGAAAATTCAAAAATTAGACTGAAAGTTGTTTTCGCATTTGATTGAAATCCGGGTGTTAAAAAGTGAAAACTTGAAAAATTCTGATACAATTGGAATCCAATCTGACGTTTGGCCCACAGAATCACTGTCGGAAGGAGACTCTCCAGCATAACATTTTGACAAAGTCCATGTGACCCTACTAAGGGGCAGATAATGGTCTCTCTACCATCCCATGTAGAGGTTAGCGTACGTGTCTTTCTTCTTTTTATATGGTTATATAGTCACCTTTGTGGTGACATTAATATATATTGTTATTTTTGATTTACTGCTGGATTTATTGTATATATTATTATATTTGTTTTTCCTTTTCTATATTTGATATAATTAGACTATCCTTTGTATAAGTTGTTTGCGCTTTTGTTTGTTTTTTGTTATATTTTTGTTTATGTCTCTTTAATCATGAGAGGGGTGGAGCTCCATGTTTATGGGCTTGTACTTAAGGAGCTTCCGTCCTTAACTAGTAGCCATAGTACCTTTACTATGATTAAGTGCCTAACCGGCACGAAACGCGTCAGGTTTCAGCATGGTTTTTGATTAATGGTTTAATAAAGGATGAATGATTTTACTCCAGAAAGTCCTTGTGATTTGGATCGCGACAGTGTGCACACTCTATCTCTCTTTGAAATGTTGACTAATTGTTAGAGCTAAATCGACGGGCTCGGGGCTGGATGCACCTGAGCCACTCTTTTGATTCGGTGAGTTCCCGTTTCACTATACCTTACCCATGTATAAGTGTTCTTTTTGGATGCAATCAGTGCTATATTAAGTGAAGGGTTCGGGGCATATGCACCTGAACCACCCTCTATTCAGTGTGAGTTCATCCACTAACATTATTTCTAAACTTAGATAGTATCTGAGTCACTCTGTCATTTTATATGCTCTTGCTGTTTGGATTTAATATCTAAACACCAACGAGTTACGTGATATCCGGGTCCACATTAGAGTATAGATACACCTAACACAAATTTTCGTTTCTTATATTTATATATATTATCGTGGCCAGCTATCTCTGCCAGAATTGGGACAAGAACTATCCTAAATATCTGGTTAGTAATGCAGGTAATAAAGTGCACAATAAATCAGGTGGGGTTGGGGGCAGACATGTGGGCAGTTTTTTGTTTAAGGGTGGACATGCCCATATAGTTTGCACATAGAGATGGCAATAACTTCTACTGAAACTGGTTCCAGGAAAACTTAACAGTTTTACTGACTTTAAAAACTATAAACTACAATTTTAAGATCTTGGGTTTCAATGCTGCATAGCAAAGTGTACGAAATCAATAGACATTTTTTTTTAAATGAAGACATATGTAGAAATACCTACAGGGTTACTCAATAAAAGTTCTTATCGTTTAAAACGGTGCTAATTTTGCCCCAAACAATCAGATGTTAACTTTCAAATGTTAAATAAGATCTGATTGGTTGGGGCAAAATTAGCACCATTTTAAACGATAAGAACTTTTATTGAGTCTCCCTGCTAGTTTGTGTGATATAGATAAATAATTAAAAAATACGATTTTTTACCTGCCGTACTTGCCTTTACTCTTCGGAGATCAGAATAAATTTAATGAAATTTAGCAAATAGAGCAAATCTGTGGGTTTCACTCATTTTGAAATGTATGATTTCATATCTGGATAAATTCTCAAAAATGAAATAGTATAATGCAGCATCTGTGTGTCATCAGTGTTTTTATATTGTGTTTATGTTTGTTTTCTTTTGTAATGACTGAATCTATCACTCTGATGTTTTTTGGAAGGAATGTTTCTTAATTTCATTAAGGGAATTAATGATTTCCATACCCATCACACGCCACAGAGCAATGCTTGTATTTTTGTTTGTGAGCAGCTATTATTTTATTTAATTCATGTTAACATCTTGGTACACAGTTATTAAGCAAAGCAGACAAACCTTTATATCCTACCCTTAATGTCTGGCTAACAGTATATAGTAACATAAGTATTGGAGGTTGTATAAAGACATACATCCATCTAGGCAACCTTTATACCCTACCCATAATGTCTGTTTAACAGTTTATAGTAACATAGTATTGGAGGTTGTATAAAGACATACGTCTATCTAGTCCAACCTTTATACCCTACCCATAATGTGTATAACAGTTACATAGTAACTAGATTGGAGGTTGTATAAAGACATACGTCTATCTAGTCCAACCTTATACCCTACCCATAATGTCTGTCAACAGTTACATACTAACATAGTATTGGAGGTTGATAAAGCCATATCCTTATCTAGTCCAACTTTATACCTACCCATAATGTCTGTCTAACAGTTACATAGTAACATAGTATTGGAGGTTGAATAAAGCCATATCTCTATCAGTCCAACCTTTATACCCTACTCATAATGTCTGTCTAACAGTTATATAGTAACATAGTATTGGAGGTTGTATAAAGACATACGTCCATTTAGTCCAAACTTTAACCCTACCCATAATATCTGTCTAATAGTAACATAGTATTGGAGGTTGTATAAAGACATAGTCTATCTAGTATATGTCTATCATATGTCTATCAACCTTTATACCCTACCCATAATGTTGTCTAACAGTTACATAGTAACATAGTATTGGAGGTTGTATAAGACATACGTCCATTTAGTCCAACCTTTATACACCTACCCATAATGTCGTCAAACAGTTACATAGTAAAATAGTATGGGGTTGTATAAAGACATATGTCCATTTAGCCCAAACTTTATACCCTACCCATAATGTCTGTCTTAACAGTTACATAGTAACATAGTATTGGAGGTTGTATAAAGACATACGTCCATTTAGTCCAAACTTTTATCCCTACCCATAATGTCTGTCTAACAGTTACATAGCAACATAGTTTATGGTTGTATAAGACATACGTTATTTAGTCCAAAACTTTATACCTACTCATAATGTAACTGCTCCCTTGCTGTTATATGGAGGTCCTGCCCTTGCTGTTATATGGAGGTTCTGCCCCCTTGCTGTGATATGGAAGTCCCTGCCCCTTGCTGTTATATGGAGGGGCCTGCTCCCTTGCTGTTATATGGAGGTGCCTGCTCCCTTGCTGTTATATGGAGGTCCCTGCCCCCTTGCTGATATGGAGGTACCTGCTCACTTGCTGTTATATGGAGGTACCTGCTCACTTGCTGTTATATGGAGGTGCCTGCCCCCTTGCTGTTATATGGAGGTCCCTGCTCCCTTGCTGTTTATGGAGGTCCCTTGCTGTTATATGGAGGTCCCCTTGCTGTTGTATGGAGGTCCCTGCCCTCTTTGCTTTTATATGGAGGTCCCTGCTCCTTTGCTATTATATGGAGGTCCCTGCTCCCTTGCTGTTATATGGAGGTCCCTGTCCCTTGCTGTTATATGGAGGTCCCTCACCCCTGCGTATATGGAGATCCCCTTGCTGTTATATGGAGGTCCCCTTGCTGTTATATGGAGGTCCCCCTTGCGGTTATATGGAGGTCACCCTTTTGTTATAGAAGGTCCCCCTTGCTGTTATATGGAGGTCCCCTTGCTGTTATATGGAGGTCCCCTTGCTGTTATATGGAGGTCCCCCTTGCTGTTATATGGAGTTCCCCTTTGCTGTTATATGGAGGTCCCCTTTTCTGTTATATGGAGGTCCCCTTTTCTGTTATATGGAGGTCCCCCTTTCTGTTATATGGAGGTCCCTTGCTGTTATATGGAGGTCCCCCTTGCTGTTATATGGAGTTCCCCCTTGCTGTTATATGGAGGTCCCCTTGTGATATGAGGTCCCCTTGTGTTATATGGAGGTCCCCCTTGCTGTTATATAGAGTTCCCCCTTTCTGTTATATGGAGGGCCCCCTTGCTGTTATATGGAGAGCCCCTTTTCTGTTATATGGAGGTCCCCCTTTCTGTTATATGGAGGTCCCTTGCTGTTATATGGAGGTCCCCCTTGCTGTTATATGGAGTTCCCCCTTGCTGTTATAGGAGGTCCCCTTGCTGTTATATGGAGGTACCCCTTGTGTTATATAGAGTTTCCCCTTTCTGTTATATGGAGTTCCCCTTGCTGTTATATGGAGGTCCCCCTTGCTGTTATATGGAGGTCCCCTTGCTGTTATATGGAGGTCCCCTTGCTGTTATATAGAGTTCCCCCTTTCTGTTATATGGAGGGCCCCCTTGCTGTTATATGGAGGTCCCCTTGCTGTTATATGGAGTTCCCCTTTTCTGTATATGGAGTTCCCCCTTTCTGTTATATGGAGGTCCCTTGCTGTTATATGGGGTCCCCTTGCTGTTATATGGAGGTCCCCTTTCTGTATATGGAGGGCCCCCTTGCTGTTATATGGAGGTCCCCTTGCTGTATATGGAGTTCCCCTTTCTGTATATGGAATTCCCCCTTTCTGTTATATGGAGGTCCCTTGCTGTTATATGGAGGTCCCCTTGCTGTTATATGGAGTTCCCCTTTTCTGTTATATGGAGTTTCCCCTTTCTGTATATGGGGGCCCCCTTGCTGTTATATGGAGGTCCCCCTTGATGTATTATAAAAGTCCCCCTTTCTGTTATATGGAGGTCCCCCTTGCTGTTATATGGAGGTCCCCCTTGCCGTTTATGGAGGTCCCCCTTGCTGTTATATGGAGGTCCCCTTTCGTTATATGCTAATTGGGACACATTCCAGGGTGTTTATTGCCAGCAGATTCTTGTACAAGTCATTCTGAATTGAGAAATCCTTCTGATGACTAGCGAAACGTCTTCCCGTATAGTGAGATTTCTCTATTTAGAAGGCTGCTGTTTAAAACTAATTGTGGGATGGACAAGCCCTTCAGTCAATAACTAATTTCTACTGATTGGCATGGGACACTATTGGGGTCCTTCCAACAGGAAGTCAGTATTATGGAAACATGTATGTATGTCAATATCCTTCAGGTATAAATATATACAGGACCACACACCCCTAACCACCCCACTCCCTAAACAGAAGACTATCGCTCAACAGGACCACAACCAATTATCTATCCCCCGTAGCAGCAACCCCCATGATCACATACCCCTACCCCCCTCCTAAACAGAATCTTATCAAAAAAATCTCCATTGTCCCCCACCAGCCCCCATGAACACATACCCCTAACCCCTCTCCTATACAGAGGCCCATTAAGACCATCACCATGATATCACCCAGCAGCACCATGACCACATACCCTTATACAATCCCCCAGCAGCAGCTCCCTATCCTGCCTGAAACAAATCCACCCCAAAGCCACATTTAAAATGAATGTTATAGACAGTTCATCTAAAAGACTGACTGCCGCTGCCTTACAGCATTGCTGCCTTATCATCATGCCACGACACAGTCTGAAACTGTTATCTCCCTCTACGTGCGCTGCTGCACACGAAACCGCGCATGCATGACTGCTGCCAACCTAGCTAAGCTCCAAAGCCCACTAGTGTGGGGTAGACGGGCCCACTAAGGCCAGGCCCACCGGGATTTCCCCAGTTGCCTGGTAGGCCAGTCCGACCGTGCTTGTAAAAATTAAAAACTAGATTGTAAGCTCTACGGGGCAGGGACCTCATTACCTCTTGGCAAAAAACTAGCACTTCTATTTATATAAGTTATATATTTATGTACTGAACTATCTATGTATTTATCCCCCTTTTATGACTTTATTGTATTTTCCCCAAGTGGCGCTTTATAAATAAACTATACTACATACAAAACTGGCCCCAAACCCACGCACTTATGATGGACACCCAGGACTGTCCAAAGAAATAGTCAGGCAGGCGTAGGAGGAGAAAGGGAGAGGAGAGACATGGAGGAACCAGCGGGCAGGCAGGGGCTGCAGCCTACAGTGCTCACGATTAGAGATGAATTGACGGCAGCGGTTGTGTGGAACTTATTGAAGTCCCAAAAATCCCTGTTATATGGAGGTGCCTGCTCCCTTGCTGTTATATGGAGGTCCCTGCCCCCTTGCTGTTATATGGAGGTTCCTGCCCCCTTGCTGTGATATGGAAGTCCCTGCCCCCTTGCTGTTATATGGAGGTGCCTGCTCCCTTGCTGTTATATGGAGGTGCCTGCTCCATGGTCCCTTGCTGTTATATGGAGGTCCCTGCCCCCTTGCTGTTATATGGAGGTACCTGCTCACTTGCTGTTATATGGAGGTACCTGCTCACTTGCTGTTATATGGAGGTGCCTGCCCCCTTGCTGTTATATGGAGGTCCCTGCTCCCTTGCTGTTATATGGAGGTCCCCTTGCTGTTATATGGAGGTCCCCCGTATGTCTTTATACAACCTCCAATACTATGTTACTATGTAACTGTTAGACAGACATTATGGATAGGGTATAAAGGTTGGACTAGATGGGTGTATGTCTTTATACAACCTCCAATACTATTATATTATGTAACTGTTAGACAGACATTATGGATAGGGTATAAAGGTTGGACTAGATGGGCGTATGTCTTTATACAACCTCCAATACTATGTTACTATGTAACTGTTAAACAGACATTATGGGTAGGGTATATAGGTTGGACTAGATAGACATATGGCTTTATACAACCTCCAATACTATGTTACTATGTAACTGTTAGACAGACATTATGGGAAGGGTATAAAGGTTGGACTAGGTAGACATATGGCTTTATACAACCTCCAATACTATGTTACTATGTAACTGTTAGACAGACATTATGGGTAGGGTATAAAGTTTAGACTAAATGGACGTATGTCTTTATACAACCTCCAATACTATGTTACTATGTAACTGTTAGACAGACATTATGGTTTTGTCCAGTACAGAGTAGATTTGGGATCCGGTTTTTAGAGAGCGAAACAATACATTTGGCAGAGTTAAGTATAGACTGAAGGGGAGAGAGGTGGGAAGCAGGAAGACTAGAAAGTAGTAGGTTGCAATAATCCAGAGGCGATAGGATGAGAGCATGCATAAGCATAGCGGTGGTCGGGGAGGAAAGGAACCTGTGGATTGCGAAGGAAGAAGGAGAGGAGTCAATAATTAGGGGAAATGGGAGTATTGTTAACAGAGATGGAGAAATATGGGACAGGAATAGGGTTAAGGTGGAAAAAACTACATTAAGACATCCAGGAGGAGATGGCAAGGAGGCAGTCGGAGACACGTGATTGGATGTCAGGAGTTAGCGTAAGGGTGGACAAGTAGATCATATATCTGTATCATCTGCATATAAATGATATTTGAAGCCAAAGAGGGAGGTATAACATTCCACAAAGGAAATAGTGTAGAGGGGAGAACAATAGGGTCCAAGAACAGACCCTGCGGGACCAAGAGGAACGGAGAAGAGGTATTGCTAGCATAAGATACAGAGTAAGTTCTGTCAGAGAGATAGGATAGAAACCAGGATGCCTCTTCATTCCGAAGATGCCGAACAGTGAAGTATCCACATTAGGAGGGGAGACTGTGTGGAAAGCAGAGGAGAGGTCAAGGAGGATCGTTAGTGATGCGGGAGAAGACTAATGCGTTCTAGCAGTTGAGGCTATTGGTAAGAGAGAGACGGGCGGCAACAAGGGCTTTTTAGTATGGGCTTACATGGGCGTGCTAAAGACAGAAGGAAAATTCCAGATGTAAGGGAGGCATTGAATAGTGGGCAAGTATAGGGGTAAGCACATTATTACAGTGCTTCAGTAATACAGAGGGCATGGGATCAAGAGGACAGGTCGTGAGCGGACATGATAGAAGCAGATGAGGGAATTCTGAATGGGTCACAGTATATTATTACCTTTCTTTTGTAATATATAATTTAAAGGGCATGTCCACCTTTTAAACAAAAAAAATGGTCAATTGTCAGTAACCTACCAACTTGCTGCCTCCTCTCCACATGCTCAAGCTTATAAAAAGCTCACTGAGCAGAGGGGGGTAGGCAGATACCTTTGCCTGAAAGGAATAGAACTATCATTTAATACCTGGTTAATAATACATGTAATAAACATAAAATAGCAGTTGGGGTTGCAGGCAGATAACTGACAAGTCACCAGTTTTTTTTGTTGCAGACAAAATGGCTACTTGAACAAAACGGAGCGAGACCATTTTCAGTGTTGAACTGGGGTGTGGGGCCCACCAGGAAGTATAAGATGGGGGGGGCACCAAAAAGCATTTATGGACCCACTTGACTTTTATTTCTTAAATTAAAAAAATTGAAATTTTTGAAACTCGAACTTATCATCGAAAATCGAATATTAAAAAATAGAAAATTCAAAAATTAGACTGAAAAGTGTTTTCGCATTTGATTGAAATCCTGGGTTTAAAAAGTGAAAACTTGAAAAATTCTGATACAATTGGAATCCAATCTGACGTTTGGCCCACAGAATCACTGTCGGAAGGAGACTCTCCAGCATAACATTTTGACAAAGTCCATGTGACCCTACTAAGGGCAGATAATGGTTTCTCTCTACCATTCCATGTAGAGGTTAGCGTACGTGTTCTTTCTTCTTTATATGGTTATATAGTCACCTTTTGTGTGACATTATATATATATTGTTATTTTTGATTTACTGCTGGATTTATTTGATATATTATTATAGTTTGTTTCCTTTTCTATATTTGATATAATTAGACTATCTCTTTGTATAAGTTGTTTGCGCTTTTGTTTTGTTTTGTTATATTTTTGTTTATGTCTCTTTAAATCTGAGAGGGGTGGAGCTCCATGTTTATGGGCTTTTACTTAAGGAGCTTCCGTCCTTAATAGTAGCCATAGTACCTTTACTATGATTAAGTGCCTAACCGGCACGAAACGCGTCAGGTTTCAGCATGGTTTTTGATTAATGGTTTAATAAAGGATGAATGAATTTACTCCAGAAAGTCCTTGTGATTTGGATGCGACAGTGTGCACACTCTATCTCTCTTTGAAATGTTCGACAATGTTTAGAGCTAAATCGACGGGCTCGGGGGGTGGAGCACTGAGCCACTCTTTTGATTCGGTGAGTTCCCGTTTCACTATACCTTACCCATGTATAAGTGTTCTTTTGGATGCAATCAGTGCTATATTAAGTGAAGGGTTCGGGGCATATGCACCTGAACCACCCTCTATTCAGTGTGAGTTCATCCACTAACATTATTTCTAAACTTAGATAGTATCTGAGTCACTCTGTCATTTTATATGCTCTTGCTGTTTGGATTTAATATCTTAAACACCAACGAGTTACGTGATATCCGGGTCCACATTAGAGTATGATACACCTAACACAAAATTTTCGTTTCTTATATTTATATATTATTATCGTGGCCAGTATCTCTGCCAGAATTGGGACAAGAACTATCCTAAATATCTGGTTAGTAATGCAGGTAATAAAGTGCACAATAAATCAGTTGGGGTTGGGGGCAGACATGTGGGCAGTTTTTGTTTTAGGGTGGACATGCCCATATAGTTGCACATAGAGATGAGCAATAACTTCTACTGAAACTGGTTCCAGGATAAACTTAACAGTTTTACTGACTTTCAAAAACTATAAACTACAATTTTAAGATTTGGTTTCAATGCTGCATAGCAAAGTGTACGAAATCAATAGACATTTTTTTTTAATGAAGACAATATGTAGAATACCTACAGGGTTACTCAATAAAAGTTCTTATCGTTAAAACGGTGCTTATTTTGCCCCAACCAATCAGATGTTAACTTTCAAATGTTAAATAAGATCTGATTGGTTGGGGCAAAATTAGCACCATTTTAAACGATAAGAACTTTTATTGAGTTCTCCCTGCTAGGTTTGTGTGATATAGATAAAATATTTAAAAAATAACGATTTTTTACCTGCCGTACTTTGCCTTTAACTCTTCGGAGATCAGAATAAATTTAATGAAATTTAGCAAATAGAGCAAATCTGTGGGTTTCACTCATTTGAAATGTATGATTCATATCTGGATAAATTCTCAAAATATGAAATAGTATATGCAGCATCTGTGTGTCATCAGTGTTTATATAGTGTGGTTATGTTGTTTTCTTTTGTAATGGCTGAATCTATCACTCTGATGTTTATTTGGAAGGAATGTTTCTTAATTTCATTAAGGGAATTAATGATTTCCATACCCATCACACGCCCACAGAGCAATGCTTGTATTTGTGTTTGTGGAGCAGCTATTATTTTATTTAATTCATGTTAACATTGGTACCAGTTATAAGCAAGATAGCCAACCTTTATATCCTACCCTTAATGTCTGTCTAACAGTATATAGTAACATAGTATTGGAGGTTGTATAAAGACATACATCCATCTAGTCCAACCTTTATACCCTACCCATAATGTCTGTTTAACAGTTATATAGTAACATAGTATTGGAGGTTGTATAAAGACATACGTCTATCTAGTCCAACTTTATACCCTACCCATAATGTCTGTATAACAGTTACATAGTAACATAGTATTGGAGGTTGATAAAGACATAAGTCTATCTAGTCCAACCTTTATACCTACCCATAATGTCTGTCTAACAGTTACATACTAACATAGTATTGGAGGTTGTATAAAGCCATATCTTTATCTAGTCCAACCTTATACCCTACCCATAATGTCTGTCTAACAGTTACATAGTAACATAGTATTGGAGGGTTGAATAAAGCCATATCTCATCTAGTCCAACCTTTATACCTACTCATAATGTCTGTCTAACAGTTATATAGTAACATAGTATTGGAGGTTGTATAAAGACATACGTCCATTTAGTCCAAAAATTTATACCTACCCATAATATCGTCAATAGTAACATAGTATTGGAGGTTGGATAAGACATATGTCTATCTAGTATATGTCTATCTATGTCTATCCACTTTATACCCTACCCATAATGTCTGTCTAACAGTTAAATAGTAACATAGTATGGGGTTGTATAAAGACATACGTCCATTTAGTCCAACCTTATACCCTACCCATATGTCTGTCAACAGTTACATAGTAACATAGTATTGGAGTTGTATAAGACATATGTCCATTTAGCCCAAACTTTATAACCCTACCCATAATGTCTGTCTAACAGTTACATAGTAACATAGTATTGGAGGTTGTATAAAGACATACGTCCATTTAGTCCAAACTTTATACCCTACCCATAATGTCTGTCTAACAGTTACATAGCAACATAGTATTATGGTTGTATAAAGACATACGTTCATTTAGTCCAAACTTTATACCCTACTCATAATGTCTGTCTAACAGTACATAGTAAACATAGTATTGGGGTTGTATAAAGCCAATGTCTAACTAGTCCAACTTTAAACCTACCCATGATGTCTGTCTAACAGATACATAGTAACATAGTATTTGAGGATGCTAAAGCATACGTCCATTTAGTCCAAACTTTATACCCTACCCATAATGTCTGTCTAACAGTTACATAGTAACATAGTATTACGGTTGTATAAAGACATACGTTCATTAGTCCAAACTTTATACCCTACTCATAATGTCTGTCTAACAGTTAATAGTAACATAGTATTGGAGGTTGTATAAAGCCATATGTCTATCTCAACCTTTATACCCTACCCATAAAGTCTGTCTAACAGTTACATAGAACATAGTATTGGAGGTTGTATAAAGCCATATGTCTAACTAGTCCAACCTTTAAACCCTACCCATGATGTCTGTTAACAGATACATAGTAACATAGTGATTGGAGGGTTGCATAAAGCATACGTCCATTAGTCCAAACTTTATACCCTACCCATAATGTCTGTGTCTAACAGTTACATAGTAACATAGTATTGGAGGTTGTATAAAGACATAAGTCCATTTAGTCTAAACTTTATACCCTACCCATAATGTCTGTCTAACAGTTACATAGTAACATAGTATTGGAGGTTGTATAAAGCCATATGTCTACCTAGTCCAACCTTTATACCCTTCCCATAATGTTGTCTAACAGTTACATAGTAACATAGTATTGGAGGTTGTATAAGCATATGTTATCTAGTCCAACCTTA
The DNA here is from genome assembly GCA_019447015.1 of Hymenochirus boettgeri. Lineage (NCBI taxonomy): Eukaryota > Metazoa > Chordata > Amphibia > Anura > Pipidae > Hymenochirus > Hymenochirus boettgeri. The sequence goes on along the minus strand of CM033470.1, from coordinate 51,904,878 downwards.
TACCCTACCCATAATGTCTGTTTAACAGTTACATAGTAACATAGTATTGGAGGTTGTATAAAGACAACGCCCATCTAGTCCAACCTATACCCTATCCATAATGTCTGTCTAACAGTTACATAATATACATAGTATTGGAGGTTGTATAAAGACATACACCCATCTAGTCCAACCTTTATACCCTATCCATATGTCTGTCTAAAAGTTACATTGTAATAGTATTGGAGGTTGTATAAAGACATACGCCCATCTAGTCCAACCTTTATACCCTATCCATAATGTCTGTCTAACAGTTACATAGTAACATAGTATTGGAGGTTGTATAAAGACATACGCCCATAGTCCAACTTTATTATACCCTATCCATAATGTCTGTCTAACAGTTACATGTAACATAGTATTCGTATGTCTTTATACAACCTCCAATACTATGTTACTATGTAACTGTTAGACAGACATTATGGATAGGGTATAAAGGTTGGACTAGATGGGTGTATGTCTTTATACAACCTCCAATACTATTATATTATGTAACTGTTAGACAGACATTATGGATAGGGTATAAAGGTTGGACTAGATGGGCGTATGTCTTTATACAACCTCCAATACTATGTTACTATGTAACTGTTAAACAGACATTATGGGTAGGGTATATAGGTTGGACTAGATAGACATATGGCTTTATACAACCTCCAATACTATGTTACTATGTAACTGTTAGACAGACATTATGGGAAGGGTATAAAGGTTGGACTAGGTAGACATATGGCTTTATACAACCTCCAATACTATGTTACTATGTAACTGTTAGACAGACATTATGGGTAGGGTATAAAGTTTAGACTAAATGGACGTATGTCTTTATACAACCTCCAATACTATGTTACTATGTAACTGTTAGACAGACATTATGGGTGGGGTTGGTATGTATGTATTTGTGTAAAGGTTGGACTAGATGGGTGTATGTCTTTATACAACCTCCAATACTATTATATTATGTAACTGTTAGACAGACATTATGGATAGGGTATAAAGGTTGGACTAGATGGGCGTATGTCTTTATACAACCTCCAATACTATGTTACTATGTAACTGTTAAACAGACATTATGGGTAGGGTATATAGGTTGGACTAGATAGACATATGGCTTTATACAACCTCCAATACTATGTTACTATGTAACTGTTAGACAGACATTATGGGAAGGGTATAAAGGTTGGACTAGGTAGACATATGGCTTTATACAACCTCCAATACTATGTTACTATGTAACTGTTAGACAGACATTATGGGTAGGGTATAAAGTTTAGACTAAATGGACGTATGTCTTTATACAACCTCCAATACTATGTTACTATGTAACTGTTAGACAGACATTATGGGTAGGGTATAAAGTTTGGACTAAATGGACGTATGTCTTTATGCAACCTCCAATACTATGTTACTATGTATCTGTTAGACAGACATCATGGGTTGGGGTAAGAATTTCTAACGATATATCAGATAGAGACGAGAAATACGAAATATAGATGACATAAACCGATAGATAGATATAATGATAAACACTAGTAGAAAAATATTTCCTAATAGATAGATAATAGCATCTATCGATGATAATAATATCTCATGATGAGAGAGAAGTTAGGTAAGCCCAAGAGCATTTGTAAATAGCTGCAACAAGTAGATGATACAACGAATCAGATAGACAAATGATATCGAGAGATACGATAAGCAGTTGAACAAACATAGAAGATTGAATGACCAAGATAGATATATAGAGAGCCAGCACAGATAGATAGATAACTAGATTAGAATCAGATATTCGTAGATAATAGATAAGATCGCCTAGAGATCGATACAGAATAGATAATACGTGATAGATTAGAGAAAAGATAGATGTATTAGACGAGTAGATGATCGATGAATAAACAGAGATCAAAGAATAGATAGATGTCAGATAGAACGATAAACGATTCATGATAGATGTGATGATGATAGATAGTTAATAAAGTTTAAACAGATCTGAAATAGATACAGAGTAAGAAGCTGGTAAGCATAGGATATAGATAGAGACGTAAATTGAAACATAGAAGTGGCGCAGAAACAGAAAATAACGAGGGTAAGAATCTGCGAAAGTAGAGTAGGGGGCTCAGATAACGTAGATAGCATCCGAGAAGCTAGATAGATAGATAGATAGATAGTAAGATAGATAGATAGAGATAGAAAGATAGATAATAGTACAGAGATAAAGATAGATAGATAATAGATAGATAGATAGATAGATAGATAGATAGATAAGACAGACAGACAGACAGACAGTATAGATAGATAGATAGATATAGATAGATGATAGGATAGATATAGATAGGATATAGAAAGATAGGTAAAGAGACAGAGATTGATAAATAGATACAGTAGATGTCCACATATGATGGACAAGATAGAGAGACAAACGATGTGATAGACGATAGATAGACAGACAGACAGATAGATAGATAGATAATAGATAGACAGACAGGCAGACAGACAGACAGATAGACAGACGATAGATAGATGGGACAGAGATATAAATAATAAAGACAGATAGAGATTGATAAAATAGATGAGGCATGTTTATAAAACGCTGGGTATCGCAAATTCTAATTGTATGGTCCCTATACAATACCATTGCGGTACAAGCATGGTAGCACATGTACGACCGTGGTATAGGATGTTTCCATACGTTACCATTGATGATTGTGTTAATATTGTACTGTAGGATTGCATTTTGTATTAATAAAACAGTTTTCATGGTGTTAATAAGATAAATAACACATCCTCCTACTCTAGGACAAGTCATTGAACATGTTCCATGTGGTTAGAAAGCAGAGAATGTATAGGGCAGTGACATATGATTAAATCTTTGTCTTTTTCAAGCAAGACAAGAAGCAAATTGTGATAGACATGATGGCTATTATTTCTTTTATTACTCTAACTGTTGTCTATAGCAAGAAAGATTGAATGCTCTTAACCTTTATAGGGAAAAATATAAGCTGTGTTATATAATTAGAGAGAATGTTGTTGAATTTAACTTAATTGTAAATCAGCTGCATGCAATATCTATCTATCTATCTATCTATCTATCTATCTATCTATCTATCTTCTATCTATCTTCTATCTATCTATCGCCAGGATTAAGTTACATGTTGACATTCCAAAGCAAACAAAATTAGGAAGATACATTTTGGGAAATATAGGGGGTCAGTCTTAGAGTATAATGGTAGGGGGACATGGGTTATAATGGACTGTTAATCTAGACATTAATATGGGAATAATAAGGGGTCAGTCCTAGGATACAATGGTTGGGGAGGGATAAGGTATAACTGGACAGGTTATCTATAGACATTAATATGGGAATATAAAGGGGTCAGTCCTAGATACAATGGTTTGGGGAGGGATAAAGGTATAACTGGACGGACAGGTAGTCTATAGACATTAATATGGGAATATAAAGGGGTCTTCCTAGGATACAATGTGTTGGGGAGTGATAAGGTATAACTGGACAGGTAGTCTAGACATTAATATGGGGATATAAAGGGGTCAGTCCTGGGATACAGGGTTGGGGAGGGATAAAGGTATAACTGGACAGGTAGTCTATAGACATTAATATGGGAATATAAAGGGTCAGTCCTAGGATACAATGGTTGAGGAGGGGGGTCAGTTGAATTTAATTGTTACTCTGCATGAACAGGTTCAGACATCTCTATCAGAACTTTCTCTTTCTGTTATTTTTCATTGTTGGTGTCCATACCAAGTCGCGGGGTAAGAACATTCCTTTCACCCTGGATCTAATGCTATGTTAGCTCGGCTAAATTTCCATGCCTGCAATAAGGGGTTACTTTTTACCCCTAGTCAGGAGCTATTTGGATCAGATCAATATTGGCCCTTGGTGTACACAGCCTAATTCTGGCCATGCACTAAGTAGACATTAAATAGATTAGATGTGGTTCATAGACAAACATCTAATCCATCTAATGTCTAAATACTGCAGGTCAGGTGGTTCTTTGAACGCTGAGTGAACTTTGGAGGAACATCTAGGGATATCTAAAGATGAAGTATAGTGTATGGGCACCTTCTGGTTTCCTTTGGATATACACAGCAATGACATATACTATTTGTTTACAGTGCCATGTTAGAGTGGATGGTATCACACCACACTTAGATTAATTTGTCTGCTATAATGTTGAGAGGAGTTTTTTGGAATGGTTAAAATGTTTAAGTTTCAGTTATCAGCAGAGGAAAACAGCTGGACTGGCTGCCATAGCATAATATATTTCAAATTCTTAACCACGAAAAATGTTACTGTATATTGTCATTGTCACTTCTGTTACTCACTCAGAATATTAAAATTAGAAACTGAAACATATAACAATATAAAATGAACGCATAGAGTTAAGGAAAATCATTTTTTCATTTTTTTCATCCTAGTGTCATTGCAAAATAATCCGTATATTGAAATAACAGATTACGCTAAACCCCCGTTATCTTATTCTGTATTGTTGTCTTGTATAGAGACTGCATACAACAAACAACTGGGTGGTGTTTAGACAACCCTTCGTTTTCCCAATGTAAAATTGGAAATATTTACTGAAGTTAATTCATTTAACAGTTTTGAGTGTTTTTCTGCATTTTTTTCTCTATTCTCTATTGTACAAATTTTGTATGTTGGTTTATTAGTCCATGTAGACAGAAGCCCTCTGCATGAGAGCAATGGTAGTTTTTGTAGTAGACCATCCCTGAGACTTGTGTTAATGGACCTGTGTTATGGTAGCAAATAGAGAAGATCCCCTGAGAGCGATCTAGTCTGGTCCAATGCTGGCTATTCACTAGGCAGTCATTATATAGATTGGATGTCCATCCTTGAATGTACAACTAATCTATAGAAAGTCTAAATTCTGCATTTTCCTTATATCTCTTCAAACTTCCAGCATTCCTGTGCTGTGCTTCAACTTGGACCATTAATTTTGTGGTTGTAAGTTAATTGAAAAAAGTAATGTTGTCCAGAAGTTCTTTAGATTTGCATGAACATCGGAGGGAAACATTGTGGAAAACGTCTGAAGGTGAAGTTACAGTCTATAGGCACCTTAAGTGATCCCGGGTCTTCTCCAGAAGATAACAAACTATACTAGAATGGAGATATCCCAACAGAGAGTAGGAGCAATCTGGGATACAATGTGTAGGGCTGTGACACACGTTGGAATGTCCTGCAATGGATTGCATGACCAGCCGCCACACATGGCCCGACATCAAAATTAGAACCAGGATAAAACACCCTGAAGTTGAATCTAATCATGATGCCATTTATTTTCAATTAGACTCATCTAAACGAAATATGGGGTACAATGAAGAAAGCAGCAGAGATATGTGCAAGATGGAATAATTTTGGTGTGTGTGTGCAGTCCATAATGTGATCAATAAAAGCGAGCCTTATTTGAATTACCGTAATTGAAGATCAGGAGCTACTGTATGTCTCTACCTCGCATCTTCAATTACTGCTACAAGAGCCGGGAATGCAGTGTACCCGTGAGCATGCTCTCTTTGTAGGCACCCCGCCGGCAGGTCTCAACTTTTTGTGGCTTAAACTATACTATAGCACCACATGCAGCCATCCATATACCACAGTTGCCCCATGCACATACTGTTTTGCCTAATAGTGATTCTGGGCTTGACGGATCATGATTTTTGGTCTCTACAACACCTCCCACAAACTACAAAAGGGAGTAACTAGACATTTCTGGGCCCAGCAAAATTATAACGGGTAGTTGGGTCTTCATCTTCAGCAGTTTCTCAAGGTTTATCAGTGAAGGAAGAGTAAAGCTGGGTACAGACATACAATTAAGCCTGACCCCGCCACATTGGACCATCAATGGTGGCCAACTGATTGCCCATCCACAAACAATGTTTGCCCAAAATGGTGTCAGGTATTGCATGCAAAATTGCACCTTAAGAAGATTTTGTTCCCCCTTGCAGATTAATTACAGGAAGGTGTTTATCAGAAGTACCACAAATCTTTTCCAGAGATATTTGTTTAAAATAAATAAAGATGGAGATTTGCTGTGCTTTCCATATACTGTATATTTACAGAGCATTTTCATTTTATTGTATAGCGTGGATTTCTATAGAGACTTTTTTCATTATAATCTATTCACACTGTTTACTCACTAAATATATATTGGCACACTTGTGAATGTCTGTGCTGTCCCTATTGATTTTGTCGGTGTATGGAATATTTATTTAGTGCCTGCATAATAAGTTTAACTTCCATAATATTAATATCAATGAAGTCTCCCTGTTCATGAAATCATTTTAATTCATTATTTGAGCACCATTTTGCATACATTGATTTTAAAGAATTTAAAAGACATTTCTGCATTTTACCCCAATTTTAAAAATTCTTACAGTATACTCATGTTATCTTTTTGATTGTATCCAGAAATCAGAAACTGTATGGAATTTAACCAATCACAATACTGGGTTCATTAGAGCAGCTGTTGCCTTGAAACAAGATGCAAATGCAGGAAATAGTCCAATATTCGGTCAAATTGGTGTCAGGAAGGTTGAACGAAACTCTACATTTGCCTACATTTGAAATTGAGTAAAGTGGATTATTTTCTTAGCACAAATCCCTATTAATTATGCAGGCGTGGAAATAAAATCAGACAATTCATTTTGTTAATTTTTCGAATCAATTTTTCTCAGCATGAAAACTGATTATATGCTTGTACATTGTTGGACTGGGCATCTGGGGCCCACCATTAAATCTTGAGCCAGGGGCCCACCTATCACAATCACTGTTGCCAATATTAGCATACTTAATATACAAGAATTTTCCACAGTTGTTTATACTGGTGGAACAAAAGGGAAAACCGTACACATAAACTTTGTAAAGTGCAGTTTACTTGTTGTACAATATATGACAATATAGGGTTTATTCAATAAACTTTGTACCTTTTTTAATAGATCAATTATTAAATCACTATTATATAGTGGATAATGGAGAAACACCTTCTTATAACAGAAGGCAATTGCAGTCTCATGCTATATGAATAGCATTGCCCACAAAACCTAAGAAACAAGGAGTAATTTCTTACTCCCATGTTCCCCAGAGTAATGGGCAGAGAAATGCAAAATTCTCTTTTATGTCCCTTAGCTTATGCATGTGTCCATGCATGTCTGATTTTTAGCCATGAATCTGTATCTTGTGTTGATGAGATCTAACAGAATTGAAACATGTCGTGCTGCAAGTCAGATGATCACTCTATATATTAAGCTATTGCATGTTGTTAGCCAGCGGTTCTGGACACATGCATAAGCTAAATGGACATAAAGGAGTATTTTGCATTTCTCTGACCCTTACTCTGGAGAACATGGGAGTTAGAATTACTCCTTGTTTCTTAGGTTCTGTGGCAATGCTAGGTGCTAGGAAGGTGTTTCTCCATTTATGCTCAGTGGGGTCTTTTGCTCCTTTTGGCTCCTCTCTCCCTAAGCTTTCTAGCTGCCTTTTCTATGGTGGATAATGTACCCCCTATTGTAATTATAAGGATATTATCACTGCTTTGGTCCCATAGGGATCCATTAAGGGGTAGGTTATATAAGTAATATGTACATATTTATACTTATATATAGTTATTTACATGAACCACTTATCTTAACCGCTTACTTTGATCTGAATCACTGACTTACCTATCTGAACTACTAATGATCTAAATAGCATAAATCTTTTGGCTAAAGCAGGGATGGCAGTAGATCTCTAGATGTTGGAAAATTACACATTTTCAGCCCCTTCATTCTGCTGCCATGCAAAAAAAGGCATGGAGTAGCAGCAGACGACAACAAGGGAACAAGTGCTGGTAATATATTTACAAGCCTGCACATACATTTAAACCTAGCAAGGTTTTTAAGCCTGCATTCTAGCTTGTGAGATACTTAGCATTGTACAAACAAAATCCAGAATTCCTGCTGTAAATCAGCGCTGTACATGGCAGACAAATGGTGTGCAATAAGAATGATCTGATTTGTATGTCTGAGAGACCAAACAACAGTTGCACCAACATAGCCTAGCATAGAAGAGCCAATTACGTGTACCTGCATCTTTAGGAAAAAGGACATAATGTCAACATGGTAATGTCAACACCTTGGCCAAAGAATAGGATTGGATCAAAAGAAGTGTCAAAAAACCCCCAAGCCTGAATAAGTGGGGGGATTCAATACCAATTGTGTGCCATTTACACACTGTTTTAATGTGGTGCCTTACCCTGGGCGTTTTGATTACACCTCTAGCTACAATGCAATCAACACCTGGCATTCAGGCAGTCCCTGATCCCTTGCTGTTATATGGAGGTCCCTGACCTTTTGCTGTTTATGGAGGTCCCTGACCCCTTGCTGTTTTATGGAGGTCCCTGACCCCTTGCTGTATATGGAGTGCCTGGCCCTTGCTGTTATATGGAGGTGCCTGTTCCCTTGCTGTTATATGGAGGTCCCAGCCCCCTTGCTGTGATATACAGGTCCCTGCCCCCTTGCTATTATATGGAGGTCCTTGCCCCTTGCTGTTATATCGAGGTGCCTATCCCCTTGCTGTTTATATGGAGGTATAAATATTGTAGTTCTCCTCGCACTCCTGTATTTAAAATTTTTGGAGCGGTCCTGTGTCCTCTAGGCTACTTAACCACCACAACAGGCAAAGGGAAATCCAAGGAATATAGAACGAGGACTGCACTCACTTAGTGAATTCAAACTTTATTGTGACATAGGCATGTGCACAACCCTTAATGGGTGGGGCTTAAAAAACATGCTGTGTGATAGGTTAATCTTAATCGTTCATACATTAAATAGGGTAAAGGCCTCTCAACCAAATGCTAATATGCATAATAAAGTACATGTGTTATTACCATACATAAAAACATTAAATATTAAATATATGTGTTACTACTTTGTTATAAAAAACGTTCACCAAATCTTTGTAACATTTTATAAAACATTTGTAACCTTTTAAGGTGATAAAGTGCTTCAATGTACGATTTTGTTAAATTCATTTTCTTAGTGATGTGTTTGAAGTGCTATTTTTAAAAGAGATTTTCTTTTATTCATACAACCGGTGCTGTTAACTATAGATCATTCTTTTCCACTTTGTTTCTTTAACTTTGTTTCTTTTTAGTAATGTTTCATTTCATCTGCAGATCTAGGACAAGAGAAGGCTTTAGAATAAAAGGTAAGCATTTTAACTTTACAAAGGTTACTGTTTTAAACAGTTACTATATATATTCAGAGTTTATTTTATCAGTATCCATATTACCGTAGTAATAATTTTACTTTTCTTTGTGCATTGTCTTCTTATATTATTAGAGCAAGGAGATGACAGTAACAGCATTTAGTACACAATCGTATAAAATCAAAACACTAATTAAAAACCACAAAGGACACACAAAGTTATTTAGGTCCACACAAAAAAGGTGTTTCCATGCCTTAATTGCCAAGTGTGCACAGCATAATAAAAGGCGACTCCTTAGCACATCCGTCTAAAGGTACTAGTATTCGTTTAAGGGATTTTGCCAGCTGTATCACCGCAGGCGTAATTTAATATGCTGAAATGCCCGTGTGGTTTTAGCGCATGTCGGAAAAAACAAAAAGACCAGTAAGAGTACGCATAGGTCAACACAAACGTAATATATCTAAATGTAACCAAGAAAAAAATGAGAATGTCACTCCAGTTTCAAAAGGTCATAATGCAGTCCAGGTGAGATGGCTGGTTTGGAGTGGTCAAAAAGTCACCACGAGGAGGAGACTATGAGAAAAAACTCAAGAGAAAGATTTGGATACACCACCTCAACACAGTACATCCCATGGGCCTGAATGAAGATATAGGTTTTAAGAGTGCTTTTTATAATTTCAAGGATGATTTGACCATACATAAATCAAGTCCATAATCAAGCATGCTCTAATAATATAAGAAGACAATGCACAAAGAATTCAGCAACTAATATGAATACCAATAAAAAACTCTTGATATATATAGTACACCTGTTTAAAACAGTAACCTTTGTAAAGTTAAATGCTTACCTCTTATTCTAAAGCCTTCTTTTATTCTAAAGCCTTCTCTTGTCCTAGATCTGCAGATGAATGAAACATACTAAAAAGAACAAAGTATAAAGAAAACAAATGGAAAAGAATGATCTATAGTTAACAGCACCGTGTATGTAATAAAGAAAATCTCTTTTAAAAATAGCACTTCACACTCACTAAGAAATGAATTTTAACAAAATCGTACATTGAAGCACTTTATCACCTTAAAGGTTACAAATGTTTTATAAAATGTTACAAATATTTTGGTGAATGTTTTTTTATAACTTTAACATATATAAAACTAAAAATTTTTTTTTGTATGTTAACACATGTACTTTATTATGCATATTAGCATTTGTTAAGAGGCTTTACCCTATTTAATGTTTGAACGATTAAGATTTATATCTATGCATAACCACTGTTTTTAAGGTGTTTTCACTATGTTAAACAGTCCTTTGTGGTTATGCACCTGAGAGGGGAGACCCCGAAACGTTGTGCCTATGTCACAATAAAGTTTGAATTCACTAAGTGAGTGCGGTCCTCGTTCTATATTCCTTGTTATATGGAGGTGCCTGCTCCCTTGCTGTGATATGGAGGTGCCTGCTCCCTTGCTGTTATATGGAGGTGCCTGCTCCCTTGCTGTTATGGAGGTCCCTGCCCCCTTGCTGTTATATGGAGGTTCCTGCCCCCCCCTTGCTGTGATATGGAAGTCCCTGCCCCCCCTTGCTTTATATGGAGTGCCTGCTCCCTTGCTGTTATATATGGAGGTGCCTGCTCCCTTGCTGTTATATGGAGGTCCCTGCCCCCTTGCTGTTATATGGAGGTACCTGCTCACTTGCTGTTATATGGAGGTACCTGCTCACTTGCTGTTATATGGAGGTGCCTGCCCCCTTGCTGTTATATGGAGGTCCCTGCTCCCTTGCTGTTATATGGAGGTCCCCTTGCTGTTATATGGAGGTCCCCTTGCTGTTGTATGGAGGTCCCTGCCCTCTTTGCTTTTATATGGAGGTCCCTGCTCCTTTGCTATTATATGGGGTCCCTGCTCCTTGCTGTTATATGGAGGTCCCTGCTCCCTTGCTGTTATATGGAGGTCCCTCACCCCTTGCTGTTATTGAGATCCCCTTGCTGTTATAGCCCTGCTGTTATTGGAGGTCCCCCTTGCGGTTATATGGAGGTCACCCTTTCTGTTATATGAAGGTCCCCCCTTGCTGTTATATGGAGGTCCCCTTGCTGTTATAGGAGGTCCCCTTGCTGTTATAGGTCCCCTTGCTGTTATATGAGTTCCCCTTTGTGTTATATGGAGGTCCCCTTTTCTGTTATATGGAGGTCCCCTTTTCTGTTATATGGAGTCCCCCTTTCTGTATAGGAGGTTCCCTTGGTATATGGGGTCCCTTGCTTTATATGGAGTCCCCCTTGCTGTTATATGGAGTTCCCCCTTGCTGTTATATGGAGGTCCCCCTTGCTGTTATATGGAGGTCCCCCCTTGCTGTTATATAAGTTCCCCTTTCTGTTATATGGAGGGCCCCTTGCTGTTATATGGAGAGCCCCTTTTCTGTTATATGGAGGTCCCCCTTTCTGTTATATGGAGGTCCCTTGCTGTTATATGGAGGTCCCCCTTGCTGTTATATGGAGTTCCCCCTTGCTGTTATATGGAGGTCCCCCTTGCTGTTATATGGAGGTACCCCTTGCTGTTATATAGAGTTTCCCCTTTCTGTTTATATGGAGTTCCCCCTTGCGTTTTATATGGAGGTCCCCCTTGCTGTTATTGGAGGTCCCCTTCTGTTATATGGAGGTCCCCCTTGCTGTTAATGAGTTCCCCCTTTCTGTTATATGGAGGGCCCCTTGCTGTTATGATGGAGGTCCCCTTGCGTTATATGGAGTCCTCCTTTTTTCTGTTATATGGAGTTCCCCCTTTCTGTTATATGGAGGTCCCCTTGCTGTTATATGGGGGAGTCCCCTTGCTGTTATATGGAGGTCCCCCTTTCTGTTATATGGAGGGCCCCCTTGCTGTTATATGGAGGTCCCCTTGCTGTTATTGGAGTTCCCCTTTTCTGTTTATGATTCCCCCTTTCTGTTATATGGAGGTCCCCTTGCTGTTATATGGAGGTCCCCTTGCTGTTATATGAGTTCCCCTTTTTCTGTTATATGGAGTTTCCCTTTCTGTTATTGGAGGGCCCCCTTGCTGTTATAATGGAGGTCCCCCTTGATTGTATTATAAAAGTCCCCCTTTCTGTTATATGGAGGTCCCCCTTGCTTTATATGGAGTGTCCCCCTTGCCGTTATATGGAGGTCCCCCTTGCTGTTATATGGAGGTCCCCCTTCTGTTTATTGCTAATTGGGACACATTCCAGGGTTTTTTATTGCCAGCAGATTCTTGTACAAGTCATTCTAATTGAGAAATCCTTTCTGATGACTAGCGAAACGTCTTCCCGTATAGTGATTTCTCTATTTAGAAGGCTGCTGTTTAAAACCTAATTGTGGGGATGGACAAGCCCTTCATTCAATAACTAATTTCTACTGATGGCTGGGACACTATTGGGGTCCTTCCAAAGGAAGTCAGTATTATGGAACATGTTGTATTCAATATCCTTCAGGTATAAATAATATACAGGACCAACACCCCTAACCACCCCACCTCCCTAAACAGAAACTATCGTCAACAGACCACAACCAATATATCCCCAGTAGCAGCAACCCCCATGATCACATACCCCTACCCCCCCTCCTTAAACAAATCTTATCAAAAAATCTCCATTGTCCCCCACCAGCCCCCATGAACACATACCCCTAACCCCTCTCCCTATACAAGAGCCCATTAAAACCATCACCATGATATCACACCAGCAGCACCATGACCACATACCCTTATACAATCCCCCAGCAGCAGCTCCTATCCCTGCCTGAAACAATCCACCCCAAAGCCACATTTAAAATGAATGTTTATAGACAGTTCATCTAAAAGACTGACTGCCGCTGCCTTACAGCATTGCTGCCTTATCATCATGCCACGACACAGTCTGAAACTGTTTATCTCCCTCTACGTGCGCTGCTGCACACGAAACCGCGCATGCATGACTGCTGCCAACCTAGCTAAGCTCCAAAGCCCACTAGTGTGGGGTAGACGGGCCCACTAAGGCCAGGCCCACCGGGATTTCCCCAGTTGCCTGGTAGGCCAGTCCGACCTGTGCTTGAAAAATTAAAAACTAGAGTAAGCTCTACGGGGCAGGACCTCATTACCTCTTGTGGCAAAGAACTAGCACTTCTATTTATAAAGTTATATATTTATGTACTGAACTATCTATGTATTTACCCCCCTTTTATGACTTTATTGTATTTTCCCCAAGTGGCGCTTTATAAATAATAACTATACATACAACAAAACTGGCCCCAAACCCACGCACTTATGATGGACACCCCAGGACTGTCCAAGAAATATTCAGGCAGGCGTAGGAGGAGAAAGGGAGAGGAGAGACATGGAGAACCAGCGGGCAGGCAGGGGCTGCAGCCTACAGTGCTCACGATTAGAGATGAATTGACGGCACGGTTTGTGTGGAACTTATTGAAGTCCAAAAATCCGATCCAAACCCAAACAGTTCACACAATCTAATTTTCTAATGAAATTTTCAATCAATTTAAGAATTTTTGATGATCAGTTTCAAAAAATCTGCCAGATCCATGGGCTTTTAAAACCGCAATTGCGAATCTAAACCGGGTTCAATTTAAAACCAGGACTCATCCCTGATTGCTATATTAGCTAATAAAAATGCATAGGAATATAGATTTACTTATAAAAAAAATATTTCTTTACCAGAGGCTGTTGGTATTTCCCATAATGCCTGCCGGTGGGTGAATACCCTAACCTGGTACACCGTGAATTATGCTAATTAGTTTGTTGGGTGCGCTTCTCATTTAAAACAAGGGCATTAGCCCACTAGGACTTGTGTAATGGTGGCTCGCGTCTCTTCCCCGACCACTTTTCTTACTCACAGGCTCCCAGCACCAGTCGGGCGTGCTCGCGGACCAGGGGGTCTCTCCCCCTGAAAAAAGAGAAAAATGAGCTCCGCTGCACACGCCTTGTTTGGGCTCTCAATCCGCAACAGGACCAGGACGACATCCTTGATTAAAAATCTCCTTTTTTCACAACCATTAAAACTTGGCCAGCAGCCAGGGACAAGTGCTTAGTTGTCTAACGCTTTTCAGGTATCAACCCTTACTCACAGACACAAACCAATTACCAAGGGAACAACCATTTTATACAAAAACATCCAATAAAAGGTAAGAAACCTATCTACCTAATTTAACCCTTACAGTAAAGTAATACTCTGATTTGTTACAGAGCTGTATGGAGGAATTAGGAACCAGTACAATGTAACATTATTGTAACATTCCTTATATAAAATGTATCAAAGTTACATATATTAAATTCAACGTGACCATAAATATTTATATTTTGAGCCATATGTGGGATGGACTAAACTTCATCACTTGATATCAAAACCACAGTAAAAGAGTGAATACTTAGATAAAAAATATCCATAGATAAATATGTAATATAATATAGTAGATGCCATGTCCATATATGAAGGAACGTTAAATTAATAGTGCAATATCCCACCTACGGTTAAGCCCTAACCTCAAACTTAGGGGATCTGGTATCTAGTTCCCAGATCCAGGAAGCTTCCTCTTTGTTAGGATGAACCAAAAGATCACCTCCTCTCATACTCCTTTTTACATGTTCAACGCCTTGGACTTGACAATAAGAGGATTCCCCCCCAGTGCAGTCTTTGTCGTCCAACAGGGTTCTGATGTCACTTTTTTGTGATGTCAACGGGTACAACAATTTATGAAATCTCTTATTTGATATTTTTTCCCCGTAACCTCGGATTTGAACATGCACCTGCTCACATGCAACAGCTTTACATGATTTGACCACATTTAAAAGTACCACAGGCAGACAACCACGCTGTCTGCCTGTTCTTCTTCCTATCTGGCCAACATAAACTGTTTTTTCACCTTAACCACTTTCATGCCTCCACGCATATTTCCTCTGCATTGATCGTACAATGATTCCTGTAAATTATTGGAATATGGGGATTGATATTTCAAAAAGTATCCAATTGCTGACAATCCCAAATCATGGTTGATTATAGAATACAGGGATTTAATATCTATGTGTAATCCACAGATTTCCTGGCACCCCCTATCAAAAAAGGTATCTATTATGTTATCCAACTTTTCATTAAAAACCTCTGTGGGTCACTATGCAATTTGCAATATGTGCTTGAATCATTCAACTGCCTATACGCTTCATCCATTAATAAGTGGTGTCCAGGACTAACACTGCCCCACCCTTGTCAGCTGCTTTCACAGTAAGGATTCATCACTCATGATCTGTTCTAGAGCTTTTTCACTCCTCATAAATTCGCTAGTTTTTACCTTCCCTGGTTTTAACTCTCGTCCTGCAATTTCCTAGATCCTCCTCTCCTCTACATGTGTCTGTACAAGAATTTACAGGATGAAAGATGATTTTTTTAGTTAATCCACTTTCCAAACGAACAATCTATTATGTGATTGGTCCTTCAAATCCTGCAAATCATGTATTAAACATAAATCCAAGAAACTAGTCCTATTTGTAGAGTTATTAATGTTATTAACAACATAGTCAGGGTAGTCATTTTCCCCATACACAACATTTTCAATTTCCATAGATTCCCCATTATTGCTGTTGGAAAAGTGCTTTTTTAAACAACATTTCTAATGAATCGATTTATATCAATCAAGGTATGGAAAAGATTGAAATGTATTGTTGGAACAAAGGTCAATCCTTTGGACAGTACTGTCAATTGTGTATCTGTTTTTCCTTTGAAGAGAGATTTATCACATTTATTGGTTCCCCTTGAACCATCTGTTCTTTTTCCTCAACATATACCCCCTTTTGTCTTGATCTTCTCCTTCCAGTCTGATCCGTTTATAGATAAAGTCCCCTGCAATTTTGTGGTCTGAGTATGTCCCTTTTAGCCCACTAGCAAACATAATGGGAAAATGGACAGCCCCTGGTGAAGCAACCATCATCTCTTTCAGAAGGATTTAGGATTAAAATAAGTGCCAGGGAGAAATATAAATCACATATATAAGAAATATATGAAAAATATGCGCTTTGGACATAATCATAGATTAACACTTTAGTTCTCCTTTAAGGATTTAAGCTTAGATTTTTAAGTTTAAAGCAGCTATGGAAGAAATCCTGAACACAGCTTTAGCCTACTGTCCCACAGACGCCTTTTTGTTTGCTCACATCTGCATGCCATCCGTGTAAAAATAGGATAATCTTTCTAAAGGTTCTAAAGTTGGAATGGTGAGAATGTGGAACTGGCTTCTAACATTTATGGTAATGGCAATTTCATTGAATAGCTTTAAAAATGGGCTAGATAAGTTTCTAAAACAAAAAAATATTGAGAATTACTGGTATTAATTCATATACTGCGAGTTCTGGTTGTTCCAGGGATAAGCAATTTCAAATTCAGGAAGGAATTCCTCCCTTTTTAGCTGTTTTTTTTTTTTTTGCCTTCCTCTGGACTAGATGGGTATATGTCTTTATTCAATGTATGTTGGACTAGATGGGTATATGTCTTTAGTCAATGTATGTTGGACTAAATGGACGTATGTCTTTATTCAACCTCCATTTCTATGTTACTATGTAACTGTTTGACAGACATTATGGGTAGGGTATAAAGTTTAGACTAATAGACGTATGTCTTTTATACAACCTCCAATATATGTTACTATGTAACTGTTAGACAGACATTATGGGTTGGGTTAAAGTTTAGACTAAATGGACGTATGTCTTTATACAACCCCCAATACTATGTTACTATGTAACTGTTAGACAGACATTATGGATAGGTATAAAAGGTTGGACTAGATGGCGTATGTCTTTATACAACCTCCAACTATGTTACTATGTAACTGTTAGACAGACATTATGGATAGGGTATAAAGGTTGGACTAGATGGGCGTATGTCTTTAACAACCTCCAATACTATGTTACTATGTAACTGTTAGACAGACATTATGGATAGGGTATAAAGGTTGGACTAGATGGTGTATGTCTTTATACAACCTCCAATACTATTATATTATGTAACTGTTAGACAGACATTATGGATAGGGTATAAGGGTTGGACTAGATGGGCGTATGTCTTTATACAACCTCCAATACTATGTTACTATGTAAACTGTTAAACAGACATTATGGGTAGGGTATATAGGTTGGACTAGATAACATATGGCTTTATACAACCTCCAATACTATGTTCCTATGTAACTGTTAGACAGACATTATGGGAAGGGTATAAAGGTTGGACTAGGTAGACATATGGCTTTATACAACCTCCAATACTATGTTACTATGTAACTGTTAGACAGACATTATGGTAGGGTATAAAGTTTAACTAAATGGACGTATTGTCTTTATACAACCTCCAATACTATGTTACTATGTAACTGTTAGACAGACATTTAGGGGTAGGGTATAAAGTTTGGACTAAATGGACGTATGTCTTTATGCAACCTCCAATACTATGTTACTATGTATCTGTTACAGACATCATGGGTAGGGTTTAAGGTTGACTAGTTGACATATGGCTTTATAACACCTCCAATACTATGTTACTATGTAACTGTTAGACAGACTTTATGGGTAGGGTTAAAGGTTGGACTAGATAGACATATGGCTTTATCACATAGTATTGGAGGTTGTATAAAGACATACGTCATTGTCCAAACTTTATACCCTACCATAATGTCTGTCTAACAGTTACATGTAACTGT